>CM062291.1:97896523-99144155 GCA_031216915.1 Pictodentalium vernedei
GTGGTTTCATTTGTTTATTATTATGATGGAATATTATTAAAAATTTATTTCACTGATACAGATAAAATTTTCACTTTTCAAATAAAGACAGGGATTGCAGAAAAGTTACACACGGTAAACTGTCCCTGAGGGATCTGTCATGGGCGAAATCTACAGATCTGCGAAAACTTTTAACTTTAGCGGTCCACACTCCACAGTGGTGTCCAGGTCTTTTTTAAAGTTTCCACAAGTCACCAACGAGTACTATGCAATTTGAAAAAAAATGGTAGCTGGGTTTTTTTAGGCAACAAACATCCTTTGTCGTCTTTATTGCACAACGCAGCAACATTTAGATGGTGATCCATCCATCGAGTGTCTCCTGTTTAGATCGATGGGAATGGTGTTGTACGTCATTGGTTTTACATTTACTGGTTGTGATGAAGGGACATTCCTAGGGTTTTTAACTCTAATATATGCACTAGTGTTAGAACTGGTGTAACCGCTTCTCTTCACACCATCACTGAAGTTTCTCGAAGTGGAATTTCTGAAAGACGAGCCGTCATTCGAATAGGAATCCCGCTGAGCAGTGATGTGTGGGTTAACTGCTGTTGGTTCATGATTATACGTTTTTATGCCACGATTGACAAACGCGTCGTGATCTGAAGTTTGATAAATGTTCTGTGAGATTTGGTTTGGTTGTCTGGACGAATTTACGGTCGGGAATGTTTTATCAGTGTTCCTTTTGAAGACAGTAGACTTTTTATGCCACCTACCTCCTGGATTACGTCGCACTTGAATCGTGGTACCCTCGCACTCTGTCGTCATCTTAGCAGGTGGGATATCCCAGATTTCTCTAACGGGTATTTGTCGGCACTTGCCTAGATTCTCTAGATTTCGAAAAACCCACAGTCGCCTGTTATCCGAAGTGTACCAGTGTCCATTTTGTTTGGCTACGGAAATAAGTGGAATATCACTCACTTCGATCTCACCGTTGACCAGACTGTCCAGAGTCTGCCCAATCATCACCCCAGAATGCCGACTTTTCGCATCAAACACATTATTAATTGAATCTTGACTAAAACGTATTTCTGAAGGTTTTAGATACATTGTTCTCGATTTCTGAAAATACCGTTTTCATTCAGTAAACTGTAACGCCTTCCATGTGCTTCTGTGTAATGTTCTTCCGAGGAAGACGAGTGCAGAAATCCCACCGTAATGTGCTTTTAGTTTCGATTTTGTTCTGTTTCAGTTAACTGTCAACAAATTGTTTTCAATGAAAAACAAAATAAATACACGTCCTCTGTCCGAACATTCAGAAAACAAATCCCGTTAAAGCTTCATTTGATACTGTACGAAGTGGGAATTCTAAAGATATTTCTTCGTGTTAGGCCTTCATTAATTTTGTTCCTAATGTTTTTAGATATTGATTTTGTAGTGGGTTTTCCCCGAAACAAATTATGCAAGGCTTCGCCCGTAATCTATTTTAGTCTTCTGCGCAATCGACGAGGTATTCACGAACAACACGTGAGCTGCGCAGCTGGGAGACCAAATCAAGTTTCGGTTTTGAATTTTCAGCGAAAACGTGCGACATTATTTTTCAGAGAAAATTATATGGATGACAGGTTGTTCGTCCGCATATTTTCAAGACTAATGCGATTTTGACTTCACACAAAACTTACGGGCCATTTAAATGTGAAGCGAACAAATGGTCGATTCCTCGTGTATGGTATGATTTATTTCTATCCCACACTTGCGCTCTACAGGGGCCGCGGAACCGGGCGGGGGGGGGGGGGGGGGGGGAATGAAGCTTTTTTTGCCGAGCCATGTTTTTTTGTATGCATATATTTCAACACAACCAATGACTGGTGAAACAAGGGGCGGATCCAGAGCCTCCTCCATATTTCCGCCAACTATGTTTCTCTCGTACTGGTTCACTTTCGATGGATTTCGGATCATTTTTGGCAGTAAGTACTAAGTAGCAGCAAACGCTAAAATGTATACAGTCTGTTAAAAAATCGGTTAACTGAATTTGATCGTAATCTTACGGACATGCAAGTACCAAGTCCACCCACAGACAAGATAATCCACAGACAGTATAATTGCTGTTAACGTCTGATAAAGCATACAGGTGAGGTCTATTTATCAGCTTCGGTCGTTACGACCAAAGCTGATAAATAGACCTCACATGTATGCTTTACCGATGTTTTTTAACCTCTCGCAAAGTGTGAAATCTTTCAAATACATCTGAAAAATCTCAAAATATCTGCTCAGATGCATGGAAATTGGGGTTTTGGGACCCTGGAATTTAAAATTTTCATGGTCGGCCCGTCATACCAACGACCATCCATTGTCCAATCCAGCCAGTATCATTTTTTTACACTTCTGCATACAGGGACGTGGCGACAGGGGGGGGGGGGGGGGGGGGGGTCACCCCCTCCCCCCCCCCAATCCTTGCCCAAATTACCGACCGTTCGAAATTCGGAGGGCAAGTCATGAGTGGTTGGAAATTCCATCTATCCGGATTTTAGAGCTTCTTTAGTGATGCTGATGTCTCCTTTGCGTCCCAAAATTCCTACTCGGTTTCAAATCGACCAAAATTCCAACTGTTACTATTTACAACTACAATGTACACAATATCGAGCTTCATAAGTATACATGGTGTCAATCAGTGCGAGGTTTCTATAGTACGTTTACTTATCGTAATAAAAAAAAATCCTCGAAATGCACTCAAGAAAATCACATCATGTAAAATCGTTATCCTGAATTAATTCCATCATTCACAGTAACAAAATGATGAAACATCGAAAACTGATCATTCCTGCATAAGATCTGATTTAATGTTAGGAGAGTGTGAACTGCTCTCAAAATTCTCAGCTTGAGGATTTGTTTAGCACATATTCAATTCCCAGAATAATACCAAATAATAATAACCCGATAATTCTATCATAAATGTGTTGGCATTTCAGTTACTAGAATCAATTTTATGCCCCCTTTCATGGCTTCATTCTCAAAATCCTTCTCCAAATAGTGTTCAGCCGATGATCGGAACCGGCCACGGCAATCGGCCGATTGTGGGCAATCGGATGACAACGGTAACGCCTCCTGGAACATCGGTTCAACAGATTGTTGCTAAGCATTTTGTGATGATTCATTAACCACATTTTATTATCTTCTGCAATTGTTCAATTGTAAATGTAAAATGATGTCAATGATACCATTCAGTAAAGTTGAGAAACAACCACAATATGTATTCTTAATCTCTCTAGATGCCCCTTTACGGGATATACAAGTTAAACGACTCGTAAAGCTTACGATTGAGCGTACTTGCGGCAATCGCCAGTTCATACCGAAAAGGTGAAGGTTGCACTCCATTAACTCGGGTCGCAGTAAACTTACCAGTCGCACGCACCTCAGAGCCACGTTTACAGCCCAAGTGCGTGCGACTGGTAATTTCACTCCGATCCCAGTCAAAGAAGTTGAACACTGTGAAAAATGTTCAATTTAAGCGGTTCTTTCGAGCCTCGACTTGTCTAATAGTGCAGGGTATTACAATCGGAATCGGTTTCAGAATCGGCCGATTGTGAGTTCAAATAATCGGTAATCCGTCAGCGACCTTTTTTGGTAATCGGTTGAACACTAACTTCAAACCGAAAAGTCTACGGTTCGATCCCCACCCGGGGTAACTGCATTGTGACCTTGAGCATGACACTTAATCCCGATTGCTCACATTGAGGCACAGTGACGCTGTGTACTTGGGCTCCCACACGTCGATGGTGCACTTATCTTAAACCAATGCTAACCCTGCTTGTGTGGCGTTAGTACGTTGGGGAGTCTGACAGTTGCTCACCGCTGCTCGGTGGTTTTCACAAGGTACTCCGGCTTCATCCACCTATAAAACTGTCCGACACGAGGTGACCCTGGCTGTCGAATGTGACGTTAAACCTCAATAAATAAAAAAATAAATTCTGCTTTACACAAAAATTATCCATACCGAGTCAAAAGTTAATTACATTTCCTAACACAACCGATCAACACTTGAAAAAGAAGTCGACATTTGGGAAAGATATCACAAGTGCTCGGAGCACGCTCAGAATTCGGGAACAAATTATATTTGACAACCTTTCCTGGTTGATCCTGCCCCCCCCCCCCCCCCCCACACACACACACACTTCAGCAGTATACAAATAACATACGTATATACATACCACAATAATTTGAAATGTACAATTGTACAGGGGCCGTGGAACCGGGTGGGGGGGGGGGGGGGGGGCCTTCATCCCCACCACTTTTTTGCGGGGCCATGTTTTTTATATATATATATATTTTAACACAACAATGACTGATGAAACAAGGGGCGGATCCAGAGCCTCTCCCATATTTTCGCCAGCTATGTTTCTCTCGCACTGGTTCAGTTTCGATGGATTTCTGATCATTTTTTTTTTGCAGTAAGTGGCTGTAAACGCTAAAATGTATACAGTTTGTTAAAATACGGTTAACTTTAACAGATCGTAATCTTACAGACATACAAGTACCAAATCCACCCCAGACAAGATAATCCACAGACAGTATAATTGCTGTTAACGTCTGGTAAAGCATACTGGTGAGGTCTATTTATCAGCTTTGGTCGTTACGACCAAAGCTGATAAATAGACATCACCTGCATGCTTTACCGGCGTTTTTTTACGGCTCGCAAAGTGTTAAATCTTTCAAATACATCTCCTGAAAAATCTCAAATCATCCGCTCAGATGCATGGAAATGGGGGTTTTGGAATTTAACATTTTCGTACCATGGGCCGAACCATGGTCGGCCCGTAAAACAGACCACCATCCATAGCCCGATCCAGCCACCTCACTTTGAAAATCGTTCCGCAGCCCCTGTTGTATACCGCAGGAAGACGACATAGCCATTTAAATAATTTTTATAATGCTGTATTTGATGACAACAGGAAAAAAACTGAGAACTAATCAAGAGTATAAGAACAAATATCACCTGGAACCTTATTTGATCTGTACAACATCCCCCGAGGCGAGAAACATATTTACTCGCTTGAGTGTAAGTAACCACAAACTTATGATAGAAAAGGGGAGGCATATGCAACCATCCATCCCCGTAAGTGAACAATTATGTACAGTGAAAACAGAATGGCACTTCATTATAGAGTGCAATGAATATGCATCTCTCAGAGAACGTGCATTTTACAAATTTGAACGTGAATACCAAGAGTTTTTTGAGATGGACACATCCGAGAGATTCATATTCCTGATGAGAAACAATGTACCACAGCTATGCGGTACCATCTGTAATATGATCCAGCACTTCTTAAAACAACGAGAACAAGTTTTGTCAATCTGACACCAAGAGGTGACATTAATAATATTATATTACAACCACCATAAGCCTTAATATTTACGTTTGTCATTTGGAATTAGTATTGTTTTATGTTTCTATTTATGTTAATTGTGTATGTACAAAGCAATCTGCCTTTGTTCTGGTGTCTTTTCTTAATAAATCTTATCTTATCTAGCCAGATTGGCTTATAATGATCATAATAACGTACAGTACGTGGAGAGTGGATTGTAATTAAATCACCCGTGGAGTGGAGTTATCACCCAAGGTATCACTTTCAAATCCTGTACATATGGACAGAAAACACAAGCAATGTTTCAGCCAATGGACCTCCGGGTTTAACCCGGAGGTTCATTGGCTGGAACTTCGCTTGTGGTTCTTATGCTTTGCAACAAATTTGCAATTATTGCTTCAGTTGAATCTCCACTCTGACTCTGCGGGTCATTTAGTGATAATACACTCTCCACGAACTGTACACACCTCTCATAAACGAACCGTGCTTCTTATCTCAAACTAGAAGCACTTTTATGTGCATATTCCGGAATACATGGTGCTATTTGAAGGAGGAGAGAATGCACTTCACATCCATGAATCACTTGACCAATGGGCGTCGACCTTGTGCTATTCACAATTACTGAGAGTTTGGGGAGAATCGTAGAAAACACTTTTACTGGGATACGGCGGCAAACACGTAGGCCCTAGTAAGAAATTTCTGGATGTCGAGAGACCGTAAATTTTAACATTGTTGATAATGAAGTGTTTCTTTCTCCCAAACCAGTGCAACAAAAGCTTCCATAGTTGGCGTGTATCATCATTTATAGAATATAACTGTTCACAACAAAGCCCATGGACATTTTTAATGGTATCACAGGGTCTGTAGATTTTAGAACTGTGGATAATGAGGACAAATATTTAACAAGGGCAACGCAAAGCGTTGGCCATTGCCCCCGACCCGTATGCAAGTTCGAAGTAGCCTTGATGTATTGTGGAACAGAACAAATTTTCTTCGTGGAAAGAGTGAAAACGAAAAAAAAATTCCAGTACCGCCAATCTCATCCTGCCACTATCCGCTAGGGATAGGAAATAACCCTATACCGAACGAATCGCCCGCATCCGCCCGCGTAATATGCAAATTGAGCAGTTGAAAAAATTAAATTTTTCAAAATATTTCAACAAAACCATATGTGACCCCTCACTGGAACGAGCTCACTGAGCTCGTTCCAATGAGGGGTCACATGATATGGTTTTGTTGAAATTGTTTGAAAATTTTTTAAAACTTTTATTTAAAAAAATAAATTTTGATATCGTCTGCGTTGGGTGGAGGGTTAAGTAAATGGTGCGTACTGACAGGTGTGGTTTCATTGGTTTATTATTATGATGGAATATTATTAAAAAATTTATTTCACTGATATAGACGAAATTTTCACTTTTCAAATAAAGATGGGGATTGGAGAAAAGTTGTGCAGGCTAAACTGTCCCAGGGGAATCTATCCTGAGCGAAATCTGCAGATCTGCGAAAACCTTAACGGTCCATATTTGGTGTCAAGGTCTTTATCAAGTTTCCACAAGTCACCAACGAGTACTATGCAATTTGAAAAAAAATGATAGCTGGTATTTTTTTAGGCATCCTTTGTTGTTTTTATTGCACAACACAGCAACGTTTAGATTTTGTTCTTTCCATCGAGTGACTCCTGTTTAGATCGATGGGAATGATGGTGGGCGTCAATGGTTGTACATTTACTGGTTGCGATGAAGGAGCATTCCTAGGGTTTTCAACTCTATCTCTTGGGCTGGCAACTCGGGTTTTCGAACGATTGTCGGTGTTGGAATCTTTAATGGAATGAATATTTGCTCTCGTGTTAGAATTGGTGTAACCGCTTTTCTTCGCACCATCACTTAAGTCTCTAGAAGTGGAATTTCTGAAAGACGAGCAGTCATTCGAATAAGAATCCCGCTGAGCAGTAATGTATGGGTTATCTGCTGTTGGTTCATGGTTGTACGTCTTTATGCCACGACTGACAGACGCGCCGTTATCTGAATACAAATTGGAACTTTGATAAATGTTCTGTGAGATTTGGTTTGGTTTTCTGGACGAATTTACGGTTTCGAAATTACGCTCAGTGTTTCTATGAATATTAGACGATTCAGTTTCCATAGAATACATATCTAATCTCGGGAATGTTTTATCAGTGTTCCTTTTGAAGACAGCAGACTTTTTATGCCACCTACCTCCTGGATTACGTCGCACTTGAATCGTGGTACCGTCACACTCTGTCGTCATCTTAGCAGGTGGAATACCCCAAATTTCTCTAACGGGTATTTGTCGGCACTTGCCAAGATTCTCTAGATTTCGAAAAACCCATAGTCGCCTGTTATCCGAAGTGTACCAGTGTCCATTTTGTTTGGCTACGGACATAATTGGAATATCACTTACTTCGATTTCACCGTTGACCAGACTGTCTAGAGTCTGTCCAATCATCACCCCAGAATGCCGACTTTTCGCATCAAACACATTATTAATTGAATCTTGACTAAAACGTATTTCTGACGGTTTTAGATGCATTTTTCTCGATTCCTGAAAATACGTTTGTTCAGTGAACGGTAGCAACGCCTTCGATGTGCTTCTGGGTAATATTCAACCGAAGAAGAGAGGAAGCACACACCAAATGCTAATGTGCTTTCAGTTTCGATTATTTTCTGTTTGAGTATGCTGTTCAACAAATTGTTATTAAATGAAAAACAAAATAAATACACGTCGTCTATCCGAACATTCAGAAAACAAATCCCGTTAAAGTTTCATTTGATACTTTACGAAGTGGGAATTCTAAGATATTTCTTCGTGTGAGGCCTTCATTTGTTCATAATGTTTTTAAATATTGATTTTGTAGTGGGTTTTTCCCGAAACAAGTCATGCAAGGCTCAGCGCGTAATCTATTTGAGTCTTATGCGCAATCGACGAGGTATTCACGAACAAGAAGTGAGCTGCGCTGCTGGGAGACTAAATCAAGGTTCGGTTTTGTATTTTCCGCGAAAACGTGCGACATTATTTTTCAGAGAAAATTATATGGATGGCTGGTTAGAAGTATGTAATGTGGTTTTCTGGTCATTGTCGGGGGACCTTAGATTAGATTAATAAAAAAAGAAGAAAAAAATCCAGTACCGCCAATCTAATCCTACCACTATCCGCTAGGGATAGGAAATACCCCTTTACCTAACGAATCGCCCGCATCCGCCCGCGTAATATGCAAACTGAGCAGTTGAAAAAATTAAATTTTTCAAGATATTTCAACAAAACCATATCATGTGACCCCTCATTGGAACGAGCTCATTGAGCTCGTTCCAATGAGGGGTCACATGATATAGTTTTGTTGAAATTTTTTGAAAAATTTAAAAAAATGATATTTAAAAAAATAAATTTTGATATCGTCTGCGTTGGGTAAAGGGTTAACAAGGACAACGCAAAGCGTGGGCCATTACCCTCTCGACCCGTATGCAAGTTCGAAGTAGCCTTGATGTATTGTGGAACATAAAAATTTTCTAAGTGGAAAGAGTGAAAACAGAAAATTTTTCTAAGTCGAAAAAGAGCCATAACTCTGGGAAAATTATTGGACGGAACCCATTCCTTGTGCATATCCGTTTCCCCATGCAGGTCTATCACCATACCAAAGAAGATCCAAATCCGAGTGATGGTTTTGAAATTACAATGCAAAACGTTTGTACGGACAGACAGGCGGACAAACGGACAGACTGACGGACTGACTAACGGAGAGCATCACTAGATACCACCGAATCCTCCTTTGGAGGTCGGAGGCATAAAAATCTTCTCCCACCCACTGCTTAGATACTTCTATATATTCTTTGATACTGGGCCGTAAGTAACATTTTTTGGGGTGGGGTGGGTGGGGATGGGGGATCAGGTGAGGGCGGGGGACGGGGAGGCGTGGTCTAGGCCGCCGGTGCCCACGGCTCAGTCATATCGCCCAAGTATTTGGGACATTCCTAACTGCTTTTATCAAAGACTTAAACACACAAATATATTTTTCATTGATAAAATACTTTATTTTAAACATACAACAGGTGACATGATATATACCGTATCCTCCGTTGTATACGATACCTGAGTGGATACTGACAATATTTACGGCTATAAGAAGGCAATAGCTACAACTCGAAAAGCGACGAAGATTCGATTCGAAATATAGTGTCTGAACCAATTCGAGATTCGATTCGACCTGAAATTTAAGAATCGCATGCAGAGCCATACATTCAATAGGCCTACTTGCTGGGCGTCTCGAAGATGCCTTGATGATTTAGTTGGAGCATCAAGCAGCCAGGATTATAGTTTAAAAACACAAAACATCCATGTGTGGTCTTGAGGAATGGGCATCTAAACTTATTTGATTAACACGTACCGTAATCGAAAAAAACACTCACCGGGTAGAGTATGATATGATATCACTCAGGGTGTGAGGCTTAGGCTGCTTAACCCTTTTCCCAAACGCAGACGATATCAAAATTTATTATTTTACATATCAGTTTTTTTTTTAATTTTTCAAAAATTTTCAACAAAACCATATCATGTGATCCCTCATTGGAACGAGCTCGACGAGCTCGTCCCAGAGAGGGGTCACATGCTATAGTTTTGTTGATTTTTTTTTTAACATTACTATTTTTCAGCTGCCGAATTTGCATATTACGCGGGCGGATATGTCGGATTCGTGGGGTAAAGTGTTAACCCATCATCATCCTAACGGCCAGGTTATTCGCCAAAAAAAAAAAAAAAATACACAACTGAACTGTATTATGTTTTCATTTTTTTGGTTTGAAACCATAATTTATGACCCCTCGTTGGAACGAGCTCATTTGAACACGTTCCAATGGCGATCATCAGCTACGTTTTTGAGATGAAAATTAACTTTTTAGTTATTCAAGAATTTTCGTCGCAAATGTCGTCTGATACTCGAGTTGGGAAAAGGCTAAAGCAAACATACAGGGTCACTTGCCCTTGTGGTTCAAAGGTAATCCGGACTGCATTTTGATGGCACACGGATGGTACACGTACCTTATGATCGGCTAATAAGTTGAAAAGTTCATAACTACCTGTCGCTTCTTAGTGGTCTTCCCCGGGTATTCCATCTAGATCTGCTGGATATCGGCCCTCGTAAGTAGGAACGTTCACAGTTACTTGTCGCTTCTTTGTGGTCTTCCCCGGTTATTCCAGCTCTCTCCATCCGTAAATTTGCCGAGACCAACGCGATTTGTCACTAGCTATTCAAAGTGTCGTTAACTCAATATTAAAAACTAATAAATAGCCATCTATTGGCGAATCTGTTGGAATCCATTGGGCTTGGGATCAACGAGAACGGTCAAACAAGATTTTCAGCTTGAGATTGTGCCATATTGACATCAGTGTGCAAAGGGTTAAAACAACTGCGCGAGTGGTGTGTAATGTGGTTATCGACCCACATCACCCGGACCTAGGAAGTGCCGTCATGTCACCTGATCTAGTTAGTTCATATGGCGTTGTCATGGTAACCTATGAGTGCTATAATATTGAGAGGTCATTATATGTATACGTGATATCAGTGCGCATGTGCAACGCGTATTGCTAAGGTGACACGTGTTACCGTCGTCCATTTTGTTGATTTCGGTGATTTTATTTGGTGATTTTAGGTAACTGTCGGGCTGTTTGTGGTAATTAAATATACTCCTGTAAAATCAAACACAACCACTGAACATCCCCATCATATTTACATTTTGGTTGAAACATATTTACTCGTTTGCGTATAAGTAACCACAAACTTATGATAGAAAAGGAGAGGCATATGCAACCACCCATCCCCGTAAGTGAACGCTTATGTGCGGTGTGCGGCTCAGGTGCAGTGGAAACTGAATGGCACTTCGTTATTGAGTGCGGTGAATATGCATCTCTCAATGAACGTGCATTTAACAAATTTGAACGTGAATTCCAAGAGTTTGTTGAGATGGACACATCCGAGAGATTCATATTCTTGATAAGAAACAATGTACCACAGCTGTCTGACACCAAGAAGTGACATTAACAATATTATATTACAACCACTATAAGCCTTAATATTTACGATTGTCATTCGGAATTAGTATTGTTTTATGTTTCTATTTATGTTGATTTTGTATATACAAAGCAATCGCCCTTTGTTCTGGTGTATTTGCTTAATAAATCTTATCTTATCTTGTTAGAGGGTTTGGGGACACACAGAAACCACGTTCCACCATAGAAACCAAGATTACGGCCTCCAGTTAACAAAATGGATAACGGAAATGCGTACCACCTATCAACACTCGCTGCGCATGCGCACTGATACGCGCATCTATCGTCCGAGTGTACATTTTCGACTTTTAAGTATTTTATTGCCATGTGTGGTTTCTTACACACAGTGTACCGATGACTGTGTTGCAGCCTTTACACCTATTGACTTTTCGCAACATGTCGCAGTATACCCCACGCCCATTATCTTTACTGAGTCTCCAAACAATGCCAGTTAATCAACAACCTTTTTATTCCTAAAAATATTAGCAAAAACTTCTATGAAACGTTTTAAAATTGTAAGTAACACTGATAACTTCTTGAATACACAATAAGGGTTGGGGTGGCGGAGGTTGTCGATCGTGGACATTTCGTCCCCTGAGTTCCAATGTGTTCTATGTGCCTACTGGCACATAGAACACATTGGAACTCAGGGGACGACTTGTCCCTTCTGTTTTTCAGCTAGACAATTTTTTTTTCTTACATGGTTTCATTAACCTTTCACAACAGTGGACCAATCAATACCTTTCGCCGCCACGGTTATAATGGCATACTCGCTCACATTATTTATTTATTGGTTTTTTTAGGTCACATATTGGGGGGCGCGGTGGCTCAGTAGGTAGAGGTGCAGGCTGCAAGCCGAGAGGTCCTCGGTTCGAATCCCACCTGCGGCAACCGCGTTGTGTCCTTGGGCAAGACACTTCACCCCCATTGCCCATGTGGGGGGCACGGTGACGTCGTGTACTAAGGCGTACTGCACGTTGATGGTGCTCTTGTCTTCAACCAATGCTAACCCTGCTTGTGTGGAGTTAGTATGTTGGGGAGCTGACAGTTGCTCGCCGTTGCTCGGTGATTCTCTCCGGGTACTCCGGCTTCCTCCACCCGTAAAACTGTCATGGTCACGTAAAACTGTCATGGTCATGATTAGCCATTGTGCATAAATATGTGACCTTAAACATCAATAAATAAATAATAGGGGAATTAGTGGGTGCCGGTAGTCCACTAATACTCTAAAATCACACAGATCTCTTCTCAGGTTTACATGATATTCTGGGAGTCACTCCCGAAACCGACGCTTTCAGTTCAGCCACCCCCATCCCCGCCCCACATTCAAAGTCGCTTTGCGGTCCCAATGCAGGGAGGCTCCTTGTTACAGCTCCTAATTGTAGGACTACATCAGAAGTGGACAGGTCGTGTGTTCCATCAGGAAGTTTCTTTGTGGGCCCTCTATTATGTGTCCCTCATGAGTAGTATGTCATGTACCCGGACAGGGATAGTTTGCAGGATCTCATTGCAGGATCTCATGTGACGTCATAGTCACGTGACCTAGTGGCGCCATGTTGCGTTGTCATGGTAATCCGCGTGAGAGGCCATGTTGTGACGTCATCTCCAGAGCGCGTGTTGTTAGGGTGAAACGTGTTTCCGTCATCCATTTTGTATACTGGAGGCTGCCATCTTGGTTTCTATGGTAGCACGTGATTGCTATGTTACCTAAACCCTTCTTATAGGACAGGGGTATGTTCGGAGGGTATGTTCTATTGAATCGGAGTAAATCTAATTACCACAGACAACACGACAATCCCTCCAAATCACCAAAATCTACCCCAAATCACCGAAATTGACTTTATTTCCCCAATTTATCGGCTTAGCACGTAGTGCTATAGTACCAAGGAGTCCCCCTGGGGTGTGTATATCTAATTACCCAATTGGACCCGACCACCCTTACAGTCCACCAAAATCTACACCAAACCACCCAAACGGGCATGTTAAGTCCCATTTTGGGCATATAAAAATAACACGTTATGCTATAGTACCAAGGGGTACAGGTGGTGTGTTCTATTGAATAGGAGTACAGGGCCTGATTTTCCCAGAATCCCATTTTTAATGCCTATTGCATATGTTTCTCTATCACTAACGACAGTCTATCCAGTCCAAACTATCTCTAGTTCTCTCGTCCAAGTCTTATAATTACCAGTGCTTGATTTCCCATAATGCAGTTATCTCCCTCGTGTATATCAAAAGCATTCCCAAACCCAATAAGCAATCGAGCAGTTACTGATACACCATTGCTCGAATGACTCGAATCCCATCGAGCAAATGAGCTTTAGAGTAATTGCTCGATCGAGTGACTAGGCATATTGCTCGAACGACTCGAATCCCAAGGAGTAAATGAGCCAACGAGCAATTGCTCGTTCGAGTGACTCGAAATACTGCTCGACGACTCCGGGATTCCATAGCCACAGGCGTTTTCAAAAAAGGGATTCCACAAATGGGATTCCAAAAAAAAGGATACCATAAGTGGGATTCCGTCTTATGTCGAGTGACTCGCACATATTGCTCGAATGACTCGAATTACATCGGGCAAATGAGCCAACGAGCAATTGCTCGTTCGAGTGACTCGAAATACTGCTGGACGACTCATTTCAGAAAAAAGGGATTCCACAGCCACAGGCGTTTTCAAAAAAGGGATTTCACAAATGGGATTCCAAAAAGGGATTCCATAAGTGGGATTCCGTCTTATGTCGAGTGACTCGCACATAGTGCTCGAATGACTCGAATCCCATCGGGCAAATGAGCTAACGAGCAATTGCTAGTTCGAGTGATTCGAAATACTGCTCGACGACTCATTTCAGAAAAAAAGGATTCCATAGCCACAGGCGTTTTCGAAAAAAACGATTCTTAAAAAGGGATTCTGTAAAATGGGATTCCTATCCGATTCCACAAAATTTGGACCCCCCCCCCCCCCCTCCATTGGGCCGAACCAATGGGTCCTCCTCCGGTTCAACCATTTTTGCCGAATGAGTGATGAAGATGAAACAAGAATGCCACTGAAATGTCCTCTTTGTAGACTGCAATTTATCACTCAGATGCAAGGAAGCAGCGTTCTTTCAGTTCGAAATATCAAAATTTTGTACGGGTCCGGGCCCCTTTGGTACATTTCCCGGCAACTTTTCTTGGCCCAGTCCACTCCTGGATTGCATTATTTTTGTCGTTTTTAATTTATTATCGATCAACTACATACCATTCGTTGAGGGCCTACCGACCCTTCATTTCTTGGCCCGCCAAGCCATCTTTGGTTCAGTTGAATAGATAAAGTTTTCGATAGCTTTGTCTAGAAACCCAGTCTCCTTACCTATACTAGATGAGGAGGAGGAGGCTACATGTAGTTGTTTCCAAAAAATACGTTGAAAGTGCAGTATTTTCGGGAAAATATTAATCCTTGAAAGTTATTCCAGAAAGGCAATACATCGCATTGTACATTGTTTTCCATTGCAAATGGCTGAATATATTTTATATTTGTTGGGTGTTCAGTATCATTTAGCCTTGTAGCACTAAAGGACTGTTGGGCTATGTTGCAACCAGGCGCGTAGCCAGGATTCTATAACAGGGGGTGCCATAGCTATTTTTTGGCGAGAGGTGGGGTGGGTGGGGATAAACATGATGTTTGGAAAGCCATTATGGGGAGGTGGCGGATGCCTCCCCTACTCCTTTCTGGGACTCTTCGATCTCTACCCCTCCTCTCACTTCCCTTCAGCTAAGTGGAAGGAGTGGGTAGAGACTAGATGTCTCAGTTATGACTAGGCGGCCATCCCCTCCCCACCCCTGAGAAAAATTTGCAAAATTCAGTGCTCTAAGAGCGAATCTGAGGCATTTCTAGCCTGTGAAGCCCTATATTGTTCACCATTTGAGGGGCTCTGTGTTAGGTGAAATTGCATTGGGCTAATGTTTGAGAGAGCGGAAATTTTAGGGGTGAGTTGAGGCCTCAGCCACTCCCCCTCCATGGCTACGTCACTGGTTGCTATTTATCACTCTAGAGTTAAGTCAGTTTAACTATTCAATGGAAACGAACTCGGCGGGAAGACTGGAACATGTTCACTAAACTTCGTGTCAACAATCATAAGTTAGCTTTTGAGATAGGGCGACATTATCAACCGCCGAAGCCTGTTATCGACAGGATATGTACTCAGCTTGAAGCTAACTTTGGTAAAATAGAAAACGAATGCAATTTTCTTATGGGATGTACACATCATTCAGAGCTTCGACAATAACTATTTATTCTGATCAACAGTGAGACCGAGGGTTTTTGTGATCTGAGTAAACTTTAGAAATTCAAATTTATATTTGAAAATAGAACCTCCAGTTTATGCCAAAGACATCTGCTGCTTGATCCGGGATTTTTTCGCCAGACAATTACGATATGCATCAAATAGTTGCATCTAAGCACTTAATTCTACGAACTGCACCTCAGAAGAAATCAGCGACAGTACTTGTCTTTTTCAAATTTCTCGGATGCCATAGAATTAAGAAAGAACGCTGGTTTTGTTTACATTGGCATGGCGGGGGTTCGAACCCACGCCGAGAGAGTTTCCTTCGGCACCAACCGCCTAGCGAAACTATACTGAACCACGCACACCACTCGGCCACCGACAGACCCTGGCGGGGGTTCGAACCCACGCCGAGAGAGTTTCCTTCGGCACCAACTGAACCACGCACACCACTCGGCCACCGACAGGTATAGTTTCGCTAGGCGGTTGGTGCCGAAGGAAACCCTGGGTCTGTCGGTGGCCGAGTGGTGTGCGTGGTTCAGTATAGTTTCGTTAGGCGGTTGGTGCCGAAGGAAACTCTCTCGGCGTGGGTTCGAGGTCTGTCGGTGGCAGAGTGGTGTGCGTGGTTCAGTATAGTTTCGCTAGGCGGTTGGTGCCGAAGGAAACTCTCTCGGCGTGGGTTCGAACCCCCGCCATGCCAATTATGATATGTTTAGTGATGTGTATGGGAAATTCTAGTTCATAAGTTCTGTCGCGTATCAAATTAACCCTTTATTATAACATGAAAAGCAGACGACACTTGCAAACAAACTTCTTGAATTACTAATTTTTTTTCATTTTTTTTGTCTCAAAAACATAGGTTCGAGCTCGTTCCATAGAGGGGTCATAACCTATGTTTTTGAGACAAAAAATTATGAAAATTAATTGGCGACTTTTGTGAATAGCGCTGACCGGTTTTTGCCGTTATGTTGTGTAAAGGGTTAATAAAAATACAGTACTTTGATCATGGAAAATTGGTGGATGAAATTATGTTTAAGTACTACTTTTGTTCATGTTACTTGTATATTCTCGCTTACTATCCAGTAGAGGATGTTTTATGCTAATAAATGTTAAGCTATGTTATGTTCACTGACGATCTACGTCACGTATTTGCATGCTTAAACGTCTGCCTAACGTAACAGCTATAACCAGCCAGTGCCATTTCCAAAAAAATCACCATTCAACTTAGTATACACCCTTTTTAGACAGGCAGGCAGGCGGGCAGGCACTGAACGCAGTCATCTGAAACTTGCATTTCTCTCTTGCATTTCTCTTTGATTGTGACCGAAGATTGCCCCGGATGATGATCTCTTGTAAGGCGTTTAAAATCTATATTTGATAAAAAATTTCCACCGATTAGAAAATTTGTTAAATATGGAGCCAGAATGTGCCCTTTTCTCAATATAGAGGGGCGTGAGCCCCAAACATAGACTTACGTATTCTCCCCATGCACTGATATATTTCAGTGTGTAAGTGCCCTTCAGTCACCGTACTCCTGCAAGTTCGACATGCTACCTCCGCCCATGTCATGCATATCTCCAGGGCCGTGGAGAGGGTGGGGGTCAGAGGTAGTAACCCCGGAGTCCGGAACTTTGACGGGCCCGGGAGACCAGGTTTTTGTGCCTACCACTCCCCCCCCCCCCCCCCCAGTCCAACAAACATGGCCTGGAAGAATGTATTTTAATTTTTTGATTTTAAAAGGACGTACCAAACCAAAAAAAATAAAACACAGTCTTTCAGGCCATGTTTGGACAAGCCCCACCCCCCCCCCCACCCCCAGGTTCTGACTCCTGGGCCAACAGTTAAGAAGGGAGATGCATCGCGAATGGAGCTCGCAGTTGACCAACGGATGTAATTTTGAACTGCATGATTCTTGAAGTAATAACTGTATTAAATCAACTTGACGTAAAGAATTGTGCAGCCAAAAGTAAAAACTCTTAGTCACTGGATACTGACTGAAGAACTTGGAAATTTGAAACATGCTGCTAATAATGTCATTTGACGGCCAAAAATTAACCTGATTTTTTTTATCCCTATCCCTAAACACCCACCAGAAGTCTTAAAAAACTGATTTAAAAATTTTCATGGGGGGGGGGGGGGGGCTTATCATGGCTCGTGCCTTCTACACTCGCGGCACATGCTTTCGGCATCTGCATCAGTAGGCCTATCTCGACGCTTTTGAAAGGGAGCCCGTCAGAGAATTAACTCTGAGGTCCGAATTTCCACGCCGCGGCCCTGCATATATCATTGTTTTAAATTTTGACACTCACTGCAAGAGGCCATTATTAGAACTCGCTAGTACGACCGAGTGTGGAGGGAAGGTATGTGGCGAAAGCTCGAGGGCATCGGACTGGGGGGTGACTTTGTGGGAATCATGAAAGCACTGTATACAGATGTGCAAAGCCAACTCAGTCTAGGGAGTATCACTACAAAACGAGTCCCTATGGATATAGGCCTCAAGCAGGGGTGTATCTTTTCACCGATTTTGTTTGCATTGTATGTTAAAGATTTAGGGGACGAACTAATTCAGAGTGCGGAGGGGGTAAATGTTGGAGACATAAAGATACCAGGCTTATTCTTTGCGGACGACATGGTGTTAATGTCTAGAACTGAACAGGGGCTAGAGAAACTGATGGAAATTGTTGGTAGATATGGGAACACTTGGCGGCTCGAACTAAATGAAAATAAAAGCAAGGTAATACCCGTTGGACGCAAGGTAGATATGACGAAGAGATGGAGAGTGGGGGAGTTCTCAATCCCCGAAGGGGAAAGCAAACAAATCACTGTAGGAGAAACGGGAGAGTATGAGTATCTAGGGGTAAGCATAAATATAACGGGAAGAGGGGTGTACAGAAATTACTCAGCCAAACTGATTCTGAAGGGGAAAAGAATTCTGAACCAACTAAAACTTTTAGGGAAAAATAGTTTCAATAAGGTCTTTGTGGGTAAAACACTGTGGGAGAGGGTGGGTTTACCAAGTATAACGTATGGCACGGACGTGATTCCATTAAACCAAACCGTTATTAAGAAGTTGGAAAGTACTCAGAATGATGCCGGCAGATGGATAACAGGGTCGAGTAATGCTGCAGCTTTGGAAGCAGTAAGGGGGGAGCTTGGGTGGATGAAAATCAAGGACAGGGTAGAATTGGGAAAACTGTGTTACTTTAACTACTTGAGAAACCTGCCTGACAACCGGTGGTGCAAATTGATGCTCGATACCATTTGGAATTCTAATATAGAAACGGGGTGGTCAAAACATGTGAGGGAACTAATGGACAATTACTCTATAGAGGTCACAAACATAGAAGTAGGAATGAAAGAAGGCAAAAGGTTTGTCAAAGAGAGAGTCATGGAAGACTGCAATCGAAACTGGCGAGCAGGGGTTAGCGTGAAAAGATCACTGCAGGGGTTACAATATAAAGAAAAGCCAGCTTTTGAGAAGTACCTAGATGGCACCTTTGGAGGGTCACTGCTGTTCAAACTGAGATCAAGATCACTGGAGCTTCGGGGAAAAATTGGGAGAGATGGGGAAAAGGGATGCCAAATGTGCCACTCTGGAGTAGTGGAGACCCTGGAACATTTTCTCTTGGAATGCCCACAGTATATACCTCATAGAATAAAATTTACTGGAAGAATAATGCAGAAGTGGGGTGAAGAAACAAAGGATAGATGGCTGAAGGGGGACACGAGGGAGAGGGTAGTAATGCTTATTGAAGAAATTGAAAAAGAGGAAGTGAGGGACACTATTAAGCAGTTTATATCTGAATGCTGGGAGGAGAGGAGGGGAAGAGGGGGTGGGGTGCAGGGGGAATGATGGCCTTCTCTTATGAGGACCGCGACAAATCAGCGGCTGGCCAAAGAGTTATTATTATTAGTTGTTATTATTATTTAGTCTTTACCCAACGAATCTGCCGCATCCGCCCGCGTAATATGCAAATTCAGCAGTTGAAAAAATACTATTTTTCAAAGAATTTCAACAAAACCATATCATGTGACCCCTCGTTGGAACGTGCTCGACGAGCTCGTTCCAACGAGGGGTCACATGATATGGTTTTGTTGAAATTTTTTGAAAAATTTCAAAAAATGATATTTAAAATAATAAATTTTGATATCGTCTGCGTTGGGTATAGGGTTTTAAGCCTATTTGTTTTACAAGGATTGGCGCGCAATTTATACAACTTATATTAACGCCTCTCCTTGGCCCAATGGCGCAGATATGTGGGATGACCTCTGTAGCGACAGCTTCATGGCCTCGCTTTCTTCGAATACAAGGAAGAAGTCTTTAGCTTGCGCGGAGTGTGTCTCTCCCCGCACAGGGGACAGCCCGTCCCACCCGATAGGATGGAAGGCTGTAACAGCATTAACCCCACAATTGATGCCGACAGAGAGTGTTCTGACACCTCGAGAACTTTCTTCGACTGCTGGTTCCAATAAATTACGATAAGCTCTGTTTCTTCTGAGGCAGACAATTGAAAATATTATCTTTTTCCAGAACAGGTTTGTGCATGCTAAAACCAAGTGGGTTAAACTTCAATCCAAATTTACTGGGCTGAGTGAATATGAACCCGATTGGGTTCATATTCACTCTACCCAGTTGATTTGGGCGGACTTTAACCCGACTAATTTTAGAGTGTGCAAGTGCCATCTTCTGCTCGTGTTAGGCAAAGAGTGAAAGGCGACCGTTTCTTCTGGAAATCTTCAGATCTTCATGCCTACCAATATGCCCCTGGCTCCCGTTATACTGCTGTTTATCTAAACATTCTTAGATTGGAGGTTGTGAAAAACAAATTAAATTTGTGATAAATATTCGTCTGTTTGGAAAAATCTACAACTTCCTTCAAACTATACTGTCTGTTTTGCACGTGCGCGACGGTGGCGTTGTGCACTAAGGCGTGCTGCACGTCGGTGATGCATTTGCCTTCAACCGCTGCCAGTGGCGGCGCCACAGAGGACCGGGGGGGGGGGGGGGGCTCGCCCACTTTTCCCTCGCTCCCTCCCCAATCAAACTTCAAATTACTATCTGACCGTGGTTTTCTCACCCAATATCACACTCGCAAACGGCACACAACAATACGCATCATCTCATGTGTTGTTGAAACGCTCAAATATCGCCCCCAGGGCGTCCAAATGTGAAAATGTTTCCTGGGGAGATCCCCCAGACCCCCCTCCCCGCATCACAAACGGGAGGTGGTACACCCTCCTCCCTAGTTCAGCAATCTGAACGTAGTGGCTACACCCCTTAGGCTCAGTGACTACCCCCTCCCCTATCCTCCTCTAGCTCCGGCCTGCGGTATGCGGGAGATGCCTTCGGCATTTCGACTTTGGACCCTATCATATCTTACTTAGCCTCCACCCCCTAAATTGAAATCCTGGCGCCGCCACTGACCGCTGCTCTCTCTCTCTCTGCTTGGGGGCCGAATTAATAAGCTGGAAAGTTTGACAGTTGATCGCCGCTGATTGTGGTTCTATCCTTGTACTCCGCCTTCTCCGCGTGTGAAACTGTCCGACACGGTGTGACTTTGTCTGCTGAAAGTGTCGTTAACCCTTTACCCAACGCAGACGATACCAAAATTTATTATTTTAAATAACATTTTTAAAAAATTTTCAAAAAATTTCAACAAAACCATATCATGTGACCCCTCGTTGGAACGAGCTCGTTCCAACGAGGGCTCACATGATATGGTTTTGTTGAAATTTTTTGAAATATAATATTTTTTCAACTGCTGAATTTGCATATTTCGCGGGCGGATGCGGGCGATTAGTTGGTTAAAGGGTTAAACATAAACAAACAAACAAACAAACTTCAGTCTGTTTTCTCGCTAATTAACACCAGTCTCCATAACCTTGCAAAGGATGAAGAAACTGTTTTTCTTGAATTTCTTGATTTTTTCTATTTTGTTTGCCATTCTGTTTTTTGGGGGTTTTTTTGTTGTTGTTGCTGCTGTATTTTTTTTTTTTTAATTTTTGACGTTGTTATTTTTTACTCAATGAGAGAAGTTTCTTCAAATGACGTCTCAAAAAATATTGTTGTATTGACCTCAGTGACCCCACACGCAACTGAACAATAAACCCGGGAAAACGTGAAGTCACTTCTAGAAAGTGCAGGGCGTGATGCACGATTTTTTGTTGATTTGTGGCAGGCGCATCCGTGACGTAGTTGATGTCTCCCCAAGTCATTTCTATCATTGCAGTGAAGCTGTGCGGACAAGCAGATAAAAGACCGTGACATGCACACTTCACGTCGTTTCCAAAACTACTTTTTGATAGAATGGCGATAAGTTGCAGAATGGGATTTATGTGAGTACATGAAAGTTATATTCCTTTGGACAATTTGAACGAAACACCTGTTGTATTCAATAGAAATTTCGACTTAAGGAGATTCTAAACTGAAGATTGTCATTTGAGTGGACAGGTCAAAAACATGATGTTTTTTTCATTACTTTTCAATAGTAATGGTTATTTGATTGCTTCCTACCTAATAGATTACAAAAATGTGATAAAAAATTTTAAAAAAAGAATTTACTCACCAAAAAAATGTTTTTGAAAATCCCTAACTCACGGTCAACTTCCTGCCACAAAAACTTAAAATATGAATCTCACATTGAAGAATGTTTTCTATGTGCACTAGAGAACAACAGTTGAGTCATAACTTTTTAAAAAATAAATCCGATTGTATGTTTATTTAAATTTTTGATGGACCACTGCATGCACTGGTCCAGCCATTTTTGCACAGGGAACTATTTACAGTTCAAAAGTATGGCACACTGCACTAATCAGTAATCTAGTTGACCGCCCCTGGAAATATCAGCCATACAAGTGATATATCTGTTCTGCCCTCTTCCAATAGTAAAACTGTCTTGACATGAAATGACCCTGTTGAAAGTGTATCGTCAAATCCCAATAATAGAAAATAAGACTGCGTGGCCACACCTCCCCCCCCCCCCCCCCCCCACCACCACAAAAATGGAATTTTTCAAAATTGAAAAAGGGACATAACTCTGGCAAAAATTGTTGGATCAAACCCTGATTTGACTTGACCTGCATTTTATGTTGCTGGACCTACACAACAAATTTTATTTGATTCTGCCAATTACAGCTCAAGTTATTGGTTGGAAACTAAAAAAAGGAGTTTTCAAAGTTGAAAAAGTGTGACACTGGAATCACCTACCAGGACTACATGCAGGCTCGAAGGGAAGTTATGGAATTGAATTCTGCCAATAAGTCGTATCGATTGACCAATACTTAGTGCTCAATGTATAAAATATTCATCCAGTTATTGAAAAAATCCGATAAGGTGGTTAATGTATAAAAGTGTTTTTAATGTGATAAATGCCATGTTTTGGATCATGAATAAACTCATGTTGTGTCAGAAACCTACCTTGTATTATTTTTTTTTGGTGGGAGTTGACCCGTGGCGACTTAACCCGGTAGCGAGTTGACCCGTTCCCAAAAATTTGAAGCTCGATTGTGCCTTGTGTGTGTTGCCATACTTCACTTTCGTGGAGAATTTCTATGCAACGACTAATAAAATATTTTTATACTGTACCAATGACCCAGACTTAGCTGGTGCTAATCTCCATAATTCAGGGCCAAACACAAATTTTGCCCCCCCCAATCCCCAAAATTTGCATCAGAAACCGAAAAATACATGTCCTATATGGCCCTCCATACATCGACTCCTCTGCGCATGCGCAGTGTCGAGGAGGTCCCGAAATTGGCGCCAATTATCATTCTAGTTTGGCCCTCAAAAGTGTCACTCTTCTGTTATTTGTTCTTTCAAATCTCAGTTTTTATGATGCCAGACACATATTCATGAGTGAAATGGTGGAAATAAAGAGGATACATTAGGAGGAGAGGAAAATATTTAGTGCAAGAAAATGTTCAGGGCTGTAACTTAAAATTATTTTATGAAATTATTTCTAGTTGCCTTTTTTCAAGGCATAGCCCTGATGTTGTCATTCTTGCTTTGAAGTACCATTGTTTGATCAGTGTTTCCTCTATACCTTCCTTATTCCCCCCTAGCTATTCTCCCATGTTTTGGCTTAATTTTGTGTAATGTTTATTACTAAAATTTCTTGGGAGTTTTGGCTTCGTAACAGATTTATTTCTGTTTTTTCCCCATGTTTACGTCCTCACCCTAGGGGTGTTTAGGCGTTTTGGTCTGCATCTACCATCTGATGTTCTACAGTTTCTTCTGTGGAAGCCTCTGTTTTGCATCAGATAGTGTTTTAATTGGTGACTGATTTCGGGCCATGTTTCAGTGCCTGGAGTCATGTTTCCGGTTTGTTGACACTTTTGCTTAGGTTGACAACAGTTACTGCTGATAGTGATTTTTTGTCTTCTGCATCTCTTATTCATAGTAAGATACATTATTATTGTCCGTAAGTGTCTCATTAATTTTTTCAAAATGAATTTAAATTTTTGTCCACACTTAGGCTTCTTTGGGATCCATTGGGCTCAGGGTTCCCTTTGGGAACTTGGGCTCTTCTGAAAAATTTTTTTTTTAAATTTTTTTCTTTTCAAATCATTATTTATTAATGAATATAATGGATTGTTGTATTATGTATCTTTATTTTCAAGGATTAGTGCGAGTACTTTGATTGTTTACATTTCACTATGAATGATTATTGTTCAAATTGTAATAGGAGGAAGTCTTCCTATGATTCTCATGATCTCTGTATTAATTGTTCTCTCTGTACTCGCACTGATCTTTGTCCTGTGTGTTTCAAATGGGATGAAAAACGTTGGAAACGTGTGTCACGGTATGTTGTTCCTGGAGAAAGATCCATTCCGGTTCTTTCTCCTCAGTCACTCTAGTGTTTCACTCTTTTTCAGAGGAACAAGAACAGGGTGATGTTTCCGTGATGTCGTCCAGAAGTGTGCCTCCGTCGTCATATACAAGTGAAGAGCTAGCGGCAAAAGTGCTCATGGAGATTCGTCAATTCCCTGAAAGGAACCCGAAGGGGTTGACGTCCGCTAGCTCGACCGGGGTTGCGTCCATTCACCGAATGGGGCAGCACTCTGGTTCATCCGTTGCGGTCCAGCAGAGAGAGTCGGGTGTTGCGAGTACTATAAAACATCCACGTGCACACCCAGTGACGACGGAAAGGAGGATGGATCGGAGGAAGCCTGACAGTCCGGTGTTTAGCTTGTCTAGTTCGACACGGGCTGCAAGCGAGAGAGGTCCCTCTCTGACAACAGCATCTGGGACCAGATGTTGTAGTCCGTAGTGTTACGCAGTCGGAGCATACGTCCGCCGCTCGGGATGCTTCGGTATATAGGCAGTCCGCCGAGGCTACCTATAAGGCTTCCATATCCTCTCAGCAGCACACTCGACCGCACCTTGGCTATGTGACCAGTGAATTAGTCAGCTTCGCCGACCAGGGATTCCTCGGCGATCAGGTCACGCCATCCGGTAGCCAGGGATTCGAGGCCTTCTTCATCCGGACGTTCGCATAAAAGATGTATGCAGGATGCAACGTCCAGGGAGCTTCCGGCGGCTAAATCCAGTAAGACCGCCGCTCCCCAGGCCTCTGTAACGGATGTGCTATCACAGATAGCAAAGTTAATCGCAGCATCCCAGCAACCGTCATAACCTCTGTCGGAACATGAAATGTCAGAAGATGCTGGGTCGGTAGGTTCCGCCGCTGGATCCGGTGCGGACGACCGAGATTTACATGATTTACATGAGGTCCGGCAGGATGGCGAAAGGGATTCTGATGAATTAGATATTTCCCTTTCGGAACAACATAAAATAGCCGTAGAATTCATCCGGTATTATCTTCCAGAAGTTGTTCCGCCAGACCAAAATGCTGCGCAGCCGGATAGGAGGGTGATAGCGCCACTGGACACCGAGTTTTTTAATCGGTTTAGGGACATTGTCCCGGAATTTCCGTCACAATCCAAGAATGTCTCTCGGATTTTTGAGTTATTGAATGACGCTATTGATAAACTTGCCAACAAGACGGGCAGGTCAGCCTTCCTACCGGCATCTGCTCTACAGCTGCCGTTTATTAATCAAAGGAACAAGTTTGATACGGCAGGTCAGGGCATCCAGAGAGTTCCTCTGCGTTTAGAAGACCTTGATATATCCATGCCGTCGTCTGTCACTTCCGTCGTCTACGATGGAAACGACGATATCGTATAACAGAGCTAGTTTAGACGCTCTTTCCTACGCAGATCACCTTACTAGAGCGTTGTCATTACGCTTTGAAGGACCTGAATTTCAAGACGTACAAACGTCTTTAAGAGTTCTGTCCAGGGCCATAGCGTTTTCCACTTATAACTCCGCCCTTTCAGTGGCAAATCTGGAATTAGCTCGACGTGACGCGGCCTTGGCTACTTCCACACGCGTGGACAGTAAGGTGAAAAACTCTCTTAGAGTCGCTCCGGTCTCGGGAGAGTTTCTCTTCAGTGGCAAGCTTTCTGATATATATGATAAATTAACAAAGAAAGCTTCGGACTCTCTGTTGTTTAAGTCTGCTTCCAAGAAATCGGAACCAGCAGACAGGAGTAGGCCAGGCACTTCCGGGACGAGTTCGTCCTATAGAGGTTCCTATGCGCCCTCTAGGTCTTAGTCTAGAGACCGGCAGAGTAGCGACTCGACTAGGGGCCGTTATGCTGGCCGAAATAACCGGTCAGATGCCCCTAGGCCGACGGGGCGAGGTGCGGGTCGCGGAGGACGTGGTTTCTCCTACCGCAAGCCTCGCAAATCCTGGAAGTGATGGTGTAGACCTCTGTCGCGTTCCGGTGGGCGGAAGAATGTCGAGTTTCTCAAGCAATTGGGAATCAATTACGGAGGACCCTTGGGTTCTAGGGGTTATTTCAGAAGGACTAAAACTGTCCTTCAAAGGCAAGCCTCCATTAACTCGAAGTCCAAGATGGACTCAGCTTCCGTCAAATTGTCAGAAAAGAACGGCACTTCTATCAGAAGTCCAGTCTCTTTTAACGAAGAACGCGATAGATGTCGTAGAAAACCAGGAATCTCCAGGTTTCTACAGCCATCTTTTTCTGGTTCCGAAGCCAGACGGCTCGTTCCGTCCAGTGATCGACTTAAGCTGGATAAACAAGCTGATCGTGGCTCCAAAGTTTTATATGGAGACCATTCGATCGGTCAGAGCGAGCATTCGAGTGAACGACTATGCTGCGAGCATAGACCTCAAGGATGCATACTTTCACGTCATGGTACATCCGGCGTTCAGAAAGTATCTTCGCTTCGCTGTCCTAGGTGTTTATCAGTTTATCAGTTCCGAGCGATGTGCTTTGGTCTGAATCTAGCGCCCTGGGCATTCACTCGAGTAATGAACTCGGTAATGACTCATTTCCGAGCTCATTCGTCTGCGGTAACGTCGGCTTACCTGGACGATATTCTTCAGAGATACGGCAACGAGTTAACGCTTCAGAACTACATGCACAATCTGCTTCTATTGCTCCGACGTCTCGGTTTCATAGTAAACGAAGAGAAGTCGGATCTGGTGCCGTCCAAGTCATTTACCCACCTGGGAATGAGCTTCGAGACGCACAACAATCTCGTTCGTCTGCCGTTAACCAGAGCGAAATTAGTCAGTTGTTATGCTCGCTATTGTCTTCACTCAGACAAAGTGTCAGCGAGGGAATTCATGAGACTAATAGGTCTGTGCGGAGCTGCCTCGGATCTCATTCCGATGGGGCGGCTACGCACTCGTCCTCTCCAGGTCTATCTGACTCAGAATTGGAGAGTGAAGATTCATTAGCTCGAAACGGACATACTCTTGTCAAGCCAAGTGAAACAAGAGATTCAGACTTGGGCAGACATACAGTGGTTAACTCGGGGAGTTCCACTGCAGTTGCCAGATCCGAGCTTTACGATTATGACGAATGCCAGTCAAACGGGCTGGGGCGCGACACTGAGCCCATCGGATTTGAAGTGCCAGGGTCTTTGGGATCCGCAGTTTCTGAGCAAGCACATCAACATCAAAGAGATGTCGATTTGGCTTGCTCTACGTCATTGGATAGACGTGATTCAGAATGCACATGTGCAAATTATGTCCGACAATACGACAGTAGTTGCGTATATTCGGAACCAAGGCGGCACTCATTCCATTCCGTTGCTCAATCTAACGGAAAGAATTCTTTTGTTTGTACTAGAACATCAGATTCTTCTCTCCGTCCGTCATATTCCGGGTCGTCTGAACGTCTTGGCAGACTCCCTTTCACGGAGGGGTCGCCTGTTGCCGTCAGAATGGACTCTCAACAAGCAAGTATTCAATCAGATTTGCTACCAATGGGAACGGCCAATGATAGATTTATTTGCGACACATCTCAACAATCAGTTGCAGACGTATGTGTCACCTTGTCCGGATCCTCGAGCGTTTGCAGTAGACGCTCTCTCGATCTCTTGGGACGGAATGATAGGATATGCGTATCCTCCAGTGCCGTTGATTCAGCAGATATTGCTCGAGATAAAACAATCGCAATGCAAGATTCTGTTGGTAGCATCTGTCTCCAGAGACCGTGGATAAATCTACTCAGGTGTCTGTTGTGGGACATGCCGAGGAAGCTTCCTCAACGGGAAGATCTTCTTTCGCAAGGGAAATCGCGCATCCTCCATCACAATCCGCAAGGTCTAAACCTTCATGTATTTCCATTGTGTGGTCCTTCTTGCACGGAAAACATTTTACAGGACGAGCAGTGGACGCGATTTCTAACTGCAGGAGGACCTCTTCGCTAAACTATGCTGCTAAGTGGAGGGTCTTTTGTCAGTGGTGTGAGGATCATTCAGTAGATATTTATGATCCCTCCATTCCAGACATAGCAAACTTTCTAGTATACTTGTTTGATGAGATTAATCTGCAGCCTATCACCATTAAGGGTTATAGGTCTATGCTATCTGATACATATGCACATCATGATAGCTTGAGGATTGGAACTAATGTCTCTTTATCAAAGTTAGTTAGAAATTTTTCGATAAATAGACCTAGAACCCTTAGATTAATTCCGAAGTGGAATTTGGCCTGGGTTCTTAAGCTAAAAGAAGCGCCTTTTGAGCCTCTTGACACAGTTGACTTCAAATTCTTAACATATAAGACAGCTTTTCTCTTAGCTTTCTCTTCTGCTAGAAGAGTTAGTGAGCTTCATGCACTATCTGTGGAGGATTCTCACTACCGTAGTGTCGGTAATACTATTAACTTTACCACTAATGTTGGATTTTTGGCTAAGAATCAGGCTCCTAATAAGTATCCTGAACCTATTAGGTCAGTAATGTACTGCAGCAGTTGAGTCTTAATTTTTAATAAAACACATCGAAGATAGGACTAAGCACGTTGTCAACCTAGGTCGTTTCAGTCTCAAAAGTGTCCGCCATGTTTACGGTGGGAAATTCAAAACACTGAAGGTTGTGGGCAACATTGCGACGAAAGATCTCGCCATATGTCCCGTAAATTCTCATGACGATGCCACTGCTGAAATTCTGATTGTCGATATATCTCAAGGGAGGCAGACTAATAGAGGCAAATTGCATTGATTGTCCTATGTAAATATTCTTCCCTCACCAACTGAAGCAACCAATTTGTTGACATGGATCGACCTTGCCATTAGTTTGTATTCATGCGCCAAAATTACCAATAGAGAACAAAAATTGCAGTTATCTTTAACAAAACTGACATACAGTGGAATTAGAAACCCATGTTGTATTCTTTCGTTAATTGTTGAAATATTCGTAAACTGGTTGCTTCATGACTTTTAATCGCAAATCGGTGGAACTATTGTTTGTCATGTAATATTGATGGTATGACTTTGTTGGTCTGTCATTCAGCCCCGTTTTTGGTTTCGGTGAGTTATTGAAAATTGATAAGTGATGGCATTTTCACCTTTGGGATCTTTCACGTAATAGTATTGACTGAAATTTTTCTTAAGATTTTCATGTATAAAAGTAATTCAGCACTATTATTCAGCAGGTCAAGGTATTCTAAAATTCTAATAACCTAGGATGAATGGATTCACAGTATTAGGAAAAAAGGCATCTAGCAACACAGTTACTGGAAGTTATGGCTGCAACCACTTTTTTCACTGACAACAATGAAAGCACCACGTCAGTCCTGACCCCATGTTACACATACAGTAGTCTACATAATAATAGACAAGTAATGAAAGCCTATTTTGCCCTGACCGATATCCCCTTCCCAGTTCATTTGTGAATTCGTTCATTGAACAAAGATTCATCAACAGTTTTCTTGTACAGCTATCCACAAGGTATTTAACTTCATGTTTATCATAAATTAATAATCAAATCATCATACTACGGCTTCTTTATTTGATAAAAAAAATTCTCCATTCGACTTTTTTGCCCGCGACTCGACGCCATTAGAACAACAATGATGGCGTGACATTTCGTTGCTAGGCTGTACAAAAGTTAACCCGGAAAGCGAAACTACGCACTGCGTTGTTCTTGTGCTGCAGACGACAGAACAGAAGAATAATGGGTGTGGGCTATAATGTAAGAGTCTTCCCTGCAAAACAATTGTTGCACCCCTGTCCTCGAGTTCTATTTATTGTCAAGGCACAACTAACTTGTCCGAACTTTGATAAAAAAAAACTGGTGGTTAATTTAAGACAGCGCTCCCGTGTTGTCAGAAGGTGAAAATGCAGGAAGCTTTGAAAGGAATATGTACTGGAGGGTGGAAAGGGTATTAGATCTAGGCTATGGGTCTATATGACAGACAGGAAGGGATGAGAATGATCTCATGGCCTGTATAAAAAAGGAAATTCTATTGCATCTCTTTTTTACAATGCCAGCTTGGAATCGTGAAATTGACAACATTTAAATTTAATTCTGAACAACATTAATCATAATAGTGTATTAGGCCCACTAAATGCTGGTTGAAACGTGGAGCGGGGGGGGGGGGGGGGGGGGGGGGGGGGGTGGTGAATGGGTTTGGAGCGGCGAGGCTTGTTGTAGGCACATATTATTCAGACGAAGCACTTGGCCGATTAAGATATCTCGGGGTCTCGACAAAAAATCTTTCCCGGATACTTTTTTTTTAAAAAAAGAAAAACCTTTCTAGAAAACCCACTGTGAGCATTTGTGCGTGCGTTTGGGAGTCGGTGGGGAGGCAAGGGTAGTGATGCTTTTGGGGGAACGCCGTTCCCCTTGACCCCTTCTACTTGTTGCTGCAAACGTTCTCCCTCCTCAATTGCTAAACTTGAACTGGCTACATCAACAATTTCCTGTTACTTGCATATTGAGTGAAACGTAAAATTAGAAGCTGGTGAATGGGAGGTAGGAGGGAGCTTGTAGGCGCAGACTTTCAGATGCGACGCTTGGTGGATGAAGATCAACAGCCCTCTGCCTTATTAACGACCCTCGACTCTCGGGTCGGTAATAAACCCTCGGGCTTTTATTCATTCCTCTCGGACCGGCAAGGCCATCCAAACTCATGGTATTGTTATATTATTGGAAAATATCTTCGGAATCTGTAGTTTATGTTAACTTGGCTGCTCGCAGTTACTGGCTTTCTTGCCTCTAGATTAATGGATAAGCCTATTGTGACTTTTTCCCAATTGAAACAAAAATTATACACATCAGGCCAAACCATGGTCGGCCCGGGGATTTCCAGACCCCTGCCCACTGGAACCCCGGGAAGTAAAGCAGTGTCTATTCACTGCGGCAAACAAGCTCTGTTTTACTGGTAAAATAGGAACCAGTCACCAATTCTTGGGAGGTGTAAACCCTCTCTAAAATGGGCAGATGGCTTTTTAACGCTCACCCCTGGTGTTGAGTTGATACTCATGTTGTGGGCATGATTAGCCTTGTGCAAAAATATGTGACCTTAAACACCAATAAATAAATTGTCTAGACCCCCCCCCCCCCCATACGCCTACATCGGGAGAATGTTGGGCGTCACCCCTAGATTGCGGCGCATTTCCAAAGTCAAATAACCTGAGAGAACGAAATAAGCAAGACTAATAGGTGTATAAATGAGGGTAGGCCTAGATTTTATTTATTTATTTAATTTTTTCCTTTGAACTAACCGTAACATTAGCACATTTTCCGCACACGCAGATACTGCTGCAGACATGTCCAACTTCTAAGTACTTCCTTTTTCTTATCATAAATAGCATAAAATATACGACTGCAGTCTAAAAATTCACCGACTATCACTGTAAAGCAGATGACAAGAACTTGATCCGTTTCAGTATACCGCAATGATTTTTAGACGGTATTTTTAGACATTAGAAACGTTACGTCATCATTGTTGATCTAATGGCGTCGAGTCGCGGGCAAAAAAGTCGAACGGAGAGTTTTTTTTATCAAATAAAGAAGCCGTAGTATGATGATTTGATTATTAATTTATGATAAACATGAAGTTAAATACCTTGTGGATAGCTGTACAAGAAAACTGTGTTGATGAATCTTTGTTCAATGAACGAATTCACAAATGAACTGGGAAGGGGGTATCGGTCAGGGAAAAATAGGCTTTCATTACTTGTCTATTATATAGACTACTGTATGTGTAACATGGGGTCAGGACTGACGTGGTGCTTTCATTGTTGTCGGTGAAAAAGGTGGTTGCAGCCACAACTTCCAGTAACTGTGTCTAGCAAATTCTAGCAAACTTTAATATATTTCCGTGGGTTCGTTTAACCTGGTGGCCATGGGTAAAACACAGCTTTCTAAATGTATTAACTTGACTGGATATGAAAAGCACGGTATCTAACCTTCATGGTCAGTTCAGGGTTTAATCCAGGTAAGTTGGTAAAGGGGCCTTTTTCTTGGTCTTGGGGAAATTATTCATTTGGCCCTCTAGACATAAACCCAGCTGGAATCTTTTTTCCAGAGAATACAGGTTAAAATGGGTATCAGTTTATTAGAAGAAACTGTCGGAAAAACACTGGTTTTGTAACCTGATAATGCTGTATAAGTTAAGGAGTAATGTTTTGTGCCAGATATTAATTTTATTGCATGTACCCCATTGGGAATGAGGCCTCAATTTGGCCACAGAATTTGGCCCACGAAGCTCTGATGTAGTGGCCACATCGAAACAGCACCATTCTCCAACATGCAGTTGGAAGGTTTTCTTTTTTTTCTGTACCTCAACCAACACCTCATGTGGACAAGCTTTGGCTGGAATGGTAGAAATTGCTTATGGGAGGCAAAACGGTTAACACTTCCAATAATGTAGAGGAAAGGTAGCACTACATTTTCTCGTATCATAGAACATGGAGGATATGGAATGAGTGTTTTTCTCATATATTTATGAAACGAGTCTAAGAATTTTCCGTTTTGGCGAACCCAAACGGAAAATTCGGACGAGTTTCATAAATATATAAGAAAAACACTCCTTTCATATTCTATTTACCATATGACACACACACACACGCACAAATTAGCCACTTAGTATGACTTTAACCCATAACTTAACTTGAGTTCAGACGACACATGGAAAAAACATCCTCGTTTGACTAAATTTAATTTTTTGCTTCCTGAACATAGGTTATGATCCCTCATTGGAACGAGCTCATCAAGCTCGTTTCAATGAGGGGTCATAACCTATGTTTTGGAAGCAAAAAGTGAAAATATAAAAAAATGAATGGCGTTTTTCTTGTAGGTAAAAGATTAATACAACATAACACACCCAAAATAGGACAGATAACGTAAATTCTCCCTACTGAAATTATGCAAATGTGACCCAGTTGTATTTTGTTCAGCCAATCAAACTGCCCACATTTGAAATTGACGAATGAAATCTTCCAATCCCAATTATGCAAATTTTGAAAATATGGCCCAGCTGTAGTTCAGCCATTCAAATTGTCTAGTTTTGAAACTGACTAAGGAAATCGACGGAAGGCTTTATTTATCGGTGATTAATATGAAAGCTAAATATCAAATGTTTTAAAGTGAACAAAAAGGACGAGTCATATGATAAATACACTTTCTGCCTTAAAAACAGCTCATAACCTCCCGTTGGAATGGCTCCAGTAGGCTCATCAGTTACCGTTGAAAATCATAATCACTTGCTATGTTTGTGTTGCAAAATTTGTACTAATAATGAAATCTGAATGATCATTTTAACAGTGGCGTAGATAAAGGGGGGCCGGGGGGGGGGGGGGCGGAGGCCCCCACCATAAGTTTTGTCGGAAATTTTTTGGGACCATTTTTAGGCGAATTTATGCCTAATAACATTAAAATGCTGGCTTTGGGATAAAAAACATGCCATTTTGGGTAAAAAGACCAATTTTCAGTACATTTGCAGTAAACAAGATTCTTTGTTTGGGTTTTTGTTACTGTCGGAAAATTTTCGGTCTGTCGGAAGATTTTGGGCTTCCCCTCCGCCAGCGAAAAGCTATCTACGCCCCTGGTCATTTATCTGCAACAATAGTGATTTGATCAGTGTGTTAGATAAATACTTGAAAGAAAGTTGTCATAAATATTGTCTTCCAGTTATATTAAATACAAGTACATTGTGATAATGAAGTAAGAGATTGTCATTTCATGGGACTCTTCGATATCTTGAATGGATGTTTTGGGGAAACAAAATGTTTTCATGAAAACAATGTCAAGCAAAATGGTTGAGAATGCATAACTGTATCATACCACTGGGGGTGTGGGTGGTACTAGTCTGCAGGTTACAGGCTGAATCAGAATAATATAGTCTGTCAACACTAGAGCCTAAAACCTGAACTCACTGTTTCCAATATATACTGCACAGGTTTCAGTGTACATACTAGTAAGAGGGCACAAGAAACAAGAGAGAACCTTTGACAAATATACTGAATACAGGTGGAAATTGAAGGTGGCTTGGGAATGCTGCATGATTCCAGTCCAACCTGGAAATGTGCCACTGTTAAAGGGGTGTCTATTGTGGATGGGATGTGAACCAGCATCAAATGCTGAGTTGGTCTAATACTGTTGCAGGCAATATAAATGTGTACCTTTTTTCCCTGTACAATTTTTTTCGGCGGACTATTAAAATAGCCGGTGTTAGTCAGTTCGTGTATCCGCCCCACCGTGGTTTCCCCATAATTTTAGTTATAATTGACCAAACCAAATGGAATTTGGTATGCAGGTGTATCAACATAAAATACAGGACTTTGAAAACAACATTTTTTTGTTTCCAACCAATAACTTGAGCTGTAATTGACAATCAAATAAAAAATTGTGTAGGTGTATCGGCATCAAATGCAGGTCAAGTCAAATCGGGGTTTGATCCGACAATTTTTGCCAGAGTTATGTCCCCTTTTCTATTTTGAAAAATTCAATTTGTTTTTTATGGGGGGGGGGGGGGGGGGGGGGGGGGTGGCCACGCAGTCATTGAGATTTGACGATACACTTCCAACAGGGTCATCTCATGTCGAGACAGTTTTACTTGAAGAGGGCAGAACAGATATATCACTTGTAGGGCTAATATTTGCAGGGGAGGCAAACTAAATTACTGATTAGTGTGGTGTGCCATACTTTTGAACTGCAAATAGTTCCCTGTGAAAAAATAGCTGGACCAGTGCATGCAGTGGTCCTTCAAAAATTTAAATTAACATACAATTGGATTTACTTAAAAAGTTATGACTCAACTGTTCTCTAGTGCATATAGAAAACATTTCCTTCAATATGAGATTCATATTTTAAGTTTTGGTGGCAGGAAGTTGACCGTGAGTTAGGTATTTTCAAAAGCATTTTTTTGGTGAGTAAATTCATTTTTTTCAGTTTTTATCACTTTTTTGTAATCAATTAGGTAGGAAGCAATCATTCATGTATTAAATAACCATTACTATTGCAAGGTAATGAAAAAAACAGGTTTTCCATCTGTCCACTCCAAACTACAATCTTCAGTTTAGAATCGCCTTAAATGTACCTTAAGGTGTATGTAATAGGAAAGTTAGCTTCAAAGTACGTGACGTATTTTCAATGTCGTCAAAAAACATACAAAATAATTTTTCATTTGTTAAAAATTGTACAGAATGGTTCAGAAATGCCAATGGACAAATATTGTATTTAGACTTTTGAAGATGTCGAAAATAACCTCTGCCGTATTTTCAAGTTAAGGTGCCATATAAGTAATGGAATGTTGCTTATTTTGAAATTCCACCCCTGATATTCTTTAAATTCAAATGAAATGTACACAAATTATACGTCAAAATGAAGACTGAGATTAATAGAACTTCCCCGTGGGAACCCCGGGAAGTAAGCAGCACTTGTTTACTGCGGTAAACCAGTTCCGCTTTACTAGTAAAATAGGACCCAGTCACCAATGCTTGGGGTGAAAGTCTAAAATGGGCAACATGTTGATCAACGATTGACTATCCTTGACTTCATGGCCATGTTGTGTCACGATTAGCCATTGTGCATAAATGTGACGTTAACCACCACCAACAAACATTAATAGAACACGAAACACTTATGTAATCAACTCGCAGGGTTGACAGCAGGCACCACTGGTTCCTGGAAGTCTCCTACCGTATTCGTACCAGACCTGACAATACAATATTTCCTGGGAACTTGTGGCCAAATGTGCTTCACATATCCAAGAACTAAGCTGGGACATCAAAATCCTTCAAAACACAGCGACAGAGCTGCATGGGGGTATATTCCAAAATTGATGGCGTTGTTTACATGTATTGATTTGGACAACGTCGTCGGACAGAAAAAGCATCGAAAAACGCCGTTTAAAATCAGCTGTGAAAGATCGTCTTAATACTGCATACTATTATAGGCTGAACAGTTGCCATATTTCGTGCAAGGTATGACACCTGGTGAAATTTCTTAGAACTACGATTTTTTATGTGAATTCGTGGTATCGAATGATTTGCGCATGTCCGTCGAACATGGATTGCATCTTCAATAAAAAATACAAAGTGTTGTACTTTCCCCAAATGCAATCCCATCGCTGCATCGTAAAGTGTTTTGAATGCCCATCTTTGTTCTCGGAGATGTGAAGGAAATTTGGCCACAAGTTCTCGAGAAATATTGTATTATCAGTTCTGGTAGAATACCTGCTGTCAAACCTCTAAGTTGATTACATATATTTTTCGTGTTCTATACATCCCAACCTTCATTTTGATGTATAGTTTGCGTATATCCAATTTGATTTTAAGGGGCTAAAAAAGTAATGGAATTTTGTTTATTTTGAAATTCCCACTCGTGATATTCCTACGTCATCGGACGGGAAAAGCATCGAAAAACGTCTAAAATCAAATGAGAAAGATCGCTTTAAGGACATTTTGTTTATTTAGAAATTCTCAGCTCTCATATTCCTTCAATTCAGATTAAATATACACAAATTATACATCAAAATGAAGGTTGGGATGTATAGAACACGAAACACATGTAATCAACTCAGAGTCGACTGTTGGCACCACTGGTTCCTGGAAGTCTTCTATCGTATTCGTACCAGAACTGATAAAATATTTCGCAGTAACTCGTGGCCGAATGTGCTTCAGATATTCAAGAACAAAGCTAGGCATTCAAAACGCTTTCGGGTGCAGCGATAGGACTGCATTTTTGAAAAAGGACAAAACTGTCAGCATTTTTTATAGAAGATGGTTTCCATGCTCGACAGACATGCGCAAATCACACGATACCACGAATTTCCATCGAAAAACAAAATCGTAATTCTAAGAAATTTCAACAGGTATCATGATACCTTGCATTGAATATGGCAACTGCGCAATCTCTTTTTAACAGTATATTGTATGTAGGCGATCTTTTTCATTATTTGATTTTAGACGGCGTTGTTTTTACATGCTTTTTCCGTCCGATGACGTCGACCGGAAATCGAAAGTATATTCATACGTAAACAAAAGAGCAAAGGCTTTGGAATTTACCCCCATGCAGCTCTGTCGCTGTGTTTTGAGGAATTTTGACCCCTAGCTTTGTTCTTGGATGTGTAAAGCACATTTGGCCACAAGTTTTCGTGAAATATTAAATTATCAGTTCTGGTACGAATACGGTAGCAGACTTCCATTAACCAGTGGTGCCTACAGTCGATTCTTTGAGTTGATTACACGCGTTTCGTGTTCTATACATCTCAATCTTCATTTTGATGTACATTTTGTGTATATTTAATTTGAATTGAAGGCCACAAGTTCTCAAGAAATATTATTTGATAAATTCTGGTACGAATACGGTAGCAGACTCCCAGGAGCCAGAAGTGCCTGCTGTCAAGTACTATATAAGTAATGGAAAGTTAGTTTAAGGAGTCGTCTAACATAACTTAGGACTTTTTTGAAAATTTTCACAATGACCTAAATACGAATTAGTCATTAGGAACCGGTGAATTTCTCCAAATGGTTAAAAACAAGAGTTCTAAAACAAGTAAATTACACGATTTTCGTACAAACTGTGACGAGCAATGATACTGCTTTGATCTAAAGAATATTTTGTTTGCTGAAGTACTAAAAAGTAATTGTTGAAAATCAACTTTTAAAATGTAGATCGCACTAACAGAATGGAAAATTCACTCACGGCACTTTTAAATTAATGAAATCCGGAATTACTCCAAACATATATATATCTATAACACTTTACCGAGAAATGAACTCGGAGGCAATTTTAAAATTAATTAAAACATGTTTTTAATGTCCATTTTAAAATATTTTTCAAGTATTGACAAGACTTGACGCCTTAAGAGACAAATGGCACAAGCAAGATGTTCATAACACCTTGGCTGATGTATTTGGTACAGATATGCATGAAGGTTTGTTGACGCCGATAGTGGAGATTAAAAATGTTTTAAATAATTCAAAAAGCACCTCAAAATTAATTTGCCGGTAAAGTGTTGTAGATGCATGGTTCAGATTAATTTTGGTTTTAGTAATTAAGTGTTCAAATGTGAATTTTCAGTTCCGTTAGTGCAAATTAAAAGTTGATTTTCAACAATAAAATCACTTTTTAGTTTGAAACTTCATCACTCCAAATATTCTTTAGATCAAAACAGTACCATTGCCTGTCGTTGCTTGTTTGAAAATTATTTAATTATCGTGTTTTGGGAACCATTTGTTTTTGTCCATTTGGGGAAAATGCGCCAGTTCCTATAGACCTTAAAGCGGTGAATAACATATACCAAAAGGACGAAAGTACACAACCTGAATTTATCCACTTTTTAAAATTTTTATTTTGCCTTTAATGACAAAGAAATTGCCAGCCGCATAAATAACCGACAGTATTAAGGTGCTATATAAGTAACAGCATTTTGTTTATTTTGTAATTCCCATCTTATATTCCTTATATACAAATTAAATATACACAAATTGTACATCAAATTGAAGGTTGATGTAGAGAACAAGAAAAACGTGACGTCTGCTACTGTATTCGTACTATAATTTAATATTTCACGAGAACAACTTGTGGCCAAATGTGCTTCATAGGCATTCAAAACAATTTTGGGTGCAGCGATAGGACTGCATTTGGGAAAAGGACAATGTCTGTTTTTTTTTATTTTTGAAGATGATTCCATGTTTGACATACATGCGCAAATCACTCGATAGCACGAATTTCTATCAAAAAACATCTTAATTCTAGGAAATTTTACCAAGTGTCATGATACCTTGCACAGAATATGGCAACTGTGCAGTCTCTACACAATAATTGTATACTACATTAAGGCAGTCTCTACACAATAATTGTATACTACATTAAGGCGATCCTTCTCATTATTTGATTATAGATAGCATTGCATGTCGATCTGACCGATGACCTTGGCCGGAAATCGAAAAGAGGCTACAATGTAAATAAAGCGGACACTTTTGGAATTTACCATCACACAGCTCTAACGATGAGTTCTAAAGAATTTTGATGTCCTAGGATTGGTCTTGGATATCCGAAGCACTTTTGACCAGAAGCTCTGTCTGAAATATTATTTTATCAGTTGTGGTGCGAATACGGTAGACTTTCAGGAACCAGTGGTGCCTGCTGTCAACTGAGTTGATTACATACGTGTTTCGTATTATATTTATATCACAACCTTCATTTTGGTGTATAATTTGTATATATTTGAGTATCAGAGGTTGGAATTTCAAAGTTTTTCTATTAAATAGCATCTTCAGGTTCTCTTATGTTTATTTTGAAATTCCCACCTCTGATATTAAATTCAAATTAAATATACAAATTAAACTTCAAAATGAAGACTGCGATTATAGAATACGAAACACATACACAAGTAATCAACTCATAGGGTTGACAGCAGGAACCACAGGTTCCTGGAAGTCTGCTACCATATTCGTACCAGAACTGATAATACAATATTTCCCGAGAACAATCTGTGGCCAAATGTGCTTAGCATATCCAAGAACACGGCTAGGGCATTAAAATCCTTCAAAACACAGCGACAGAGCTGCATGGGCATAAATTCCAAAACTGACGTTTACTTTGTAAATTACTTTCGATTTCCAGTCAATGTCAGCGGAAAGAAAAAGCATCGAAAAACAAAGCCGTCTAAAATCAAATGAGAAAGGTCGTCTTAAAACGGCATACTGTTAGAGATTGCAGTGTTGCCATATTCTATGGCATAGTGGCATGACACCTGTTGAAATTTCATAGAATTAAGATTTTGTTTTTTGTTCGCAATTCGAGGTATCGAGTGATTTATGCATGTACCTCGAACATGGAAGCAATCGATAAAAAATGCAGATAGTGTTGTCCTTTCCCCACATGAAGTCCTATCGCTGCATTCGAAAGTATTTTGAATAGCTAGCTTTGTTTCGGATATGTGAACCACGTTTGACCACAAAATAACCGGAAATGTACTGTCCAAAAAAAGTTAATCCCCCCCCAACCCTCCCCGCCACCTCCCTATAATACCAGTGGGTATACAGTAAATAGGTAAATTCTCCCGAGAAAACCGTCCATTTGCAGTAGGGGGAATATGCCTTATTAGTGAAGCAAGGGTTTCTTGAGCGTTTGTTTTATTGAATATTAGGCACCGTCGACGTCATCACAACGTTAAAAAACGTCACGTTGTTCAGTACCTGGTGGAACAGCCTCGAGAATATCTAAAACATCTTAACCTTTCACCTAACATGAAAAGCAGACGACACTTGCAAACAAAATTCTTGAATAACTATCATTTTTTGTCTCAAAAACATAGGTTATGACCCCTCGTTGGAACGAGCTCGTTCCAACGATGGGTCAAAACCTACGTTTCTGAGACAAAAAAAAAATAAAAATTGGAGATTTTTTAGAATAACGCTGGCCGGTTTTGGCCGTTACGTCGGATAAAGGGATAATCGGCGTGGCATTCTGTCCATGACCTTCCGAATTTCACTTACTGTGATCTCATTTCTCTATAAGCACATGGCAGTGAAGTGGACAGTAGCCTGTTTTAAGGATGTAGGCCCGATCCGATAGAGGAATGCAGAACGTCACAATATGAGCTATTCATATACCCACCCTCACATATTATGGGGGGAGGGGGGGGGGGGGGGGCTTAAGTTGTTTTGGATAGTATATTATTGAATTATCAGTTCTGGTACGAATACGATAGCAGACTTCCAGGAACCAGTGGTGCCTGCTGTCAACTGTATGAGTTGATTACATAAGCGTTTCGTCTTTTATACATCTCCACCCTCGTTTGGATATATACCGAGTCACAAAAGAAAGTAATAGAAACAAATGTGAAAAAATAGCATAAAGGATGAAAAATAATAGTTCTAATGTTGCTTGTTTGTGGACAAGTCGTGCAAAGAGTTTAATGACATGCTGTTGTCCACCCAACCGTATACCATTTTGATACGGATTTCAAAATAGCACGTGCTACCAGAGAATGTCAAATTGAATGGGTAACCGACGATTTTCTTTGTGTTATGTTGTGCTAGAGTCTAGAGAGCCTGGGTTATTGAGAAAACAGGCTAGTTTTTGTCTTCCGACATTTTAAAAAATGCCAAGGTTAACCGAAAATCAGAGGTTGCAGGCTATTAGTATGCATGAGGCTGGGATACCTCCAGATGATCTCGCTGCTGAGTTCGGAGTCACTGTGGCCAGTGTTTAGTCTCAATGGAAGGTATAGAACTACAGGATCTACTGCCGACCGTCCGCGTTCAGGTCGACCAAGAGTTACGGCCCCTGCACAAGACTAACACATCGGGACGTCTCAGTTGTGGGATCGCTGACGAGTACAGCGGCAATTACTTGTGGTAGAACTGATAGAATCGGTGCTCAAACTGTCCGCAACAGACTCTCTGAACACTGCATCCGAAGTAGGCGTCCATACCACGGAGCAACCCTTACCCAACGTCATCGTACAGTCAGAATGTTTGCTGAACTCGGCAGCGTTGGAGCAGAGTTCTTTTTAGTGATGAATCACGATTTTGTTTACGGCCCGCTGATGGTACGGCAAGAGTGTATTACCTGCGAGAACTATTTTCTGATGCATGCGTGTGGGAATGCGACCGTTTCGGCGGGGTAGTGTGATTTGGGCAAGAATTTCCTAGCACCATCGAACGCATTTGATATGGGGCGAAATTCAGTGGCGTAGATAGCTTTTCGCAAGCCCAAAATTTTCCGACAGTGTAACAACAACAAAACCCCAAACAGAAAGAATGTTTACTGCAAATGTACTGAAAATTGGTCTTTTTTACCCAAAATTTACCCATGGCATGTTTTTATCCCCAAAGCCAGCATTTTAATGTTATTAGGTATAAATTCGCCTAAAAATGGTCCCAAAAAATTTCCGACAAAACTTCTGGTGGGGGGGGGGGGGGGGGGGGGGGGGGGGAGGGGCGCCGCCACTGGCGAAATTCTTGACGCTGTTGTCCCGTTCAACGCTAACGTCGGATTAGTTATTCCAGCAAGACAATGACCGACGTCACGTAGCGCGTATCTGTCGTGACTATCTTCGAACAGAGCATCGAACTTCTTCCCTGGACCCCACTTTCGCCAGATTTGTCTCCAGTCGAGCATCTTTGGGATCAACTGGACCGTCGGGTACGACTTCATGATCATCAGACGTTAGGCGATTTACGTAATGTTATTATAAGACACGAGTGTAACGCAATACCACTGGGTGACATCCGGAGACTTATCAGACGCTTTCGCCATCGATGTCTTGCCACCCAAGGGCAAACGGTGGACATACACGCTAGTGACTGCATGTGTGAACTTTTCATTTCACCCCATGTCTGAATTGCATTGTCCTGACGTGATGCTGGCAACAGTAAGGACATGAAATTATGCAAATTAATACAGCTAGACTCGAAATATCGCAGCTGAGGAAACTAAAGTTTACCCTGAATCGCAAAACTCGATTACAAATGTATCTTTGAGAGGCTGTGGTATCAAGTTACGTGTTAAATGTGTTTTTATTTTCTTTTTGTGCTTTTTTGACAGTATTTTTGTTTTGTTTTCCCCCAATTACTAGTTTTGTTCAGTAATTAATTGTATTGCGGTTTTGCTGTCATGTAAACTTGTATGAACTTTATGTATGGGGGAGGAGTGTTTCTAAGTGGTAAGCACTTGTACTCCAATCCCTTTTGCGATTTTGTGAGCAAATAAAATGTTTAAACTAAACACTGCAGCTGCATTTCGGCGCCATTTTAAACATATCCTAATATGAAGGCAGGTCGAAAACATCCATGATTTATCTTCGATTAAAATGGCATTTCCGTTTTGAAAACTGGTGTTCAGTTTCATTCGAACGCCATGTTGAAAGTGAAATTCTGCCTGCACTTATGGTAGGAAGTAAACCCGAGTTATGGGCCTTCATTTATTAGCTCACCGAAGGGAGCTACACTAATCACTTGCCGGTCGTCCGTTGTCGTCTGTCGTCGTCCGTCCGGCGTCATGAACATTTTTCAAACGACTTCTCTTCAACCGCTATGTCGATGTGCTCGAAACTTGGTATGGATGTTAATTACCATACGCCAATTCAGGTTTGGTCAAATGAAATGGACATGCTCACTTGGGGCAACATAGGGGGCATAACTCGGATATCACCCTATGTATATTAGAGAAATTACTAAAAAATCTAATTCTTCCGCACAAGTGTGCAGAATCATTTGATATTTGGTGTACAGCATTATGGGGTGGATCTGATTCAAGTTTGCTCAAATTGTCCCACTGGATTCACATTTGGGCTCGGTATAGAAGCCCAAATTCGAACTTAGTGCATTTAAGGCAAATCACTTAAAATTCTTCTTCTCCAGACCCAGCAGGCAGATTTTTTTTGATATTTGGTATGCAACATTGTGGGGTGGATCTGATTCAAGTTTGTTCAAATCGGCCCCCTGGATTCATATTTGGGCTCAGTATTGGAGCCGAAATTTGAACTTAGTGCATTTCAGGCAAATTTCTTTAAAAATCTTCAGATCCAGCAGGCAAAATCTTTTGATATTTGGTATGCCGCATCCTTAGGGGAGGGTGAGATTCAAGTTTATTAAAGCCATGTCCCTAGGTCCATATTTGGGCTCACTGTGGGAGCTTGAATTGTAACTTAGTTCAAAATGACGAATTTTCTTTAAATCTTTCTTCAGATCCAGCAGTAGGAATGTTTTGATATGTGGTGTGTAGCATCCTTAGGGGGGGGGGGGGGGGGGATTCAAGTTTGGTAAAGCCAAGTCCCTGGGTCCATATTTGGGTTCCCTATGGAGCCCGAATTATAACTTAGTCAATATGAGGAAATTATCTTTAAAAATCTTCAGATCCAGCAGATGAATGCATTTGATATTTGGTATGCTACATCCCTAGGGGTTAAGATTCAAGTTTTTTCAAGCCATGTCCCTAGTTCCATAACATTTGTCTCTAATGACTTCATTTCTTTGTAGTGTTGATGAACCGTGCCTAACTGAATGTGACCCCAAATACTTCTTTGAATCACTTTGTCCGGTGAGCGATTAAGGCCCCTTGGGGCCGCTTGTTCAAAATGGCAGATGGCATTCCATGCAGAAACTTTAGAAGGATTTCCAGTCCAATTCGGACGCCATGTTCGAAATTTCATTCAAACAGCCAAGTTTAATAGTATAAACCCGAGTAACCAGACCTGATTTATTTAGTTTGGCAGCATTGAACTCTGCACGAAGCAGCTGAATTTCGGCGCCATTTTGAACATCCCAATACAAAGGTACGTCGAAAACATCCATAAGTTATCCTGGATTAAAATGGTGGCATTTCCGTTTTGAAAATTGGTGTTCAGTTTCATTCGAACGCCATGTTGAAAATGAAATTCAGCCAGGTCTTATGGTAGGAAGTAAACCCGAGTTATGGGCCTTGATTTATTCAAAATGGCGGCATTGAACTCGGCACACTTCAGCTGCATTTCGGCGCCATTTTGAAATATCCCAATACAAAGGCAGGTCGAAAACATCCATGAATTATCCTCGATTAAAATGGCGGCATTTCCGTTTTGTAAACTGGTGTTCAGTTTCATATTTATTTTATTTATTGGTGTTTAAGGTCACATACTTATGCACAATGGCTAATCATGACCGTGACAGTTTTACGGGTGGAGGAAGCCGGAGTACCCGGAGAGAACCACCGAGCAACGACGAGCAGCTGTCAGCTCTCCAACATCGTAACTCTGAACTCTGCACCGCAGCACAGGCAGGGTTAGATTGGTTGAAGACATGCGCACCATCGACGTGCAGTACGCCTCAGTACACAGCGTCATCGTGCCCCCATGTAGGCAATCGGTATGAAGTGTCTTGCCCAAGGACACAACGCGGTTGCCGCAGGTGGGATTCGAACCGAGGACGTCTCGGCTTGCAGCCTGCACCTCTACCAACTGAGCCACCGCGCCCCCGTTCAGTTTCATGAGAAAGCCATTTTGAAAGTGAAATTCAGTCAGTTCTTACGGTAGGAAGTAAACCCGAGTTATGGGCCTTGATTTATTCAAAATGGCGGCATTAAACGCGGATACTGCAACTTAATTTCGGCTCCATTTTTGATTAAAATGGCGGCATTTCCGTTTTGAAAAGTGGTGTAAAGTTTAATTCGAAGGTCATGTTGAAAGTGGAATTCAGCCAGGTCTTATGATAGGAAGTAAACCCGAGTTATGGGCCTTGAGTTATTAAAAATGACGTCATTGAGCTCTGCACACTGCAGCTGAATTTCGGCGCTATTTTGACCATATCCCAATACAAAATCAGGTCATAAAAAATCCATGAGTTATCCACGATTAAAATGGCGGGATTTCCCTTTTGAAAGCTGTTCAGTTTCATTCGAAAGCCACGTTGAAAGTGAAATTCAGCCAGGTTTTATGGTAGGAAGTAAATCCGAGTTATGGGCCTCGATTTATTCAAAATGGCGGACGGCATTACGCACGGAAACTTTCGAAGGATTTCCAGTCCAATTCGCACACCATGTTGGAAATTTCATTCAAACAGGCAAGTTTAATAGTATGAACCCGAGTAACCACACCTGATTTATTCAAAATGGCGGCATTGAACCCTCCACACTTCAACTGCATTTCCGCGCCATTTTGAACATACCCCAATGCAGAGGTGGGGCGAAAACATCCATGAGTTTATCCTCGATTAAAATGGCGGCATTTCCGTTTTAAAAACTGGTGTTCAGTTTCATTCGAACGCCATGTTGAAAGTGAAATTCGTTCAGGTCTTATGATAGAAATTAAACCAGAGTTATGGGCCTTGATTTATTCAAAAAGGCAGCATTGAGCTCTGCACGCTGCAGCTGAATTTCGGTGCCCCTTTGAACATATCCCAATACAAAAGCAGGTCGTAAAAAATCCATGAGTTATCCTCGATTGAAATGGCGTCATTTCCATTTTGAAATCTGGTGTTCAGTTTAATTCGAAGGCCATGTTGAAAATGAAATTCGGCCAGGTTTTATAGTAGGAAGTAACCCCGAGTTATGAGCCTTGATTTATTCAAAATGGCGGACGGCATTCTACACAGAAACTTTCGAAGGATTACCAGTCAAATTCGAACGCCATGTTGGAAATTTCATTCAAACGGGCAAATTTAATAGTATGAACCCGAGTAACCAGACCTGCTTTATTCAAAATGGCGTCATTAAACTCTGCACGCTGCAGCTGAATTTCGGCGCCATTTTGTACATATCCCAATGCAAAAGCAGGTCGAAAAACATCCATGAGTTATCCTCGAATAATGTGGCGGCATTTCCGTTTTGAAAACTTCAGTTTCATTCGAACGCCATGTTGAAAGTGAAATTTAGCCAGGTCTTATGGTAGGAAGTAAACCCGAGTAATGGACCTCGATATATTCAAAATGGCGGCATTGAACTCTGCAAACTGCAGCTGCATTTCGGCTCCATTTTGAACATATCCCAATACAAAGGTAGGTCGAAAACATCCATGAGTTATCCTCTATTAAAATGGCGGCATTTCCGTTTTGAAAACTGGTGCTTAGTTTCATTCGAATGCATGTTTAAAGTGAAATTCAGCCAGGTCTTATGGTAGGAAGTAAACCCGAGTTTTGGGCCTTGATTTATTCAAAATGGCGGATGGCATTGCATGCAGAAACTTTCGAAGGATTTCCAGTCCAATTCGGACGCCATGTTGAAAATTTCATTCAAACATGCAAGTTTAATAGTATAAATCCGAGTAACCAGACCCGATTTATTCAAAATGGCGGCATTGAACTCTGCACGATATAGCAGTATATCAGCGCCATTTTGGTCATATCCCAATACAAAGGTAGGTCGAAAACATCCATGAGTTTTCCTCGATTAAAATGACGGCATTTCCGTTTTGAAAACTGGTGTTCAGTTTCATTCGAACGCCATGTTGAAAATGAAATTCAGCCAGGTCTTGTGGTAGGAAGCAAACCCGAGTTATGGGCTTTGATTTATTTGCTCACCGAACGGAGTTCCACTCATGACTTGCCGTCCGTCGTCGTCTGTCGTCGTCGTCCGTCCGGCGTCGTTGACATTTTTCAAACGACTTCTCTTAAACCGCCAGGTTGATTTGCTCGAAACTTTGTATGGATGTTCATTACCAAATGTCAATTGAGGTTTGTTCAAATGAAATGGACATGCTCACTTGGGTCTCTAATCTTATTCTCCCGCACAAGTGTGCAGAATCATTTGATATCTGTTGTACAGCATTATGGGGTGGATCTGATTCAAGTTTGTTCAAATCGGTCCCCTGGATTCAAATTTGGGCTCAGTGTAGAAGCCCAAATTCGAACTTGGTCCATTTCAGACAAATTTCTTAAAAAAATATTCTCCAGATCCAGCGTTCGAATCCCACCTGCGGCAACTGCGTTGTGTCCTTGGGCAAGACACTTCACCCCGATTGCCTACATGGGGGCACGATGACAGTGTACTGGGGCATACTGCACGTCGATGGTGCGCATGTCTTCAACCAATGCTAACCCTGCCTGTGCTGCGGTGCAGAGTTCAGAGTTACGATGTTGGAGAGCTGACAGCTGCTCGTCGTTGCTCGGTGGTTCTCTCCGGGTAATCCGGCTTCCTCCACCCGTAAAACTGTCACGGTCACGATTAGCCATTGTGCATAAGTATGTGACCTTAAACACCAATAAATAAATAAATACTCCAGATCCAGCAGACAGAATCTTTTGATATTTGGTATGCAACATTGTGGGGTGGATCTGATTCAAGTTTGTTCAAATCGGCCCCCTGGGTTCATATTTGGGCTCAGTATAGAAGCCGAAATTTGAACTTAGTGCATTTCAGGCAAATTTCTTTAAAAATCTTCCTCTCCAGATCCAGCAGGCAGTATCTTGATATTTGGTATGCAACATTGTGGGGCCGATCTGATTCAAGTTTGTTCAAATCGGCCCCCTGGGTTCATATTTGGGCTCAGTATAGAAGCCGAAATTTGAACTTAGTGCATTTCAGGCAAATTTCTTTAAAAATCTTCCTCTCCAGATCCAGCAGGCAGAATCTTTTGATATTTGGTATGCGGCATCCTTAGGGGGGTAAGATTCAAGTTTGTTCAAGCCATGTCCCCAAGTTTATATTTGGGCTGACTGTGGGAGCCCGAATGATAACTTAGTTCAAAATGTGGAATTTTCTTTAAAAATCTTATGGGGGGGGGGGGGGGTGGGGGGGAGGGGGTGGAGGTGGCTCAGTTGGTAGAGGTGCAGGCTGCAAGCCGAGAGGTCCTCGGTTCGAATCCCACCTGAGGCAACCGCGTTGTGTCCTTGGGCAAGACACTTCACCCCCATTTCCCAAGTGGGGGTACGGTGGCGTTGTGCACTAAGGCGTACTGCACGTCGATGGTGCACCTGTCTTCAACTACTGCTAACACTGCTTGTGTGGAGTTGGTATGTTGGGGAGCTGACAGTTGCTCGCCGTTGCTCGGTGGTTCTCTCCGGGTACTCCGGCTTCCTCCACCCGTAAAACTGTCATGGTCATGATTAGCCATTCTGCAGAAATGTGACCTTGAACACCAATAAATAATAAAAATCTTCAGATCCAGCAGTCGGAATGTTTTGATATTTGGTATGCAGCATCATTGGGCGGGGGGGGGGGGGGGGGGGGGGGGGTGATTTAAGTTCGGTAAAGCCATGTCCCTGGGTCCATATTTGTGTTCCCTATTGGAGCCCGAATTATAACTTAGTTCAATATGAGGACTTTTTCTTTAAAAATCTTCAGATCCAGCAGATGAATGCTTTTGATATTTGGTATGCAGCATCCCTAGGGGGTAAGATTCCCGTTTGTTCAAGCCATGTCCCTAGTTCCATAAAATTTGTCTCATGACTTCATTCATTTGTAGTGTTGATGAACCGTGCCTAACTGAATGTGACCCCAAATACGTCTTTGAACCACTTTAGCCGGTGAGAGATTAAGGCTCCTTGGGGCCTCTTGTTCAAAATGGCGGACGGCATTGTATGCAGAAACTTTCAAAGGATTTCCAGTCCAATTCGGACACCATGTTGGAAACTTAATTCAAACAGGCAAGTTAAATAGTATAAACCATAGTAACAAGACCCAATTTATTCAAATTGGCGGCATTGAACTCTGCACGCTGCAGCTGAATTTCGGCGCCATTTTGAACATATCACAATATAAAGGCAGGTCGAAAAAAATCCATGAGTTTCCCTCAATTGAAATGGCGGCATTTCCAGTTTTGAAAACTGGTGTTCAGTTTCATTCGAACGCCCTGTTGAAAGTGAAATTCAGCCAGGTCTTATGGTAGGAAGTAAACCCGAGTTATGGGCCTTGATTTATTTTAAAAATGGCGGACGGCATTGCATGCAGCAACTTTCAAAGGATTTCCTGTCCAATTCGAACGCCATTTTAAAAATTTCATTCAAACAGGCAAATTTAATAGTATAAACCCGAGTAACCAGACCTGGTTTATTAAAAATGGCGGAATTGTACTCTGCACGCTGTAGCCGATTTCGATGCCATTTTGAAGATATCCCAATACAATAATTGCAGGTCGAGAAAAATCCGAGTTATCCTCGATTAAGATGGCGGCATTTCCGCTTTGAAAACTGGTGTTCAGTTTCATTCGAACGCCATTTTGAAAGTGAAATTCAGCCAAGTTTTATGGTAGGAAGTAAACCCGAGTAATGGGCCTTGATTTATTCAAAATGGCGACATTCAACTCTGCACACTTCAGCTGCATTTCGGCGCCATTTTGATCGTATCCCAATACAAAGGCAGGTCGAAAACATCCATGAGTTATCCTCGATCAAAATGGCGGCATTTCCGTTTTGAAATCTGGTGTTCAGTTTCATCAGAACGCCATGTTGAAAGTGAAATTCAGCCAGGTCTTACGGCAGGAAGTAAACCCGAGTTGTGGGCCTTGATTTATTCAAAATAGTGGCATTGAACTCTGCACACGCCAGCTGAATTTCGGCGCCATTTTGAGCATATCCTAATATGAAGGCCAGTCGAAAACATCCATGAGTTATCCTCGATTAAGATGGTGGCATTTCCGTTTTGAAAACTGGTGTTCAGTTTCATTCGAACGCCATCTTGAAAGTGAAATTGAGCCAGGTCTTACGGAAGGAAGTAAACCCGAGTTATGGGCCTTAATTTATTTAAAATGGCGGCATTGAGCTCGGCACACTGCAGCTGCATTTCGGCGCCATTTTAAACATATGCCAATGCAAAGGCAGGTCGAAAACATCCATGCGTTATCCTCGATTCAAATAGCGGCATTTCCGTTTTGAAAGCTGGTGTTCAGTTTCATTCGAACGCCATGTTGAAAGTGAAATTCAGGTCTTATGGTAGGAAGTAAACCCGAGCTATGGGCCTTTATTTATTAGCTCACTGAAGGGAGCTGCACTTACCACTTGCCGTCTGTCGTCGTGAACATTTTTCAAACGACTTCTCTTAAACCGTAGGTCGATTTGCTCAAAACTTGGTATGGAAGTTCATTACCATATGTCAATTCAGGTTTGGTCAAATGAAATGGACTTGCTCTCTTGGGGCTCCATAGGGGTCATAACTCGGATCTCACCCTATGTATATTTGAGAAATTACTGAAAAATATTCTTCTCCCGCACAAGTGTGCAGAATCATTTGATATTTGGTGTACAGCATTATGGGGTGGATCTGATTCAAGTTTGCTGAAATTGGCCCCCTGAATTCACATTTGGGCTCAGTTTTGAAGCCCAAATTCGAACTTGGTGCATTTCAGGCAAATATCTTAAAAAATCTTCTTCTCCCGATCCAGCAGGTAGAATCTTTTGGTATTTGGTATGCAACATTGTGGGGCGGATCTGATTCAAGTTTGTTCAAATCGGCCCCCTGGGTTCATATTGGCTCAGTATAGGAGCCCAAATTCGAACTTGGTTCTTTTCGGGCAAATTTCTTTAAAAGTCTTCTAAAGATCCAGCCGTCGGAATGTTTTGATATTTGGTATGCGGCATCCGTAGGGGGTGAGATCCAAGTTTGTTCAATCCATGTCCCTAGGTCCATATTTGGACTAGCTGTGGGAGCTCGAATTGTAACTTATTTCAAAATGAGGAATTTTCTTTAAAAATCTATTAGATCCAGCAGTAGGAATGTTTCGATATGTGGGCTGTAGCATCCTTAGGGGGTGAGATTCAAGTTGGTAAAGCCAAGTCCCTGGGTCCATATGTGGGCTCCCTATGGGAGCCTGAATTGTAACTTTGTCCAGATGAGGAATTTTTACTAATCTTTTTCTTCAGATCCAGCAGATGAATTGTTTTGATATTTGGTATGCTGCATCCCTAGGGGGTAAGATTCCAGTTTGTTCAAGCCATGTCCCTAGTTCCATAAAATGAGTCTCATGACTTCATTCCTTTGTAGTGTTGATGAACCGTGCCTAACTGAATGTGACCCTAAATACGTCTTTGAACGATTAAGGCTCCTTGGGGCCTCTTGTTCAAAATGGCGGACGGCACTGTATGCAGAGACTTTCAAAGGATTTCCAGTCCAATTCGGACACCATGTTGGAAATTTAATTCAAACAGGCAAGTTTAATAGTATAAACCATAGTAACAAGACCTAATTTATTCAAATTGGCGGCATTGAACTCTGCACGCTGCAGCTGAATTTGGGCGCCATTTTGAATCCCAATATAAAGGAAGGTCGAAAAAAATCCATGAGTTACCCTCAATTAAAATGTCGGCATTTCCTTTTTGAAAACTGGTGCTCAGTTTCATTCGAACGCCATGTTGAATGTGAAATTCAGCCAGGTCTTATGGTAGAAAGTAAACCCGAGTAATGGGACTTGATTTATTCAAAATGGCGGACGGCATTGCCTACAGAAATTTTCGAAGGATTTCCAGTCCTATTCGGACGCCATGTTGGAAATTATATTCAAACATGCAAGTTTAATAGTATAAACCCGAGTCACCAGACCTGATTTTTTCAAAATAGCGGCATTGAACTCAGCGCGCTGCAGCTGAATTTCTGCGCCATTTTGAACATGTGCCATTACAAATGCAGGTCGAAAAAAATCCACGAGCTATTCCCGATTAAAATGGCGACATTTCCGTTTTGAAAACTGGTGTTCAGTTTCATTCGAACGCCATGTAAAAAACGAAATTCATCCAGGTCTCATGGTAGGAAGTGAACCCGAGTTATGGGCCTTGATTTATTCAAAATGGCGGCATTGAACGCGGCTTACTTCAGCTGCATTTCGGCGCCATTTTGAACATTCCCCAATACAAAGGTAGGTCGAAAAGAAATCCATGAGTTTCCCTCGAATAAAATGGCGGCATTTCCGTTTGGAAAACTGGTGTTCAGCTTCATTCGAGCGCCATCTTGAAAATGAAATTCGGTCAGGTCTTATGGTAGGAAGTAAACCCGAGTTATGTGCCTTGATTTATTCAAATTGGCAGCATTGAATTCTGCAGAATTCAGCTGCATTTCGGCGCCATTTTGAACATATCCCAATACAAAGGCAGGTCGAAAAAAATCCATGAGTTATCCTCGATTAAAATGGCGGCATTTCCGTTTTGAAAACAGGTGTTCACTTTCATTCGAACGCCATGTAAAAAACGAAATTCGGCCAGGTCTTATGGTAGGAAGTAAACCCGAATTATGGGCCTTGATTTATTCAAAATGGCGGCATTGATTTCTAAACACGGTAGCTGTATTACGGCGCCATTTTGAAAATATACCAATACAAAGGCACGTCGACAAAAATCCATGAGTTTCCCTCGATTGAAATGCCGGCATTTCCGTTTGGGGAAACTGGTGTTCAGTCTTATTCGAACGCCATGTTGAAAATGAAATTCGGCCAGTTCTTATGGTAGGAAGTAAACCCGAGTTATGTGCCTTGATTTATTCAAATTGGCAGCATTGAATTCTGCAGAATTCAGCTGCATTTCGGCGCCAATTTGGACGTATCCCAATACAAAGGAAGGCCGAAAAAAAATCCAGGAGTTATCCTCGATTAAAATGGTGGCATTTCCGTTTAGAAATCTGGTGTTCAGTTTCATTCGAACACCATGTTGGAAATGAAATTCGGCCAGTTCTTATGGTAGGAAGTAAACCCAGGTTATGGGCCTTGATTTATTCAAAATGGCGGCATTGAACTCTGCACACTTCAGCTGCATTTCGGCGCCATTTTTTAACATACCCCAATACAAAGGCAGGTCGAAAACATCCATGAGTTATCCTCGATTAAAATGGCGGCATTTCCGTTTTGAAAAGTGGTGTTCACTTTCATTCGAACGCCATGTTGAAAACGAAATTCGGCCAGGTCTTATGGTAGGAAGTAAACCCGAATTATGGGCCTTGATTTATTCAAAATGGAGGCATTGAACTCTGCACACTTCAGCTGCATTTCGACGCCATTTTGAACATATCCCAATACAAAGGTAGGTCGAAAAAAAATCCGCGAGTTATCCTCGATTAAAATGTCTGAATTTCCGTTTTGAAAACTGGTGTTCAGTTTCATTCGAACGCCATGTTGAAAGTGAAATTCAGCCAAGTCTAATGGTAGGAAGTAAACCCGAGTTATGGGCCTTGATTTATTCAAAATGGCGGCATTGAACTCTGCACACTTCGGCTACATTTCGGCGCCATTTTGAACATGCCACAATACAAAGGTAGGTCGAAAACATCCATGAGTTATCCTCGATTAAAATGGCGGCATTTCCGTTTTGAGAACTGGTGGTCAGTTTCATTCGAATGCCATGTTGAAAATGAAATTCCGCCAGTTCTTATGGTAGGAAGTAAACCCGACTTACGGGCCTTGATTTATTCAAAATGGCGGCATTGAATTCTGCACACTTCAGCTGCATTTCGGCGCCATTTTGAACATACCCCAATACAAAGGCAGGTCGAAAAGAAATCCATGAGTTATCCTCGATTGAAATGGCGGCATTTCCGTTTTGAAAACTGGTGTTCAGTTCCATTCGAACGCCATGTTGAAAGGGAAATTCGGGCAGGTCTTATGGTAGGAAGGAAACCCACGTTATGGGCCTTGATTTATTCAAAATGGAGGCATTGAACTCTGCACCCTTCAGCTGCATTTCGGCGCCATTTTGAACATACCCCAATACAAAGGTAGGTCGAAGACATCCATGAGTTATCCTCGATTAAAATGGCGGCATTTCCGTTTTGAAAACTGGTGTTCAGTTCCATTCGAACGCCATGTTGAAAGTGAAATTCGGGCAGGTCTTATGGTAGGAAGTAAACCCGAATTATGGGCCTTGATTTATTCAAAATGGCGGCATTGATTTCTAAACACTGCAGCTGCATTACGGCGCCATTTTGAACATATCCCAATACAAAGGCAGGTAGAAAAAAAATCCATGAGTTATCCTCGATTAAAATGGCGGAATTTCCGTTTTGAAAACTGGTGTTCAGTTTCATTCGAACGCCATGTTGAAAGTGAAATTCAGCCAGGTTTTATGGTAGGAAGCAAACCCACGTTATGGGCCTTGATTTATTCAAAATGGCGGCATTTAATTATTCACACTTCAGCTGCATTTCGGCGCCATTTTGAACATACCCCAATACAAAGGTAGGTCGAAAACTTGCTTGAGTTATCCTCGATTAAACTGGCGGCATTTTCGTTTTGAAAACTGGTGTTCAGTTTCATTCGAACGCTATGTTGAAAGTGAAATTCAGGCAGGTCTTATGGTAGGAAGTAAACCCGAATTATGGGCCTTGATTTATTGAAAATGGCGGCATTGAACTCTCCACACTTCAGCTGCATTTCGGCGCCATTTTGAACATATCCCAATACAAAGGCAGGTCGAAAAAATTCCATGAGTTATCCTCGATTAAAATGGCTGCATTTCCGTTTTGAAATCTAGTGTTCAGTTTCATTCGAAGTCCGTGTTGGAAATGAAATTCGGCCAAGTCTTATGGTAGGAAGTAAACCTGAGTTATGGGCCTTGATTTATTCAAATTGGCAGCATTGAATTCTGCAGAATTCAGCTGCATTTCGGCGCCATTTTGAACATACCGCAATACAAAGGTAGGTCGAAAACATCCATGTGTTATCCTCCATTGAAATGGCTGCATTTCCGGTTTGAGAACTGGTGTTCAGTTTCATTCGAACGCAATGTTGAAAATGAAATTCGGTCAAGTCTTATGGTAGGAAGTAAACCCGAGTTATGGGCCTTGATTTATTCAAAATGGCGTCATTGAACGCGGCACACTTCAGCTGCATTTCGGCGCCATTTTGAACATATCCCAATACAAAGGCAGGTCGAAAAGAAATCCATGAGTTATCCTCGATTAAAATGGCAGCATTTCCGTTTTGAAAACTGATCACTTTCATCAGAACGCCATGTTGAAAACGAAATACGGCCAAGTCTTATGGTAGGAAGTAAACCCGAATTATGGGCCTTGATTTCTTCAAAATGGAGGCATTGAACTCTGTACCCTTCAGCTGCATTTCGGCGTCATTTTGAACATATCCCAATACAAAGGCAGGTCGAAAAAAATCCACGAGTTATCCTCGATTAAAATGGCGGCATTTCCGTTTTGAAAACGGGTGTTTAGTTTCATTGGAACGCCATGTTGAAAATGAAATTCGGCCAGGTCTTATGGTAGGAAGTAAACCCACGTTATGGGCCTTGATTTATTCAAAATGGCGGTATTGAACCCTACTCATTGTAGCTGCATTTCGGCGCCATTTTGAACATACCCCAATACAAAGGCAGGTCGAAGACATCCATGAGTTATCCTCGATTGAAATGGCGGCATTTCCGTTTTGTAAACTGGTGTTCAGTTTCATTCGAACGCTATGTTGAAAGTGAAATTCAGCCAGTTCTTATGGTAGGAAGTAACCCCAAGTTATGGTCCTTGCTTTATTCAAAATGGCGGCATTCAACTCTACTCATTGTAGCTGCATTTCGGCGCATTTTGAACATACCCCGATACAAAGGCAGGTCGAAAAGAAATTCATGAGTTATCCTCGATTGAAATGGCGGCATTTCCGTTTTGAAAACTGGTGTTCACTTTCATTCGAACGCCATGTTGAAAACGAAATTCGGCCAGGTCTTATGGTAGGAAGTAAACCCGACTTATGGGCCTTGATTTATTCAAAATTGCGGCATTGAATTCTGCACACTTCATCTGCATTTCGGCGCCATTTTGAACATACCCCAATACAAAGGCAGGTCGAAATGAAATCCATGAGTTATCCTCGATTAAAATGGCGGCATTTCCATTTTGGGAACTGGTGTTCAGTTTCATTCGAACGCCATGTTCAAAGTGAAATTCGGGCAGGTCTTATGGTAGGAAGGAAACCCGAGTTATGGGCCTTGATTTATTCAAAATGGCGGCATTGAACTCTGCACACTTCAGCTGCATTTCGGCGCCATTTTGAACACACCTCAATACAAAGGTAGGTCGAAAACTTGCTTGAGCTATCCTCGATTAAAATGGCGCCATTTCCGTTTTGTAAACTGGTGTTCAGTTCCATTCGAACGCCATGTTGAAAGTGAAATTCGGGCAGGTCTTATGGTAGGAAGGAAACCCGAGTTATGGGCCTTGATTTTTTCAAAATGGCGGCATTGAACTCTGCACACTTCAGCTGCATTTCGGCCCCATTTTGAACATATCCCAATACAAAGACAGGTCGAAATGAAATCCATGAGTTATCCTCGATTGAAATGGCGGCATTTCCGTTTTGAAAACTGGTGTTCAGTTTCATTCGAACGCCATGTTGAAAATGAAATTCCGCCAGATCAAATAGTAGGACGTACACCCGAGTTATGGGGCCTTGATTTATTCAAAATGGCCTCATTGAACGCGGCACACTTCAGCTGCATTTCGGCGCCATTTTGAACATACCCCAATACAAAGGTAGGTCGAAAACATCCATGAGTTATCCTCGATTGAAATGGCGGCATTTCCGTTTTGAAAACTGGTGTTCACTTTCATTCGAACGCCATGTTGAAAATGAAATTCCGCCAGATCAAATAGTAGGACGTACACCCGAGTTATGGGGCCTTGATTTATTCAAAATGGCGTCATTGAACGCGGCACACTAAAGCTGCATTTCGGCGCCATTTTGAACATACCCCAATACAAAGGTAGGTCGAAAACATCCATGAGTTATCCTCGATTGAAATGGCGGCATTTCCGTTTTGAAAACTGGTGTTCAGTTTCATTCGACCGCAGTGTTGAAAATGAAATTCGGACAGGTCTTATGGTAGGAAGTACACCCAACTTATGGTCCTTGATTTATTCAGAATGGCGGCATTGAACTCTACTCATTGTAGCTGCATTTCGGCGCCATTTTGAACATATCCGAATACAAAGGCAGGTCGAAAAAAAATCCATGAGTTATCCTCGATTAAAATGGCGGCCTTTCCGTTTTGAAAACTGATGTTCAGTTTCATTCGAACGCCAAGTTTGAAGTGAAATTTAGCCAAGTCTAATGGTAGGAAGTAAACCCGAGTTATGGGCCTTGATTTATTCAAAATGGCGGAACTGAACTCTACACACTGTAGCTGTACTCCGGCGCCATTTTGAACATTCCCCAATGCAAAGGTAGGTCGGAAACATCCATGAGTTATCCTCGATTAAAATGGCGGCATTTCCGTTTTGAAAACTGGCGTTCAGTTTCATTCGAACGCCATGTTGAAAATGAAATTCGGCCAGGTCTTATGGTAGGAAAGAAACACGAGTTATGGGCCTTGATTTATTCAAAATGGCGGCATTGAACTCTCCACACTAAAGCTGCATTTCGGCGCCATTTTGCACATACCCCAATAGAAAGGCAGGTCGAAAAGAAATCCATGAGTTATCCTCGATTGAAATGGCGGCATTTCCGTTTTGAAAACTGATGTTCAGTTTCATTCGAACGCCATGTTGAAAGTGGAATTCAGGCAGGTCTCACGGTAGGAAGTAAACCCGAGTTATGGGCCTTGATTTATTCAAAATGGCGGCATTGAACTCTCCACACTTCAGCTGCATTTCGGCGCCATTTTGACATACCCCAATACAAAGGTAGGTCAAAAACTTGCTTGAGTTATCCTCGATTAATATGGCGGCATTTCCGTTTTGAAAACTGGCGTTCAGTTTCATTCGAACGCCATGTTGAAAGTGAAATTCAGCCAGGTCTTATGGTAGGAAGTAAACCCGAGTTATGGGCCTTGATTTATGAGCTCACCGAAGGGAACTACACTAATCACTTGCCGTCTGTCGTCGTTTGTCGTCGAAGTCTCGTCATCGTCTGTCGTCGTCCGTCAGGCCTCGTGAACATTTTTCAAACGACTTCTCTTAAACCGTAGGTCGATTTGCTCGACACTTCGTATGGATTTTCATTACCATATGTCAATTCAGGTTTGTTGAAATGAAATGGACATGCTCACTTGGGGCTCCATTGGGCGCATAACTCTGATAGCACCCTATGTATATTTGAGAAATTAATAAAAAATCTTCTTCTCCCGCACAAGTGGGCAGAATCATTTGATATTTGGTGCACAGCATTATGGGGTGGATCTGATTCAAGTTTGCTGAAATTGTCCTCCGGTATTCACATTTGCGCTGAGTTTAGAAGCCCAAATTCGAACTTGGTGCATTTCAGGTTAATTTATTAAAAATATTTTATTCAACAAATCCATCAGGCAGAATCTTTTGGTATTGGGTATGCAACATTGTGGGGCGGATCTGATTCAAGTTGGTTCAAATCGGCCCTCCTGGGTTTATATTTCGGCTCCGAAAAAAAGCCCAAATTTGAACTTGGTGCATTTCAGGCAAATCTCTTTGAAAATCTTTTAAAGATCCAGCAGTCGGAATGTTTTAATATTTGGTATGCGGCATCCGTAGGGGGTGAGATCCAAGTTTGTTCAATCCATGTCCCTAGGTCCATATTTGGACTCCTTGTGGGAGCTCGAATTGTAACTTATTTCAAAATGAGGAATTTTCTTTAAAAATCTTCAGATCCAGCAGTCTGAATGTTGATATTTGGTATGCAGCATCCCTAGGGGGTGAGATGAAAGCTACTTCAAGCCATGTCCCTTGGTCCATATTTGGGCTCTCTGTGGGATCCCGAATGATAACTTAGTGCAAAATGAGGAATTTTCTTTAAAAATCTATTAGATCCAGCAGTAGGAATGTTTCGATATGTGGGCTGTAGTATCCTTAGGGGGTGAGATTCAAGTTGGTAAAGCCAAGTCCCTGGGTCCATATTTGGGCTCCCTATGGGAGCCTGAATTGTAACTTTTCCAGATGAGGAATTTTTATTAAAATCTTTTTCTTCAGATCCAGCAGATGAATTTTGATATTTGGAATGCTGCATCCCTAGGGGGTAAGATTCCAGTGTGTTCAAGCCATGTCCCTAGTTCCATAAAATGTGTCTCATGACTTCATTCCTTCGTAGTGTTGATGGACCGTGCCTAACTGAATGTGACCCTAAATACGTCTTTGAACGATTAAGGCTCCTTGGGGCCTCTTGTTCAAAATGGCGGACGGCACTGTATGCAGAGACTTTCAAAGGATTTCCAGTCCAATTCGGACACCATGTTTGAAATTTAATTCAAACAGGCAAGTTTAATAGTATAAACCATAGTAACAAGACCTAATTTATTCAAATTGGCGGCATTGAACTCTGCACGCTGCAGCTGAATTTGGGCGCCATTTTGAATCCCAATATAAAGGCAGGTCGAAAAAAATCCATGAGTTACCCTCAATTAAAATGTCGGCATTTCCGTTTTGAAAACTGGTGCTCAGTTTCATTCGAACGCACTGTTGAATGTGAAATTCAGCCAGGTCTTATGGTAGAAAGTAAACCCGAGTAATGGGACTTGATTTATTCAAAATGGCGGACGGCATTGCCTACAGAAATTTTCGAAGGATTTCCAGTCCTATTCGGACGCCATGTTGGAAATTATATTCAAACATGCAAGTTTAATAGTATAAACCCGATTAACCAGACCTGATTCATTCAAAATGGCGGCATTGAACTCTGCGCGCTGTAGCTGAATTTCTGCGCCATTTTGAACATATGCCATTACAAATGCAGGTCGAAAAAAATCCACGAGCTATTCCCGATTAAAATGGCGACATTTCCGTTTTGAAAACTGGTGTTCAGTTTCATTCGAACGCCATGTTGAAAATGAAATTCAGCCAGGTCTCATGGTAGGAAGTAAACCCGAGTTATGGGCCTTGATTTATTCAAAATGGCGGCATTGAACTCTCCACACTTCAGCTGCATTTCGGCGCCATTTTGAACATACCCCAATACTAAGGTAGGTCGAAAACATCCATGAGTTATCCTTGATTAAAGTGGCGGCATTTCCGTTTTGAAAACTGGTGTTCAGTTTCATTCGAACGCCATGTTGAAAATGAAATTCGGCCAAGTCTAATGGTAGGAAGTAAACCCGAGTTATGGGCCTTGATTTATTCAAAATGGTGGCATTGAAAGCGGCTTACTTCAGCTGCATTTCGGCGCCATTTTGAACATATCCCAATACAAAGGCAGGTCGAAAACATCCATGTGTTATCCTCCATTAAAATGGCGGCATTTCCGGTTTGAAAACTGGTGTTCAGTTTCATTCGAACGCCATGTTGAAAATGAAATTCGGCCAGGTCTTATGGTAGGAAGTAAACCCGAGTTATGTGCCTTGATTTATTCAAATTGGCAGCATTGAATTCTGCAGAATTCGGCTGCATTTCGGAGCCATTTTGAACATACCCCAATACAAAGGTAGGTCGAAAACATCCATGTGTTATCCTCCATTAAAATGGCGGCATTTCCGGTTTTAAAACTGGTGTTCAGTTTCATTCGAACGCAATGTTGAAAATGAAATTCGGCCAGATCAAAGAGTAGGAAGTAAACCCGAGTTATGGGCCTTGATTTATTGAAAATGGCGGCATTGAACGCGGCACACTTCAGCTGCATTACGGCTCCATTTTGAACATATCCCAATACAAAGGCAGGTCGAAAAAAAATCCATGAGTTATCCTCGATTAAAATGGCAGCATTTCCGTTTTGGAAACTGATGTTCAATTTCATTCGAACGCCATGTTGAAAATGAAATTCGGCCAGGTCTTATGGTAGGAAGTAAACCCGAGTTATGGGCCTTGATTTATTCAAAATGGCGGAATTGAACTCTACACACTGTAGCTGCATTTCGGCGGCATTTTGAACATACCCCAATACAAAGGCAGGTCGAAAAGAAATCCATGAGTTATCCTCGATTAAAATGGTGGCATTTCCGTTTTGAAAACAGTTCAGTTTCATTCGAACGCCATGTTGAAAATGAAATTCGGCCAGGTTTAATGGTAGGAAGTAAACCCGACTTATGGTCCTTGATTTATTCAAAATGGCGGCATTGAACTCGACTCATTGTAGCTGCATTTCGACGCCATTTTGAACATATCCCAATACAAAGGTAGGTCGAAGACATCCATGAGTTATCCTCGATTAAAATAGCGGCATTTCCGTTTTGAAAACTGATGTTCATTTTCATTTGAACGGCATGTTGAAAGTGAAATTCAGCCAAGACTAATGGTAGGAAGTAAACCCGAGTTAAGGGCCTTGATTTATTCAAAATGGCGGCATTGGACTCGACACACTGTAGCTGCATTTCGGCGTCCTTTTGCACATATCCCAATACAAAGCAGGTCGAAAAGAAATCCGTGAGTTATCCTCGATTGAAATGGCGGCATTTCCGTTTTGAAAACTGGTGTTCACTTTTATTCGAACGCCATGTTGAAAACGAAATTCGGCCAGGTCTTATGGTAGGAAGTAAACCCGACTCATGGGCCTTGATTTATTCAAAATGGCGGCATTGAACTCTTCACACTGCAGCTGCATTTCGACGCCAATTTGAACATATCACAATACAAAGTTAGGTCGAAAAAAAATCCGCGAGTTATCCTCGATTAAAATGTCTGAATTTCCGTTTTGAAAACTGGTGTTCAGTTTCATTCGAACGCCATGTTGAAAGTGAAATTCAGCCAAGTCTAATGGTAGGAAGTAAACCCGAGTTATGGGCCTTGATTTATTCAAAATGGCGGCATTGAACTCTACACACGGTAGCTGTATTACGGCGCCATTTTGATAATATACCAATACAAAGGCACGTCGACAAAAATCCATGAGTTTCCCTCGATTGAAATGCCGGCATTTCCGTTTGGGGAAACTGGTGTTCAGTTTTATTCGAACGCCATGTTGAAAATGAAATTCGGCCAGTTCTTATGGTAGGAAGTAAACCCAGGTTATGGGCCTTGATTTATTCAAAATTGCGGCATTGAACTCTGCACACTTCAGCTGCATTTCGGCGCCATTTTGAACATACCCCAATACAAAGGCAGGTCGAAAAGAAATCCATGAGTTATCCTCGATTAAAATGGTGGCATTTCCGTTTTGAAAACAGTTCAGTTTCATTCGAACACCATGTTGGAAATGAAAATCGGCCAGGTCTTATGGTAGGAAGGAAACCCGAGTTATGGGCCTTGATTTATTCAAAATGGCGGCATTAAATTCTGCACACTTCAGCTGCATTTCGGCGCCATTTTGAACATACCCCAATACAAAGGCAGGTCGAAAACATCCATGAGTTATCCTCGATTAAAATGGCGGCATTTCCGTTTTGAAAAGTGGTGTTCACTTTCATTCGAACGCCATGTTGAAAACGAAATTCGGCCAGGTCTTATGGTAGGAAGTAAACCCGAATTATGGGCCTTGATTTATTCAAAATGGAGGCATTGAACTCTGCACCCTTCAGCTGCATTTCGACGCCATTTTGAACATATCCCAATACAAAGGTAGGTCGAAAAAAAATCCGCGAGTTATCCTCGATTAAAATGTCTGAATTTCCGTTTTGAAAACTGGTGTTCAGTTCCATTCGAACGCCATGTTGAAAGTGAAATTCAGCCAGGTTTTATGGTAGGAAGCAAACCCACGTTATGGGCCTTGATTTATTCAAAATGGCGGCATTGAATTATTCACACTTCAGCTGCATTTCGGCGCCATTTTGAACATACCCCAATACAAAGGTAGGTCGAAAACTTGCTTGAGTTATCCTCGATTAAAATGGCGGCATTTCCGTTTTGAAAACTGGTGTTCAGTTTCATTCGAACGCTGTTGAAAGTGAAATTCAGGCAGGTCTTATGGTAGGAAGTAAATTCGAATTATGGGCCTTGATTTATTGAAAATGGCGGCATTGAACTCTCCACACTTCAGCTGCATTTCGGCGCCATTTTGAACATATGCCAATACAAAGGCAGGTCGAAAAAATTCCATGAGTTATCCTCGATTAAAATGGCGGCATTTCCGTTTTGAGAACCGGTGTTTACTTTCATTCGAACGCCATGTTGAAAACGAAATTCGGCCAGGTCTTATGGTAGGAAGTAAACCCGAATTATGGGCCTTGATTTATTCAAAATGGAGGCATTGAACTCTGAACCCTTCAGCTGCATTTCGGCGCCATTTAGAACATATTCCAATACAAAGGTAGGTCGAAAAAAAATCCACTAGTCATCCTCGATTAAAATGGCTGCATTTCCGTTTTGAAATCTAGTGTTCAGTTTGATTCGAAGTCCGTGTTGGAAATGAAATTCGGCCAAGTCTTATGGTAGGAAGTAAACCTGAGTTATGGGCCTTGATTTATTCAAATTGGCAGCATTGAATTCTGCAGAATTCAGCTGCATTTCGGCGCCATTTTGAACATACCGCAATACAAAGGTAGGTCGAAAACATCCATGTGTTATCCTCCATTGAAATGGCGGCATTTCCGGTTTGAAAACTGGTGTTCAGTTTCATTCGAACGCCATGTTGAAAATGAAATTCGGTCAAGTCTTATGGTAGAAAGTAAACCCGAGTTATGGGCCTTGATTTATTCAAAATGGCGTCATTGAACGCGGCACACTTCAGCTGCATTTCGGCGCCATTTTGAACATATTCCAATACAAAGGCAGGTCGAAAAGAAATCCATGAGTTATCCTCGATTAAAATGGCAGCATTTCCGTTTTGAAAACTGATCACTTTCATCAGAACGCCATGTTGAAAACGAAATACGGCCAAGTCTTATGGTAGGAAGTAAACCCGAATTATGGGCCTTGATTTATTCAAAATGGAGGCATTGAACTCTGTACCCTTCAGCTGCATTTCGGCGTCATTTTGAACATATCCCAATACAAAGGCAGGTCGAAAAAAATCCACGAGTTATCCCCGATTAAAATGGCGGCATTTCCGTTTTGAAAATAGGTGTTTAGTTTCAGTGGAACGCCATGTTGAAAATGAAAGGTCTTATGGTAGGAAGTAAACCCACGTTATGGGCCTTGATTTATTCGAAATGGCGGTATTGAACCCTACTCATTGTAGCTGCATTTCGGCGCCATTTTGAACATACCCCAATACAAAGGCAGGTCGAAGACATCCATGAGTTATCCTCGATTAAAATGGCGGCATTTCCGTTTTGTAAACTGGTGTTCAGTTTCATTCGAACGCTATGTTGAAAGTGAAATTCAGCCAGGTCTTATGGTAGGAAGTAACCCCAAGTTATGGTCCTTGCTTTATTCAAAATGGCGGCATTCAACTCTACTCATTGTAGCTGCATTTCGGCGCATTTTGAACATACCCCGATACAAAGGCAGGTCGAAAAGAAATTCATGAGTTATCCTCGATTGAAATGGCGGCATTTCCGTTTTGAAAACTGGTTTTCACTTTCATTCGAACGCCATGTTGAAAACGAAATTCGGCCAGGTCTTATGGTAGGAAGTAAACCCGACTTATGGGCCTTGATTTATTCAAAATTGCGGCATTGAATTCTGCACACTTCATCTGCATTTCGGCGCCATTTTGAACATACCCCAATACAAAGGCAGGTCGAAATGAAATCCATGAGTTATCCTCGATTAAAATGGCGGCATTTCCATTTTGGGAACTGGTGTTCAGTTTCATTCGAACGCCATGTTCAAAGTGAAATTCAGCCAGGTTTTATGGTAGGAAATAAACCCGAGTTATGGGCCTCGATTTATTCAAAGTGGCAGCATTGAATTCTGCACACTTCGGCTGTATGTCGGCGCCGTTTTGAACATACTCCAATACAAAGGTAGGTCGAAAACTTGCTTGAGCTATCCTCGATTAAAATGGCGCCATTTCCGTTTTGAAAACTGGTGTTCAGTTCCATTCGAACGCCATGTTGAAAGTGAAATTCGGGCAGGTCTTATGGTAGGAAGGAAACCCGAGTTATGGGCCTTGATTTATTCAAAATGGCGGCATTGAACTCTGCACACTGTAGCTGTATTACGGCGCCGTTTTGAACATACCGCAATACAAAGGTAGGTCGAAGAAATCCATGAGTTTCCCTCGATTGAAATGGCGGCATTTCCGTTTGGAAAACTGGTGTTCAGTTTCATTCGACCGCAATGTTGAAAATGAAATTCGGACAGGTCTTACGGTAGGAAGTAAACCCAACTTATGGTCCTTGATTTATTCAGAATGGCGGCATTGAACTCTACTCATTGTAGCTGCATTTCGGCGCCATTTTGAACTTGCCACAATACAAAGGTAGGTCGAAACATCCATGAGTTATCCTCGATTAAAATGGCGGCATTTCCGTTTTGAAAACTGGTGTTCAGTTTTATTCGAATGCCATGTTGAAAATGAAATTCAGCCAGGACTTTTGACAGGAAGTAAAGCCGAGTTATGGGCCTTGATTTATTCAAAATGGCGGATCTGAACTGTACACACTGCAGCTGTATTACGCCGCCATTTTGAAAATATCCCAATACAAAGGCAGGTCGAAAAAGATCCATGAGTTATCCTCGATTAAAATGGCGGCATTTCCGTTTTGAAAACTGGTGTTCAGTTCATTCGAATGCCATGTTGAAAATGAAATTCCGCCAGGTCTTATGGTAGGAAGTAAACGCGAGTTATTGGCCTTGATTTATTCAGATTGGCGGCATTGATTTCTACGCACTGCAGCAGCATTACGGCGCCATTTTGAACATATCCCAATACAAAGGTAGGTCATAAAAAAATCCATGAGTTATCCTCGATTAAAATGGCGGCATTTCCGTTTTGAAAACTGGTGTTCAGTTCATTCGAATGCCATGTTGAAAATGAAATTCCGCCAGGTCTTATGGTAGGAAGTAAACGCGAGTTATGGGCCTCGATTTATTCAAAATGGCAGCATTGAATTCTGCTCACTTCGGCTGTATTTCGGCGCCATTTTGAACATACCCCAATACAAAGGTAGGTCGAAAAAATCCATGAGTTATCCTCGATTAAAATGGCGGCATTTCCGTTTTGAAAACTGGCGTTCAGTTTCATTCAAACGGCATGTTGAAAGTGAAATTCAGCCAGGTCTTTTGGCAGGAAGTAAACCCGAGTTATGGGCCTTGATTTATTCAAAATGGCGGACGGCATTGCATGCTGATAGTTTAGGATTTCCAGTCCAATTCGGACGTATTGAACTCTGGAGGCTGCAGCTGAATTTCGGCGCCATTTTGAACATATCCCAATACAAAGGTAGGTCGAAAAAAATCCATGAGTTATCCTCGATTAAAATGGCGGCATTTCCGTTTTGAAAACTGGTGTTCAGTTCATTCGAATGCCATGTTGAAAATGAAATTCCGCCAGGTCTTATGGTAGGAAGTAAACGCGAGTTATTGGCCTTGATTTATTCAGATTGGCGGCATTGATTTCTACGCACTGCAGCTGCATTACGGCGCCATTTTGAACATATCCCAATACAAAGGTAGGTCATAAAAAAATCCATGAGTTATCCTCGATTAAAATGGCGGCATTTCCGTTTTGAAAACAGGTGTTCAGTTTCATTCGAGCGCCATGTTGAAAATGAAATTCGGCCAGGCCTTATGGTAGGAAGGAAACCCGAGTTATGGGGCTTGATTTATTCAAAATGGCGACATTGAACTCTGCACCCGTCAGCTGCATTTTGGCGCCATTTTGAACATATCCCAATACAAAGGCAGGTCGAAAAAAAGTCCATGTTATCCTCGATTAAAATGGCGACATTTCCGTTTTGAAAACTGGTGTTCACTTTCATTCGAACGCCATGTTGAAAACGAAATTCGGCCAGGTCTTATGGTAGGAAGTAAACCCGAGTTTTGGGCCTTGATTTATTCAAAATGGCGGCATTGAACTCTGCACACTTCAGCGGCATTTCGGCACCATTTTGAACATATCCCAATACAAAGGTAGGTCGAAAACAATCCGCGTGTTATCCTCTATTAAAATGGCAGTATTTCCGTTTTGAAAACTGGTGTTCAGTTTCATTCGAACGCCATGTTGAAAATGAAATTCCGTCAGTTCTAATGGTAGGAAGTGAACCCGAGTTATGGGCCTTGATTTATTCAAAATGGAGGCATTGAACTCTGCACCCTTCAGCTGCATTTCGGCGCCATTTTGAACATACCCTAATACAAAGGAAGGTCGAAAACATCCATGAGTTATCCTCGATTAAAATGGCGGCATTTCCGTTTTGAGAACGGGTGTTCAGTTTCATTCGAATGCCATGTTGAAAATGAAATTCGGCCAGGTCTTATGGTAGGAAGTAAACCAGACTTATGGGCCTTGATTTATTCAAAATGGCGGCATTGAACTCTGCACACTTCAGCTGCATTTCGGCGCCATTTTGAACATACCCCAATACAAAGGCAGGTCGAAAAGAAATCCATGAGTTATCCTCGATTAAAATGGCGGCATTTCCGTTTTGAGGACGGGTGTTCAGTTCCATTTGAACGCCATGTTGAAAGTGAAATTCAGGCAGGTCTTATGGTAGGAAGGAAACCCGAGTTATGGGCCTTGATTTATTCAAAATGGCGGCATTGAACTCTGCACCCTTTAGCTGCATTTCGGCGCCGTTTTGAACATACCCCAATACAAAGGTAGGTCGAAGACATCCATGAGTTATCCTCGACTAAAATGGCGGCATTTCCGTTTTGAAAACTGGTGTTCAGTTTCATTGGTACGCCATGTTGAAAATGAAATTCGGCCAGGTCTTATGGTAGGAAGTAAACCCGAGTTATGGGCCTTGATTTATTCAAAATGGCGGCATTGAACTCTGCACACTGTTCCTGCATTTCTGCGCCATTTTGATCATATCCCAATACAAAGGCAGGTCGAAAACATCCATGAATTATCCTCGATTGAAATGGCGGCATTTCCGCTTTGAAAGCTCGTGTTCAGTTTAATTCGAAGGCCATGTTCAAAGTGAAATTCAGCCAGGCGTTACGGTAGGAAGTAAACCAGAGTTATGGGCCTTGATTTATTTAAAATGGCGGCATTGGACTCTACACACTGCAGCTGCATTTCGGCGCCATTTTGAATGTATCCCAATACAAAGGTGGGTCGAACACATCCATGGGTTATCCTCGATTAAAATGGCATGGACGTTTTTAAAACTGGTGTTCAGTTTCATTCGAACGCCATGTTGAATGCGCAATTCAACGAGGTCTTATGGTTGGAAGTAAACCCGAGTTATGGGCCTTGATTTATTCAAAATGGCGGAGGGCATTGCACACGGAAACTTTCGAAGGATTTCAGGTCCAATTCGGACGCCATGTTGGAAATTTAATTCAAACTGACAAGTTTAATAGTATAAACCCGAGTCACCAGACCGGATTTTTTCAAACTGACGGCATTGAACCCTGCACGCTGCAGCTGAATTTCGGCGCCATTTTGAACACATTCCAATATAAAGGAAGTTACCCTCAATTAAAATGGCGGTATTTCCGTTTTGAAAACTGGTGTTCAGTGTCATTCAAACGGCTTGTTGTAAGTGAAATTCAGCCAGGTCTTATGGTAGGAAGTAAACCCATGTTATGGGCCTTGATTTATTCAAAATAGCGGCATTCAGCTATGCACACTGCGGCTGCATTTCTACGCCATTTTGAACACATCCCAATACAAAGGCAGGTCGAAAGCATCCAAGAGTTATCCTCTATTAAAATGGCGGCATTTCCGTTTGGAAAGCGGGTGTTCAGTTTCATTCGAACGCCATGTTCAAAGTGAAATTCAGCCAGGTCTTTTGGCAGGAAGTAAACCCGAGTTATGGGCCTTGATGTATTCAAAATGGCGGACGGCATTGCATGCTGAAAGTTTAGGATTTCCAGTCCAATTCGGACGTATTGAACTCTGGAGGCTGCAGCTGAATTTCGGCGCCATTTTGAACATATCCCAATAGAAAGGCAGGTCGAAAAAAAATCCATGAGTTATCCTCGATTAAAATGGCGGCATTTCCGTTTTGAAAACTGGTGCTCAGTTTCATTCGAACGCCATATTGAAAATGAAATTCGGCCAGGTCTTATGGTAGGAAGTAAACCCGAGTTATGGGCCTTCATTTATTCAAAATGCCGGAATTGAACTCTACACACTGTAGCTGCATTACGGCGCCATTTTGAAAATATCCCAATACAAAGGCAGGTCGAAAAAAAATCCATGAGTTATCCTCTATTTAAATGGCGGCATTTCCGTTTTGAAAACTGGTGCTCAGTTTCATTCGAACGCCATGTTGAAAATGAAATTCGGCCAGGTCTTATGGTAGGAAGTAAACCCGAGTTATGGGCCTTGATTTATTAGCTCACCGAGCGAGCTGCACTTTTCACTTGCCGTCTGTCGTCGTCTGTCGTCCTCCGTTGTCGTCCGTCCGACGTCGTGAACATTTTTCAAACGACTTCTCTTAAACCGCCGGGTTGATTTGCTCGAAGCTTGCTATGGATGTTCATTACCAAATGTCAATTCAGGTTTGTTTAAATGAAATGGACATGCTCACTTGGGTCTCTAATCTTATTCTCCCGCACAAGTGTGCAGAATCATTTGATATTTGTTGCACAGCATTATGGGGTGGATCTGATTCAAGTTTGTTCAAATCGATCCCCTGGGTTCATATTTGGGCTCAGTATAGGAGCCCAAATTTGAACTTAGTGCATTTCAGGCAAATTTCTTTAAAAATCTTAAGATCTAGTAGGCAGAATCTTGATATTTGGTATGCGACATCCTTAGGGGGATGAGATTCAAGTTTGTTCAAGCCATGTCCCTAGGTTTATATTTTGGCTCACTGTGGGAGCCCGAATGATAACTTAGTTCAAAATGAGGAATTTTGTTTAGAAATCTTCTTCAGATCCAGCAGTTGGAATGTTTTGATATTTGGTACCCAGTATCTTTAGATGGGGGGGGGGGGGGGGGGGGGGGGAGGAGGAGGGGGGAATTCAAGTTTGTTCAAGCCATGTCCCTAGGTCCATATTTGGGCTCACTGCGGAATCTTAAATTGTAACTTAGTTCAAAATGAGGAATCTTCATTAAAAATCTTCTTCAGATCCAGCATTCGGAATGTTTAGATATGTGGTGTGTAGCATGGGAGGGGGGGGGGGGGGGGGGGTGAGATTCAAGTTCGGTAAAGCCTGTCCCTGGTTCCATATTCGGGTTCCCTATGGGTTCAATATGAGGAATTTTTCTTTAAAAATCTTCAGATTCAGCAGATGAATGCTTTTGATATTTGGTATGCAGCATCCCTAGGGGGGTAATATTCAAGTTTGTTCAAGCCATGTCCCTAGTTCCATAAAATTTGTCTCATGACTTCATTCATTTGTAGTGTTGATGAAGCGTGCCTAACTGAATGTGACCCCAAATACGTCTTTGAACGATTAAGGCTCCTTGGGGCCTCTTCTTAAACATGGCGGACGGCATTGTATGCAGAAACTTTCAAAGGATTTCCAGTCCAATTCGGACATCATGTTGGAAATTTAATTCAAACAGGTAAGTTTAATAGTATAAACCCTAGTAACAAGACCGGATTTATTCAAATTGGCTGCATTGAACTCTGCACGCTGCAGCTGAATTTCGGCGCCAATCTAACCCTGCCTGTGCATCCGTGCAGAGTTCAGAATTACGATGTTGGAGAGCTGGCAGCTGCTTGTCGTTGCTCGGTGGTTCTCTCCGGATACTGCAGCTTCCTCCACCCATAAAACTGTCACCGACATGATATGACCCTGGCTGTTAATGTGTCGTTAAACCCCAATATAATATAAAAAACGCCATGTTGAAAGTGAAATTCAGCCAGGTCATATGGTAGGAAGTAATCCCGAGTTATGGGCCTTGATTTATTCAAAATGGCGGACGGCATTGCCTACAGAAAATTTCGAAGGATTTCCAGTCCAATTCGGACGCCATGTTGGAAATTTTATTCAAACATGCAAGTTTAATAGTATAAACCAGAGTAACCAGACCTGCTTTATTCAAAATGGCTGCATTCATCTCTACGCGCTGCAGTTGAATTTCGGCGCTATTTTGAACATATCCCAATACAAACGCAGGTCGAAAAAAAAAAATCCGAGTTATCCTCGATTAAAATGGCGGCATTTCCGTTTTGAAAACTGGTGTTCAGTTTCATTCGAACGCCCTGTTGAAAGTGAAATTCAGCCAGGTCTTATGGTAGGAAGTAAAGCCGAGTTATGGGCCTTGATTTTTTCAAAATGGCGGCATTGAACTCTGCACACCTCAGCTGTATTTCTGCGCCATTTTGAACATATCCCAATACAAAGGCAGGTCGAAAACATCCATGAATTATCCTCGATTAAAATGGCGGCATTTCCGTTTTGAAAGTTGGTGTTTAGTTTCATTCGAACGCCATGTTGAAAGTGAAATTCAGCCAGGGCATATGGTAGGAAGTATACCGGAGTTATGGGCCTTGATTTTTTTAAAATGGCGGCATGGTACTAGGCACACTTCAGCTGCATTTCGGCGCCATTTTGAACATATCTTAATATGAAGGCAGGTCGAAAACATCCATGAGTTATCTTCGATTAAAATGGTGGCATTTCCCTTAAGTGATGTTCAGTTTTATTCCAAGGCTGTGTTGAAAGTGAAATTCAGCCAGGTCTGATGGTAGGAAGTAAACTCGAGTTATGGGCCTTGATTTATTAAAAATGGCGGACGACATTGTATGCAGAAACTTTCGAAGGATTTCCAGTCCAATTCGGATGTTAGAAATGTCATTCAAACGGACAAGTTTAATAGTATAAACCCGAGTAACCAAACCTGATTTATTTAAATTGACGTCATTGAACTCTGCACGCTGCAGCTGAATTTCGGCGCCATTTTGAACATATCCCAAATACAAAGGCAGGTCGACAAAAATCCTTCATCCTCGATTAAAATGGCGGCATTTCCGTTTTGAAAACAGGTGTTCAGTTTCATTCGAACGCCATGTTGAAAGTGAAATTCAGCCAGGTCTCGTTTCCTATTAAAAGGTCATTTCCGAGGTTATTGGATATCCTCAGCCAAATGACTATTTTGAGCTGTAGTTTTAGTTTATGATGGTGTGGATTTAGTAAATAATTCTCATTAATGGTGATATGGCCAAAATAATCTGTTGATGGTCTTTATTCAAACTGTGTATTGTCAAGTGCATTTCAATTGGGGGTCAAGGTCACATGGGAGTGTTAAATGACTAACTCAGACCTGTTTGCGACCTGACAATTTGCAGTTTACAAATGGGACAATTTTTGTGAATTTGCTTTGAGAAAGCCTTCTGAAAAAATGAATAAGAAACCCATATGTTTATTTGTCAGAATGATCATGTTATGCTGTAAAATCCTCAGTGGAGGAATCAGGAATTCCTATAACAGTTTTATCACTATCGGTGCACGAAAATTGGAGATTTATCCCCTAAATGAGAAAATTTTGAACATTTTGAGCCATTCTTTTAGCCATCAACTGTCATTCGGCTGAGTGTATTTGAGTGATATTGTAAGATTTTTGTTGTGTACAGTTGTCTACAGAAAGGGCCATATTTAGAACTTCCAGAAACTATATACATTGTGAGTATTGTGAATAGGGGAGTTAATTTAAATGCGAAATATCCTCGGCCGTGTTAATCAGCTGAACATTTCTTGAAAAGCTGACATTTTCACCTGAATAACTGTAACGAGACCTTATGGTAGGAAGTAAACCCGAGTTATGGGCCTTGATTTATTCGAAATGGCGGCATTGAACTCTGCACACAGCAGCTGCATTTCGGCGCCATTTTGAACGTAACCTAATATGAAGGCAGGTCAAAAACCTCCATGAGTTATCTTCGATTTAAATGACGGTATTTCCGTTTTGAAAACTGTTCAGTTTCATTCGAACGCCATGTTGAAAGTGAAATTCAGCCAGGTCCACAATTTGACAATCTCTCCTCGCGGTGGTTCTATCCACATCCTGCACCCTCGCTGTCGAAAGTGCCGTTAGACCCCCACGAAACGGAGCGTGGTGGCTCAGTTGGTAGAGGTGCAGGCTGCAAGCCGAGAGGTCCTCTGTTCGAATCCCACCTGCGGCAACCGCGTTGTGTCCTTGGGAAAGACACTTCATCTCCATTGCCCGCGTGGGGGCACGATGACTCCGTGTACTAAGGCGTACTGCACGTCGATGGTGCGCATGTCTTCAACCAATCTAACCCTGCCTGTGCTGCAGTGCGGAGTTACGATGTTGGGGAGCTGGCTGCTGCTCGTCGTTGCTCGGTGGTTCTCTTTGGGTACTCCGGCTTCCTCCACCAGTAAAACTGTCACGGTCATGATTAGCCATTGTTCATAAATATGTGACCTTAAACACCACTAAATATAAATAAATATAAATACCCCCACGAAACAAGAATTTTACCTTCCACGATTAAAAGACGACACTAGAAGAAAAGTGGAAAAACATCTTTCATTTTCTGTGGTGTCCTTTCGAGTTCGTCAGTGACTGAGGAGGTGGATGTGTTTTTCAAAATTTATCTTTGAGAGGACCAGGTCGGGCTTGAAAAAAAATATGCTAAATTGTACTATTTTGAAACTAAAATTTCATTAGTTGACTTTCCCCATGCAGGTACTAGAATTGGGATTTTTAGGTGGTCATTGGGTTTGGGGATCATGCCCCCCCCCCCCCCCCCCACACACACACGCCCCATGGCGACGCCACGGATAGCGCTAGCAGCTACCTTGATGAAGCCTTCGTGACAGTCTATTGGTTTACATGCCGAAAAGATAGCAATTTTATTTCATTACTTTCCTAAGTGATTTACTGGGATTTCCAGGTTTGATTATAATAACTTCACATGTGAATTATGCAAATAAACAATTGCCATGTATACGAGCGCGCAAACGAAGACGCTTTGAAGTGGGTGTAATGGGGACTTCATTGTTTTTTGGTTTTTAATACCCTTTACCTAATATGAAAAGCAGACGACACTTGCAAAAAAAGAAAAATTCTTGAATAGCTATTTTCATTTTTTGTCTCAAAAACATAGGTTATGACCCTCTCATTGGAACGAGCTCGTCGAGCTCGTTCCAATGAGGGTTCATAACTTATGTTTTTGAGACAAAAAATGAAAAAAATAAAATTAAATGGCGATTTTTGAGATCGGCGCTGGTCGTTACGTTAGGTACTATAGGGTTAAATAATGTAATTATCGTTAATAATGAAAAGTAATAAACAGAGTAATCGCTTGACTGGACTGATTACATGAAATAATTCATTCGAGGCGAGGGACTATATTGTAAAACACTCGTGCGCATTCACCTCTCATGAATTATTTCACGTAACCAGTCCGGTCAAGCGATTACTCTCTATGTAACTTCAAAGTTTCATGAACGTTCCTTCTATTTCAGTTGGAAAGATTCGGCGAGAACATATATAAATCCAAGTGGTACACTTCATTACAGTAATATTAAATTGGACTGCAGGGTGTCAAGAAAATGTTCACAACACAAACATCACCTTGGTCAAGAAATCTTCACAGAAATCTGATTCTCAGCACCAAGAAGCCTCTGAACAGATCAGGACTGAAACATACATGTACTAAGCAGAATGTGTCTAGAGTTTCACGAGATTCAGTGAAGGTGTTCTCTAAAGAATATCGTTAAATTTGACGAACAGCGCAATGTCTGTAGACCAAAACATATGACTTTGTTTCGACGAGAACATTTGTCTATTTCGCCTCCCGAGTTCCTGAATGAAATAGCCCCACTGTACAATATTTTACCAAGCTCTCAAGTCACCAGTCAAATTGAGCGAATCTGACTCCGGCGTGGCTAGAACCAGTCTAGTTTTAAAATAGCCCATCCCCTGTTTTTTAATTCAGTTGGATGGAATATTTCGGTTTGTTGAAAAAAACGAACCTGAACGGTTCGCTATTCTGATCAATTGAAATATTCCATTCGACGGAGTCAAAAAATGCAACATGCATTCATTTTCATTCAAACGATGCAAGAACTGTTTCTCGAGAGGTGCTTTGGTCGATTCTTTGACATTACCCTTATGAAGACTTAACATACGGGTAATTTTATCGTTGCGCCACATAGTTTGTGTTAATATCGCGATGGTTCAAATGTGAATTAAATATCCGATTGGGCAATCTCGGGATCGGATTGGGGTAACAAAAATGGCCGAGAAACGTACCAAGGGTTTCCGGACGAGGATAAAATTGATTTTTCGAATCAAAAGAACGCAGCTTCCTTTCATCTGAGGGATCTGACAGTCCACAGAGGGTATTTTGACGGCACTTTTGTATCTTTGTCGTTCATTTGGCAAAAATGTTTGCATTTGGGAAAAATGGTTGCACCAAAGGGGACCCCTAACTCATCACGCCGACCATAGTTCGGCCGAGGGGGGATATAATTTTGATTTCTCGAACCGAAACAACTGTTGCCAATCATCTAAACGATCAATGGCGGATAGGACTGCTGATATATCGCAATGCCCTCTGTGGACTAACAATGGCTGTCCGCATGGAGGGCAGGCATTTCGATAAACCGACAGTCTTTGCAATCTGATCAATTTCGCCTTTTGCTTATTTTCACAAAATTTCGTGCACCAACAGGGGTTGGTCTGCGTTCATTTGAGGGGCTCACAATAGGGGCGGCCAACCGTGAAATTTCCCGGAGGACCCTCCCCGCGGGAACCCCGGGAAGTGAAGCAGTGCCTGTTCACTGCTGTAAACAGGCTGTTTTACTGGTAAAATAGGACCCAGTCACTAATGCTTGGGAGGTGCAAACCATCTCTAAAATGGGCAACATGGCTTATTAACGCTCACCTCTGGTCTTGAGTTGATACTCATGTTGTGGTCATGATTAGCCATTGTGCAAAAATGTGACCTTAAACAAAAATAAATAAATTTCCGGAGGACCCTCAACCACTCCGCCTCAGGAATGTCGAACTGGAATACCAAACAATATCTGTTTTTCTTTGTGGGTAAATGGACATTACATAAACGGTAGTTCACGCGCAAACTTCACTCAAAATAGATAACAAACCGCGTCGAATTCTTCACACAATTTGACTGGTGGCCCTACAGCTTTAATTTTTAAAGCAAAAATGGGGACATTTATTTGTGTGAAGTGTGTGATGAGGGAGAGAGGGAGGGAGGCTCAGTAATTTACTCCTACAGCTCTTAATGGTTGTAGGATTAACTTTTTACGAAACCTATTTTGTCATGATTGAAAAATAATTGTTTTTCAGGTAAAAAATTCATTCACACCAGTTTCAAAGTATTAACATGTGTTTGTTGCAACATTGCTTTAACTGGGTTATAACAAAAAGCTCGAAGCTTAAAGTTGCTTTACCAATTGTAAAAGTGATACAAGATTTTACAATGTCACTGTCTTGTTTTATTTGACCCATTAATATCCCCAACTCTCCGTAGGAAACAGGAAGTAGAGCAGTGCTCGTTTACTGGAGTACACCATTTATGTTGATTGGTAAAACTGATGTGACCTGACAAACGATTGGGATGAAAGTCCTGAAATGGATATAAATTAACGATTAGCTAAACTTGACTTTATACATGTTAGTTATATAGCCATAGATGCTAAATAAACTTAACCCTTTACCCAACGTAACGGCCAAAACCGGCCAGCGCTATTCTCAAAAATCGCCAATTAATTTTCATTATTTTTTCAATTTTTGTCTCAAAAACATAAGTTATGACCCCTCATTGGAACGAGCTCGTCGAGCTCGTTCCAATGAGGGGTCGTAACCTATGTTTTTGAGACAAAAAAATGAGAATTATTCAAGAATTTTTTTGGCAAGTGTTGTCTGCTTTTCATGTTAGGAAAAGGGTTAAACTTAAATTCGTCTTCATTTTAATTTTAACCCTTCATCTAACATGAAAAGCAGACACTTGCAAAAAAAAATTCTTGAATATTTTTTTCATTTTTAGTCCCCAAAACATGGATTATGGAGACTAAAAATGAAAAAAATGGCGATTTTTGAGAAGCGCTGGTCGGTTTTGGCCGCTACGTTGGGTAAAGGGTTAAGAGACCTAAGCTATAACTCTGGGAGGAGGATGTAACTAGCTTTGGAAATATTTGCTTTACATTCAGCCAGGGGCGTAGTCTGGAATCTGTTGTTGGGAAGCGCGGGGGGGGGGGGGGAGGGGGACGACATCTTGATCTTTGTGGGGTGGGGTACAACCAATTTATGTCGTAGGCATATCACGAAAATAGACTATTTGCAGAAAGGTATCAAGTGTTGTCTCTTTGTCGCATTGGTGGGATCGGGGGTATAATTTTAAATTTCTCCGGGGAGGCTCAACCATGAGCCTCCCCCAGAGAAATTTTCAGTATGCCCCAAATTGCGCTATTTTAAGGCTCGAATGGCGTCAAGCGTGGTATGTCATCTGTAATTTCATATGTTTACTCCTCATGCAGATCGTAGAATTCAGGATTTTTAGGGTACCGGTGGAGATTGGTGGCCAACAAGGCGCCTCCCCCGCCCCTCCTACGCCACTTCTTTGAAACAGGAGTAGCAAATGACAGCACATTGAAGTAACGAAGTATTACAACTTATCGGCTCCAAAACATAGCTTGTCACCCCTTCGTTGAAATGGGCCTGTCTCCGAGAAGGTTCATAAGCTGTGGGTTGGAGTTAAGGATGAAAAAGAAAACGCAAGTCGGATATGGTCGTTACGTTACATAAAGACGGAGAGACGAGCACAGAAGTACCCAAAAATATTAGCAATTTCATTTTGGGCTTAATTACAATCTGTCTATAGTACTTTCAAGAAAAGGGAAGTAGGATTACACGGGAAGTAGGATTACACGGGAACGGGAAGTAGGATTACACGGGAAGTAGGATTACACGGGAAGTAGGATTACACGGGAAGTAGGATTGTACCATCTACAATCGAATGGGAAGCGCTAGGGAATGCCCATTTATGCAATTTAAAACTGCCCCCCCCCCCCCCCCCCCGTGCGTTCGTGATCAAGCGTTAAAAAAATAGAATTCTCTCATTCGGACCAGTGCATGAGTCTTGGCTACCTGGATAACTTGAAGCTCACTGCGCACGGATATCAAGATGGTGAAAAAGAATCTCTCATAATTGTGATATTGCACGTACGCACTCGTTCCCCCACCCACCATACCACCCGCCACAACTCCCTCCCAGTAGCTCAAAAACAAAAGATTGGTTTGCGTTTTGGTTCGTGATTCAAGGTACATTAACCCTTTACCTAACGAATCGCCCGTCGCTAATATGCAAATTGAGCAGTTGAAAAATTAAATTTTTCAAAATATTTCAACAAAACCATATCACGTGACCCCCTCATTGGAACGAGCTCATTGAGCTCGTTCCAATGAGGAGTAACATGATATGGTTTTGTTGAAATTTTTTGATAAATTTAAAAAAATTATATTTAAAATAAATTTTGATATCGTCTACCCTGGGTAAAGGGTTAAGCGATATGCACCAAAAACTAAATGAATGTTTTAATCGGTTAATCATTTACCCAACACGAAAAAATGGACAGTTTTGCAAGAACATGGGGGAATAACTAAATTTTCATATCGTAACAAATCACGTTCCAATGAGGGGTCATAGGCTGTTTTCGATGCAAATTTAAAAAATAAAATTTGAAGTGATTTTTGTGAATGACGATATCTAGTGTTAAGGTCAATTTACAAGATACAACTTTTGTCAAAAACTCCCTCCAACATTTGTAAAAACGTCATACATACATACTAATGTTGGATGGAGTTTTTGAACAAAAGTTGTATCGTGTAAATTTACCTTTAGCCAACGAGTTTACAAGAGTTTTGTGAAGAATAAAAATCAGTGTTCCGATAGGTCTATTGGTTGAACCTATAATTTATGAGCTTTTTCAATGAACTTGAGTTACATGAAATCTTTGATCACTGCTAACAAATATCGAAGATTTTCTCCGGTGGAACCACCACCGATGGCCAAAGGTCAAGTTGGAGATGATTATGGGAGGGGTCACCCCGTCCCATAATCTCCAACTTGACCTTTGGCCAAGATTTCAGTCTTTTTAGTTGCCAGACATTCTCATTCTTGAGTTGCATTGTGGGCGACCGACCTAAAAAAAAATTGTTGGCTACACCCCTGAGTTGTGAGTGGACACACATCGGATTTCTTGTTCATCACTAACTTATTCTGTCGAATGTTAACTATAAAACCCACCATACCAACACTGGAAAGTCATAAAAGTAAAAATTACACGCACTCACCTTCCGTACACTGACGGCAAAATAACGAAATTTCGAGTTGCAAATTTTTCTCACAATGTGACTTGGAATTTAACCAATTCAGTCTTGTTTGACAATGTCAAACAAAACTGATTTGGTCAAAGTCCATGCTGAATTACAAGGGTGTAGCCAGGGAGAGTCATGGGAGTCGTATTACCCATCCCCAATCCCAAAGGTCTGTAGTAGATATTCTCCACAGCAATCTAATACATTCCTACGTTAAATTTGATTCACTTTCACTCGGCATGAAATCTTTTTGTCAAATCAAATTTTTTAAGTTTTTTCCGGGTGACCCCCCCCCACCCCCCACACACACACTTTAACGACCCCCCCAACACACCCCGATGGCCAAAGGTCAAGTGGGAGGAGATTATGGGAGGGGGTCAAAGGTCACCCCATAATCTCCAACTTGACCTTTGGGCAAGGCTTGGCCTATACCAAGAGCTGAAAGTTCCTATATACTCTAAAATCAGTTGGGTTAAAATCAGTGCAACTCAACTAGGTTAAGTGTTCATAATCTCTCAACCCAGTTGATTTGAGTCTATTTTTTACCCAACCTATTTTAGAGTGTACGGGAGGCATCTAATATAACTCACATTTTTTGCCATCGGATGTTTTACCGTACTCTCCCCGTTGCTACCACCTCCCTCTTGCTTCCAAACTCCCTCGTGCTACCACCCGTCCCTCTCCTTACCCTCAAGATTCTGCAACGTCTCCTGTTGCTACCACCCTTTCCTCTCCCCTATTACTTGGACACCTCTCCAAGTGCTGCCACGCTTCCATATTACCTTCCCTATTGCTGCCACCCTTAATTCCCCACCCCCTCATGCTTCCACACCACCCTATTGATACCACTCACCTTCCCTCGTGCTACCCCCACCCCCTTACCAACGCTCTTGCCTGATCACAAAGCTCCATAGCTACAACTTTCCTCCATTTTCTCCCGGTTTTAAAAATTCATGACCTCCATTTAAATAATGGACCCCTCCCCCGGCATTAGTCTATTATTGGCCTTCGAAAAAATGACTTCTATTTAACCCTTACCTAACATGAAAAGCAGACGACACGTGCAAATAAAATTCTTGAATAAGTATTTTTTTTTAATATTCTGTCTCAAAAAGATAGGTTATGACCCCTCATTGGAACGAGAACGTTCCAATGAGGGGTCATAACCTATTTTTTTCATTTTTGAGACCAAAAATGAAAAAATAATGCATATTGACCATTTTTGTGAATAGCGCTGGCCGTTACGTTGGGTAAAGGGTTAAAGACTTATGACCCTCAAACGCGTTTACCATCCAACATGCATCTACTTTAAGAAAGGACACAACGGAAAACATCAACTCATAAAACCGGTGGCCGATGAGCTGAATGTCTGCCAATGCTCGTTCTTTCTAAAACTAAATCATCATTGGATATTAAATGCACACCGGCGTTTATTCCTAGGCTATAATTACCAAACCAACACCCATAGTTCAAATGCACCGGCAAAGCTTTCGTCACTGGTCTCAAGCTGAAACAATTTTTCTGATCTAACTGTCCAAACCGACCAGCGTCATGCACATAAAAAATCTTCAATTTGTTAACGCTTTACCTAACATGAAAAGCAGTAGACACTTGCAAACAAAATTCTTGAACTATTTTTTTCATTTTTTGTCTCAAAAACATAGGTTATGACCCCCTCTTTGGAACGAGCTCCATGAGGTCGTTCCAAAGAGGGGGGTCATAACCTATGTTTTTGAGACAAAAATGAAAATTAATTGGCATTTTTTTTAGAATAGTGTTGGCCGGATTTGGCTGTTATTTTGGATAAAGGGTTAATCGCTTAACTCAAATACAGCTCATGACCCCCTTTATCGACGAGCCCAGTGAGCTCTATGCTGGGGGGAAGCGTTAGTCGAGGCTAATTCTAACAAGCGTACGCACGGAAAAACTTATATCCCTACTCACTTTCACTCGAAGACAACCTCTGCGAGAACCCCCCGAAGCGAAGCAGTGCTCGCTTACAAGCTGTGTATGGACAAAATGGGACCCCGTAACCAATGTCTAGAGCGGAAGTCCTCTAAAATAGGCAACCATGGGTATAAACGATTGGTTGGACTTGACTTATACTAATATTGCGATCACGATAATCAGTTGGGCAGAAATAACCTTGACACAATAAATACTGCAAGACAAACAAGAACAAGAGTTCGCCTTTCATTTCAATGTTATCTCCTATTCTTTAGGGTATTGTTTTGAAAGAATATTCGGGAAAGGCTACTGTAACACAAATATCTAAAGATCCCATCAGATATGAAGATGTCCCCAAGATGTCTTCTTGTCGCTACCTCCAGCAGCCCCTCATATCTCGTCAATTTTCTGCCCCAGCATGTTATTTTGTAACATCAAATTTATTTTCAACAGCTGAATATTTCACTTTAACCCCTCGCCCAACGTAACTACAAAAAACTGCCAGTGCTATTCACCGAAAATCATTCAATTTTATTTTTTGTCTGACAAAGCTTTTGACCCCCATTGGGGCAAGCTTTCCAATGAGTGGCCATAAGCCTCTTTTTGACGCAAAAAATGAAAAATTTCAAGAATTGCAAGTGCCGTCTACTTTTTGTGTTAAAGAGCTAAACCTTAACTTGACACACACACACACACACACACACACACACACACACACACACACACACACACACACACACACACACACACACTGACGTAGCAAATTTTCCTCCACACAAAATTAGACTTGTAACCAATTCAATCTTGTTTGACAGCTCAATGGGCTAGGTTAAACAAAGACTGAATTGGTTAAATACATAATTAAGGGGGTAAAATTGCAGTTTGAAATTTTGGTATTTCACATCAGGTGCAAAGGGTTAATTGGGGATTGTCTTCCTTCAACAGCATCACTCAAGTCAGAGGGCTCGAGTCAAAATCCCGAACACAGAACACTATACTATATCGCATCGCGCGCAAACCACCCAGTGTTTAAAGAATTGGGCCTTCAGTCATTTACTCCCGCGGTGATTCTCCCATCGTTTAGGGTCTTTTGATAAGGCGTGCCTCTTATACATCTCCTAAGAATAAGTATCCCCTCCAAAACGCTGTTATTCTATGCAATTTCTGATCTCTAAATACCCTAAAGAAACTTTCGGCACGAGATTCTACGGACGTTTCAAAAGGATCGAGCTCTCTCGTTCTTCAACAGCAAGCTCCCTCTACCCAACAAAATGTTTAAAACCGACCTGAGCTATTCTCAAAAAATGACAATTTTCATTATTTTCTGTCTCAAAACCATAGGTTAAGTCCCCTCTTTGGAACGAGCTCGTTCATAACCTGATGTTTTTGATTCAAAAAATGAAAATTAGTTATTCAAGAATTTTTTTAAGTGTCTTCTGCGTCTCATGTTAGGAAAAGGGTTAAACTAACTTCTCAAGCTCTTTGCCTAAAACTAAGTCTCCTGTTTCATTAAAATATTTTGTTGGGATAAATTATTACCTTTTAAACTAGAGCGCTTCCCGATTACACTCCTCTTACACTCTAAAATCAGTTCAGTTAAAAATCAACCCACATATACTGATTTGAGCGAATATGAACCTCACTGGGCTATGATTAGGGTTCATTTTTAACCCAACCGATTTAAAAATGTAAACTGCTAAATCCAGTTTCAAAGCGACATGAAATCTCCATTCTTAGCCTGACCCCCCCCCCCCCCCCCCCCACACACACACACATGACCGTTATATGTCCAGACAATTGACCCCAGTACAAAGATTCGGTCGACAATCCCCGCGAGTCCATCCGGAATTCTGCTGGTCGAAACTGCTTCTGCAAAACCTTCATAAGCGACTCTTTTCTACAAGGTCAATTGTCTTGTTTGCAATCTGCCGCAGTGCCCCTCCCTCCCCCCTTTATGCCGCAGTGCCCCTCCCTCCCCCCCTTTATGCCGCAGTGCCCCTCCCTCCCCCCTTTATGCCGCAGTGCCCCTCCCTCCCCCCTTTATGCCGCAGTGCCCCTCCCTCCCCCCTTTATGCCGCAGTGCCCCTCCCTCCCCCCCTTTATGCCGCAGTGCCCCTCCCCCTTTATGCCGCAGTGCCCCTCCCCCTTTATGCCGCAGTGCCCCTCCCCTTTATGCCGCAGTGCCCCTCCCTCCCTCCCCTTTATGCCGCAGTGCCCCTCCCTCCCACTTTCTGCCGCAGTGCCCATCCCCACCCCTGTAGTGGATCAGTGCTAATTTTGCTTAGGCAAACAAGTTCTGCATCACTCACTCGTATAATACGACCCCGTAGCGGGCACGCAAATTGGAAGCCCTCTAAATAGGACAGCACATAGGTATAAACGATTAGTTGAATCGGACTTGATAATTTTGTTGCAGTCGTTGAATAGCTAGTGGCTGAAAGTGACCTTCAACACCAATACATCAATATTTTGACTGTCCATTGAGGCAATTAGTTAATACTCCATTGTCCTTTTACACGGTTAACTCCAGACCCCCCCCCCCCCCCCCCCCCCCCTCCGTGAATTAAACTCGAGATGCGAAAACCTAAACCAGTAAAATATTCTTTTTCTCTTTAACCTAAAAACATAACCTATTTAACATCGATGGAACGAGACACTCATTCCATTGAGTGGTAATAAGCTGTGTTTTAGGGCAAGAAACCTTCACACTCTTTGCTATCGACTCCCTCCTATTGACACTTAAATTTGGTAAAGGGAGAATCGGAAAAACAATTCACTTAATCTTTCGGCAACTACCCAGGGTTTCCTGCAGTGAAGGACTATAAAATTAAAGGCTGTTTCTTGACATTTCTCCAGGCTCAGAAGCCAAATTCAAGGATTTGCCCGCACCCCAGTCAATAGAACCCTCTTGTTTTACCACTTCCCTTTAAGGAAAGTGGTGGGGAATAGGTAACTACCAAGTTCGGATAACGTATTCTGACACGGGCCTATAACACGGGCTTATAAAACTGGATAGTCATCTAGGGAATATTCAAGGCTTTTCGGGATTTCCTGGCCTGTTTTCAGACCCGACATGACCAATAGTGAAATTAAGGGCCAGTCCTCTGATCCAAGACTTCCAAGAAGCCCGTTACCATTCGACAGTCATGTCCAAGAACAATGATAGACACCTCTCAAGGGAGAAAGATGCTGGGTAATACTTTATCTTCATCCTGCACGAAAGTTTGCAGTTTGGACCAGATCTAACAGTATGCTCTTCATTCAAGACGACCCAGGACAGACCTGCCTAATAGATGCCTTCAAGATTCGAAACTCCGCCAATGGTTTCCTTCCAACGAAAGTGGCTGAAACGGCTGTACCACTTGTCTTTAACGCCACAGAGAATGCAAGTATTTCAGGACTGGCACATAAAATACGACACGCCGAGCCATCCAACAAAGGGAGGAAAAGTTGGACCATTGCAAACTGAAAGGAGATGCAGATTTCAAGAAGCAGATGCCGCGATTTCACACCCTTAAGTCTCGCACGTGGAACACCCCACCCACCCACCCCGAGTGACACTATTTGAAGGTAGAACATGCATCCACTTTAGAGATTTTATGAACCGTGTCAAACTTAAACGCGTATACTCTAAAATTAGTTGGGTCAAAAATCAACCCAAATCAACTGATAGTTGATTTGGGTGGTCTTTCGACCAATCTGATTTTAGATTGAACAAATACTTGCAAAATATAAACTACATCTCTTAACTTGTTCTGTTGTTCAACTATCAGAACGTAGATCATTGTCCTCTACATTGAGGCAAAGCATCAACGTTTGGATACAAACTGTACTTCATTAAAAATACTGAGAAACTTTGTTCAATTCTGAGTGCTGTACATTCAATATTGATATTACGGCACCCTGAGTTGAAGCCCTTATCAGATTTTTAATTCAAGTGCAGTATGCCGACATAACCTATGAACCAACGCATTCAATAACGATTTGACTTCTTTTACTGTCTCTCCCACTTTAGACATATCGTGGCCCGAGTGCTAAAATGTCCCATAGGGGACATGGGACATTCAAGCACTCGGGCGACGATATGTCTAAAGTGGGGGCGACAGTAAAAGAACGGCTGTATACGAGGAAGTTAATAAAATCTTCGACATACTTCAAACTCTATCGTCTGATTAATTGTTGGAAAGGTCCTGAGCCCTTTCAAACAAATAATCAGACGATAGAGTTTGTTTTGCGCACACCGGAACGTACATATTAGCATAAAATAGGTGACAACAGTCGCTTTCGGCAGCTAAGTGTTAATTATTTTTCAACAAAACCATGTGATCCCTCATTGGAACGAGCTCTCTTCAATGAGGGACCGCATTGTTTTGTTGAACTTATATATTTCTAATAGTGAATTACGCGGATGGATGAAGGGTTAACAGGTTTTAGGTACATCTAAGTGGTGGTAATGATTGAACTGAAGTATTCAGTTATAAAATGGAACTTCAAGTTAAAGCAAAGACCTATCGAAATACAACTTTCAAATATTAACCCTTTAACATGAAAAGCAGACGTCACATGCATTCAAAATTCTTGAATAACTTTTTTTCATTTGTCTTAACATAGGTTATAACCCTCATTCGAAAGACCTCGTTCCAAAGAGGGGTCATAACTTATGTTTTGGGGACATGAAAATTAGTTGAGATTTTTATCTATAGCGCTGGGCGGTTTTGGCAGTTACGTTGGGAAAAAGGGGTTGGGCTCTGAAGAATAACAGGAACAGTTCAATTGAATATTTAATAATTCTTAATCAATTGTACATAGTTATGCAAACTACAAGTGAATATCATTTCTAATAAAGTTAAACTTTCTTGAAAACAATTTGACAGGTGTTTTTTTTTTTTCATTGCATCAGTACAAAGATCTAAGTGTTTACAACACAGATACAAAAATATAATATACATAGCTTACCCAGATTTATGTTGAGGCGTATGAAATCGTAAGTCTCACGCAGACTAGTTGCATTCGGCTGTTACGTTCCATTTTGACGACGCCCGCTTCAACTCTAAGATTGAAAACTGCCCCGACCCTCTCAATTCCAATGGGGGGCATTTGTTTTGGAAGGGGAAAGTGAATTTTTTTGTTTCTTATTGTTGCACTATTCCTGAATGGTATTCCGTCAGCGAATAGATACTATTGGGTTGTGAAACTACTTTACACAAGTGTTAACCCTTTACCTAACATGAAAAGCAGACGACACATGCAAAAAAATTCTTGAATAACTAATTTTTTTCATTTTTTGTCTCAAAAACTTAGGTTATGACCCCTCGTTGGAACGAGCTCGTTCCAACGAGGGGTCATAACCTATGTTTCTGAAACAAAAAAATGAAAATATTTTGAAAATTGGCGATTTTTGAGAATAGCGCTGGCCGGTTTTTTTCCGTTGCGTTGGGTAAAGGGTTAACATCTCCTCTCCCAAGGAAACTAACATTACCAATCGTTCTCTACTGCCGAACTGTTCTTGAAAGAAATATGCATCCCAGTTGCAATGGTAAGTTCTCGATTGGAAAACTCAAATCACCGCACACCGAGTGAAGGTCATTTATTGGGCAGAGTACCGGCACCGCATATCTGCTAATATGAGGCCAGACGGGAGTATTAAGATGGGCGGAACAGCAGTTCCCACGGATACTCTTATGCTATATCCAGTTAAATGGCCTGCAGTAAGTACCTTTGTCGGTTCGTATCGACTGGGGACAAAGAGTCTGCCCCGCCCCTCTACAGACACCACGATAGGCTTGAAGATCCTATCCAAGTATTCAAGGGGGGGGGGGGGGGGGGGTGGGCGACAGCTGTTACGGATGCAGTGTTATAATCTTTGTTAGAGAAATGTATCTGCCGAAAGTTGGACTTGAAACCACCATGGCTTTTGGGGAACAAAAATTTACACCTCAATTTAAAAACTGTCAACGGAAATAGTTGTTTAACACCTTACGTACCACGAAAAGTAGACACCTGCAAAAAAAAAAAAAAAAAAAAAAAAAAAAAAAAAAAAAAATTCTTGAATAATTTTCATTTATTGTCTCAAAAACATAGGTTATGATCCCTCATTGGAACGAGCTCATTCCAAGGGGGGGCATAACCTATGTTTTTCAGACCAAAAAAAATGGATGATGAAAGTTTTTTTTTTTTTTTTTTTTTTTTTTTTTAGAATAGCGCTGGTCGGTTTTGACAGTTACGTTGGGCAAAGGGTTAACGCGTCTCACATCGGAAATTTTTTTTTTGTCGGGACAAGTGTGTGGTGGGGAGGGCGGTACGTTGGGCTAGAAGGCATTGAAACTTAATTTCATTGGTTCTATACAAAAACGCACCAACTGCTTTTTTCAGTACCCCTGATCACAGCCACGCGACAAAAACCATTTAGCATTAATCGGATGCAACGGTATTTAATAGTTATACAACTTGAAGCCGATTTTTATAATCCTTTTTCAATATTTATCCAATATATGTATAATAAGACCCCCTCTCGTTTGAACAAGCCTTAACGTTTGATGCCAATGAGCTAGTCACATACTGAAATAAGTTGGGTTAAAAATTAACCCAAATGAACGGGGTCAAGTGAATATGAATTTAATCTGGTTCATATGGACTCAACCCAGTTGATTCGGGTAGATTTTTAACCCATTTGATTTTAGAGTAACCTCTGCTTTAAGAGAAAACGTTTTAAAGATTTTGTATTGGGAGGACTCGTCTTGTAAAGAAAGGGGGGGGGGGGGGGGGTGAACAGACGCGTGATGAATACTTCCCATAATTAGGAAGACACTCAAATGTAATGCAGTGGTGCGGTAATCTCCGGGCCCTTTCTAATGGCCTACATGATAGCATCATTTGAAGCAAACATTGGAATTACGGCATTGCTAACTGAGAAGGGGGAGAGCACGGGCATGGATGTTTGTTGGAAACCTTGAATCTTGCAACGATAAATTGCGTTATGGATTGACCTTATTTTGCGAGGTATCCCTTCTGGCGCCAACTTCAAAATTTTCTTTCTAACTCCACCTCTCCGCACACGGATGTCAAAATACTTTCAAGCAGCAAATTGTCCCATAAGGCATCTAGGGCAATTTAACTGGTAGAGTGCTGGAAGCCCATATCTGGGCTTTGCTCTGAAGTATAGGTACCACAACTTAAAGGCTTCACATTCAGTGGATGTGCTGGACTTTATTTTAAAAGTGAAATTATTTAGTCCGTTAGGATTTGCCTTGTTACAATTTATGGGAGAGTGCCTGTTGGCACTCTCCCATAAATTGTAACAAGGCAAAGACACGTGAACGAATTCTGATGACCAAAAATAATTTAACACTTTACCAGTTAACCACTTCAGTCTGGTTTAACAGAGCTCCGCCAAACAAGATTGAACTAGTTAAATTCAGAGTTGCATCAATGGAAAATGTATAGGTTGAAAATGTAATTTGACATTGTGCAGGGTGGGTTGGTTGACGTCCAAAAGGAGTATCGAAATGTCATTGTGAACTGTTCCCTCGGCACCGATTGTCTGTTATCCTTAACCCAATGCACATAAAAATTTGTTTTCCCAAATCATAAAATTAACCAAAACGAAATGCGACCCCTCATTGGGATGTGCGCATCTCCCATTGGAGATCACATGGCAAGGTTAAAATTTGGAAGACACTCGCAAGGGTCAACTCGTGTCCAACAGTTTTACGGCGGGTGGAGGAAGCCCGAGTACCCGGCGATAATCACCAAATAGCGGCGAGCAACTGCCAGATTCCCAACGTACTAACTCCACACAAGCCGAGTTCGCTTTGGATGAAGACAATTGTACCAACGACGTGCAGTACACATCAGTCCAGAACGCCTCCAACCACCACGAACCGCCCAAAATGGCAAAACTAGCCTGAGGAAATCATGGAGGAATGTAACAGAAATTGGCGAGAAGAGGTCTTTGGATGGCTTGCGTGAGGAAGCGAATGCAGGATTTGAAAACTTGGATGACACCTTTGAGGAGGTGGTGGTGGGGTGGGGGGTTGACGTTCAAACTCGCGTCGAGATGGCCGAGGCTTATGGGGTGGGGAGCAGTAACATGGCGATAAGAATTTTCAAATGCGTAATTTGGGAGTAATGGAGACTGGGGTACTTTCACTTTCAAAACGAAGTCCGACAAAACAAGTTTTACTGGTTGTTTTGCGAGTTAGAGGGACGGGATAACTGAAGGACGATTAGTTATTGGGTGACAAAAGTTGATTGCTATATGCTGATCAGTTAGATTAAGAAATACGGAGAGAAGAAAAAAAATTGTTTCTGGTCGTTGAGAGGAGAGTAAAGTCATTTTTTGAGCACGGGGATAATGCCTTCATCAGACAAATCAGAGGTTTGTCGAAGAGTTTAATATGTCAGTTACAGAATCTTAGTTCTTTTCTTACGGTTATGTTAACCCTACACTAAAATCAGTTGGGTTAAAAGTAAACTCAAATCAACTGGGTTAGGTGAATATGAACCCAATTGTGTGTATATTTACACAACCTAGTTGATTTTGGTTTACCTTTAATCCAATTGATTTTAAAGTATATTGGAGTGGGCTCTCAGTGCCATTTACAACAGTTATGAACGACCGTTTGGGTGAATGTTTCATTCCGTAAAGTATTCATTGGTATTTAACCCCTTTCAAACGAGAGGCCGCTTTTCCGATCTTAGGACGGTAAAAGTCAATTTCACCGAGTGGAAGTACTGCTTAGCGAGGATAGACTAATCAATATTTTTAACGTGCAGCCCCCAAGGCTGCAAGTTGAAAATATTAATTGGTCCAACCCCAAATATGGATTCTTCAGATTGCTGCCATTGAACCGACATGTAAGATACCACTAGGGTTTCAAGCGTTGGGATCATTTCTGCAGAATGGTTGAGCGTTACCGCAACATTGATATCAAATGCACCTAATCGTTTATACCCATGTTGCCACTTTAGAGGGCTTCCAGCCCAGGTATTGGTAAGCTGGTCCTATTTTAACAGCAAAAGCTTGTTTCCCCAGTAAACAAACAAACATTGCTTCACTTCTCACGGGGAACATTCGGGAATGTTACTTTGCAGTCAAGTAAATTCATGTTTAACCTGTGACACATCTGCTGAAATATCTAAGGTTTCGAAAGTGCATCTTTGAATTGAATCAGTTCGATCATGTTTGATTTAGCCCAATGAGCTCTGAAACAAGATTGAACCGCTTGAATTCCAGAGTGCATAAACCCTTTGAACACGAGAGGGCGCTTTCCAACCAGGAACAAGATACTTCATAATTTCATTAAGTGGGATGGCTGCTAAGTGAATGGGTGGTGTAGACCCATTAATATTTTCAACATGCAGCCTCGAGGCTGCACGTTGAAAATATTAATGGGTTTAACCCCCCCCCCCCCCCAAATAAATATGGACTTCCCCATGTCTGCCGTTGAACAGACATGGAAGATACCAGTGTTTAAAGGGTTAACCCTTTACCCAACGTAACGGCCAAAACCGGCCAGCGCTATTCTCAAAAATCGCCAATTAATTTTCAAAATATTTATTTTTTGTCTCAAAAACATAGGTTATGACCCCTCGTTGGAACGAGCTCGTCGAGCTCGTTCCAACGAGGGGTCATAACCTATGTTTTTGAGACAAAAAATGAAAAAAATTAGTTATTCAAGAATTTTTTTTTGCAAGTGTCGTCTGCTTTTCATGTTAGGTAAAGGGTTAAGGGGGTAAAAATTGCATGTCCAAATTTTGATATTTCGACATTGTGCACAGGGTTAACGGTAGGCAATCATCGTTAAAAAATTGTATTAAATCTGACAAAGTCACACGCTAAAAACTAAAGTGTTAAAAACTACACTTGAAGTGCTGTATTTAACACTTACTAAGTGCTGAACTAGCACTTTGTTCAAGTGTTGATATCCCAGAACTTGACAGGTGTTACAATACCACTTAACAAGTGTAATGTCGCGACACTTAAAAGGAAACAACGCAGATGACGCGGATCAGGCTCGAACTCTCGAGCCTGTTCCGCGTCATCTACGTTGTGTTCTTTTTAATTATGTACCCACCAAGCGCAAATCAAATTATGGACGATTCTGGAAGAACCACCAATGCTAGACACATGGGAAGTGCCATCCATTCAAGTTTCAGATGTCTGACGATTGTAATGTTTGAGTGTTAAAATCAAACCCTAAGAGTTAGAATGGGTTTTAACATCTTGAATGCGTCAGTTTTAACACTAGTTTTTAGTGTGCATCAAATAATCTTCAAAGTGGGCAAGTGTTAACAGGAACTGTCGTTGTTTGGAGAAATATGTGAAATGGTTTTCAAAATTGATTATTTGTACTTGAAAACGAGTGATAATTGGACGAGGAGGGCACGAGAGCACGAGTCAATATTGTATTCATGGAGGTTGAGCAAGTGCCAATGGTGATATGAAAGTGTCTGAAAACTGGGATATAAGGGGGTGGGGGTGAGGTATTGAGAAATGGGATGCGGGTGTAGACCCCAGGGGAAAGCGGCAAATGAGCGAATGGCCTCGGCAGTGTTTAGTCCATTGGTTTTTTCGTAATTGAATTTATTTTTGTTATCAAAACTAACTCCACGGCAGGTTTATCCCTCTTTAACTGAGTTTGCAAAGAGAAACAAATTTCAAGAGGGGTGGCTCAACGGGTATCGGTGTTTAAGTTTGTCAATCCTTTTTCAAGTTTACGAATACGTTAGAGTGAATGAACATACTGTAATCGCAGCTTCATATTCGTGTGCGATTGCACTCATTCGTTTATTGGCGTTTACGATCACTTTCAGCATGGAAGGCTATAACATGACTGCAACACAAGTATAAATTAGAGGTTAACCAATCATGTTCGACTGTCGCCAAAGGGATGAAATTCCGTTCAGGGTTAACTCAGTGACTAGCCTCATTCCGAAAGTGTCGAGACACTTATGAAGATGCCGGAGATGATTTTGAAATCTTATTAACCCTTTACCCAACGCAGACGATATCAATTTATTATTTTAAATATCAATTTTAAAATGTTTCAAAAAATTTCAACAAAACCATATGTGACCCCTCGTTGGAACGACCTCGTTGCAACGAGGGGTCAAATGCTTTTGTCGAAATTTTTTGAAAAATATTTTTTCAACTGCTGAATGTGCATATTACGCGGGCTGATGCGGGAGATTCGTTGGGTAAAGTGTTAAATGGAGATTGTCTTTTGCCATAGAAAATCATATTTTTGGCCGTCAAAATTACTTTAGCAGCACGTTTCAAATTTGCAAGTTCATCAGCGAGTATCCAGTGACCTAGAGCTCTAGTTTTTGGATGCACCATTTCGGAAATGATAACTTTATTACGTCAAGTTGATATAATAAAGTTATTACTTCCAAGAATCATGCTGTCCAAAATAATAACTATTGGTCAAGTGCAGAGCTCCATTCGCGACACAGCCTCCTTCTGAACATTTAGTTCTACGCAACTGAAAAAGTAGTTCCCAGTTGAAATGCGTTAACAGTAAGACCCACTCGTTCTGTTGAATAGTTTGAGGCTGCTAGACTGCTATTGTGGGAATGTTTAAGAAACCCGTGTAACACAGTGTTCTGAAAATGTATATCGATAACAGTCTCAACAGATTGAGAATCTCTGCGGGGTATTTATTACTTCACACGAGGTTGACACTAATATTCCAGTTAGACATGCAAGTCGTCTTGCTGGTTCTCGCTCGGGGATTGAGAAGGATTGGCACAGTTGTCCGAACTTTGGGGGCCCAGGCCTGAACAGGGAATGTTCGACTCCCGGGCCCTCAGTTTCGGGCCCCGGGGTTATGACCCCCCCCCCCCCCCTTCTGGCCTGTATGTCGCAGCACTCACACCTCAAGATCTCCACTTCCCACAGTCCCGATAATGGTAATGGGTTACATTCTACATGGCTTGTAAATAAAACCCAAAAATTAACTTCCGATTTTTTGTTTAACCATTTACCCAACGTGTACAATATTAAAGTTATTTAAAAAACATTCAAGCTTATTTATTGGTGTTTAAGGTTACTTGTGTACAGTGGTTAATCGTGATCGCATCATGGATATAAAGTTAATTCCAACCAACTGTTTATACCATGTTTCCCATTTTAGACTTCCACCCTAGGCGTTGGTTACTGGGTCCTAATCCCCCAGAAAACAGCTTATTTACCACAGTAAACACCGCTTCATATCCTTGGGTTCACACGGACAAATTTCAAAACAATTTAACAAAACCATATGCGACCAATCCTTGAAACAAGCTCGACAAGCTCGTTCCATTGAGGTGTCACATATGGTTCATTGAAATTTGACATTTCAACTGCTTAATTTATAAATTCGCGGGTAGATGCGACGAATTATTGAGATAACCCTTTACCCAACGTAACGGCCAACACCGGCCAGCGCTATTCTCAAAGATCGCCAATTAATTTTCATTATTTTTTTCATTTTTTGTCTCAAAAACATAGGTTATGACCCCTCGTTGGAACGAGCTCGTCGAGCTCGTTCCAACGAGGGGTCATAACCTATGTTTTTGAGACAAAAAATGAAAAAAATAAGCTATTCAAGAATTTTTTTTGCAAGTGTCGTCTGCTTTTCATGTTAGGTGAAGGGTTAAAGAAGGTAAAAGGTGCAAGCCGGAGGCGTGGTTAATCGATTAGAAGGGGGTGGGGGTGGAGTTCCATCATTATCGTCATACAAATATCTAATTCCGGATTGAATAGAATATCGAATCAAATAGAATGACTCTTCGAATCCAAGCTTTCGACTCATGATATCGTAAATATTTCACCTTTTAACGGTCTATTTATTGATGTTTAAGGTGACATATTTCTGCACAATGGCTTATGACCGTGACAGTTGTACGGGTGGAGGAAGCCGGAGTTTCCGGAGAGAACCATCGAGCAACGACGAGCTGCTGCCAGCTCCCCAACATCGTAACTCCGCACTGCAGCACAGGCAGGGTTAGATTGGTTGGGGACATGCGTACCATCGACGTGCAGTACGCTTTAGTACACGGCGTCATCGTGCCCCCACACGGGCAATGGAGATGAAGTGTCTTGCCCAAGGACAAAACGCAGTTGCCGCAGGTGGGATTCGAACCGAGGACCTCTCTGCTAGTAGCCTGCACCTCTCCTTACTGAGCCACCGCGCCTCCTGTTAACCGTCAATATTGTTAGTCTCAAGTCAAGTGTCCTATTAACCCTTTGCCCAAGGTAACCTTCAAAAAAGACCCCAGCGCTATTCAAAAATTGCTGTTCAATTTTCTCTCATTTTTTGCATCAAAAACACAGCTTGTGACCACTCATTGGAACGAGCTCGTTCCAATGAGAGGGTCACAAGCTATGTTTTTGATGCAAAAACAAAATTAAACAAAATTTAGTCGAGAATTTTGTTTGCACGTGTCGTCTTCCTACCGTGTTAGGTAAAGGGTTAAATTTTCCGTATTGAGACTTCAAAAAAAAGCGTAATATTTCGGGGTGGGGGTCGTGTCGAAGTAGTTGCGGAAACGGAATATCCTTGAACTCGTCCATCATTAGCTCTCCTGTTCACCCGAGAGCAAAATAGTTGGACCAGACCCGAGGCTTGCCTAGTGTCTAGACCATATACTTTGTTCCGAGGGTTAGATTTCCCCATCTCATACCCGCCCCCATCAGGGATAATTTTTCTCCCCCACCAAAAAACAACCTGACGTCATCAAAATTCAGTGGCGCGTGCAGCTGTATCGAACAATTTTGCTGTCCATTTCGGAAAAAACTAATCCGCTTATCGGAAAGAGCGCACAAAAGTTTATACCACAGGTATATATCATAAAATTAAATCCCAACGACGGCAAGACAGGATTCATAGCGAAATGAACATTAACGCATTCAGATGACGTCATTTGAATTCTGCAATGTTTTCGCATAACTTTTCGACGTCAATTTCGTGCAATTCGCTCCATTCATGATAGCGTTCATACAAAAAATTATGAAAGAGTCAAGCGTCTTTTCCAAGTATCTCTCCCAGCTGTCCTACACGACTTTATTTCTCCCACCACTGAGACATATATAAAGTCGTTTGAGACAGCTGGGAGAGATATGTGTCTCACCCCACCCATGTGACAGCTGTCTCACTCCACCCTCGTGTCCAACCTATATTGGCTTATTACCATATTTAATGAGCGCAGGACTATTCAATTATCGCACGTTCTTCTGTAAACAAACATGGCGTGACGTTTCGGAAATATTAGCAGACGAAGGTTTGTCGAACAAAATGGAAATAAAAACACCGACCACAAAACCAAAGGAAAATTGACTCAAGAATTTTTGGATGAAAGCCTTTTTGAGTGGAGCGGGTTGAACGAAATTCCCGTCGGAAAGTTATGCGAATACAGCTTCATGATATGTCGTCATAGGAATGTATCAGGTTCATTTCGCTACAAATCTTTAACCCCTGCATTGTTGGCGTTCGGATTTAATTTGGTAGTATATACAACACTTCTGCGCTTTTTCCGATAAGTAAATCAGTTTTTTTCAGAAATGCACAACAAAATTGTTCGATATAGCTGCACGTGCCCCCGAAATACTTTTGATGATGTCGGACGATTTTGATGGGAGAAAAATGATCCCCCATGGGAGCGGGTGTGACGTGAAAATCTCACCCTCGGGACAAGATATTTGGTCCGGACACTCGGCAAGCCTAGTGTCTGGCCCAAATATCTTGGCTTCGGGTGAGATTTCCCCATCTCACACACTCACCCACCAGGGATAATAATCCCAGATTGTTATTGCTATACAAGAGGGAGTCAAAATGACGTCGAGATATGCTCACAGTTGTCTGGTTCAAGAGAACGGTCAAAACAGTTGCTTTTGTACCATCCACCCGAAACACAGGCGTAAATAGCCGATGGTGTTTATGGCCAATTTCGCTGACAAAAGCTAGCGATCCAAAGCAATTGGCACAAACGACACTTCGGTATTTAGAGCTAATTTCCGTCTGAAATTTGATGGTTGCGGACCTGGTTACAATGAAAGGGGTTGTACCCAACCCACCCAGAAAATGTTTAAGAAATGGTTGCTATCCCTTCCTTAACACTCCCACTGGAAATTTTTTTCTAACAGGAACCGAGTAACTGACAAGTTGAAAATATCAAAAGGTCAGAACTGGCAACCGCCCTTTCAACCCAACCGTTATCCTTTCCACTGCATGGCTTGTAGCAAAAATTACCAATGATTTTGCAAGGTTCAGTTGAACGACCCACGGGAAGTTGGGCGAAATAAATTCAAGCAAAACAATACAATAACATTTTAATTGTTATCAAAAACAAAGTTATTTGGTGAAGAGTCAAGTACATTTGCTCCTGGTTGGTCCTTGTATAAACTTGTAATATCAGATTTGCAATGAAGAAAATTAGTTTTCGAAACAGATCAAAACACTTTTCTGGCACTAATTTGCTGTAATCCAATCATCTTTTTGGTTTATCGTCTTAAGTGACTCCCGTTGTGTGAAATTTCTCTACTCTGTTCAGTCCATCAGTAATCTGCAACTGCAATTACATAAAATACGAAAGTTCAATTTATTTATTGGTGGTTAAGGTCAATTTCAACACCCTATGGATATATGGTGAGCGCAAGATTTGTATGAAGTCAGGTGTAGCCAACTGTTTATACTAATGCTGCTCGCTTTAGAGAATTTACATCCCGAAAGTTGGTACCAGTTGTTTATACCCATGTTGCCCAGTTTCGAGGACTTTCACACCTGGCATTGGTGACAGGATCCTATTTTACCAGTGAAACTGCTTGTTCACCATAGGAAACAAGCACTGCTTCACTTCCCGGGGTTCCCACGGGGGCGACGTTGGTACAAGTAAAACGTAACTGCATCAATAAGGGGAAACTGCACCATCTCCCGCAATTCGAACAGGGGGGGGGGGGGGGGGATGACTCACGATCTTTACGCACCCCTTAATACCACAAAAATGGACACGCCAAATGCTTCAAATTACGATTATTACGACGGGGGAACTCTAGAGCGCGTTCTGTTATCACAATGACAGTTAATGTTGAAAGATAACTCGTCCCCCGTGTTCCAATGTGTTCTATGTGCCACTAGGCTGTTCTATGTGCCACTAGGCTGTTCTATGTGCCACTAGGCTGTTCTATGTGCCGCTAGGCTGTTCTATGTGCCGCTAGGCTGTTCTATGAGCCGCTAGGCTGTTCTATGTGCCGCTAGGCTGTTCTATGAGCCGCTAGGCTGTTCTATGAGCCACTAGGCTGTTCTATGTGTCACTAGGCTGTTCTATGTGTCACTAGGATGTTCTATGTGTCACTAGGATGTTCTATGTGTCACTAGGATGTTCTATGTGTCACTAGGCTGTTCTATGTGTCACTAGGCTGTTCTATGTGACACTAGGCTGTTCTATGTGACACTAGGCTGTTCTATGTGACACTAGGCTGTTCTATGTGACACTAGGCACATGGAACACTTTGGATCTCGGGGGGACGAACTATCTTCGATAGGTCAATTCTGAAAGGAGACAAATTAATGTTAACAGTTTACCTAATACGAACAGAAGCCTATGTTTTAGCTGAATTTTTGCCTAAAAGAGCAGTATATCTAAAAGAACTAAGAAATTTCAGACTTTTGTGAATTGCATAGAAAATGATTTTTTTCTCATTTGTATAGCACCGTGGTCTGCCAAAAAGGAACTAGAGGGGGTAGCAGACACGTCGTCGGCATTTCAATAGCGACGAGAGAGGGTTTCAACCCGATCTATTCCGAAAGTGGTTGCTCAAGTCCCGACTGATAAAATATCTGATGAGAATGCAAATTTAACCCTTTACGTAGTTCAAAAGGTAACGGATACATGGATACAAAATTCTTTAATAACTGAACGTTCATTTTTGCGTCAAAACAGCTTATGACCCCTCATTGGAACGAGGTCATCGAGCTCGTTCCAAACAAGGGGTCGGAAGCTATGTTTTTTATTTAAAAATTATTAAAATTTAAGTGATTTCTGTTCATAGCACAGTCCAGTTGTTGCCGTTACGTCCGTTGCCAAAGGGTTAACGGAGGACAGGCGCCGGACGCCAAGTGATGGCAATAGCCCACCCAGACTTTCAATCAGGTGAACCTGAAATAAACTAGCTTTTGACGAGAATTTTTGATGGATCGAGCAGCTATATAAGAGGCGTTGAACTTCTGATCTTATGTTAACACAAAAAAACGTTAAGGAAAACCTCAAATCCTCGTTAAAGCAAGCACATCAACGTCAGTTCGGCCGTGTTGGGAACGATAACCTAGAGTATTTGGAAGGAATTTTAAAATGGATTGTAGAGTTTTGACAGAAATAAGTTGCGTTATTCAATTCAAGATTGATTGATTGATTTATTGCTGTTTAAGGTCACATACTTCTGCACAATGGCTAATCATGACCACAACACGAAGATCAAGTCAAGGTCAGTCAATTGTTTATACCCCATGTTGCCCATTTTAGAGGACTTGCACCCCAAGCATTAGTGACTGGGTCCTATTTTACCAGTGAAACAACTTGTTTACCACAGTAAACAAGCACTGCTTCACTTCCCGGGGTTCCCACGGGGGTCAATTCAAGATATGAAGCACATCCACAGAATATGACACCTTTGGGCCGGGATACCTGCCCTTCATATTAAAGCCCTGATAGTGGCTTCTAGCGCTCCACCAGTTAAAGCAGTAAAACCACCCTGCTCATCGAAGTAATCAATTGCTGAACTCTGTTCCCACGGTTTAACAGTTTACTTTAGAGTATGGTTAACTCCCTTCACTCTTGTCAAAATATCCAAATTTCAAACAGCCACTTTTCTCATAATGCAACTGGGAATTTAACCAATTCAATCTTGTTTGACAGAGCTCGATGAGCTCTGTCAAACAAGACTGAACTGGTTAAATTTCTAGTTGCATTATGGGAAAAATTTACACCTTAAACTTTCACATCAGTGTGCAGAGGGTTAAACTTGAGTTTGGGCCTTATATGGGTTGTAGACTTGATAGAAACTGTAGAAGTTCAGTGCGTTATTCAATACGCACATAATTTCAGAAGAGACTTCATAGAGAACATTTACCCCGTGGTGGTCGAAAACTCATCCTCCACACTCGACTTCGCTAAAACTTGGCCGAAGTAGGAGTCATGGGGAATGTCCCTGAAGCTCAATGAGAACAGTATTGTGCGATCAATATATTGCAGTGTCCAGTTTGAAACCCAATACAAGACGTATCCAAGATCAGTTCATAGGAGTGTTATTTCCAGGTGTGTGTACAAGGGGGGGGGGGGGGGGGGAGGGGGCGCAACATCTCCAAGTTTCATTAGGCAATTGTCTTGGAGTATGTTTTGAGATAGCTGCGCCATTGATAATGTAAATTATTTGGGCGAAAAATCGTAAGTCAGAATTGTCAACCGAAACAGTCTGCAAAAAACTATTCTAGAGCTCAAGAGAATCGATCGATAAAACGTCTTCGTCTCTATGTGCATCCTATGTTCTATCAAAGCAAAATACTTTGCTCATTAGCATTTGGTTTGTAGAGCTGAAAGGGTTAAGGGGTTTTCTTGATCGATTAATCACGTGCATTAACCTTGGTTAACCGATTAATCTCTTGCCCAAATGGACATCTGAATAATTGGCACACCGCTGATGATTTACAGCATGAACCCTTTACACAACGAAACAAAATCGATTAGGCCAATATACAAAAATCTCCAAATTTATTATGTTTTCAATTCTTATCTAAAAAAAACATAGCTTATGACCCTTCATGGGAACGAGCTCGTTGAAATCGTTCCAATGAGGGATCATAAGCTATGAGAGACAAAAAATGAAAATGTTTAGTAATTCATGAATTTTGCAAGTATCGTCTGCTATCCGTAGTGGGTAAAGGGTTACGAATAACCATATCCAACTACTGATACAGTATGATGATTAAGCAAGTAAACAAGTGTTTCAGCAAGTAATGCTTTACTCTACATCTCATAATTGATGTGAGTCAGTGTGACAATGTTTGCCTGTTTTGGAGCAAGTTTGTTCCTTTGTTAACCCAAATAATACAGTAGTTCAAAAGTAACGGTTAATCGATCAATTACTTTTTGGATCGATCAAGATGTTGATCATTGATTAATCGGTAAACCGTTTCAGCTCTATTGGTTGGTCACAATTTCTTGCGGAGTGCCAGCGACATTCCTAATAAACTGAAAAAGAAATGCACGTTAGGGAATAAAATACGACAAACGAAATTAAGACGGCGAGTGGGGGGGGGGGGGGGGGGCGGTGGTGTTGCGGTAACCGGTTCTCGTTAGATCACCGAAGTTAAGCAACGTCGAGCCCGTTAAGTCCTCGGATGGGTGACTGTCAGAGCGATCGATTCAGACTCCTGCGTTGTGTCCTTGGGAAGGGAACTTAACCCCGATTGTCCACATGGGAGCACGGTGACGCCGTGTACTAAGGCGTACTGCACGTCGATGGTTCGCATGTCTTCAACCAATCTAACCCTGCTGGTGGCGTAGTGCGGAGTTACAATGTTGAGCTGACAGCTGCTTGTCGTTGCTCGGTGGTTCTCTCCGGGCACTCCGACTTCCTCCACCCGTAAAACTTTCACTGTCATGATTAGCCATTGTGCATAAGTATGTGACTTGAACACCAATAAATAAATTAAGACGGCGAACCACCTTTTAACATTACCTCTGTGTGGATTTGTCTTGTCTCAATTTATGGGAGAGTATCTCAAGACACTCCCATAGTACATTGCATCAAGTAAAAGACAAGTGAGCAAATTGTGATGACCCAAAATAATTTAGCACTCTTCAAGTTAACCCTTTACTCAATTTGAAAAGCAGACGACACTTGCAAAAACAAATTCTTGTATTTTTTTTCATTTTTTGTCTCAAAAACATAGGTTATGGAACGAGCTCGACGAGAAAAAAATGAAAATAATGAAAAATAATTGTCGATTTTTGAGAATAGCGCTGGTCGGTTTTGGCCGTTAAGTTGGGTAAAGAGTTTACACAAAGGCCTTCGAGTTACATTTGAGGCGGCTACTCATTTATTGGGGTTTAACGACACCTTCGACACTCGGGGTCACCTCGTGTCTGGCAGTTTTATTGGTGGAAGAAGCCGGAGTAACCGCAGAGAACCACCGAGCAACGGCGAGCAACTGGCAGGCTCCTCAACATACTAACTCCACACAAGGAGGGTTAGCATTGGTTGAAGACAGGTGCACCATCGACGTGCAGTATGCCCGAGTACACAACGCTAATAACGGGGTGAAGTGTCTTGCCCAAGGACAACGCGGTTGTTGTATGTGGGATTCGAACAGAGGACCTCACCGCTTGCACCCTGCACCTCTACCAACAGCCACCGCTCCACCTCGAGGCGGCTACTCCCGTCGGGCAAAGTTGAGAGACACCCAACCAACCTTGAGCTACACCTAGGGCCGTGTCCGTATTGCACGATCTTTAACGGACAAAGTGCATCAGATAACCTTATAGTCTCAATTCACAGTGTACACCAACTGTCCTCGGCGCTAACTAGAGGTGTTGCAACATGTGCGTGGATTGAAAACGCCATGGTTCAATCGAGCCCCGGGCAGTTTAGGAAGGGGATCCAGCACATAACTTGCCCAACAGACAAATTTCAGTTTCTCCACCAAATATACAGACCAGCCCTGAAGTTGTCCATTGCAAACGAAAAGGGATGATCAAAAGATTTTTAGAGGTAAATGACTGTTTAACCACTTCTGCGTTTAACCACTCCTGGCCCCTACCGTGTGGAAACCAACTTCAATTGTTTCTCGGGACTGATCATAGTAAACATTCCAATAAGGTCCCTCAAGAACGAAGCAGTTGTCTAATGTAAACCAAGGGAGATTCCATCTAACCCTTTTCCACTCCTTTCCATTCGGAATCTTATGAAAAACCCAACTACACAATTCATAATTAGGTTTGAATATCTATCGTCCCTCGAGTGCACCAAGAAGCTATCTGCAGCGCTAAAGCAGTACACGTGGTGCCTTGAGGGTCTCGGACGATATTACCAATACATAATGTAAGCGATATGCTCGTGTCATTTTGAAAACCTAGGGCGTTGGTTAACAGGACCCAATACACCAGCAAAAACAAGTGAGTTTTTCCCCTCAGTAATCAAGCACTGTTCCACCCTCGGGGTTCAGAAAATCGCCTTAGCATTGTCTGCATTTCAGTGATAGTTTAAGCCAAGAGTTCAACTTTGACAGTCTCACCTGATTGTTGAAGCAGTTTTGTATCGCTAAAAAGGTTCCGTTGGCGCAACACGATTTGAAATGGGCGAAGAATTAAAGACGTATCCAGCTATTTTAAATGAAACCATTCCATGCTTTGATGATCACACGCCAATTTCTCTTCCACAGGAATATGCACTTTCCAGCAATCTTTGCATTTCGCCGCCCCTGTCAAAGAATTGTTTTGTCTTTGATTCATATCTGCAAGGAAATAAAATGACACTAAAAAGCTATTTTCGGCGTTCCTTGGATTTCTCAAGACTATGTGGAATAACTGTCAGGGAAAAAGTCGACAAGCCGAACCAGAAAAGGATCAGACCCCCATTTCCAAGTCAAGACATCGGCCTTTGTATGGACTGGAGAGGCGTGGAAAAGGTTAATGATCAGACGATAGTTGAAAATCTGATGCACAGATGCCCAATACCATGAATTAACCCAAAACCTAACGCATCGGAAAAACAGACTGCACTATTCGAGAAAATGGCCATTCCAATTTCACTTATTTTCATTTGTTGCTTCAAAGTACATGTTTTGATCCTGCAATAAAGCAACCTCAACGAGCAGGCCTGAAAATAAGCTGTCTGACATTTGCAGAATGAGGTCCCCAGAGGGTGAATTTGATGATGCTATCCCATACAGTTGGCCAATTTATCCTCTGGGTTCCTCTTTCTGTTCTGTTTTGAGACCCTGATTCAGATTTAGTCCCACAGAGGGTAAATTTGGTGATGCTACCCTGCTCTGCAGGGTAGCATCACTAAATTCACCCTCTGGGGGACCCTATTTTAATCCCTGAACCAATGCAAAATTTAGTTTATTCATCAAGCTTGTCATGAAAATTAAACAATCATGTAGCCCCTCGTTGGAACAAGCTCGATGAGCTCGTTCCAACGAGCTGTCGCATGTTTGTTGAAATTGAAATAAGCTATGTCAAAACATAGCTTATGACCAATCATTGGAACTAGCTCATTTAGCTCGTTGCAATGAGGGGGTTATAAGCCATGTTTTTGACGCAAACAATGCAAAGAATTTAGTTATTTAAGAATTTTGTTTACAAGTGTCTACTGTCTACCATGTTAGGTAAAGGGTAAAGATGCACTGAGAAAAAAAAAACAGCAATGTATTAATCAGATTACTCAGATAGAGTACCATTAAATATTTTTGATAATATGCTACTTAAACAATTAAAGTATTTAAAGAATTAATACTTATATTCTGTTATTTCTAAGGTTGAATGACTTTTATTTTGTGTATTTGGGGAGAACGGGGTGGCTCAGTAGTAGACTGTTGGACTTCTTTGCTGGACTAGGAGGTCCAGAGTTCGAACCTCGTCCGGGACGACCCGCGTTGTGTCATTGGGCAAGACACTTTATCCCGGTTGCCTTCATGGGGGCACGATTACTCCTTGTAGTAAGGCGTACTGCACGTTGATGGAGCACGTCTTCAACCGCTGTAACCCTGCTTGAGTGGAGCTTGAACAGAGTTAGAAGGTTGATTTGAGGGTTGCTCGTCGATGCTCGGTGGTTCTCTCTGGGCACTCCGGTTTCCATCAACCGTAAAACTGTCACGGTCACGATTTGTCATTGTGCAAAAGTATGTGATCTCAAACACCAATAAATAAATAAATTTAGTGCATTTAACAGAATATACACTTTCACTCTTTAATGTTCCGTAACTTGCACACGCAATTTACGCAGCGATTTTTCTTACAATTTCATTACAACAAATGGCAGTGAAAACTCGAGTAGGGACAGGAAAAAGTTTGAATATTTTATCAGTTTACTACTAATGACTTTGAATTATTTTGAGCACCTATCGACTGACGCACCTTTAGTTTAGATCAGTGGATGGCCGCGTCTCAAATTAGCAGTGTCAGTCGAGAATAACCGGTCTGAAATTGCACCGAATATAATAATAATAATAACACTTTGGCCAGCCGCTGATTTGTCGCGGTTCTCGGGCGAGAAGGCCTTGGTTACCCCTGAACTCCCAACTGCCTCCCTGTTCCCACGCTTCTCTCCTCCCAACATTCGGAGACGAACTGCTTGATGACATCCCTTGCCCCATTCTTCCCAATCTCTCCGATTAGCACATTAACCCTCTCCTTTGAGTCTCCCCCTAACCACATGTCCTTCATTCTCCCATCCCACTTCCCCATTATACTCCCAGTGAATCTCATTCTTTTAGGCTGATACTTTGGGCATTCAAGAAGAAAGTGTTCCAGGGTCTCCACCATGCCCAAGTTACACATCTGGCACTCCCTTTCACCGTCCTTCCCAATTTTTCCCCTCAGCTCCAGGGATCGCGACCTCAGCTTGAACAGCAGTGACCCCCCAAAGGTGCCATCAAGGTACTCTTCAAAACCTGGCCCCTCTTTATCACGCAGGCCACCCAAAGACCTCTTTGATTTGACCCCCTCTCGCCAATTACGGTTACAATCCTCCATGACCCTTTCTCTGACGATTTTTTTTACCCTGGTTTGCCCCAACGTCCAGGTCCGAGATCTCCAATGAGTAGTTCTCTACTAGCTCCCTCACTTGGACCATCCACCCCGTTTTGATATTTGAGTTGAAAATTCGCAGGAACATTACTTTACACCATCGGCTGTCGGGGAGATTCACCAAATAATTAAGATAACCGAGTTTCAACAGGTCTATCCTGTCCTTGATCCTCATCCACCCAAGCTCACCCCTGATTGCTTCTAGCGCTGCGGCATTACTCGACCCCGTTATCCATCGGCCTGCATCGTTCTGTAACATTTCCAAGCTCTTTACGGCCGTCTGGTTTAGGGGTACCACTTCCGTTCCGTATGTTATACTTGGCAGCCCCACCATTTCCCAAATGGTTTTCCCCACGAAAACCTTATTGAAACTGTTTCTCCCTATAAGTTTCATTTGGTTAAGGATTCGCTTCCCCTTCAGAATCAATTTATTTGTGTGGTTTCGGTAGATGCCTCTTCCTGTAATGTTTATATTTACCCCCAAATACTCGTAATCACCCGTCTCTCCTACATTGAGAAGTTTGCTGCTCCCTTCCGGAATGCAGAACTCACCTACTCTCCACCTTCGAGTGGGGTCCACTTTGCGGCCCACAGGTATAACTTTGCTCTTGCTTTCATTAAGTTCGAGTCTCCATTTGCTCCCATATTTTCCAACAATTCCCAGCATTTTCGTTAGCCCCTCTTCGCTTTCTGACACTAGAACCATATCGTCTGCAAAAAATAGCCCTGGGATCTTGAAGTCCCCAACTGCTACCCCCTCGTCGCTACGCAGGAGTTCATCTCCTAAACCTTTGATGTACAATGCAAACAGGATTGGCGAAAGGATACACCCCTGTTTTAAGCCTATCTCCATTGGCACACGTTTTGTTGTATTGTTTCCCAGGCTAAGTTCACTCTGTACATCTTTATATAATGCTTTCATAATTCCAACAAACTCGCCTCCTAAGCCCAGAGCCTCCAGCTTGCGCCACATACCCTCTCTCCATACTCTATCGTATGCCTTTGACATCCAAAAAGGCTATGGACATCTTTTTCTTTTTTGCTTTCGCGGATTCTATCATTTGGGATAGCGTGAAAAGATGGTCGGTTACTCTCCTTCCCTTCCTGAAGCCATTCTGGATTTCTCCCAAAAAACCCTTCTCCTCAATCACCTCCTCTAGTCTCCCATAAAGGACTTTACAGAAAACCTTTCCAATGTTGCTGCTGACAGAGATCCCTCGATAGTTATCCAAAACGTCTTTTTCCCCCTTTTTGTGAATAAATGTCACTTTGCTTTCCCTCCACTCATTTGGGACCTCTTGTTTTTCTTTCGCTAAATTGAATAGGGCAGTTAGGCTTTCCAAGAGTTCCTCTCCCCCTTTTTTGATAAACTCGTTAGGAATTTCGTCCACCCCTCCCGCTTTTCCATTCCTCAATTTTGAGATCACCCTTCGCACCTCCTCAGTTTTGATTTCGCTGCACACGAAGTCAGAGAGATTTTCCTCGACCTGGTTCGGACACTCCGGTGGGATCCCCATTCCCCATCGCTTATCGTTTACCTTTTCCCAGTGCTTGACTAGTTCTAATGCGATTTGATCTCGCTCTTCTGTAACTCTGCCATCTACTTTAATGCTCTGTTGGTTATTCCCTTTGTTACGTTTGTTCACCCATTTCCAAAATACGCTCGAACTCGACCCCCCTGTCGTTCTTATCGTCCTAATAAGACTGCTATTTCGCACTCTCCGGTTGTCGTCTTTAATCTTGTTTACTTTATTTCGTGCTTGTTGGTATTCTTCCTTTGCTACCATGGCCTCATTGCTTTCCACCCCCTTAAGTTTTCTACTTCTCCTGTATGCAGCACATTTAGCTTTTCTAACCTTTATAGCCCTTTTCAGTTCTTCGTTCACTCTGTACCCAAGTTCCCGTGTTGGCACCCTAATCTTTCCTACACTTTCCTTCCCTGCCTCCACTAGGCTCGCAACTGTGGCGTCGGCCATCTTCTGGACACTACCCCCCTTGTGTACGGCTGCAAGCTTTGGTTTCAGTTTTTCTTCGAACTTCGCCCAGTCGGCATCCTTTTTGAGTTCCCAAATCTCCTTGAAGCTTCCTTTCCTTTTCTCTAGGTTTTTGGCCCTCATCGTCACTGTAATCAAGTTGTGATCACTATCCAACTCCATTTTGCCCTCATCATCCACTTCTACCCTTATCACCTCCCTCCATAAATTCATATCTGAGAATGTAGTCAATTATTGATTTTCTGTCGTTTCTCTCCCAGGTCCATTTCCCCTTACATCTAGCGTCCCTGTTCAGAATCTTCAGACCGAGCTCATTTGTGAAGTTCAACAGCTTCCTTCCATTCCTGTTGACTTTCTTGTCCCCACCCTCTATGCCTTCTTCCTTGTCACCTATGTGTTCATTAAAGTCGTCCATCAGAATTATACCGAGCCCCCTGTTTTCTAGTTCAGTGATATTGGACCTTAGTGTTGAGTATATCGAGTCATTCCACTCGGGTTTACTTCCCTCCACCGCACAGTACACAATCCCAAGGGCAATACTTTTGTTTCTCAGACTGATCTTTACCCATCCAATTTCTTTTGACACATCAGCCGAGGTGATGATATCTTCCAGATCTAATCAGCGACGGTTTTAAATCCTCTTTAATGTACATGCCTACCCCTCCCCCCTTTTTCTGGCCTTCCGTTCGCCCTACACCTATCCACACACACCCGCTTACTTGGGTCTACCCGTTCCTCGTGTCTTACCCACGTCTCGCTTAAGCCCATGACATCAAACTCCTCTGCCTCGATCAATGTAGCAATTTCACTTACTTTCAGGTGGAGACCCTGGATGTTGCTATAACCCACTTTCAGGGTACCGAGGTTCATTGGCTTCCGCCTACTGGGCCCATTGTTTTCTGGTGCTAGTCTTGGTAAACTTATTCTGTCCCCCTCACTCTTGTTCACCCCACCTATGTCCACTCTCGTTATACTTGCCTCTGACCTCCCACCCCGCTCCTCTCCAAAAAAGGCTCTGCTACCCGTAGAATTTTATCCCCTAATACCAGTTTCCCCGCCCTGCTAAGATGCAGCCCGTCACGCCCGTACATGCTCCCATTGCCCCAAAACGTGTCCCAATGGTCGATAAAGGGAATTCCCAGATCAACACAGTAGTCCTCCAACTCTTCATTTAGCGCCCAAATCCTTGAGTTCCGTTCGTCCCCCCCCCCCCCCCCCCTCCAAGGACAGGAAAGACCCCGGATACGACTACCCTTGCATTCCTACTTAGCAGTTTGCCGACTAAGCCTCTATACGACTCCACCAAACTTACTGACCTTCTCTCCCTGATATTGTTGGTCCCCACATGGACCACCACTACCGGTTCCGGTCCTGACCCTGCCACAATGCCATCTACCCGGTCCCCGAGGTCCTCCACCTTCGCCCCCGGAAAGCACAAGACTGTTCGATTGGAACTATCAGGACCACAAACTACATTGTCAATCCCACGTACAATGCTGCTCCCCGCTACAACTAATTTTCTTCTTCTGGCCCCAGTTCCTATATCATCTGCACCTCCTCTCGTTTTGCAAGCTCCTGGCCCCCTCTTTCTCTTGACCGCCCTCCTTACCCCGACTGGCCTATCATCAACAACCATCTCACCCCCCCCCCCCCCCACACTTTCCCCCTCACTCTCGTCCCCAGGGGTATCCGAGTCTAAAACACTAAACCTGTTTTCTAAACACCGCCTAGCAACCTTGGCAGCCTTACGCCGACTCTGGATTCCGGACTCGACTCAGCCCTGACCTGACGCCACCTTCCGAATTTTCCTACTAGAACCCCCCTCCTCAGTTACACCCCCACATCAAGCATTATTCCCCCACGTTTCCTGCTTCCCAGTTTCCTCCTTGAGTCCACAACGACCTTCCACCCACCTTCCACCTCACCATCGTAGGTAACCTTCAACGGGGTAACTCCAGATACACCGGCCCTCCCAAACCTCCCTCTCAGCTGTGCAATCTCCCGCTCGAATCCAACACACTTCTCTAACAACTGTAAAATATCCCTGCAATTCGCACATACCCCACTACTCTCCATTGACCGACCACCACCATACCTCATATTACACTGTCTGCATGCCTCCGGATCCTCACTCTCCCCCACCTGCACCCCTCGACTCACCTCCCTCAGACCTCCCTTAACACCCATACTTACCTCCGTCTGAACACCCGTTGTACACTTACCATTCATGATTACAAATAATATACAGAATCCAATGACCAATAGCCAAAATTACAAAGAGGAACTAAAAATTGAGAAAGCGGTCGAAAACGTACACAAAACAAAACAAAACACCGAAAATGACCCGCGCGAAGATAGGGAACACGCCACTAAAATCCGACAGAGAAACTAAACTAAACACTAATATAACTATCTTTTATTACACATCACACCTATACAACACTAAAACACTATATCTATCAACATAAACACCTGAAAGAAAAGTATGAAATTATTAAAGCTAACTTTTGACAACTGAAATGGCTATACTCCCTGTTGGTTTCCGAGATGGACACATCATCACATATATACAGTTTGTATTCCTTGACAGGTTTCTTCTCTTTTCATCCGGGAGTTCTATTGAAGATAACCATCAGATTCAGCTACTGCAAAAGTGTAGATTCAAGTTAAATAGAGAGTAATCGTTTGACTGGACCTGTTACGTGAAATAATTCATGAGAGGTGAGGGACGTTGTACAAACACGAGTGCACGAATGCGCACGAGTGTTTTACAATGTAGTCCCTCGCCTCGAATGAATTATTTCATGTAACCAGTCCAGTCAATCGATTACTCTGTTTATTATTTTTCATTATCAACGACAATTATATTATTTAGCCCTTTACCTAACGTAACGGCTAGCGCAATTCTCAAAAATCGCCAATTAATTTATTTTTTCATTTTTTGTCTCTAAAACAGAGCTTATGACCCCTCATTGGAAGAAGCTCGTCGAGCTCGTTCCAATAAGGGGTCATAACCTATGTTTTTGAGACAAAAAATGAAAATGGCTATTCAAGATTTTTTTTTGTGTCGTCTGCTTTTCATATTAGGTAAAGGGTTAAACTAAAAAACAATGAAGTCCCCATTACATCCACGGCAAAGCGTCTTGGTTTGCGCCCACGGATACATGACAATTGTTGATTGCATAATTCACTTGTGAAATTATCGTTTATAATCAAACCCGGAAATCCCAGTAAATTACGGAAACCTATTAGCTTCAAGTCGTTTTTAGTTATTAAATTGCAGTTACAATTTAATAAATTTTAGTTACAATTTAGTTAAGTTGTTGGTAGAGTTTATTAAATTGTAACTACAATTTAATAACTAATGAAAGTGTCAATGTAGCTCAACTTGTCAAGAGATGTACATGTATAGTATGCGACACAGCAATGACAAACATCTAGGTAATGACCTGATAACAAAGGTATATGTAAAGTATTGTAACTGTCTGTACATAAATATTGACCATAGCCTGTAACAAATGTGTAGGTAATGTATTGTAAAGGTGGGTGACAGTCAGATGCTAAACTAGAAAAAATCTTTGAGTCCCAGAGTGGGTCTGACTGAACCCAAAAATATTTGTTCTCATAGCACAGTGATCACAAAGGCACCCCAAAACACACTCGTTCCTGTCCCAAGGTGAAAACAAAGGGACCCAAGAAGTTTCGTGAAGATCAGTTCATAAATACGAGCTGTACAGAAGTTGTGACAAAAAACTGATTGGACCTAATTTCCGTACAAAATGGCCACTGGCAGCCATCTTGAATTTTGGACCGCACCCAGAAACATTCGTTCTCGTCCCAAGGTGATAACAAGGGTACCCAAGAAGTTTTGTGAAGATCGGGTCATAAATACAGCCTCTACCCTGAGCCGTATTGACTTGTGTGCTTACATTGTGTAAGTAGCACTGAAAAAATCAAAGTTCATCTAATTCGCATAATTTGTGCACGAGAAAAAAACCCGTATTATTATATGTGATGTATCCCATGATACTAAACATTCACACACAAAAATTTTTCAAATCGGCGCTTTCATTTGGAAGTTCTGTGCAAAAATCCGATTACACCAAATTTCGTTCAAAATCGCTGCCATCGGCCATCTTCAATTTCGGACTGCACCCCAAAACACTCGTTCTCGTCCCACGGTGATACCAAAGTTACCCAAGAAGTTTCGTAAAGATCGGTTTATAAATACGGCCTCTAGCCCGAGCCGTATTGGCATTTGCACTTACAGTGCTGAAAGTAACACTAAATACATCAAAGTTCATCTAATTTGCATAATTTACGTACGAGAAAAAAACCCGTATTATATGTGATGTATCCTATGGTACTAAACATTCATACAAAAATATATTCAAATCAGCGCTTTCATATGGAAGTTCTGCGCAAAAATCCGATTGCACCCAGGTCTGTACAAAATGGCCGCCAGCGGCCAACTTGAATTTCGGATCGGACCCCAAAACACTCGTTCTCGTCCGACGGTCAAAGGTACCCAAGAAGTTTCGTAAAGACCGGTTCATAAATACGGCCTCTAGCCCGAGCCGTATTGAATTGTTGACGGACAGACGGACCATGGCATAAGCTCAAATTTGGCTTCGCCAAAGTTGAGCTAAAAACGACGTGAAGCAAATAGGCTTCCAAAGTAAATCACACTTTGGAAAGTAATAAAAAAAAAAGAAGCTCAAACTGGTTGAGAAAAAGTGACTATAATGATTCATTGTATGATTGCCGCAAACCTATAAAAATGACATTAAACATTTATATGGATGTACCAGTCATAAACAGCTAATAGAACTATCAAACGAATGCAAGGGAAACAAATTCTTAATCCATGGAAAAAATTCATTTCAGACCCCTCCGACCACCCATCCCATGAACGTTCCAGTAAAAAATCTTTGGATCCCCACCATTTGCAGTAGATTTTCCTAGGATAATACGACACTTCATGTTTCCAGGAAAGTAGAACTTCTGAAGAAATGTCAAAGCTTGACATTGTCTGGGGTATGTTCAAAATGGCGCCGAAATTCAGTTGCAGTGTTGCAGAGTTCAATGCCGCCATTTTTAATAAATCAGGTCTGGTTACTCGGCTTTGTATACTACTTTAAGTTTGCTTAGCACCAAATATTTGACACATTGAGAAATTTGCTTGCGACACATTTGCAATATTTTGGGTGGATGTGATTGAAGAATGTATTGAGATGGTTCCCAGTGTTTACATCAGCTCTCTTGACAGGCCGACTTTTCGCGACAGTCATGGAAAGCATATATACCCCTTGATTTTCATAATGTTTTCGTGTACTGTCAACATGTACATGACATGTGTAGGGTATTCAATCTTCATTTCAGCACAAACATTTGTGATTTACTGATTGAATATGGCAAAAGCAAATGCAAGACATTTGTCTGAAGCAGAAATGTGACGGGCTCTAGGGATGGTGGAGCAAGGGGCAACCCATCGTCAGGTTGGTGAAGTTCTTGTGTGCACCATACGGCGATCACAAGAGCCGGGGCAATATTTCAGCAGTATGGCACACCAGTAAGACGGTATGGTGGCGGCCGAGATAGGGCAACATCTGCAGCTAAAGACCGGTTTTTGATCATTCAGGCCCATAGAAACCGCTTTGCCACAGCAACCCAGCTTCGCAGTGACCTTCAGAATGCACCCGGCAGTGCTGGAAATGAACAAAATTGACGCGTGCAGTTTTAAGCTCCCAGGAAGTCGGAGACGAGTCAATTGCACCTGTAAAATGTTAGGATATGAATTTTCGAGAGAATACGGTCACCAAACACTAAAAACCTTAATCATTTGAAACCAAACCAACCAGGAACGTGATACGTCATACTGTCATTAAATAGGATGGCTGTTCTGTAAATGTGTGGGGTAGACCAATCAGTATTTTAACGTGCAGCCCCGAAACTGAACGTTGAAAATATTGATTGGTCTACCCCAAATAATGAATATGGACTATTCTAATTGCTGCCATTGAACTGGCATGGCATATACCACTAGTGTTCAAAGGGTTAAATGTATAAGGAATTGCTCAATTATGACTAACTTGCCACTGGTCAGTGTACTGTTTTCTCAAAGAACATTTATATGCCCCGACAGTATATTAGTATTTCACAATATTTTTCAACGAGTGCATTTTTCAGCTCCCGTAAAATAGAAATCACGTGTGCTGACGGGAGCAGTTGCACTCGCACCCGTCTCATTTCCAGGACTGCATCGGGGTAAATGTTTCGACGCAGCTACCCGGAGCGGTTGCACGAAGGTGGTATCCGATCGAGAAGACCATGTATTCGCATTATGCCGTCTCTGAACCACCGCCAGGCACGATATGAATGGGTCATGGACCACGTTGGATGGACCAGAGAAGATTGACGACCTGTCCTTTTTACAGAGGAGTTAAGGTACTGCCCAGTCCACACAGATAGGCGTTCTTGGGAATAGAGAAGACCAGAAGAGCGATTCCATGCAGACAACATTGCTGAGCACGACCGCTATGGTGGATGGTCAATCATGGTCTGGGGTGGCAACAGCTGGGATGGACGTACAGAGTTGTGTCCTTGACCGTGGTACATCGACTGCACAGCGGTATATTGATGAAATTCTGGATGTCCACGTCAGATTGTATGCAGGTGCAGTGGGTGATAGATTCGTTCTGATCGACGATAATGCCCGTCCTCATGTTGCCCATGCTGTCGGGGAGTACCGACAGAGGGAGGGGATTGAGCTTATGGACGGACCAGCAAGATGCTCTGACCTCAATCCAATCGATGTCTGGAATGAGTTGCAGCTTGCAATTTCAGCCTGTCCAGTCCAGCCAGGAAGTGTCCAGGAGCTTGGTGCCATGCTGGTCCAAGAATGCAACAACATCCCACAAAGGACAACAGGAACCTGACTGGGAGCATGAGAAGGCGTTGTCAAGCTATAATTAACAGTAATGGGCCTCATACTCGATACTGACCAGTTCACTCACTTTTTCGCAAGTTGAAAAATGTCCTCTTACCAATAATATCCATTTTCCACGGTTATCGTATTCAAAAGCAAAAAAAAAAAAAAAAAAAATAATGTCAAACAAATAAAATCTTAATTTTGTTACTTAAATCATTAAAGATATAATTAAATTAAAAATATACACTTTTCATTACAATATTTCAACTAAAACGCAAACCAGGCAGTTGGATATACTTGGTACTTAGTAAACTGAGTAGTATATTATAAACTTGCCTGTCTAAATGAAATTTCCAACATGTCGTCCGAATTGGACTGGAAATCCTTCGAAGGTTTCTGCATGCAATGCTGTCCGCCATTTTGAATAAATCAAGGCCCATAAATCTGGTTTACTTCCTAAAATACGACCTGGCTGAATTTCACGTTCAACATGGAGTTCGAATGAAACTGAACACCAGGTTTCAAAACGGAAATGCCGCCATTTTAATAGAGGATAACTCATGGATGTTTTCGTCCTACCTTTGTATTGGGGTATGTTCAAAATGGCGCCGAAATGCAGCTGAAGTGTGCAGAATTCAATGCCGCCATTTTGAATAAATAAAGGCCCATAACTCGGGTTTGCGTCCTACCATAAGATCTGACCGAATTTCATTTTCAACATGGCGTTCGAATGAAACTGAACACCAGTTTTCAAAACGGAAATGCCGCCATTTTAATCGAGGATAATGGATGTTTTCGACCTACCTTTGTATTGGGGGTATGTTCAAAATGGCGCCGAAATGCTGCTGAAATGTGCAGAGTTCAATGCCGCCATTTTGAATAAATCAAGGCCCATAACTCGGGTTTACTTCCTCCCATAAGACCTGGCCGAAATTCATTTTCAAAATGGCGTTCGAATGAAACTGAACACCAGTTTTCAAAACGGAAATGCCGCCATTTTAATCGAGGATAACTCATGGATTTTTTTTCGACCAGCCTTTGTATTCGAATATGTTCAAAATGGCGCCGAAATGCAGCTGCAGTGTGCCGCGTTCAATGCCGCCATTTTGAATAAATCAAGGCCCATAACTGGGGTTTACTTCCTACAATAAGACCTGGCTGAATTTCACTTATACCATGGCGTTCGAATGAAACTGAACACCCGTTTCCAAAACGGAAATGCCGCCATTTTAATAGAGGATAACTCATGGATGTTATCGACCTGCCTTTGTATTGGGGTATGTTCAAAATGTCGCCGTAGCCCGTAATGCAGCTGCACTGTGCAGAGTTCAATGCCGCCATGTTGAATAAATCAAGGCCCATAACTCGGGTTTACTTCCTACCATAAGACCTGGCTGAATTTCACTTTCAACATAACGTTCTTATGAAACTGAACACCAGTTTTCAAATCGGAAATGCCGCCATTTTAATCGAGGATAATGGATGTTTTCGACCTACCTTTGTATTGGGGGTATGTTCAAAATGGCGCCGAAATGCAGCTGAAGTGTGCAGAATTCAATGCCGCCATTTTGAATAAATCAAGGCTCATAACTCGGGTTCACATCCTACCATAAGACCTGGCCGAATTTCATTTTCAACATGGCGTTCGAATGAAACTGAACACCAGTTTTCAAAACGGAAATGCCGCCATTTTAATCGAGGATAACTCATGGATGTTTCCGAGCTACCTTTGTATTGGGGTATGTTCAAAATGACGACGTAATGCAGATGAAGTGTGCAGAGTTAATGCCGCCATTTTGAATAAATCAAGGCCCATAACTCGGGTTTACTTCCTACCATAAGACCTGGCTGAATTTCACTTTCAACATAACGTTCTTATGAAACTGAACACCAGTTTTCAAAACGGAAATGCCGCCATTTTAATCGAGGATAACTCATGGATGTTTTCGACCTGCCTTTGTATTGGGGTATGTTCAAAATGGCGCTGTAGCCCGTAATGCAGCTGCACTGTGCAGAGTTCAATGCCGCCATGTTGAATAAATCAAGGCCCATAACTCGGGTTCACTTCCTACCATAAGACCTGGCTGAATTTCACTTATACCATGGCGTTCGAATGAAACAGAACACCAGTTTTCAAAACGGAAATGCCGCCATTTTAATCGAGGATAACTCATGGATTTTTTCGACCTGCCTTTGTATTGGGATATGTTCAAAATGGCGCCGTAATGCAGCTACCGTGTGTAGAGTTCAATGCCGCCATTTTGAATAAATCAAGGCCCATAACTCGGGTTCACTTCCTACCATAAGACCTGGCCGAATTTCATTTTCAACATGGCGTTCGAATGAAACTGAACACCAGTTTTCAAAACGGAAATGCCGCCATTTTAATCGAGGATAACTCATGGATTTTTTTCGACCTGCCTTTGTATTGGGATATGTTCAAAACGGCGCCGTAATGCAGCTACCGTGTGTAGAGTTCAATGCCGCCATTTTGAGTAAATCAAGGCCCATAACTCGGGTTCACTTCCTACCATAAGACCTGGCTGAATTTCACTTTCAACATGGCGTTCGAATGAAACTGAACACCAGTTTTCAAAACGGAAATGCCGCCATTTTAATCGAGGATAACTCGGATTTTTTTTTTCGACCTGCCTTTGTATTGGGATATGTTCAAAATGGCGCCGTAATGCAGCTACCGTGTGTAGAGTTCAATGCCGCCATTTTGAGTAAATCAAGGCCCATAACTCGGGTTCACTTCCTACCATAAGACCTGGCTGAATTTCACTTTCAACATGGCGTTCGAATGAAACTGAACACCAGTTTTCAAAACGGAAATGCCGCCATTTTAATCGAGGATAACTCATGGATTTTTTTCGACCTGCCTTTGTATTGGGATATGTTCAAAATGGCGCCGTAATGCAGCTACCGTGTGTAGAGTTCAATGCCGCCATTTTGAGTAAATCAAGGCCCATAACTCGGGTTCACTTCCTACCATAAGACCTGGCTGAATTTCACTTTCAACATGGCGTTCGAATGAAACTGAACACCAGTTTTCAAAACGGAAATGCCGCCATTTTAATCGAGGATAACTCATGGATTTTTTTCGACCTGCCTTTGTATTGGGATATGTTCAAAATGGCGCCGTAATGCAGCTACCGTGTGTAGAGTTCAATGCCGCCATTTTGAGTAAATCAAGGCCCATAACTCGGGTTCACTTCCTACCATAAGACCTGGCTGAATTTCACTTTCAACATGGCGTTCGAATGAAACTGAACACCAGTTTTCAAAACGGAAATGCCGCCATTTTAATCGAGGATAACTCATGGATTTTTTTCGACCTTCCTTTGTATTGGGATATGTTCAAAATGACGACAAAATTCAGCTGAAGTGTGCAGAGTTCAATGCCGCCATTTTGAATAAATCAAGGCCCATAACTCGGGTTCACTTCCTACCATAAGACCTGGCCGAATTTCATTTTCAACATGGCGTTCGAATGAAACTGAACACCAGTTTTCAAAACAGAAATGCCGCCATTTTAATCGATGATAACTCATGGATTTTTTTTTCGACCTTCCTTTGTATTGGGATATGTTCAAAATGAAGACAAAATTCAGCTGAAGTGTGCAGAGTTCAATGCCGCCATTTTGAATAAATCACGGCCCATAACTCGGGTTCACTTCCTACCATAAGACCTGACCGAATTTCATTTTCAACATCGCGTTCGAATGAAACTGAACACCAGTTTTCAAAACAGAAATGCCGCCATTTTAATCGATGATAACTCATGGATTTTTTTTTCGACCTTCCTTTGTATTGGGATATGTTCAAAATGAAGACAAAATTCAGCTGAAGTGTGCAGAGTTCAATGCCGCCATTTTGAATAAATCAAGGCCCATAACTCGGGTTCACTTCCTACCATAAGACCTGACCGAATTTCATTTTCAACATCGCGTTCGAATGAAACTGAACACCAGTTTTCTAAACGGAAATGCCGCCATTTTAATCGAGGATAACTCATGGATTTTTTTCGACCTGCCTTTGTATTGGGATATGTTCAAAATGGCGGCGTAATGCAGCTACCGTGTGTAGAGTTCAATGCCGCCATTTTGAGTAAATCAAGGCCCATAACTCGGGTTCACTTCCTACCATAAGACCTGGCTGAATTTCACTTTCAACATGGCGTTCGAATGAAACTGAACACCAGTTTTCAAAACGGAAATGCCGCCATTTTAATCGAGGATAACTCATGGATTTTTTTCGACCTTCCTTTGTATTGGGATATGTTCAAAATGACGACAAAATTCAGCTGAAGTGTGCAGAGTTCAATGCCGCCATTTTGAATAAATCAAGGCCCATAACTCGGGTTCACTTCCTACCATAAGACCTGGCCGAATTTCATTTTCAACATGGCGTTCGAATGAAACTGAACACCAGTTTTCAAAACGGAAATGCCGCCATTTTAATCGAGGATAACTCATGGATTTTTTTCGACCTGCCTTTGTATTGGGATATGTTCAAAATGGCGCCGTAATGCAGCTACCGTGTGTAGAGTTCAATGCCGCCATTTTGAATAAATCAAGGCCCATAACTCGGGTTCACTTCCTACCATAAGACCTGGCTGAATTTCACTTTCAACATGGCGTTCGAATGAAACTGAACACCAGTTTTCAAAACGGAAATGCCGCCATTTTAATCGAGGATAACTCATGGATTTTTTTTTCGACCTTCCTTTGTATTGGGATATGTTCAAAATGACGACAAAATTCAGCTGAAGTGTGCAGAGTTCAATGCCGCCATTTTGAATAAATCAAGGCCCATAACTCGGGTTCACTTCCTACCATAAGACCTGGCCGAATTTCATTTTCAACATCGCGTTCGAATGAAACTGAACACCAGTTTTCTAAACGGAAATGCCGCCATTTTAATCGAGGATAACTCGTGGATTTTTTTCGACCTGCCTTTGTATTGGGATATGTTCAAAATGGCGCCGTAATGCAGCTACCGTGTGTAGAGTTCAATGCCGCCATTTTGAGTAAATCAAGGCCCATAACTCGGGTTCACTTCCTACCATAAGACCTGGCTGAATTTCACTTTCAACATGGCGTTCGAATGAAACTGAACACCAGTTTTCAAAACGGAAATGCCGCCATTTTAATCGAGGATAACTCATGGATTTTTTTCGACCTTCCTTTGTATTGGGATATGTTCAAAATGACGACAAAATTCAGCTGAAGTGTGCAGAGTTCAATGCCGCCATTTTGAATAAATCAAGGCTCATAACTCGGGTTCACTTCCTACCATAAGACCTGGCCGAATTTCATTTTCAACATCGCGTTCGAATGAAACTGAACACCAGTTCTCAAAACGGAAATGCCGCCATTTTAATCGAGGATAACTCATGGATTTTTTTTCGACCTGCCTTTGTATTGGTATATGTTCAAAATGGCGCCGCAATGCAGCTACCGTGTGCAGAGTTCAATGCCGCCATTTTGAATAAATCAAGGCCCATAACTCGGGTTCACTTCCTACCATAAGACCTGGCCGAATTTCATTTTCAACATGGCGTTCGAATGAAACTGAACACCAGTTTTCAAAACGGAAATGCCGCCATTTCAATCGAGGATAACTCATGGATTTTTTTCGACCTGCCTTTGTATTGGGATATGTTCAAAATGGCGCCGTAATGCAGCTACCGTGTGTAGAGTTCAATGCCGCCATTTTGAGTAAATCAAGGCCCATAACTCGGGTTCACTTCCTACCATAAGACCTGGCTGAATTTCACTTTCAACATGGCGTTCGAATGAAACTGAACACCAGTTTTCAAAACGGAAATGCCGCCATTTTAATCGAGGATAACTCATGGATTTTTTTCGACCTTCCTTTGTATTGGGATATGTTCAAAATGACGACAAGATTCAGCTGAAGTGTGCAGAGTTCAATGCCGCCATTTTGAATAAATCAAGGCCCATAACTCGGGTTCACTTCCTACCATAAGACCTGGCCGAATTTCATTTTCAACATGGCGTTCGAATGAAACTGAACACCAGTTTTCAAAACGGAAATGCCGCCATTTTAATCGAGGATAACTCATGGATTTTTTTCGACCTGCCTTTGTATTGGGATATGTTCAAAATGGCGCCGTAATGCAGCTACCGTGTGTAGAGTTCAATGCCGCCATTTTGAGTAAATCAAGGCCCATAACTCGGGTTCACTTCCTACCATAAGACCTGGCTGAATTTCACTTTCAACATGGCGTTCGAATGAAACTGAACACCAGTTTTCAAAACGGAAATGCCGCCATTTTAATCGAGGATAACTCATGGATTTTTTTTCGACCTTCCTTTGTATTGGGATATGTTCAAAATGACGACAAAATTCAGCTGAAGTGTGCAGAGTTCAATGCCGCCATTTTGAATAAATCAAGGCTCATAACTCGGGTTCACTTCCTACCATAAGACCTGACCGAATTTCATTTTCAACATCGCGTTCGAATGAAACTGAACACCAGTTTTCAAAACGGAAATGCCGCCATTTTAATCGAGGATAACTCGTGGATTTTTTTCGACCTGCCTTTGTATTGGGATATGTTCAAAATGGCGCCGTAATGCAGCTACCGTGTGTAGAGTTCAATGCCGCCATTTTGAGTAAATCAAGGCCCATAACTCGGGTTCACTTCCTACCATAAGACCTGGCTGAATTTCACTTTCAACATGGCGTTCGAATGAAACTAAACACCAGTTTTCAAAACGGAAATGCCGCCATTTTAATCGAGGATAACTCATGGATTTTTTTCGACCTTCCTTTGTATTGGGATATGTTCAAAATGACGACAAAATTCAGCTGAAGTGTGCAGAGTTCAATGCCGCCATTTTGAATAAATCAAGGCCCATAACTCGGGTTCACTTCCAACCATAAGACCTGGCCGAATTTCATTTTCAACATGGCGTTCGAATGAAACTGAACACCAGTTTTCAAAACGGAAATGCCGCCATTTTAATCGAGGATAACTCATGAATTTTTTTCGACCTGCCTTTGTATTGGGATATGTTCAAAATGGCGCCGTAATGCAGCTACCGTGTGTAGAGTTCAATGCCGCCATTTTGAGTAAATCAAGGCCCATAACTCGGGTTCACTTCCTACCATAAGACCTGGCTGAATTTCACTTTCAACATGGCGTTCGAATGAAACTGAACACCAGTTTTCAAAACGGAAATGCCGCCATTTTAATCGAGGATAACTCATGGATTTTTTTCGACCTTCCTTTGTATTGGGATATGTACAAAATGACGACAAAATTCAGCTGAAGTGTGCAGAGTTCAATGCCGCCATTTTGAATAAATCAAGGCTCATAACTCGGGTTCACTTCCTACCATAAGACCTGGCCGAATTTCATTTTCAACATGGCGTTCGAAAGAAAATGAACACCAGTTTTCAAAACGGAAATGCCGCCATTTTATTCGAGGATAACTCATGGATTTTTTTCGACCTGCCTTTGTATTGGGATATGTTCAAAATGGCGCCGTAATGCAGCTACCGTGTGTAGAGTTCAATGCCGCCATTTTGAGTAAATCAAGGCCCATAACTCGGGTTCACTTCCTACCATAAGACCTGGCTGAATTTCACTTTCAACATGGCGTTCGAATGAAACTGAACACCAGTTTTCAAAACGGAAATGCCGCCATTTTAATCGAGGATAACTCATGGATTTTTTTTCGACCTTCCTTTGTATTGGGATATGTTCAAAATGACGACAAAATTCAGCTGAAGTGTGCAGAGTTCAATGCCGCCATTTTGAATAAATCAAGGCTCATAACTCGGGTTCACTTCCTACCATAAGACCTGGCCGAATTTCATTTTCAACATCGCGTTCGAATGAAACTGAACACCAGTTTTCTAAACGGAAATGCCGCCATTTTAATCGAGGATAACTCATGGATTTTTTTCGACCTGCCTTTGTATTGGGATATGTTCAAAATGGCGCCGTAATGCAGCTACCGTGTGAAGAGTTCAATGCCGCCATTTTGAGTAAATCAAGGCCCATAACTCGGGTTCACTTCCTACCATAAGACCTGGCTGAATTTCACTTTCAACATGGCGTTCGAATGAAACTGAACACCAGTTTTCAAAACGGAAATGCCGCCATTTTAATCGAGGATAACTCATGGATTTTTTTCGACCTTCCTTTGTATTGGGATATGTTCAAAATGACGACAAAATTCAGCTGAAGTGTGCAGAGTTCAATGCCGCCATTTTGAATAAATCAAGGCCCATAACTCGGGTTCACTTCCTACCATAAGACCTGGCCGAATTTCATTTTCAACATGGCGTTCGAATGAAACTGAACACCAGTCTTCAAAACGGAAATGCCGCCATTTTAATCGAGGATAACTCATGGATTTTTTTCGACCTGCCTTTGTATTGGGATATGTTCAAAATGGCGCCGTAATGCAGCTACCGTGTGTAGAGTTCAATGCCGCCATTTTGAGTAAATCAAGGCCCATAACTCGGGTTCACTTCCTACCATAAGACCTGGCTGAATTTCACTTTCAACATGGCGTTCGAATGAAACTGAACACCAGTTTTCAAAACGGAAATGCCGCCATTTTAATCGAGGATAACTCATGGATTTTTTTTCGACCTTCCTTTGTATTGGGATATGTTCAAAATGACGACAAAATTCAGCTGAAGTGTGCAGAGTTCAATGCCGCCATTTTGAATAAATCAAGGCTCATAACTCGGGTTCACTTCCTACCATAAGACCTGGCCGAATTTCATTTTCAACATCGCGTTCGAATGAAACTGAACACCAGTTTTCTAAACGGAAATGCCGCCATTTTAATCGAGGATAACTCGTGGATTTTTTTCGACCTGCCTTTGTATTGGGATATGTTCAAAATGGCGCCGTAATGCAGCTACCGTGTGTAGAGTTCAATGCCGCCATTTTGAGTAAATCAAGGCCCATAACTCGGGTTCACTTCCTACCATAAGACCTGGCTGAATTTCACTTTCAACATGGCGTTCGAATGAAACTGAACACCAGTTTTCAAAACGGAAATGCCGCCATTTTAATCGAGGATAACTCATGGATTTTTTTCGACCTTCCTTTGTATTGGGATATGTTCAAAATGACGACAAAATTCAGCTGAAGTGTGCAGAGTTCAATGCCGCCATTTTGAATAAATCAAGGCCCATAACTCGGGTTCACTTCCTACCATAAGACCTGGCCGAATTTCATTTTCAACATGGCGTTCGAATGAAACTGAACACCAGTTTTCAAAACGGAAATGCCGCCATTTTAATCGAGGATAACTCATGGATTTTTTTCGACCTGCCTTTGTATTGGGATATGTTCAAAATGGCGCCGTAATGCAGCTACCGTGTGTAGAGTTCAATGCCGCCATTTTGAGTAAATCAAGGCCCATAACTCGGGTTCACTTCCTACCATAAGACCTGGCTGAATTTCATTTTCAACATGGCGTTCGAATGAAACTGAACACCAGTTTTCAAAACGGAAATGCCGCCATTTTAATCGAGGATAACTCATGGATTTTTTTCGACCTGCCTTTGTATTGGGATATGTTCAAAATGGCGCCGTAATGCAGCTACCGTGTGTAGAGTTCAATGCCGCCATTTTGAGTAAATCAAGGCCCATAACTCGGGTTCACTTCCTACCATAAGACCTGGCTGAATTTCACTTTCAACATGGCGTTCGAATGAAACTGAACACCAGTTTTCAAAACGGAAATGCCGCCATTTTAATCGAGGATAACTCATGGATTTTTTTTCGACCTTCCTTTGTATTGGGATATGTTCAAAATGACAAAATTCAGCTGAAGTGTGCAGAGTTCAATGCCGCCATTTTGAATAAATCAAGGCTCATAACTCGGGTTCACTTCCTACCATAAGACCTGGCCGAATTTCATTTTCAACATCGCGTTCGAATGAAACTGAACACCAGTTTTCTAAACGGAAATGCCGCCATTTTAATCGAGGATAACTCGTGGATTTTTTTCGACCTGCCTTTGTATTGGGATATGTTCAAAATGGCGCCGTAATGCAGCTACCGTGTGTAGAGTTCAATGCCGCCATTTTGAGTAAATCAAGGCCCATAACTAGGGTTCACTTCCTACCATAAGACCTGGCTGAATTTCACTTTCAACATGGCGTTCGAATGAAACTGAACACCAGTTTTCAAAACGGAAATGCCGCCATTTTAATCGAGGATAACTCATGGATTTTTTTCGACCTTCCTTTGTATTGGGATATGTTCAAAATGACGACAAAATTCAGCTGAAGTGTTCAGAGTTCAATGCCGCCATTTTGAATAAATCAAGGCCCATAACTCGGGTTCACTTCCTACCATAAGACCTGGCCGAATTTCATTTTCAACATGGCGTTCGAATGAAACTGAACACCAGTTTTCAAAACGGAAATGCCGCCATTTTAATCGAGGATAACTCATGGATTTTTTTCGACCTGCCTTTGTATTGGGATATGTTCAAAATGGCGCCGTAATGCAGCTACCGTGTGTAGAGTTCAATGCCGCCATTTTGAGTAAATCAAGGCCCATAACTCGGGTTCACTTCCTACCATAAGACTTGGCTGAATTTCACTTTCAACATGGCGTTCGAATGAAACTGAACACCAGTTTTCAAAACGGAAATGCCGCCATTTTAATCGAGGATAACTCATGGATTTTTTTTCGACCTTCCTTTGTATTGGGATATGTTCAAAATGACGACAAAATTCAGCTGAAGTGTGCAGAGTTCAATGCCGCCATTTTGAATAAATCAAGGCTCATAACTCGGGTTCACTTCCTACCATAAGACCTGGCCGAATTTCATTTTCAACATCGCGTTCGAATGAAACTGAACACCAGTTTTCTAAACGGAAATGCCGCCATTTTAATCGAGGATAACTCGTGGATTTTTTTCGACCTGCCTTTGTATTGGGATATGTTCAAAATGGCGCCGTAATGCAGCTACCGTGTGTAGAGTTCAATGCCGCCATTTTGAGTAAATCAAGGCCCATAACTCGGGTTCACTTCCTACCATAAGACCTGGCTGAATTTCACTTTCAACATGGCGTTCGAATGAAACTGAACACCAGTTTTCAAAACGGAAATGCCGCCATTTTAATCGAGGATAACTCATGGATTTTTTTCGACCTTCCTTTGTATTGGGATATGTTCAAAATGACGACAAAATTCAGCTGAAGTGTGCAGAGTTCAATGCCGCCATTTTGAATAAATCAAGGCCCATAACTCGGGTTCACTTCCTACCATAAGACCTGGCCGAATTTCATTTTCAACATGGCGTTCGAATGAAACTGAACACCAGTTTTCAAAACGGAAATGCCGCCATTTTAATCGAGGATAACTCATGGATTTTTTTCGACCTGCCTTTGTATTGGGATATGTTCAAAATGGCGCCGTAATGCAGCTACCGTGTGTAGAGTTCAATGCCGCCATTTTGAGTAAATCAAGGCCCATAACTCGGGTTCACTTCCTACCATAAGACCTGGCTGAATTTCACTTTCAACATGGCGTTCGAATGAAACTGAACACCAGTTTTCAAAACGGAAATGCCGCCATTTTAATCGAGGATAACTCATGGATTTTTTTTCGACCTTCCTTTGTATTGGGATATGTTCAAAATGACGACAAAATTCAGCTGAAGTGTGCAGAGTTCAATGCCGCCATTTTGAATAAATCAAGGCTCATAACTCGGGTTCACTTCCTAACATAAGACCTGGCCGAATTTCATTTTCAACATCGCGTTCGAATGAAACTGAACACCAGTTTTCTAAATGGAAATGCCGCCATTTTAATCGAGGATAACTCGTGGATTTTTTTCGACCTGCCTTTGTATTGGGATATGTTCAAAATGGCGCCGTAATGCAGCTACCGTGTGAAGAGTTCAATGCCGCCATTTTGAGTAAATCAAGGCCCATAACTCGGGTTCACTTCCTACCATAAGACCTGGCTGAATTTCACTTTCAACATGGCGTTCGAATGAAACTGAACACCAGTTTTCAAAACGGAAATGCCGCCATTTTAATCGAGGATAACTCATGGATTTTTTTCGACCTTCCTTTGTATTGGGATATGTTCAAAATGACGACAAAATTCAGCTGAAGTGTGCAGAGTTCAATGCCGCCATTTTGAATAAATCAAGGCCCATAACTCGGGTTCACTTCCTACCATAAGACCTGGCCGAATTTCATTTTCAACATGGCGTTCGAATGAAACTGAACACCAGTTTTCAAAACGGAAATGCCGCCATTTTAATCGAGGATAACTCATGGATTTTTTTCGACCTGCCTTTGTATTGGGATATGTTCAAAATGGCGCCGTAATGCAGCTACCGTGTGTAGAGTTCAATGCCGCCATTTTGAGTAAATCAAGGCCCATAACTCGGGTTCACTTCCTACCATAAGACCTGGCTGAATTTCACTTTCAACATGGCGTTCGAATGAAACTGAACACCAGTTTTCAAAACGGAAATGCCGCCATTTTAATCGAGGATAACTCATGGATTTTTTTCGACCTTCCTTTGTATTGGGATATGTTCAAAATGACGACAAAATTCAGCTGAAGTGTTCAGAGTTCAATGCCGCCATTTTGAATAAATCAAGGCCCATAACTCGAGTTCACTTCCTACCATAAGACCTGGCCGAATTTCATTTTCAACATGGCGTTCGAATGAAACTGAACACCAGTTTTCAAAACGGAAATGCCGCCATTTTAATCGAGGATAACTCATGGATTTTTTTCGACCTGCCTTTGTATTGGGATATGTTCAAAATGGCGCCGTAATGCAGCTACCGTGTGTAGAGTTCAATGCCGCCATTTTGAGTAAATCAAGGCCCATAACTCGGGTTCACTTCCTACCATAAGACCTGGCTGAATTTCACTTTCAACATGGCGTTCGAATGAAACTGAACACCAGTTTTCAAAACGGAAATGCCGCCATTTTAATCGAGGATAACTCATGGATTTTTTTTCGACCTTCCTTTGTATTGGGATATGTTCAAAATGACGACAAAATTCAGCTGAAGTGTGCAGAGTTCAATGCCGCCATTTTGAATAAATCAAGGCTCATAACTCGGGTTCACTTCCTACCATAAGACCTGGCCGAATTTCATTTTCAACATCGCGTTCGAATGAAACTGAACACCAGTTTTCTAAACGGAAATGCCGCCATTTTAATCGAGGATAACTCGTGGATTTTTTTCGACCTGCCTTTGTATTGGGATATGTTCAAAATGGCGCCGTAATGCAGCTACCGTGTGTAGAGTTCAATGCCGCCATTTTGAGTAAATCAAGGCCCATAACTCGGGTTCACTTCCTACCATAAGACCTGGCTGAATTTCACTTTCAACATGGCGTTCGAATGAAACTGAACACCAGTTTTCAAAACGGAAATGCCGCCATTTTAATCGAGGATAACTCATGGATTTTTTTCGACCTTCCTTTGTATTGGGATATGTTCAAAATGACGACAAAATTCAGCTGAAGTGTGCAGAGTTCAATGCCGCCATTTTGAATAAATCAAGGCCCATAACTCGGGTTCACTTCCTACCATAAGACCTGGCCGAATTTCATTTTCAACATCGCGTTCGAATGAAACTGAACACCAGTTTTCTAAACGGAAATGCCGCCATTTTAATCGAGGATAACTCGTGGATTTTTTTCGACCTGCCTTTGTATTGGGATATGTTCAAAATGGCGCCGTAATGCAGCTACCGTGTGAAGAGTTCAATGCCGCCATTTTGAGTAAATCAAGGCCCATAACTCGGGTTCACTTCCTACCATAAGACCTGGCTGAATTTCACTTTCAACATGGCGTTCGAATGAAACTGAACACCAGTTTTCAAAACGGAAATGCCGCCATTTTAATCGAGGATAACTCATGGATTTTTTTCGACCTTCCTTTGTATTGGGATATGTTCAAAATGACGACAAAATTCAGCTGAAGTGTGCAGAGTTCAATGCCGCCATTTTGAATAAATCAAGGCCCATAACTCGGGTTCACTTCCTACCATAAGACCTGGCCGAATTTCATTTTCAACATGGCGTTCGAATGAAACTGAACACCAGTTTTCAAAACGGAAATGCCGCCATTTTAATCGAGGATAACTCATGGATTTTTTTCGACCTGCCTTTGTATTGGGATATGTTCAAAATGGCGCCGTAATGCAGCTACCGTGTGTAGAGTTCAATGCCGCCATTTTGAGTAAATCAAGGCCCATAACTCGGGTTCACTTCCTACCATAAGACCTGGCCGAATTTCATTTTCAACATGGCGTTCGAATGAAACTGAACACCAGTTTTCAAAACGGAAATGCCGCCATTTTAATCGAGGATAACTCATGGATTTTTTTCGACCTGCCTTTGTATTGGGATATGTTCAAAATGGCGCCGTAATGCAGCTACCGTGTGTAGAGTTCAATGCCGCCATTTTGAGTAAATCAAGGCCCATAACTCGGGTTCACTTCCTACCATAAGACCTGGCTGAATTTCACTTTCAACATGGCGTTCGAATGAAACTGAACACCAGTTTTCAAAACGGAAATGCCGCCATTTTAATCGAGGATAACTCATGGATTTTTTTTCGACCTTCCTTTGTATTGGGATATGTTCAAAATGACGACAAAATTCAGCTGAAGTGTGCAGAGTTCAATGCCGCCATTTTGAATAAATCAAGGCTCATAACTCGGGTTCACTTCCTAACATAAGACCTGGCCGAATTTCATTTTCAACATCGCGTTCGAATGAAACTGAACACCAGTTTTCTAAATGGAAATGCCGCCATTTTAATCGAGGATAACTCGTGGATTTTTTTCGACCTGCCTTTGTATTGGGATATGTTCAAAATGGCGCCGTAATGCAGCTACCGTGTGAAGAGTTCAATGCCGCCATTTTGAGTAAATCAAGGCCCATAACTCGGGTTCACTTCCTACCATAAGACCTGGCTGAATTTCACTTTCAACATGGCGTTCGAATGAAACTGAACACCAGTTTTCAAAACGGAAATGCCGCCATTTTAATCGAGGATAACTCATGGATTTTTTTCGACCTTCCTTTGTATTGGGATATGTTCAAAATGACGACAAAATTCAGCTGAAGTGTGCAGAGTTCAATGCCGCCATTTTGAATAAATCAAGGCCCATAACTCGGGTTCACTTCCTACCATAAGACCTGGCCGAATTTCATTTTCAACATGGCGTTCGAATGAAACTGAACACCAGTTTTCAAAACGGAAATGCCGCCATTTTAATCGAGGATAACTCATGGATTTTTTTCGACCTGCCTTTGTATTGGGATATGTTCAAAATGGCGCCGTAATGCAGCTACCGTGTGTAGAGTTCAATGCCGCCATTTTGAGTAAATCAAGGCCCATAACTCGGGTTCACTTCCTACCATAAGACCTGGCTGAATTTCACTTTCAACATGGCGTTCGAATGAAACTGAACACCAGTTTTCAAAACGGAAATGCCGCCATTTTAATCGAGGATAACTCATGGATTTTTTTCGACCTTCCTTTGTATTGGGATATGTTCAAAATGACGACAAAATTCAGCTGAAGTGTTCAGAGTTCAATGCCGCCATTTTGAATAAATCAAGGCCCATAACTCGAGTTCACTTCCTACCATAAGACCTGGCCGAATTTCATTTTCAACATGGCGTTCGAATGAAACTGAACACCAGTTTTCAAAACGGAAATGCCGCCATTTTAATCGAGGATAACTCATGGATTTTTTTCGACCTGCCTTTGTATTGGGATATGTTCAAAATGGCGCCGTAATGCAGCTACCGTGTGTAGAGTTCAATGCCGCCATTTTGAGTAAATCAAGGCCCATAACTCGGGTTCACTTCCTACCATAAGACCTGGCTGAATTTCACTTTCAACATGGCGTTCGAATGAAACTGAACACCAGTTTTCAAAACGGAAATGCCGCCATTTTAATCGAGGATAACTCATGGATTTTTTTTCGACCTTCCTTTGTATTGGGATATGTTCAAAATGACGACAAAATTCAGCTGAAGTGTGCAGAGTTCAATGCCGCCATTTTGAATAAATCAAGGCTCATAACTCGGGTTCACTTCCTACCATAAGACCTGGCCGAATTTCATTTTCAACATCGCGTTCGAATGAAACTGAACACCAGTTTTCTAAACGGAAATGCCGCCATTTTAATCGAGGATAACTCGTGGATTTTTTTCGACCTGCCTTTGTATTGGGATATGTTCAAAATGGCGCCGTAATGCAGCTACCGTGTGTAGAGTTCAATGCCGCCATTTTGAGTAAATCAAGGCCCATAACTCGGGTTCACTTCCTACCATAAGACCTGGCTGAATTTCACTTTCAACATGGCGTTCGAATGAAACTGAACACCAGTTTTCAAAACGGAAATGCCGCCATTTTAATCGAGGATAACTCATGGATTTTTTTCGACCTTCCTTTGTATTGGGATATGTTCAAAATGACGACAAAATTCAGCTGAAGTGTGCAGAGTTCAATGGCGCCATTTTGAATAAATCAAGGCCCATAACTCGGGTTCACTTCCTACCATAAGACCTGGCCGAATTTCATTTTCAACATGGCGTTCGAATGAAACTGAACACCAGTTTTCAAAACGGAAATGCCGCCATTTTAATCGAGGATAACTCATGGATTTTTTTCGACCTGCCTTTGTATTGGGATATGTTCAAAATGGCGCCGTAATGCAGCTACCGTGTGTAGAGTTCAATGCCGCCATTTTGAGTAAATCAAGGCCCATAACTCGGGTTCACTTCCTACCATAAGACCTGGTTGAATTTCACTTTCAACATGGCGTTCGAATGAAACTGAACACCAGTTTTCAAAACGGAAATGCCGCCATTTTAATCGAGGATAACTCATGGATTTTTTTTCGACCTTCCTTTGTATTGGGATATGTTCAAAATGACGACAAAATTCAGCTACTAGCTTTGTGCTTAAAATTCCGTCGTCTTCAAAGTCCGACCGCTAGGTACTGCAGAATCGAGTTATTTTCCATTGGCATTCATTATCACGTTCGTGTGATAGAAATCTGCGCGCATCATTTTACTTAAGACGTTCATATATCTTTGTTAAGTCCAACCATTCAGATATCTTCCTCAAAACTTATTTTAGAGTTAAGTCAGGAAACATAACCTGAAGAAGCCTATCGAACCCGGGCATATATGTTTTCGGGGAATCTCTGATAAAACATACCATTTGATTTGTATTTTGCGACCCCCAAAAACGAAATCTCTGCTCTTTCTGTGGAATATTCGGTTGAGATTTCAGTACTATCCTTGAAGTTTGCTTGGTTTCGGAGATTTCATCATTTCCGAGTGCAATGTTTCAAGGCGCGTAACTCTAAATCAAATATTTGGTATGGTAATAGCATTAGCACCAGCTCACCTTCGCGTTTTCCCATCGAGAATGACATTGGATCATTTCATTTAGCGCACGTGTGCGCGTTATACTTAGGACAATTTTTGACATTTTATGGTTTATCACATTTATGAGCAAGATTGAATTGAGTTGAAAAATGGACCTCAAAAGTCTGAAACGAATATTAGTAATTCTCCATTTGGTTTGCTTTTCATTTCCGTTAATTGTTTTTTAAACTATACCAGCAACAATCCAATACATATATATACTTCCATGTCCTCTGCTGAAGTGTTTCAGCACAGTTCAACGAAAACAATCCGTACAGAAAGCCCGACCCACTTTTTTGCGGTTGACTTTGAATTTCCGGTCGTACTGAAATAAGACTGCCGGTTGAAAACAGACCGGTCACACTAAAATACCGCATGTAGAAAATGAGACCGTAACTGGCCGCAGGCAAAGTACAAGGGTTGGAGTCCCCCACATGAACACGATCTTGTTATATGGTGTATACCAAATATATATCCTAAGTTTGGTACCGGTATTTTAAAAATTAACTCTAAAAAATTGTACTTTTAATGTGTAGCGTAATATCCGACTTGCGATCTCACTTTTCCGCAAATAAGGACACAGGCCTCACGAAAACTTCTGGTACCCAAAAAACCAAATGAACACTGATCCGGGGTATATTCAATGTTTATCCGAACTTTGATACTGATTTTAATTTTAACTCTTAAATTTACATTTTATGTATTGCGCGACTTCCGATTTACGGACTCAATTTTCGCAAGCAGGGATAATGAGATCCCTAAGTAAATTATCAGTCTTGAAAAATATATAAACGCTAAAGTATACGCCATCTTATTTTCAAAATTTATACTAAATATGGTGGCAATATCTGCATTTTAACCTCTTATCTTAAGCTTTAAGTCTGATAGAAAATCACATTTACGGTCTCATTTCTACCAGGCATAAAGACATATGAAGAAATCCTCCTCTGAAATGAGTCAGAGAGATTGGCTTAGGTGATAATTATTTAGACGCATCTTTTACCTGGGCTTAAGATCGGCAACCATAATACTTGTCAGATTTAGAGTTTTCTACAGTAAATTTCGCTACTATTTTTATAAATTATCAACTCCCCTCATTCTTTACACGAGCCTGGGCCAGACAATTTTAAAACTTCGTAGATATAATTTTTGTATACAGTGTATTTTTTCTGGGCTTTAAATTTTTTTTTATTTTCCCCTTTTTAATTAATCAACTCCCCACATCTTTTACCTAGACTTGGGACTGGCAAGTACAAAACCTGGCAAATTTAGGGGTTTTTTTTTTGGGGGGGGGGGGGGGAGGGGGGGATAGTGTATTTGTTTCTTTTCTTGGCCTCTTCATGGTGGGCTTTTACAGTGCATTTCGCTACTGTTTTGTCTCCGACTCTGGGCTTTTACAGCGCTTTTCTTTTTTCTCATTACGTTACTCTGTCAGATTTTATTGCTCCAAATCAAATGGAACCGAATTTCCAGGTTGGTTCAATTGACTTGGAAAACAATGAAAAATGGAACCGTATATATACTGCTAATATGCAGTATTCGTTACTGCACTGGGATTCACCGAATGCAATGTTAGCAAAATTCGTATTCTGTTATGCCACCTCTGAACTTAATTACTTTTTAACACCATTTTTGTTTTGATACACCCACCCTCGATTATATTAAATGAGATGTCTGCGTGAATATTTTCCCCAAAGTGGCGAAATATTTAGCCTACATTTAAGTATTCTTTGTTTATCTTGTGTGAAGGGGGTGGGGTACGTGTTTTTTCTCAAGTTCTTTCGAATGGAGATATTAACCCCCAAAGTGTAGTCACCACCCTTGTCCAATTAGTCTAAGCGAGAACCCCCACTGACAATACTTGGAGATGTGCTGGGACAATTACTTTTAAAATCACCTGCGTTTTGTCCCAAGTTGAGTTTCGTCATGGGACGATCCGTTCAAAATGCTGATCTTTTTGGGTGTTTGTGTGTGTGGGGGGGGGGGGGGGGGGGGATTTCATAAACAAATTGCTCTTACTCATACAGATAGCAGCTTAAACGATCTACCTTGCTAAGCTGTTTTTTTCCTGCTTACCACCGATGCTGTATATATCTACGTCGCAGATTGTAGGACATCTATAATTACACGCCACGCACAAAGTTGACAACGCCGAGGGTGTTTATGCATATGAGTTACCAAGTTTCTTGACATGAGTCAAGCTTCACATTTTGGCATCTGGCCTTCAAATATCGCTTTTATCATGCAATGACTCAACATCTCAATGCATTCTCAGGACGTTGTAATCTTGTTAAAACAGGATAGGGTGCTCACTCAGTTGTAAATGGCAGTTGTCACGCCTAAATTCCAACATCCTGGGCAGCTTTGAAGATTTTTACAAGGTGTTATTCTAAGAAAATTTTGCACTAATATTTTGGGCTAGTAAATCTAAATTTATGGATGTGGCAACCGTTACTTATACCCAGTTCCTTATTCGGTATTCGTTATCAACCGATTTTAACGGTTGATAATGAATGTCTAATAAAAAACGGCGAATAAGTAACAGTTGTCACATTCCAAACATTTTAGGGAAGGCGACATTTTAGTATCTTTTATTCATTTATTTATTTATTGGTGTTTAAGGTCACATACTTATGCACAATGGGTAATCGTGACCGTGACAGTTTTACGGGTGGAGGAAGCCGGAGTACCCGGAGAGAACCACTGAGAATCGACGAGCAACTTTCAGCTCCTCAACATTCTAACTGTTCAAGCTCCGCTCAAGCAGGTTTACAGCTGTTGAGGAAGACATGTGCACCATCGACACATGTACGCCTTAGTACACATCATCGTGCCCCCATGTAAGCAACCGAAATAAAGTGCCTTGCCCAAGGACAGGGCGCGGGTCGTCCCAGTCGGGGATCGAAGCCGGAACCTCTAGCACAGAAGTCCTACAGTCTCCCACTGAGCCACCGCGTTCCCAACTATCTTGTAATATTCACCATCACTTATCCGATATTTGATCCAAACAAACCCAACGATTGATGTATTTGAGCATAAAAATAGGCAAATTGTTTTTCGACATTCAATCGTGGGAAAGGGTTAAGGTTTTGTCCAATTATGATTCTCGAATTGTATTATACTACTCAATGTTTGCTAAGCACCACATTTGATACATCATTGTGAAATTTGCTTGTGACATATTTGCGATATTTTTGGTGGATATGATTGAGGAATGTTTTGAGATGGTGACCAGTGCTTACATTAGCTCTATTGACAGGCAGACTGTTCGCAAGTCATGGAAAGCATGTACCGCTTGATTTTCATGATGTTTCCGTGTACTGTCCACATGTACATGACGTGTGTAGGGTATCCAATCTTCATTTCAACACAAACCCTTGTGATTTAATGATTTAATATGGCAAATGCAAATGTAAGACATTTCGGCCCCTGAGTTCCAATGTGTTCTATGTGCCAGTAGGCACACAGAACACATTGGAACTCAGAACTTTTTTATGAAGCAGAAATATGGCGGGCTGTAGGGATGGTGGAGCAAGAGGCTACCCATCGTCAGGTTGGTGAAGCCCTTGATGTGCACCATACGGTGATCACCAGAGCCTGGGCAAGATTTCAGCAATACGGCACACCAGTAAGACGGCATGGTGGTGGCAGAGACAGGGCAACATCTGCAGCTGAAGACCGTTTTTTGATCATTCGGTGACCTTCAGAATGCATCAGGGTAAATGTTTCGACACAGACGACCCGGGCAAGGTTGCACGAAGGTGGTCTCCGATCGAGAAGACCATTCATTCGCATTTCGCTGTCCCAGAACCACTGCCAGGCACGATATGAATGATGAAGATTGGATGGACCAGAGAAGATTGGCGACCTGTCCTTTTTACAGATGAGTTAAGGTACTGCCTAGACTACACAGATGGGTGCTCTAGGGTATGGAGAAGACCAGGAGAGCGATTCCATGTAGCCAACATTGCTGAGCATGACCGCAGTGGTGGAGGGTCAATCGTGGTCTGGGGCGGCATCAGCAAGGATAGACGTACAGAGCTCTGTCCTTGCACAACGGTTTATTGATGAGATCCTGGATGTCCACGTCAGATTGTATGCAGGTGCAGTGGGTGGTAGATTCATTCTGGTGGACGATAATGCCGGTCCTCATAGTACCCATGCTGTCGGGGAGTACCGACCGAGGGAGGTGATTGTAAGACATCGCTCTCCTGGTCTTCCCCATACTCTAGAACGCCTATCTGAGTTGTCTAGGCAGTACCTAGACTCATCTGTAAAACGGACAGGTCGCCAATCTTCTCTGGTCCATCCAATGTGGTCCATGGCCCATTCATATCGTGCCTGGCGTGGTTCTGGAACAGCGGAATGCGAATACATGGTCTTTTCGATCGGAGACCACCTTCGTGCAACTTTGACCGCATAGTCTGCGTCGACACATTTACCCATTTATTGCATTCTGAAGCTCACTGCTAAGCTGGGTTGCTGTGGCAAACCAGTTCCTATGGGCCTGAATGATCAAAAACCGGTCTTCAGCTGCATACGCTGCCCTGTCTCGGCCACCACCATGCCGTCTTACCAGTATGCCATACTGCTGAAATCTTGCCTGGGCTCTGGTGATCACCGCATGGTGCACACCTAGGGCTTCAAACCTGACGATGGGTAGCCCCTTGCTCCACACCATCCCTACAGCCCAACACATTTCTGCTTCAGACGAATGTCTTACATTTGCATTTGCCATATTCAATCATTAAATCACAAGGGTTTGTGTTGAAATGGAGATTGAATACCCTACACATGTCATGTACATGAAGACAGTACACGAAAACATGAAAATCAAGGGGTACATGCTTTCCGTGACTCACGAAAAGTCTGCCCGTCAAGAGAGCTAATGTAAACACTGGGGACCATCTCAATACATTCAATCATATCCACCAAAAATATCGCAAATATGTCAAGCAAATTTCACAATGATGAGTCAAATATTTCGTGCTTAGCAAACTGATTAGTATATTAAATCAACTCATAGTTGACAGCAGGCACCACTGGTTCCTGAAAATCTGCTGCCGTATTCGTACCAGAAACATTTGGTCAGAAGTTCTCAGGAAATGTTTTATCAGTTCTGGTACGAATGCGATAGACTTTCAGGATCCAATGGTGCCTACGGTCGACTGAGTTGATTTCATATGTTTTTCGTGTTCTATACCTCCCAACCTTCATTTTGATGGATAATTTGGGTATCTTTAATTTGAATTCGAGGAACATCAGAGGTGGGAATTTCAAAATATACAAAATTGCAGTACTTATATAGCACCTTAAGGAGCTATACAAGTAACGAAATTCTGTTTTTGAAAACTCACCTCTGATATTCCTTCAGTTCAGATTAAATATACACAATGTACATCAAAATAAAAATTGAGATGTATAGAACACGAAACACATAATAAACTCAGAGTCGACCGTAGGCACCACTGATTCCTGGAAGTCTGCTACTGTATTCGTACCAGAACTAATTTCTGGAGAACAATTTGTGGCCAAATGTGCTTCACATATTCAAAAACAAAGCAAGCTAGGTTATCAATTCTTCAAAACACAGCGACAGAGCTGCATCGGGGTAAATTCCAAAACATTTGCTTTTGTTTACATATGAATTTACTTTCGATTTCCGGTCAACGTTATCGGACGGAGAGAACATTTGTATGCAACGCTGTCTAAAATCAAATAATGAAAAAGATCGCCTTCATACAGTACACAGTTATTAGAGATTGCACAGTTGCCATATTCAATGCAAGGCATGATGACACCTGTTGAAATTTCTTAGAATTACGATTTTGCTTTTCGATGGAAACTCGTGGTATCGAGTGATTTGCGCATGTCTGTCGAACATGGAAACCATCTTCAATAAAAAATGCAGACAGTGTTCTTTTCCAAAATGCAGTCCTATCGCTGCACTCGAAAGCGTTTTGAATGCCTAGCTTTGTTATTGAATATCTGAAGCAAATTCGTCCACGAGTTCTTGCGAAATATTTTCAGTTCTGGTGCGAATACGATAGCAGACTTCTTCCAGAAACCAGTGGTGCCTACAGTCGACTCTATGAGTTGATTACATATGTGTTTCGTGTTCTATACATCCCAACCTTTATTTTGATGTATAATTTGTGTATATTTAATCTGAATTGAAGGAATATGAGAGGTGAGAATTTCAAAATAAACAAAATTTCATTACTTATATAGGCCCTTAAGGAATATCAGGGGGGGGGGGGATTTCAAAATAAACAAAATTCCATTACTTATATAGCACCTTAACCCTTTACCCAATTTAACTGCCAAAACCGGCCAGCGCTATTTTCAAAAATCGCCAGTTCATTTTCATTTGTTCATGTTTTTGTCTCAAAAACATAGGTTATGACCCCTCATTGGAACGAGCTCGTAGAGCTCATTCTAATGAGGGATCATAACCTATCTTTTTGAGACAAAAAATGAAAAAAATTCGTTATTCAATACTACTTTTGGGGGCAAGTGTCGTTTACTTTTCATGTTAGGTAGAGGGTTAAGGTGCTATATACGTAATGGAATTTTGTTGATTTTGAAAATTCTCACCGATATTCCTTCAATTCAACTTAAATATACATAAATTGTACATCAAAATAAAGACTGAGATGCATAGAACACGAAACATGTGTAATCAACTCATAGTCGACCGTAGGCACCACTGATTCCTGAAAGTCAGCTACCGTATTCGTACCAGAACTGACAATTTAACATTTCACGAGAATAACTTGTAGCCAAATAATGTGCTTTACATATCCAAGAACAAAGCTAGGGTATCAAAATTCTTCAAAACATAGCGACAGAGCTGCGTGGGGGTAAATTCCCAAACCTTCGCTTTTGTTTCCATATTAATTTACTTTCGATTTCCGGTCGACGTCATCGGACGGAAAAAACATCGAAAAACTCCGCCGTCTAAAATCAAATAAATGGAAAGATCGCCTTAATACATTATACTATTATTATACAGAGCCTGCACAGTTGCCATATTCAATGAAAGTCATGATACTGTTGAAATTTCTTAGAATTACGATTTTATTTTTCGATGGAAATTGGTGGTATCGAGTGATATGCGCATGTCTGTCGAACATGGATGCCGTCCTCAAAAAAAAAATGCAGACAGTGCTGTCCTTTTCCCAAATGCAGTCCTATCGCTGCACTCGAAAGTGTAGAATGCCTAGCTTTGTTCTTGGATATGTGAAGCACATTTGGCCACGAGTTCTCGCGAAATATTTTTATGATCAGTTCTGGTACGAATACGATAGCCGACTTCCAGGAACCAGTGCTGCCTGCTGTCAACTCTGAGTTGATTACATATGTGCTTCGTGTTCCATAAATCCCAGCCTTCATTTTGATGTATAATTTGTGTATATTTAATCTGAATTTAAGGAATATAGGTGAGAATTAAAAAATCAATAAAATTCCATTACTTATATAGCACCTTAAACCCTAAATTGATGTTCACTGAATATTTTGGTTTAACAATTTCGGTGATATTTCCCAAGTACGCAGCGGTAGCCTATTTTTAAAATTAGAGAATTGAAAGTCATTTTTTCTTTCAAAATTTTTTGACTCTTCCATTACCATTGAGATGTTAATCAAATTTCGGTGATGAAACATTTGTGCAACATGAGCAAAAGTGTTTGATTTCATGTCTTGGCACAGCTATTTGGTTGAAATTTGGTTGGGGTAACCTAGTCCTCAGGAAATGGTCATGGTAAATGTACATCGTCATGACTATGCATGTTCTGTAATTTATATCAGATTCAAGGTCGTGTTTAGAATCTGATCGCAACGAGCCCGCCAAAGGGCGAGTTGCGATCCGATTATAAACACGACCGAGAATCCGATACTAATTGCATGGAATGCACATGGTCAGAATACATTTATCCTACAAATCCCGTTACATAAAGCCTTTTCCCCCCATTTTATGTTTAAATTAGGTTGAAATTGGTAAAAATTTTGATTTTCAGTAATTATATATTAATGTGCTATATAAGTAATGGAATTTTGTTTATTCTGAAAATTCTCACCTCTGATATTCCTTCAATTCAAATTAAATATACACAAAATGTACATCAAAATGAAGGTTGGGATGTTTAGAAAACGAAACACATGTGTAATCAAATCATAGAGTCGACTGTAGGCACCACTAGTTCCTGGAAGTCTGCTGCCGTATTGATTACATATGCGTTTCGTGTTCTATACATCCCAACCTTCATTTTAATGTATAATTTGTGTATATTTAATCTGAATTTAAGGAATATGAGAGGCGAGAATTTCAAAATAAACAAAATTCCATTACTTATATAGACCCTTAAATATACACAAATTATACATCAAAATGGAGGTTGGTATGAAGAGAACACGAAACAAAAATAATCAACTCGTAGAGTTGACAGCAGGCATCACTGGGTCCTGGAAGTCTGCTATCGTAAAGTTGATTGTTACACAGTGTGACTATCAGTCCATATGTATACAGAAATTGGACACTAATAAAACATTCCATACAAATATCATTCCCTGCAAATTCAAATAACCTAACCAGTGAATGATTACTTGATATTCACCGCTATGCGTTTTACAGTATGAAAAAAAAAAAAATTAAAAATATCTGAAGAATATTGTTTCATGGTACTCACGGGCATCACAGTCCTGAACCTGTGACCATGAAAAGAATCTTACAGTAACTGTTGCTGTGCAGACTTCTATCTGCATATTCATACGATGTCACGGCGATCAATGGAATGATTGAAAAGATATGTACTACGTCATGGATGAGGTTGTTGCAAATCAACAAAAATCGTGCCCTTCGCTTCATGCTTTCTGCAAGCGACTCAACGTTTTCCCGGGTTTTTGTCCAATTGTGCATTACGTCACTGCTGTCACTTTGCTCAACATTTTTCCAGCACGATTTTTCTGAGATGTCATTTGAAGAAAATCATTTTCATTAAAACAAAAAGGAGGCGAAAACTGCTGTTTAACCCCTTTTCTTAACGAGTCTGTCTATCTCATCGCTACCTTTCTATTGAGCTCAATCTTCCCCACATGTCAAACATAGAATAAATTTTTCACATGACGGAAAGAACCAGACTTACATATAATTTACCTTAGGGATATAAAATGACCTCCTACTGGAGAACACGCTGTTGTCGGGATTGCCTCGATTCTCATGTCTGCTTCTCGTTTTAATTTCGCTGCTTTCATTTTTTTTCTTCTCTTTGTTTTTTTTTTCTCACTTTTTCTTGTTCATTTTTTTTTAAACGGAAATGGCGGGAAGACAGCCACTAGTGGCTACGCCATCTCCCTGTGGTGCAATCATGTATATAGTTGTGAATAATGTTGCCTCGAAGTATATTTTTGGTTTTGATTGTTTACAAGTTGCACTACTGAATAAAATCAACCAATCAATCCTAGCCGCGTAATATACAAGCTGAGCAGTTGAAAAAAAAAAAAAACATTAAAAAAAAATCAACAAAAAATATCATGTGACCCTCATTGGGACGAGCTTGTCCTTTTAACCCTTTTCCTCATAGACCATTTGCCAGATCAAAAAATATCATTTTCGTATACCTGAAACTATCTTTTTTCACCAAGAGTACTGGATGATTTTCGTGTAAGATGTACAAACTATAAGCAACATATTATTAGTTACACAGTTTGTTGGTGGCCTAATACGGTATATACGGTGTCAGTTAATTTCATATTGGACGAGAGCGAAGCTCGAGTCCAATATGGAATTAACTGCCACCATATATACCATATTAGGCCATAAGGCCACCAACAAACTGTGTGACGAATATATCTTACCGACTGCTGCATCGATGCACAGAACTAATAACAACATCGATCAAAATTAAATGAGAGAATTCTCACAATGTGTTCACGTGTCATTGCCTTGTTACAATTTATGGGAGAGTACAGGCACTCTCCCATAAATTGTAACAAGGCAAATTCATACATACCAACAGTTTCATTTCGAAGGTAACATGACACACATCCGCAGAATATGAAGCCTTTTTAAGTTGCCTAACCTGCACTTCAGACCAAATATGGGCTTCCAACACTCAATCTTTCAACTTGCCGCCATTTTGAATAATCAATGAACAAAGGGGAGATTACCCATAGCTGTCGCGTATATACAGTTGGGAGCACGGTGGCTCAGTAGGTAGAGATGCAGGGTGCAAGCCGAGAGGTCCTCGATTCGAATCCCACCTGCGGCAACCGCGTTGTGTCCTTGGGCAAGACACTTAATCTCGAGTGTCCACGTGGGGGCACGGTGGCGTTGTGTAATAAGTGCACATGTTTTCAACTAATGCTAATCCTGCTTGTGTGGAGTTAGTACATTGGAGAGCCTGACGGTTACTCGGTGTTGGTCGGTGGTTCTCTCTGGGTACTCCGGCTTAAACTGTTCGACACGAGGTGACCCTGGCTGTCGAAAATGTCGCTTAACCTCAATAAATGAATAAATAAATATATATATTTATTTAATGGTGTTTAACGACACTTTAGACGGCCAGGGTCAACTCGTGTCGAGCAGTTTTACGGTTGGCGGAAGCCGAAGTACCCGGGGAGGACCACCGAGCAACGGCGAGTAACTGCCCGCCTCCTCCAATGTACTAACTCCGCGCAAGTAGGGTTATGCATTGGATGAAGACAAGTGCACCATCGACGTGCACTACTCCTTAGTACACAGCGTTACCGTGCCCCGCGTGGGCAGTCGGGATGAAGTGTCTTAACCAAGGACGCGACGCAGTTAGCCCTGGTGGGGGTCGAACAGTGGGTGCATTCAGATTTATTCAGCAGTTGAAAATAAACAGGTAGCAGTCAGAAAATTCTCATTCAAGGGGTTTGGGAGTGCAGATGGTTTGCTCAAAGCTTGTATGTTTGGCAGTAAAAGGAGGTACAGTTGGTACACCTCCGAACCAAGACCCTCTTGCGGCGTCCTACACTTTATTCATGTATCATTATTCGCAAGCCTACATAATATAGGCCCAGAACAGTATAAATAAATGATATATATATATAAATGAACCAATAATACATTAATAGGTCAATCTCCATTTGAACTCCATTTGAACTCCAGCGGCCGCTTTTCCGACCAGGAAAATGATACGTCATAACGTCATCATCAGTAAATGTGTGGGGTAGACCAATCAATATTTTCAACGTGCAGCCCGTGGCTGCACGTTGAAAATAATGATTGGTCTACCCTAAATAATAAATATGGACTCTTCTAATTGCTGCCATTGAACTGACATGTAAGATACCACTAGAGTATTCACAGTTCCACGGCTGAACCGAAGAGCGAATTGAAGAGAGACAGGCGCGGTGGCGCTGGATTTCCCCAACAAGGAGGACTGTGCTCGTAGGGCCCTGCGAATCATGCATTTTCGATTCGAAACGAATCTCGAATTCAATCGGGTGTTTAATTCCAAATCGAATCTCATCTCGAATCGAATTCTGCGCGTCTTGAAGATCATCGATAAGTGTGTGTGTATGTGTGTGTGTGTGTGGGGGGGGGGGGGGGGGGGGGGGTCTGTACATCTGATTGTTCCGACTGCGACGGTTCAAATCCTGACTGATAAAATATTCCAGCTACATCATCAAGGCATGCTTTCCTGGAAGGCATGCCTTGATGATGTAGTTGGATATAACCAAGAAACGGAAGCGAGACTTACCAACGCTAAGCACTGCACAGGACTAGCCGCTGGCAACAGCTCATCGTCAACATTGTTTGGAAACTTTAACTTTGTTTTCAACAGTGATAGAGACTAGTGAGACTGGAATTAGCATGGGAGGTGGCATGGGTCACAGAACATTCTAGCACTCAGGCGACGATTTATTGACGGACAGATACACTCGCTACAGCCCAATAGAATAACGATCGCAACAAACATTGTGTCAATGGGACCCCATTTCTAGGGATGCCCTGCCTTTTGGTCACACTGGCCCATAGGACGAGCCGCCATCGCGAACAGACGACACACTGAACAATAAATAACAGGCCTGGAAATAACCCGCGAACGACCATTTACGTTACATGTGGGTTACGTCAGTTGTAAAATACGCGAGCGGACTACAGGTTACGACAATGTAATACAACGTAACTTTATTAAATTACTCATCTCGCGTGTTTTACTAGAAAGATTGACTATCTTTCGGAGCTATCTCGACTCAAAGGTTGAGTATTGCATCCACATATGGACAGAATGGCCCGCTGCTTCCATCTCAAAAGAATTTCTGCCAAAATAAATAGCAAATGCAAACGTGCTATCTCGCTTCAGCGAGATCGCGCGTTAGCTGTTGATATTTAAAAAGGTGGAAATCCCGTCATGACGGAAAAAGCATGACTAGCGTACTGAAAAAAGTGAAGGCGGCGAAGCATCACAATACCCCTTTTCCAATGGGCCACCATCATGCTATATAGCAGAATCTGTCAGCGGGTTACGAAATAAGCAGGGGCGCGGTGGCTTTATGGTAACCGGTTCTCGTCAGATCACCGAAGTTAAGCAACGTCGAGCCCGGTTAGTCCTCGGATGGGTGACCATCTGAGCGATCGATTCGGACTCCCGCGTGGTGTCCTTGGGAAAGGCACTTAACCCCGACTGTCCACATGGGTGCACGGTGACGCCGTGTACTAAGGCGTACTGCACGTCGATGGTGCGCATGTCTTCAACCAATATAACCCTGCCTGTGCTGCAGAGCGGAGTTACGATGCTGGGGAGCTGGCAGCTGCCTGTCGTTGCTCGGTGGTTCTCTCCGGGTACTCCGGCTTCCTCCACCCGTGAAACTGTCACGGTCATGATTAGCCATTGTACATAAGTATGTGGCTTTAAAAATCAGTAAATAAATACGAAATAAGCCCTTTATTTCCAGGCATGAACTAGGTAGTGAGGATCAGTAATAATTTAATTCTACAGACTACAGCTCTCAAGAGCTCAAGGATTAACTTCTCACTAAATCTCTCTCCACGTACAGAAAGGAGTCGCCCATTTTCATGTGGTCAATAATGTATAAGACTATACCACCCATGACGTTAGTGCTGAAAGAGTTAAACTTCTAGTGATGAATTGTGGGTAATAATTTGATTTGCGCAGAGATTGTTTGAACAGAAGATAATCATATATGATGTAACTTATAGTTAATTTGAACATGTCTCTTATCTCATCTCACTATCGTTTGACCTAATTAGTTTGCAAACTTCAAAATACCTGTATGTTGTCACCAAAACCAACATCTAGGAAGATACGGACACACAATTGACCCAACTGAATGTAGAGGTCTGCATCAAGCATTTATTTATTTATTTATTTATTTATTTATTTATTTATTTATTCATTTATTGGGATTTAACCCTTTACCCAACGAATCGCCCGCATCCGCCCGCGTAATATGCAAATTCAGCAGCTGAAAAAATATTATTTTTCGAAAATTTTCAACAAAACCATATCATGTGACCCCTCTTTGGAACGAGCTCGTCGAGCTCGTTCCAAAGAGGGGTCACATGATATGGTTTTGTTGAAATGTTTTGAAAAAAAAAAATGATATTTAAAATAATAAATTTTGAAATCGTCTGCGTTGGGTAAAAGGGTTAACGACACTGTCAACAGCCAGGGTCACCTCATGTCGGGCAGTTTTACGGGTGGAGGAAGCCGTAGTACCACCGAGCAACGGCGAGGAGTTGTTAGACTCCCCAACGTACTAACTAACTCCACACAAACACAAGGTTAGCATTGGTTGAAGACATGTGCACTATCGACGTGCAGTACGCCTTAGAACACACCACCACAGTGCCCCCACGCAGGCAATCGGGACGAAGTGCTTTGCCCATGGACACAACGCAGTTACCCCTGGCGGGGATTGAACTGTGGACCTTTCGGTTTGAAGTTCAATGCCTTAACCACTGAGCCACGGTGCTTCGCCTGCATCAAGTATCCATTGAAGTTATTTATTTTGTCAACACATCTTCACCTTCCCACGCATGGTTAATAGATTTGAGAATTTGTAAATGAGCTATACATCAACTTTCTCTTATACACAGACAGGACCGAAATTATCTTCTGATGTTGGGGTTTGCGGGAACTATGTTTGCCCAACAACAGCAAGAATCTTCCAAGTATTTCTTGCGACTACGTGCCAAAAGGCGTGTCCTGGAGAGCTTTGCTAACAAGGAGTCCAGAATCACGACGATTAGCCATGACAGTCAGCAATGTCACGTTAAAAACCGTGGTACGTTCTCAATTGTCATGATGAATTTCTGGTAGTGATCCGACTCACATATAACCAAACTACAGGCCCGAAGCCAGGATCTCAAAATTTTCAGACATGGTGGGGCGATAGTTAAAATTTTCCGACCATGGCCCACAATCTTTCTCATCAGAAGAGACTCATTAACTGGTAGAGTGCCAAATTATTTTTGTTCATCCAAATTTGTCCACGTCTCTTTGCCTTATTACAATTTATGGGAGAGTGCCAAGTGGCACTCTCCCATAAATTAAAACACGGCAAATCCCAACAGGCTAAATAATTTCAATTAAAAAATAACATGAAGCACATCCACAGAATATGAAGCCATTAAGTTGTGGCACCTGCTCTTCAGAATAAAGCCCAAATAAGGGTTTCCAGCACTCTACCGGTTAAAGCTGTGGGTGAATTTAATACTAAGACTATAGGAATTCCATATACTCGTAAAAATTGAAATTTCAAAGTGCATCATGTAATTTACTTCAGGTATTTTCCTGTAGAGTAGTTTAAAAATACAGAAGCTAGCTTTGTACATTTTTTCCCAAGTGAATTTGAACGTTTGACTTTTATTCTCTGTTGCAGCCCCTTTTAACCCTTTACCTAACATAAAAAGCAGACGACACTTGCAAAAAAAATTCTTGAATAACTATTTTTTTACATTTTTTGTCTCAAAAACATAGGTTATGACCCCTCATTGGAACGAGCTCGACGAGCTCGTTCCAATGAGGGGTCATAACCTATGTTTTTGAGACAAAAAATGAAAAAATAATTAAAATTAATAGGCGATTTTTGAGAATAGCGCTGGTCGGTTTTGGCCGTTACGTCGGGTAAAGGGTTAAAACAGGAAAACGGCGTTTTCCCCATCTTTTGGTGTTATTTACGGGAGCGCGGTGCTCAGTGGAAGACTGTTGGACTTCTATGCTAGAGGTCCCGAGTTCGATCCCCGTCCGGGACGACCTGCGTTGTGTTCTTGGGCAAGGCACTTTATCCCGGTTGCCTACACGGGGGCACGATGACGCCGTGTACTAAGGCGCACGACACGTCGATGATACACATGTCTTTAACCGCTGTAACCCTGCTTGACCGGAGCTTGATTGCTTGAACAGAGTTAGAATGTTGAGGAGCTGACAGTTACTCGTCGATGCTCGGTGGTTCTCCCCGGGTACTCCGGCTTCGTCCACCCGTAAAACTGTCACGAACAGCTATTGTACATTAGTATGTGACCTTAAACACCAATAAATAAATAAATAAATAAATTAAATAAATAAATAAATAAATAAATAAATAAATAAATAAATAAATAAATGTTCTTTAACTTTTTGTATTAATTATATCAATAGTGTGTGCATAGTGACATATAATGCAGACACTGTTCTTTCCATCAATATAAAACAGTTTTGGTGGTTGCATTTGGCATTTTTTCATGGGAAGAATAGAAACTTATAAATTACCGTAAAAATACATTCGCTAAACAAATTGGACACTAATTGTTGGGAGGTGTAATGACAGATTATCTGTCAACTAGTTACTTCTAATTAACTTTGCTATAAAAGCCAAGATACATTTTGTTACTTTTAATAAGCGAAAACAGCAGGTAGCTCCGAAAGCTGCCCGTTGTTCCATTTATTAAAAGTAACAAAAGGAAACTTGGCTTATTTTCTTCTGATGTCATAGGACATAGGTGATTTCTCCTTAACTGAACATCCCTCGCGCGTACAATAATTTCAAGGGTGATAACTTTATAGAAGGTCGAGTGGCATGGCGGTTAAGTCAGGAATGAGTTTTCCAGTGTGGCTGATCGTCGGCACGAATTCGATACCTAACTCAATATGCTTTTGTAACTATATACCCAACGTAACGGCCAAAACCAACCAGCGCTAGCTATTCACAACAATCACTATTTGAGTTTCATTATATTTTGCTTTTTTATGTCTGAAAAACATAGATTATGACCCCTCATTGGAACTTGCTCCTTGAGTTCGTTCCAATGACGGACCATAAGCTATGTTTTTAACGCAAAAAGTGAAAAAAATAGTTATTCGAGAATTTTATTTGCAAATGTCGTCTGCCTTTCGTGTAGGGTAAAGAGTTAAAAACGAAACAGGGCCAAAATGTCAGTTCATTATTTTTAGTTATTTTGAAGAATTACTCTCGATTAATGGAAGTAATTCTTTAAACTAATAATATTACATGATTTTTATGGACACGTCTACTTGACTGGCATGTACTTATTACGGACGTTTTCATAGAAGGGAGACTTGAAACACAGGGCCATTTTTGCTTAATGAAAGTTGTGCTTTCGTCAAATAGTCAACTTTGTCAAATTAACGGCGTTCAAAAACAGATGTTGATGTCCGGACGACCAACAATTTTCCGACGAATAACAAAAAATTCCGACAGACGGGGTCATAGGTAAGAACCTCGCCCCAGCCCTCCCGACACCACCACTAGCTTCGAGCTTTCAAAACTTGCAACCACTGGTGACTGTTATATGGCTATGCGCAGGTCTTTGAACATGCCACCTATCGGGCAATAGTACTCTACCCTACAACAGCCCGACAAGCAAGCCAGAAAATAAGCAGACTGTCATCTGCAAAATAAGATCCCCAGAGGGCGAATTTAGTGATGCTACCCTGCACAGCAGGGTAGCATCACTAAATTTACCCTTTGTGAACCTCAATCTGAATCAGGGTCTCAAAACTAAACAGAAAGAGGTACCCAGAGGATAAATTGGCCCACTGTATGGGATAGCATCATCAAATTCACCCTCTGGGGACCTCATTTTGCAAATGTCAGACAGCTTATTTTCAGGCCAGCCGACAAGACCAAGATGCATAATTTTAATTCCATGAAGATGTGGCCATGTAGTCACTGAACAGTTTGCGTCATGTTTGTTTTTCTTGTTCTTACCAGAACTTTTGAAACATTTTGTTTCAACCATAGTGCATTCAATTTTATTACACGCCTGGTACTTTTCCTCCTGTTCCATATTTACAAATCCGTACGGAACACATGTTCTGTACAGGTTTTTGTTGATGAACTATTTTTCCACCTGACATCATGAATCCGTCTAAAGAACAAAACCCATTTCCGTAATCGGCTAATCGAAACTGCGCATTCTGGCCCCGATCAATTCGGAAGCTGTGGTGATAGCGGACAAATTGAATTTCAATTGAAAGAAGAAGAAAGAGTTTTAAAGTTTGAAATGTTCTGTGTGTGATGTTTGAAGTTTTAAATTAGTGAATTCTTTGCCACAGAGTAATAAACACAGAACGTCACGATGTGTGAATGCGTTCTGTGTATATCCTAGACGACACGAGCATTTACAATATTCTCATTGCACAACACAACAGCATTCGGAATTCTTGGGTGATGAATCTCTCAAGTTTCCTCTGCCTCGATCATTTTTTAAGATACTAGCTGGCTGTACACAGAGTGGCCTTGGTGCAAGATCGTTCTTTTGGGATTGCAGTCTATCTATTGGCCTGTTGACTTGAACATCTCTAATTCGGTCGCTTTTTGAATCTTCCTTTTTAGAGAGAACACGTTCATCGGCATTGGAGTCGATTTGACCTGCTCTTCTCAAACCGTCATTAAAACGCACAGTGCTTAAACGATTCGCCCGTCTGCCAGAATTTGCGTTTGCATCACATTGTTTGTTAACCGTTGTTTGTTCATGATCGCCTTCAGTCGCCCCACGATCAACAAATGCAGAAATACTTGGATTTAAGTTTGAATTTGGATAGCAGTTCTGAAAGCTTTTGTCTGATAGAAGTCTGCGCAAATTTACCGTTCTAGAACTACTCACATCGCTTTTGTGAATATTCGTCGCGCCCTTCTTTACCGAGAGGTTCGCAAACTTAGACGTACTTGGATTCAAGTTTGAACTTTGATAGCAGTTCCGAAAGTTTGTGTCTGGTTGTCTCAGCAGATGTACCGTTTCGGAAGTACTTCCACCGCTTTTGTGGATATTCGCCCGCCCTTTCTCCACCATGTGATCTACAAACGCAGGAGTACTTGGTCTTAAGTTTGAGCTTGCAGAGCAGTTCCGTGAGCTTTTGCATGGTTGTCTAAGTAAATTATCAGTTGCGGAACTACTTCCATCTCTTATATATCTTGTATTTACTTCTTCCTTCTTCATCCCATGATCTGCAAACGCAGAATTATTTGGGTTTGAATTAACGTTCCGTAAACTGTTGTTTGGTTGTCCAAGCAAATGTGTAGCTTCGGAATTACTTCCATCGCTTTTGTGAATATTAGTAGTGGTGATTGAACTTTTGTTAGTTGTCTTTTTGAGGACTGAAGACTTTTTATGGCACCTGCTTTCCGGATCACGCCGAACTGTAATCGTGACACCCTCGCAATTTGTCGTCATCTTATCTGGGTCAATGCTCCAAATTAATCTTACAGGTATTTGTTGGCACTTACCCATATTCTCTAATTTTTTAAATATCCACAGGCGCTTGTTATCCAAGGTGTACCAATGGCCATTTTGCTTGGCGACAGAAATAACTGGTATATCATCCACATTTATTTTACCGTTCACGAGATCGTCCAGAGTTTCGTCAATCATCATGCCAGAATAACGACATTTTGGGTCAAAAAATTTGCTTATTGAATCTCGACTAAAACGGACTTCTGAAGGTTTAATATACATTTTCTTGTTCACGTAACTGCCTTCTAATTTTGTTTATCAAATAACAACATCATAGTTTCCTGGGTGCAAAGCTCATCTAATAGGGGCGTGGCGTAAATGCGTTTGCTTTCAGAAGAAAGTATGCTGTTCACCGAATCGCCTTTAACCCCTAAACCCCTTAAACCGCATTTACTTCATTTGGGCAGATTACGTTCACCCTGCGTGCGGAATTGCCGTTGTTTTTAGACAAGTCTTGGATCTGGGCAGCCAAGATTGTCCAGAAACAACCCACAGAGTGCTTATCTATGGATTCTATTTTCTTTCCAATAATACACGATCCAAGTCATAACTGGTTACAAATAGTAAAATAAAAACAACCCCTCCCCCCAAAAAACAACGTAAAAAAACAGAACATAATAAATAAATAAATAAATAAATAAATAAATAAATAAATAAATAAATAAATAAATAAATAAAAATAAAATGTTAATTTTAATGAACGAAACATCACACCGCCGCGAGAGCTGCCTATGGTTTTCATTTATTGAAAGTAACAAAATAAAACTTGGTTTTTGGTTTCTAGGTATTTCCGCGACAAATAGTTGCTTCCAAATTGGACCTTCCTCGCTTCTTTAATAGTTTCAAGGGAGATAACTTTATCAAAGTCGATTTCCATGTAAGTTGGGGATGAAAGCATAGGTATGTATTCGTACGAGTTGTCGAGCAAATTCATGTCACGGTCGGGCTAACTTTAGTCATTATCAACCCTCCCCCACCCCCAGCTCCTCCAATATCTGAACATAGCTAATATTAAAGACTCAGAGCCCGTCCTATGTGAATTCTCATAATATTTTTAGCAGAGATTTTATGTAGGCCAAAGATTATAGTCCCAAGATTATAGACTCAAAGCAGAGAATATATATAGCACCAAGAATAAAGACGCGGAGAAGTCCAATGGGAATTCTTATAGTATTTTTAGCAGCGATTGTATATAGCCCCAAGATTATAGACTCAGAGCCTAGACTTATGTAGCCTCAAAATTATATAGACTCAGAGCAGAGCATATATTCAGAGGTTTTATATAGCCCCAAGATTATAGCCCAGAGATTATAAACTCAGTACAGTCCGAGGGGAGTTCCTATACCAAAATACACCTCCCTACAAAATTTACTATAGGAAATGCCATAGGACTGTCCTCAGAACTTATAAATTCCTCAGTTCCTAGGTACTTGTTTGTATGTATAAAGGGGCGGTAAATCACTCTTTACGATTCGTTTGGAAATTTGCAGAGATTCGTATCCTTCTGGAGTAGCCGAGTGGATTTCGAATCGAATCGAATCGAATCAGTGAAAGCTTTCAAATCGCACCTCGAAGCATCGCCACGCCCTGAAGTACGGGTACAACAATTTGAAGCCTTCGTATTCTGTGAATATTCTTCAGATAATATATCAATTGTAATTACTTTGTATGTACGGATTTGCCTTTGACCTGCAACGATACGTTTTCTCACGATATGATGCATATCGCGATACGATACGTATCACCATACACTCGTCAGTCATCAAAATGAAAGTGTCAATGACACTGTAGCTCAACTTGTCAAGACAAAGACATGTACATGTATAGTATGTGACACAGCAATGACAAACATCTAGGTAATGACCTGATAACAAAGGTACATATAAAGTATTGTAATGGTCTGTACATAAATACTGACCGTAGCCTGTAACAAATGTATAGGTAAAGTATTGTAAAGGTGGGTGACAGTCAGATACTAAACTAGAAAAAATCTTTGAGTCCCAGAGTGGGTCTGACTGAACCCCAAAATATTTGTTCTCATAGCACAGTGACAACAAAGGCAACCCAAAACACACTCATTCCTGTCCCAAGGTGAAAACAAAGGTACCCAAGAAGTTTCGTGAAGATCAGTTCACAAATATGAGCTGTGTAGAAGTTGTGACAAAAAACTGATTGGACCTAATTTCGGTACAAAATGGCCACTGGCAGCCATCTTGAATTTTGGACCGCGCCCAGAAACACTCGTTCTCGTCCCAAGGTGATAACAAAGGTACCCAAGAAGTTTTGTGAAGATCGGTTCATAAATACAGCCTCTAGCACGAGCCGTATTGACATGTGCACTTACAGAGTATAAGTAGCACTGAATAAATCAAAGTTCATCTAATTTGCATAATTTCTGCACGAGAAAAAATCCCGTACTATATGTGATGTATTCCATGTTACTAAACATTCATACAAAAATTTATTAAAATCAGAACTTTCCTACAGAAGTTCTGTACAAAAGACTGATTGCACTAATTTTGGTACAAAATGGCTGCTGGTGGCCATCTTGAATTTCGGACCACACCCCAAAACACTCATTCTCACCCCACGGTAATAACAAAGGTGCCCAAGAAGTTTCGTAATGATCGGTTCATAAATACGGCATCTAGCCTGAGCCGTATAGAAGTTGTGTACAAAAAACTGATTAGACCTAATTTCGATACAAAATGGCCACTGGCAGCCATCTTAAATTTTGGACCGCACCCAGAAACGCTCGTTCTCGTCCCAAGGTGATAACAAAGGTACCCAAGACGTTTCGTGAAGATCGGTTCATAAATACAGACTCTAGCCCGAGCCGTATTGACATGTGTACTTACTGTGTGTAAGCAGCACTGAAAAAATCAAAGTTCATCTAATTTGCATAATTTCTGCACGAGAAAAAAACCCGTATTATATGTGATGTATCTCATGGTACTAAACATTCACACAAAAAATTATTCAAATCAGCGCTTTCATAAGGAAGTTCTGTGCAAAAATCTGATTGCACCAAATTTCGTACAAAATGGCTGCCATCGGCCATCTTGAATTTCGGACCGGACCCCAAAACACTCGTTCTCGTCCCACGGTGATAACAAAGGTACCCAAGAAGTTTCGTAAAGATCGGTTCATAAATACGGCCTCTAGCCCGAGCCGTATTGGCATTTGCACTTACAGTGCTGAAAGTAACACCAAAAAACATCAAAGTTAGTCTAATTTGCATAATTTACGCACGAGAAAAAAAACCCGTATTATATGTGATGTATCCCATGGTACTAAACATTCATACAAAAAATTATTCAAATCAGAGCTTTCATATGGAAGTTCTGTACAAAAAACAGATTTCTGCATCGTCGGTACAAAATGGCAGCTGGCAGCCATCTTGAATTTCGGACCGCACCCAAAAACACTCGTTCTCGTCCCACAGTCATAACAAAGGTACCCAAGAAGTTTCGTAAAGATCGGTTCATAAATACGGCCTCTAGCCCGAGCCATAGCAGCTTGGCACTTACAGCTCTGAAAGTAACACTAAATAAATCAAAGTCAGTCTAATTTGCATAATTTACGCACGAGAAAAAAACCCGTATTATATGTGATGTATCCCATGGTACTAAACATTTATACAAAACTTTATTCAAATCAGAACTTTCATACAGAAGTTCTGTACAAAAAACTGATTTTTGCATCATCGGTACAAAATGGCCGCTGGCAACCATCTTGAATTTCGGACCACACCTAAAAACACTCGTTCTCGTCCCAGGGTCATAACAAAGGTACACAAGAAGTTTCGTAAAGATCGGTTCATAAATACGACCTCTAGCCCGAGCCATAGCCAATTGTTGACGTACGGACAGACGGACAGACGGACGGACGGACAGACGGACGACGGGCCATGACAATAGCTCAAATTTGACTTCGTCAAAGTTGAGCTAAAAATGAGGACACAAGAAGCAAATCTGCAGTTATGGACCACCGGTTCACCCGGTGGTCCATAACTGCAGATTTGCTTCTTGAGTCCTCACATTTCTACTGGGCTGGTGGGTAGAGGGAAAAGTCTAATATCCACACACACAATGGCCAAATAACACATCATCATACAGTTTTGGGTCAAGCAGCTTCATTTCTATGATATTGGATTTCTCAAACTTCTTGACAACAAAACATCATGACACTCTCTTCTGTTTCCTTGGAATTTGTGATTTGTTGGAACATAGTATATAATGGTTCAAGAGCGAGGTTAATGGTTTGTGCTATTCAGTGTAAACAAATACCCAAAAGCAATATGAATTCAGACTTCCACAATCCCGACTTCAAAGAAAAACTGCATATAATGGATGCGAATGGTCAACAATGAGGCCATTTTTGAAGTGTCATTAACAAAATATTAATGAAATTTTGGGTCCACGTGTATCGTGATACAGTGCAAGCAAATCGTAATACATATGGTCAGAGAATGAATCGCGATACATTCGTTTCGCGATTAATCGTTGCAGCCTTAATTTGCCGTGTTGTATTTTATGGGAATGTGCACCTTCTCATCGTTACAAGAACACTAAACAACTTTAGATGACCGGAAATAATTTAACATTGCATACCAGTTGAGCAGAGTGGCAAAAATACGTTTGTCTCACCCAGATAGCAAAAGCATACATGTTTTTTTCCATTCCAACAAATTTCCATATCCCTTATGCACATGCGCGGATTGGGTGCATTTTCATGTGGGGATTTTGGTCCAGAGGGGATTTTACCTCTGGGTATAATCATATTATGTACATGCAGGGATGCGGTGCATTTTCATGTGGGGATTTTGTCCAGAGCAGGCCTGTCATTTTCAGGAGAGCGATTTATTCGCTCGCCTACCGCTCGCCTTAAAAAAAATAAGGAGGGCGAAAACTAACCATTCTTGCTTTAGAAAATAATGATTACCATAACCGCCTTTTCCAAAACCCCACATTTTTTCAGATCTGTGCTGTGTTAGTAGTCTCTGTAAGACGACCACTCTACCTCTCCCACACCTCCGGGCCTTGCCGAGGCCCGGAGGTGTGGAAGGGGCAGTGTATCCGTCTCATAGAGACTACTTTGTTAGCAGCACCAAATAAAATGCACAAAGCCCATTAGGCAGAATTCATCAACAGTAAAACTTCTTTTGCCACGTTTAGCTTTTGTAAGCTTGAGGAGAGCTGATCACTCGCCTAGGCCATGCGAGGGGAGCGATTTTTAGCCCTCCTGCTTTTTTAGGAATGCCAGGCCTGTCGGAGGGGATTTTGTCTTTGGGTATTATTAGTTACCCCGTGTCTGATCACGTGGTACGGGTTTTTACCTACCCGAAGCCAGCCGTATCCCATTCGGCCTTCGGCCTCATATGATCAGACACGGGGTAACGAATTTATCTATTGACTTTCCGTTTTAGAAGTACAATCTATTTCATGTGTGAACACACACAGCATGAGATCTTTTATCTTCCATTGTTGAGCCAAACAGGTTTCTGTGGAATTTTTGTGCAAAAGAGTTTTTGTGAAAATATGCCGATATGACTAGTATAAAAAAAATTATTGAATTTCTGTTTCTCTTTTATGTCTCAAAAACATAGCTTATGAAACCCACATTGGTGGGTACTCGACAAGCTCATTCCAATAAAGGGTCATGAGCTATATTCTGGAGATAAAAAATTAAAATATAATATATGTACACTGTAAAACTGGAATGACGCGTCTTCTACGGGGTATGGACAATTTGTAGATTTCGGAACAAGGCTTCCACTGAGTATGGGAAATTTGTCAGTGGCTGGGCGGACGTATCGTGGGTTTCAATGAATATGATCTCATACCACGTATCTATCAACCAATCAAATCAAAAAAATCACTTTAGTCAATAGATAAAATCATATACTGAAGGAATTTCTCTGAGGGAATTATGTCCTACAGGCATGACGTTACCCATGGGTAAGAAGGGGAGGGGAGAAACCTTTTTCTCTATTGTTTGTTAAGTTTAAGTAAAACAAAAACAGTCAACGAAGCAGGTACTCTCAGAATAATTTACTTTTTCTTATTAAATCATTCATACTATAAATATCAACACATCGTTTCACTGAGGCGGACCTCTGCTTTTTTGTTTCAGTATTAACCCTTTCCATAACAAATCATTCAAATGCCCACTCCTATACACCAGTGTGGCCGTCGGAAGCAAACTCCGAGTGGTAAGGCACAGTCAGACCATAATTGGTTGGTATATGTCTTGGGAAGGTACCTCTGAGACAACCCATTCTGTGAAACAGAATCGCATACTAACAAAATGGTGTTATTCTTAATCTCTATTCTTCTTAAACCTTTAGCCAACGTAACGGCCAAAACCGGCCAGCGCTATTCACAAAAATCGCCGATTAATTTTCATTATCTTTTTCTTTTTTTGTCTCAAAAACATAGGTTATGACCCCTCTTTGGAACGAGCTCGTCGAGCTCGTTCCAAATAGGGGTCATAACCTATGTTTTGAGACAAAAAATGGAAAAAAGTAGTTATTCAAGAATTTTGTTTGCAAGTGTCGTCTGCTTTTCATGTTAGGTAAAGTGAATAAAGTTAAAACCAAAAGCCTAACGAAGAACTTGGCGAACTATCGTTTTCGAACACTCACTGGAAAGATCACGTCAATACCTCTCTAATGAGGGTCATAAACGATTCTTTGGAAGAAATACGGGAATTTTTTAGTTCATTATGATAATGTATTTGATAAGGAGTTATCTTATTTCAGATTATCTGACATGGAAGGAGGGTTAAAATCAAGCTAGGAAATAAGCAGACTGTCATCTGCAGAATGAGGTCACCAGAGGGTGAATTTGGTTATGCTATCCTGCACAGCAGGATAGCATTACTAAATTTACCCTCAGTGAACCCCAGTCTGAATCAAAGTCTCAGGCCTAAACAGAAAGAGGGACTACCCGAGCGGTGGAACTTTATTGTGGTAAACAAGTTCTGTTTTACAGGTTTAATAGGTCCTCGAAACCAACCTCTAAAGATGTAGCAAAATATAAACGATTGGTTAAATTGGACCGGAGTCTATTAACTGGTAAAGTGCTGAGTTTTTTCTGACAACAAATCAAAGCTCCTCATATACTGTTCTATTACATTTAATTGGATAGTGCCTTATAGGCACTATCCAATTAAATGTCAGAGAGCAAAACATTGTATAAAAATTCTGATTCATATCAGGGACAATAAAGGCTTTCTCAGGCAGAATGTAGCTACAGACAGTTATTGCCTGTCACTTTTAGTAAAGCCCAAAATAGCGCTTCCAGCTCTCTACCAGTTAATAAGATTCATCCATAATGTGGCGAAGAAATGACTTGACTATCGCTTCGAGTTTACCCTTCCTGGTACGGATTATTTCAGATTACCCCGAGTGGCCTTTCGTATACTCCCCCAATAGTCACGTTGTGTAGGACAGCTTAAGAGGGGGGGGGGGGGGGGGGAGTACATGGAGAGGGCCACCAGACTCTTCAACTTACTAACTTGTAAGCCGCGGTTGAAGGCAAGTGTACCACTGACGCGCAGTACGCCTCAGTACACATGTGGTCAATCGAGATCAACCCTTTACCTAACATGAAAAGAAGACGACACTTGCAAACAAAATTCTTGAATAACTAATTTTTTGTCTCAAAAACGTAGGTTATGACCTCTCATTGGAACGAGCTCATTCCAAAGAGGGGTCATAGCCTATGTTTTTGAGACAAAAAATGAAAATTGATTTTCGATTTTTGTGAATAGCGCTTGCCAGTTTTGACCGTTACATTGCGTAAAAGGTTAAGTGTCTTGCCTAAGGACACAGCACAGATTCCGCGAGTCTGGATACATATCTCATTTGGAAGAATAAATACACTTCCAGAATATTTATTTATCTATCTATTTATTATATATATATTTATATATTTAAAGTTAGTCTTTCAGCCAAAATGAATAGCGGAAAACACTTGCAAAAAAGTATTCATTATTTGCCTCAAAAGCATAGCTTATACCCGTCATTGTAACAAGCTCTACGAGCTTATTCCAACGAGATGTCAAAACTATGTTTTAGGGACAAAAAAAAAAATAAAACAAAAATCAAATATGTAGGGTGACTTTTGTGAATTGGGCCCACCGGTTCTCGTCGTCACCTTAGGTGAACTCCGTTATGAACGTCATTTTTACGCTAGAAGAAAGGAACGAAGGTAGAATCCCTTTTTATGCCGAGAGAAGTCTAAGTGTGTCTGACTGGGTTATTTAAAGAATGGCCTTTGGGAAATCTCCGGTTCCCCGCAAAATTATTGGTTATTCCACACGAGCTTTTCCAGACTCCCACCTACGGTATCCAACAAATGCCAATTACTTGAATAATTTTTCGCCTCTCTTATAATCAGCTGGTCTGGTCTGTTCTGTTCTGAAAACATTAACCCACACAGAAATATTACACTACCCCCCCCCCCCCCCCCCACCACCCACCAACCCACCCACCCACCCCCATTAGCCTCCAATGAATGATATAAAGATTTGGGATGGGGAGTAATGGACAACCATGATAGGGGTATACTGACTGGGGTGTAAGTTTATACGGATCAGTAAACATCCTCTGGGGCAAATTTTTCTTCAACTTTTTCTGCTAAATTTGGTCTATGTATTTTGCGCAAGCTATTCGCCAGCTGAATCACATCCGCTTCTCGTCGGTTTACAGTTCGCCATTTGTCCAGACTTCGTTTTGCTTGCTCCTCAAATGTTATGTCACCTCTTGCGGCGAACATGTCCATTCTCTCAGCGTCGCGCCGTAAAAGGGTGTTTTCCCTTCGAAGAGTACTGAAGGGTAGATTCACATACAGTTTTCTCCAATCTCGTCCAATGGAATTGGCGACGTATTTACATGCATCTTCGAGATGATCTGAAAATAAAGATCAACATTTTTTTCAAACAAAACAATGAAGTTTCCAAGTAGAGAACGTTTTCAAACATTCCTTGCAATACAGAATCCGCATCACATACACCATCTCCCACATTTTGAGGAAAACTAGAGCGCTTGAAACAGATTAAAATTGCCAATAAGAGGTTAACTTCTTTGCATGCTTCTGATGGATATTCCTGCCCATGACACAAAATATCTTGCAACTTAACCCTTTCAACCCTGTGCGCATAAATTCTTGCATGAAGAAAAAATTGGTAGTGGACGAGCAGACGATATAAAAAGAAAAAAACAGAAGCGAGGCTCGGTAATAATTTAATTCAACAGCTCGACAGAGCTGTTGAATTAAATTATTACTGAACCTCCCAACAAACCAGGATGGTTTCGCCCATTGCGCCGTTGACAGTATTGGCTGAAATAATACCTACCAGGGCGCCATTGTTGAAAGGCTTAATAAATATAATTTGGGCACATTTAACCAAATGTCTCTCTTGTAAACTGAATGGACTAATTGACCAATGATTTCTTTAGTTAAATTTAGAGGAATTTTTAATCAAATCTAGTCAAGGCTGCTTCACAGCAGCCATGGGGTATTGGGGGTTTTTTAAGGTCACATATTTCTGCACAATGGCTAATCATGACCACGACAGTTTTACGGGTGGAGGAAATCGGAGTACCCGGAGAGAACTACCGAGCAATGGCGAGCAACTGTCAGCTCCCCAACATACGAACTCCACACAAGCAGGGTTAGCATTGGTTGAAGACAAGTGCACCATCAACGTGCAGTACGCCTTAGTACACGACGTCACCGTGCCCCCACATGGGCAATGTGGGTGAAGTGTCTTGCCCAAGGACACAACGCGGTTGGCGCAGGTGGGATTCGAACCGAGGACCTCTCGGCTTGTAGCCTGCACCTTTACCTACTGAGCCACCGCGCCCCCACAGCAGCCATGACCAGATTTGATGAAAAATATTTTGAAAATTCTCAGCGGGTTAAGAGTTAAACCTGGAATTCCCATAAAAATCATTTAAAGACTGCCCTTGGACGAATGAAGCGGAGGGTGGGAAACAGGTGGAACGTGCCCTCAACACAACTTTCCAAAATGTTTGGAAGAGAGAGAGAGAGAGAGAGAGAGAGAGAGAGAGAGAGAGAGAGAGAGAGAGGACACTATCTGTAGGCTACTAAAATATTTTATACATCACCACCAGGCGCTACACGACTCAAATGCACTCACCTGAAACCGATATTTCTCCTTTGTACACGAGTGATGGTATTCCAAGTCTTATACGATCTGTAAAAATATTATCGTAGCAACAAACAACGGCGGTCGATGGGGGTGGGGCGACCGTCTCGAGCGTCATCATTTGGGGGAATATTATGACACAATATGACCATAACGTCATGAAATCCAGACATCTCGTCCCCTGAGTTCCAATGTGTTCTATGTGCCAGTAGGCACACAGAACACATTGACATTGGAACTCAGGGGACGATCTATAGAGAAGCCACTACAAAATGTTTAAATACGATGATCCACGGGGTAAGAACCAGGGGCGGATCCAGGGGGGGGGGTGCTCTGGGTGCTCGAGCACCCCCCCCCCCCCCCCACACACACACACACGCCTACTCACTACTCACAGTCATCCAAAAAAATTTGAATTTGCAGACATTCTGAAAGAGTGAGAACTTCATCCCAATCACAAGTATTACTGTAATAAGCATACGCGATTACTGTATTTCCGATCCAGCCTCCAATAATCTATCTTAAAGATTTAATTTCAATAAAATGCAGTTGTTATAAGAATGTGCCTGGAGTTTTACCAGTTACCAATCACAGCATTTCCCAAAATGGGTAGCATTTGAATCAGTTGACGAGCTGATTCCAATGTCAACCATATATTTACGGTCTTATGGACAAAGTTTCCACGTATATCAGCTCTGTTCCTAAATATATCTTTGTTCAGCTGAATCAGTGATGCTATGGTGACGTTCGCCTTCAGCAATAGTTTTACACTATGACAGATGATTGAATGGGACAATTAAATATTTAACATTTACAAAGAGCATTTAACATTGGTGAATGATTCACCAATGTTAAATGCACTTTGATAAATATTAAATTGTCGCAACAGTTGAACTTGCTGGATAATGCCTACAGGCATTCTCTAGTAAACTGAAACAATTTAATGTTACAGAGCAACAGGACATCTAGTATCCAGACTTATTTCTTCGATAACATGAATAAAATAATTAAGCTACTTACCAGTTAAGATCAGTTGATGGAACAATGTATTTACACAGTGTACAAGTTTGTGCGTTCACATAGCACGGTAGAAGCGAACAAACTGAGACAGGACTTGGGTGTTTCAGAAGCGGATCCAGGATTTTAAAATAGAGGGACGTCGCCCTCTATACTTATATGGTCACAAACTGTTGTGATGCAAGTGTGCACATACTATTAATTTATAGTACGCACTGACTTCAATTATTTTATTAGAATTGACTGGGGCGTGCCTTTGCCTTTGGCACGCTCCAGTCAATTCTAACAAAATAATTTTCAACGACATATACTTTTTATGTCTGATTAATAGACGGGGAAACACGCGGCATGCGCCCCTCTATTTTCTCAGAACTGATTTCTGAGAAACTAGAGGGGCGCACGCCATGTGCGCCCCCGTCTAAATCTGCCTTTGGGGTGTTTAACATTTAAATAGTATATGCATCTCAAAGTTGACCAGAAGAAATGTGACCCCCCCCCCCCCCCCTCTCGGCCACTCACCCAGTGGCACCAACCCATCCACACATTCACCCACCTACATACACTCATACTTCTTGGAACTTCTGTCGCCCCTGCGTACAACAGGTATGTCATAGTGAAAATTATTATGTTTCTTCCAGGCAATCCCCGCATTTCAGTTAATTTGAGGCAAAATCCAGGGGTGATTATATTTGCTTCTTGGTAGGTAACAATTTCGAATGATTATTTTGTTTTTCATTGGGCAGTGTCAGTACCATAATTGTTTTTACCAAATTTCAAGCCAAATCGGCAGAAAATAGGTTTAAGAGAAAGGACAAATATATGACCACGATACGTCTCAGATAGCATCTGATGGGTTCCTAATTCAAATTTTTTTTCTAGGGGAGGACCCCCAGACCCCCCGCTAATTGCTTCGCGCCTTCGGCGCTCGCAAGGACGGCGCAGAGCGCCGTCACGTTGCGCGCCTTCGGCGCTCGCCGACCAACAATAGCACCCCCCTTATAAAATCCTGGATCCGCCCCTGAGAACGGCACCTAAAGTTCGCACCAGACGGTAATCGATTATACTTGTCCGCCACTGTGTGCAAAGCGAACAAAAAAAAAATTCAGCTTTCAATCCTCTTTTTTTTAAACCTACCAGAACCTACTGTGTATGATGTCAGTTGTTAGAAACAGTTTTTGGAAAAATAAGATTCACTAGGAGTATAATGGGGAAGTGAGATAGATAGATAGATAATTTATTTGCAGTATATAGAGTATACAACAACAAACAATAAATACGAACATAGCAAATAATTTATATACTGCATGAGAATGGCATAGCCCGACAGGCTGTCTGCCTGCCATTCCCACTGGATGAGCCCTGATAGGTGTCCTGACAGCAGAGTTACCAAATACTGTGACGGTTAACTCTTTATTAAATGGTGAGGTTGTTTCACCCCTTAGTGTAGAGACGCGATTGGTCCTGAATATAAGCAATGATGTTTCTTTTTACGGTCTGCCGGTTCAAGGGAAATGCAAGTAATAACTCAGTTCGTTGATTTGTCTGTACTATAGACGAGAGAATCCAGAAAAGAGGGCAAGTAAAAGAGAGACATGGAAAACGGGGAAAAATTATAAAAATTTTTTTTAAAAATGAATAAAGTTATCGGCGACAATCCGGGCACATAGTGTTGCTACAAGAAACATTAGAGAAGTAGTTATTCAAATACTGAGCAGTTATGCCTTTTTTTTAAACGTGGTCTAGGGTAGTTTTGTAAGGCTGGTTGGAGAATGGGGTGGGAGAATAAAGGGCGTATGGTTAGTGGGTGACACAAAAGAGAGGGGCACGGGATGTCATCAAGCAGTTCATCTCCTGAGTGTTGGGAGGAGAGAAGAGGCGTGGCAATAGGGAGGCAGTTGGAAGCAACTCCCTCACCCGAGAACAACGACAAATCAGCGGCCGGCCCAAGTGTTATTATTATTATTGGAAACATGTTGAAATTTGTTCAACAACACATTGTTCCTTCAATTCGCATTCTACGGCAAGTTTTTATTCCAAACGGATACACTGACAAAATCAATGACGAAATAACTCTAAGGGCGCAGGCAACGTCACTTGACTGTCGTCTGATGGTTTTATAGACTGTATCATCGACAAGCTTATTGTAACAATAGTAATCTTTACGACATCAAGTCGATGCGTGTCAGGTAAAGATGACTTTCGAAAGTGCTTTAGATATTTTGAAGAAGGTGTCGACGTCTTGCAATCGAAGACTTGTTGCCTGACACGATTAGATTTTTAAAGAACCAAGTTGCAAGATGCTCTTCACAACGTTTAGGCGTTTATCTAATAAAAGCAACCTACTTGACGGCGTGTTATTTTTTATTTGTTATCAACAAGTATGTCAGCCCTTCTTTATCTCGAAACTTTGTGCCATCCAAACCAGGCAGTGTACTCTTTTTTAACTGGTCAACTAAAACGAATCGGCTGGATCAACCAGCACTATAAAACAAAAAGTACATTCGAATTTTCTTACTTGGTACATAGCTCTAGGAGCTCGTTCCAATGAAGAATAATAAATTATGTTTTGAAAGCAAAAAAAAAAAAATGAAAATTTTCAATCAATTGTTTAACCCTTTACCCAACGTAACGTAAAACCGGCCAGCGCTATTCACCAAAACGCCAATTAATTTTCATTATTTTTTTCATTTTTTGTCTCAAAAACATAGGTTATGACCCCTCTTTGGAACGAGCTCGTCGAGCTCGTTTCCAAGAGGGGTCATGACCTATATTTTTGAGACAAAAAATTTAAAAAAATAGTTATTCAAGAATTTTGTTTGCAAGTGTCGTCTCCTTTTCATGTTAGGTAAAGGATTAAGTGTCATGATGAAAAAAGCAAGTGAAAGATTTTTTTACTGGGATTTAACGACACTTTCGACAGGCAGGATCACCTCGTGTCGGACCGTTTTACCGGTGGAGGAAGCCGGAGTACCCGGGGAGAACCACCGAGCTGCGACGAGCAACTGCCATGCTCCTCAATGTATACCAACTCCACTCAAGCAGGGTGAAGACAAATATACCCTCGACGTGCACTAGGCCTTGGTACAAAGTGCCACCGCGACACCGAGAAGTGACCGATTACTGCTTCGCAGCGCCTGAACTCTTTATACAATATATTTATCATCGATTTATAGAAGCCGACAGATCATATATCTAATCCCAGAAGTGTTACTGAACGAAATAACTATAGATCGAATATGAATGCACCGATCATCACGCGCTATTTGTTAATCCTTTACCAAACGTAACGGCCAAACCGACCAGCGCTATTCACAAAAATCACCATTCAATTTTCATTATTTTTCTCTTTTTCTTTTATCTCAAAAACGTAGCTTATGAGCCCAGAAGGATTCCAACAGGGCGGGGGGTTTCTTCGGAAAGTGTGTTCGATTAAACTGGAGTATCTCTACTGGTTCGGATTCCCCCAGAATCCCCGTTTTCGACCTATTACAGATACTAATCTAGCTACTCTAACTCTATCAGTCTATCTAGTCCTATACCTACTCTTGACTACCACTGGTTCCATCCTTTACCCTAGTCCAAGTCTCAGAATGTTTAATCAGATTGCTCCATTCCCCGTAACCTGTATCTATAAAAACAGAGTTATCACCCTTGCATATAACGAAGGACTATATGATCCCTAAAGCCAAGCAGCAATCGGGTATATGGCCGCCGAAACCCTCCCGCTTCTCTGCATTATTTTGATTCGGTGCCTATTTCTAATTCTACCTTTCCGGAAAATATTCTTTGACGTTTGCCGCTTTTTCCAACCAAGTTGTTATTTGTTGGTTGTCTCAGCATATCCACGAACGAGTCGATCATTTAACTACAGAGAAGGGCATGCATAGATTGCTTCCCGACGCCAACCGTAGGTACCGCCCTATTCCCATGCATCTCCAAGTATTTGGGGCGGATAGTTTCATATTCATGTACACATCTGGATTCGGTGGCTTTACTGGCATAAAGAGATGCGCTCGGAGCGGCCCCCACCCCACCCCAACTAAAAATACTGTTTAACTGCCTAATTTCATTTTAGATTAATCATCAAATTTTAATTTAAATCAATAAGATCGGTTCAGAAAGCAGGACGTAAAAGTGTGGTGTTCCTCAGGGCCCAGTTCTTGGACCACTCTTATTTACTCTGTACACTTCTTCTCTAGGTCGCCTTCTTAAAAAGCATGGCATATCATGTCATCTGTACGCAGACGACACCCAAATGTACATCACGTTAAACCCATCTGTTCCAAGTGACTCATTCACCGCAGTCAATAACATGGAAACCTACATAAATCTTGTGCGGATGTGGATGATAGACTTTAAACTGAAAATGTATGACTCTAAAACTGAATTCTTAGTGATATCCGGAGTTCGCATGGCTACACCCTCTATTACATCAATTCTAATTGGAAACAACATCACTATGAAAAGTGAATCGGCCAGGAATATTGGACTGATCATGGACACAAATTTAAAACTAGACATCCATATCAATAAAATATGTCAAAAATGCTACTGGCAGCTTCGTAATGTTGGAAGACTGCGACCTTATTTTAACCAGTCAGTGCTTGAAAAACTTTTGCACTCCTTCATCACCTCACAACTAGACTATTGTAATTCGGTGTTAGTGGGGCTGTTCCAGAGCCTGATTCAGAAGATTCAAACAGTTCATAATGCTGCTGCTAGGATAATTACTGCTATCAAATGCTCTGAACACATAACACCTGTTTTAAGACAACTATATTGGCTTCCAGTTACATAGAGAATTGATTTCAAAATATTGATCTTAGTATTCAAATGTATCCACAAACTGGCTCCAGTTTACCTGCAAGAGTTCCTCACTGTATATAAACCATCACGCAGTCTCAGATCTAAAAACCAAATTCAACTAGTTGTACCTTTTAGAAGATCTAAGCAGGCTCATGATCGTGTGTTCTCCATCGTGGGTCCCAGACTGTGGAATTCCCTGCCAATTAGTGTCAGAATTTCAGAATCATTCGTTGTCTTCAAAAGAAATCTTAAAACTTTCCTATTTACTGAAGCATTTTCCTGAACCTTTCGAAGAGGCAAAAAACAGATATGACACTTTATTTCAGAAAAGTGTATTTATTTCTGTGAAGCGTTTTAGAGCACTATATGTGGTTTTACGCTTTAGAAAATCAATTATTATTATTATTATTATTATTATTATTATTATTATTATTATTAACCAAACATACGTTTAGGACTTCATTTAATTTATACGCAGAACGACACATGCGTATGAATGGGTTAATCGATATGGCACTCGAGTTTTATCCTTCCGCGATGGGACATGTGCCATATCGATTAACTCATTCACAGGCATGTGTCGTTCTGTGTTTATTACACGCCCTTCCGTCTACAAAAAACAATCATTAGAAGGACACTCGGCAATTCATTTGAACAGCTATCAACAAAAAGAACACATTTTATCGCCAACCAAATTTGCGAGGGGAACCCGTGTTACTATTTCGTCTCCTGAATTCCAGTGTGTTCTATGTGCCTATTGGCACATAGAACACACTGGAACTCAGGGGACGATTTGTAGCTATCGCCAGAGATTCAAATTGTAATTGCGGTGCACGATTTGTAGACAATTCCAGTGAAATATCGCTTCTTTTCAAGAATAGTGCGTCTACGATTTCTGTTCCGCACATATGTGCAGAACAGATTTTCATTTTCCGCATGGTTTAGTGTTGCTGTAGATGGGGATTTCATAGAACAGGCGTGTAATAAAATATTTTATTCTTAACTAAAATTCCCGTTTAACCCTTTACCCAACACAGACGAAATCAAAATTTATTATTTTAAATATTATTTTTTCAAATTTTTAAAAAAATCTCAACAAAACCATATCATGTGACCCCTCGTTGGAACGAGCTCGTTCCAACGAGGGGTCACATGCTATGGTTTTGTTGAAATTTTTTGAAAAATAATATTTTTTCAACTGCTGAATTTGCATATTACTAGGGCGGATGCGGCCGATTCGTTGGGTAAAGGGTTAAAAAAATCCACACTGTTTCAGAGTGGAGCAAAGACGTCTAACGACATTACACACGTAGGGTAAAAGGGGATGGAGGCTTTTTATCTCATTGTTCTATTCAGTGATCGGGAACCCACCGGGAATGATATTCATCGAGTCTCAATAATAAATAATTACAAACTTGTTTATTTTGAAGTAAGTTCATTTTTTTATCTGAATAACATTGATATGTACTTGTTTAATGTTTACCTGTAGGCATGGAGACAACTGGAAGACTAAATAGCAATATGTTCCGGTTACTTGGCGAGTAAAAATTATAAACGGATGGGTACGTCCTTTTGCATCCTCTCATACACACGAGACAGCTAATTCCCCGGATGCTCGCTGTCGAGTTTGAAAGGTAAAACTCATTTAATATTCCGAAAAACTTGCCGTCCAATCGATTATTCAAGCATATCAGGTAATTTGTCACTTGGTTCATTGATAGGAGTCAGTTTTATTGGTTACAGTATCTACAACACAAGGACTGTTTCGATCAACAGTGTTATTTCAATAATTTGAATTAATTCAAAGAGGAACGCAATTCTAGGGGCGTGTGCAGGGGTGTCACCCCAGAATCTTCAGTCCAATACTTATGTCGAGGGCGAGTTTTCGACCTTTTGTTGTGCATAATACTTGAAAGCTGTCTCGTAGGAGCTGTTAAATTTTGAATAAACCTAACCAAAACTAAGACTGAGAAAAAAATGAAACGGTTCAGGTTATCCGACCGATCCTAATTTTGAGCCCGCACCAGGATTTCCCCCGACGTGGCTATGATTCCCGACAAGGAGGGGAGCGAGTCCACGGCCCCACAGGGCCGACCATGACAACCCCCCCCCCCCACGACGGGGGCTGTAAGCCCCCCCACCACCACCACCCTAGGCCCGACCCTAATTTTTTATGAGCTCTTGGTAAAAAGTTATGTTTACAGTTCGTGTAGAGTGTATTATCAATAAATTACCCGCAGAGTGGAGATTCCACCCAAGGAATAATTACAAATTTGATGCAAAGAACAACAAAGCACAAGTAAAATTCCAGCCAATGAACCTCCGGGTTAAACCCAGAGGTCCATTGGCTGAAACGTTGCTTGTGTTTTTTGTCCATATGTACAGAATTTGAAAGTGATACTTTGGGTGATATCTTCACTCCGTGGGTGATCTTGTTACAATCCACTCTCCATGTACTGTAAAACGATATCTGAAGATACTTACAGATCGGGTGTAAAATACACCGCAAACACGTGAAAAACATTTTAACCCTTCACCTAATCCGACAAACAAAATTATCATTTTTGCCTCAGAAACGGAGCTTATGACTCCTCACTGAGCTCGTTCCAATCAGGGTGGGGATGGAGGGTGGGGGGGGGGGGGGGGGGGGGGTCATAAGCTATGTTTTCAAGACAAAGTATGAACAAATAATCAAAGTGAATGACGATTTTTTTTATAGCAGTGACCGTTGTGTTGCTGTACGTTTAGGTAAAGGTTTCAGAAAATCAAAAAGAAAAATAAATTTAAAAAAAAAACCCCGATCGAACGACCCTATTTTTCCATTGCATGTAAGTTGTCCTAAACCATTAGTTTGATTTAACCCTCTGAACCCCAGTGGTATGTTCCATATCGGTTCAATGACAGCAATCAGAAGATTCCATATTCATTGTGTGGGGGTAGACCAACTAATATTTTCAACTTGCAGCCTTCGGGATTGGTGTACCCCACATATCCACACAGCAGCCACCACTACTTAACCCTTTACCTAACATGAAAAGCAGACGACACTTGCAAAAAAAATTCTTGAATAACTAATTTTTTTCATTTTTTGTCTCAAAAACATAGGTTATGACCCCTCGTTGGAACGAGCTCGACGAGCTCGTTCCAACGGGGGGTCATAACCTATGTTTTTGAGACAAAAAATGAAAATTTATTGCCGATTTTTGAGAATAGCGCTGGCCGGTTTTGGCCGTTACGTTGGGTAAAGGGTTAATGGAATTATGACGTATCATGTTACGGGGAAAGCGGTCTCTTGTGTTCAAAGGGTTAAACATATTTTATTTGCCATAATTTACAGCAAAAAAGATTGGAGAATAAGTTATTTCCTAGACACCTCTCCTCGAAAACTAAACTTTCAATTAGCGGGAGAAGTACATAAAAAAAAATCAAGAAATGTTATTTTATAAACTAGAATGAAATGCGTGTAACAGGTTACCGTCATCCTAGCCAGCCTGCTGACAATGGGGTATTTTCCTCTCACCGTCATCATTGCATCAAATATTTTACTGCAAATAGTGGCAAATAAAATATGTTTAAACCAAACTAACAGCTTTGATATCATAAATTAAAAGTGTGTTTAAATCAAGTTCACTGGATTACACGTGGGCATCGCATACTAACTCTCAAGGCCACAGATAAAAGTATAGAACCTGAAGCCATCGACATTCATGAGCCGCCAGGCGCCACTTTGAGCCGAAGCCAACCGTTTATTTTTGTCAGCCTGCTGTGAGAGAATTTCTGAGATACATTCACTCTCAATGAATTGTGTACGACGAACGACGCCAGAAGTTAGGCAACTGAGTCATCGCTTAGATCCAGTGTCTGGTCATCCATGGAATAAATAGCTAAACCGACTAGCTAGCCATAAAACATCAGAACCAGTCATTAATCAAGAGGCTGAAATGCTTCCATGCTGGACATCTTTGACATAAGAAATTATAGTGATAAGTGTGGTGTATAGATGGTGCATGGTGGGTAATATACACGAAAAAAGACAGATACCGATATCAAGGGGATACCGAAAAACCGAACCGAACCAATCATTAACCCTTTAAACAACGAATCTTCCGCATCCGCACGTGTAATATACAAATTCAGTAGTTGAAAAAATATTATTTTTCAAAAAATTTCAACAAAACCATATCATGTGACCCCACGTTGGAACGAGCTCGTCGAGCTCGTTCCAACGAGGGGTCACATGATATGGTTTTGTTGAAATATTTTGAAAAAAATGATATTTAAAATAATAAATTTTGATATCGTTTGCGTTGGGTAAAGGATTAAATACCGAAACCGTCGGAATTTTCAAATTTTCTAATATTCACTATTTTGTTTCGTTGATGCTTGATAGCAGCTGAAGGGATCCTTTCCATGAAAGAAGGGTCTGGGTAAATGTCCCGAATTCCCACTTTTGACTACAAACTGCACGTGCCCAGATGCTTAGCAGATTTCTAGTTAAGTCTTGGCTGCCTTAACACGCATCCAATACTTAATCCTTCACCTAACGTAACGGCCAAAATCGGCCAGCGCTATTTTCAAAAATCACCAGTTAATTTTCATTATTTTTTTCATTTTTTGTCTCAAAAACATAGGTTATGACCCCTCGTTGGAACGAGCTCGTCGAGCTCGTTCCAACGAGGGGTCATAACCTATGTTTTTGAGACAAAAAATGAAAAAAATTAGTTATTCAAGAATTATTTTTGCAAGTGTCGTCTGCTTTTCAGGTTAGGTAAAGGGTTTACTAGAAATTACTGCCCAGATGATATGTCAATTGTCACCCCCTAAAATGGCAAGCTGAGGGCACATGCTTGGAGATCACTAACGCCTGAAGTAAGCCTTTAAAGGTTAAGGCGTGTTTCGAACAATTATACTGTTGATATGATATGCGTTGGAAAAAATTTCAATGTTGAACTCATTGGCAGTGGCGGGGGTATTTGTAGCACTGTGGTAGAATGATCCAAGAACAACTTGTTCTGAATTTTCCTAATGTGAATTCCCCTTTGGTACTATCGGTAAACTTAACCCCGATTGTCCACATGGAGGCACGATGACACCGTGCACTAAGGCGTACTGCACGTCGATGGTGCGCATGTCTTCAACCAATCTAACTCTGCCTGTGTTGCAGTGCCGAGTTACGATGTTGGGGAGCTGGCAGCGGCTCGTCGTTGCTCGGTGGTTCTCTCCGGGTACTCCGGCTTCCTTCACCCGTAAAACTGTCACGTTCATGATTAGCCATTGTGCATAAGTATGTGACCTTAAACACCAAAAATAAATAAAAAAAAAAATAAATAAATAAATAAATAAATAAATAAATAAATAAATAAATATCGGTAAAGTAAATCTCAGTCACGTCAGATACCGAATACCAGACCGATTCCGTGGTATGCCCCCCCCCCCCCCCCCCCCCCGCACACACCTAAAATACCGAAACCGAAATCGAACTCAAAATTCCAATAGCGCCCATCTCTAGTGTGGTGTTTGAAACGCTGCAAATTTGTATTATTGACGAAAGGCGGAAATGCTCTCTTAGCGGATGTTTTTGACGCCGGGAATCACAATCACTGATGGATTGGGCATTGTTTCGACAATAAGAGCGGTGGGTGAGAGACAGATAAACCGACATTGTGATTCTTGTCTACTACCCCCTCCAAACTTCGCTACATGAACAATCAACTGAAAGTATGTGACGAGATTAAACATTAACCTTAAAAGCCTCAAGATAAGACTGAAAAAAACTGACTGCTCTTAACAGGTGCTCCTCTCTGCAATTCTCTTTCTCTTATTGGTGTTTAAGGTCACATATTTCTGCACAATGGCTAACCATGGCCGTGACAGTTTTACGGGTGGACGAAGCCGTAGTACCCGGAGAGAACCATCGAGCAACGGCGAGCAACTGTCAGCTCCCCAACATACCAACTCCACACAAACAGGGTTAGCATTGGTTGAAAACAAGTGCTCCATCGATATGCAGTACGGCTTCGTACACAACGTCACCGTGCCCCCACGTGGGCAATGGGGGTGAAGTGTCTTGCCCAAGGACACAATGCGGTTGCCGCAGGTGGGATTCGAACCTAGGACCTCTCGGCTTGCAGCCTGCACCTCTACCAACTGACCCCCCCCCCCCTCCATCTGCAATCATAACGAAGTCATCAAATTCTGCTTGCAGTGGTATCCAGTCAAGTCAAGGCCACCTATAATATATAGGCTGCCAAGACTTGAGTAGAGACCACTTCTAGCAGAATTTTACTTGGAAAAAAATATGGACAATAACGAGGCCTTATGGTTAACCCTTTACTCAACGTAACGGCAAAAACGGCCTGCGCTATTCACAAAAATCGCCAATTAATTTTCATTGTTTGTCTCAAAAACATAGGTTATGACCCCTTTTTGGAACGAGCTCGTCGAGCTCGTTCCAATGTGGGGTCACAACCTAAGTTTTGAGACAAACAATGAAAAAAAAATTAGTTATTCAAGAATTTTGTTTGCATGTGACGCCTGCTCTTCGTTTTAGACAAAGGGTTAAAAAACCAAACAAGCACCAAAGTTTAAAGCTTTTATCTCCGTTTCCTTTCGAGGAAAATCCTCCGTACAATCTCAACGATAATTACATGGAAAGTAATGGTAATTTCGCAGCGGTGCACAGTGATAGCTCCGTGTTTATGATGATTAGACTTGGAAAATCAATCACCGAGGAGATGTTTGAAAAGAAAATTTACCTGTGCACGCTCCGACTCCATCAGTCAGATATGACAGTCAGTCAAAGCGGATTAGCTGTGTTACATGATGTCGCTAAGGATACTCGTCCTCAAAACATCGGAAAAAATTTGAATGTAGTACCTATATGCTCTTCTCGACAAATTATCACCTCAATGGTCAATATTTTTTTGCACAGAGATTACAAATAGGCCTGTATTTAACCCTTTGAAATCGTAAGGATGATTTTTCGGTCCAAGGCATTATTTCGTCCATTTTTTGTCTTTCTATAAGAGGTCTATTATTATTTATTTATTTATTTATTGAGGTTTAATGTCACATACTTATGCACAATGGCTAATTGTGATCGTACCAGTTTTACGGGTCGAGGAAGCCGGTGTTCCCGGAGAGAACCACCGAGCAACTGTCAGCTCCTCAACATTCTATCTCTGTTCAAGCATGGTTACAGAGGTTGAAGACATGTGCATCATCGACGTGCAGTACGCCTTAGTACAAGGCGTCATCGTGCCCCCATAAAGTGCCTCGCTCCAGGACACAACGCGGTCGTCCCGGACGGGGCTCGAACTCGGGACCTCTAGCATAGATGAGTGCAACAGTCTACCACTGAGCCACCGCGCTCCCGATAAGAAGTCTATTCACGGGGCATTGATGATAAAATAATAACTGCAGCCAGAAGGCTGCAGACAGCAGTTAATATTTTATCCTCCATGTATATTGATATTGGACTGACCCATCTCGCTGTAAGTGTACATAAATACGATACCATTCCTTGAAACCATTGTTCAAAGGGTTAACCCTTTACCCAACGTAACGGCCAAAACCGGCCAGCGCTATTCTCAAAAATTGCCAATTAATTTTCATTATTTTTTCATTTTTTGTCTCAAAAACATAGGTTATGACCCCTCGTTGGAACGAGCTCGTCGAGCTCGTTCCAACGAGGGGTCATAACCTATGTTTTTGAGACAAAAAATGAAAAAAATTAGTTATTCAATATTTTTTTTTGCAAGTGTCGTCTGCTTTTCATGTTAGGTAAATGGTTAAGGACAATGATACCTTGATTTCTCCATGCCCAGTTCTGCTGTTTGTCAGCTCAACGGAAGTTTATTTTGTTAGAAAAAAAGCTGACCAGCGGCAACACTCGCCCGAGTGTATGATTATTCTTTGTTATCCAGAAACTGTTGTTTTATGCCACCTTGAAATCTAAATTCGGATTTTCTTTAAATCGATGCCACGATTTTTCCGAAAATACGAATTCAGATTTTCAAGTAGCATAAATTCGAAAACGTTAGTGTCATGTGCAATTTAGTTATTAATCTGTAATTAAATCTGGAATAGTTAATCCGTAATTACGAATGACTAATCCATAATTACGAAATAGCAAATCCGTAATAATGAAATACTAGTCAGTAATTACCAATTAGCTAATCCACAATTAGGAAATACTAATCCGCAATTACGAACTAGTAATCCGTGATTTCAAAGCAGCTGAACTGCAATCATACAGTTTGATGAGTACCGGTTACGATAATTTATGTACTTGGGATTCCCCCCCCCCCCCTCTCTCTCTCTCTCTCTCTCTCTCTCTCTCTCTCGGCAGCTTCCTTTGTCAAAAAGTAACATTTGTAGAACGGACGATTAGCGAACTAAGCACGCAAAACCCTTAAAGTTGTTTCGCGACCCAAGTCAAGAACACATTCAAAACATCAAGCCCTTATGCGCGTCAACGGTTCATTTGGCACCCCCACTGCCTTCATTATCATCCAATTTCTATGAAATCTAGAAATTAGAATAAAGAATGAGTCTTGAATGCACGATCTAAATGAAAGAAAAAAGTAACTAGGACGACCACTTTTTTCCTAAAATAGTTTTAAAGAAAGAAAGTGAGTCAGCTGAAACATGCAATATGTTACTGTTTTTATGGCACTCGGATGGAAGCATCTTAATTCCAGGCTCTCAGTCCTTCCGCCTGTCTTCCTGGATTCTGTCTACCGACAATAAACTAATTAAAAACATCTTTGTGTATAGAATTACTTCTAAAGTTTAGAACGGCGAGTTCAAACCAATCAATATTAGCTGTACAATAATAACAAATTGATTAGAACTGGCTCAAATAAGAATGTACTACGATAGTACAAACAGACGAACATCACATGTTTGGCCTATTTATAAATCTGCCCACGGGAATTCCCCCCACATCGCACATGTGTTTGTAAACGTTAGCAGACCATTGATCACCCAAAATCCAACCGATTGCGAAATAACTTGTTGATAGTTGTCAAATGAATGGTTGAGTGTAATTGTTTTTATAGACGCGAAGGCCCGTAATAAACACAGAACGACACGCGCATGTCGTTCTGTGTTTGTCGATCCTTCTTTCTTACAAAGATAGATATTCTTTTTCGTGCTGTAACCTTGAAGACATCAAGATAGTAACACAACTGGTGGAACTCCGCGGCATAATCATAAAATTACTGCTGTGATGAGACTCCATTTTTAACCCTTTACCCAACGTTACGGCCAAAAATCGGCCAGCGCTATTCTCAAAAATCGCCAATTAATTTCCATTATTTTTTCATTTTTTGTCTCAAAAACATAGGTTATGACCCCTCGTTGGAACGAGCTCGTCGAGCTCGTTCCAATGAGGGGTCATAACCTATGTTTTTTACACAAAAAATGAAAAAATTAATTATTCAAAAATTATTTTTGCAAGTGTCGTCTGCTTTTCGTGTTAGGTAAAGGGTTAAATTAATCTGATGGTTTTGGTAAAGTCATTAAAGATTTTGTCAAATCAAGTCTCGGTTGAGAAACATTTCTTGCGTTGTTTGAAATAAAATGAAAGTTTGTGGTATTTGTTAGAGTCAATCGTACAGAATATTTCAGTTGGTCGGAAAAGCGAGCCACAGGTTCGGGCTACGGACCAACTGGAATATTCCGCCCGGGTGCATCTAAACATATAGGCGATGGACTATTTAAAGGCAAGACTGTTTAGACCACAACAGCGTAGAATTCCTTGTAGAATATGACTGGTAGCTTGAAAGCTCAAGGTACACCCACTAATCCGCGCATATTATTAGTTATTCTTGTGTTGTCCAGGGTGTATGGGAATTTACACCGCTTTGGGAACTCATACACCCTGATGCGAAGCTGAAGGGTGCATGAGTTCCCAGACCGGTCTAAACTCCCATACACCCTGGAAAACACACGGATGACGGATTTTTTTTATTTATTTCTAAGAATTTTGGTGTTCTTAATACTTTAACCTACATAGTGGGAAAAACCTGACAGAAAATTTGTACTTTGTAAGTTTCTTAATAAAACCAGACAAATATGGATGTCATTGGAACTGGTTCAATGGACCAGTTCCAATGACATTCACATCTGTAATGTTTTATTGCACATAAATATTAAATTTCCTGTATTTTTATTTTTTTTTTCTAGCATAACCGAGCAGAAGGTATGAATTAATAATTAAAAATGGGTACTTTTTTTAGCCATATAGCCTGCTATTGTGTATTCTTGTTTTTACACCGTTGTTAACCACGTTGTTAAAAAAAAACCACTGTGGATTGCAAGTGACACCGTACCTCTCAGCCAATCAAAACACAGTATTTTGATTCATTTGTAAATAGAATATAATATACCTTTTGATTTGCGCTCTGTTTTAGCTGCATCTTTTTTTCTCCGGCTGCTGACACTTAACTTTCTTAGAGTGTCCGGTGATAATTTAAGTATGCGAATCTTTTTCATAACTTCACACTTGTCGTCAATTTTTTTAATTCGATGATGTAGTGAGACTAATTCTTTGTCCATGTCGCGAACACTTTGTCTCATATTTTCGATGTCATGATTTTGTGCGATGAGTTCTAACTTCAACTCGTACGTTCTGTCCGAAACTTTTTTCATGTCCTTCTGCAACCTATTCTCCTGCCGAGTCATCGTGTCGCGGTGATCCTCAAGACGGGTTTGATCTTCGTTTGCAAATTCCAAACTTGCCTGAAGCTCATCCTTTTTCCGTGGAGACATGGGCGATCTTTCAGAAATTTTTTCTTTTATAGAAGATATATCTTCCATTTTCGTCTCGATCTGTTTGTTTAATCGATTTATCCTATTTTGAACCGTTTCTAAACTTTGTTTTAATTTTCGTTTTTCCTTTTTATGAATGTGATATTCTTTTTCAACTCGCCACGACATCCGATCGTTTTTATCGATGTCTTCTACAATTTGAGCACGATTGGAATAAATAGAGTTAATATCATCATTTATCTTCTCTTTATACGAAGAACTGAATGTGATTTCCTGCATTATTTTGTCTGGGTAGGAACCGTCTTCACCTACCCAGTTTTTTATTACTTGGCAAACCTCTACAACCGAAACGCACGTATCTTCCATCAAAACATGATGAACATTGCCATCGGAAACGAACTGAGTAAACGGCACTTTACAGTCTCGATATGTCAAAATATTCTCGTCAATGTCGGCCATCTTGTATTCGATATCTTTTCTAAAACTCTTTATCTCCTCCTCATAATCGAACACAGGTCTTATATTAAATCCTTCAGACTCACTTGAAAAACTCACACAATATTTATAAACGTGTTCTTTGAGGCACTCTTGTAATCTCTCGCGGGTACTTGGAAGAACGGTTTCGAATTCTTGTGCGCGTACGCATATGAGCTTCAGCATATGGAATTCATCGGAGTGTTTCAGTTTCTTTTCGACTCTTTTATGACTCTGGAAGTCTAAGAATTCTTTCCACGAGCTAACCTCGTCATTTTTGGTTTGCCAAGAGTCTAGTACTTTAGTAAGACAGTCAGCGGCGGCTGAATAATCATATTTGGATCTACTGAGATAGTGTTTAGCGAAGTGTCTGATATCAATGCATATATCATTAACAGCATCATTTATAGTCTTATGTTCTACCTCACGGGAAGGAGGTGGTCTTGTTTGTCTCCTCTTTCCTTGTGACATTTCAGTGAAATGTGCCATAAGATTCTATCCCGGACTGTCAGTAGAACTTGTACGCAGAAGAACATCGAAAATCTATGAACAAACAACAAAAGAAATTAGTTGAAAGAAAGAGCGATAAAAGAACCCAGTGTGTCGCAAAATTGGAAGAATTCGGGCATGGGCCGAATATGGTAGCGATGGGTTGGAGAATTAACTGGTAGAGTGATGGAGGCCCATATTTGGGCTTCAATCTGAAGTGTAGTATTGAAACTTAAAGGCATCTTATTCAATGGATATGTTTCATATTATGTTTGAAATGAAATTAGTTCTGTATGGATCTGCCCTGTTATAACTTTTGGGAGAGGGCCTGGGCACTCTCCCATAAATTGTAACAAGGTAAAGACATGTGAACAAATTTTGTTGACCAAAAATAATTTAATTTCTATTATTATTCGTGGCATGGCACGTGAGGGTGTAAGATCTTTTGAAGGTATAATATACTGAAATGTGTTACATGTAACACTACTCCCTAGTCCAGAGTTGCGCGTCTCGACATGTAGGTCAAAACCGTAGCGAGTTATGCTTCGCTGTGCTTCGCGTATTTTTTTCGGTTCCTGATGATAAGATGAAGTGAGATACTTTTCACTGAAGGCTGTAGACACTTTTTTGCGAAATGTGTGAGAAAACACAATCCATTATTGACATATCTACGTAATAAAAAGGCTGTCTTTGCCTCCAGTGTATGATACATATCACATAATATCGAACACTTCTGAATATTTAATATATTAATCTTGATTATCATCTGTGGATACTTGGTGAATTAGATATCGTACGTTGTCTTTGTATGAACCTTTACCCGATGTTACGGAAAACCGCCATGCACTCACAAATTAGAAATAATGTATTAGACAAATAATAAAGAAGAAATGAATAGTGATTTTGGTAAGAGTCGTTGGACGTTTTTTCGTTTACGTAGGCTGGAGGGTTAACCCTTTACCTAACATGAAAAGCAGACGACCCTTGCCAAAAAAATTCTTGAATAACTAATTTTTTTCATTTTTTGTCTCAAAAACATAGGTTATGACCCCTCGTTGGAACGAGCTCAACGAGCTCGTTCCAACGAGGGGTGATAACCTATGTTTTTGAGACAAAAAATGAAACAAATAATGAAAATTAATTGGAGATTTTTGAGAATAGCGCTGGCCGGTTTTGGCCGTTACGTTGGATAAAGGGTTAAATCACTATAGAGGCGACTATTTGAAAATAAGGGAGGAAACACAAATGTCCGCGACTCACTGGATCGACCCCAGTATTTCAACCCGCTGTGAGAGAAATTGAAGAACTAATCTGCGGAAACGCGTTTCAATGATTTTCAGTTCAAGAGGAGTGCGATGGGAGGCGTTAAAGAGCGTCCGTGGGTGAGAGGGTGGGTGGCGCAAATAATAACTGATCCTTCAAAAGATCGGACGACACCCTTACGTGGCATGTCACGAATAATAAAAGAAAATAGTGCACTCTAAAATCAGTTGAGTTAAAAATTAACCCAAATCAACTGAATCGAGTGAATATGAACCCAATTGAACTCATAGTCACTCAACCCAGTTGGACAGGGTTGATTTTTAACCCATCTGATTTTAGAGTGTATATTATTAGTTACACGGTTTGTTGGTGGCCTAATATGGTGTCAGTTAATTCCATATTGGACTCTAGCGAAGCTGAATCTCCACCTATGAGCGAAGCTCGAGTCCAATATGGAATTAACTGACACCATGTATACCATATTAGGCCATCAACAAACTGTGTAACTAATAATATACCTTACCGACTGCTGCATCGATGCACAGAACTAATAACAACAGTGATCAAAATTAAATGAGAGAATTCTCACAATGTGTTTACTTGTCTTTGCCTTGTTACAATTTATGGGAGAGTGCCTACACGCACTCTCCCATAAACTGTAACAAGGCAAATTCATACATACCAAACAGTTTCATTTCGAAGTAACATGACACACATCCACACAATATGAAGCCTTTTAAGTTGCCTAACCTGCACTTCAGACCAAATATGGGCTTCCAACACTCCATTTTTCAACTTGAAGCGTTTATCGGCTGCCGCCATTTTGAATAATCAATGAACAAAGGGAAGATTACCCATAGCGTATACTGATGTTGACAGACAGTATATGGTTTTATATGCAGTCTGCATGTGACGTCTTTGAACCAATGAAATTCCCAGATACGGTATATCCTGTGTTGTTACAAATGTTGTAATATATCAAAACATCATGATTGTAAAACTTGTATACTGTTAAATAAACTATCTATCTATCTATCTTGTAGGAGGTAAGATATACGCTAATGTACGAATACCCATTATCGTCTCAATGTTTCAGTATATCTCATTTCCTTCCACCATCTTCTAACCTGAAACTTCCGGGGTGGGGGGGGGGGGGAGGGAGGGTGGTAGTAGTAAAAACACCGTACCAGTCATAGGTGGAGATTCACTGGGCACATGTAATTAAACAAATACCTGTATTTACAGATTATAATATACCCCCAACAATGCCTGTATATTGACATAAACGTGAAAGCTGTACAAATGGAGGACTATATACACACTGCACAAACTTGTGACCAACATCATAATACGGCAGTCTTCTCGAATCCCAAAGGAAAGAGGCTGATCTAGAAATACCCGAGGCGGACACCAAACTGATGGGGCACAGCAGAGATAACTAGACTCCGTGAAACGGTGACCCATGCCCTAGGAGGGGTGATTGGAATAAGTAAATAAGTAATCAATTAAATAAAGCCCTTTATCTAAGACGAAAGGCAGACGACATTTGCAAACAAAATTCTTGAATAACGATTTTTTTTCATTTTTGTGTCAAAACATAGCTTATGGCGTCTCATTGGAACGAGCTCAACGAGCTCGTTCCATTGAGGGGTCATAAGCTATATTTTTGAGACAAAAAATGAAAATTGTATGGGGATTTTTGTGAATAGCGCTGGTCGGTTTTGGCCGTTATGATGGGTACAGGGTTAAGGTGCATGTGTGTGTTGGGGGGGGGGGGGGGGGGCACCGCTTCTACTTCAGGCCTTCAGATTGGCTTAATTTGGGAACAATGCAGACATGCCAAGTCAAGTCAGCTTCCGATCAGCTCCGTTGAAGAAATTTTTGTAAAACTGACTGCCTGAAATACCATTTTTTTTACTTTACTTGTGCCTCAGAACATCTATTCACCCGCGGGGTTAGCTGTACCTTTGATAAGTTTTTCACTGCAACAGAACAGGTGCCCAAACATGCAGTATTTTGGTAACCTCGAGGTTATATGACATGAACCTGGAACGTTGATTAAAGACAAGTCTTGACTGCCTATTTAGGCGGCCAAGACTGACATGGAAACAACATCAAATCCATAGATGTTGACTTTCAATGAGTAGTAAAAGTGTAGTTAAATCACTGTTTTGTGAAATCGGATAAAAAACAAACCAAACTAACTGCTGTAATTTGGGAACATGCCTGTCAGTTGCGGCTCTTCCTTTAGGCCAGGGTGTTCGAAAGCCAACGGTTTCAGCCACATGGGGGTTAATTGGGAATGAGGTCTCATTGACACATTTTGTTACGATCATTATCTTCTAATGACATGCAGGGAATGTATCTCTACGTCAATAAATAATTATGAATTGTTTTCGTATTCAGTTATCACACAGTTGGCCAATTAACTGCCCATTTGCCATTTAGCCCTTTACCTAACCTGAAAAGCAGACGACACTTGCATGCAAAAATAATTCTTGAATAACTAATTTTTTTCATTTTTTGTCTCAAAAACGAGCTCGTTCCAACGAGGGGTCATAACCTATGTTTCTGAGACAAAAAAGAAAAAAATAATGAAAATTAATTGGCGATTTTTGAGAAAAGCGCTGGCCGGTTTGGCCGTTACGTTAGGTAAAGGGCTAATATACAGGCATGTGATGCAACGCCTATATATTATCAAAAGGAATATGTGTGGTATTCGGTTCAGTAAAACACACCACTCATTACAGACTCTAAGCGTGAAGGATTTTGCTCCTTTTGGCATCAATGTCCAGCATTTTCATCCACTGGGCCGAACCATGTTCAAGCGGGGCGGCCTCCTGGCGCCGCTGTAAGTTTCATAGAATTTAAAAGTCTGTCCTTCCTAAGTGCGCAGCCAGGATAATCGGAGGTGCCTTAGCCACTTCTTTCTTTGGGCGGGGGGGGGGGGGGGGGGGGGGTGGCAAAGATGATATTTGAAAGGCCGTTGTGTGAGGTTTAAGGGGCGCAGGGGGGTAATGACCAGGTGTGTAATCCCTATATTGGCTACCATTTTGGGCAGTGAAAATGTTAAGAGGGGCCAAGCCGCCCCCCCCCCCCCCTCACTACCCCCCCCCCCCCCCCCCCACCCCGTAGCTACGTCACTGGTTCTGCCTCATTTCGCGACAGCTTAATAACAGATTCTGGTTCGTATAGACATGAAATAAAATAAAAACCCAGGATAAATAGTCGTTTGTCTGATAATTGTCGTTATCTCGTTGCCATATGATAAAGCACACTGGGTCGAGTTTTCCCTTGGACGAAAACAAATGTTTGGCGATAAACACATTGGCAACTATCGTTCTTTCATAAACGATCGCAAATAAAATGTAGAAATCAATTATAAATATTGTTTAAATAGGAAGAAAAAAACTTATTATTTATCCTTCTTTTGGCATAGAAATCTGTCTTTGTATTTATGTTCGATAAATTTCTGGTGCCTGCATTTGTCAACAACGGGTGATTACTTTTGTTGGTGTCAACATTTATTTTAAACATTGCCGTAACGTCACACTTAACCATTCGACTATGGTAATGAAGAGGTATCTTTATTATTTATTAGTTTTTAAGGAAGAGGCGGCGGATTCGGGGGGGGGGGCACAGGGGACACGTGCCCCTCCACTTTTCTAAAGACCTGCTGCGCGGTTACACAATGAGTTAAATGGGCACAAACAAACGTGTTATCCCTTTACCTAACATGAAAAGCAGACGACACTTGCAAAAAAAAATTTTGGAATAACTATTATTTTCAATTTCTGTCTCAAAAACATAGGTTATGACCCCTCATTGGAACGAGCTCGTTCCAATGAGGGGTCATAACCTATGTTTTAGAGACAAAAAAAATGAAAAATTATGAAAATTAATTGGCGAGTTTTGAGAATAGCGCTGGCCGTTTTGGCCGTTACGTTAGGTAAAGGGTTAACATACATACATTCCTGTAATATATTATTTGTAAATCCAAACAACATTTTGCCAAAGAATTTCACCTGGAGTCGCTTCGATCCGTTTTTTCTACTTCAACCATCTTCCAACCCGAAGGCCAGCCTTCGGGTTGGAAGATGATTGAAGAAGAAACGGACAGGGCAGTGACCGTATCGTGGCATGTTCATCTAAACGAGGGACTATAGTGTGTCATGGTACATTTACCGATATACGATTGTAATTTTCTCCCACTGGGCCGAACCATAGAAGCCTTTAAAATTTGTGTCCCTCCACTTTTATCGAGCTTCCACTGCCTCTGTTTTAAGGAAACTTTCGGCATCTATGGATACGTCAGGTGAATGAGACTTTTGATAATTGTGGTCTATAATTTCTATTTCACTTCTATAACAGGAGTATGGTATATCCGGTGGCTTGAATTAAGGTTCTCTAATAAACGACTGGAATAACTTGAATTTGTGCTTCATATAGCCATATACGCTGAAACTGGCCTTAAACACCAAAATCCGTACAGTAAGACACCAAAAAAACAACAATTTCTGGAATTAAAGCACGGAAATTATTCGAAAAGTTCCGAGCCACATCCACCGACCATGCATCACTGATCTTATATAACTGGATTCCTGGAACGTTACCGAAAAACGTCGCTACCCATCAGCATCACTGATCTCCGACCTGGGGCCACTACTATAAAACTTTTACAATTGTATTTTCTAGAACTGTATTTTTAGTTATGACTTTAAATGGGGTGAAACGATTTATTATCATTTTCAAAGATGTGGCAATTTATCAACTGGTAAATTGTCAGGGTATCTTTTAAAATGCTAATGATTAATTTTAGTCAGTTATATTAACAGGTAAAAAATACAATTCTAGAAAATACAACGGTAAAAGTTTTAAAAGTATTGGCTCCTGGACTGCTTAAACGCTCATTTGTCACATATAAAACGTGTGTCTCAACCGCTGCTATCTGGGGAGGGGGAGGTACTATAAATAAACAACGCTCAACAGCAACGGAGGGTATTGAATGGGAGGGGCACCGTAGACCTGAGATGGGGGTATGGCTCTTCCATTCGTGGAGGATCGGGGGATCCTGCGAACCCCCACCAATGGGGATGGTCATACCTACCCCTACCTCAGAGCTAGGCCTGTGGCATATATCGACCTGCCACCCCTAAAAAAATTATGCCCCCCCCCCCCCCCCAGTAGGAAATCCTAGTTACGCCCCTGTTTGCATGGAGCGTCAGCTAATGAAATTAAAGATTTGATGCTTCACCTCGTGAAAATTGATGTTTTTCCCAAAATGTTTCCAGATATCGTTGTTTGGAGCCCACTTTGCAATGTTTCTTTGGAGAGGAACAGACCGTCTTGGGCAAATTTTTGAAAAATGTATCCCCTCTCCACAGTACCTCCATACCTTTCCCCAACTGAAGACTTCGATCTTCGTGATATGCCTGTGGTATAAAAATGCTGCCCCCCCCCCCCCCCCAAAGACACCTCTATCTCCCCCCTCCCCAATATAGATGCTAGATGCATGGCTACGCACCTGGTTTTCGTGTGTATTGGTGTGCAACAGAGTGACAACAATAAAAATCCATTGCATTTTCGCGGGTAAACTCTCTATCTTCCGGAAAAGGGATATAAATTTGGAAAAGTTGTGGTGAATAGAGGATATCTAGTGTTTTTGAGTGGATACCGTAACTTATCTCATGAGTGACCAAGTCAAATGTTTATTTTTCGAGAGCGCTTGCGCGAGCGAAAATGGCCATTTCTCTCGGTCACAAATGAGATAATTTTCGGTATCCACTCAAAAACACTAGATTCTCTTTTTATTATACGCTTTTTATAAGAATCTGATAATTTCACTCGTTTCAACCTTGAATTGATGCATGAAAGTAAACAGCGCATTGAATTACTGAAACGCGCAGTGATTTAATTGATATTGGGAACAAATAGCGTCTTGCAATCTGATTTAGCTGGCGGGTTTCTAGTCCAAACATGGCCTGAAAGTCCGTAATATAAGTTTTTGGTTTGGTGCGTCCTTTCAAAGGACGCACCAACCCAAAAACTTATATTACGGACTTTCAGGCCATGTTTGGTTTAGAGAGTTTCATACATCAATTCAAGGTGAATACGTGTTGAATTATTGCTGGAAACGATCGGTATCCATTCAAAAAAACTAGATTTACTTTGCATAAAACGTGACTCGTATTCACCTTGAAGTGATGCTTTGAAAGCCGCCATTTTGACTGATACCGTGAAAGTGAAAATTTCTATATCTTCACAGTGGGGGATACGATTTCTATCTTTCCGCAATTTCTTCGATAATCTATCGTTTAGCGTATAATAAATCTGATATATTTTACACCTCTTGAACCACTTCATTGTTGTTGTATGAACGACACGAATTGACTTCGATTTCCATTTCGTGATCAACAGTCGAAAAAGAACACAAATACTTTATCCGGATTATGTTTTATGGCACAAGAAAAGACAGAGAAATTTCTTGTCAGAACGCCAAACTTACCGGAGATACGTGGCAAAAGGCATATGGGCAAGTGGTCACGTGTACAACGATTGACGAACGGGTATCGGTTTCTTAATAATACATATAATAATTTTATTTTTTGCGAAGTAACATAGCTAGCCATATTTTATAGTTGTAGTTCCGACCTTTTCAACGTCAAATGTCCTTCAGAAAATAAAATATATATCAAGCCATTGTATAAATTTCCTGGGTGTCCATGCATTAGTGCACCTGCGTCAGTTTCTTTTTTGTAGTCATATGTTGTTGGATACGTGTAAAGTAGCTGTCAGGAAGTTTATTCAAACATCTACGTGTTTCGATTTTCGATCCTGACACGAAGGATTCTTTTGTTGGGTCGAAAGGAAATAGCAATACTGAATCGGAGACGATCAATATTGCCAATGAGAGGGCAGGGAACTTTAATGGATTATTTCAATGTTCAGTACATCTCGTTAATTGAAAATACATTTTGCGTTACGACAAAATTCAGATAATAGGGCGTTTTCTATCAAGGGTTCGATTAACTCACTATTACCTGAATATTGTTTCCCTTGAGTGTCTGTCGTCAGTTTTATAAATATTTCACTTACAACGATTTGTTTGACAGATTACATTTTAATCAGAGGCGGACTGGTCGTATAGTGCATCGGGAGAATTCCCGGTCCCCCCCCCCATCGGGAGAATTCCCGGTGGCCCCTATTGGGGGAGGGGGGCTCTCTAGAGCCCCCAAACATGGGCGTACTGGGCGTTTGTGATGTAGGGGCAAACCTTTTGATTTGCCCGAAATCGTGCATGGATGGAATACAAATATACATGACCCTCTCTCTCTCTCTGTCGTTCCTTGCCCGGATTTTTAAAGCTGGTTTGCCAGAATCCAGGGGGGGGGGGGGACTGCTGCAGAGGGGGGGGGGGGGAACTGCCCCGCCCCCTGGATCGTACGCCCATGTCCCCAAAATGGATGCAGTCCAACACTTATTGGTGCATGAAATTTCGTGAAAATGACCAAAAAGCGAAATGGATCCGATTGCATAGACTGGCGGTATATCGAAATGCTCTCTATGTGGACTGCCATTAGCAGTCCACAGAGAGGACATTTCGATATACCAGCTGCCCCGTCTGCCTTTGCTCGTTCAGATGCAAGGAAACAGAGTTCTTTCAGTTTGAAAAATCTAAATTTTCTCCCTTTGGGCAGAACTATGATTCCGGGACCTCCCTTGATGCATCCATTTGTTGTCGAACTTCGGGGGTGATGAAGAGGATACAAAAATGTCATCGAATGGTACTCTTTGTGGACTGCTATTGACCGCACAGATGCAAGGATGTAGCGTTCTTTCAATTCGCAAAATCAAAATTTTCTCCGGGTCCGGACCCTTTTGTATTTACCAATAACTTTTCTTGGCCCAGTCCGCCCCTGATTTTAATCCTTCCACAAGGAATTTCGCATTGGCTGATCGGGAAGGGAACGCACCGTATTTCTGTGGTATCCAGACAAAAAGCCCTGAATGATACTCTGATGGCACTTGTCTAATATATCGCCTCTTGAGTGTAACAAGGTGCATTCTGCAATGCTTTAGCATTGCAGATTGCGCCTTGTACCACCCTGAGATGATTAGCATAATTATTTTCATTTAGAAATAGAATTCTTGAGATAAGAATATGAATTGAGGCTCTTAAACAGTTAAGCCAGATCTCTACTTGTAGAATATATGAGAAGAAACTGCGATATAAAGTATAAATATCTGATTCCAGTATTTTTATATGCTACCTTGTCCCTTTACCTAACATGAAAAGCAGACGACACTTGCAAACAAGATTCTTGAATAGCTATTTTTTTAATTTTTTGTCTCAAAAACATAGGTTATGACCCCTCTTTGGAACGAGCTCGTCCAGCTCGTTCCAAAGAGGGGTCATAACCTATGTTTTGAGACAAAAAATGAAAAAAAATAATGAAAATTAATTGGCAATTTTTGTGAATAGCGCTGGCCGATTTTGGCCGTTACGTTGGGTAAAGGGTTATAAGACAGTGGGAAATGTCCAGCAAATATTTTTTTTATTATCGGTTGTCACGATAGATTTGAAGGAATATCTCATCGAAAGCGATGATATATCACCAGAGTGAAAAGACGGTTATCAAAATTATAAATATAATGATTGAAAGTGTCAATGACACTGCAGCTCAACTTGTCCAAGAAAGGAATGAACTGAACAGAAAGCTACAGTAATGCCAAGTCATTGAATCAAATTTCTACAGAAAAGACATCACACCAAAGCTACATATGAAATCTGAAAAAGATCGGGTGAGGGATGCGACCTGTATGGTGTACTCAGTGGCGTGGCCACGGGGGGGTGGGGACACGTCCCCCCCCCCCCCCCCCCCCACTTTTGCCCAAAGTTGGTCCTCGAAATATGTCCAAAACTGGCATAAAAATCGTAGGGGGGTTAGGTCCAGGGGGGTTAGGTTGTAGATTTGTTAAATCTTGCGATTGTATTTCCTTGAAAAACCCAAAAATGTCTGCTCAGATACAAGGAAATGAAGATTTTGGGACCCTGGAATTCCAAAATTTTCTATCACGGGCCGAACCATGGTCGGCCCGTGGTAGCGACGATCCTTTACTACCCGATAACTGACTCATTTATTGTCCCTGGCAGAAAGCTTCATTATTGTGAAAAACACATTACATCTGGGAGGAGGAGGGGGAAGAGAGGGTCTGGGGGACGCAAAATTTTAAAAATGTGAAACCCTACAAAACTTTTCCTGTATCTGGGAGTGGGGTAGTTTGTAGATTTGTTAAATCTTACGAATGTATATCCATGAAAAACTTAAAAATATCTGCTCAGATGCAAGGAAATGGAGGTTTTCGGACCTTGGAATTAAAAAATTTTCTACCACGGGCCGAACCATGGTCGGCCCGTGGTAGCGACGACCTATGGCTGCTCAATAACTGACCTATTTATTTCCCGGACACTCTCATTATCGTGACAAAAAACATTACATTTGCATCTGTGTTTTGTGAGGATTGGGGGGGGGGAGGTGGTAGGGGACACACCAGCCTGGAATACTTTTCCTGCATCCCCCCCCCCCCCCCACACTTATTAAAACGGTTCTAGCTACGTTCCTGTACGTGTATGAATTTGTCCCCCTCACTTGCTTTGGGCTGGCTACGCCACTGGGTGTACTAACGGATCTGTTGACAACTTATAGGCCAAATTCAAGACGGCCGATGGCGGCCATGTTTTTGAACGAAATTCAGAAAAAATTGATAGCTCCAATGTTGACATCACACATGAAATTTGAAAAAAATCGGATCCGAAATCGGGCATGCAGGGTGTGCCAATGGAATTGTTGACAAATTATATGCCAAATCTAGGATGGCCGCTGGCGGCCATGTTTTTCAACAAAATTCAGGAAAAATCAAAAGCTCCTATCTAGACATTGCCCCAAAGCCACGTATGAAATTTGGAACTGATCGGGTGAGTGCTGCAGCCTGTAGGGCGTGCTGGAGGAACTGTGGACAGAGAGAGGATCGTCGGCCGTACGGACGGACAACGAATCCCAGACCATCCCAATATCTCATACTTGACGTTATCAAGTTGAGCTAAAAATAATAAAGAAAAAATGAATTTCTATCTGGTTTGATGGCAAGAATAACAGTTACAAATCACAAAAACCACATAACCTCAAAGATCATTAATTACACTGCTGCATAAAATGGTTATCATATTTCATTCTATCTTTAACCCTTTACCCAACGAATCGGCCGCATCCGCCCGCATAATATACAAATTCAGCAGTTGAAAAAAAGTTATTTTTCAACAAAATTCAACAAAACCATATCATGTGACCCCTCGTTGGAACGAGCTCGTCAATGAGGGGTCACATGAAATGGTTTTGTTGAAATTTTTTGAAAAATATTTGAAAAAAATATATTTAAAATAATAAATTTTGATATCGTCTGCGTTGAGTAAAGGGTTAAAACAGAAGTGAGTGGATTTTCTTCTGAGGGAATCATTCTGTCCACACAATACATTTTCACTGGAAGCATTTTATCCTATGTATTTTGTCTTGATGGAATTTTATCTTAAAGGCATTTTGTCCAGGGGTATTTTGTCCGGCATTCATTTTTGTAACTCGATTTTTTACAAGCATCAAGACCAGGAGCCTTGTATAAGATCCACAGCTTGTTGCTGAATTCGTTTCCACCACTCAAATTCATCTGTATCTCTTGTATCTTTTCATGTTGCTGGAAATAAGTAGTGTTTAAACTAAGACCGGGGGGGGGGGGGGGAGGGGGCACGGTATTATCCGCGATAGCACATCATGGACATCCATTATCTGGGGTAATGGTTGTCCATGTCTTATCGCGTATGATACATATACCGCACTCCGTCCATACAGTTTTGCTCATGCAGGAATCTTTTCTTTTATGAGCCATTATAAACTGGCTTCCGGGCAACGGAATGGGGGTATGCTCGCCCCCAAATCGTCTCTATTTGTGATCAAAACGTGACGTCCCAACCCACGGAACCGCCACTGTTTCGGCTGGCTGAGATAGAGCAGATTTATTCCTGGATCAAATTTCGACAAAATTAATGCATGGTAGAAGAATAGTTTCACAGTCGCATAAGTTCATCAAAAAGTGTGCACGAAGTATAGATTAACAGGCATGACCGGGGAGATGGTGGTGGTGGTGGTGGTGGTGGTGGGGGGGGGGGGGGTTCTGGGAGGTTCCGGGGTAGTAACCCCGGGGCCCGGAATTTGGGGGTTCAGGATTGATTATTGGGTTAGGCCTGTGCCCCCACCCCCCCCCCCCCCCCCCCGCGCCTGTCCAAACATGGCCTGAAAGACTGTAATTTTTTTTGGTTAGATACGTCCTTTGAAAGGACATACCAAACCACGAAATTAAAATACGGGCTTTCAGGCCATGTTTGGATAAGATCCCCCCCCCCCCCCCCCCGTGCCCCCAAGGTTCTGACTCCTGTGCCAACAGTTAAGAATGGGACTATATCGTGAATGGAGCTCTGCACTTGACCAACGGTTGTAATTTGAACTGCATGATTCTTGAAGTAATAACTTTATTAAATCAACCTGACGTAATCAAGTTATCACTTCAAGAATTGTGAAGTCAAAAGCTTTTACTCTTGGTCACTGGATACTCACTGATGAACTCGGAAATTTGAAACATGCTGCTAAAAAATGTCATTTTGACAGACAAAAAATAACGCGATTTTTTATCCCCAAAGCCGTCAGAAGTTTCCATTTAATAGCTGATTTCAAAATCTTCTTGGGGCCGAACTCCCCCACCCCCAGCCTCCGATCACTGATCGTGCCTTCGGCATGTGCATCAGTATCCCGATAATTTTGAAAGGGGGGGGGGGGGGCGTCACAGAATTAACCCTGGGGCCCGACTTTCCTTTCATGGGCCCTGTTAACAGACTATATATATATTACGTCAGCCGGAAAGATTAACCAATGAACGCTCTTAACTAGTGGACTGACGAATACACCGACAATAATCTTCAACAGTGACCCCGTATTAATTCAATATACCGACACTAGCGGTATATTTATTGTCGGTGTCAGCCATTTTGTTTTTATCACAAAAATCTCAGTCTGAATTCGGCTAACTGGCACTTTAGAAAGTTTGTTTTCAGTCCAAAGCGTCGGAAAGGAGGCAGAATTGTAAATACACCCAAAAATATCGAAGGGAATAAAATCAAACATTTTCTTGGCGATCAATGAGATGTTGGATTACTCCCCTTACATTGCATCACCACTCGTCTTCTTTTGTAAACAAATGAATGCCGACAGGAGCATTTAACAACATGAAACGGTTTACAAACACTTCGTTGGCCGGCATAATAAATATGTTACGGTACGTTTAATTGGCGGATACGGTGTCACATGATGCTCATCGAGAGCAATATTAGGCTCGGCTAAAGCCTCGCCTAACATTGTTCTCACTTCGCCTCATGCAACTCCGTGTCCGCCAAATGAACGTCTCGTAACTTATAGTATACCTACCGAGTGTACATTTAAATTTTTACCACACGAAACAGCATTACCGACCGACCGGAGCTATTCCCTTAACCCTTTACCTAACGTAACGGCCAAAAACGGCCAGCGCTATTCTCAAAAATCGCCAATTAATTTTCATTATTTTTTTCATTTTTTGTCTCAAAAACATAGGTTATGACCCCTCGTTGGAACGAGCTCGTCGAGCTCGTTCCAACGAGGGGTCATAACCTATGTTTTTGAGACAAAAAATGAAAAAAAATAGTTATTCAAGAATTATTTTTGCAAGTGTCGTCTGCTTTTCAGGTTAGGTAAAGGGTTAAATCCACATTTGAATATTTATATTTTTTTTTATTATTTTGGCCTCTAAAACACAGTTTATAACCCTCGTTGAGACGTCAAAAGCTATGGTTTGGGGGCAAAAATTAAAATATTTTGTAATAAGAGAAAATATATTTTCGAAAATGTCGTCTGCATATCGTGTGAGGTGAGGAGTTAAATATTTATCCCTCTTAGGAATTCGTTGTTTGCTGTGTTGTCTGCTTAATTCAGGGATGCGTTTGCTTCTTGCGTGACGAGATATGGTTGAGTTTTTCAAACAAAGATGAAGGTATGTTGAATGCAACGCCAAGTTCGCACGATGCAATTTGTATGAAGAAACTTCAAAGAGAATGCATTAAAAATTCTAGCTATGGTGTATACGTGACAACTTTACCTTTACCGTTCAAACAGAAATCGGAAATAAATATGTGATTAGAGGTTGTCAACATGCGCGACGTAATCTCTCAGCCAGAGGTGCCAATATTTCCGTGAAACGACGAATTTTATTTATAAAGCAGCTTATTCTAACCTTTAGGTGACTAGACTTTGCAGGAAGGCCAAGTAGAACAGCCGCTGAATTGTCTCTGTGGGTCGCAGATGAGAAGGCCTTCGCCACGCGTGAGCCCCTCTAGCTTCCTCCTATCATACCCTCTCTCCACCCAACACTCAGAAACTGACTTCCCCGGTAAGAATACCGACTGTTTCCTTCTTATCCTCTTTACCCACCCAACTTTCATCTTCCTATCCCATTTCTTCACTTACTCCTGACGAATGTTACTATTACGCTGATAAATAAACATTCAAATGTACTCTTGCCTTACACTTTCATTCCTTCCTATTTTCAATTGCACAATAGATTTTTTCTTTCTATTTTTTTCGCACATTTATAATTACTCACCTTCTACATATATTTCTAAGAACAAGAATGACAGGAGCACACACTGGGCCAAAATTTATTCCAAAACGTCAATTTTTTTATTTAAATTTATTATTTTTTCAATATCTGCCTCTTCAGTTTGTTTATGTTCACTGCATTTTGTATGTGGGAACGACATCAGATAAGCTTAAAGCATTACCAAACGTAACGTCCAAAACCGGCCAGCGCTATTCTCAAAAATTGCCAATTGATTTTCATTATTTTTTTCATTTTTTGTCTCAAAAACATAGGTTACGACCCCTCGTTGGAACGAGCTCGTCGAGCTCGTTCCAATGAGGGGGTCATAACCTATGTTTTTGAGACAAAAAATGAAAAAAATTAGTTATTCAAGAATTTGTTTTGCAAGTGTCGTCTGCTGTTCATGTTAGGTAAAGGGTTAAAGCTTACATGCAGTCGGATCCACAAATAGTATTTATGTATTAATGTCTTTGCATTACAAATGGAAATAAATATTGTTTAAACTAAATAAACATTCTGAGAGGAATGTTCCAGGATCACAGGTACTCCGAAGATACACATTTGGCGCTCATTCTCACAATCTTTCCCTATTTTCCAGCCAAGCTCTATGGGTATTGACCCCCAACTGAACAGCAGCAACCCTCACATTTTCGGTTACACTCCTCCGTGATCCTCTCCCCTTTTGTCAAATCTTCTTTCTTCGTCTCTCAGTTTTATAAAAATGCAATGTTTGCACTTACAAGACAAAGCAGCTGCTAGTTTCGAACCCCCGAACTCGATTAATGTGAACCAAAACAACAATCTGCTCGCCTCGGCCCACCCCTATGTACGTCTAAGATAGTTTATCTTTGAACACGAAAGGGTTGAAGGTCAAACAATACGCCCAAGAAATTAAACAAGATATTCACCACTTTACTAACACAAAACTTGATAAAGATCATTATTTTTCTGAATCCGTGAAACAAAGAGGGTTTGGCAGGATGGTTCCAAGACATTTTGTCGCACGACATTCTACAGTGGGACAGAATGCCGCAGGGCAATTTATCGCGGCGAATAAATTACCTGCGGAATAGTGTCGCGCTGCATGATGTCGCGCTGAATGGTGTCACGTGGCCAAATGTCGGGTCACCTTACTTGATACCGGTTTCCATAATATAAAAATACTCCCTAAGATCCTTCCACAAACATGACGTACTCTCGACCAACCTTCCACACACACAGCTTAGGGGGGAATATCACCACACCAAATAATTCATGAGAGGTGAGGGACGTTGTACAAACACGAGTGCGCGAATGCGCACGAGTGTTTTACTATATAGTCCTTCGCCTCGAATGAATTATTTTACGTAAACAGTCCAGTCAAGCGATTACTCTGTTTATTACTTTTCATTATTAACGATAATTATATGATTTACCCCTTTACCTAACGTAACGGCCAGCGCTATTCTCAAAAATCGCCAATTAATTTTCATTATTTTTTAATTTTTTGTCTCAAAAACATAGGTTATGACCCCTCATTGGAACGAGCTGGTCGAGCTCGTTCCAATGAGGGGTCATAACCTATGTTTTTGAGAAAAAAATGAAAATAATAGCTATTCAAGAATTGTTTTGCAAGTGTTGTCTGCTTTTCATATTAGCTAAGGGTTAAAAAAAATTTAAAAAAACAATGAAGTCCCCATTGCACCCACGGTTTGCAAAGCGTCTTCGTTTGAGCGCACGGATACATGACACAATTGTTGATTGCATAATTCACTTTGAAGTTATCGTTTATAATCAAACCCGGAAATCCCAGTAAATCACACTTTGGAAAGTAATAAATGTGTGTAATGAAAATATGCTGACACCATCGAGAATATTCATAACTGAATGAATTGAGTGCAAGTTTTATTTCCTTCCATTGTCCATACTCGCATTGATCCTATCCGTAGGGATTTACCCCAACTATTTTGATTGAAATCTAGGATGTCCCGATACTTTATTCTTTCATTTGTCAAATGTTTTATATAAACGATCAAAGTTTGTTTTTTTAACACAAATAAAACTATATATGATAGTGTGTGAGAGGCCGAATCCTTTACCTAACACGACTGCAGGGTGCCACATTTTTGTTTTGCTACGATCGAAAGGTGATAAGCTTAAAAGGTACTTGTGTCAGTGTGTCCGTTCGTTCGTATGTACGTGACGAAACTTTCTGTTCGCGATCAGTCATTCTTGATGTTTTATTTCAAGGAGTTGGTTTGTATTACAGTGCGTGTGTAGGGTGAAATAGGCTCCGTTTGCGTAGGAAGAGTATTACGGTAGTATATTAGTGACGCTCCATACCCATTCCGCCTGTTTGTGATCAAATGGTTGCAGCAACCCGGGCTTGTTTTTGCTGAATGACTAAATAATTTCATCGTTTGCTTCCATGCACGCTCAAAGAGTTCATTCCATTGAGGGATCGTAAGGCGCGTTTTAAATTTAAAAACAACAAAATTTAAATGAAGATTACCGTGCAGATCGAGAGACATGTACTAACCAGGCCATTATGCTACCTCAGTTTGTTTTCGTTATTTTACGAATGCATTTGAGCTCGGAGTGACGTTGTATTGGGTGGTGATTCGGGTTATCTCCCCATCGGACGGATTCCTGGTCATGAAATAGTATTATTCCTGTGCAATGCAAACAGTGTACACACTGAACGCCGAGAGTGGATTGTCACCCATGAAACACAGTTTCCACCAGAATAAGTCTCAAATTCTAACAAAAAACAAAGAATTGAATGCAAAACTTCAGTCAACAGACCTTTGAGGAACCTGAGGTTCACTCATTGAAGTGGTTGGTACTCTTCAGAACCCGGATATCTATATTGCCTGAAAGGTTGATTGTATACATTCTTTCAATTTCTACTGAATGCAAGATACTGTTTAGATAAAAACGCCAGTCTGCGCGTGTTCTTATGTAAATCCACCCCCACGTACTACAGATATATACAATCACTGGATTTATTTATTTATTCGGGTTTAACGACACTTTCTGAAGCCAGGGTCACCTCGTGTCGAACAGTCTTACGGGTGGAGAAACCTTGAGTATACCCAGAGAGAACCACCGAGCTGCGGCGAGCAACTGTGACTCCCACACGTGCTAACTTCACACAAGCAGGTTTAGCAATGCTTGAAGGCACTTGCACCATCGACCTACAGTACGACTTAGTACAGAGCGACACCGTACCCCCATATAATCACGGGGGCACGGAGTCGCTCTGTACACACCGCGGAAGTGGTGTGTACAGAGCGACACCGTGCCCCCATGTCGGAAGGGGCACGGTGTCGCTCTGTACACACCACTTCCTGCGGAAGGGCGCGGTCTTAGGCCCTGATTATACAAAATGAATAGCGACGCGACGCGACCCGGCCACAAAAATGTTTCGCTTTCATATTTGTATTTTGCTTTTGTATTTCCACTTGACCATTTATACAGGACGCGCCACGAAACGATGCGATGCGACGAGACGCGCTATTTCAGATTCGCTAGCTTAGCCAAAAATGTTGCGTCACTTATGTGCACTTGCCTAATTATGCAGTGTGAAACATGATTAAAGCGTGCCCGCGCGCGGAAAAACGGGTCTAGCCAAGCGCTGCGCCCCGTCGCTTCGCGTTCTGTATAAACAGGGTCTTGGGTCCTGTTAATACAGAACGCGAAGCGACGTGACGCGGCCGCGAACATTTTTTGCTTTCGATGTATTTCCATTTGACCATTTATACAAGATGCGCCACGAAACGAAACGATGCGACGCGCTATTTCAGTTTCGCTAATCTAGCCAAAAATGTTGCGCCGCTTATGCACGTGCGCGGTGTATAAACGGGTCTAGCGACGCGCTGCGATGTCGCTGCACCCCGTGTCGCGTCTCTTCGCGTTCTGTATAAACAGGGCCTCAGAAGGGCACCCACACACTGATATATATAACTGGTGGCCCATGTGCCTTAGTGGCATTGTAGGAATACAATACACAAAAGCAACGTTTGGGGCTAACGCCCTCTACACTGAGAAAATCCATATTTAAGGAATTTGTTGAATGTGGAGCCAAATATATGCACTTATCTCGACTTCACAGACCACTGAGGTGACTAATCATACACGAGAATCTTCGGTTATATCGTAAAGTATGGAGATCCATGCACCACATTCCTGCTAAATCCTAATAATGCAATGTAGGGAACCCAAAATAGAAATATAAGTTAAGGTTACTGCATTTGAATAGCGAGGTAAGCACCTCACATCGACAACTTGATTCAGGTGTTGGTATTCTGTTGTAAAATTGATTGGTAGAGATAATGTTGGCCCGATATCTCTCTCTCTGTAACATTCCATACACGGTTGTAACCAAGGTGATGCTAAGGGGTTGGGGGGGGGGGGGGGGGGTAAGGGTGTATGGCACCTCTAATAATTCAAGGACTTCCACCCAGGCGTTGCTTCTGCTTCTACCAGTAAAGTAGAACTTGTTTACCACAAGAAAATGCCCTGCTCCACTTCCTTGGGTTCCCACGTGGGGGTGGGAGTACGATACATATCAATTAAATGAGAAATTCCGTCACAACAACTACATTTATACTTTATTTATGCATAACTAAATTTCCAAGACTGACTAACATATAGAATAAATATGTACTAGGGTCGGTAATCGGATTTAAACTCGTGGTTTAAAACCCTTTACCCAACGCAGACGATATCAAAATTTATTATTTTAAATATCATTTTTTAATTTAAAAAAAAAAAATTCAACAAAACCATATCATGTGACCCCTCGTTGGAACGAGCTCGACGAGCTCGTTCCAACGAGAGGTCACATGATATGGTTTTGTTGAAATTTTTTTGAAAAATACTATTTTTTCAACTGCTGAATTTGTATATTACACGGGCGGATGCGGCCGATTCGTTAAGGTAAAGGGTTAATCTGATTACCGGCCCTAGTACATACCGATTTGTTTACTTTATACCACGCTGTTAATAAATAATCGTCTTTGTCACTTGAAATGGAGAAAAAATATACTTTCTATCGCAAACACGTGTGTTTGTTTTGTTTGCAACTGCGCCGGGGGTAGTACTTCCGGCTGCACGTAAATGCTTGATTGACAGCTAGACACATCGTCAAAGTTCATTGAATTTACCTGGCTTTTTCAGTCAAATTATCATTAACAATTCTTAAATTTTATTTTAAATATTTAATTGTAGGTATTTTAAACTTAATAAATCATTGCACGCCGCAGGTAGTACCGCAAAACGTCGTATGTTTGAACGAAACACCGCGAAGTGGGAATGTATCGAAGTCGGCAAATTCGGTCACGTCAAGTTGGATGTAGTTCCTACTATTGGTGTAAAGTTTTGTAATGGAATTCCCATTGAAAACGTTTTAACCGCAATAGAAGCTTTACACCGACAGTGGGGTTAAAAGATAAAATTTAACACAGGGCTTTTCACAGGTAATAACATAGGTGAGCATGGTATAAATTCCAATTACATCATCAAGACAAGCCTTCAACTAGAGCTGTAGGTTTTTAAATTTCTTGTTCGGTTTCGGTTTTTCAGGTGGAGAAAAACCTCGGTTCGGTTCGGTTTTCCGTTTGTTCATGAGGCCAAGTAAAATTCAATAAAACTCATTCTTATGTCCGGAGTCATAACTGAATGGTAGTGAAATTGAGTGAAACTCAATGAATGCCCGAAATAAGCTATAATACATGAAGAATCAGGAAGGCCAATATAATAATTACCTAAATATACAGACCTTTTATTGTGCTTGGCCATTTTTCGAGGTCTGACACCTACACGCAACTTGAGGAAAGCTGCAAACACAACTAAACTGAAATGTCGGAAATTCACAGAATGTAGCTTTCCCAGAGTAGTGAGAGTACCCAGACACTGCCATTGGCAGTGTCTGGGTACTCTCACTACTCTGGGATGGCTACGTTCTGTGAATTTCTGGAGCAAGAGAGTATTTAATAAAAAACGAAAAACCTTAGATTACGGGATGTCGACGGTTTCGGGTTTTTTTTAAAAAACTAAAAACCTCGGTTCGGTTTCGGTTAACCCACAGCTCTACCTTCAACGAAGACAGGCCTTGATGATGTAGTTGGACTATTAGATAAGTCAGGACTTAAGTCACCACGGTCGGGACAAATTCAGACCCCCCCCCCCCCCCTTCCCCTCACCACCAAATCGATCCGCTTCGCGACACTCTTGCATGTAATTTCCATCACCTCGTGTGAGGAGTGAAGTAAAGATAAAATCGTTATTTTGCATTTAACACGCTTTGGACGTTAACTTGTCTTCAACCAATAACCAGCCTCAAGTTCAAGGCCTGAATCGCTTCAATCGCGTCCTGTATTGTCTGATCATTTTACCAATATGATACTTCAGGTAATGTGACGTGATCAATGTTTAATTCTGATGATTTTATCAGTAGCACTCTCCCATTTGCTTACAAGCACTTTCTGCACTGGAAACTAAACTGAAGGATAATGAGCTTTAGCAACTCGATCAAACTACTTAGGGACAATGTATAAATGGCGGCTTATCTTTTGTTATTTACTTCAACAGAAATCTTACTTCCGATAGGCACAATCAAGTTTTGTTTAACAATAGCATAATGTGAGGGACAAGAAACAATGGCCCACGGATTATTACGAGAACTGGAAGAAAACACACAACTTTGTATAAAACAGCTTATGAAAGCTGTTTGATTTTGGTTTTCACTTTGTGAAAGCTATCTGACCATTCTGTACTTACGAGTATAAAGACGGTATTAACTCTCAGAAGTCGGGGAATCAGAATGAATTTATTGAACATGACATAACGCGAAAAACTTCCAGTAAAGTAGGTGTTTCTAGTCAAGTGTCGTCTGCCTGCCTGACTAGAAGCACCTGCTCAGTGTTTAATTCTCCCCCAGCCAAAGATAGCCGAACCGTCACAGCCAAACTCACCTACCGTATTACATTACAGGCAAGAAAACTCGACGGCCGGCTTCTTAGAGTTAACACTGAATAGCTAAAACTCTACAGTTACAGTACACTCGGTGTAAATCAGGGGCGTAACTGGGTGGGGGGGGGGGGATGTGAACACCCCCCCCCCCAAAAAAAAAAATAAAATAAATAAATAAATAAATGAAATCTCCCAACCATGGGTTTCGTCCTTGCTTGCCCGACAAAAATATACATAGATTAGAAGAAAGTTCAATAAATGCCCGACTCAGTTGGTAGAATTCCACGTCCTGGGAGAGAGTAACTAATGACACATGATTTCTATGACCATTATCTGTTGAAAGCATTCAGATGGTCAGGCACCTCTACCTTGCTGGCGTGTAACTGACAGCACGGTCATAAACCTCTAATAAATTCCCTACCATGTAAGTATTTTATCAATGGAAATTTTATTTGTAACATAAAGCAATTTGGCATGCTCCAAATAGTTGCGCGATATGATGAGCAGCCGGGCATCGACGTCCTATCCCCTCAATTTTTGTTAGTTATAACCCTGGTGTAAATATACGATTTGTTATTCTACAGTCTACTTTTCTTGAATATTTGCAGAAATTTGTGGGGTTTACCATAACCACTTGAAACCGAGAGGCCGCTTTTCAGGCTCAGGAACACGATACGTCATAATTTCATTAAATAGGATATTTGCTAAGTGAATGTGTAGGGGTAGACCAATCAATATTTTTAACGTACATCCTAAGAAGTGCACGTTGCAAGAATTATTTGGAGTACCCCCACTCCCACCCCCAGAAAATGAATACGGACTCTTTCAAAAAATACATTTTTTATGTCGACTGACAACGATAATTCCGATAACATATACGGCTTCCTCCAAACATGTTACACACCTGCAAACTGTCAACAATAAAGCTATATATATATATATGCGTCGGAGGAATTAATCACATCACATGAATACCAGGTTCATTCAAGACGAAAGTGGTAGTAACTCTTACATAGAGACTATTACCATTACGTGGATGTACAAAATATGGAGCCGAGTCGAGCTCCGGGTTCTAAGGGCAGATCACGACGAGTCGAAGACGAGTCGTGATCTACCCTTGGAACCCAGATCGAGACTCGGATACATATTTTGTACATCCACATAATGGTAATAATCATTTTATCTTACAATATATTGGGGATAAGTCATGAATGTCGACGAATATATAAGAACTGTTTATTCGTACGGATGAACAAAAAGAAAAAAAATGGAACTCACGCGAAAGGAACGTGCTTGTATCCGACCCCATGATACAAACATCTGTATCAGGGGGTCGGATACACGACAGTTGCGCAGTTAAGACAGACAAAATACATGTTGATTGTAAGATAAAACAATTTAAAGAGTTTGGTCACCTCCATACACTTTTTTCACACCAACGAACCATCAACAATGTTTAAACTTTTCAGTTACGAAAACTCAAAGGTGTATTGGAGAATTTGTTTTTACGAAAAGAGTGTCCTCTTACAAAATGTAACTTTTTCCAAGCTTATCGACGTAGTAGTAAACTCAAACAATATTTCTGAACCCTGCCATCTATATACACGTTGGACATTAGAAAGCCATCAACTAAATAAATGTGAACTCCTAGTACTCGGGGGCGGACTGGGCCAAAAGGTTTCAGGGAAACATACCAAGGGGGCCCCGGAGATGGACAAAGTTTAGATTTTTCGAACGTAGCACCTCAGTAGATATTGAGAAATAATCGACTTTGGCGTTCAAGACTTCGTTAATGATCGGCAATTTCCGTGAGTACTGAGTAACCGCAGAAACTATTCCGTAGTATGTATACAAACGAACGTTGTCGAGTACTCGACAACGTTCGTTTGTATACACACTACGGAATAGTTTCTGAGAATACTGCTTTCCAATTCCTATAGTTTTGATCCCAGATTCGGTGAGATAATGGCTACGGTTAACCGGATATTATACGATTATAGCTCTCGGTTAGTCGGTTGTGTAAATGAGCCAACAGTTTCAGCCCTAGTTCAAAGGGTTAATTGGCTGTGTAAATTAAGTTTTTTTCAATGAACTCGAAAAAAACCATATTAACTACTTATCCCAGGAAACTGAAATATGGAATTCTACATAATCAATCCCTATCATACCGGTCGATTCGTTTCCCTTTCATTGACAATGAGTATGATTAACATGTTCAAATAGTAACATGCTATAATCAAGGCTTCGAATCATACATTACTCACAGTGAATACTGTTTTATTGGTTCACAGTGCTTTTATCATCGGTTAATAGCCATCCTTAAACTATTTACTAAACCTGCCCAGATCATGTCAACAGGCAGTTAACCCTTTACCTAACATGAAAAGCAGACGACACTTGCCAAAAAATGATTGAATAACTAATTTTTTTCATTTTTTGTCTCAAAAACATAGGTTATGGCCCCTCATTGGAACGAGCTCGACGAGCTCGTTCCAATGAGGGGTCATAACCTATGTTTTTGAGACAAAAAATGAAAAAATAATAAAAATTAATTGGCGATTTTTTAGAATAGCGCTGGCCGGTTATGGCCGTTACATTGGGTAAAGGGTTAACAGATTGTTGACGACTGGGCATCTGCTTGAACTCTCTCAATATTTCACTCGCCGAACACTCCACGTACATTAGTCCCGAGAAGGGGAGGAGGCAACTGCCCCGGAGCCCGGTATTTTGGGTGTTTTAAAAAGTGGAGGTTGACCTATCGATACGTCTGAGCTTAAAATCGTGGGAAAGCTTTTGGTACGGGCCCCCGAGACTGACGGAGGTGGCAAGAGAACGTAGTTGCATTACTGCCTAGCAGGTAACATTCATATGAGAAAACCCACTTGTTCCAGTTTGTTGGTTTTTCACCGGCCTTTCCTGCGTCGTGGAGGTCACGATTATCTTTGTGAAGAAAAAAGGACCATACACATAGAAATGCAGGTAATAAGTTACCCAAATTGTAAGGAAAACATTGAGTAGATACTGTCTTGAAAATGCAGGAGAATGCTTCTCCTAGCACTACTTTAAATAAAAAAAATGACCCCCTGTCACCCCCCCCCCCCCTCCCACGCGCTTATCGCTTCACGCTTTCGGCGCTCGCAGGGGCCGTAACGCCAGTTCTACATACTGCCCGGGGGGGGGGGGGGGGGGCAGTCCTCGCTCTCGGTGGCCCTGTCTAAGTACCGTCATTTGCAAACGATATTAATATTCAAATGAAAATATTATTTTTCATCTTCTTCGTGTAATAATTACCCAAAACACATACAAGGACAATACGACGAAAATGTACACTCTGGAATCAGTTGGGCTAAAAATCAACCCAAATCAACTTGGCTGAGTGAATATGAACCCAACCCACTCATATTAACTCAACCCAGTTGATTTGGGTTAATTTTTTACCCAACTGATCTTAGAGTGTAGGACTTGTTGGGGACACATAATTATACCATGCTGTGTGCAGTGCTCTGGGGTAAAACGTGGGTACGTCGTTTTATATAGTTTATATACGGTGCACCACATGATTTGGTCCAGTGGCTGGGGCAGGGAATCCACCCAAGTCTGGAAGGCACTTGAGAACCCAGCAAGTAAATTTGCTGCCGATAGACCACCGGGTTGTCAACCCGGTGGTCCACATATTGCAAATTCGCTTGTTAGGCTATTTATAATTATTGGTGTTTAAGGTAACTTTCAGCATCTTTAACTATTGCATGACCATGATATAGGGAAGAAGTCAAGTTTAGCCTATTGTTTATATCTACGCTTCCAACCTTAGAGGAATTCCACCCAGATGTTGGTTCCGGGTTCTATTTTACCAATAAAGCAAGAACTTGTTTAACACGGTAAACAAGCACTGCTCCCCTTCCCAGGTTCCCAAAGGGAGAAAATTCGCTTGTTGGATCCTGATGTTGCATTGTATATTATTAGTGGCCTACATAGTTTTGTAGGTGATCTATTAAATTTTTTGTCACAAAAACGTAGCTTACGAACCCTCATTGGAACGAGCTCGTTCCAATGAGAGTTCATAAGCTTTGTTTTTGACGCAAAAAATCATAAAAATTAGTGCTTCAGGAATTTTATTTGCAAGAGTCGTCTGCTTTTCGTGTTAGGTAAAGAAAGAATCTACTTTGATGTCTTCGAAAATAAATGTGTTGATGATATGCATGCAGTGTCAGTTAATTCTATACCTTTTGCGTGAGAGCGAAGCTAGAACCCAATATAATATATATATATACCATATCAGGTCACTAACAATTCGTGTAAAGAATTTATCTCACTTACTTTGGTAAAGCTGAAGAATAGGGCACTCTGCAGTTTTTTCAAAAAATTCCTTGGCTTCTCAATTTTTTATTCCATACCATATTCCCAACAAATAATAATAACTGTTTGAGGTCTAACAATATCATATTTATCAGTTGATTTAATCCTTTTTGTGCTGTAAACTTAACATACTGGGGAACAGAATCACCATTGTGAAGTAGACTAAAATGGGAGACATATGCTGACCCTTGTCTTACTATACTGACCCTAAGTTTAAGTTTAATAGTTTAATGCATTACACCATAATGATATGTCCCAAGGTTCCTTTTCTCTAGCAGCAGGTAGCGCTTTATAATGCAAGTGGAAGACAAACAGAAGAGAGGTGTGTACCATTGTCATAAGCCCCAAATGGGCCTATAGTCTATAGAGAGATGACATGAAAAGGTTGAATCTATTTTTTCCTCTCTAAATGTATTGAAAATATTATGGAGGAGTATCTTTAAATGAATGGCGGAGTTCCCCATACTTCAGCTTTACCCCCGACTTCGTTTTCTATAAACTGGACCAGTAACTTCGAATTACAAATGTAAATAATAAATAATATAATTCTCACTTGTTTAGTGTAAAGCGCTCATCGTCTGCCGACATTTTGAAAGGCAGATGAAGAAAGAGGAGATTACTCTGACTGTGAGTAGTATTTCGACTGGCTTAAAGGTTTCTTCACAGCTTGCATGTGATGTTCTAAAACCAAGGAAATTCTCAGAAACTGATATGAGGAAAGATATAGTACTGTATACGCCTTTAATAATAATAATAATAATAATAATAATAATAATAATAATAATAATAATAATAATAATAATAATAATAATAATAGTTTATTGCACAACCATAATCATATAGGTATGGCACTTTACAACTTATACATAGTAGATAGCGAAAACATACATAGGGTTTAAGAAAGTATTCAAAGTCACACTTACTTGAGTTCTCCCAAACCCAAACACACCGGACTTACACGCAGATGAGGACACACCCAGTATACATGACTTGCTCACACACAATTACAAACACCCAAACACACGCGCTTACAACAAGGACGATATTGCACACTCAGTCCAAAACACCCCACCTCACACCCTCACGCAAACCAACGCATATGCGCAACACAAATACCCCCCCCCCCCCCCCACCACCACCCATCCACCCACACACAACATACATATGGACATATGTATATACATATAGCGTTAACCGGAGACGTTGTAAAGAAATTACGTCACCCAAATTCCACTCAACGCCCTAGCCCAGTTGGTCGATCCAAGCAGAGTTTACGCAAGATCCCTTATGACTGTTTCATAAATGAACTTTATTACTTTCCAAAGTGTGATTTACTGGGATTTCCGGGTTTTATTATTAACGATAACTTCACAAGTGAATTTATGCAATCAACAATAGTGTCATGTATCCGTGCGCGCAAACGAAGACACTTTGTCGTGGGTGTAATGGGGACTTCATTGTTTTTTTGTTTGTTTTTTTTTAACCCTTTACCTTACACGAAAAGCAGACGACACTTGCAAAAAAAATTCTTGAATAACTATTATTTCATTTTTGGTCTCAAAAACATAGGTTATGACCCCTCATTGGAACGAGCTAGACGAGCTCGTTCCAATGAGGGGTCATAACCTATGTTTCAGAGACAAAAAAACAAAAAAATAATGAAAATTAATTGGTGATTTTTGAGAATAGCGCTGGCCGGTTTTGCCGTTACGTTAGGTGAAGGGTTAAATAATATAATTATCGTTAATAATGAAAAGTAACAAGAGCGCACGTATCGCTGAAGCAATACAATGTCCCCTACCGGACTAATGAGCATCAATAATTATACAAATGTTATAACCTAGATGTGATCAGCATGAATTCCGTTGAAGCGTTTCCAAAAAAAGTCCGGAAAACTGATATTTTGGCGCTTTTCCATATTTCCAAGGGCCATAACTCACACAAGAATAATTCAATCAGCATGAAACTCAAACTTGATCTGTAAGTCATCGTTCTATCGTGGTTTACCAAAAAAATGAAATCATTCCGTAGAAGCGTTTCCAAAAATTAAACTCCGGAAAACTAAAGTGTGACTGACAGACTGACGGATGGACAGAGTGCAAACCTATAGTCCCCCTCGCTTGCCTGGACTCACCTTTCATAAATTAATTCACGTAACCAGTCCAGTCAAACGATTACTCTCTATTTATATTAGATATGATTATCTAGCTCGGTAGATATGACTTCAAACTCGACTGATAAGACGCCGACCTCAACCGATAAGACCCAGGCAACAGTCGCCCCCCCCACCCCTAACCCGATACGTTATTAGGCGAAACCAATTTGTTCACAACGAAATCGTCCACCTCTATTCGTCGAAAGCAATCAAGAAAATTGGCGTTACTCGGCATAACTAAGTAGTTTGAAGCTGCGTTTTTTATATGACGAGGAAGTAATGATGACAATGAGTATGGATCAGGTTGATGAAGCAGAGGCCGCGGAACCGGGGGGGGGGGGGGGGGGGCACAGGTGACACGTGCCCTCCACTCTTTTCCACGGACATGTAACACGGTTACACAACAGGCGCATGAAAATGTGTCAATATACAGGCATTTCTGTAAAATATTTGCAAATCCAAACAACATTTGGCCAAAGAATCCCACTTTCGGCTAGCCTTCGGGTTGAAAGGTGATTGAAGTAGAAGAAATGGGCAGGAGACTGACTATACCGTGGCATGCTCATCTAAAAAAGAGACTAATGTGTCATGGCACATTTAACGATATACGATCGGAACTTTTCTGCCACTGGGCCGAACCATGTTGGGCCTTCAAACTTTGTGTCACAAAAACATAGCTTATGATCCCTCATTGGAACGGGCTCAGAGAGCTCGTTCCAATGAGGGGTTATATGCTATATTTTTGAGACAAAAAAAACAAGAAAAAAAGAAAGTAAAATGAATGATGATTTTTGTAAATAGCGCTGGTCGGTTTTTACCGTTATGTTGGGTAAAGGGTTAAGGCGTACTACACGTTGACAGGACACTTTCCTTTAACTGCTGCCAACTCTGCTTGTGCAGAGTTAGTAAGTTGGCGAGTCTGTCAGTTGCTTGTCGCTGTTCGGTGATTCTCTCCGCTCTCCTCCATCCGACAGGGTGTGCCCCTGTCTGTTGAAAAAATCGTTAAACCCTCAATGAACAAAGTATAAAGACAACTTTAGTCAATTGTTTATAACCCACCTTTGAGGATTCTTTCCACTAGCGTTGGCTACCGAGTCCCATTTACGTACAGGCGAAACAGAACATGCTTACCGCAGTAAACAAGCACTACTCCACCTCCCGTGGGAAAAATATGAAATAAAACACGTGAAATAAAAATATACTGATTGTTATAGCAAATTAATTATCGTATTATCGTACCTGTCTTTAAAACGAAATGGGAAAATGAAGAAATATTTAACTAATTTCAATAATTCAGGGGTGATGAGTTTGATCATCTTACCAGGAAGACTGGAACATGCAGCAATGCGACTTTTCATACAAGGCCCAGACAAGGGGGTTGAACTACATACACATGGTTTTAAGCACTTTTGTGACAAGGCCTTATTTCTATGCCTCCACCTCCGCCCCTTGAGCTCCCCCTGAGAATTTAGAAAATGTTCCTGAAGTAGAGGCCTTCTCCCTTCCATTCGTAATACCCGTTCCTCCGTAGCGGCACTTCTGTGTGGCCTCAATCTTCTCACGTAGGGATCTTAGCACAGGTTGTGTTTCCTCCTCATGCAAGGGGTCACAACTTTACGTCCCCGCCCCGTATGGCGGTATAAAGGTTGACAGCAGTAACCACAATCGATGCCAGCGGCGTATATACAACAGGTCCCCACCGAAAGCTTTATCACAAAACAAGTTCTCAATCCTCATTAACCCTTTACCTAACATGAAAAGCAGACGACACTTGCAAAAAAATTCTTGAATAATTAATTTTTTTCATTTTTTGTCTCAAAAACATAGGTTATGAACCCTCTTTGGAACGATCTCGACGAGATCGTTCCAATGAGGGGACATAACCTATGTTTCTGAGACAAAAACTGAAAAAAAAATACTGAAAATGAATTTACGATTTTCGTGAATAGCGCTGGCCGGTTTTGGCCGTTACGTTGGGTGAAGGGCTAAAATGAATTCGAGGGGGGGGGGGGGGGCATAAACTATGTTTTTGAGGCTAAAATTGATAGGCTTTTTTGTGAAGAACATGGCTGGTTCTGTTTTTCAGTTACGTTAGGTAAAGGGTCATGGTAAATTTACAATTGAATTATTTGTTAATAGATCACTCCACATGGGCGAATTCAGAGCGGGCGCACCCCTCCTATTTTTGTATTTCAGTTTTTTAGAAGCACCGATATCAAGGGATACGATATTATCGGCGGTAAAACATGGATATCCACCACCTTTGGTAGTGGATGTCCGTGTTTTATCACCGATAATTCCCTACCCCATGCCTTCAGTAAAAGGCCTTATCCTATACGCGGGTCTCAATTGAGACGATATAAACTGGCTTCGCTTCTTCAAAATTTGAATGCTGGAATATTTTGTAGGAAAACATTGCACCCATGTGTAAATAAGCCAGTGGAGGGGCCAACAATGATCTCCCAGGTTCCAATTTTTTACCACGCCCCCGTTGATAAGAGTAGGAAACCCCCATCACCACAAACTCTCCCCTACGATCGCCGAGTGATGCTTCGCACCATGACCCATGACTGTAATTTGGTGCCACCTCAAACCTAGAATCTTGGGTCCGCCACTTCTCCACGACGAATTAAAACTCATGCCCATGAAGCTTAACTTCTGGAATGACTCCCCCGGGACGTGCCAACGGTCTATTTGAAATTACGTAATGCAACATTATTATGTTATTTCAATAAGCATACAAAACATACATGAAGATGGTCTTTTAGACCATCCGCACGTAAATCGGTAGAAATAAAAAGTATATATATATATATTAGTTTACTAACAGAATAATTAGTATTTGAAAGTAAGCGCATAAAATATAACACTTTTGAGTAGTTTTAGCTAATTTAACGAGAATTATAATTCTGATAAAAAAGCAACATTTCAGCAATAAAAATGACACTTACCATGTTAAATGAAGAGTAGCTAAAAGTCTATCAGGGTTAATTATCCTGTCGATCTCACTGGTAGTGGGTGTTTGAAAACAACGGATGTTCTAAAACAAAAACACTCAACCCACTGACTCTGTATCTTTCTTCATAAACCAATCAGCACCCCATAAGTGAGTGTGACCACGCTACTGAAGACTGAGAAATGCAAGGCACTGTTCCCATAACAAGTACATAAATAATATTGTGCTCCGCATCGATTTTTATCTCATCAACATACTGTCGCCATACAGATAGTCGTCAATATGAGAATAATGACAATCATAATAAAAGTATGGATCAGTTCTACGGCAGTTCAATAAACGAAAGACACCATTACAGGGCGTTTGGTAAATCGCTACATTATCTTCATATGTACATTTAAATAAACTGGAGCGATATCTGTGTGATGTCAGAGCAATTGGTTGATCATCAATCGAAATACTTACAATACACCTGATTAATAAACATTATAAAATACCTGTTTCACGTGAGTGTGGGCGTGTGTGCGTGAAGGGTGGTGAGCGGCGGTGGGTTTGACAAATACTTTCTAAGAGAAACCATGCAGGGACGTGGCGTGAGGTTTCCGATTGGAGGGGCGTAGGGTAGTGAATTTCCAACTGGGGAGGGGCCGGGAGGGGGTGTCCCCCTCCCGGTTCCTCCCCCAGTTGGAAATTCACTACCGAGAAACATTTTTAAAAATGAAGCCCTGAAAGGGGGCATAAAATTGATTCTAGTAACTGAAATGCCAATACATTTATGATAGAATTATCAGGTTATTATTATTTGGTATTATTCTGGGAATTGAATATGTGCTAAATAAATGCTCAAGCTTAGAACTTTGAGCAATTCACACTGTCCTAAAATTAAATCAGGTCTCATGCAGAAATGATAAATTTTTGATGTTTCATCATTTTGTAACTGTGAATGGTGGAATTAACTCAGGATAACGATTTTACCTGATGTGATTTTCTTGAAGTGCATTTGGAGGATTTTTTTTATTATGATAAGTAAAAGTTTATTACATTAAGCGTCATTCGTGGGAAAGTGTGCTGTATGTTACGCTTCTCGTCTCTAAAACAAACGTGCTGCCCACCCCAGCCCCACCCCCCACCCCACGCGCGGAAATAAAAAAAAACATTTATGTACATCTATAGATCCTCACAAACCATTGTAACAAGCTTTTAACGCATCAAAACACAACACATAGAAGCTCTTCGTCGAAACGGATTCAGTGGACGGACGGACGGATGGATGGGGAACACGAATATATTTCCATATGGTTTATTACATTAAGCGTCGTATTACATTAAGGGTTGGTACAAGCAACTCTAAATGAAATACGACTCTAAATGTAATAAACTCCGAACATTTAAGAGTTTATTACATTAAGCGTCGTATTACATTAAGAGTTGGTACAAGCAACTCTTAAAGTAATACGACGTTTAATGTAATAAACTCTTAACTTTTAAAAGTTTATTACATTAAGCGTCGTATTACATTAAGAGGTGGTACATTGCCCTCTGAATTTCCAACTATAGGAAATTTTTGCCAGGATTTTTTTGGGGGGGAGACCCCCCCCCCCCCCCCCCCCCCGTCGCCACGTCCCTGAGAGAAATGTATTGCCAAAGAAATAAATTGGACAAAAAAGCCCATCTTGTTCTTTTTACATTTTGACACAAAAACTCACAAAACAATCTTTTTCTTGGATAACTAGAAAATATTCATTTTTATTAAAAAATATAGCATGTTACTCCCTGGTTGGAACATGTTCGATGATCCCGTCCTAATGATGGGTCATAAACTATATTTCGACGACAAAAATGTAAGCGATATGAAATTTGAACGGTTGATTTTTGTGAATGACGCTGACAAGATATAATTGTCACTTCGTTTGAGAAAAAAAGGTTACTGAAAGTGCCTCGAGATGGTTGGACGGATAAATGGATCGATGGACAGACGGAAATGCGGACACGATAATCATCCCCCCCCCCTACCCATAGACACTTAACCCGCCCCATTATATTTCAAAGGTAACATAATATGAAATGAGATAACAGCTCCTATTGTACAATCTAAACTCTAAAATCAGTTGGTTTAACAATTAAGCCAAACCAACTGGTTAACTCAACCCAGCTGGTTTTGGTTATTTTAGAGTGCATGAGCAAATAAAGGAAAGACAGGGCAGCGACAGTTACAGCATGTGGAGAGTGAATTGTGACTAAATCACCCGTGGAGTGGAGTTATCACCCAAAGTATTACTTTCTAATTTTGTACATATGGACAAAAAAACACTAGCAATGTTTCAGCCAATGGGCCTCCGGGTTTAACCCGGAGGTCCATTGGCTGGAACTTTGCTTATGCTTGTTATTCTTTGCAACAAATTTGCAGTTATTGCTTGGGTGGAATATCCACTCTGTGGGTGATTTAGTGATAATACACTCTCCGCGTACCGTAGTTGTACAATGGAGATAAACTCTAGGAAACAAGCCTTCGTGTAGCTACCCAAAACAAATGTAGTTATCACAAAAGAGATTGTGTGGTACAACTGTGCAAATACTTTTATTCTGGAGTCTGTCATGACAGGAACAAACAAGGTCATAACACACCCTCGAATCACGAGCAAGCAAAGTGTGAAGTATGAACACGATCTGCCCATGAATCATTTTTATGAACCGGACAAGATAAGAACGTACGAACAGTCTTTGACATTGCTCTTGGAGTTATTCCATGGATGAAGGTCATTACGCAACCTTAAGTCACGAGCAAGCATTGTGTGAAGTTCGAACAAAACCTGTTAATGAAATATTTTTTTTATGGAGCAGACAAATAAAAAACGTACGAACGGTCTGCGACACTGATCTTAAGAGTTATGTCCTTGGTTCAAGGTCACAGCACATTCTTGAGCCAGGAGCAAGCATTATATTAAGTATGAACCAGATCTGCCCATTGAATCGGTTTTTATGGGACGGGCAAAGTTGGAACCGATAAGAGGTCTGTGACCTTTACCTTAAAGTTATGACCTTGGGTCAAGACATGGCACACGCATGCGTCCTGAGCAAGTATGGTAATGACGTATGAACAAGATCTGCCCTTGAATAATTTTTATGTACTGCACAGTAAAAACAGACAGATCCTGTGACCCTGACCTTGGGCATATGATTTCAAGTCAAGGTCACGATATACCCTTGAGTCAGGAGCAAGCATTATGTGAGGAATGAATAAGGCCTACCGATTGAACCATATTTAATAGACCACAAAAAGTAAGAACGCAAGAACGGTCTGTAATCTTGACATTGGATGAAGGTGATGTGGTCGAACGGATGGGCAAATCGGTACCTACATACTCCTACGAAAAAAAAGTCGACATCTTTTAATGCAATTAACGTTTTGTTTAACTTACTGCTCATTTTCTATGGCGTTGACATTCATTTTGCCAAGTTAGGCCATTATGCGCTCACTGTATACAATTATATTTATTTATTTATTTATTGGTGTTTAAGGTCACATACTTATGCACAATAGCTAATCGTGACCGTGACAGTATTACGGGTGGAGGAAGACGGAGCACCCGGAGAGAACCACAGAGCAACGACGAGCAACTGTCAGCTCCCCAACATCGTAACTCTGCATCGCAGCACAGGCAGGGCTAGATTGGTTGAAGACATGCGTACCATCGACGTGCAGTACGCCTTAGTACACAGCGTCACCGTACCCCCATGTAGGCAATCGGGGTTAAGTGCCTTGCCCAAGGACACACACAACGCGGGAGCGCGAATCAGGTCGCTGAAATGGTCACCAATCCAACTACTAACCGCGCTCGACGTTGCTTAACTTCGGTGATCTGACGAGAACCATATCATCTGACACTTCATTGGAACGAACTCGTCGAGCATATGACCAGGGCGATAAGGGAGATTTAGGACATTTTCGTCTGGACTGGAGTCTTGAGATAACAGTTCTCTTCTGCTCTTAATTAGCCCTTCTCACACTGGTGGTATCTTCCATGTCAGTTCAATGGAAACAACTGAAATTATTTATTATTTGGGAAAGACCAATTAATATTTCAACGTGCAGCCTCCGGGCTGCACGTTGAAAATATTGATTGGTCTACCTCACACTTTAAGTAAGCAACCATACTACTTAAAGTACGACGTATCATGTTCCTGGACCGGAAAAGCGTCCTCTGGTGTTCAAAGGGTTAAATCATGTGCTTTCTTAAACTGAGAGTAGATTTGATACTTGGACTTGAGTCACGCACACAGTCGGCCATAGAAATGGAGGTCTTAGTATCCGATTCGGGCTGGAGCTCTGTGGCTCAGTGGTCACGGCATTGAACTTCAAACCGAGAGGTCCACGATTCGATCCCCGCTAGGGGTAACGTAATCCCGAATGTCCACGTGAGGGAACCGTGGCGCCGTGTACTTATGCGTACTGCACGTCGATGGTGCACTTGTCTTCAACCATTGCTAACCCTGCTTGTGTGGAGTTAGTACATTGGGGAGCCTGGCAGTTGCTCGTCGTTGCTCGGTGGTTCCCTCTGGATACTCCGGCTTCCTCCACCTGCAAAACTGTCTGACAAGAGGTGACTCGGGCTGTCGAAAGTGTCGTTAAACACCAGTAAATAATTAATCCGGTTCGGGCAGCTGGGGACGTAGCATAATCAAGTTGGAGTACCGGTATGAGGTAAGTAAATAAATAAAAAGTTGCGTCCGACTATTACATTTGTACTTTATTCAATAATAAATTTCACGAAGTCTTTTTTTTTTTAAAAAAACTATAATCCTGAGAGATTTATATTCCAACTACATCATAGCCTTGATGATGTGGTTAGGATATTAGTCAGTCCCGACGTGAACCATAACAGTCGCAACAAATCAGGTTTACACCACACACCCGCTTTCGCGAAATCCTGCATAGAATAGACCATTTATTTGCAATTATTACCTCCAATGAGGCAGATTGCAGCACTAACAAAATATAATATAAGAGCAACAGTAGATTTATTTATTTATTTATTTATTTATTTATTTATTTACATTGGTGTTTAATGTCATATCTTTCTGCATAATGGCTAATCGTGACCACAACTTGGAAATAACGTCAAGTCCAGTTAATCATTTTCCCATGTGGTCCATTTTAGAAGACTTCCACTCCAGGCATTGGCGATCGGGTCCTATATTACCAGTATAAGAGAGCTTGTTCACCACAGTAAACAATCACTGCTTCACTTACCGGGGTTCCCACGGAAAGCAACTTTAGAATCACCGAAAGACATAGTGATATAAACATCAACCTTGGATTCTTAAAGAATCGAAAAATCATTTCACGTTGCCTCTTATTTTCAATTTGCAACATTCTAACATGGTAACCGATTGGAAGGTCTTAGTGTTAAGTCCCTCGTGTTGACGGAACACGCGGGGCTCAAAACGAGCTTATGATGCGCTCGTTACAATGAAGGGGCCATATACGCTAAGTTTTGGAAGCAAAAATTTAAAAAATTATATAACTAACAATGGCTATTTTTGGGAACAGTGATGGCAAATGTATCAATTGCATTAGATGGCGGGTTAAACCACTAGATTAATCACCAACAGGCTTTCAACTCCATTTTTGTGAATGTAAGTGCATTTTTAGGGACAAACTTTGTATAAAAAAATGAGGGAATTTTTAGGGATAAATAAGGGAACTTTCCAAAAAATAGGGGCAAATTATTACACATTCTTCATAAAAATAATTAAATTACTTACCGGTAACCATATCAGCTACTGAAATTAAGATAATTACCATAGATGTTGGCTTCCATAGTCATCAACATTTCTAATCAACACTCATTCACTGTTCTACAACTTGTATTTTACAAGGAGCACAATGATCCCTCAGTACATAATGTATTTCTTCACTGGGAAAATGTAGTGTTAATTAAATGACCTTCAGAGGATGAAAGTCATCTTCATCAAATTCATCAGATAAATGCTGAATGCATCTGTTTCTGACTATAGCCAACCTCTGGTTCCTCATTAGCAATATCTAAAGACTAAACCTTAGATCAGATTAGCAATACAAATACCTCATTGTTATTTCTGACTTAACCCTTTACCCAACGAATCGGCCACATCCACCCGCGTAATAAGCAAATTCAGCAGCTGAAACAGTACTATTTTTCAAAAATTCAACAAAACCACATCATGTGACCCCTCTTTGGAACGAGCTCGTCGAAATGTGGGGTCACATGATATGGTTTTGTTGAAACTTTTCGAAAAATTAAAAAAAATGGTATTTGAAATAATAAATTTTGATATCGTCTGCGTTTGGTAAAGGGTTAATCAAAACGTGTTTCATAAACTCCCAAAACACCACATTTAAAAAGGTAGGCAGTTTCATTAAAAAATAAGGGAAATTTTAGGATCGTTTTATAAAAATTAGGAGAGTTTTCGAAAGTAGATTTTCATGACGAGATAACTCAGATAAGTCAGGGAAGACACACCCCTTCCACACTCTCTCGTTGGCGCTCCCTGGATGAAATTATTGAAAACTGGGGTGGAGTCGGTGAGAGCTTCTTGCGCCCCCTGATAGCTTCTTTGCACCCCCTGATAGCTTCTTTGCACATGCCAACAATATTTTTCAGCCACACTAAGTCCCGCGATTTTAAATAAACTCACCAAATTTTGAAAAGCCAGTTTAGAGTGTCTCATTAAATCAAACTATCCTATTACCTATATATACATGTGATCCACCAGGCACCAGTAAACTGGACACTATAATTCTGTAAGGTTTCAATGCTCTGAACTCAGCGGGAAGAGTTGATTTCGGCAATTCCCACCACAGGCGATCAAAGGGCAGTAACTCCAACCATATAAATACATTCTATCCATTTAAATACACCCAAACATCTTTTTCAGGTAGCAGTGGCACTTGAAACGAGCTTACAACAATGTTTTAACCCTTTGAACCCTGGTGGTATCTTCCATGTCAGTTCAATGACAGCAGTCGGGAGAGTCCAGGGGGGGGGGGGGGGGGGTAGACCAATTAATATTTTCAACATGCAGCCTTGAGGCTGCACGTTAAAAATATTGATTGGCCTACACCCCACATTTACCGTGTAGCCATCCCACTTAATGACATTATGACGTAGCTTATGACTCGGCCGGAAAAAACGGAGGAGTTGATTTCACCATTGAATACCCTCCTTCATAAGAATGATAAATTGTCGATCATCGGTAGCAACTGCAAAAACATTGCAGAATCCCGTAATTATTGTAAACATTGCACATGAACAATCGGTTAGTAATAATTTTGTAAGGATGTTTGTGGTCACTTTCAGCATCTATGGCTACACCATCACTGCAGCACAAGCATAAAGTCAAGTTCAGCCTATTGTTTACACTTAGGCTACCCATTTTATATGATCAACTCCCCCGGTCGAATTATACCAGTAAAAATAAAATTGTCACAGTAAACAGGCACTGCTCAAGTACCTGTGGTTCCCACGGTGGCGGGAGGAGTTAATTTCACCACGTGTAATCATTTTATTACAGAAACACGCAATTTTTAATTAAGGGTAATAACTGTTCGTTTTTTTTATTTTCTCGGTATCTAACTTGTGCACTATCACAAGGTTGTCAAAAGGCACGCCCCAACATTTAAACCTGTCACCCTAATAGTTAAAGATTAATCTGTGTGGATGGATGGATGCACGGAAAGATGAAGGTTCTTTTCTAGAATCCCTGACTTTGCCTCGGTGGACAAATATGGAGTCGCCAAATACAGTCACATGAGTGCAATTCAAAAAAACTTGTGAACATCTTTACAAAGATTTTACTTGTTAACCATTTTCCTAACATGAAAAACAGACGACACTTGCAAAAATAATTCTTGAATAACTAATTTTTTTCATTTTTTGTCTCAAAAACATAGATTATGAACCCTCGTTGGAACGAGCTCGTTCCAACGAGGGGGCATAACCTATGTTTTTGAGACAAAAATGAAAACAATAATGAAAATTAATTGGCGATTTTTGAGAATAGCGCAGGCCGGTTTTGGCCGTTACGTTGGGTAAAGGGTTAACCTCTTCCCACACGCACACGATATCTATTATTCTAATAATTTTTTCCCAATTTTTAGAAAAATTTCAACAAAACCATATCATGTGAGCCCTCAATGGAACGAACTCAACCAGCACGTGTGCGAATTTCTAGCTTCGTTAGGCAAAGGGTTACCCAATGTGATAGCAATGTCTAGCCATTACTATTCAGAAAAACATCTTTATTCAGATTTTATTTTCACCTATAAAACAATAACATAGTTTATGATCACCACCCCCACCCCCACCCCCTCTTTAGATCAAAACCGTTGAACTTGCTCCTGTTCCAATGAAGCTGTATTCTTTTAAGCATGAAAATGCAAATTTGTATTTATTAAAGATAATTTTATAAGTGACACCTACTTGACATGTTAGATCAAAAGTTAAACATGGAAGCTTTTAGACCAACAGCCTGAGAGATTGTTTAACCCTGTACCCAACGCAGACGATATAAAAATTTATTATTTTAAATATCTTTTTCAATTTTTTTAAAAGAATTTCAACAAAACCATATCCTTTGCCCCCCTCCCCCCTCCATTGAAACGAGCTCGTTCCGATGAGAGGTCACATGATATGGTTTTGTTCAAACTTTTTTGAAACATATTTTTCAGCTGCTGATTTTGGGAGTCTGGTGGATCAGTGGCTATACAGTGGCGTGGCCATGGGAAAGGGGGCACATGCCTCCCCCCTCCACAATTTCAGTCATGCACCCCCCTCGCACCACAAACGGACTCAAGAGTCAAGGAAATTGCGGTTATTTGTCTCTAATTTAAAAACTTTTCCCGGGGGAGCCCTCCCCCTCCCCCTTCAGCGTGAGGGAGCGCCCCCTCTTATGCTCGTCCCATCTCGACGCTACGTGGCTAGGATGATGCTGGGCATCCTATTCTCTACGCTCCCTAGTAGTCCAGCGATCTGAACGTAGCGGCTACCCCTCCCCCCCCCCCTCTACGTAGAGGGTAGCAGATCGCTGAACTAGCCCCCACCCCAAACCTTGCTATCTTGATATCCTGGCTACGCGCCTAAATGGTTACGACATTGGACTTCAAACCGAAAGGTACATGGTTCGATCCCCGCCAGGGGCAACTGAATTGTGCCGATGGGCAAGGCACTTAATCCCGATTGCCCACGTGGAGGTACGGTGGCGCTGTGTACTATGGCGTACAGCACGTCGATGGTGCACTTGTCAACAATGGTAACCCTTCTTGTGCGGAGTTAGTATGTTGGTGAGTCTGACATTACTCGCCGGTGTTTCTGTCCGGGCATTCCGGCTTTCTCCAGCCATAAACCTGTCCGGCACGAGATGACCATGGCTGTCTAAAGAGTCGTTAAACCTTAATAAATAAATAAATAAATAAATAAATAAATAAATAAATAAATAAATAAATAAATAACTGACTTTGCATATTACACGGGCGGATACGGACGATTCGTTAGGTAAAAGGTTAATGCGGTCTCAGTTATCCAGTGTCATAATGTAGGCCTAAATATCGGGATCAATAATAAAGCAAATTAGAGCTTTTATGGCCATTTTGTATCTATTTCTCCAAGTAACAAATTTTGTGTTGTGCAGTTGTAAAAAGACGTTTGAATTTTCAATATGTGTAACATCTGTGTTGCGCCATGGGAGGTTTGGTGGTGGGGAGGCTATTTTTTTTTTACAGAAGTACTGTGACATAATATTGTATTCCATCAATAGTTTAAGTTAGCTTAGTGGCACTGAGAATTGAAATTTTGGGTGAGATGAGCTGCTCCCCCGGGGCAATTGCAATATTTCTCCTCCTCGAAATTTGAACAAACTTGAATACATTTTAAAATGAAGAAAAATAGTGAATCATTGCATCCTTTGGTTTTTAACTTGGAGGTTTTTACCCAAGCCCCTCCTCATGAGATAACTTCAAATGAACAAAATAATTGCAATGTTCATTAAATATCCCCCTCCCCCACCCCCCATCTTTACTGAACTTAGTCCAGTGATCTTGGAGAAATCGCAAATCCAATGTTCATGCCAAAGAGAACTCAGCTGATCTAAACAAAAATAAAATCACCTGCCTTTTCTTATTAACCATTTACGTAATGTATAGGCTGTAACAGAATAGCACCATTTATAATTTGTGTCCCCCAATTTTTGAAGGAAAACATAGCTTATTATGACGTCCCACCACTCTCTCACCACACATCTTTCTGAATAGCAAGTACAATGCCATGGAATGACCAATCCCCACTATCTAAGCCCAACAAGGGAAAGAACTCTCAAAGAAATATTTGGATACAGCTGGTTGGCAATCCCTTCATGATATTATCAGCAAAAATCTGAAGAACAAAACTGAGCAATTTTCATGGAAATGTGATAAAAAGAAATGTAAAATGATGATTATAAATTCAAAGTCCAACAAGGGCAATAACTCTCAAAGATATACTTGGTTACAGTTGATTCTTTTGAAGAATAGTTTTGGCTAAAAAAAAAGTGTTTTGATTCTCAGGCAATCCCTCATTGAATTTGAACCCTGTCAAAGGACATTTTCATTGCCTTTCAGTGTCTTCCAATATTAGTACAAACTCGGGGAGACCCCAAACTTTATACATTTTTTGAATAATGCATATTTATTTAGTTGCATCTCCAATATGTTTGCCTTGTTACAATTTATTGGAGAGTGCCTAGGCACTCTCCCATGAATTATAACAGAGCAAATCCCCATAGATTAATACCTTTACTTAAAAAATAACATGAAGAGGATCGAAAGAATATGAAGACTTCGAATTGCAATACTACAGTTTGTTTTTAGAGATCTGTTTTATTTTTCAAATTAAGAATGAATTTTATTTGTATAAATTTGCACTTTCTATATTTCTGTGTGTAAAAAGACATGTTTGCTCACTTATTGCAAACAAGAGGCCCCAGGGGGCCTTAGGCGCTCACCGAATGTTCAATACTGTTAAGACACAAATTTTATCAAACGCTATTCTTAAGGTTCTACAGAGTAAATCTATACTCTCTGTGGAGCTAAAACATCAACAGGACTGAATGGGACAATGCTGCTGATCAAATATCAAAAGATTCTGCATGATGGTTCTGAAGAAGATTTTTAAAGAATTTTCCTTGAATTGCACAAAGTAAACATTCACGCCCCCATAGTGAGCCACAATATTGACCAGAAGACTCAATTTAAACAAACGTGAATCCAACCCATATCAAGAGGCTGCATACCAAATATCTAAAGATTCTGCCCACCGGTTCTGGTGAAGAAGATTGTTAAAGATTTTTTCTTAAATTGCACTAAGTAAAAATTCACACCTCCATAGTGATCCCCAATATTGAACGGGGGGATACAATTTGAACAAACTTGAATCAGACCCATACCAAGATGCTGTTACCAAATATCAAAAGATTCTGCCCATTGGTTCTGGAGAAGGAGATTTTTAAATTTTTTTTCTTAAATTGCACTAAGTAAAAATTCAGGTCCCCATAGTGAGCCCCAAAATTGATTTAGGGACTCCATTTGAACAAACTTGAATCAGACCCATACCAAGATGATGTATACCAAATTTCAAAAGATTCTGCCCACTGGTTCTGGAGAAGATTCTTCCTTAAATTGCACTAAGTAAAAATTCATGCCCCAATAGGGAGCCCCAATATTGATCAAGGGACTCGATTTGAACAAACTTGAATCAGATCCATACCAAGATGCTGCATACCAAATATCAAAAGATTCTGCCCATTGGTTCTGGAGAAGAAGATTTTTAAAGAATTATTATTCAATTGCACTAAGTAAAAATTCATGCCCCCATAGTGAGCCCCAAATATTGGTTGAGGGACTAGATTTGAACAAACTTGAATCAGACCCATACCAAGATGCTGCATACCAAGTATCAAAAGATTCTGCCCACTGGTTTTGGAGAAGAAGATTTTTTAATAATTTTTCTATAATTCATACGGTGCTATCAGAGTTATGCCCCATACAGAGCCCCCAAGGGACGTGGCCATTTCATTTGAACAAACCTGAATTGCCATATAGTAATGAACATCCACATGAAGTTTTGTGAAAATCGGACCAGTGGTTTCTGAGGAGAAGTCGTTTGAAAAATGTTCACGACAAAGACGGACAGCAAGTGATAAGTTGAGCTCCCTTCGGTGAGCTAAAAATTCCTCATATTGACTGAGTTATAATTCAGGCTCCCACAGGGAGCCCAAATATGGACCCAGGGACTTGGCTTTAACAAACTTGAATCTCACCCCCCTAAGGATGCTACACACCACATATCAAAACATTCCGACTGCTGGATTTGAAGAAGATTTTTCAAGAAAATTAATCATTTCAAACTAAGTTATAATTCAAGCTTCCACAGTGAGCCCAAATATGGACCTAGGGACATGGCTTGAACAACCTGAATCTCACCCCCCTAAGGATGCTGCATACCAAATATCAAAACATTCCGACTGCTGGACCTGAAGAAGATTTTTAAAAAAAAATTCCTCATTTTGAACTAAGTTATCATTCGGGCTCTCACAGTGAGCCCAAATATGGACCTAGGGACATGGCTTGAACAAACTTGAATCTCACCCCCAAAAGGATGCTGCATACCAAATATCAAAACATTCTGACTGCTGGATCTGAAGAAGAAGATTTTTAAAGAAAATTCCTCATTTTGAACTAAATTATAATTCGGGCTACCACAGTGAGCCCAAATATGAACCCAAGGACTTGGCTTGAACAAACTTGAATCTCCCCCCCCCCCCCAAGCATGCTGCATGCCCCATATCAAAAGATTCTGCCTGCTGGATCTTGAGAAGAAGATTTTTAAAGAAATTTGCCTGAAATGCACTAAGTTCAAATTGGGCTCCCATACTGAGCCCAAATATGAACCCAGGGGGCCAATTTGAACAAACTTGAATCAAATACACCCCACAATGTTGCATACCAAATATCAAAAGATTCTGCCTTCTGGATCTGGAGTATTAGATTTTTTAAGAAATTTGCCTGAAATGCACTAAGTTCGAATTCGAGCTTTTATAGCGAGCCCAAATATGAATCCAGGGGGCCGATTTGAACAAACTTGAATCAGATCCACCCCAAAATGTTTCATACCAAATATCAGAAGATTCTGCCTGCTGGATCTTGAGAAGAAGATTTTCTAAGAAATTTGCCTGAAATGCACTAAGTTCGAATTCGGGCTTCTATACTGAGCCCAAATATGAATCCAGGGGACCGGTTTGAACAAACTTGAATCAGATCCACCCCACAATGTTGCATACCAAATATCAAAAGATTCTGCTTGCTGGATCTGGAGAAGATGATTTTTTAAGAAATTTGCCTGAAATGCACTAAGTTCGAATTTGGTCTTCTACAATGAGCCTAAATATGAATCCAGGGGGCCGATTTGAACAAACTTGAATCAGACCCATACCAAGATGCTGCATACCAAGTATCAAAAGATTCTGCCCACTGGTTCTGGAGAAGAAGATTTTTTAATAATTTTTCTAGAATTCATACAGAGTTATGCCCCTTACAGAGCCCCCAAGAGACGTGGCCATTTCATTTGAACAAACCTGAATTACCATATAGTAATGAACATCCACATGAAGTTTCGTGAAAATCAGACCAGTGGTTTCAGAGGTGAAGTCGTTTGAAAAATGTTCACCACGATGACGGACGTTGACGGACGGCAAGTGGTAAGTTAAGCTCCCTTCGGTGAGCTAAAAAAGAATAAAAATTAAAAATAAAACTCTCCCTCCCTCAATGATTTGAAAAAAAAAATGCCTGAGAATCAGTTAATTTATTTTGTGTGACCTTTGTGGTGTTTTCCGAAATGTGAGGAGAAGAAATGAAAAAGGATGCATGAAAAATGTAAGGGCAGAAGGACAGATGAATCCCATTTGTATATCCCTCCCACAACTTGGCGGAAGATAAAAACAGGAAAAGAATTCTACATAATATTTATTGTTAAAATACAACAAAAACCATACATATAGTTGTGACACTTTTGATCCTGGATGTTTCGATTTTTGTGGCACAGTTCTGCCCTTCAACCCATTTCATATTTTTCATAGCTTATGACCCCTCACTGGAATGATAAACTCCACTGAATTTTTCATCAAATCAAGTCATGGGTGCTTAACAGTAGTTATGACTTGATTTTATAAAAAAAATCAGGAAAATATATAGCATCATCAAACTGTGTTCACTGTATATTCCTTCGAGTATGTTACCAAATTAGCTCAAAAGCAGCTGCCTGTGTGCATTAACCCTTTACCCAACTTAACGGCCAAAACCGGCCAGCGCTATTCTCAAAAATCGCCAATTAATTTTCATTATTTTTTTCATTTTTTGTCTCAAAAACATAGGTTATGACCCCTCGTTGGAACGAGCTCGTTCCAACGAGGGGTCATAACCTATGTTTTTGAGACAAAAAATTAAAAAAATTAGTTATTCAAAAATTTTGTTTGCAAGTATCGTCTGCTTTTCATGTTAGGTAAAGGGTTAAACCTCTCCCCACCCCAAATAGAGGAGGACTTCTTGCAAAACTAAAAATTTCCATTTTGTGTCTCAAAAACAAAACTGGAATGAATGCATTGAGCTCATTCTGATAAGGGGTCCCAAGCAATTATTTTGGGACAGAAATGAAAAAAAATAATGCAATTAGAATGGCAGTTTTTGTGAATAGCTTTGGCTGGTTTTGGCAATTAGATAAAGAATTAAAACCAGGGAAAAATTTCCAAATGGATATTTTCAGTACAGTATTAGTAATGTTTACAATTTTCAAAGTCACTTTCAGCATCTATTGCTATATCATGACCACAGCACAAGTATAAATTCAATTTAGCCAATTGTTAGTACAGCGGAGCCCACTTAATTGGATATCTCTTAATTGTATATCCCTTTTAACTGAATATAATTTTCAAACACAAAACCATTTACCATATCTTCAGTACAAATTTGATCTGTTAATTTCATATGAGTTGTAGAGTAAACTCCTGTTAATTGTATATAAATTTTTGAAATATGTCGAAAAAATTACTGTGACACGCACCAAATTCCCCTTATTTATCAACCTTTTTGGCCTCACTACATCCAATACAGGCATTTATTCTATTATATCTTGTTTGACAGAGCTCTATGAGCTCTGTCAAACAAGATATAATAGAATAAACGCTCAGTTTACCTCCAGAACACAGGAAATTGACCAAATTCCTGTTAATTGTATTCTTCTGTTAATTGAATAATTTTCACTGGCAAAGTGAGTATTCAATTAAGAGGATTCTACTGTACTTATACAGCACTTTTTCAATGCCTCTCACCCCAGTCACTAATTTATTATACCAGGAAGACAGAACTTGTCTACCATAAACATAATATAGAACAGTTTTAGAACCTATGTTTGTTTGTTTGTTTGTTGGTGGTTAACATCACATATTTATGCACCATGGCTAATCGTGACACAACATGGAGATGAAGTCAAGTTTAGTCAATCGTTGATCTACATGTTGCCCATTTTAGAGGACTTTCACCCCAAGCATTGGGTCCTATTTTACTAGTAACGCAGAACTGGTTTACCACAGTAAACAAGTGCTGCTTACGTCCCGGGGTTCCCACGGGGAGTTTTAGAACCTATGCATCCCCTGAAAATCAAGACCCAAACAAAATAATGTACTGTCAAATACTTTATCAAACAATTAACCCTTTACCCAATGCACATGATAACAAAATTTGTTATTTTAATTTTCTTTTTTTAAAATTTTTTTTCCAAAACTTCATCAAAACCATTTCATGTGAACTCTCATTGAAATGAGCTCAACGAGCTCATTCCAATGAGGGATTACATGTTTTTTTAAAAACATTTTGAAATTTCTTTTTTCAGCTGTACTATTGTAAACTGTGTGGGCAGATGTGACAGATTCTTTAGGTAAAGGGTTGATATGTATTTTGTGTGATGTGGTATGATAATTGAGATTCAGGAGCCTGATAGGGCTACACGGTATTTGAAACTGAATACCGGTATCAGTGTTCCAAAAAAATACTGTGTTATACCGATATATTAAAAGACTGTTCAGATATCTGAACATGCGTACCATAATCGGCACTTGAGCCATCACAATCGGCATGCCTTGATGATATGGTCTGAATAGCCCTTTACCCAATGCAGACGATATCAAAATTATTTTTTTAAATATTAGTTTATCGAATTTTTCAAAAATAATATCAAGTGCCCCCCCTCCCACCCCCCCCCCCCCCACCAATAAAGGGTTACATGATACGGTTTTGTTGAACTTTTTTGAAAAATAATATTTGTTCAACTGAAGAATTTATGTATTACCTGGGCGGATGAGGCTGATGCATTAGGTAGAGGGATAATATTATTCGTTTGGGACTACAGTAAAAAAAACTGAATTGTGGTTAAATAAACAATGAGGCTATAAATGGATATTTTTGTAATTATGTCAGTCTTCAATCGATACTGGTTTGAGTACCAGTATGTATCGGTTTATCGATATACTGTACAGCCCCAGAGCCTGAACCGATTCAGTATTGGCATCCTTGTTGATATTTACTCATTCATTGGTGTTTAATGTCACTCTAAGTATCTATGGTTATACCATGACTGCAACACAAGTATCAAGACAAGTTTAGCCATACTTAGTTGGTCCACTTTACAAGACACACACCTCAAACATTGGTTGAATTCATGTTTTTTTACTGGGGTTAAATGACACTATCGACAGCCAGGATCATATCATGTGAGTTCAATGGGTGGAGGAAGTTGAGTATCCAGACAGAACCACAAAGCAAACAAGAGCACCGACTAGCGGGGCAACATACGCCCGTCAAAATTGGACCATGCACAAGTTTCTTTTGGGCAAAGTTTGAAATTTTTGTTGACTTGACTATGTCTGTCCCCCCATCCAATCATTGCCCAATCCCCTGCCCTTCATATTAAGCGATCTGAGGTCTTCACAAAATAAAAAAATAGGCCGATGAAATCGTCAGATGTGTACCCATATGCGCAACTAGTAGAAAGCTGTATGACGGAGGGCCACCCTGGATGCCGACATTATGTACACCATACATGGTATAGGTACATATAGAAATAGATTGGAGGAGTGCCTAATTTGATGGATAAAGGGTTAATATCTCCGGATCAAATTATTAGATTTACATAATGAGATATTATGCCCATGAAGCTGCGTATTAAATATGAAAAGAATCTGATTAAGTTCACGGTCTGCAGAGCACGGAAAGCATAATTTGCCTGATTTCTAAATATTAAAGGGCAATAACTCCTTTGGAAATCAACAAAGATGACCCGAATTTGCACTTGTGCGAGATACCATGCTCATGAAGCTGCATATTAAATTTCAAAAGAATCCGATTAAGTTCACGGACTGTAGAGCACAGAAAGCATAATTTGACTGATTTCTAAGTATGAGGAGGGCAATAACTCCTAAGAAAACAACTGAACACGACCCAAATATGAACTTGTGCGAGATATTATGGCCATGAAGCTGCATATTAAATTTGAAAAGAATCTGATTAAGTTGAAGGTCTGTAGAGCACGGAAAGCATAATTTGCTCGATTTCTAAGTATTAAAGGGGGAATAACTACTAGGTAAACTGTCGAACATGACCCAAATTCGAACTTGCGCGAGATCTTATTCTGGTTGTGCAGTATCAAATATTTTTTAAATCCGATTGAAATCACGCTCTGTAGAGCATGGAATACAACTGTCCCCAGACGGACAGACGGACAGAGGACAGACGGACAGAGCCATAACATAATAAGGCCGTTTTTCAAACAGGCGTATAATAATTGACATAATTTTCAACTTACAATCATGGCACAAGCAGAGTTAGCATTGGTTGAAGTAGGGGTGGTTCCTGGATTTTCCTGACAAGGGGACTTATGCTCCCTGACAGGGGACCTATGGTATTTCCTGTCAAGCCCACAATAAAGGAGAGTTTCTCTGATGGGGGAGGGGGTAGGGCTCTCTGAAAGAGAAATGCTTCGGTGTTACAGCAAAACGTTTACATGTATGAATCACTAACGTCATCACTGAGAAACTATCAAAGCATTACCAGATAAGACTGACAAGAGCAATGCAAAGTGTGGCTTTTATGTATGCCCCCGACAGTGTCATAAAAGGGAAGGTAAGTCACTCGGGGCAAAATGAAATCAAAAAGAAGCTTACTCTAGACACCAATAATGCATCCCCCCCCCCCAAAAAAAAAACAAAAAAAAAATTGATTTGAGTCGGCATTCATTAGTTATTGGACGGAAACCAAATTCAATATGGCCACCATTGCAGCCATATTGAATTGGCTAGCTGGACCAAAATCGAAAGGAAGCTATATAATGCATAACCAATAATGCATAACCAAAAACTGAAATTGATTCGAATCAGTATTCATCAGTTATTGGACGAAAACCAAATTCAAAATTGCCGCCATAATGAATTGGCCACTGGTGGCCATCTTAGATCAGCTGACTGGTCAAAAATCGAAAGGAAGCTTCCTCTAGACACCAACAATACATAATTTATGAAAGTGTCAATGACACTGTAGCTTAACTTGTCTATGTGTTGTGTTTGATGAAAAGGATAATGTTCAATGTTTATGAAAGGATTATGAAATAAGACAAGAATTGTGATAATTGGGAATATGTTAATTTCTGTTCCCTGTATGCTATGTTTTTGATAAAAATAATATGAGGTGTAGACTGTATTAAAGAACTGAGGGGTGGGTTAATGTGGCCTTCACAGTTAATGTATGTGGCCCTCACAGTTAAGGTATGTCAACAAAAGTTACCAAGTTGCAGTGAAATTATTCCGAAATGAGTCATCCTATCAAGTTACAATGAAATCCCTTCATAAATATGGCCTGTAGACTGTGCTAAAGGTTTTCGGGCTTCAGACCTGTGTAGCCATCACGGTTGACCGATTGCAACTAAAAGGGGACGTCCTCATCTCAACATTATACTGAGTCATTCTACCAAGTTACAATGAAATTCCTTCACAAATATGACCTGTAGTCTGCACTAAAGTTTTTCGGGTTTTGGGCTAGGGCAGCCATCATGGTTGAATGATCAGGACCAAAAGGGGACGTTCTCCTCTGGGAATTATCTGGAGTGATCATACAAAGTTACAATGAAATCCCTTCATAAATATGACCTGTAGACTGTGCTAAAGGTTGTCGGGCTTCGGGCCCTGTAGCTGTCACAGCTGATCAAAAAAGACCAAAAGGGGATGTCCTCATCTAGGCATTATATGGAGTCAATCTAACAAGTTACTATGAAATCCTTCCATAAATACGACCTATAGACAATGCTAAAGGTTTTCAGGTTTTGGACTCGAACAACCATCACGGCTGAATGATCGCAACCAAAAGGGGATGTTCTCATCTAGACATTGTTTGGAGTCATCCTACCAAGTTACAATGAAATCCCTTCATAAATATGACCTGTAGACTGTACTCAAGGTTTTCCGGCTTTGGGCCCCTGTAGCACTCACAGTTGACCAATCGCGTCTAAATGGGGAAGCTCTCATCTAGACATCATACAGTCATCCTACCAAGTTACAATGAAATCCCTCCAAATTAAATATGACCTGCAGACTGTGCTAAAAGTTTTTGGGTTTCAGGCTTGGGCAGCCATCACGGTTGACAGATCATGACCAAAAGGGGATGTTCTCATCTAGACATTATACAGAGGCATCCTACCAAATTATGATGCAATCCCTTCATAAATACGACCTGTAGACTGTGCTGATGGTTTTTGGGCTCAGGCAGCCATACCGGTTGACCGATCGCGACCAAAAGGGGTTCTCATCTAAACATGACCCCAAACCTGCAGATGAGATTTTGTGACGATCAGACAAGAACTACGGGGTGTTGCCTGTGCTAAAGGAAAATGTGAACAGACTAACTGACTAACAGACTTCCACACGCGTGATGGCAATAGCTTATCTTGACTTTGTCAAGTTAAGCTAAAAATAAATATGATTCTAGTCAGCACTCACTAGTTATTGGAAGGAAACCAAAATCGAAAGGAAGCATTGTCTAGTCATCCACAAGTTACCTAAAATTATGATTTGATCAAATAAGTGGTTCTTTAGTTATTTGATGGAAACCAAAAGTTAACGGATGAATGACGGAGACATGATCACGCTCGATGGATGGACGGACATGGTGAAAACATAATGCTCCCGAGAGAAAGTGTCGGGGGCATAAAAAGAATTTTTTTTTTATACAACATTGTTTGGTTGCAATTTATTGAAGAGTGCCTATTTGCACTCTCCAATAAACTGTAACAAAACAATTATTTATGAACAAAATCTTGCTAAACTAAGGCTACTCTTGCTGGTAGCATGGTATCTTTGAAAAAAATACCCATGTTTCAGATCACCTTTGAAAAATAATTTAGCACTCAACCGGTTAAGGAGAGTGGGAGAAGGCAGTGACAACCAGACAGTCAAGTTAGGACTATGCCTTCACTGACTGTGGCATGTAAAACTATATAGTTAGCCTAATGCATTTCATTGGCATTTTTATTTTGTGAATATTCAAGGCTTTTCAAGGCCTTCTGGCCTGTTTTCTTCATCTTTGAGTATCATATTTTGCAGTTGTTTTACTGCTGTGAACTATTCTAGAATGGGAACAACTTTGTTTTTTAGCTTTTTGTGATAAATCTGTTATACGATACATAGCTAGAAAGAATTCTCAGAACACTTTTCAGCAGTGTGTCACATCACAACATATCATCTGCCTAATGCAAGAAATACCAGAAAAAACAGCAGTGATGTTCTCAGCCAATCAAGGTGGTCTTTGCCCCAAATACATTTTTTGGTTTCCATTTCATACTATTTTAAATACTGGGCCACTTGAGCAAGATCAAACACGATCAGCTGAATTGAGAACAAGCATATAATATTCTATGCAAAAGGCAACAAGCCAGTTTTTCATCAATATTTCTAATGTATCTGTTTGAGTTAATGCATAGGGCCCTAGGTCATATCCCAAGAGTTATTTTTTTTATTAACTCATTGGGTTCTAAATTTATTTTTTAACACTGAATTGTAACATGAGAATTATTTTTTCAAAGACACCATTCTACTTGTCCACATATAATTTTCTTATAATTTATTGGAGAATCTAACAGGGTTTTTTTTCACCCCATGTGTTACCAACAAATTGATGATACTTCAAAGCATTTTTTTGATTGATTCTTTCATAATCGAGTGAAAAATGTTATCAAATATTTTTTTTCACTTCGCTGATCTTGCAGAGCACTTGCTGTTACAAAATTGTCAAACTCTTTTTGCCGTTGTACAAACAGGACTCATTATCATAAGGATATGGTTTATTCAAGAACTTTCAAGGACCCTTTCAAGCTTTTCAAGGACATTTCGGACAATTTTTATAGAGCTAGGACATTTTTCAGTTTTCCGGGTTGATTCTGGTTTTTCTGGTTTTTGTGGCAAACCAGAAAACCAAACCACAAGACCCAGCAAAACCAACCAAATGGTTTTACTGTGTTTCAGCATAAACTGATCAAACTATCTTTCTGGGAGGGAACTGATTTAGTGGCCCATATGGACTCTTGTCACTTACTCTATCAGGCAAAGGGATATATACGTCGTGCTATCACTGTCACATTTTCTCCCTTGATGACTCATCCACTGGATGAGTCATTAACCCTTTGCGTAATATGCAAATTCAGCAGCTGAAAAAAATATTATTTTTCGAAAAATTTCAACAATTTCAACAAAACCATATCGTCGAGCTCGTTCCAAAGAGGGGTCACATGATATGGTTTTGTTGAAATTTTTTGAAAAAAAATTATATTTCAAATAATAAATTTTGAAATCGTCTGCGTTGGGTAAAGGGTTAAGGGAAAATGTAACATTGAGAACACAACATAGATTAGATGAACTTTATTAGTTGTTACCCAAATTAGGTCTGAACCAGACCCAAAATTTTCAACCCAGGGACCCGATTTGAACAAATTTGAATCTGACCCCCCACCCTCCCCCTATAGATGATGTATAAAGAGAAGTTAGGCTGTGAACCCAAATGAGGTACTTACAGACAGGACTTTTTGTGGTGAGTTATGTCAGATAAACTATTGCGGGGCCTGAAGTGTTGTTTACCCTATGTTTTACACATAGAAAAATTGAACCAAAACCAATTTTTTTTTCCTGAAACCGAACCAAAACCAAATCTGAAGAATCAAAACCACTCAGCTCTAATTTGTTAAGACTATTCCAAGCAATATTCATACAGCTTTGAGTTAGACTTGATCAAGAATACAGATATTTGTTAATACCTAGAATTTGTCAGTCTGCTCTTATTATATGTTGTACAGAAGGGACACATTAAAATAGAACTCTGGCTGTCAACACCCAGTAAACAAAATAAAAACAAGTGTACTTTGATCCTCTGATGTCAAAATGGCAAAGTTTTCAGCAGCAAATATATCCCATAATGCAGTTTAATATTTAACCAAACATACCTTGTTTGACAGAGCTCAGTGAGTGCAGTCCAATGTCAAATAAGATATAATTGGTTGAATTCATAGTTACACAAGAGAAAAAAAGAGTGATTGGAGAAAATTCTGTCACACTTCCAGTGTGCTAGGGGTTAAGTGCCCTTCCTTGTATCCAGCAATTGGAAATCTAGGTGGATGCCCCCCTCCCCCCCCCCCCCCCCCCAATCCAAGGCCTTGAAGCAAGGTCCCTAATAAATTGGTAACATATTTTCACAAAAAGTGGAATGGTTTGAAAAGAAACACACCATCTGTTCACTTTGATACAAGCAGATATGAGACTGTGGCAATTCACTTTAACAACCAACCCTTTACCTAATGAATTGGCCCCATCTGTCCACATAATTTACAAAATGAGAGGTTGAAAATATTTCTATTTCAAAAACTTCGACAAAGCCATATCAAGTTGACCTTCATTGGAATGAGCTCAACGAGCTCATTCCAAGAGGGGTCACATGATATGGATTTGTTTAATTTTTTTGAAAAAGAAGAAAACAAAATAAAATCCAAATTTTGATATCTTATGCGTTGGGTAAATGGTTAACGTAAGTTATCCATCAAGATGAACATTGTAACCCTTTACCTATCAAAATGATAATATCAAGTCAGCACAATTCACTAAAATCACCATTCAATTTTTTTATTTTTAAATTTTTATCTGTTAGGTAAACAGCTAGACAGATGAAAAAAAATATGGACATAAATATAACATATACATAAATTGTTCAGCTCTTTTGGCACAATAAAAATACAAAATTGACAAATGTAGATGATGTTTTTAAATCAAATTTAAAGCAAAACGAACATGATGGAAATTCTGACAAATCTTTGTGTTTATTGGTGTTTAAAGTCACCTTCAGCACCTTTGGCTATCAAGCCAGAAAATAAGCAGACTGTCATCTGCAAAATGAGGTCCCCAGAGGGTGAATTTAGTGATGCTACCCTGCACAGCAGGGTAGCATCACTAAATTTACCCTCTGTGAACCTCAATCAGGGTCTCAAAACTAAACAGAAAGAGGTACAAAGAGGATAAATTGGCCAACTGTATGGGATAGCATCATCAAATTCACCCTCTGGAGACCTTATTCTGCAAAAGTCAGACTGCTTATTTGATGGCTATAATTATCATGACCACAGGGTAAATATAAGGCCAAGCTCAGTCAATCGTTTATATCCACTCTGCACACTTTAGAGGAATCTCACCATTGGTTAACAGGGTCCCTCGCGTCTCGGTTGAACATAAGCTCCAAGCCGCAAACCTCAGACAATGTTAACGTCAATTCATCACAATAACATATATGTTTCAATAAGACACTACTCATAGCCCAAAACCTTCATCGTGAAACACGATAGGTTTATTTACTAAACATGTAATCATTAAAAGATGCCTGGTTCAAGGCAACTTTTAACGATCACAGGTTTAGTAAATAAACCTCCTGTGTGTCCCACGGCAGCACTGGATAAGTAATCAATAAACCAGATAAACTCTTTCCATCTCAATCCAACTCGTAAATAGGTTTGTAATTTAAACAACACTTCATCCGGAACACCGCCTGCTGCACGAGTGAAAAATCCAGAAAAATGAAGCGGTTTGCTCGTCACTCCGTTGGTGAAGCAATTACTAAGCGGGCAAAGTCATTTCAAATATTTCATGTTTTGACATCAGACGGTAACATTTGCCACTTGAGCCGTAAACATAGAATATACTAAACGAGCTCTCGTCCAATCAGAGGAGGATGATTTTAGTCTTATTGGAACATAATTCATTTGCCATGACTTTCTACGAGGCTTTTGAAGCAATATTTTTTGCCTTCATTTCAATATTTTAATCATCTCTGAAAATTATAATTATAATACAGATTGTAGGACAATACAGACTGTTAACCCTTTACCCAACGTAACGGCCAAAACCGGCCAGCGCTATTCTCAAAAATCGCCAATTAATTTTCAAAATATTTTCATTTTTTGTCTCAAAAACATAGGTTATGACCCCTCGTTGGAACAAGCTTGTCGAGCTCGTTCCAACGAGGGGTCATAACCTATGTTTTTGAGACAAAAAATGAAAAAAATCAGTTATTCAAGAATTTTTTTTGCAAGTGTCGTCTGCTTTTCATGTTAGGTAAAGGGTTAAAATTGACTGGTACAGAATCCCCTTATGACACAACCACCAAGAAAAAAGCTATGTTTTCAAGGCAGAGTGTGTGTGTGTGTGTGGGGGGGGGGGGGGGGGGGTGGAGCACAGTGGCTCAGTAGGTAGAGGTGCAGGCTGCAAGCAGAGAGGTCCTTGGTTCGAATCCCACCTGCAGCAACCGTGTTGTGTTCTTGGACAAGACACTTCACCCTGTGCACTAAGGCGTACTGCACGTCGATGGTGCACCTGTCATCAACCAATGCTAACCCTGCTTTTGTGGAGTTAGTATGTTGGGGAGCTGACAGTTGCCCGCTGTTGCTCGGTGGTTCTCTCCGTGTACTCCGGCTTCCTCCTCCGTAAAACTGCCGTGGTCATGATTAGCCATTGTGCAGAAATATGTGACCTTAAACACCAATAAATAAATAAATATTTCAAGGCAGAAAATGAAAATGTTATATTATTCAGGACATATTTTTGCAAATCGACTGCTCGTCATGTCAGGTAAATTTATTCATTTATTGGTGTTTAAGGTCACAAACTTCTGCTCAATGGCTAATAAAGAGATAAAGTCAAGGTCAGTAAATCGTTTATACCCCATGTTGCCTATTTTAGAGGACTTGCGCCCCAAGCATTTGTGACTTTACCACAATAAACAAGCACTGCCTCACTTCCCGGGGTTCCTGCGGGGGTTGTCAGGTAAATAGTTAATAATATACAATTATGGACTTTCCTCGAGGTTGGTACAAGGAATTATCAGCCCAAGAAAAGTAATAGTACTTTTCAAGGGTTGATAATTTCTTTTATTATATGACTATGTAATTTACGGTAACCGCTAAAGATCACGACTGTTTGACAATCTTTTCTTGATCCCCGGAAAAATCCCAGTATGGAATCCGATTCCTTATCACTATAGTAGGAGGGACTATTTATTTATTTATTCCCGGCAGTTGTAAACAATAATTCTCCACTTACGAAACTCAATTAAAACAGGTGAACAAACAGGATAAACATTCAGTTTGTGGTATGTTTGAAAATGCTTCCTTGAACAATTGCCAAATTTCAATAAACAATTACTACGTATATCCTAGTTCACCAAAGAGGCGCAGAATTTGTGTCACAGACAGCGATTCTGACTGCAAATCAAGAATTCAAACACGGATTCAAAAAGAAAGTTAACTGTTCACTTTGTTACTTATTCATGTGCATTGAGGGATTCCCTGAAAGTGTGCACCTGTTACAAAAATAAGTGTCAACAAGAAGAATGTTACTAAGGTAACACATGCCTCCCCCCCCCCCCCTTGTGACCTTCACCTTGCAGATGCAGCAGAAACTATTATACATGACACACCTTCTGCCTGTCCTAAACATTTGTAAAAAGTTTAACAATTGTACTATGATTCGTTTCTGAGTTATGGATGAGACACAAATATTGACCGATTTTTAGTGTGACCTTGAAATGTGATCTTGACCTTGAAGGTACAAACCCGGCTATGGTGTGTGACAAATCCTCCCATTGTCCTTTATAATTGTGTGAAGTTTGATGACTGTAGCCCTAATAGTTTTGGAGTTATGCTTGAGACACGATTTGTGACCCTGAACATATGAAGGTCAATTGTGACCTCCACACTGCAGATGGGGCGGAAACTATTAATTGCGACACACCTTCTGACTGTCCTTAACATTTGTACAAAGTTTAACAATTGTACTATGATTTGTTTCTGAGTTATGGCTGAGACACAAATATTGACCGATTTTTAGTGTGACCTTGAAATGTGACCTTGATCTTGAAGGTACAAACCCGGCTATGGTGTGTGACACATCCTCCCATGGTCCTTTATAATTGTGTGAAGTTTGATGACTGTGGCCCTAACAGTTTTTGAGTTATTGGCTCGGACAGACACACACAGACACATGGACAGACACACACACACTTCAATCACTATATGCCACCTGACTTAAGTTGGGGGGCATAACAAGAATAGTTCTTTTTCACTTCAATCCAATTCACCCAAAAAAAGTTTGGGGGAATTGTTAATGCTAGCGCTGGCATGCAATGTTGAACTGTAAGTCATATAATAAACATTTTATCGCAACAGTGAAGTGATCTGGGTCATCACATCATGTCTTGTTGAGGAGGTCAGATCGCTGGATCAAACGAGCTGCCAAAGGCAGCTCATTTGATCCGGTGATCTGACCTCCTCAACTCAACATGATATGACAACCCAGATTACTTCACTGTCGCAATAATATATTTGCATCAACCTCAAGGAAAGTCAATTATTATTTCATTATTATGATAGAAAAAATCGTTTGCAAATTCCTTGCTTTATTACATATTTTTTTAAGAAAAACAGCATATTCATTTGTTCATGTTGTAATTAATTGTTATTTTTGAACAGTTCCTAAACATTGGAAGAGGGAAATTAAAAGAAGGGAGCAAGCTGGAAATATCATTTCTATTTTTATCGCAAACAGGTATTTGGAATCATTATATCAACCCACCTGCGCTATTTACAGACAACAATGACAGAGCGGTGAAATATCAACTCGATTTTGATAAAAACAGAATAGATCAGAAATACTGAAGTATATCAACAATTCTGATGAGTGTTTTAGACAATTAAATTACCAGATTTTTTCTTTTCTGTCATATAATAACGAAGAATGTATGATGATCAACTTAGCCTCTTCGTCGTGCCTTATGGATTTTGTATGAGGGGATTAAGCCCACCTCTGAAATCAAAGTAAGGGGATTATGTCCAAAGGTGATATTGTCCAGGGGATTTCAACCGAAGGGGATTTTGACTGGATACCAGTGGATACATATCTAGTAAGGGCCTACAACTTTTTTCAGTTAGCATTTCCCTTATACATGGATTGAAAACCATTAACACCAGAACCTGAGAATGGTCCATATGAAGTTCTCTTGTGAGAGCATTCCAAGGATCAGTGTCAGGAGCTGGAGTTGTTGCAGGGCATAAGAAAAACAAAATTTTCACAACAAAAATGCCACTGCTTCAAAGTTTGTTTGTTTATTGGGTTTTGATGACACATTCAACAGCCAGGATCACATCATTTACGAGTAAAGGAAGCCAGAGTACCCAGGAGAACCACCAAGCACTGGCAAGCAACTGACACAATCTCTAATTACTAACACTACCAATGCCACCACACTCACCACTGCTTCCAACTATACACTTCAACAAAAACCAACCTAACAAGTACTTAAATATGCTTTTTCAGGATTTTCCATGACTTTTTTTTTGAAAGGGTCAGACTTTCAACAACTTCCTTTGGCCTAGAGTTTCAGTTGTAAAATTCATACACTTATAAGAATCTGCAGATACATAAAGCAACACAAACACTAATACAGGAAAAATTGGCAATTTAGCGTTCCTAAACTAACTAACCGATAAATAAATATGTAAGGCAAGACACCATACATAGACAAATCAGTATAATATTTTTGATAACTGGCAGAGTTCATTTAACTCTTTACCCAATGCAGACGATTTCAAAATTTATTATTTTAAATATCATTTTTTAAATTTTTTCAAAAAATTTCAACAAAACCATATCATGTGACCCCTCTTTGGTACAAGCTCGACGAGCTCGTTCCAAAAAGGGGTCACATGACATGGTTTTGTTGAAATTTTTCGAAAAATAATATTTTTTTCAGCTGCTGAATTTGCATATTACGCGGGCCTATGCGGGCGATTCGTTGGGTAAAAGGTTAAATCTGGGCTGACTTACAGACCAGAAATGAAGAATACTTATTTGTTTTCCCATATGATTCAAGGGGCACAAATCTAAAATTACATGATTTAACATTTTAACAACTGAAAGCAATGTCTCAACACATGGCAAATAGAGGCACAAACTTTGGGAAAGTTGGTGACTGCAAACATATCTACTTTGATAAACTGAAGAAAAAACTTTCTTCCCAGATTTGTTCTTTTAAGATAAAAAAGACCCATATAACATTACGTACAAGGTAATTTACACCTCAAATTTTCTGTGAAGCTTATTTTAACCCTGAGAAAATGTTCATACATGATGGGTAAAAATTTGCTCCACAGTGTTTTAGTAAATATTTCACTCTTTCCCATACTGCTTGTTCAAGACGGAAAGAGTCTAAAGTATTAACCCTTTATCCAAGCACAGAAAAAAATTTATTCTTTTAATTTTTGCTTTTTAATTGTTCCAAAAACTTCAAAAGAAGCATATCGTGCGACCCCCTTAATAGAATGAGCTTGTTGAGCTTGTTCCAATGAGGGGGTCACATAAGGATTTGTTGACATTGTTTGTAAAAAATGTTCTTTTCAACTGCTTAATTTGTAAATTATGCAGATGGATATGGCTGATTGTTTGTTTAAAAGGTTAACTCTTTACCCAACCTGAATATCAGACAACACTCGCAAAAAGATTTCTTGAAAAACTTGATACTTTCATTCTTTACCTAAAAAACATAAAAAAGCATATGATGCCTCATGGGAACAAGTTCAAAGAGCCTGTACCAATGAGGAGTTATATAGAATAATTAGGTACTAAGGCCAGTAATCAAATTTAAACCACAAGTAGGATAAGGGTTTTAACCACGAGGCTCTGCCGAGTGGTTAAAACCCTTATTCTACGGGTGCTTTAAATTACCTATTTGTTTTATTTATACCATGCTCTTAATAAATAATCGACTTTGTCACTTAAAATGGAGAAAAAAACGATACTTTCCATTGCAAACACATGAGTTTGTTTTGTTTACATCTGTGCCAGTGGTCATGTGAATGCTTGATTGACAGCTAGACACATCATCAAAGTTGATTGAATTTACCTGGCTTTTTCAGTCAAATCATTATTAACAATTCTTAAGTTTTATTTTACATATTTAATTGTAGGTATTTTAAACTTAATAAGTCATTGCATGTAGTAGATAGTATCGCAAAATGTTATATGTTTGAATGAAACATAGCGAAGTGTGAATGTTTTTTTGAAATGGAATTGCCATTGAAAATGTTTTAACCACAGTAGAAGCTTTACATCAGTAGTGGGGTTAAAAGCTGAAATTTAACATATAGGCTTTTCACAGGTAGAAGCATAGGTGAGCATGGTATAAATATAAGCTATGCTTTTGAGACATGAAAGTGTCAATGACACTGTAGCTCAACTTGACAAACTTCAACTTGGTAAGTTATACAGTAGAACCTGTCTTGAGAGACTGCCCTTTGGGCCACACAGAAGTGGTCTCTCAAGATAGGTGGTCTCTCATAACAGGTTTCAGGTTTTCTCAAGTCCGTGAATTACCAACCACAAAACTCAGAAATGGAGAAGAATAGATTTTTGTAATTACTTTGTAGTTCTTTTTTATGAAGTTTTTTTTAACAAATTGAAATGGACTGTTATAAAAATTATAAAAATAAATCAGTGTTGAAAATCTTCACTTTCAAAGTGATCCAATCAAAAACGTGCCCTGAAGGCCATGTCAAAGGGAAATATTAAGGTCTGACTAAACTAAGTTCAAAGGTCAACATTTTTTGACAGAAATGAAAGAAAATCGACAGCTCCCAAAAAGATGTCACCCCACACAAGCTCACCAAGTTTGCAAGCGATCCAATCATAAATGTGCCCTGCAGGGTGTGTCAAAGGGAAATATTGATGCTTAACTGCACTAAGTTTTTACTAAGTTAATTGAAGGTCATTGCCAGTGGCAACATTTTTTGACAGAAACCGAAGAAAATCGATAGCTCCCATCTAGAGGCCTCCCCAAACAAGCATGCCAGGTTTCAAAGCAATCCGATCATAAATGTGCCCTGTAGGGTACAAAAGGGAAATATTGTGGTCTGACTGGACTAAGTTCTAAGAATGTTGGCCGTGGCAACATTTTTTGACGGAAATGGAAGAAAATCGATAGCTCCCATCTAGAGGTCACCGTAAATAAGCATACCAGGTTTCAAAGCAATCTAATCATAAATGTGCCCTGTAGGGTGAGCCAAAGGGAAATATTGTGGTCTGACTAAACTAAGTTCTAAGAATGTTGGCTGCGGCAACATTTTTTTATGGAAATTGAAGAAAATCGATAGCTCCCATTTAGAGGTCATCCCAAACAAGCATGCCAAGTTTCAAAGCAATCCGATCATAAATGTGCCCTGTTGGGTGTGCCAAAGGGAAATACTGAGTCTTCTGACTAAACTAAGTTCTAAGAACGTTGGCCACGGCAACATTTTTTGCCGGAAATTGAAGAAAATCGATAGCTTCCATCTAGAGGTCACCCTAAACAAGCATACCAGGTTTCAAAGCAATCATAGCATAAATGTGCCCTGTAGGGTGTGCCAAAGGGAAATATTGTGGTCTGACTAAACTAAGTTCTAAAAACGTTGGCTGTGTCAACATTTTTTGACGGAAATTGAAGAAAATCGATAGCTCCCATCTAGAGGTCACCCCAAACAAGCATGCCAAGTTTCAAAGCAATCCGTACATAAATGTACCCTGTAGGGTGTGCCAAAGGGAAATATTGAGTCTTCTGACTAAAGTAAGTTCTAAGAACATTGGCCGCGGCAACATTTTTGGATGGAAATTGAAGAAAATCGATAGCTCCACTCTAGAGGTCTTCCCCAAACAAGCACACCAGGTTTCAAAGCAATCTGATCATAAATGTGCCCTGTAGGGTGTGCCAAAGGGAAATACTGAGGTCTGACTAAACTAAGTTCTACGAACATTGGCTGTGGCAACATTTTTTGACAGAAACCGAAGAAAATCGATAGCTCCCATCTAGAGGCCTCCTCCAAACAAGCATGTCAGGTTTCAAAGCAATCCGATCATAAATGTGCCCTGTAGGGTGTACAAAAGGGAAATATTGTGGTCTGACTGGACTAAGTTCTAAGAACGTTGGCCGTGGCAACATTTTTTGCCGGAAATTGAAGAAAATCGATAGGTCCCATCTAGAGGTCACCCTAAACAAGCATACCAGGTTTCAAAGTAATCTGATCATAAATGCAACCTGTGAGGTGCGCCAAAGGAAATTGTGGACGTACGTACTAACGTACTAACTAACGTACATACGTACGTACGCCAACGGACGAGAAGTAATGGCAATAGCTCAGCTTGACTTTGTCAAGTTGAGCTAAAAAAATGAGAAAAATAGTACAATAAAATTTAAATGGCTATTATGGTGAATAGCACTGGCTAAGTTACGTCTGATAACTGTGAATACCTTATGCTCCACTGAGTATGTTATCAAATTAGAGTTGCTCTAAAGCAGCCGAGACTCAATTTAATGCAGCTAACACCACTTAATTAAATACTGGTTTATAGGCTAACACAGAAATTGCATGTATGTAAAACACCAAATAAGTATTTTAGTGAATAAAATCTCCATATGGCAAGAATAAAATTGTGGATTATGTGAAAATTGGGATCAATATTTATTTATTTATTTATTTATTTATACCATGAAAGTATTATTTATTTATTGGTGTTTAAGGTAGCATACTTATGCACAATGGCTAATTGTGGCCGTGACAGCTTTAAGGGTGGAGAAAGCCGGAGTACCCAGAGAGAACCACCGAACATCGACGAGCAACTTCAGCTCCTCAACATTCTATGTTCAAGCTCCGCTCAAGCAGGGTTACAGCGACTGAAGACATGTGCGCCATCAAGTGAAGTACGCCTTAGTACACAGCATCATCGTGCCCCCATGTAGACAACCAGGATTAAGTGCCTTGCCCAAGGACACAACTCGGGTCATCCCGGACAGGGATCAAACTCGAGATCCATAGCATAAAGTCCAACAGTCTACCACTGAGCCACCATGCTCCCAATACCAAGGTAAAACTTGACAGTAATTCAACTGTTCTTGAGCTGGGAGGTTTTTATTTTTCAGATTTGGCTTTGGGTTCAGTTTTTCATTGTGTGAAGAATCTATAGTAAATACCACTTTAGACTCCTTAACTTGGAAAAAATTCTCAATAGTTTGTACGACATAACTCAACACAAGAAAACCCTGTCTCTTAATATCTCCACTAGGTGGGAGCATGGTGGCTCAGTGGGTACAGATGCAGGCAGCAAGCCGAGAGATCCCTCATTTGAATCCCACCTACGGCTACCACGTTGAATCCTTTGGCAACATACTTCATCCCAATTGCCCAGATGGAGGCATGGTAACATTGTGTACTAAGGCGTACTGCACATCTATAGTGCACTTGTCTTCAACCAATGCTAACCCTGCTTGTGTGGAGTTAACTGGTAGAGTGCTAAATTATTTTTCAAAGGTGATTTGTAAGGCCACACAAAGTAGATCTTCTGTTTCTCAGGCCATTATTTGTAAAATTGCATGCGGGCGAGCGGTTTTTTATTTTATTTTTTATTTCAGTAATTACTTCTTTGCCATCAAAAGTTCATGTTCTTGGTTCAAGTTTTAGGCCTCATAATTTACAGAATAGCATGGGTGGTGGTGTATTTCATCCCTTGAGTGCAAGAAGGCTTTGCAATACTAAAGCATTGCAAAGCCTTCTTGCACTCCAGGGACAAATTCATCAATTTTTTTAACTTGGGTAAAATATCAGACATAAACTATTTAATTTTTATTTTTTTTAAGTTTAAATTGGTTATAAAAAGAGAGCATGCGGCAGCCAAAAGGACCATGCAGGAGGGCCTGAGAAACAGATTTTTTATTTTTTTAGGCCTAACATGAGTATTTTTTTCAAGGGTACCATGCTACACACAAAAGGAGTCCCAGTCAAATAAGATTTTGTTTATAAACAATTGTTTTGTTACAATTTATTGGAGAGTGCCTGCTGGCACTCTCCAATAAATTGTAATAAAACAATTTTGTTCAAACATTTTTTGTGTTTCAACTACTGAGTAAATGAGGTAATCAATACAGTGGAAAGCCACTAAAGTGGCTTTCAGCACTTTTCAGTAGAGCCATGATAGTGGCTTCTAGCACTCAACCAGTTAAAACATTGGGGAGTTTAACAGTTGATTGCCATTGCCCCTTGTTTCTATCCGGGTATTCTGGCTTCCTCCACCTGTAAACTGTCAGGCATGAGGTGACCCTGGCTGTCGAAAGTGGTGTTAACCCCAATTAAATAAATAAATCTCCACTCGGTTCAGCCTAACTTTCCTTTGATCATTCTTAGGAGTTCTAGGGGATCAGTTGCTAAGCCTATGGAGTCTCATCGTCACATTTCCTCCCTTACTGACTCATCCACAGGACAAGTCAGTAAAGCAGAAAATGTGACAATGACAACAGGATGCATTCGCCCCCTTTCCAGATAGACTTAGTGATGAGAGTCCATAGATGCTACTAGTCTGGTTCTCTCCCAGAAAGATAGTTTGATCAGTTTAACCCTTTACCCAACGCAGACGATATCAAAATTTATTATTTTAAATATCATTTTTTCAAATTTTTCAAAAAAGTTCAACAAAACCATATCATGTGACCCCTCGTTGGAACGAGCTCGACGAGCTCGTTCCAACGAGGGGTCACATGATATGGTTTTGTTGAAATTAAAAAAAAAATAATCACTTTTCAACTGCTGAATTTGCATATTACGCAGGCGGATGAGGCCGATTTGTTGGGTAAATGGTTAAGCACAATCAGAGTAAAACCATTTAGCCATTTTTTTCGGGGTCTTGCAGTATGGTTTTCTGATTTGCTGCAAAACTGTAACCAAACTATAAAACTCCAAAAACAGCCAGCTCTAAACTGTTCATGCAAAAACTTACACTTCAGACTCTTGACTTAATAATACTTGTTTACTTTCAATTTACCTCCAAAATATTTAAATTAATAAATCACAACCAAAATGAAAATGGAATCATTGTTTTTCTACATCGTACTGTAACCCCAATGCAGAACTGGAACACATTATGCAAAGCATTTTTTTATTACATGAGGCCCCAGGGGGCCTGAGGGCGTTCACCTGACATGGCAGTCTAAATATCAAACCAGGGACTTGACTTGAATAAGCTGCATACGCCCCTCCTAAGAAAAGCATATACCAACTAGATGAAGCAGTTGTGCCCACACAATACGCAGGATTTTCCTTCTATTTTCAGTTCCTGCACTTTTACATCCCAAAATTGAGATAAATGCATAAAAAACAGATTTTTTTTCATTTTTGTTCGGAAATTTTCAGTCCCAAACAAAATATATTCAGCCTAAAACTTTTTTTTCTTCTTAAAATTGACCGAAACGCATAAAAAAACAAAAAACTAATTTCCGGATTTTGGTCCCACCCGGCCCCCAAATTTTCAGTATAAAAAAAAAAAAATTTTTGTCTTAAAATTGACCGAAATGCATAAAAAAACCAAAAAAAAAATGTCCGGATTTTTGTCCAAAATTTCCAAGTCCGGAACAGGACCCCAAATTTTCAGCCTAAATATGAATGCAGGGACTTGGCTTGAACAAACTTGAATCTCACCCCCCTAAGGATGCTGCATACCAAATATCAAAAGATTCCTATTGGTAGATCTGAAGAAGATTTTTAAAGATTATTCCTCATACTGCACTAATTTAAACATTTGGGCTCCCACAGAGAGCCCAAATATGGACCCAGGGAATTGATTTCAATAAACATGTGAAACAATCTTCCAAAGATGTTATATGTGAAATTTGAAAGCTTTTGGAGCAGTGGTTTGGGAGAAAGGTAGTCTTAAATGTTTTTCCCATTACCCACAGTGTTAAAAAATGCTGACTTGTTTTGATCAGAGGAATTGTTCTATACAGTGGAACCCTGTTAATAGAATAGCCACTTTGCCAATGGAAATTATTCAATTAACAGGAGTATTCAAATAACAGGGATTCTGTTACTTTCCTGTATTCTAGAGATAAACTTAGAATTTATTCTATTATATCTTGTTTGACAGAGCTCCATGAGCTCTGTCAAACAAGATATAATAGATTAAATGCCTGTTTTGGATGTACTGAGGCCAAATAGGTCCCATTCAAAGTCCCAGAAAAGTACCCCATGATAAAACCGATGGCAATTTTTTTTTGACCATTCCATTCTGTTGGTCCTAAGGAAGCTTCACACCAAATAAGAATTCTCAGTGCTGTGTAGTTTTGGATACATGGGCATTTTAATTTTTTTCTATTTTTAGCTCCTGTGGTTCCCATGGGGCAACGGGAAAAAAAAATGGGGCATAAATTAAGTACTTAAGACCAAATAAACGCTCATATCAAATTTAGTCCAAATCTGCCTCCCGGTTTGGAAAATAGAAATTTTTGGAGGGACAAAAGTTCTTGCCCCTCCCATAACGATGGCAAATATAGTCCCACAAACTTCTGAACAAATCTGAGTCTACACCTCAAAAGGAAGCGGCACACCAAATATCAAGTCTCTGCTACTGCTGGTTCATGAGAAGTTTTTTGAGATATAAGCACACTTTTTGGGCCAGGCCCTACCAAAGGGCGAGGCAACTTGATTTGAACAAAATCAAATTGCGATGTCATAACAAACTATTATCTCAAATATAAATATAAATTGGTTCAGTGGTTTGGGAGGAGAAGACGCAAACACCATGTTCACGGACGACAGATGACGGACAGTGAGTGACCACTATAGCTCTCCTAACTGAAAGTGAAACTGAAGATTGTGCTCCACCCAGGCCCAGTACAGATAATGAACCCTCATTGGAATCTCATTAGAACAAGCTCACTGAGCCCATTCCAATGAAGGGCACAAGGCACAAGGTAATGTTTTCAGGACTAAACAAGAGCAAAGTGAAGCATGATATATGCGCCCGACAGTGTCATAATGCCATGGTGGCCATACTGAATTTGCTAGCTGGAGCAAAATTGATTGGAAGCATTGTCTGGTCATCCACAAGTAACACCTAAAATTATGATTTGATCAAATAAGCATTTATATATATATTGATGGTTCAGTGGTAACGGCTGACCAATCATGACCAAAATAGGAGAGTCTCATCTAGATACAATACCAAGTTACAATGAAATCCCTTCATAAAAACAACCTGTAGGTAGTGCTAAAGGAATCTAGGTCAAGTGACTAGGTGGCAGTAGCGGTTGTCGATCATTACCAAAATACAACAGTCTCATCTAGACATCCTACCAAGTTACAATAAAACTGCTTAATAAATATGAACTGTAGACTGTGCAAAACAAATCTACGGTAAGTCACGCGCATATGTGGCTGTCACAACTAACCGGTGACGCCCAAAATAGAGCGTTCTCATCTAGACATTATACAGAGTCATCCTACCAAGTTACAATAAAAGTCCTTCAGAAATACAATCTGTGTACTGTGCTAAAGGTTTTCGGGCTTTGTGCCTGCATAGAGTCTCATCCTACCAAGTTACAATGAAATCCTTTCATATATACAACCTGTAGACTGTGCTGAAGGTTTTCAGGTTTAGGGCTCTCGCAGCCATTACTGTTAACCGACTGCGACCAAACAGGGGCATTTTCATCAAGACATGACCTTGAACCTGCACATGTAATTTTGTGATGACTGCACAAGAACTACGGGGTGTAGCCTGTGCCAAAGAAAATGTGAACACACTGACAGACTTCAGCACACGTGATGGCAATTGGTTATCTTGATTTTGTCAAGTTAAGCTAATAAAAATAAAATCCTCCCTCCTTCCCGGACAAGAAAAAAAAATTCTCTTAATCAAAGCTATGTGGGGAAAGGGGATGTTCTGAAAATATTTGTACATATACATGTTCACCTTCAATCTTTTGACAAGTTTGTCTCATATTTTTTCAGATCTATTTCAAATAGATTATTATTTATTTATTGGTGTTTATGGTCACTTTCAGCATTATTGATTATATTATGACTCAGGCTTTCCGTTAGGAAAAAAATGTTGAGGCCGGTAATGGGGAATCCAAGGATCCGACGGGGCGACCATGGTCGCCCCGTCGAATCCTTAGGTTCACCATTACCAGCCTCATAATCTCATCTGTCTGAAATGCACATCTGAGACTCCCAAGTGGAGGAGCTATGCCGTGTGCATGTTAAAATGTCTGACCTCAGAGTGTACACAAAATTTACTAATGTGAGCCAATGGAACCCAACTCAAATCGTGCACATATGCCATCTAACCTATCACCAGATCCTGTCGTTCCATAGTCAAGGTTATTGCAACTTGTTAAAAAAATTGAATCTGGTTGATTTTTTGCTGTTCCTTTTTCCCTATAATTCTCTACCTTTGATGCGAGCCTTAAGAGTGTCTGTGATGAGAGCCCCACGAGGACCTTTTGGGTAGGGGAAAGTCAACGAGGGGATTAGGGCCGTTGATGGGATCTCATGTCTGTATAGCAGAAACCCTGTATGACTGCAACATAGATAGGAAGTCAGGTTTAGACTCAAAATTGTTATTTTAATTTTTTTTCCCACTTTTTCACAAAATATCAATAAATCATACTATGTGATCCCTCCTTGGAATGAGCTTGATGCGCACATTCCAATGAGAGGTCACATAGAGTTTTGTTCAATTTCTTTAATTTACCCTTTTGACCAATCAAATTAAACACTGCCACGCAATTTATCAAGGCATTGCAAATTACTCAAATGCCTCTATTCAAACACACTATCAAGGGAAAATGCACCCTGTTTTGAAGCCTAATGACTCTGGGCAGTAAGCCCAGTTTACATTCACACTGGTCCCATTTCTGATTGAAAACTGTTTAAAAAGTTGAAAACAACACAAAATATATTAATTATGTAACAAAGACTGAAAATAAACAAGTGGAATGTGAATTGGTATGCCCTTAGTTTGACAAAACAATTGTTTTGAACAGAGGAATTGTTCTATACAGTGGAAGCCAGTTAATTGAATAGCCACATTGCCAATGGAAATTATTCAATTAACAGGAGTATTCAAATAACAGGGATTCTGTTACTTTCCTGTATTCTAGAGATAAACGTAGCATTTATTCTATTATATCTTGTTTGACAGAGCTCCATGAGCTCTGTCAAACAAGATATAATAGATTAAATGCCTGTATTGGATGTATTGAGGCCAAATAGGTCTATAAACAAAGGAAAATTGGGGAGAGTCAGGGTAATTTATCGACGGGTTAAAAGATTTTTTATTCAATTAACAGGAGTTTACTCTATAAGCTATATTCAATTAACAGGTCAAATTTGTACTGGAGGTATAGTAAATGGTTTTGTGCTCGGAAATTATATTCAATTAACAGGGTTATTCAGTTAAGAGATATCCAATTAAGTGGGCTCCACTGTACAATGAAGAGCAAGTTTTTATTTTGCATCTGATGACAGTAGAATAATCAAATGACATTACACAAGCTAACCAATATGAACACCATCAACTTCATAATGTTTGTTGGTTTGTTTTTTCCTTGGGGTTTTAACTGGCAGAGTGTTACATTTTTTAAAAAGGGGATTTGTGATATGAGTATTTTTTTTCGAAGATATCACGCTACAAGCAAGGGGAGCTTTAGTTTAGCAAAATGTTCTTCATAACAAAATATTTCATTACAATTTATTGGAGAGTGCCTGTTGGCATTGGCATTTATTTCAACTCTGCCTGTTGGCACTCTCCAATAAATGCTAATAAAACAATTTTATGTAGATAAACATATTTTTTCTACTGCTGAGGAAATAATAAGCTAATGTGTACAGAGTGAAGCCACTGTAATGTCTTTCAGCACTTTTCAATAGAACCATGATGTTCAACCCATTAACGAAACCTCCAGCACCCAGGTTTATATTGTGTCAAACAGTTTTACAGGTGAACTCAAGACTCTCCAACTTACTAACCGAGCAGGATTTACCATCATGTTGTATGCTTTGTAATACACACCACTGCCATACTCCCACACAGGCAATATGAATGAAGTGTCCTGCACAAGGACACAGCACTGATATTGCAGGTCACAATCAAACCACCCGTCTTTCGATCTCAAGTCCAATACATTAATAAATGAGCCACAGCGCTCCCATCAACATCATAATAGTTATTTTTATTTATTTATTGGGGTTTAACAACACTTTCAACAGCCAGGGTCACCTCATGTCAGACAGTTTTTCGGGTGGAGGCAGCCGGAGTACCCGGAGAGAACAACCGAGCAACAGCAAGCAGCTGTCAGACTCCCCAAAGTACTAACTCCACACAAGCAAGTGCACCATCGACATGCAGTACGCCTTAGTACACAATGCCACTGTGCCTTCACAAGGGCAACTGGGATTAAGTGTCTTGCCCAAGGACACAACACGGTTGCCGCAGGTGGAATTCGAACCGAGGACCTCTTGGATAGCAGCCTGCATCTACCTACATGTACTTGTACTGAGCCATCACACCCCATCATAATAGTTACTCACTGAAACACCTTTTCAAAGTTTTTTCCAGACTTCTTTATGATGGCTTCCGAAAATGTTTTCAACAATCAGTATTTCATTTCTGAGGTGAGCCATCATGCTTGCACACCTAATAAGTTCCATATTTGCAACTGAGGGACACTTTTTCACACACCCATGAAGGCTTGCGGTGAGGCAAAGTGCTGCAGAGACTAAGAGTGAACCCTTTACATAAAGCATGGACACAAAGATCTTGCAGGCTTTAACTGCGACTACGGTTATCCTGACATTTTAATGTTACGTAGAATCAGGCTTTTGCAACGTGAAATGCAATCGTTAAAAGTCGGAGTATGTAATATTACATACCATAGTCGCAATGCGTGGGAATTTTTGTATGTAATATTTCATACTGCAGTTGCAAACGGTTAAATGGCTGCATTGTTCTGTTTGAATTCATTAATTTCAACTTCCTAGCTTGATACCTTTTATTGTTCTATATGTTCTCTATTCTTTCCCAAGCTTTTACGATGTTCTGAAGAATTTCTGTGACATCATACTACATGTTGCTGTTGTGGGTAACAATTGCACTAATTGGTAAGGGCCTGGTTGAATTTTTCTGCGTCCAAGGTCCCTGGGCCCTCCCACGTTACTTCCACCTTCCACACTAAGATGGAGAGTTCATATTTCTCTAAATGTGGGTGTCTGACACAGAATGTATTTGGAGGTTATCTACAGGCTTTGGTTTTCCCTAGTAGGGAACTTAATCCCCAATGTTGGTGTCCGGTTCTTACATCATTAACCCTTTACCTAACATAATGGCCAAAACCGGCCAGCGTTATTCTCAAAAATTGCCAATTAATTTTAATTATTTTTTCATTTTCTGGCTCTAAAACATAGGTTATGACCCCTCATTGGAACGAGCTCGTCGAGCTCGTTCCAATGAGGGGTCATAACCTATGTTTTTGAGACAAATGAAAGTGTCAATGACACTGTAGCTCAACTTGTCAAGACAAAGACAAAGACATGTACATGTATAGTATGTGATACAGCAATGACAAACATCTAGGTAATGACCTGATAACAAAGGTACATATAAAGTATTGTAACGGTCTGTACATAAATACTGACCGTTGCCTGTAACAAATGTATAGGAAAAGTATTGTAGAGGTGGGTGACAGTCAGATGCTAAACTAGAAAAGAAATCTTTGCGTCCCAGAATGGGTCTGACTGAACCCCAAAATATTTGTTCTCATAGCACAGTGATAACAAAGGCCCCCCAAAACACACTCATTCCTGCCCCAAGATGAAAACAAAGGTACCCAAGAAGTTTCGTGAAGATCAGTTCACAAATATGAGCTGTGTAGAAGTTGTGACAAAAAACTGATTGGACCTAATTTCGGTACAAAATGGCCACTGGCTGCCATCTTGAATTTTGGACCGCACCCAGAAACACTCATTCTCGTCCCAAGGTGATAACAAAGGTACCCAAGAAGTTTTGTGAAGATCGGTTCATAAATACAGCCTCTAGCCCGAGCCGTATTGACATGTGCACTTACAGTGTATAAGTAGCACTGAATAAATCAAAGTTCATCTAATTTGCATAATTTCTGCACGAGAAAAAAACCTGTACTATATGTGATGTATTCCATGTTACTAAACATTCATACAAAAATTTATTCAAATCAGAACTTTCATACAGAAGTTCTGTACAAAAAACTGATTGCACTAATTTTGGTACAAAATGGCTGCTGGTGGCCATCTTGAATTTCGGACCACACCCAAAAACACTCGTTCTCATCCCACGGTGATAACAAAGGTACCCAATAAGTTTCGTAAAGATCGGTTCATAAATACGGCCTCTAGCCTGAGCCGTATAGAAGTTGTGTACAAAAAACTGATTAGACCTAATTTCGGTACAAAATGGCCACTGGCAGCCATCTTGAATTTTGGACCGCACCCAGAAACACTTGTTCTCGTCCCAAGGTGATATCAAAGGTACCCAAGATGTTTTGTGAAGATCGGTTCATAAATACAGCCTCTAGCCCGAGCCGTATTGACATGTGCACTTACAGTGTATAAGTAGCACTGAATAAATCAAAGTTCATCTAATTTGCATAATTTCTGCACGAGAAAAAAACCCGTATTATATGTGATGTATCCCATTGTACTAAACATTCACACAAAAAATTATTCAAATCAGCACTTTCATATGGAAGTTCTGTGCAAAAATCTGATTGCACCAATTTTTTACAAAATGGCTGCCATCGGCCATCTTGAATTTCGGACCACACCCAAAAACACTTGTTCTCGTCCCACGGTGATAACAAAGGTACCCAAGGAGTTTCGTAAAGATCGGTTCATAAATACGGCCTCTAGCCCGAGCCGTATTGGCATTTGCACTTACAGTGCTGAAAGTAACACCAAAAAACATCAAAATTAGTCTAATTTGCACAATCTACGCACGAGAAAAAAAACCCGTATTATATGTGATGTATCCCATGGTACTAAACATTCATACGAAAAATTATTCAAATCAGAGCTTTCATATGGAAGTTCTGTACAAAAAAAAAATTTCTGCATCGTCGGTACAAAATGGCTGCTGGCAGCCATCTTGAATTTCGGACTGCACCCAAAAACACTCGTTCTCATCCCACGGTCATAACAAAGGTACCCAAGAAGTTTCGTAAAGATTGGTTCATAAATACAGCCTCTAGCCCGAGCCATAGCAGCTTGGCACTTACAGCTCTGAAAGTAACACTAAATAAATCAAAGTCAGTCTAATTTGCATAATTTATGCACGAGAAAAAAACCCGTATTATATGTGATGTATCCCATGGTACTAAACATTTATACAAAACTTTATTCAAATCAGAACTTTCATACAGAAGTTCTGTACAAAAAACTGATTTTTGCATCATCGGTACAAAATGGCCGCTGGCAGCCATCTTGAATTTCGGACCACACCTAAAAACACTCGTTCCCGTCCCAGGGTCATAACAAAGGTACACAAGAAGTTTCGTAAAGATCGGTTCATAAATACGACCTCTAGCCCGAGCCATAGCCAATTGTTGACGTACGGACAGACGGACGACGGGCCATGACAATAGCTCAAATTTGACTTCGTCAAAGTTGAGCTAAAAATGAAAATAATAATTATTCAAGAATTTTTTTTGCAAGTGTCGTCTGCTTTTCATGTTAGGTAAAGGGTTGAGGCAGAATTTTTCTGTCAAAGTAAACAAGCACTGCTTCATTTTCTGGGTATCCAACAGGAAATTGAAGAGCCTATAGGCTGTAGTAGGATATGGAACATGAAACAAGCATATACAGTATGTGACTTAATATAGGTTGTAGTAGGATATGGAACATGAAACAAGCATATACAGTATGTGACTTAACATTGATGTTTACATGAAATAATTGAGATCTCTCATATGGAATGTAGGCTTTGGATTAATACTAAAACACTGTGGTGGTGGATTATCCACCCAATGATATTTTACAATTTCTGAAAAATAGCACCAAAACCATGCAAATATTTCAGCACATAGACCACTAGGCAGAACCTAATAAAATTCTGGAATTAACTTTTAGACTGTAACTGTATAAACCACTTGAAGAACCGCTTTAGTGGTAACTTGCTTTCAAAATAAAAACTGAATGATTTATTGGCTAATTTTGAGGTGTTTAAGATCACTATCAGCATCCATGGCAATATCATTACTAAAACACAAGTATAAAGTCAAGTTTAACTAATTGTTTGTACCCATCATGGTCACTTTAGACAGGGTTTCTGCTAGGAATAAATCAGTGGGTCCGGGGGAGGGAAAATTCACAGATCTCCTGACGCGACCATGATTCGGGCCCAGTAAAGAAAATTTTAGAATTGAACACTGCAGAAAGGCCATTTCCTTGCATCTGAGACAGCGATTCATGTTTTAGTGTGAACGATTTTGTGAGAATAATTATGTCGAATCTTCAGGGAAACACCCAAAGCTATCACCATTTCTTTACTAGAATCGGCATGTGACATCTCACCTAATCGACAAACAGTGGAAAATAGCGATAGTTTCAGAATGGCACTCAACAATCTTAAGTTTCAGAATACCAATTCCGGAAGCGGTGCTCCTAAAATATGTCAACATTGTTGGGAGAATGACAGTGTCTTGACTAGAATTTTACGGCGTCATGTTGTTTGTTTTTTTACCAGACTTTACCAGTAAATGATCAGCGGGGAATGGGTCTGGTTAACGGACATTCAGCCGTGGTAGTGGAAACCCTGCTTTAGAGGACTTCCACCACAGACATTGGTAATCAACTCCTAGTTTACCAGGGAAGAACTTGTTTATCACCGTAAACAAAAACGGCCCAAGGCTTCTGTTTTGACGAGAATCCAAGAATCGATTCAAGCAAAGATTCGTGCAACAAAACCAGTGAGAATCCATGTAGATTCTCGCTGCACCTCTGCTAGGATTCACATGAAAAGAATTGAGTCAATTTAACTAGCAGCAAATTAACCAACACCAAGCTAACATAACCTGAATATCCTGACACTTTGTCAATAAAATTGTACAAAAATGGCTGTCAATGGAACCAGTTCTGACATCCATATTTGTAAGGTTTTATTGGTAAATATTGAGTTTTTTTAAATTATCAAATTCAGTTTACGTTTTAAAAATTAAAAAGCTGCGTTAGGTAAGGGTTAACATGTTATCAGTATACAACAGACGTTCAATAATGGTGACCTCATTGGATACGGGACACTCATAGCAGTTATGGATTCACGAGAATTCAAATGGATTCTCTTAGATTTAGATGAAATATAAGCCCTACTAGCTCCACTTCCGATGTACTAGTATATCATGATACTCTTTTCAATTCAGTCACTTGTATTTATATCAAAATAATATAATGAAGCTCTATCTGCAAGTAATACCATACTAAGTATTTGCGTGTGCAAAGCAAATTTCATTGATGCTGCATTTCTGCATCATCAAACTTTTCAAATCATGTTTGTGAGGGAGGGGGGGGGGAGGTTAATGAGCTGAAAAGTCTTTCCTGCAGCCAACACTCTTGTTCAGAAGTTGTAAATATATCGGGAGAAACCCCATCCCTCAAGTGTTTTTGTACAGACCTTCATTGGGGTAATTCTTGTGACTGTGAACATTTTCACTGGCAAAGTGCACTTGCAAAAAAGTTGTACACAATTCTGATAACACACAATTTCGGACAATCAAATGTGTCATTTTATACCCATGGCTAATGCAAAGTAGAATGGATTGATGACTAGAGAACATTGAGTATACAATACTATGATCATGAAAGAGATCTTTTTTTTTTTGGTCATCGTGATTTGATCACGACATACTTGCACCAGAAAGTTGGGATTCTGTGAATAAAAAAGTGCAAAATCAATAAGACATTAACCCTTTACCCAACGTAACGGCCAAAACCGGCCAGCGCTATTCTCAAAAATCGCCAATTAATTTTCAAAATATTTTCATTTTTTGTCTCAAAAACATAGGTTATGACCCCTCGTTGGAACGAGCTCGTTCCAACGAGGGGTCATAACCTATGTTTTTGAGACAAAAAATTAATTATTCAAGAATTTTTTTGGCAAGTGTCGTCTGCTTTTCATGTTAGGTAAAGGGTTAAGATAAACAAATGAAAATGGGTTGCAACTGAGTCACTACCGGCCAAAATTCTCTGTCAACTTTTGTGATCACAGTACTGAAAACATGTACCTCCAAACTCTACACAAGACCTTTACTGTGTTTTACTGATCTTCTGACTTACATGTTGGTCTTTTTTTACAAAACAGGTAAGAAGTACAGATATTTTTTGCAATGTGATATTTTGCACTTTTTAATTGTAATTTGCAACAGGCTTGGAAATAAAGACCTTACACTGTAATCTGTTTACCCTTTACCCAATGTAACGGTCAAAACCGGCCAGCTCTATTCTAAAAAATCATCAATTAATTTTCATTATTTTTTTATTTTTTGTCTCAAAAACATAGATTATGACCCCTCGTTGGAACGAGCTTGTCATGCTCATTCCAATGAAGGGTCATAACCTATGTTTTTGAGACAAAAAATGAAAAAATTAGTTATTCAAGAATTTTTTTGGCAAGTGTCATCTGCTTTTCATGTTAGGTGAAGGGTTAACAGGTTACACCATATAACACAGTGGTATCCTATAGGGAATAGGTGTTGCAATGCTTTTCTGCTTTTTCTGTTCTTACTACATGTTGTCGGAATTTGACAGAATTTCCCCCAAAATAACCAGCAACAACTAATGTGCATTAGGTTCTTGCTATTTATTTGGACAGAAATTCTGTCATTCTAGTTATATTGGATGCAAGGTGCAAACTTTGAGTTGAGTACAGGATTAGAAAGTTAATTTATGCTGTGTTGTTTCATCATAACCTGTACTGCATTCGCATATTTTACAATTGACATAACCCCAACATAACTTGAATGATCGTTCCCATGTTATTTCCAGGCCTGTTGCAAGCACTGCCACCACCCGTGAAGGACTGTTTGTGTTAATCCAAACACCCTGTCATATATAACCAGGAAATTTTTAATACTGCACAATTACTCAGTCAAGAGTGAGAGGTATTCAATTATTCGAGGCGGCAACGGAAGCTGAGATATCAACGACAAAATTTCGCGCCCATCTGTCAACTCTGACAGATATTCTCGGATAAATATTCTGCAGGAATGTTGTAGATTTTTGGGATATTTCAGAAGATCACGCAGTTTCTGGTGGAAGGCTTCATGCTGGTCTGTTTTTCCACGCAGGTTTATCCAATGTTCATTTGAAACGTCCCACCCTGTTCTAACTAAATAGTCTGCCAGCTCTAGGTTATCACTGTACCATGCGAGCCATACCAGTAATGACTGTGGAGTGGAACTGAAAAAGAGAAAAATACCCCAAATAATAGACATGAGCTCTCAGACAGATTATTGAATACAGGGGTGTAAGTTCCAGCTAATCAAAAAGCCGGGATATTCATAAAAGAGATAATATGAGTCGAAACTGGTCAAAAAGTGGTGTTCAACCAGTTACCAAAAATGGTCACTGACTGATTACCGGTTATTTGAGCTCACAATTGGCCGTTTCTGATTATAATACCAGGTACTACTAGACAAGCAGAGGCTTGACAGAACTACACTAAACAGAACATTTTTCATAGTGTTAAACTTCATTGACTGGGGTCGCAGTAAAATTATCAGTCGTGCACACTCGGGCGGTAAACATGGCTCTCAGAGCCACGTTTACTGCCCGATTGCCGCAACTATTCTCAATTGTGAGCTTTACTTGCCATTTAACTTGTATATCCCTTAAAGGGGCATCTAGAGATTAAGAATACACATTGTGGTTGTTTCTCAACTTTATTGAATGGTATCATTGACATCATTTTACATTAACAATTGAACAATTGCAGAAGATAATAAAATGCGGTTAATGAATCATCACAAAATGTTTGGCAAAAATCGGTTGAAACGATGTTCCAGGAGCCATTGCCATTGCCATCCGATTGCCCACAACTGGCCAATTATGATGGCTGATTCCGATCATCGGTTGAACACTATCAATAAGCCAAGACAATCACACCATGTTTGAGCCTAGATCGGCCTGAGGTGAGGTTGAGTCTTGCAAAACCTAGCACACAACATGCCATCTTCACCTGTGACACCACAGCTGGTTTAGCTGTAATAGCAGTCACTTTGCCGCTAAATTTAATATCAAAAAACGAAACTCCTCAGACCTACTTATGGGTTCTTTTGAATGTCTACAGGGGCCGAGAATGGGCTTCTTTCTCAATGGCATTTTGGCATGATTTTTCCCCAATTCAAACCAAAAATTTCCCAATCTTAGTCCTCATTCAAATGAAAATTTAATTCTTCTTTAATGCTTGAAGGCCCAAAAGGCAGTTTTTTGATATGTTTGCAAGTTACATCCAAGGAACCTTGTCAGTTGTTTCTAGGCAAGTCTTGGCCGCCTACATGGGCAGCCAAGACTTGCCTAGACACAATTGCTAAGTGACAAAATGTGGACTATCGTGTAAATATTTTGTTCATTTAATAGTGTAAGAACAATTTATTTAATAGAGATTACAGAGACTGATCATTATTTCATGTGACTGGTTGTTATAAAATGTACTACATGTACATACACTATACCTGTAGTAGCTTCTGTATTAAATGTTCTCAGTTCAATATGAAGGTAAATTTATTCTTCGTATGTTTCTTCTCCCAAACAAATTCCCAATTGGAGCCTTCACGACATGAATTTTCCCAACTGTATGGTCCCCGGACCCTTTCCCAAAGAGGGTAGAAGAATCCCTGCTACTGTAAAAATCACACTAAAATCACAGTACAAATAACTCTACAACAAGAATATTCATGTCCCTGAGCAAAGAATGGAAAAGGTAGAAAACAGAGTAACGGAAAATGAAAACATATATAGAAATTTATATATTTTTTTATACTTACCAATGACCCAGTCTTAGCTGGTGCTAACACTAAAATACTCAGGGCCAAACACAAATTTCGCCCCCCCCCCCACCCCAATCCCCAAAATTTGCATCCAAATCAAAAAATCTAATGTCGTATATGGTCCTCCATACTTTTGCCCACTGTGCACGCGCAGTGTCAAGGAAGTACCGAAATTGGCACCAAATCCTCATTTTTACAACCAGTGCCTGGTAAATGTTATATAATCAGCGGAGAAGTAAGAGTTCCCAACTCCTGGGAGGGCCATCCCCTTCTGGGTCATTGTTAAGTATAAAAAATATATAAATTACTATAAATTTTTACATATTTTTATACTGTTAACCAATGACCCTGACTTAGCTGAATAGAAAAAAGGCTGGAGGGCCTAGGACATGAAGGAAAATCTAACAGGCTCAAATACATATAAACAGAATTATTCCCTCAAGGAGAAAAGGAGAAACAGGATTTACATATATCTTTCTTGTTTATTAAAAATAAGAAAGACACATTACCAGTCCGTAATTGAGCACCATAACATCAATGATCTCTATTAACATCCAGTACAACCCATTATACTAATTTCTTAAAGGAAAGCCAATAAATAAAGATAGTCCAGAGAATGAGACTCTTTATACTCATTTAAAAGTGTCTGAGGATTGTATATTAACGCTCGTATGACAAGTGACATATACAAATGCTTCACACCGAGCTACACTATAAAAATATTACATAAATGAGATAAACATTAGCTTTACACTTTAAAACCATCCCAGTGGAATTACTGACCCAGGAGGAGGTATTCCCTTGCTTTTCACTATAAAGCCGGTGATATAAGGGAACACCATCCCCAACCCCCCAATCCCCCCCCCCCCCCCCATCCTCCCCTTGCTCTGGGTCAATCACCACAGAACGAAGAGGGCAGCAGGACAGAGTCACTGCTGGAACAGAAAGCCTACATAACTATAGTTGCAACCATTTAGTGGACGACATTCTGAGCAACAGATAATGGGCCTAAACATCTAAGGTCACCAGAAATAGGCTCAATATTTCTAAGGTAAAAATTAGTGAACGCAGAAGCCTGAGACCAGTATGCCGCCTTCATCAGATCCGTAATAGCAATACTATAAGAATAAGCCCAAGATGTAGACAGCGCTCTAACTTCTAACTTCGTGCGCTGAAATCATAAGCACAGACTGCTGAGTTGAAGATAAACTTTCATAAGTAGTACGAATAGCCAACTGAATCCACCTAGAAATAGAATGGACCGTAATGTCCTTTCTATTAGGAAGCAGAGACAGAAAAAAATGATTTTGTCCCTTTCTGATAAATTCAGATCTGCATTTGTAAATACGCATAGCTCTAACTGGACACCGCAAAGGCCTATGGCCATCTGAGGATGGAATTGCCCAAATAATAATAGGCTCGGGGTATTTATCAGGAGCCTGATTCTTAGACCAAAATCCCACATTGGTAGTTAAAGTAATAGTATTACCAATACTACTATAGTGATAATCATCAACAGATAAAGCATGAAGCTCGCTAACTCTTCTAGTGGAAGCGAAGGCCAAGAGAAAAGCTGTCTTATAAGATAAGTATTTGAAGTCTACCGTGTTAAGGGGTTCAAAAGGAGCTTCTTTGAGATTCAGAAGAACCCAAGCTAAATTCCACGTAGGAATTAACCTAAGGGTTCTAGGTCTATTTATCGAAAAGTTTTTAACTAATTCTGATAAAGATACATTAGATCCAATCTGTAAGCTATCATGATGAGCATATGTATCCGATAGCACAGACCTATAACCCCTAATAGTCACTGGCTGCAGTTTGATCTCGTCAAACAAGTAGACCAAAAAATTAGCAATGTCTGGAATGGAGGGATCATAAATATCAATTGAATGATCCCTACACCAACGAGAGAAAACCTTCCACTTTGCTGCATAATTTAGAGAAGAGGAGGCCCTCCCACATTTAGAAATTGCGTCCACTGCTTGTCCTGCAAATTGCTTGATGTGCAAGAAGGACCGCACAATGGAAATACGTGAAGGTTGAGACCTTGCAGGTTGTGATGCAGTGTGCGTGAATTCCCCTGCGAAAGAAGGTCCTCCCATGGAGGAAGCTTCCAAGGAATGTCCCATAACAGACACCTGAGTAGATTTATCTATGGTCTCTGGGGTGACAGAGATGCTACCAACAGAATCTTGCAGTGAGATTGCTTGATTTTTAGCAATACCTGTTGAATCAACGGAGCTGGAGGATTAGCATATCCTGTCATTCCATCCCAAGAGATCGAGAGAGCGTCTACTGCGAATGCTCGAGGATCTGGACATGGCGACGCATACGTCTGCAACTGATTGTTGAGATGCATCGCAAACAAATCTATCATTGGGCGAACCCATTGGTAGCAGATCTGATTGAATACTCACTTGTTGAGAGTCCATTCTGATGGCAACATGCAACCTTTTTGAGAAAGCGAGTCCGCTAGAACATTCAGACGACCCGGAATATGACGGATTGACAGAAGAAGATGATGCTGTAGAACAAACAGAAGGATTCTTTCCATTAAGTTGAATAACGGAATGGAATGAGTGCCTCCCTGGTTCCGAATGTACGCTACTACTGTCGACTTGTCGGACAGTATTTGAACATGTGAATTCTGAATTATGTTCATCCAATGACGTAGCACAAGCCAAATTGACATCATCTCCTTGATGTTTATGTGCTTGTTCAGGAACTGCAGATCCCAAAGACCCTGGCACCTTGAATCTGTTGGGCTCAATGTCGCACCCCAACCTGTTTGCCTCGCATTCGATACAATCGTAAAAAACGGATCCGGCAGCCACTGAATATCTGCCCAAGTCTGAATCTCTTGTTTTACTTGGTTCGATAAGACAATGTTCATTTCAAGCGAATGAATCTTCACACTCCAAGTCTGAGTGAAAAATATCTGGAGTTGACATGTGCGTAAGTGCCCCATGGGAATAAGGTCCACGGCGGCTCCGCACAAACCCATCAGTCGCATGAATTCTCTTGCTGTTACTACATCTGAGTGTAGACAAAAGCAAGCACAACAACTGACTAATTTCACTCTGGGTAACGCAAGACGAACCAGATTGTTGTGCATCTTGAAGCTCATTCCCAAGTGAATGAACGACTTGGGCCGAACTAGATCCGACTTCTTTTCATTTACGATGAAACTGAGATGTCGGAGCAATTGAAGCAGACTCTGAACATCGTTCTGAAGAGTTAATCTGTCGCCGTATCTCTGAAGAATGTCGTCCAAGTAGGCCGACGTTACCTCAGATGAATAAGCTCGAAAATGAGTAATTACTGAGTTCATTATTCGAGTGGAAGCCCAGGGCGCTAGATTGAGTCCGAAGCACTTTGCTCGGAACTGATAAACGATTTCTAGGACAGCAAAGCGAAGGTACTTTCTGAACGCTGGATGTACCATGACATGAAAGTGTGCATCCTTGAGATCTATGCTCTAATAAGCAAAATCGTTCACTCGAATGCTCGCTCTCACCGATCGAATGGTCTCCATATAAAATTTCGGAGCCACCATCAGCTTGTTTATCCAGCTGAGATCTATAACTGGATGGAACAAGCCGTCTGGTTTTGGTACCAGGAGCAGGTGACTGTAAAAATCGGGAGATTCCTGGTTTTCTACGACCTCTATTGCATTCTTCTCCAGAAGAGATTGCACATCTGATAGAAGCGAATCTCTTTTCTGAAGGTTGGATGGAAGCTGAGTCCATCGCAGACTTCGTGTTAACGGAGGTTTTTCCCTGAAGGACAGTTTTAGAACTTCCGAAATAACCTCCTGTACCCATCAGTCGTCCGTAATTGACAACCAATTGGTCAAAAATCTTGTCAGCCTTCCGCCCACTGGAGCGCAATAGAGGTCCTGACCTTCACCTCCTGGACCTGAGAGGCTTGCGGGAAGAGAAACTACATCCTCCCTGCCCAGTGCCTCGACCAGTCAACCTAGGGACATCTGACCGGTTGTCTCGGCCAGCATTTCGTCCCCTACCTGAGTCGCTACTCTGACGGTCTCTGGAGTAAGAGCTGGAGGATTTTTTAGATCCTTTATGGGAGCTTCCCTTGGACGTACTCACACCGGAAGCTCCTGACTTACTCCTCTCTGCTGAGTCCGCTTTCTTAGAAACAGACTTAAAGAGCAGAGAATCTGAAGCTTTCTTGGTAATATGATCATAGATTAATGAAAGCTTACCATCAAAGAGAAATTCTCCTGAGACTGGAGCGACTCGAAGAGAGTTTTTCACCTTAGAATCCACCCTAGTGGATGAAGCCAGGGCAGCATCACGTCTGACTAACTCCGAATTTGACACTGAAAGGGTGGAGTTATACGTGGAAAATGTGATTGCCCTATAAAGAACTCTCAAGGAAGTTTGAACATCCGGGAATTCTTTACCATCAAGATGTTGCGATAACGCTCTGGTAAGGTGATCTGCTATGATAATGCGTCTAAACTGGCTCTATTAGACGAGATTGTTGTCTCCAACATACTGGAGAGAATCGACATAGACGCCGGCAATGACAATTCCAAGTCTTCGGCCTGGTCGTCTAAACGCAGAGGAACTCTCAGCACGCCCTTTCCTGTCGTAGCAAATTTATTCCTATTGTTGATGAATGGCTGATGTAGAGCAGGTTGCGATAAGAAACTGGTTCTGCCTGTCTTAGAGGCTAACTTAAAAATAGCGTCTTTCAGCAATTCAAACGTCCGTGAGACATTGCTGGACGGGACCGGATACTCAGGAACATCATCCTTAGTCCGGACGAAAAAATCTGTATCCAGTGACACTATCAGTCTCTTATCCGGTATCGCAGCCCTCTGGTCTGAAGGAACAACCTCTGGAAGGTGTTGACGGATAAAATCCACCGCCACCTTATGCTGTTCCAGAAGGGAAAAATCCAGCTCCGCAGTTTCCCTTTCACCATCCCACTGGATCAGATGCGAATCTCGGTCGGCCCTGTCCGACACTGCAGAGGAACGGACCGACCCAGCTTCCTCCTACAGTTCATGATCTGAAACCATTTCCGAAGGTTGCTGGGATGCTGCGATGAGTTGCGCTATCCGAGATAGCAAGTCCGTCACGGAGGCCTGTGGAGCTGCGGTCTTACGTTGCTTAGCTGCTGGAAGCTCCTGGGACGGAACATCATGCATAATCCTTTTATGCATATGTCCCGATTGGTGAGGCCTTGTGTCCTTGGCTACTGGATGGAGTGACCTGGACGACATGGAATCCTTTGTCGGCGAAGCAGGCTGGATATCTCAGGTCACGAAGCCGAGGTGTGGTCGTGTGTGTTGGCGTGTAGAAGAGGAGGCCAATAGACTAGCCAATGCCAGCTGTCTAAGCAACGGAGCGTCCCGAGCGGGGGGAGTGGACGTATGCTCCGACTGACGAACGTTACGCACATCATCTGGCCCCAGATGCTGTTGTAAGAGAGAGGGGCTTCTCTTGCTCGCAGTCCGGGTAGACCTGAACGAGCATGCTACCAGACTGACTGGCTTCCTCTGATCCATCGTCGCAGGGTGTGCGTGATCCGAGATTATAGTGCTCGCAACACCCTTTTCCCTCTCCTGGACCGCAACGGACATACCCGGCGTCACATCACCCATATTACGAGTGATAGATCCACCAGTCGAGTTAGTTGGCGACAAGCCCGTAAATCCCTTTTGGGACCTAGGCACTTGTCTGATTTCATTGAGAACTTTTGCCGCTAGCTCTTCATTGATTTGCAACAACGGCAGCACACTTCCGGAAGACATCACGGAAACATCTCCCTGTTCTTGTTCCTCTGAAAAAGAGACTGAAAAATTAGAGTGACCCTGTGGTGAGAGGACCGGCATCGACCTCTCACCACTAACAATGTACCGTGACACACGTCTCCAGCGTTTGTCATCCCAACTGGCACAAACCATACAAGAATTATTGCAAGTACAGTGACTACAGCAAATACAATGAGCATGAGAATCCGAGGAAGACTTTCTCCATTTACAATATGAAAAATATTCTTTCATAATTAAGAATATTATACAGCCGTAGTACTCGCACTTACCCTCGAAAATACAAAGATACATAATAATAATACAATCCATATCAAAATTTCAAAAAATAATTCAAAAGAAAATTTTCGAAAAAAAATTTTGACATGAGCCCAACTTCCCAAAGAGAACGATGAGCCCAAATGGATCCCCAAAAAGCCTAAGTGTGGAAAATTTTTTTAAAACAATTCTAAAAATTAATGTTACACTTAGGGATAATATTAATGTATCTGACTATATAATAAACCTTACAGAAGACAAGGAATCACTAACAGAAAGTAACCGTTGTCAACGTAAACAAAAGTCAATAAAAACCGGAAACAAAACTCCAGGCACTGAAAAACACGGCCCGAAGTCAGTAACCAATTTTAAACACTATCCGATGTAAAACAGAATCTTCCATAGAAGAAACTGGAATACATCAGATGGTAGATGCATGACCAAAATGCCTAAACACCCCAAGGGTGAGGACGTAACCATGAGGATAACAGAATAAACATTCTGTAACTAAGATAAACCCTCAAGAAATTTGAATAAAAATACTTAAAAAATTATTCAAAAAGCATGGGAGATTAGCAAGGGAGGTTTCAAAGAAAGGGAGAAAGGAAACACTTAACAAACAGTGGAGATTTCATAGCAAGAATGAAAACATCAGGTCCATGTCCCGAAATTAGGGAACATGAAATCATTTTACATAAATATTATAAGTTACAGCCCTGAACACATCCATCCACTGTTTCTTCCTCTCATCCTCTTATTTCATCCTTGGATCCACCATATCCATCATGATTATGTGTCTGGCATTATTTTAACTGAGATGAAAAGCACAGAAGTCAGTGTGATATTACTGACAGAAGGGCCAAACAAAGAAAGAGGATTTGGCGCCAATTTCGGTACTTCCTTGACACTGCGCATGCGCAGTGGGCAAAAGTATGGAGGACCATATAGGACATTAGATGTGTTAAAAGTTGATTACAGTACAGTATGTAGTTTTCTTCCCGTAAGCCTTGTATGCATTCAAGTATATGCATTGCATGCCTTTCATGGCTCCTCGATTGGCGGCTGGGTCATGTTCTAACGGTGACCTGATGGGCACATCCACTATTTAGTTGGTTTGTTTCCTGTGGTTGTTTGTTTATAAGTCATATACGAGCATATGATTCTTTTCAGTTTCTGGTTACACTTGTATCACTCGGTCATACCATGGATACAGGCTGTATTCAGATGAGTACATGCGAGATTTCATCTTTCACCGAACAGTCATTGGTTGCTACAGACCTAGGAAACAATGATTTATTTTGGGGATGGTCCGTGATGAGTCTGTTAATCATAGCTTGTTCCAGGTTCTATATCCAGGTTTCTACTAGATACGGTACACATTCTCGTATATTCGCACTGTTCAGTTGGAGTTTTTCAGATACTTTCTATTAGGATTCAGTTGGACAAGTGTATGGTTGTACAAGTTATATCACCAGTTTTCGACCTATCTACGCATTCCGACTCCGGTGTATGTTAGAAGCATGTGCTGTTAATTACCGGGATCGCCACGATAGCCTTAGCTTCTGAAGTGGCATTAAGCACCAATAATTAATAATAATTAATAACTGAGTGCGTGTTGGGCTAATATAAATTGATTATTTGGTACCGCTTTTCACTGATTCCAGAGCGCTCCCCTCTTTGTTTTGAAGAATGTTCTTTCAAAAAAAAAGGGGGGGGGGGGTGATATTTCTTCATCTCCTCCAGCTTGATAAGTGTGTAACTATGAGTGAAGCTGTTTTGTCTGTAGGTTATTACTAATCTAATACTGTTGTGGGGGTTAGTCTCTCACTCTCGAATATGTCATCCTAATTTAAGGGCCTTAGTCTGGACTAGCCTTAAAAGTGGGGGCTCATTACACCCAATTAGCATAATCATTCATGCTAAGAATATGGAATTACTTGAATTCGGCTCCTTTTTTATGATATGTCTTCTCTATTATTGTATAGAGAGACATACATGTAATTCCTTTTAAATTTAATTTCCTTTCACCTTATCACAGGCTTGGAACTATGTTGGTCTACTAATTCTGAAGTCCTAGGCCCTCCACCTTTTTACAATTCAGCTAGTCTGGGCCATTGGGTTATAGAACAAAATATTATAAATTTAAAGTAATTTGTATATTTTTTATACTTACTAATGGCCCAGATGGAGATGGCCCTCCCATGTGTGGGCACTCATACCTCCCTGCTGAATTATTATGTAGTACTCTCCTCTACAAAGAATGATGTTGGCGTCAATTCCAGTCACTTCCTGACGGCTGCACATGCGCAGAGAGTAAATGTATGGAAGGTCAGATAGAACTTTTAATTTTCGGTTTTGCAAGCAAATTTTGGGGATTGGGGGGATTCAAAATTTAGGTTTGGCCCTTGATAACTTTGAGTTAGCACCAGCTAGTCTGGGCCATTGGTAAGTATAAAAAATATATGAATTACTTTAAATTTATAATATTTTTATACTGTAACCAATGACCCAGACTTAGCTAGGCTACTATGGTGTAAAAAATAAGACTCAAGTCTATGACACCTAGAAAAGGCACTCTACCTTTATCGGTTTTATTCCCAAAAGACAGCGGTCAGAGCCTAGCTAATGTAGCCTACAAGTCTTCCTCTCCATGAAGACAGATATCTCGGTGTAACTAGCGACCTTGAAAGCTCACTAAATGGAGACTTACAACCATTGTCACACAAGGTAGGGAATGACGAGCCGCTATTCTAACAGCCGTAATTCCAAAAGAAACAGTAATCTCAAGGTATCTATGCAGTTATGAGTCTTTGTCCAAGTGAAGACATATCTGTGTCACATGCAGCCTTTGAAAGCTCACTAAATGGACACTTACAACACTAGCCACTAATTATAAGAAAAGACTGCTGTAACAGTGCATAAGGCTACTATGGCGTTCACAATGGCATTAAATGTCTTGACGCCAAGGAATACAACACCGAGAGGGAGAAGACATACTTATTCCCTCTAATGGCTCTATTCCAAACAAGACAGCTGTCTCAGCCTATCTATGCACAATCTGTCTGTCTTCAGGACGTGAAACAGGTGACTTGAAAAAAAACAGGAGAATATTTTGATGATCTCTATTGCTTTTCTTCAAAAGGAGAGCCTATATCTCCGCAAGGAGAGACTCTCTAGGAAGAATTCATTGGAAGATTTGTCCAACATGTACTTCTTGTAAGTGGAGCTTTGTTCGGATTGATAGCCGCAGGCCTGCCGAGACTACATTCCACTTTTTGAGAGGTTGATAACCTTCCGCTCAGTGGAAAGCAACAGAAATCTTTCTCTCGACAACCTCTATTGCTTCATTTAATAATTTAGCCTGTACCTCCGTTAGAAGAGACTGTCTAGTGAAAGGATCCGCCAGAAGATTTGTCCAACACGAACATCTTGTAAGTGGGGTTTTTTGCTCAGAATGATAGCCGAAGGCCTTCCGAGACTATACTTCTCACCCACTGAACTTCTGTGACTTCCATCCTCCAAATCGGAGATCGATGACGGCCGCATATTATGCTGCTGGGAGTCTGCAATTAGCAGGGCAATTTGCTCCAGCAATTCCGTATTCGAGGCTATGTTCACCCCCGGTCTATGCCTTTTGGCTCCGGAAGGTGATCTGACACAGAGCCCTGTGTCCGTCTTTTAGAAAAAGATGTTTGTCTCGAAATGCTAACCTTAGAGAGAGCCAGATCCTGGCTCTGACTCTCTACCTCTGGATCTTGCCGACTAGCATGCGGTCTACTGGGCTGAGTCCTGGAAACGGACGAAGAAGAGGCTCTTATATCAAGATTACTGCCAGCCGCACTAGCAGTGAAAGGTTCATCAGAAACAACTGGTTCCGAAGCATTTTCTACCAGCGGAACTGGCAATAAAAGTCGAATATTTCTGTTTTGTCCCCAAAACAGAAGAATGCTTCGCTATTGATGTACCTTTCAATTTGACTGGCCTCTTCCCCTTACGTGCCGTCGTCTGAACACAGGACTGTCTTCCATCCTCCGTATCCTGGACCGCTACGGATTTCCCGGTACGGAAGCACTAATTAAAGGCTCCATTACACCGGGCGGGCTAGTTGACCATCTGCTTGCCTGAGGTACTGAGTATTCTGCGATACCTCGTAAGTCAACATGCTCTGTATCTGAAGACGACGGCAGCACAGAACTTGATGTTATACCATAACCAATACCGTGTTCTTGTTCCTCTGAAATGGAAACTAAATTTGATTAGTTACCTTAGGCGAAAGCACCGAAATCGGTGCTTCGCCAACACATACATAAGTTGAGAGGGAATTCCATTGCTTGGAATCCCAAGAACAGCAAGTTGCACAGGTACCATCTTTCGAGCAACGAGTGCAAGCCAAACATGATGAATGAGAATCAAGAGAGGACTTCTTCCTCTTACATTTCGAACATGAGGACTTCATAATACACATACATCCGAGGCAAAAATTTTAAACTGAATAGGAGCCGGTAACCAAGTCCAAAACAGGCACAACAAAGGCCCAGGTCAGACAACTGGTATCCCAAGAATACCCTTAACAATAGAGAAACTTCCCCAGAAGATTCCCCATAGAGAAGGGTAATGGCAAACAGACATGCCTGACTATGTCAAAAATAACTGGTATGCGACAAAGGGGGTATGAATAATCCACATTCTGTAAATTATCTTAAGATTTTTAAGAAGAATTTTAATTAATAACAAATTCGCAAACGGCAAATAGTTCTTAAAAATCTAATGAGAGGATTCAAGGGGAAAAAGGTGAACATTGAACACACACATAATGATAAACAAAAAATGAACAAATCAGGTGCATATCCCAAAAACGGGAAAAACAAGAAATATTATTTAATTTCAGTAAAGTTATAGCCCTGAATGTTCAAAAACTCTCAATGTCCATATTCAGCTAGATTCTGCTGCAATTATTCCACCATTCCACTTCAAAATCGTGTCTGGCTACATTATACTTTAGGATTTTATAGCACAAAAGTCAGGACACGTGTTGATTTGACATAGGCCAAACAACAGAATAACAAGATGGCGGTAGCCTATTGTTGTCCTTGACAACAAGTTGCGCATTTCATAAAAGTATGGAGGACCATACTGGCCTTCTCGTCAGGGACCAGCTGTGAGGGTGACTAGGGCGATTATGTCGCCCTTCTAAGCCCAAAGTCGCCTAGAAAAATAGTCGGGGCGATTACAAGTCGCCCTCTAAAAATTGGCCACAATGAGGAAAGGCTGAACTGAGTGATGCGAGCTTTGCATGAAAACGATTATTTTCAAAAATCGAATGTGCTCGAGTGTGATAAATGGGCATTTTAATTTGTCAAATAAACGTCCATTTAATGAAATCACATGACAATCAATTGTCCATTGTCTCTTTTGGCGGATTTTTTTATTTCTATTTTGTTGCGTTTCAGTCGGAGCTTCAAATGTCGAAACGGAAATAGGTGATTTACGCGACTCAACAAAATAACTCAGTTTGAAAGTAGGTTACGTCACTTAGGATGCCGAAAATGTATACACAACGGATGTATTTTTTAACACAGTATTTTTATTTCGTTTTGCTGACGACTGTTAACTGTTGGGCTGTTTATTCCCACAAAAACACGAATGGAATTGAAACACATGGAGAAAGCTTTTGTGATGACAAGAAAAGCTTTGTACAGGACACAAGAGTGCATGTGGACGATCTTGAAAACGGGTCCTCTAAAAAACGGAATGACACGAAATGACGCGGAATGACACCAGAATGCCATAAAAATGATGCGGAATGACATTTCTTTTACAAAATACTCGACCCCAGAATGTATTTTGTTTATTAACTAACAAAGTACCTCCCAAGCAACCTTCTTACATCTGGTCCTGTTCACACTTTCAGACTTAGGAAATTATTAGCTTAGTAGACTTTGGTGAAAGGCAACCACAGGAGGGTGCTGGGGGATTGGCATGAAGAAGAGGGGAGGGGGTCATGAAGGAGAGGGTAGCAGTGGGGGATTTTCAGTCAATAATTACTTTGTGATTTTTTAACCTGGCATAGATGCCTCATAGACAACTGGACCTGGATTACTGGGACATTAATGGAGGACCACAAATTGAAAATATGAAAGGGCGGCGGGGGTGGTACATGAATATTCTTAATTTTCCCCACTTGCCTTTTAAGTCTCCCTACATGACTCTGCAGTCTCCCTACTTTTTCTGGAGGGAGACATGGAGTCTCCCTAAAATTTCCCCCTAGGCTGGTCCCTGCTTCTCGTTTTTAAGTTTTTTGGCAAATTTTGGGGGTTTAAGGGATTCAAAATTTGTGTTTGGCCCTGGTAATAAATTGGGTTGCACCAGCTAGTCTGGGCCATTGGTATAGTGGAAAAATATATCTGCTTTTGTTACCCTGTTTGGGTCGTATCAATATAAAGTTACCCCTTTTGGCATGAAAAACTCTCCTGTAACGTTCCAGCGCATGGTAAACCACTTAATTGCAGACCTAGATCACAATGAAGCTTATATTGATGATGTTATTATACACACAGATACAAATTGGGCTGATCATCAAAAGCATATTCAAGAATTTTTTGACAAAATGACCCAAGCCAACCTAACTATTAACTTGGTAAAATCAGAATTTGGCAAAGTAACTGTAAATTATTTAGGTCATGTTGTGGTTCAGGGGCAGGTGAGGTCGATTGCGGCAAAAGTTGATGCCATTGTAAATTTTCCAGTACCCAGCTCTAAGAAAGAGCTGATGAGATTCTTTGGCATGGCTGGATATTATAGAAAATTTTGTTTAAATTTCTCAGATGTTGCCTCCCCTTTGACCAGTTTATTGAGCAAAATGGTTGAGTTTGTTTGGACTGAGGACTGCCAGAAATCCATTAACAGAATAAAAACATTATTAAATAATTCCCCTATCCTTGCCAGTCCCAATTGTGAAAAGCCCTTCAAATTATTTATAGATGCAAGTGACAATGGAGCAGGCAGGTATATTGCCCAGGAAGATTCCCAAGGTATTGATCACCCTGTATGTTATTTCTCCAGAAAATTTCTCAAACATCAAAAGAATTACTCTATGGTAGAAAAAGAAACTTTGGCTCTAATTTTGGCATTAACCCATTTTGATGTGCATCTAGGAACCATCCAATGCCCAATTACAGTTTACACTGATCACAACCCCTTAACTTTTATCAATAAAATGAAAAACAAGAATCAAAGATTATTGCGGTGAAGAGATAATGTTGGAGCTGATGCTCTTTTCAGAATATCCTAATTTAAAATAATATGATCGGTCCTATTCACTTCAAGTGTATAAATGTTTATTAAAAAAAAATTGTGAATATTATGGTGTGTGTGTATTGTAAACCAGTCAGAGTTTGCTAAAATTATATAAAAAGTTTTCAGTACCTTCAAACTTTTTCTTTTAAGGTGGGGTGTGTTATAACCCCCATATTATATTGAGATTGATATATATATATATCCTTAATTGATAATTATATGAGATAGATATTTTTTTTAGTTTTGCATTTTCTGACTGGTCTGACTCATTTGTACTGAGTGACCTTTGTTTACATCTTTGTTACACTAATATATTGTACATATAGCTGTTGATTGTTTAATTGTTTAAGTTGGTCAATGACCTTGTTTACTTGAACTTTAACAGAATCACCTAGAAACTGTTAGAATTTTCATCTTCTGGAACATTCTATCTGGTTACTATATAAAGGTTTGTCAACAGAATTCAATTACTCATTTTTAGAAAGCCATTCAGAAGGACTCACTTTGGTTGTTTCCACTGGAGAGTGTTATTGTTTCAGAACAGTGCATTTATTATAGAAGCAGTGCTTCTTTGTGATTTTGGAAGATTGATTCCAAAAGAGAATTTTCAAGAGAATCTATTCGTCTTGGAAAAGAGAATTTATACTTTCTGTGAAATAGAATAATATTATTTTGTGAAAAGCCAGGATTCTACTGGATTATTTGGAAATTACCTGTGGCACCAATACTTCTTGGATTTTTACTCCATTTGAATTTTGCAGAGCATTTTATTATATTTTATTGGAGACTGCTGAAATTTCTAAGTGAAAATTTTATTACAAATCTATGGGATACTGTTTCTGAAGAGACATTCTTGGATTTAATACTACCAGCTGGTAACGTTCTTCTTCACAATATTCCTCACCACTGGATTACTGGATTCTGTCAAACTGTATTTTGGACTAATTTGATAATTGATAAGTACCAGTTTTTATTTTCTGTAAACCAATTAGTGTAAAAGATCTTTGTATTATTTTTTTTCATATTAATTTTTTTTATTAAATTTCAGAATAATTGAATTCATAGTTATTGTTGCTGATTCTCAGATTTCTTTCTGTTACCAATATCAATAATATTTCCATACCGTAACAATAATGTTCAATATTTATGAAAGGATTGTGAAATAAGGCAAGAATTGTGATAATTGAGAATATGTTAATTTCTGTTCCCTACATTCTATGTTTTCAGTAAGAATAATCTGAGGTGTAGACTGTACTAATGAACTGCGACCTGGGTTAATGTGGCCCTCACAGTTAATGTATGTCAACCAAAGCTACCAAATTACAGTAAAATCATTCCAAAACGAGTCATCCAACCAAGTTACAATGAAATACCTTCATAAATATAACTCATAGACTTTGCTAAAGGAATCTAGGTCATATGATGGTCCGGTGGTCAGGGTTGGTCAATTATGATATTATACCAAGTTATCCTACCAATTTACAATGAAATCCCTTCATAAAAACAACCTGTAGACAGTGCTAAAGGAATCTAGGTCACGTGACCAGACAGCGGTAATAGAGGGCTGATCATGACCAAATTATGACAGTCTCATCTAGACATCATGCAGAGTTATCCTTCCAAGTTACAATGAAATTGCTTCATAAATATGAACTGGAGACATTGCTAAACAAATCAAGGTCATGCGCTGTGTGGCTGTCACGGCTGACTGGCCACAGCCAAAATATGATGTTCTCATCTAGACATTATACCATGTCATCCTACCAAGTTACAATGAAATCCCTTCACAAATATGACCTACAGACTGTGCTAGAGGTTTTCAGGTTTCGTGTTCGTGCAGCAGTCATGGCTAAGCAATCACAACCAAAAGGGAATGTTCTCATCTATGACATGACTTTGAACCTGCATATGAAATTTTGTGATGATCCAACAAGAACTGCAGGGTGTGGCCTTTGCTAAAGAAAATGTGACTAGACTTACAAACTTCCGCACGAGTGATGGCAATAGCTTATCTTGACTTTGTCAAGTTGAGCTAAAAATTGACAGACTTCCGTACCGATTGACCGATCGAGACCAAAAGGGGACGTTCTCATCTAGACATGACCACAAACCTGCATATGAAATTTCGTGACGATCAGACAAGAACTGCGGGGTGTAGCCCATGCTAAAAGAAAATGTGAACAGACTCACAGACTCTCACAGACCAACAGACTTCCGCACGAGGGTTGGTAATAGCTTATCTTGACTTTGTCAGGTTTTGCTAAAAATTGACGAAGTAAAGCCCATAACCCTGTGACAAATGAAAGTGTCAATGACACTGTAGCTTAACTTGTGTGTTGCGTTTGATGAAAAGGATAATGTTCAATGTTTATGAAAGGATTATGAAATAAGACAAGAATTGTGATAATTGGGAAAATTTTCATTTCTATTCCCTGTATGCTATGTTTTTGATAAAAATAATATGAGGCGTACACTGTACTAAAGAGCTGAGGGGTGGGTTAATATGACCTCACAGTTAATGTATGTGGACCTCACAGTTAACGTATATCAACAAAAGTTACAAGTTACAGTGAAATTATTCCAAAACGAGTCATCCTGTCAAGTTACATTAAAATCCCTTCATAAATATGGCCTGTAGACTGTGCTAAAGGTTTTTGGGCCTCGGGCCTCTGTAGCCGTCAGTTTCCCAATTGCATCCAAAGGGGACGTTCTCATCTAGACAGTATATGAAGTCAACCTACCAAGTTACAATGAAACCCCTTCATAAATATGACCTGTAGACTGTGCTAAATGTTTTTGGTCTTCGGGCTCGGGCAACCATCATGGTTGAATGATCGCAACCAAAGGGGACAATATCATCTGGGCATCATCTGGAGTGATCCTGCGAAATTACAATGAAATCCCTTCATAAATATGACCTGTAGACTGTGCTCAAGGTTTTCGGGCTTCGGGCACCTGTAGCCATCACAGTTGACCAATCATGCTAAAGGTTTTTGGGCTCATCAAGGCTGAAAGATCACGACCAAAATGGGATGTTCTCATCTAGACATTATTTGGAGTCATTCTACCAAGTTACAATGAAATCCCTTCATAAATATGACTTGTAGACTGTGCTAAAGGTTTTCGGACTTCGGGCACCTTTAGCTGTCACAGCTGCCCAATCATGTCCAAAAGGGGATGTTACCATCTAGACATTATATGAAGTAAACCTACCAAGTTACAATGAAATCCCTTCATAAATATGACCTGTAGACTGTGCTAAAGGTTTTCGGGCTTCGGGCACCTTTAGCCGTCACAGTCGCCCAATCATGTCCAAAAGGGAATGTTATCATCTAGACAGTATATGAAGTAAACCTACCAAGTTACAATGAAATCCCTTCATAAATATGACCTGTAGACTGTGCTGTTTTCGGGCTTCGGGCTCGGGCAGCCATCATGGTTGAATGATCACAACCAAGGGGACAATCTCATCTGGGCATCATCTGGAGTGATCCCACGAAGTTACAATGAAATCCCTTCATAAATATGACCTGTAGACTATGCTCAAGGTTTTCAGGCTTCGGGCACTTGTAGCCATCACAGCTGACCAATCACCACCAAAAGGGGATGTCATCATCTAGGCACTATATGGAGTCAACCTAACAGGTTACAATTAAATCCTTCCATAAATATGACCTTTTGCCTATGCTAAAGGTTTTTGGGCTTGTGCACCCATCAAGGCTGAATGATTGCTATCAAAATGGGACATTCTCATCTAGACATTATTTGGAGTCATCCTACCAAGTTACAATGATGTCATCATCTAGGCATTATATGGAGTCAACCTAACAGGTTACAATGAAATCCTTCTATAAATATAACCTTTTGCCTATGCTAAAGGTTTTTGGACTTGGGCACCCATCGGGGCTGAATGATCACGACCAAAATGGGATGTTCTCATCTAGACATTATTTGGAGTCATCCTTCCAAGTTACAATTAGAAAGTGTTTTAGCGCACTAAAACATATGTCTCCCCTTCCTTTCTATTTTATGCACTACAAATGATATATACATAAAAATATTGACAATCATACCAGATATGTAAGGTTGAGGTCAAGGTCACATGAAGGTCATGATGACATGTGGCCTCATTGTGATACATCCACATGTCAATCATCTAAGTCCTAGGTCAAAAAACAAAAACATTCTGATCTGGACAATTATTCCCTATTTGAAGTACATAAAGTCAGAGGTCAAGGTCACATGCAGTTCAACAAGGTAGCGGACATGCGGTTTCATGGTGACACATCCACATGTCAAAAAAAAATAATTCTGGTCTGGACAATTCCTCCCTAGTTAAAGTACATAAATTTGACCTTGAGGTCAACGTCACATGGAGGTCATGATGACATGTGGTCTCACTGTGATACATCCACATGTCAATCATCTAAGTCCTAGGTCAAAAAACAAAGAAGTTCTGATCTGGACAATTATTCCCTATTTGAAGTACATAAATTTGACCTTGAGGTCAGAGGTCAAGGTCACATGCAGTTCATCAAGGTAGCGGACATGCGGTTTCCTGGTGACACATCCACATGTCCAAAAAAAAAAAATCTGGTCTGGACAATTACACCCTATTTAAAGTACATAAATTTGACCTTGAGGTCAAGGTCACATGAAGGTCATGATTACATGTGACATGCGGTCTAATTGCGATACATCCACATGTCAAATATCTAAGCCCAAGGTCAAAAAACAAAAAAGTTCTGGGCTGGATAATTATTCCCTATTTGAAGTACATAAATTTGACCGTAAGGTCAGAGGTCAAGGTCACATGAAGTTCATCGAGGTAGACGACATGCGGTCTCATGGTGACACATCCACATGTCATATAACCAAGTCCTAGGTCAAAAAACAAAAAAATTCTGGTCTGGACAATTACTCCCTATTTGAAGTACATAAATCTGACTTTGAGGTCAAGGTCACATGAAGGTCACAATGGTATGCAACACACCGGCTCATGGTGATATCCACGTGCCAAATATCTATGGCCTGGCTCAAAAGACAAACAAGGTTTGGTCCGGACAAAGTTTCCTTAAAAAAAGAACAAATATGACCTTCAGATCAAAGGTCAAGGTCACATGAAGGTTACAATGGTACGCTACACACCGGCTCATGGTGATACATCCACATGCCAAATATCTTAAGCCTGACTTGAAATACAAAAAAGTTCTGGTCCAGACAGTTTCCCTTAAAAAAGCGCATAAATCTGACCTTCAGGTCAAAGGTCAAGGTCACATGAAGGACACTATGGTACACTGCACACCGGTTCATGGTGATACATCCACATGCCAAGTATCTAAGGTGTAGGTCAAAAGACAAAAAAGTTATGGCCTGGACAAAGTTTGTGTGATGTTTCCCTTAAAAAAAAACACATAAATCTGACCTTCAGGTCAAAGGTCAAGGTCACATGAAGGTCACTATGGTACACTGCACACCGGCTCATGGTGATACATCCACATGCCAAGTATCTAAGGTGTAGGTCAAAAGACAAAAAAGTTATGGCCCGGACAAAGTTTGTATGAGAAGAAGGAGAAGAAGAAGAAGAAGAAGAATACATGTATGCACTAAAACAATATGTCTCCCTTCTAGGAAGGGGAGACATAATGAAATCCCTTCATAAATATGACCTCTAGACTGTGCTAAAGGTATTCGGGCTTTGGGCCCCTGTAGCCGTCACAGTTGCCCAATCACGTCCAAAAGGGGACTTTCTCATCTAGACATTATATGAAGTCAACCCACCAAGTTACAATGAAATTCATCAATAAATATGACCTGTAGACTGTGCTAAAGGTTTTCGGGTTTTGGGCTCGGGCAGTCGTCACGGTTGGCAGATCATGCCCAAATGGAGAAATTCTCATCTAGACATCATAAGGAGTCATCCTACCAAGTTACAATGAAATCCCTCCACATTAAACATGACCTGCAGACTGTGCTAAAAGCTTTTGGGTTTCGGGCTTGGGAAGCCATCACGGTTGATAGATCATGCCCAAAAGTGACGTTCTCATCTAGGCATTATACAGAGGCATCCTACCAAGTTACAATGAAATCCCTTTATAAATACGACCAGTAGACTATGCTAATGGTTTTCAGGTTTTGGGCTCGGGCAGCCATACCGGTTGCCCGATCGCAACCAAAAGGGGACGTTCTCATCTGGACATGACCCCAAACCTGCATATGAAATTTCGTGACGATCAGACCAGAACTGCGGGGTGTTGCCCGTGCTAAAGGAAAATGTGAACAGACTCACAGACTAACAGACTTCTGCACGCGTGATGACAATAGCTTATCTTGACTATGTCAAGTTAAGCTAAAAATCAGGCCAGGCCAGTTTTCGAACTTGCTTGAGATATCATTGCAAAAGACCTGTACGGCAAATATTTGTCAAACTGGAGAACGTTTGTTCCAGTTATTGTGCTAACAGTGCAAGGAAGCCCAGATGCACACCGACGGTCTCCAAACCATAGGTCCTGGATGTTAACCCATTTTGGCTCATAATCACGAATTCCTAGAAATTTACTTCTACATGTAGTAGTCATGAACTCATGGCCTTCTCAACTTCTTGTTTAACCCTGCACTCTGATATCAAAATTCTGAAATTTCAAATAGCAATTTTCCCACAATGCAACTCGGAATTTTAATCAGTTGGTTAAATTTCTATTTGCTCTATGGGAAAAAAATGCAGCTTGAAATTTTGATATTTTGACAGCAGCGTGCAGAGGGTTAATTAGCAAGTACCATACTTCAAATTGGATATGCTGGGCTCCCTCTATTTGCATGACTGACTGTATGCATGACATTAGTCCAAGTATCAATACTAGTCTCCAAGAATGTACATGATTACAGTGGAATGGTTGGAACCCTATTAATTGACAGGAGTATTCAATTGACAGGGATTGTGTCACTTTCCTGTGTTCTAGAGGTAAACTTAGGATTTATTCTATTATATCTTGTTTGACAGAGCTCCTTAAAAGCCTGTAATGGATGCACTGAGGCCAAATAGGTCTGCAAACAAAGGAAAAACTGGAGAGAGTCAGGGTAATTTCTCGACAGGTTACAAGATTTTTTATTCAATTAACAGGAGTTTACTCTATAACCTATATTCAATTAGCAGGCCAAATTTGGACTGGAGGTATGGTAAATGGTTTTGTGTTGGGAAATTATATTCAATGAACAGGGCTATTCAGTTAAGAGATATCCAATTATGTGGGCTCCACTGTGCTATCAAGAGCGAATCAATATCTAAGACTGCAATCCAGATGAAAAATGTCCCGACTTGAAAAATTAAATTTAACAGTTTTTTTTTAAATTAAATTTTAATTGTTTGCCTCAGAAACATAGCTTATGACCTCTCTTGGAACAAGCTCAATGAGGGTTACAAACCTTTAGATTAACCCTTTACCCAATGAATCGCCCGCATCCGCCTGCGTAATATGCAAATTCAGCAGTTGAAAAAATATTATTTTTCAAAAAATTTCAATAACCATATCATGTGACCCCTCGTTGGAATGAGCTCTTCGAGCTCGTTCCAACGAGGGGTCACATGATATGGTTTTGTTGAAATTTTTTGAAAAATTTGAAAAAATGATTTTTAAAATAACAAATTTTGATATCGTCTGCGTTGGGTAAAGGGTTAATCCCATTGGGGCACAAAAGCAAAGTTGGATCTACCGTATTGTGTCGTTTTGCCTGAGCTTCCCAACTTACATGTACATGTATTCAATTAAACTGTACTGGACTCAACACTGGTCATGCTGGGATCCTAACATTCCCAATCAGTCACAGACCTCTATTTGCATAACAACTGCAGGTGTGACATAAGTAAAAGAACTGTAAGACCTAAAATGCTTATATTTAACTTATAGACTCATGAGAATAGGATTGGTTGATTTAAGAACAGGGCTTATATGTGGACAAGAATCAGAGAATCGATTCATGCAACAAAATGAGCAAGAAACCAGGTGAAATCTTGCTGCATCTCTGCTGGGATGTTGCATGAAAAGAACCCAATTTTACCCTTTACCTAACATAGCAGCAGCAGCAAATTAACCAATACAAAATTACCTGACCTGAAATATGACACTCTGTCAATAAAATTGTACAAATATGGCTGTCATTGGAACCGGCTCAATGATTTTATTGGTAAATGTTGTTTATAATTTTAAAAAATATCAAATTCAGTTTTATGTTTTAAAAATTAAAAAGCTGTATTAGTTAAAGGGTTAACATGTTTACCAATATACAATAGTTCAACCATGGTGGTCTCGTGGGATCCTGGGACACTCATAACCATTTTTGCGAGAATCCAAATGGATTCTCCCAAATTTAGATGAAATATAAGGCCTTAAGAAATAAGGACTTTCTTACAATCCTCCTTTTTTTAACTCTTAACCTGCTGAGTATTTTCTAGATATTTTTTTCATCAAATCTAGTCATGGGTGCTTTAAAGCAGCCATGACTAGATTTAATGAAAAATTAATTATAATGTAACACAAGAAATAATTCATTCCATTTATAGGGAGACAATATGTTTAAAAATTCACAAATTATACTTATTTCAGAGACAAGAGAAACCATGTGCTGGACAGAAATATCCGCCAGCAGCATGCAAAGAGTTAAATCAACCTATCCTATCCTCACAAGTAGATTATGAGTATCTCTGAAGACCATGGGCTCCTCCTATCAGCCATTTTGGAAAATGTTCTGCAGTCTGATCTTTGATTTTCAGCTAATGTCAGGAATATTTTTCAATAACAAAATTTAGGTATTTTAAGATTAACTAAGTATGGGAAGTTAAAAAATTTATAGTAATTTATATATTTTTTATACTTACTAATGACCCAGACATAGCTGGTGCTAACTCTAAAAAATCCAGGGCCAAACACAAATTTTGCCCCCCAATCCCCCAAATTTGCATCTAAAACCAAAAGAAATCATGTCCTAAAGGACCTCCATACTTTGCCCTTACTGCGCATGCGCAGTGTCAAGGACGTTCCGAAATTGGCGCCAATTATCATTCTTACTGGCAGTGCCTGGTCAGCGCTATGTACTCAGTGGGGAGATAAGAGTTCCCAACTCCTGGGAGGGCCATCCCCGTCTGGGTCATTGGTAAGTATAAAAAATATATAAATTACTATAAATTTTTTAACATTTTTATACTGTACCAATGACCCAGACATAGCTGAATAGTAAAAAGGCTGGAGGGCCTAGAACATAGAGGAAAATCCAATAAGCTCAACTATATAATATAGAGTCAACCCCTCAAGGAGAAAAGGAGTATTAGGCTTTACATGTATCTTTCTTATTTTATGTTAAATTAGAAAGATACAATACCCTCATAATTGAGCACAATAACATTCATGTTCTCTATTAACATCCAGTATAACCCTTATACTAATTATTTTTAAAGTAAGCCAATAAATAAAGTTAGTCCAGAGAATTGAGACTCTTTATATTCTTTAAAAGTGTCCGAGGATTGTATATTAACGCCCGTTTGACACTTGACATATACAAATGCTTCACACTGAGCTACACTTTAAAAATATGACATGAATGAATTTTAAACATTAATATTACACTTTAAAACCATCCCGGAAACGACTCAGAAATACTGACTTCGGAGGAGGCATTCCCTTGCTTTTCACTATAAAGCAGGTGACCTAAGGGAACACCCTCCCCCCCCCCCCCCTTCCCCTTGCCCTGGGTCAAATAGCCCAGAGCGAAGAGGGCAGCCGGACGGAGTCACTGCCGGAACAGAAAGCCTGCATAACTATAGTTGCGACTGTTTAGTGGACAACATTCTGAGCAACAGATAACGGACCTAAACAATGCAGGTCTCCAGAAATGGACTCAATATTTCTGAGATAAAAATTCGTGAATGTGGATGGCTGAGACCAATAAGCAGCCTTCATTAAATCTGTAATAGCAATACTATTAGCGTAAGCCCAAGAAGTAGAAAGAGCTCTTACCTCATGAGCTGAAATCTTAAGCACAGACTGCTGAGAAGAAGATAAATTTTCATAAGCAGTACGGATAGTTAATTGAATCCATCTAGCAATAGAATGGACCGAAATGTCCTTTCTATTAGGCATCAGAGATAGAAAGAAACATTTTCGTCCCTTTCTGATAAACTGAGATCTCTGTTTATAGATACGTAACGCTCTAACAGGACAGAGTAAAGGCCTACGCCCGTCTGAAGACGGAAGAGCCTTAATAACAATAGGTTCCGGATATTTATTAGGAGCCTGATTCTTAGCTAAAAATCCCACATTAGTAGTGAAGGTGATAGTGTTCCTGACACTACGATAGTGAGAATCATCCACCGACAGTGCATGAAGCTCACTGACTCTTCTAGCAGAAGAGAAAGCTAAGAGAAAAGCTGTCTTATAAGACAAAAATTTGAAATCTACTGTCCCAAGAGGTTCAAATGGCTTTTCCTTCAGTTTAAGAAGAACCCAAGCTAAATTCCACTTAGGAATTAACCTAAGAGTTCTGGGTCTATTTATCGAGAAGTTTCTAACTAACTTAGATAAAGAGACATTAGATCCAATTTGTAAACTATCATGATGTGCATAGGTATCAGATAACATAGACCTATAACCCTTAATAGTAACAGGCTGCAGTTTGATTTCGTCAAACAAGTATACTAGAAAGTTTGCAATGTCTGGTATGGAGGGATCAAAAATATCAACAGAATGATCCCTACACCAACGACGAAAAACCTTCCACTTAGCCGCAAAGTTTAGCGAAGAGGAGGTCCTCCTACAGTTAGAAATCGCGTCCACTGCTCATCCTGTAAAGTGCTTGCCATGCAAGAAGGACCGCACAACGGAAAAACGTGAAGGTTGAGACCTTGCGGGTTGTGATGGAGTTGACGCAATTTCCCCTGCGAAAGAAGATCCTCCCGTGGAGGAAGCTTTCGCGGTAGGTCCCACAACAGACACCTGAGTAGATTTATCCACGGTCTCTGTGGAGACAGAGATGCTACCAACAGAATCTTGCATTGAGATTGTTTTATCTTTAGCAATACTTGCTGAAGTAACGGCACTGGAGGATACGCATATCCTATCATTCCGTCCCAAGGGATCGACAGAGCGTCTACTGCAAATGCTCTTGGATCCGGACACGGAGACACATACGTCTGCAACTGATTGTTGAGATGTGTCACAAATAAGTCTATCATTGGCCGTTCCCATTGGTAGCAAATCTGATTGAATACTTGTTTGTTGAGAGTCCACTCCGATGGCAACAAGCGACCCTTTCGTGAAAGGGAGTCTGCAAGTACGTTCAGACGACCCGGTATATGACGGACCGAAAGAAGAACCTGATGTTCTAGAGCAAACAGAAGGATTCTTTCCGTTAGATTGAACAACGGAATTGAATGAGTGCCTCCCTGATTCCGTATATACGCCACCACTACTGTCGTATTGTTGGATAGGATCTGGACATGAGCATTGTGAATAATGTCCATCCAATGAAGTAACGCAAGCCAAATTGACATCATTTCCTTGATGTTTATGTGCTTGCACAGGAATTGCGGATCCCAAAGACCCTGGCATCTCGAATCCGTTGGGATCAATGATGCACCCCAACCTGTTTGACTGGCATCCGTCATAATGGTAAAACTTGGATCCGGCAACTGCAGCAGAACTCCCTGAGTTAACCACTGAATGTTTGCCCAAGTCTGAATCTCTCGTTTCACTTGATCTGACAAGAGAACGTCTATGTCGAGCGAATGAATTTTCACACTCCAATTCTGAGTCAAGAAAATTTGGAGAGGACGCGTGCGTAACCGCCCCATCGGAATGAGATCCGCAGCGGCTCCGCACAGACATATCAGTCTCATGAACTCCCTTGCTGTGACTTTGTCTGCGTGCAGACAATAGCGAGCGTAACAACTGACTAATTTCGCTCTGGTTAACGGCAGACGAACGAGATTGTTGTGCGTCTCGAAGCTCATTCCCAGATGTGTGAATGACTTGGACGGCACCAGATCCGACTTCTCCTCGTTTATTATAAAACCGAGACGTCGGAGCAATAGAAGCAGATTCTGCACATCGTTCTGAAGCGTTAACTCGTTGCCGTACCTCTGAAGAATGTCGTCCAGGTAGGCTGACGTTACCGCAGACGAATGAGCTCGGAAATACATCATTACCGAGTTCATTACCCGAGTGAAAGCCCAGGGTGCTAGATTCAATCCGAAGCACATCGCCCGGAATTGATACACCACCCCTAGGGCTGCGAAGCGTAGATACTTTCTGAATGTCGGATGTACCATGACGTGAAAGTACGCATCTTTGAGATCTATGCTTGTTGCATAATCGTTCACCCGCATACTCGCTCTGATCGATCGAATCGTCTCCATATAAAACTTCGGAGCGACGATCAGCTTGTTTATCCAGCTCAAATCTATGACTGGACGGAACGAGCCGTCTGGTTTCGGAACCAGAAACAGATGGCTGTAGAATCCCGGTGTCTCCTGGTTTTCTACGACCTCTACCGCGTTCTTCATTAAAAAAGACTGCACCTCTGATAACAGAGCGTCTCTTTTCTGCGGATTTGACGGAAGTTGAGTCCATTTTGGACTTCGAGTTAATGGAGGCTTTCGTTTGAAGGATATCTTTAGACCTTCCGAAAAATCACCCCTCTCACCCAAGGGTCGTCCGTAATCGACGCCCACTCTTGTGAAAAACTCGACAACCTTCCGCCAACCGGCACGCGATAGAGGTTGAAGCCATCACCTCCTGGACCTGAGGTAGGAGAAAGCACGTCCTCCACGACCCGCACCTCGTCCCGTCGACCTCGGGGCGTCCGACCGGTTGTCCCGGCCCGAAGGACGTCCCGAACGTGAGTCGCTGCCTTGACAGTCTCTTGAATAAGACCAAGAGGACGCACCGGAACCTCTACAGGAACCTCTCTTGGGCGCATTAGACCCAGAAGTGCCTTTCTTACTCTTATCTGCCGTGTCCGATTTCTTAGAAGCAGATTTGAACAGCAGAGAATCCGAAACTTTCTTAGTAATTTTATCGTAAATTGCAGAAAGCTTGCCGTCGAAGAGAAGTTCTCCGGAGACCGAAGCGACTCTGAGAGAGTTCTTCACCTTACTATCCATGAGTGTGGATGTAGCTAGGGCTGCGCCACGTCTAACCAACTCCAGGTTTGACACTGAAAGGGCGGAGTTACACGTGGAATAAGCTACTGCCCTTGAAAGAAGTCTTAAAGAGGATTGTATATCCTGGAACTCTTTCCCTTGAAGACGCAGTGATATCGCCTTAGTAAGGTGGTCTACGTAAGATAAAGCATCTAAACTGGCTCTGTTAGACGAAATAGTCGTCTCCAACACCGCGGTTGGAATAGACGCAGATGACGGTAATGATAATTCTAAGTCTTCCGCCTCGTCGTCCATACGCAGAGGAACTCTCGGGATACCCTGTCCTGCCGTATCGAATTTATTCCTTGCATTAATGAAAGGCAGGTTGAGAGTATTGGCGGACAAGAAACCCGCTTTTCCTGTCTTGGAAGCAAGTTTGAATATAGCGTCGTTCAATAATTCAAATGTTCTTGTAACATTATTGGACTGAGACGGAAACTCGGGAGCGATGTCCCTGAACCGCTCAAAGAAATCAGAGTCCAATGACGCTATAATTCTCTTGTCCGGAACTGCAGCAGTCTGGCCTGACGGAACAACTTGAGGAAGAAAGTGCCGGATGAAGTCCACGGCAGCTTTATGTTGTTCCGAAAGGGATAGCTCCAAGTCATCCGTATCCCTTTCACCATCCGGTCGGACCTCATGATGCTCCCGGTCGTCCGCCCCCGATGCTTCGGCGGAGCGTACCGACCCAGTGACGTCGGATAATTCCCGATCCGACACCGTTTCTGTCGGTTGCTGGGATGCTGCGATAAGTTGTGCTATTTGAACAAGCACGTCCGACATCGAGGCCTGCGGAGGCGCAGTCTTTCGCTGCTTCGCCGAGGGCAGCTCCGCATCTGGTGACTCCCGCATACTCTTCCTATGCGAACGTCCGGAGTCCACCGGCCTCGTGTCCCTGGCTACCGGATGGCGTGACCTGGTCGCCGAAGAATCCCTGATCGGCAAAGCTGGTAAAATATCGGCGGTCACGTAGCCAAGGTGCGGTCGTGTGCGCTGATGAGAGGAAGAAGCCTGAGCAGTCTCTGCGGACTGCCTATACAACGGAGCGTCCCGAGCGAAGGACGTGTGCTCCGCTTGCGACACATTTTGTACCACAACATCTGGCCCCAGATGTTGTAGTACGAGAGAGGGGCCTCTCTCGCTCGCGGCCCGGCTGGACCTGGACGAGCTAGGAACCGGACTCGAAGGCTTCCTCCGATCTCTCCTACTATCTGCCGTCACTGGGTGTGCACGTTGAATGTTTATAGTGTTCGCATTACCCAACATTTCCTCCTGGACCGCATCGGACGAACCCAGCTGCCGAACCATTCGGTGAATGGACGCTACACCGGGCGAGCTAGCGGACGACATTTGTCTAATCTCCATGAGCACTTTTGCCGCTAGCTCTGTATTCATTTGTGACGACGGAAGCGCACTTGCGGAAGATAACATGGAAACATCACCCTGTTCTTGTTCCTCTGAAATAGAAACTGATAGAGTAGAGTGACCCTGCGGAGAAAGAGCCGGCATAGCCCTTTCTCCACTAACAACTTATCGTGACACACGTTTCCAATGTTTGTCATCCCAAAATTGACATATAGAACAGGGATTAGTGCGAGAACACTGACTACAATTAATACAATGATCATGAAAGTCAGAGGAAGATTTCTTCCTATTACAATTTGAACAATATCCTTTCATTGTGAAAAGTCAACAACCTAGTACTCGCACAAACCCCTAACACAAAGATACATAATAACATGATCCATTAATAATGAAAAAACAATTGAAAATCAAAATAATTTTTGAAAAATATTTTTTCAGCGAAGCCCAAGTTTCTGAAAAGTAACGTTGAGCCCCAATGGATCCCAAGGCTAAGTGTGGTCAAAAATTTTAAAATTATATTAAATAATTAATACAACACTTACGGATAATAATAATGTATCTTATAGTGAGATAAACTACTACAAAGGCAAACAGCCCCCCTCAAAAGAGACTGTTGCCAATGTAAACAAACAGTGTAAAAACACCAGAAAACATGACTCCAGGCACTGACAATACTGGCCCGAAATCAGTCATCAAAATTACACTCTATCTGATGCAAGACAGAGACTCCCAGGGGAGAATCTGCAGAACATCAGATGGACGATGCAGAACACAACGTTTATACACCCATGGGTGAAAACGTAACTATGGGGAAAATAACAGAATTCATTCTGTAACCAAGCTAACTCTCCCAATAGAATTTAGAAATGATCTTTCTCAAAAATATGCCAAAAGCATGGGAGAATAGCAAGGGGGGACTCAGAAGACCAGGGGAGAGGAAACACTGAATAAGCAGTGCAACTTTATAGCAAGAATGACAACAACAGGCCCATGCCTCGAAAATAGGCAACTTAACATAATTTCATAAAAAATTTTAAGTACAGCCCTGATTATTTTTTGTCACTCCTTTTTCCTCTCCTCCTTCTATATCCTCCTTAGAATAACCATTTCTCCAATAATTACGTGTCTGGCATCCTTTAAACTGAGATTTACAAGCACAAAGATCAGTGAGATGTTGACTGATGAAGGGCCAAACAGAGAATGATAATTGGCGCCAATTTCGGAACGTCCTTGACACTGCGCATGCGCAGTAAGGGCAAAGTATGGAGGTCCTTTAGGACATGATTTCTTTTGGTTTTAGATGCAAATTTTGGGGATTGGGGGGCAAAATTTGTGTTTGGCACTGGATTTTTTAGAGTTAGCACCAGCTATGTCTGGGTCATTGGTACAGTATAAAAATATCTGTAGGGCTACAACGATACGCCTCACTCACGAAGCGACATGTATCGCAATTTTTTTCACGATATGTTACATGCAGTACATCGAGAGTGAATTATCAGTAACAAAAGGCCTACAAACTGCACAGAATCCAACTTTCATTTGACCAGTAACATCTAATTTCTTTTTTAGTGCTTAAGAAAGACAAATGAGTTTCAGCCAATGGACCCCTGAGAGTCTCAACTCAGAGGTGAGAGGTCTGTTGCCTCAAAATATGCTTATAGTTTACACAGAGTTGATATTTTACTGAAATACAATTGAACAAGTGGAATTTTAAGGTGGAAAAGCACAAAATAGACTTGTTGGGCCTGTAAATGCAACTTCTTACTACATCATGCCGACCTGGAAGTGTATCGTTTTGTATCGCGATACACATGAAACGATACGATACGCATATCGTGAACGAATGAATCGCGATGCATTGAATTGCGATGAATCGTTACAGCCCTAGAAATCAAGTGTTGGCATGATACCGATACCAAATGATATTTACAGTACTGCCACCCCAATCTGGCAATAATGTGATATTATGAAGATGTTGTGTGAGCACTTTATCAGCAGTTGCCCTACTCACCAGACAGAATGACTTACCGAAATGTTCTCCCCTAAATTACTTTGAAGTAATTACATATACCCCTCCACTCTTTGACACTCCTTTAATCCTATTGTAGAAGTGTTTAGTCAAGTTTTTGTTGCTTTATAATGTCACATTGTTAACTTTTGACCACATGAATCAACCGCATCTGGACACGTAATTTGCAAATTGAGCAGTTGAAAGGAAATAATTTTTAAAAAATTTCAACAAAACCACATCATGTAACCCTCCACTGGAAAGAGCTGGCCAAGCTTGGTTCATTGAAGGGTCACGTGACATGGTTTTGTCGACTGGAATTTTGTGATAAATTTGAAAAAAACTTTGATATCAAGTACATGTACGTCAGGTAAAGGATTAATATTACGACGAAAATATGGCATTATTAAAGCATTAGTTACCTACCCCAGAAACTTTTCATTCTATTATTATTTTTCATTTTTATTAACCCTTTACCCAATACACATAATATCAAAATTTATTAGTTTACATTTTTAAGTAAATTAAGTAATATTTTTTTCAATTTTTTCAAAAAATTTCATTCGAAACCATATTATATAACCCCTCATTGGAATGAGCTGATTTGCTAGTTAACCCTTTACCCAACGAATCGCCCGCATCTGCCCGCGTAATACGCAAATTCAGCAGCTGAAAAAATATTATTTTTTGAAAAATTTCAACAAAACCATATCATGTGACCCCTCTTTGGAACAAGCTCGTTCCAAAGAGGGGTCACATGATATGGTTTTGTTGAAAGTTTTTGAAAAAATTTAAAAAATTATACTTAAAATAATAAATTCTGAAATTGTCTACGTTGGGTAAAGGGTTAAAGGTTGTGTAATCCTACATGTATCAAGCCTGTATAAGATATTGAATAATACAAACCCTCCTATGTCAATATGTTTCTCTGCCTTGAGACTGGCACCATGCTGAACTAGCATCTTGAATGTAGTGTGAGTATAGTGATGAAGATGACCAGCAAACACACACCTCAGTAATGGTGAGAATCCCCGATTGTCCAAGGCATTTATTCGGGCACCTGCCTGTAAGAGTTCTAAAACTATGATATCTCTGATGTCATTCGTTCCTGATAAGAAAAAAGAAATAAACTTTACATGATAACAAAATAAGTTACATGAATGCAATTAGATATTAAAAAAGAATGGATTGCCATAAGCAGCAGACCTGGTATTTTCAGAAGAGCGATTTATTTGCTCACCTTCTGCTCGCCTTAAAAAAATTAAGGATGGCGAAAACTACCCCTCCTGATCTTAGAAAATGATGATTCCTAAAACCTACGTCCAAGCCTGAAAATAAGCAGTCTGTCATATGCAGAATGAGGTCCCCAGAGGGTGAATTTGCTGCTGCTATCCCATACAGTGGACCAGTTTATCCTCTGGGCACCTCTTTCTGTTTATGTTTGAGACCTTGATTCAGGTTGAGGCTCACAGAGGGTAAATTTAGTGATGCTACCCCGCTGTGCAGGGTAGCATCACCAAATTCACCCTCTGGGGACCTCATTTTTCAGATGATAATCTGCTTATTTTCTGGCTTGTCTACATCTTTTCAGATCACTGGTATGTTAGTGGTCTCTGCAAGATGGCCACACTGCCCCTCCTACACGTCCAGCCTTGGCGAGGCCCATAGGTATGGGAGAGGCAGTGTAGCCATCTCACAGAGACTACCTAGTTAGCAGCACCAAATAAAATGTACAAAGCCCATCAGACATAAATCATTAATAACAAAACTTCATTTTGCCACTTCACAACAAGAGGCCCCTCAGCCTAGACACTAGACAGCTCTGTCCAGGGTCACTGCCAGTGTGCAAAATTTGACGAGAATGCTCATCGCTCGGTCTGTTCATGTGGTGGTTATGCAATTTTAAATCTATGTGAACGGATGGCCCGTTAGTCATCTTGCATCTTGAATGGTAGAGTCTGAGTCACTTAACTGGTAGAGTGCTAAATTTTTCTCAGCCTCAAGATTTGTTCACACATTTTTGCCTTGTTACAATTAATGGGAGAGCGCCTATGCGACATGATAGAGCCAATGGCAAATTTTCTGAAACCCAAAGAAACGTAGTTGGAAGCTTTCCACAATTCGTCTTGAGTCGAAAAATGATTGTTGTGAATGTTGTTTATTCAAAAGCTGAATATAGATTATGGAAACAAATCTGTTTTGATATTTTAATGCCCAGGTATGACACACTAGTTTTGACTACATGCACTTTAAAATGGGCCAAAATTTGACGTGGGCACATTACATGTATGTCATGACCAGTGGCATTGCTAGAAATATCGAATAAAAGACCTGTTTAACTTGATTATCATTGATATTTAGTTATTTATCTTCTACTTAACAGTCTGCAGTCTCCATTCATAATTGATCACGGTTAAACCAGTCACGAAAATCTCATGACCGCTACAGCCCTACTACAATGTATGTACATATTTAGCCAAAAGACTTCCATAACTTTTAAACCCCATATAATTTGGGCACAATTATATTATTTGGACATACATGTAGTGTTTACCGTCGCTATTTGAGGAAATTTTTCTCCTCTCCACAACTTTGGTAAATTGTAGAATCATCTCCTGTATCATATCTGTGAATGAAAGTGTCAATGACACTGTAGCTTAACTTGTGTGTTGTGTTTGATGAAAAGGACAATGTTCAATTTTTGTGTCTTTATGAAATGATTATGAAATAAGACAAGAATTGTGATAACTGGGAAAATGTTCATTTCTGTTCCCTGTATGCTATGTTTCTGATAAAAATAATATGAGGTGTACACTGTACTAAAGAGCTGAGGGGTGGGTTAATATGACCTCACAGTTAATGTATGTGGCCCTCACAGTTAACGTATATCAACGAAAGTTACCAAGTTACGGTGAAATTATTCCAAAACAAGTCATCCTATCAAGTTACATTGAAATCCCTTCATAAATATGGCCTGTAGACTGTGCTAAAGGTTTTCGGGCTTCGGGTGCCTGTAGCCGTCAGTTTCCCAATTGCGTCCAAAGGGAACGTTCTCATCTAGACATACATGTATATGAAGTCAACCTACTAAGTTACAATGAAATCCCTTTATAAATATTACCTGTAGACTGTGCTAAAGGTTTTTGAGCTTTGGGCTCAGGCAGCCATCATCGTTGAATGATCGCAACCAAAAGTGGACATTCTCATCTGGGCATCATCTGGAGTGATCCTACAAAGTTACAATGAAATCCCTTCATAAATATGACCTGTAGACTGTGCTCAAGATTTTCGGGCTTCAGGAACCTGTAGCCATCACAGTTGACCAACCACGACCAAAAGGAGATGTCATCATCTAGGCATTATATGGAGTCAACCTAACAAGTTACAATGAAATCCTTCCATAAATACGACCTACAGACATGCTAAAGGTTTTTGGGCTTTTTATTATATGAAGTCAACCTACCAAGTTACAATGAAATCCCTTCATAAATATGACCTGTAGATTGTGCTAAAGGTTTTTGGGCTTTGGGCTCGGGCAACCATCATGGTTGAATGATCGCAACCAAAAGGTGACATTCTCATCTGAGCATCATCTGGAGTGATCCTACGAAGTTACAATGAAATCCCTTCATAAATATGACCTGTAGACTGTGCTCAAGATTTTCGGGCTTCGGGCACCTGTAGCCATCACAGTTGACCACTCATGACCAAAAGGGGATGTCATCATCTAGGCATTATATGGAGTCAACCTAACAAGTTACAATGAAATCCTTCCATAAATACGACCTATAGACTATGCTAAAGGTTTTTGGGCTCGGGCAGCCATCAAGGCTGAATGATCGCAACCAAAAGGGGACGTTCTAATCTAGACATTATTTGGAGTCATCCTACCAGGCTACAATGAAATCCCTTCATAATTATAACCTGTAGACTGTTCTAAAGATGTTTGGGCTTCGGGCCCCTGTAGCTGTCACATTTGCCCAATCGTGTACAAAAGGGGACGTTCTCATCTAGACATCATATGAAATCAAACCTACCAAGTTACAATGAAATCCCTTCATAAATATGACCTGTAGACTGTGCTAAAGGTATTCAGGCTTTGGGCAGCCATCATGGTTGAATGATCGCAACCAAACGGGGACATTCTCATCTGAGCATCATCTGGAGTGATCCTACGAAGTTACAATGAAATCCCTTCATAAATATGACCTGTAGACTGTGCTCAAGGTTTACGGGCTTTGGGCACCTGTAGCCATCACAGCTGACCAATCATGACCAAAAGGGGATGCCATCATCTTGGCATTATATGGAGTCAACCTAACAAGTTACAATGAAATTCTTCCATAAATACGACCTATAGACTATGCTAAAGGTCTTTGGGCTCGGGCAGCCATAAAGGATGAATGATCGCCACCAAAAGGGGATGTTCTCATCTAGACATTACTAGTATTTGGAGTCATCCTACCAAGCTAAAATGAAATCCCTTCATAATTACGACCTGTAGACTGTTCTAAAGATTTTCGGGCTTCGGGCCCCCCGTAGCCGTCACAGTTACCCATTCGTGTCCAAAAGGGGACGTTCTCATCTAGATATTATATGAAGTCAACCTACCAAGTTACAAGGAAATCCCTTCATAAATATGACCTGTAGATTGTGCTAAAGGTTTTTGGGCTTGGGCACATCATGGTTGAATGATCGCAACCAAAGGGGACAATCTCATTTGGGCATCATCTGGAGTGATCCTACGAAGTTACAATGAAATCCCTCCATAAATATGACCTGTAGACTGTACTCAAGGTTTTCGGGCTTTGGGGGCACCTTTAGCCATCACAGTTGACCAATCATGACCAAAAGGGAATATCATCATCTAGGCATTATATGGAGTCAACCTAACAGGTTACAATGAAATCCTTCCATAAATATTACCTTTTGCCTATGCTAAAGTTTTTTGGGCTCGGGCACCCATCAAGGCTGAATGATCGCGATCAAAATGGGACGTTCTCATCTAAACATTATTCGGAGTCATCCTACCAAGTTACAGTGAAATCCCTTCATAAATATGACCAATAGACTGGGCTAAAGGTTTTCGAGCTTCGGGCCCCTGTAGCCGTCACAGTTGCCTAATCACGTCCAAAAGGGGACTTTCTCATCTAGACATTATATGAAGTCAACCCACCAAGTTACAATGAAATTCCTCAATAAATATGACCTGTAGACTGTGCAAAAGGTTTTTGGGTTTTGTGCTCGGGCAGTCGTCATGGTTGGAGGTCACGCCCAAATGGGGAAATTCTCATCTAGACACCATAAGGAGTCATCCTACCAAGTTACAATGAAATCCCTCCATATTAAACATGACCTGAAGACTGTGCTAAAAGTCTTTGGGTTTCAGGCTTGGGCAGCCATCAGATCATGCCCAAAAGGGGATGTTCTTATCTTGGCATTATACAGAGGCATCCTACCAAGTTACAATGAAATCCCTTCATAAATACAACCTGTAGACTGTGCTAATGTTTTTCGGGTTTTGGGCTCGGGCACTGGGCAGCCATAACGGTTGACCAATCGCGACCAAAAGGGGACGTTCTCATCTAGACATGACCCCAAACCTGCATATGAAATTTCGTGATGATCAGACAAGAACTGCGGGGTGTAGCCCGTGCTAAAGGAAAATGTGAACAGACTCTCGCAGAGTAACAGACTTTCGGACGCTTGATGGCAATAGCTTATCTTGACTTTGTCAAGTTAAGCTAAAAATGAAATCAAATGCAAGAATATAATAATCGTCAGTTGATTTTCTTGATTCGGTCTTGGTTTCACAATATTTTAGGAAACCCTCCCTCCCACTGGTATGTGTCATGACCAAACCATCGGTTTCAGAGTGACAGAAGCTGCTTTTGCAAGCACAGTACTGCAAACCATATCAGGGCTTGAGGCGTTAAGTCCTTTACCCAGAGATTAGCCCTAACAATATTGGCTCACGGAAAATTATATTTTAAAATGTATCATTATGTAATTTATGTTTGATAAAAATAGGTCCTAGTGACATTAAAAAGGCTGACGCCCATTCTACAAGGCCTATTAATGACCCTGACATTATTTCAAAAGACCGGGGCCCAGTAGTAGTTGTAGGGTGTTATACAAATGATACTCACTTTCAGTACCAGGTAGATAGGTCTGAGCCCTGTGTAGGGGTGTAGTCCCATGACTATCCCGAGCATTCACATCAGCACCATTATTCAGTAAATATCGAATGATGTTAACACTTCCAACAGATGCGGCATGATGGAGAGGAGTTTCCAGCTTGCTAATTACCCTCACATTCACATCAGCCCCAACATTTATAAGCACCATTGCTGCTGGATCATTTCTTGTTAAAATGGAACAATGGAGGGGAAAGTAGCCATCTGCATCAGCAATAGCAAGTGTATTATGACCAAACTCTATCAGAAGCTGTGTTGCTGTAAAACACTTTGAATATATGGCATAGAGTAAAGGTGTTTTTCCTTTATTGCAGCGGATACTTAAATCAGCATTATACTGAATTAAAAGTTTCACAACTTCAGTGTTTCCTTGATCTGCTGCAACATGTAATGGTGTCTTGCCATCTGTGTCTTTAATATCAACAAGTGCTTTATTTTTGCACAAAAACAATGCACTCTCCGGCTTTCCAGAAGCTGCAGCTCTGTGCAGAGCTGTATATCCCCCCTTTCCAAGTGTAGTTTTAACATCTACATTAGCACCTGAACTAAGAAGCACATCTAAAACATTTATATTTCCTGTGCCTGCAGCCACATGAAGGGGCGTTTCTCCAGTCTTGTATGACCGGGCACTGCTCATATGTGCCCCTCTAGATATCAGATATGCTGCTATTTCTGGATGGCCTGTCTGACATGCAAAATGCAGAGGATAAAAACCCTCTTCATCCGCCCAGTTAACTGCTGCTCCATGGTGCAATAACAGCTCCACAGACTCCATAGAACCATTATATGCTGCATAGTGCAGAGCTCTCCTCCCCTTCTCATCTGAGTACATAACATCTGGGCTTGGGGAGTGTGAAAGCAGAAGCTTCAATATATTGGTAAATCCTTTTTCTGCGCAGTCACAAAGAGCTTTGTCTATCGCTAAAACTCGTTTATTCCGATACGCAGAAAGCAATATTTTTACAGTCATCTCATCATTTTCATCTACGGCTTGATCAAACGTATCTTGTAGTGTTCCTTTAATCAATTGTTTGACAACTATATTGTCTTCAGAACTCATGATGAAGTAAACTACGAAAAAATGATAATGGATCTGTTAATATTTGACAGAAGCATCAGCTGACACCATGCGTGTTTATTTATGTTGTGCTCTGTGAGTATTTTTAAGCTGACGTAATTATGCGCACGCAGTTTTGTTTTGCATAATCACCCAAAATGTTTCTGTCATGCTGAACGTCAGCTCATACAAAATTTAGCAAAAAACATGAAAGCGAATAGACGGTTTCATCAAATCAATTTGGGACTACTTCGGTTTTAACAGTAATTACGGCGTTAATTGCTTTTATTTGCCACAAATTATAATCGAACAAGTACAAACTGAATCAACACTGACAAAATTATCATCGCTTTCGATCGCATCCTCCGGAAAAGTACGGAATCGTAACGATGATTCCGAAAATATCAAAGCCTCGGCTGTAATTTGACAACGCCCAATTCGGAAGGCATTTCCCCCAACGAAGTTTTATGTCACCTGTCTATTTGTACGTTTTTCATGTTTCAGAGAAACTGGACCAAATTTTACCAATTGATCAACTCTCCAAAAAATGTTAGCCTACTAGAAAGACCCAAAGAACACCGCGCATTCAGGCGACGTAACTGACTGACTAATAGTGTCTTCCAATTATTATGTTACATGTATATCCGATTGTTTTTTGCGTTTTCAAGATTTAAACACTTATGTTTCAAGGTTCAAGGGGAACTGATTTCCTACAAGGGTCTCATTATGGAAAACGAATGTTATACCATGAGTACACTCACTCCCGAACCTTCACACAAGAGAGCATTAATCGTGCTCCTGTGATCTTCGAAACGGCATCCCCAGCAGGAACTCCGGGAAGTGATGCAGTACTTGTTTACTGTGGCAAACAAGCTATGTTTTCTGGTAAAATAGGACCCAGTCGCCAGTTCTTGGAGTGTGAGCCCTCTAAAATGGGCAACGCGGGTATAAACTATTGACTAAACTTGATTTTATCTCCGTATTACGGACACGATTAGGCACTGAGAAGAAATATACAACCTTAAACATCAATAAATAAATAAACCCCTCTGCCTACATGCACTCTAAGACCAGATAAGCCTGAGGTGTGGAGTAGAAATTATTAGATCCACCCTACTGCTTATTTGCAAATAAGGCGCATTATAAGTTTGTGAGTGTGGTAGTGCACTGAAGCACCGCAACTCTGAAAAATAATACACTAAAAATTTTTGGTCACAAAGTTAGACACAAACAGACCATAAAGTCCTGAAATGGATGGACAGTTAAACAAACAGAAGTACTTCTTGATCTGCTCACCACTTGGTCACAGCTAAAAGAACATTGTTTCCATCATATTCATTTTTGATGGGTTAAATTATATCTCACTGAATTTGTAGGTTAAGCCAATTAACATTTCCTGAATACAGTGGGACCCTGTTAATTGAATAGCCACTTTGCCCATGAAAACTATTCAATTAACAGGAGTATTCAATTAACAGGGGTAATGTCACTTTTCTGTGTTCTAAAGATAAACTTAGAATGTAGTCTATTATATCTTGTGAGATCTGTCAAATAAGATATAATAGATTAAATGTTGTACTGGATGTACTGGGGCCATATAGGGCTATAAACAAAGGAAAATTGAGAAGAGTCAGGGTAATTTCTCGACAGGTTACAAGATGTTTTATTCAATGAACAGAAGTTTGTCATATAAAATATATTCAATTAAAGGATCATTGTGCAGAAATATGTGACCTTAAACGCCAATAAATAAATTCAATACGACATGCTCCACTCCCTTTGACGCCGAGAAGGGTATTGTCACCCAAAAAGGTTTTCATTCAGTACTTTCCCATCCCCACATTTTTTTTCAATTTCAAAACCAAACATTGAAATGAACCGAGCAACTATTGAGTTTTATGTTCACTGATTTCAATTAAACCGCAAAAAAATCTTTCTTGAAATCGAACCCAGTTTTTTTCAACTGGGACATACATTTTACCCCCTATTTCTATACCGCCTCCGATGCATTTATCTTTAAAAAATACCCTACAAATAGATGTGTTCCCATTAACCATTTACGTAATGTGATTGCGAAAACTCCCAACGATATACTATTCAGAAAACTAACTATTCAAATGTTATTAGTTTGTTATTTTCCCCCTAAACCCTTTACCCAACGTAACGGAAAAACCGACAAGCGCTTGTCACAAAAATAATCATTCAAAAAACATAGCTTATGACCCCTCTTTTGAACGAGCCCGTAAGCTATGTTTGTGACGTAAAAATGAAAATATTTAGTTATTCAAGAATTTTACTTGCAAGTATCGTCTACCTTTCCTGTTAGGTAATGGGTTTCCAACGAAGGGACATAAGCTATGTTTTCGAAGCAAAAAAATAAACTATTTAGTTATTCAAGATATTTTTATTTTGTAAGTGGCGTCTGCTATCCAGGTTAGGTAATATTCAGACATTCACCTGTATATAGAGTTTTTAAACTTACACTTCCCTGAAAACGTTTACCCTATAAAATACCCTACAAATGGGGGGGGGGGGGGGGGGGGGGGGGTAAAATGCAAATGAAAAAAAAAAACATTTCCTCTTTAAAATACCATACAAATGAATGTTTTCACACTGCTCTTCTTGAATACCTCTTCCTCTATAAATACGGCTATCCATGAAAAGGTTTTTATTCGAGAGTCCTTCTCTCCCATACCCACAATTATTTTTCTCTCAAATAATAAAGTATTTATATTATTCTCTTGAAAATCACACACATTATCTTGATACACAACATTGGCATTAATTTGATGGCAAAAGTCACCAACAGAAGGATTCATGAAGAAAAATTACAGTTCACTGATCACCGATGAAACCTCTGTAGATTATTCTGTATTGATTAAAATATACTTTTCAGGTTCATTCTGTGAAAGAAGAGTAGTATGTCATGCACCCGGACAGGTCTAGGTTGCCGAACCTCGGAAGTGACGTCATGTTACGTGACCTAGTGGTGCCATTTTTGGTTGTCATGGTAACTCCATGAGCGGTCATCTTGTCATGTCATCCCCATAGTGATTCGTGGTGTTACTGCGCTTGAGCAGCGCGTGTTGTTAGGGTGATACGTGTTTCCGTCGTCCATGTTGTATACTGGAGGCCGTCACCTTGGTTTCTATCGTAGCACGTGGTTGCTATGTGACCCAAAGGCTTACAACAAGACAGGGGTATGGTCGGAGGGTATGTTCCTTTATATAAGAGTAGTTTTCTGATTCGAAGAATTACCACAAACAACCCAACAATCCCTCCGATTGACCAAAAACGACTTTATTTACTACGGATTCCCCCAGAATCCTTTTAGGATTGCCATACCATGGCTTATAATAGTAGCACGTAGCGCTATAGGACCGAGAGGGCACACGATGGTAAGTTCGATTGAACTAGAGTAATTTTCAGGTTCGGATTCCTACAGAATCCTCGTTTATTTCGTAGAATTACCACAAACAACCCGATAATTGTTTACTTCGCTCGGATTCCTGCAGAATCCTCGGTCTTTACCTATGTGTCTACAACCTATGTTATGACTTCCCCATCTACTCATAAAGTATTCTAATTTCTCTAAACATGTTTATGCCATGTGTACACATTACAAGTAGCACATGGGCACGTGCTGTCTGTGCCGATATGTGCTTATGTGAAAATGCACAATGTGACGCATTGTCCACTACCACATAGGCACATGTTGGATGTGTGCTTGTGAGAAAATGCACCATGTGACACATTGTGCACTTGCACATAAGTACATGCTGGATGTGCCGATATGTGCTTATGTGAAAATGCACAATGTGACACATTGTGCACTAGCACGTAGGCACGTATGGGTATTTGAGGATACCTATGACCGGGTTCATACACAGCTCTTATATGGCTTACGAATCGTCACATCTGCCCGAGAAATATTTACAAATTAAGCAGTTAAAAAAAAACATTCAACAAAACCATATCATGGGATCCTCATTGGGACGAGCTCGTCAAGCTCGTTCCAATGGGGGTCACATGTTGTGGTTTTGTTGAAATTATTTGAAAATTTAAAAACAAAAACAATGATTAAAATAAATTTGCAACATGCAACATGTATACAATCAAAACCAAAATGATACATAGAGGTATCATTATTCACAACTACATGATTGCGCCACAGGGAGATGGAGTAGCCACTAGTGGCTGTCTTCCAGTCATTCCCGTTAAAAACATGAACAAGAAGAGAGAGAGAGAGAGAGAGAAAAAAGAAACAGAGAAAAGAAAGGGTTAAGAACCGATGTCACGTTTTCAAACAGAAAAATATATATACAACATATGATGTGATTAGGCTGGTTGAAATATCACAAGTGAAATATTTCAGCAGAAAACCTGGGAAAACTAGAATTATTTGTGCGCGCGAAGTGAGGGTCGAGGGAAATGTCTAACTTCAATACAGTTGCTAGCATACTCAGGGGCAGAATGAATGAACGAATTCTTTATTTAACAATGTTACAAAGTTTAAATATAATGTCTCACAAAGATTAACAATGGTATCTTGATTTTTTTACAATATAGTAAATAACATGCATTTATTACTTTCCAAAGTGTGATTTACTGGGATTTCCGGGTTTGATTATAAACGATAACTTCACAAGTGAATTATGCAATCAACAATTGGGTCATGTATCCGTGCGCGCAAACGAAGACACTCTTCTGTGGGTGTAATGGGGACTTCATTGTTTTTTTTTAACCATTTACCTGACATGAAAAGCAGACGACACTTGCAAAAAAAAAAAATTCTTGAATAACTATTATTTTCACTTTTTGTCTCTAAAACATAGGTTATGACCCCTCATTGGAACGAGCTCGTTCCAAAGAGGGGTCATAACCTATGTTTTAGAGACAAAAAATGAAAAAATAATGAAAATTAATTGGCGATTTTTTAGAATAGCGCCGGCAGTTACGTTAGGTACAGGGTTAAATAATACAATTATCGTTAATAATGAAAAGTAATAAACAGAGTAATCGCTTGACTGGACAGGTTACGTGAAATAATTCATTCGAGGCGAGGGACTATATTGTAAAACACACGTGCGCATTCGCGGACTCGTGTTTGTACAACGCCCCTCACCTATCAAGAATTATTTCACGTAACCAGTCCAGTCCAGTCCAGTCCAGTCAAGTGATTACTCTCTAAATTGTGAGGAGGTAACATACCCAGACTGGCTGCCTCCCCGTTGTCTCCTGAAAGCGGATACATGGGGTAGGCAGACGCAGGTTGGGGGGGGGGGGATTCCATATATTATTAAATCTCATTCTACTGACCATGTGTTAGAAATAATGCTCTGTTTGTTCTGATTTTGTTTTTTTTCTGTGTCAGTGTCCTGCCATTCAGAAATCATGAGTACCCTATCTACTAACGGATCAAAAAAAAAAAAAAAAAAAACTGTACGTTTTTTTTCTGTATGGGTGCTATCCCTCCAAACTTATTGATTTTGTCTAAGCCTGTATAAGAGGTTTTGGATTTTTAACCCTTTACCTAACCAAAAAGCAGACGACACTTGCAAAAATAATTATTGAATAACTAATGTTTTTCATTTTTTGTCTCAAAAACATAGCTTATGACCCCTCGTTGGAACAAACTCGACGAGCTCGTTCCAACTAGGGGTCATAACCTATGTTTTTGAGACAAAAAATGAAAAAAATAATGAAAATTAATTGGCGATTTTTTAGAATAGCGCTGGCCGGTTTGGGCCGTTACGTTAGGTAAAGGGTTAATGTGAGAAGCTAGACCAAAATATTCGGACAGAAATGTGGAAAACCCTGTCCTATGTTGACTGTTGGCCTCATTATTACGAAAGTTCGTTTGTTTTTGGGGTTTAGAGACACTTTCAATAACCAGGGTCACATCATGTCGGACAATTTTACGAGTAGACGAAGTCGGAGTACCTGGAGAGAACCACAGGGAAGCGGCGTGCAGCTGTCAGACTCTGCAATATTCTAACTCTGCCCAAGTAGAGTTAGCAGCGGTTGAAGATACGTGCACCATCGCGGTGGCTCGGTAGGTAGAGATGCAGGCTGCAATTCCTCGATTCGAATATCACCGGCAACCGCGTTGTGTCCTTGGGCAAGATACTTAATCCCGATTGCCCACGTGGGGGCACGGTGGCATTGTGTACTAAGACGTACTGCACGTTGATGGTGCACTGTCTTTAACCAATGCTAACACTGCTTGTGTGGAGTTAGTACGTTTGGGGAGGGGGGGGGGGGTGGCTGCCAGCTTCTCGCCGTTGCTCTGTGGTACTCTCCGGGTCCTCCAGCTTCTCCCACCCGTGAAATTGTCCGACACGAGGTGAGCTTGGCTGTCGAAAGTGTTGTTAAACCCCAATCAATAAATAATAATGCGCCTTACTACACAGCGCCACGTGCCCCTTCCCCACATCCCTACATAGGCAACCGGGAATAAGTGTTTCCCAAAAGAGTTACCAATCATAAGGATGGAATTGTCGACCTTTCGATTAAAGTCCAATGCTCTAACGACTGAGCCACAGAATTCCCTTATTTTTCCGAATACAGAGAATGAAATGGAGAGAGGATGCCATTAACCCTTTACCCAACGTAACGGCCAAAACCGGCCAGCGATATTCACAAATATCGCCAATTAATTTTCATTATTTTTTCATGTTTTGTCTCAAAAAAATAGGTTATGACCCAGCTTTGGAACGAGCTCGTCGAGCTCGTTCCAATGAAAGGTCATAATCTATGTTTTTGAGATAAAAAATGAAAAAAATTAGTTATTCAAGTGTCGTCTGCTTTTCATGTAAGGTAAAGGGTTAAAACAACTAGTTTCTGAGGAAAATTCTGAGAGTCGGGTAAAATTTGAGATATCAGCTCATTCAGCTGTCGTGTTTTTATTTGACAGAGCGAAAATAGCTCCGTCAAACAAAACATGATGGCTTATATTACAGTTATTGTCATAGTGAGATCTGTCAAAGATAATCGGGGCGCGGTGGTGTTGCGGTAACCGGTTCTCGTCAGATCACCGAAGTTAAGCAACGTCGAGTCCGGTTAGTCCTTGGATGGGTGACCGTCTGAGCGATCGATTAGCACTCCCGCGTTGTGTCCTTGGGCAAGGTACTTAACCCCGATTGTCCACATGGGGACACGATGACGCCGTGTACTAATAATTACTGCACGTCGATGGTACGTATGTCTTCAACCAATCTAAGGAGGTGCAATCGGATGTTCAGTGAATATTGACTGTGAGATAAAAAGATGAAAGCCAACAAATCCAAATCAGCAACTCCACATTGAAATACTGGTCTGTGATTAACCTAATCCTGTATCACAGATCACTACTACTATTAGTACAATATTTCTATTGATGTAAGGCAGTCTTGTCAAAGTGGCAGGAAGGGCACATGACCCCAACCCCAACCCCAACCCCTCTGGGTACGCTTACGCTCTTGAGTACGATGCGTCAAAATGTCTTAAAGTTGTTTAAACGTTGGGGTCGCACTCTCTGAGCACCGTGGATCCGCAAGTGGAGACACGCCCAACGCCCTCTTCTGTCCCCAGAAGGCGTTTATTTGTGTCCTCCAAGTTGAAGGAATTTCGTTGACTGTTATTAATGGGGAGGATAGTCTGCTTCAACTTGTTAACTCTAAACAGTAATCTTCCTTCCACATTGAAAAACGCCCATAATGAGAGAACAGACGCGTCTCACATCAAAATCTTTGAATGCAAAAACAATATGGACGCGTAAACTCGATTTGTTTCTCCCTTTTCAGTTTCCAGCTCTTGTTGTTCAATGTTTCGTTGGCAACAGTCTTCTCTTCTGAGGTCTAAGTCTAAATTGAAAATCTGTACATTATCTGAAAATAAAAACAAAAGAGTATACGCTGTCCCCACGGACGCAGGGACGTGGCTAGAGGTTTCCGATTGGGGGGGGGGGGGATATAGGTTAGTGCATTTCCAATTAGAGGGAGGGACCGGGAGGGGGAACCCCCCTCCCGGTCCCTACCCCTAGTTGGAAATTCACTACCGAGAAAACTTTTGAAAATGAAGCCATGAAAGGGGGCATAAAATTGATTCTAGTAACTGAAATGCCAACACATTTATGATAGAATTATCAGGTTATTATTATTTGGTATTATTCTGGGAACTGAATATGTGCTAAACAAATGCTCAAGCTCAGAACGTTGAGCAATTCATTCTGTCCTAACATTAAATCAAATCTTTTGCAGGAAAGATGAATTTTCGATGTTTCGTCATTTTGTAACTGTGAATGGTGGAATTAACTCAGGATAACGATTTTACATGATGTGATTTCCTTGATGTGCATTTTGAGAATTTTTTTTACTACTAAGTAAACGTACTATAAAAATCTAATACCGATTGACATCATGCATGCTTATGAAGCTCAATATTACGTACACTGTAGTTGTAAATAGTAACAGTTTGAATTTTTGCCGATTTGAAACAGAGTTGGAATTTTGGGAAGTAAAGGAGACATCAGCATCACCAAAGAAGCTCTAAAATCCAGATAGATGGAATTTCCAACTACTCATGACTTGCCCTCCGAATTTCCAACTATAGGAAATTTTGGCCAGAACTGCGGGGGGGGGGGGGGGGGTTACCCCCCCCCCTCCCCCCCCCCCCCCCCACACACACAAACCCCTGTCGCCACGTCTCTGCATGGACGTACCAAAGTTTCTCAAATATAGTGTGCACGTTTAGGCTGATGGTGAGTGTGGGAGGGACTAAGCTTTTTTCAAACCACCAGTGGCGGATCCAGTATTCTAGATTTATGGATTAGGGAAGTGGCGCTACATTTTAGAAAGTGGAAGTTCAGATTAGCTCTCCAACGGCAATTTTGCACATGGCTTGAGTCATTTAAACTTTTGATCGCAAAAGAAAAGATAGCTTCTGAAGCCTCATTGGATCGAGCTTTTCGAGTACGTTTCAATGACGGACCATAAGCTTAGCTCTCCAATGGCAATTTTGCACATGGCTTGAGCCATTTAAACTTTTGACCGCAAAAGAAAAGATAGCTTCTGAAGCCTCATTGGATCGAGCTTGTCGAGTACGTTTCAATGACGGACCATAAGCCATACTTTTGTTGGTTAAATTTTTTGGTTAATTAAGAAATGTTTTCTCAAGTCTCATTCACCAGTTTGTTTTTGCTTGTAAACCATTAATGAAAAGGAGTTAAAGCTTTTAAAATTATTTCTAATTTCAATGCAGATACGATAGGAGAAACATGAGACAATCAGGACACTGCAAGGGAAGGTACATCACAAAGGCGAAGTTGCTAGACAGGTCACTGTTTTGAGGTGAGCGATCGCTCACGCCTTTTATGGCCAAACTGGGGGGGGGGGGGGGGGGGGGGGGGGGTGACGTTGCGGTAACCGGTTCTCGTCAGATCACCGAAGTTAAGCAACGTCGAGCCCGGTTAGTCCTCGGATGGATGACCGTCTGCGCGACCGATTCGGACTTCCGCGTTCTGTCCTTGGGCAAGGCACTTAACCCCGATTGTCCACATGGGGGCACGATGACGCCGCGTACTAAGGCGTACTGCACGTCGATGGTGCGCATGTCTTCAACCAATCTAACCCTGCCTGTGTTGCAGTGCGGTGTTACGGTGTTGGGGAGCTGGCAGCTGCTCGTCGTTGCTCGGTGGTTCTCTCCGGGTACTCCGGCTTCCTCCACCCGTAAAACTGTCACGGTCATGGTTAGCCATTGTGCATAAGTATGTGACCTTAAACACCAATAAATAAATAAATAATATATGGCCCAAATTATTCGAAAATAAGGAAAATAAGGAGAGCGGTAAGTGTCTTCCAAGAAAATCTTTCATAAATCAAGGGATTATAAAATCCGGGTTCGCACAATAAATCTATACTCAAAACACACCTTGTCTTTTTTACCCCTTTACCCTATGTAACGGCCAAAACCGGCCAGCGCTTTTCACAAAAATCACCATTTCATTTTCATTTTTTGTCTCAAAAAACATAGCTTATGAGCCTTCATTGGAATGAGCTCGCTGAGCTCGTTCCAATGAGGTGTCATAAGCTATGTTTTTGACGCAAAAAATAAAAAAAAATTAAACAAAAATTTTATTTGCAACTGTCGTCTGCGTTCATGTAAGGTAAAGGGTTAAATAAGCCTTAAGTGGGTGGGATTATTTTTCATAATTAGATGCACATGAAAGAGCACGTGCAGCTTGTGAGTCTATAGTTAATTAACATTCATTTCTAACCAAGTCTTAGCTGCATTGACTAAAACAACCGCAGAGGTAATTTGACTATTGCCCACGGGGCCTCTTCTTGATTGTATGTTAAAGTATACCCGTTATGAGACTTTAAAGTTTATGAAAATCAGGCAGAGACACTTGAAGGTTAACAACTCTCAGTGGGTGCTTGGTGGTTCAGTGGTTACGACAGTGGACTTCAAACCGAAAGGTCCACGGTCCGATCCCCGCCAGATGTTAACTGCATTGTGTCCTTAGGAAACTGGCACTTAATCTCGATTGCCCATGTGGGGACACGGTGGCGCTGTGTAATAAGGGTATATACTGTCGGTCGATAGAGTACATGTCTTCAACCAATGCTAACCCTGCTTGTGCGGAGTTAGTACGTTGGGAGTCTGACAGTTGCTCGTCGCTGCTCGGTGGTTTTCTCCGGGTAATCCGGTTTCCTCCACCTGTAACACTGTCCGACACGAGGTGACACTGGCTGTCAAAAGTGTCATTAAACCCCAAATAAATAAAAAAAAATAAATAAATAAATAAATAAATAAATAAATAAATAAATGAATAACTCTTAACTCTTTTGGTGCAACAGCCGACTAAAGTCGACAGACGACAGACCGCGGAAAGGTACTGCAGTAGTCATTTTAGCCAACTGCGTGTGTCCATTTCTAAGTGCTTTCAACCCTTTACCCAACGCAGACGATATCAAAATTTATTATTTAAAATATCATTTTTTTCAAATTTTTCAAACAATTTCAACAAAACTATATCATGTGACCCCTCGTTGGAACGAGCTCGACGAGCTCGTTCCAACGAAGGGCCACATGATATCGTTTTGTTGAAATTTTTTGAAAAATAATATTTTTTCAACCGCTGAAGTTGCATAGTTCGCGGGCGGATGCGGCCGATTCGTTGTATAAAGGGTTAAACAAAGATACGTATTCCTTTGTTTCATTCACCATTTATGTCCTATCCATGAACAACGATATCGTCCCTTGAAAGTATAAAGGAGCCATTTAAATATATACAGGAAATCATTTGAAAAACTGTCAATGAGATCATTAGAACATCTTTTAAAATAATAACGCTTTTGTCTGACAACCTATACTTTCTGTAAAATTCCTGATGAATATTGGGCGCTAAGAATTCTGTTTCTCAGATTATTCCGCGCCAAAAGAGTTTATGGATTGTATTCAAGAAAAGCTTATAGTAAAGGGTTTTACCATGCATGCCAATGACTGTTATCGGGGTATCCATCCTCCTGAACCTTTTCCCAGGGGCACGTCAGGTGCGCTCACGTGGTTTTCAAAACTAATGGCCAGGTCACACATCGTCAATGCATAAGGAATAATAAGACAGAACACGGGGCGAGTGGAGTACTGGGGACGGAATCAACAATCCGAGGTGGATTTTTTTTTTATGTATTTCACTTGTGCCGAAGGCGCGCGTGAAATTCATTAAAAACACCACCGAGGGTCGATGATTCATGTCTCGTGTACTCTACCCGAGTTGTGTTCTATACTTATACCACGTTAACCCTTTACCCAACGCAGACGGTATCAAAATTTATTATTTTAAATACCATTTTTAAAAAAATTTTCAAAATATTTCAAGAAAACCATAACATGTGACCCCTCGTTGGAACGAGCTCGTCACACGATACGGTTTTGTTGAAATTTTTTGAAAAATAATATTTTTTCAACTGCTGAATTTGCATATTGCGCCTGTGAATGCGGGCGATTCGTTGGGTAAAGGGTTAATAATAAACTTAAATTAAGCTGATAATTTTCTTACATGACACCATGTCGAAGTATTTCACCCATGCCATAACGTCACTCAGACGCGTAACGGCCAATCAGATGCGTTCTTATACATGACGTTTTATAAGCGTGATCCAGATTCCAAGCGTGGTGTAAAGCAAGAACGCTCCTCACTGCCTGTAGGCTGTATTGTATCGGGTTTATACATTGAATACACGCAGCGATCACGGTGTAATAGCTCTTCATGATATAGCTGCTGAGGCAGAGCTCGTGATGCAGGTATACTCGCCTTGTTGTCGACTTTTTGAAACGTCTCTGCAGAAAAAAATACTTTCGCTCTCAGGTTTGTGACTTCAAAAATGAACACAACTGTCAAATTACAATGGCCCACGGTCAAGGCCTAACGCCATGTAATTACAAACTTTATCTTAGTTTGGCGAAGCTCGTTGTGTGAATCTAGATCAATTAATGCATGCATTCTCGCCGGCCCCAGACTCACCTGTTAACTACTGTTGTTTGATGTGTGATTTTCTGAATAAGTGTTTCCATTATGGTTGTGTGGCAGATTGGTTCCATTGGTGACCAAACCAGTTTTGTTTGTCTGCGACCCAGTCCTGTCTTCGCTGCTGTTCAAAACCTGCACCCTAGAGCTCGTCCAGAGAGACCTGAAGAGAGAGAGAAAAAAAGAATTATGTCCCTGCCGTGGGAAGGCGAAGTTGGGCCCCCCCCCCCAAAGAATATTCGAACAACGTTGACTGTCAAACCTCGCAGTTTTCGTACACATATGAACTATATATGCCTAGAAACAAACAATCGCAAAGTCGCCACATGGTGGCTATAAAACGTCAGATAGCCGGTTGTTAAAATTTAATGTCGTAAGATGGTTTTGTTATCCCGCAACGTTTCAACAGCGTGTGTACAAAGCTAAGTAAAAAAACTTGCCAAACGGCTGTGTTGCCACAGCATATTCATGGTGTGGCTACAACGTTATTTCTTAATCTGAGTATTTTAAAGGTATTTTCCATTAAATGTAGTAATGGCTGTTGAGGGGCAGTCGTGTGTAGATTTGATGGAAAATTCAAAACAATGTAATTCAAGAAATCACTGAAAAAGTTGACACAATTTAATTCTTATTTCAGTGGCAAGATGTTTTCTGTCCTGGGCAGGAATATCCGCCTCCAGCATGAAAGAAGTTATTAGAAAGACGTGGCTGACCCAACATTTATTGAAAAACGTAATGGAAAACGCTGTCATAACATTAAGGGGAATCCGGATTGGTCAATGTTATAGACATAAAAATGTAACGCTTCCAAAACGGTGCTACAACTGCAGGGTGCTAGCTGGGAAGTGTGTGTGTGTGTGTGTGTGTGTGTGTGGTGGGGGAGGGGGGGTGGGTAATAATGAACTGCAAGACGATCTCGTGTGTGTATGTACTGACAGACAGACAGACAGACAGACAGACAGACAGACAGACAGACAGACAGACAGACAGACAGAGACTGCGAAACAGGTGGAGAGAGAGAGTGAGGGATGAACTTTGGGGTTTCGTTTGGTAAAGGACTAAAGGTTTAGAAAGAAGGGATGATAGATCGCTCGAGGTGGTTATCTGCATAAAAAATTCCACTCCCAGATAATGAATATGGACTCTACCAATTACTGCCATTGCGTGGGCATGGAAGATACCACCAGGGTTCAAAGGGTTAAATCTTTTCATTTATGGTAATTACCTTTTCTTCAAGAAGATAACGGTACCCACAAACAGAGCACCCGCTGCCGCTATTCCTGCCAAGGCTATTACGATGATACTGGCACTGCCAATGTAAGTTGAGGTCTCAGCAGATGTGGAGTTCATAGAGCTTGTTGTAGACGATGATGTTTCAGCTGATGATGATGATGTGACTGATTCTGAGAAATTCATATTCGGTGATGCTACAGAGGTTGATGGACTTTGTGTAACAGTTGCTGTGGATGCAATGACAGTTAACGTTGACGAAACCGTTGGTGATGTAGCTGCTGAAGAAGCTGTTGTTCCAGCCGAACCAACATTCAAGGGTGTCGACGTGAGAGAATTATCTGCCGTGACAGTAGTTGAAGTTGGTTCAGGGGCAACATTTATAAACAGTATGGACGAACTCGTTAAACCACAGGGATGTGTGACTGTTATTCCAACCTCGTAGTCTCCTACAACAGCAGCACTTGCCACTGAAATGTTTCCTGCAATAAATAAACAAGTAGTTTGATATGAGAAAAAAAAAAAAATAGTGAAACGTGCACAGGGGCGTAATTCCCGATGTAGTGTTCCTGCTACAAGCATCTATTGTTTTGGTATGTAGTCCCCTAAAGGAGAGAGCTAGCCTAACACCGGTCCAGCAACAGGAAAGTAGTTACTCCCTTCCACATCTTTACACATTTTGTTAGTGTTCGTGGACGTATACCTGGAAAAACGAGAATTGACAGTTTACCTAATGTAACGACAAAAACCTGTCAGCTCTATTTACACAATTCAAGTTTCATTATGTTTCAAATCTTGCCCCAAAACATAGCCAATGACGCATCAGTGGGACGAATCCGCGTGTATAAAAAATAAAGTATTTTAGTTATTCGTTTGGTGTCGTCTGCTATCCGTGTATAGGTGGAGGGTTAAGTACCAGATGGAGCGTCCTGGGCCATTTGTGCATTCATAGACGTGACTCACGTATTATATTGCAGAGTTTGACAACAGTTTACTGCTGTATATTAATTAATTCTGAACGCAGACATATTGTATGGCATTACAAAATTGAAACTGCATTCATAAAATAGTATTGCCGATGGACTGTATGGTAGATTTGTCGAGAGGACTGGGTTGCACGGTGCAATAGCATGGGACTATATGATCTGCGAAACTCGTTTCCTTTAACCATTTCAACACGAGAGGCCCTTTTTCCGACCCTGGCTCATTATACGCCATAATTTCATTAAGTAGGATGGCTACTAAGTGAATGAATGAATACTTTATTTCGCAGCATAATATTATAATAGTGTACATGTATCAGCAAAATATTAATTCTATTATACTGCAGGGAGACAGCATAGTCACAAGGACTGTCTTCCTGCCGTCCCCACATGAAAGTTAAATGTAATCTTCACAGCAGATTTCACCTACATTTTGATTCACTAAAAAAGACTAATATTGACCAGCATCTAGTAAGAAAAAACAAAATAAGACAGATTTCCACCTATTGAGAACCCACAGTCCATCACGGTGCCACCCCGCTGTACGTGGTGAAGACATAGTACCTCGGGTCAGCACCGTGGTCCACCGTGTTACCCAATATTGAGGCATCTCAGTTTAACACTGGGCGAGGTAACAGAACAATTAATTACAAGCATGACGATACTTCAGCCATTACTACAGTCTGGGCATGCAGGATTACTACAGGCAACATTAATGGAGTATGAGCTGAGCATCCTGTCCGTTAGAGTTCTTTTGAATTCAGATCTACTGAGATTTTGAACCAATGGTTCAATTTCATTCCACATTCTTGGAAAAGAGTGGAATGGGAGATTAGCTGAAAACTGAGTACGAGGTTTGAGAACGTACATCTTCCCTGATTGCCTTGTATCCATTCCTGATGGATTTGTATAAAGCTTGAAGGTACTTTCGAAACTCACGGGCAGTCTTTTATGGAACCAGTCGTACATAAAAAGAAGGACGTGAAGTTTGTATAGATCTTTGAATTCCAGAATTTTAAGTTTTCTGAACAGGGGGTCGGTATGTGAATTGTATGTTTTGTTGTCTATTATGCGTATTGCTTTTTTCTGTAGGTTAAAAATTCTGGACGCCGAAGGTGAGTGACCCCAAACTTGGATGCCGTAAAGAATATGACAATGTACCAGAGAAAAGTATAATGTCTTTAGAGTATCCCTCGGAAGTATATTTTTGGCCTTGTTAATACAGTATATAGCTCTTGACATTTTTGAGCAAACGACAGATATATGTTGTTTAAACGTCAAATTTTCGTCCATGTTAACCCCTAAAAACCTAACAGCTGTCTCGTTGTTAGGGTTAGAGTTGCCAACGCATGTGATGTTGGTATCGTCAATGGAAATAATCCTGTTCTCTGTGTTATATAAATCACTTGGGGGATGAAGGAGAAGAAATTTTGTTTTGGTTGGATTTGGTACTAGCTTGTTAGCAGAACACCATCTGCTTATGTTAGTAAGCTCGTTGTTTGCTTTCTCAGTCAAATTATCTAGATTATTATCAGAGGCGAAGGCTGTGGTGTCATCTGCAAACGACAATATGTTAAGTGATGTCGATTGGCTTATGTCATTTATATATAGTATAAAGAGCAAGGGACCAAGAATTGATCCTTACGGTACGCCTGTTGTTATGGGTAAGAAGTCGGAGTTTTTGTTTGCGAACGATACATATTGATTTCTTCCATTCAGATAACTTTCGAACCAGGAATTTGCATGACCCCTAATGCCGTAATATTCCAATTTTTTTTAACAAGATGTGGTGATTTATAGTGTCAAAGGCTTTAGAAAAATCCACAAATGCTGCCAGCGTGCAGTCTTTTGTTGATTTATCATTCGTTAGGGCAACATTGTTTAGAAGATACAGTATTGGGTGCACCGTGGAATGGGCCTTTCTAAATCCGAATTGATACTGATAGATGATATTGTGTTCATTTAAAAACTTTGAGATTCTGATATGCATTATTTTCTCTAAGACTTTAGAGAAAACTGGTAATATGCTTATAGGTCGGTAATTGTTAAACAACTGGGTATCTCCAGACTTGAAAATGGGGATGACTCTGGCAATTTTCATTTTCAGTGGAACTATCCCAGTTAAAAATGACAAGTTGATTATATGAGTTAAAGGTTCGGCAATTTCAAAAATTATTTCTTTCAGAAGCTTAGTGGACAAATCATCACAGTCCCTACTAGATTTTGAGTTTAGATTCCTGACACATGTTATTACTTCTTGTGTGGTGGTTGGCGAAATAAACATGGATTGAGTATTATTGTGATTTAAATAATCTGTGAAGTTTTGGGGTGAGACAGGAACTTGCTCACTTAGACTCCGTCCAATGTTGGCGAAAAAGTTAATGAAACCATCTGCAATTTGTTTAGGATCAGTCAGTTCATTGTTACTTTCTACAAAACTAGTAGGCACAGGCGTTCTGACGCTCGATTTATTAATGGCCTTTTTTAAAATTTCCCATGATTTTTTAACATTATATTTGTGTAATGGATCATAATTCCCAAGTGTATGATTTGCATTTTACCTTTCAAAATTAATGTTAATTATTTTGGTATTCCAACTTCCGTGTCTGGTTAATCCATTCTAGATTAAAGAATTTCGTTGGTAGTTACCATCAGATGCTTTTACGCAATTCTATTAGTCCACAGCAAATATTATAACCAATGATATTTACACCCATAATTCTGCGGTATTTTTGCCTAAAAAAGAAGCTGTTTGCTTCAGTTTCATTGCCCTATTTGTCCTGTGGCGATAAAGCTTAGATTTAGCTGTGCTGCGAGACAATTACAAACCTTTAAGGTTTGTAAAGTTTTCCCATAAGGCATTCCACTCCACTGACCATGTGGTAGTTTACCACTACCAGGGTACACTCGTTTCGAGCGTCCGATTTGGTTGGCGAACAGCAGAACACCACCCCTGATTCGGAGGCGTGATATTCGTACCCGATGTCACTCCTTTCAATAAGGGACGGTTTTCTGTTGCACTTTGCATAGTGCCCTCATTGTAGGTGGAATAGAAGTTGGCCGTAGGTATAGGGACCGTGGTTTTGAAATTTTGAGCATTATTTTCCTTATTTTGATATTTTTATGTTGAGCCACGTTTGTGTTGTTATTAAATAAACCACGTTAAATTTAAAAGCTTCCATTTTTTTTATTAGTTTGAAATGCAGAATTCAGTCTCAAGTGAAGGGTAAATTGTTCCTTGTTCCTTCAGCACCAAGTGGGTTTGGACCTGAGAAAGTGAATAAAGAGTTGCCTCTTCGGAACCGATATAAGTGTGGTGTCTTAGTGTTGGGTTCCCACGTTTTTTTGTACCTAGTGAACTCGGCCCAACTGAATTTCTAAGGGACATCATGACATTTTTGATCTGAGGCAGATGGAAAGTATTAGTCTGGGTGCCTATGTTATTTTGTGCTAGGTGGTTCGGCCCAGGTGAATTTGTAGTGAGTTTTGGGTGTAAAATCCACGCCAGATCCTTACAAATCTGATTAAACTGGCATTTCAACTTATAGGTGGTTTGGCCCCTGATACCGGTTACATATTGTGGCGAGGCTACCAAGATCTGGTTTTGTTGGGTTTTTGGTCATGGATAAGTGTGAAGGTGTTTTTGGAGAGGAAAGAGTTATCACTCTGTAGGTAATGTAGAGTTTATTCCTAGTTGTCATGAAATGTGTTCTGTAACCAATTCATCACAGCAACCCCAGATGAGTGTTGAAGTAAAACCACATAGTTTGGTTGGAAAACAATGTTTTGGTTCACTAAACTCTCCACGCTCAGCAAAGTATACAGTGGCAGGTTCTGTTGGCTCTCCTCAAATTGGTGGTTTAGGCGATAGGCGACAGAGAGCCTATCAATCTGAGCGAACTCTTTCAGCCACTGCTACTTTTTTGGATACTGAGGTAAAACAAGTTGCTATTGATAAGGGAGAGAAGGATATTTTTAACACTGGATTTTATAATGGAACCGAAAGGCTGTATTTAGGAGCTGACATAGACAGTCCATCAATCAGTCATTCGTGTCCTAATTTGAAGTTCGAACAGAGAGTGATTCTTAGTGTAAAACAGACTAATACTCTGAGTTCTGTAACTGAGATTGGGAGAGATGGCTCTTCAGGATATCTTACTTTTCCAGAAAGGAAATCTAAAGTTGATCCTTTAGTGGCCATGAGAAAACAAGGTCTCTACCCATTACTTGAAAGGTCAAAGGTGTCTACTTCTGAAACAGGACGATTTACTACTGCACCTAGGTATGGAGTGCATTTTTTGGACAGTCCATTGAGTGATACACATACTTCTGATTTTAATCCTTATCAAAGAGCACCTTGGGATAGTAATGTAAATAGGCAGGAATTACTAGATTCACCACCCAAAGGAACATTTGAAAACCAATATTTGATTGAGAATGACATGAATATGTCACTTAAAAGTAATATGAGTGGGTCATGTTTACCTGGGGTACAAACTACAAAGTTGTCTCCCTTCTCAAGTATGCCACTGATGGATACTCATACAGCTGATTACAGACATTTAAGGGAATCGTCACCTCTTCAAGCACGTAAGGTGGGGCAAGAACATCCACTAACACATGGGAATGGGAATCCCTACATTTCCCAGGGAATGGAAAGAGTAGCAAATCAAAGGTGTATGACATCTGGTGAAAGGTCCAGAAGTAATTTTGGTGAGTTTTCAGATGTATTAGATAGTAATCAAGCACGTAAGGTGGGACAACAACATCCACTGACACATGGGAATGGGAATCCCTACATTTCTCAGGGAAGTGAAAGAGTAACAAATCAAAGGTGCATGACATCTGGTGAAAGGTCCAGAAGTAATTTTGGTGAGTTTTCAGAAGTATTAGATAGTAATCAAGCACGTAAGGTGGGACAACAACATCCACTAACACATGGGAATGGGAATCCCTACATTTCTCAGGGAAGTGAAAGAGTAACAAATCAAAGGTGCATGACATCTGGTGAAAGGTCCAGAAGTAATTTTGGTGAGTTTTCAGAAGTATTAGATAGTAATCAAGCACGTAAGGTGGGACAACAACATCCACTAACACATGGAAGTGGGGATCCATATATCTCACAGGGCATGGAAAGTGTAACAAATCAAAGGTGTATGACACTGGAGTGAGGTCTAGAAGTAATTTAGGCGAGATTGTAACTGCGGTGGGTAGTAATCAATGGGTACCACACCAAAGTTACATTACAGAAAGTACATTTGTGGATAGATCGAATATTTGTGGGCCGCAGGAACAGTCATTACCCCGAGGACCCCTAGGTAACACCCCTTTTGGGAAAAGAGAAGATAAAGGTTATCAGAGGGCCATGAAAGAGCCAAAAGCCTATGATGGTTCTTCTGATTTCCAAGATTACTTAATCCACTTCGAGCAGGTAGCTATTTGGAATGGTTGGAGTGAGTCAGAAAAAGCTCAACAATTAATGATGTGCTTATGTGGTACTGCTCAAAAGATTTTAAGTGACCTTACTCTTAGTCAGGTGGGCAGTTATGCAGAACTAAGACAGGCTTTTCTGCAAAGATTTAAACCACCAAGCCGAGATGTAGCTTATAGAATGGAATTTCGGAATAGAAAACGGATGAATATGGAATCTTCTGCTGATTTCGGCCATGCTTTGAGACGTTTGGCAAATGCTGCTTTTCCAGGGCTCCCAAATTCGGCCAAGGAGTCATATGTAATTGATCAGTTTATACATGGTCTGGGATCCTACGAAATTCGAAAGCATGTGCAGTTTAATAGACCCAAATCATTAGATGAGACAATAACTCTGGCTGTAGAGTTCGAAGCATTTGATGGGTGTCAGTTTAAAGTTAAGAAAGAGCAAAATGAACATGAATTTTTTATTTTGGCAGTTAAAAACAAGCAACAGGCAGAGTCTGAAATTGAAAAATTTAGTGGGGCTGTCTTGCAAACAATTAAGGAGGAATTCTCCAAATTAAGCAAACAATTGGAAGACATTTTAATAGCCTGTGGAGGTTGAAAGTCAAAGAAATGTTATAAGTGTGGTGCACCATGGAATTTTAATCATGAGTGTTCCACTGAGGCTGAATCAGATGTGCAAATTAAATCAAAAAATGATCCCAAGAAGGAACAGTTAAAATAGACAGGGTCGAGTTTGAGCCCGAAAACTTGACCCTGCTAGAACGGAAAAAGCCAATTATTGGGCAAACAATCCAGTTAACCACAGTGCAACCCAGCTGTCTTTTTGTAAATACTTTTGTGAATAAAAAACCTTTCAAATTTCTCATAGATTCTGGGTCAGCTGTAACAATAGTGAGTAAAAATACTTTCTCAGAAATGAAAGATTTGCTTCAATCTGATTTAAAAAGTGTTCAAGTCACTTTGGTAACAGCTTCTGGTGATAATATTTCGGTTTTAGGGCAAACCTATCTCAAACTTGAAATAGGGAAGAAGTGTTATGAGCATCAAGTCATTGTAGCAGATTTAGTTGATTTACCAGAGTGGATTATTGGAGTGGATTTCCTAACAAAATATAAAGGGGAGCTTACTTTTGACAAGAAAGTACTTGATTTGGGAGGTGATAGAATTGAAATAATTCCTCAAGTGAAATATCAATGTGCTCATGTCAGATTAAGTGAGTCTGTTACTGTACCTCCGGATGTTGAATGTATTGTGGGTGGTTTTATTTCCAACCCAGTTGAGTTTTCGGAGGGAATGTTGGAGCCTACTTCATTAATTAATCAGAAAGGGTTGTTAATGGCCCGGAGTTTGGTAAAAACAGAAAATAATGATGTTTTGATGTCCATAGTAAATTTAACCCAAAGGAAAGTTAAAATTAATAGTAATTCTATAATTGCACAAGTTTGTCCAGTGGAGGAAGTGTTTGATCAGACCGAAGAAGCAAACAATTTTAAAGATGAAGAGTTGTCAGCTCATCTTAAGCCATTGCTTAATTGTTTGTCAGATAAACTGAACCCACAAGAAGTGGAAAAAGTTACTAGTCTCCTTATGGAATATAAGCATATTTTTGTGAGTCCTGATGGGAAATTGGGAAAAACAAATTTGGTAGAACATAAAATTGAGACAGGGCAACAAAAACCAATAAAGTTACCACCGAGAAGGGTGTCTCCCGTAAATAGGGATATGATTGAGAAGGAGGTAGATAAAATGTTACAGGATGGAATTATTGAGCCTAGCACAAGTCCTTGGTCATCTCCGGTTGTTCTAGTTGCAAAACGGGATGGATCTGTTCGTTTCTGTATTGATTATAGAAAGCTGAATTCTGTGACAAAGAAAGATGCTTTCCCGTTGAAACGAATAGACGATATCCTGGAAACACTAGGGAACTCACAATTGTTTAGTACACTGGACTTAGCTAGTGGATATTGGCAGGTTGGCATGGATGAAAGCGATAAATCAAAAACCGCCTTTGTGACCCAAAAAGGGTTATATGAGTTTAATGTTATGAGTTTTGGGCTCTGTAATGCCCCTGCCACATTTTCAAGATTGATGGATCTGGTTTTGGCAGGACTGCAGTGGTCTAAATGCTTGTGTTACTTGGATGATGTCATAGTTTATGGGTCATCTTTTGATATAGCTCTTGAAAATTTAAGATCTGTTTTTGAATGTTTCAAAAATGCTAATTTGAAATTAAAACCTAAAAAGTGTCAATTATTTGCAACCCAGGTGTCATATCTGGGTCATATAGTTTCGGACGAAGGGATCAGATGTGACCCCCAAAAAGTAGATGCTATTCAGAAATGGTTAATGCCGGGTTCAGTTTCTGAAGTGAAAAGTGTTTTAGGCTGCGCCAGTTACTACAGAAAGTTTATTCCAAATGTTGCTAGTCTTTCGTCACCTTTGAGAAGACTTACAAGAAAGAACATCAAATTTGTATGGGATGAAAATTGTGAAAAGTCTTTTAACGTTCTTAAGGAACATCTCACTACTGCTCCTATTTTGACATACCCCACAAAGGATGGTGAATTTATTTTAGATACAGACGCTAGTTTAACAGGGTTAGGTGGGGTACTATCTCAAATTCAGAATGGAGAGGAACGAGTAATCGCATATGCTAGTCATAGTCTGAATAAATCTCAGCAAAATTATTGTACAACCTACAGAGAACTTTTAAGTGTGGTTATTTTTCTCAAACATTTCAAACATTCCTATGGGGGCAAAAGTTCAAAATTCGGACTGACCATGCATCACTTGTTTGGCTTAAAAATTTCAAGGAACCTGAGGGAATGTTAGCAAGATGGATCTCAATTATTGACACTTATGACTATGAAATTCAGTACAGAAAGGGGAGTCAGCATCTGAATGCTGACGGACTTTCTCGGAAAGCCTGTAAATGTAAGCGAGCTGATTGTCCTTCCTGTGTTGAAGAGATTCCTATAAGTGTCATATCAGGTGGAGGTTTATTGGATAGCTCCTCAGTAAGTGTTGAAAGTTCATCAAGTCTTGTATCTAACTGGGTAGTGTCCTGGACTCTTGAACAGTTAAAGGACTGGCAAGAACAGGATCCACTGATAAAACAATTTATTTTGTTGAAGCAGGAGCATTCTTCTAAACCAGCTAAAACAATTCTTTCCAAATTTTGTCATGATGTCTGTGTCTTATGTCAGAGCTGGGAAGTGTTTGAAATGTGTAATGGTATATTGATTAGACATTGTGAAAAAAACCCACAAGGGCATTTGAACAAGCAGATTTTAGCACCATATAAACTTAGAGACAAGGTGTTTGACTTCTTGCATAAAACTAGGACTTCTGGCCATTTAGGGAGAGATAAAGTCATTGAATCAGTAAGAAAACGCTTTTATTGGGTAGGGGTGACTAAAGATATAAAAAGGTGGTGCCATGAATGTAATCTTTGTCAAAGAAGGAAGCCAGGCCCTGGGAAAGGAAAATCTCATGTACAACAAGACTTAACAACTAGACCTATGGAGAGAATAGCTATAGATATTCTGGGAGGTTTACCATTAACAAGAAATGGGAATGAGTATATTATTGTTGTATGTGATTACTTTTCAAAGTGGGTGGAAGCCTTTGCAGTACCCGACCATAAAGCTTTTACTGTTGCTGATAAATTGGTTTCTGAGATGTTTGTACGTTTTGGAATTCCTCTTCAAATCCATAGTGACCAAGGGAGAGAATTTGAATCAGAATTGTTCCAGTCTATTTGCGATAAGTTGGGTATAGAAAAAACAAGAACTGCTCCATACCGTCCACAGTCAAATGGGTTGGTAGAAAGATTCAATAGTACTTTGATACAGATGTTGTCCTCCTTTGTAAATGAAAATTTGAATGATTGGGATGACTGTCTGCCATATGTACTGATGGCATATCGTTCCTCAGCTCATGATAGTACACAGTCCCAACTTAGTGATGCTGGGGAGAGAAATTGATTGTCCACTAGATTTAATGGTAGGAAGGCCTTTAGATAGTCCTAAAGATGTTTGTCAAACACATTATGCACATTGGCTGCAGAATGCATTAAGGAATTCATTTGGTTTCGTTTTTGAACATTTGCAGAGGGCAGCTTGTAGGCAAAAGAAATTTTATAACAGAGGTCTTAAACCTCGTGAATTTGTTCGTGGAGATTGGGTTTGGCGATGGTATCCTCCTGCTCTAAACAATAAACTTGGACAGGGTTGGACCGGACCCTATTTGGTAACTAAAAGACTATCAGTTGTGAATTATGAAATTCAGAAAGATTGTGAAGGACCCCTTGTAGTGGTCCACGTGGATCATTTAAAACCCTTCAGTGGTCAAAATCCTCCTGAAAGCTGGATTTCTGAAAATATTAAAGTTTCACAGAAAACTGCTGCCAAGAAAACTAAATCCAGCCTAAGTGAGGTAATCGATCTTCCCACTACCAGAGATGGGTTATCTGAAGAGGTGGACATAACAGATGATGCAGAATGTGATGTAAATAGTAGTCCTAAAAGAACAAGAAGGGGGCGAATTGTGAAACCTAGGGATATTTACTCCCCTTAACTAAAAAAAAAAATATAAAAAAGGTCTTTCTGTGTATGAACGGAAACAAATATTCTCCTTGGTAGGCATATTAAAGCATGCTTTTTGCTGTTGCTTCCTTTGAGATTTATTTGATGTTCCTCTGATTTTTTTAGAAAAATGGATGATCCAATGCAGATAAAAGTAGAGGCAAGAGAGTTGGCAGAACTGGATAACGATATACGTCCTGTGTTCCCAGATGAAGGAATGAGTTGTCAGGTGGATGGATGTTAGAAGACAGTTTTTAAAACATTCAATCATATAAAGCATCATTGGGACAGTCGTCACAGGTTTAGGGAAATCATAAAGTTTCATTGTGAACTGTGCGATTTCCGTCACATACACAGAAACCAACTCCAAAGACACTATTGGAGAAGTCATAGTTTGACTAAGCAGCAGGCGAGTGAAAGGTCTACAGCCACCACTGGAGTGTTTGAAAATAACAATCAGTTTCTTGATCCAGGTGATAGACTTATGCCATGTCAGGCAGTACCAGATAGAAGGATAGTTGTGAAGGATCAAGCAGCAGCTGAGAGACGGCGGATGGCATCTGTATCTACAACACAGACCCAGATTTTAGTTGGCAGTCTCCAATCCCCTGGCAAGGTGTGAGGAAGTTGAGGTTTCGATATCTTCTGGAGGAGAAACGTCATGCAGAAGACAGATGAAGAGGAAGTGGCAGTTTACGTCAGAACCATCGGACGCTTTGGAAGAGAAAGCAGAGAAAGAAGATTTTGAAAAGTTCAAAAGATATAATTAAATAATGCTCAATGATCTTTTTTTATAAAATTGTTCCCAGTTGTTCTGGCATACCATTAGCAGCATGCGTAATGTCTGTCATATTTATCATGCTGAGAGTGGTTTGCACAGAAAAACTAGTGGTATGGTCAGAAAAAAAAAACAACCCAAAACCAGCTTTTTCCCTTATTATTTTTTCTCAAGCAAGTTTTATTTTTTTGCATACTGCTTCTAGTGTATATTTGGGTTTCATTAGGGAAAAATGGGGACATTTTTTATTAGGAGGGGGGAATGTAATGGATCATAATTCCCAAGTGTATGATTTGCATTTTACCTTTCAAAATTATTGTTAATTATTTTGGTATTCCAACTTCCGTGTCTGGTTAATCCATTCTAGATTAAGGAATTTCATTGGTAGTTACCTTCAGCTGCTTTTACGCAATTCTATTAGTCCACAGCAAATATTATAACCAATGATATTTACACCCATAATATTCTGCGGTATTTTTGCCTATAAAAGAAGCTGTTTGCTTCAGTTTCATTGCCCTATTTGTCCAGCGGTGATAAAGTTTAGATTTAGCTGTGCTGCGAGACAATTACAAACTTTTAAGGTTTGTAAAGTTTTGCCGTAAGGCATTCCGCTCCACTGACCATGTGGTAGTTTACCACTACCAGGGTACACTCGTTTCGAGCGTCCGATTTGGTTGGCGAACAGCAGAACACCACCCCTGATTCGGAGGCGTGATATTCGTACCCGATGTCACTCCTTTCAATAAGGGACGGTTTTCTGTTGCGCTTTGCATAGTGCCCTCATTGTAGGTGGAATAGAAGTTGGCCATAGGTATAGGGACCGTGGTTTTGAAATTTTGAGCATTATTTTCCTTATTTTGATATTTTTATGTTGAGCCATGTTTGTGTTGTTATTAAATAAACCACGTTAAATTTAAAAGCTTCCATTTTTTTTATTAGTTTGAAATGCAGAATTCAGTCTCAAGTGAAGGGTAAATTGTTCCTTGTTCCTTCAGCACCAAGTGGGTTTGGATCTGAGAAAGTGAATAAAGAGTTACCTCTTCGGAACCGATATAAGTGTGGTGTCTTAGTGTTGGGTTCCCATGTTTTTTTGTACGTAGTGAACTCGGCCCAACTGAATTTCTAAGGGACATCATGACATTTTTGATCTGAGGCAGATGGAAAGTATTAGTCTGGGTGCCTATGTTATTTTGTGCTAGGTGGTTCGGCCCAGGTGAATTTGTAGTTAGTTTTGGGTGTAAAATCCACGCCAGATCCTTACGAATCTGATTAAACCGCATTTCAACTTATAGGTGGTTTGGCCCCTGATACCGGTTACATTTGTTTTCGGCTAGAATCCGAGAGTAGAATTCCCTTTTGCACGCGCGTTTGGCTCTATTAAACATAACACAGAAGGCTTTATAACGTTGAGTATTCTGGGTAGAAGGGGATTTCAATTTGTTTGTATATAGTTTGTTTTTGTTGATATATAGACGAATTCGACAAACCATTCGTCATCCAAGGTTCACGTTTTATAAATTTTTTTGGAACTGGAGTAGTTCTAGAGGGGAAAGCTTGGTGAAAGGCATTTTTAAAGCAATTCACAAACGTATTATATGCATCATCCGGGTTGTTCGTATTACAGACTCGTAGAAAGTTGCAATTAGACAGCAGATTTTTAAAAGTATCAATATTCTGTGCGTTAAATGATCGTTTTAAGGTGTTGGTAGTCTGCAAAAGTCTTTTGTTAGTCACGTCGGTGCAGAATGTGGCAAAATGGTCACTTACGTCTGCAACAATAATTCCTGCTATTTTAGGGTTAAAGTCGTTGCAAAAGATATGGTCAATCAGTGTTGTGGAATTGTCAGTAACTCTAGTCAGTTTCGTGATAACAGGAGAGAACCCGGCATTGAACATAGAGTCTATGAACGAGTTTGTTTTGGGGTGATTACCAAAGTTAAGTAAATCAATGTGTGGGGCAGACCAATGAATATTTTCAACGTGCAGCCCCAAGGCTGCACGTTGAAAATATTGATTGGTCTACCCACAAATAATGAATATGGACTCTTCTAATTGCTGCATTTGAACTAACATGGAAGATACAACCAGGGTTCAAAGGGTTAAAGACCTTTTTCATTTGACATTATCTACATTCGGAGATAATTCTAGTGTGTGATTTTCTAACAATATTTCAACCAAGCCAAATGAGAACGTAACAGAAGTTTTGTCGGAAATTTTTTGGGACCATTTTTAGGCGAATTTATGCCTAATAACCTAATCTCCGACCTTTTGATAAGAAGGGAGCGGTTGCGAGCGCGCCCTATTATCCTTGATAAACGACTATAGGCGCGCCTCTAGCATGTTGCCAGTGACCCAGTGACAGTGACCCCATTCACTACGTGTGAGCTGAAGTTTAACAGTAATTCTGAAGTTGTCGGGTTCCTTGTGGAGAAAAGTATTTTTATGAGTTATCATTTCGAGTTACTTCCCATACATTGTCCAACGAAAACTGTCTTCGATTCTTCGGAATGACGTGGGTTGTTAATCTATCTGAACATCAACATGATGTACGGCCGCGACCTGGAGCCAATACTATAAAAAACTTTTACAATTGTATTTTCTAGAATTGCCAGATCTTTGAAAATGCTAATGGTTCATTTTAACTCATTTAAAGTCATAACTAGAAAATACAATTCTAGAAAGTACGACTGTAAAAAATTTTATAGTATTGGCCCCAAGAGTGATTTCTTTGGACATTTTTTGCACAGGTCAAATGAGACGGTTAATATGTTAAACCTTTACCTACATAACAATCATGTCTGGCCACTGCTATTCACAAAACATGGCATACAAAATTTATTATTTTTTCAATTTTTGTTGCCAAAACATAGCACATGACACCTCATGGAATAAGCTTTATGAGGCCGCTCCACTGAGGGGTTGAAAACTCTGTTTTCGAGGCAAAAAAGAGAAAAAATTCAGTTCATATTTTTGCAGTTGTCATCTCTCGAGAACCGACCCATCGTTGCCAAGTGTGTAGCTGTGTGTGGTGACGTTTGTAATTCACAACGCGTCGTTTCAACTCATATTGGTCATGTGTAGAGTTAAGAGGTTATGTGTCCCTCCCCTCCCCCCACCAGAAGTTTTGTCAGAAATTTTTTGGGACCATTTTTAGGCGAATCTATGCCTAATAACATTAAAATGCTGGCTTTGGGGATAAAAACATGCCATTTGGGGTAAATTTGGGGTAAAAAAGACCAATTTTCAGTGTCAGAGCAAAGCCAGCCTAAATATAGGGGCAAGGGGCCTCATATATAAAGATATTGTAAGTTCAAAAGATATTCCGCATCAAGGCGAAAAACCTATGTGAATTGCACTTCTCTGTGAAGCTGGACATTGAAAAAACACACGTGGTGTATATCCAGCTTCAGCGCAGGGACCCAGGGGAGAAACGGTATGTTAGATAAGGTCTAATCTCATTTAATTTATACAGTAGTCGCGAGTCTTACGAGACGTAATCGGTTGGTGGCAGGATATCGTCACGGCCAATTGAGAAACGAGATTCTAAAAGATAGAAATGTCTGTCATGACAATGACTGGCAGAAACGAATCGGTTCTCTCAACAAGTGAAATCACCATTAAGTCACGTGCGAGATGACTTGTATTGATTCTGCCTCGATATTCATCTCCCACCGTTTTGACAGATGGACAGATGAGCGTCTGTCCACCTGACAGTTTAGGGTAAAAAGTATATATACCTTGAAGAGCAGAGCATTAGACACACACTTGGGGTCACACACACGTTGGTGAAGTCCAGGGCAGGCGGACTCTGTTTCCTGGCATAGGGGTACCTTCGATCACAGGACCCTGAAACGTCTGGAATCGCCAGACAGGGCATTCCACGATTGATTTAGCTTAACGTTGATAGGCGGCTACGTTGAGAAGGAAACCCCAAGGTGAAACGTTAAAGTTTAGATTGTCGAGTAGCAGGTATCAGCCTGCAATAGTCAGAAGTGTAGGTTAATTGTATTGTGCGTATTAACCCTTTGAAGCGTCAGACTGATTGCGTTGTGAGTAGTTTGTTTTGCTGTCGAAGCATCATAATACCGACTGGAGATCGGTGTGAGTGACAATTTCGCCCTAGCACAAAAAGGGGCATTTGTGAATCGTGAATTCAACCAGGAACAGTGAACATTTCAATAGGACTTTCACGGAGGACTTTCAAAAGTCACATAAGGTATGAGTAGACAATATCTGACCCAAATCAGAAGTACGGTGGCTTTATAGATGACAAACATTGCTGGTCGGAACCCTCCGACAGCCAGAGGTACAGTTACGCGCAGACGTTGCCATTTGAGCCTAAGCGGGTGAAGCTCTTATGGCGAGCTCACGGTAATAACATTTCAGATTTGTGAAGTTCTTATGGCGAGCTCACGGTAGTAACATTTCCAGTGTGTAGACTATAGTGCCAGTACAGGGCTATAGAATGACTATATAATTGTTGAGAATTGTTTAACCCTAGCAACCAATTTTCTGTGAAAAGAATCGAATTGTTGATTGTTGAAATATTGAAACGGCTTTATCTTTATGTGTAAATAAAAGAATCGTTGTTACTTTAAATCATTCTTTCCATTACACAGCCTGAAGTGATTAGGAATCACACCTAACGGAAATCGAACCTATTTCAGGCCAATTTGGCAGAGAAGGAATCACGGCGTCGGTCACACTCAGCTCCCAGTGCCGAGTTCGCGATACTTGGATTCCAACCCTCCACGTTGGTCTATTTTCCCGCAATTTCATCAGCGGGACTAAATAATGCCACATCAGCCCAGGCCTTACGGGGCCTCAGGTGTCCTGACATTCAGTACATTTGCAGTAAACAACATATTCTTTCTGTTTGTTTGGATTTTTGTTGTTGTTACACTGTCGGAAAATTTTCGGTCTGTCGGAAAATTTTGGGCTTGCCCCTCAGCCAGCGTAAAGCTATCTACGCCACTGGCAACGTAATACGTATATCGTCAACTTCCTTGAAAGCGGGAAGGTGTTGACAACTTTCTGCTTTCAAATGACGGTACCTGTATGATACTTAGGGTTTGTCGTAGTCAACATTAGGGGAAAATGCGGGTGCGCGATTGAAAATGATTTATTATCTGTAATGCGACGCCATAATATATTATGTCAAAAAACTTCTTACCTGAAGAATCTATTGAAAGAAATGTTGCGTTGGTGTTTAACTCGTAATACAGCGATTCATCATTCGAAATGGATTCATCGACAACAGAAACGGTATAGACAACATCTCCCACAGAAGCATCGAAAGCGATGATGATGATAAAAGGAAGGTTCCCGAAGACAGGTGCTGATGCTGAAAAAGATATACTGAATCTCAATAGATATTTAGATAGTGTCGACCGTTTTGGAAGCTTTATTCCAACGCAATTTGTAATAAAACGCGATGCGTAATAAAATTATTACAATTCGCGCTCACAACCATAAGTCAACTCGCGTTGAGTTGACTAGTGGTTTTCAACACGATTTGTAATAATTTTATTACATAATTGTCGCGTTTTATTACAAATTGCGCTGAAACAAAGCTAAAAAACAAAAAGGAAAATTGGTCCGGCTTATAGCCATTTACCAAATTCAAGTAAAATACACCGCCGTCAATTAATCATTTCAAACCTTGTGTATTGATGGTGTCGCCTTATACACTACTGCGTCCTCGGGTTCTTCAGAATTTAATCAAAAGTACTACAGTGGAGCCCACTTAATTGGATATCTCTTAATTGTATATCCCTGTTAATTTAATATAATTTTCAAACACAAAACCATTTACCATATCTTCAGTACAAATTTGATCTGTTAATTGCATATGGGTTGTAGAGTAAACTCCTGTTAATTGTATATAATGTTTTGTAATATGTCGAAAAAATTAATGTGACACGCACCAAATTCTCCTTATTTATCAACCTTTTTGGCCCCACTACATCCAATACAGGTATTTATTCTATTATATCTTGTTTGACAGAGCTCTATGAGCTCTGTCAAACAAGATATAATAGAATAAATGCTCAGTTTACCTCCAGAACACAGGAAACTGACCAAATCCCTCTTAATTGTATACTCCTGTTAATTGAATAATTTTCACTGGCAAAATGGATATTCAATTAAGAGGATTCTACTGTACTTATAATTTTATCAGTGATATACATAGCGAATTTGCTTTCTTTAAAATGACGTGACTTGGGGATTACTTGTTGTTGAGATATGTTTCCAACTTGCACTGACGTGGCCATGGGAGCCCCACCCCAAATCTCCACCCACCTCTTAAAAAAATCACGAATTCCATGAGGCGTCAACTAATAAAATTACTGATGGTATACGTACTATACTTGGTGAAGACTGGTGTTATTTCAAGCCGCAAATTGTCTCCAGATAGCGTCATTTTGCGCATGTTTTCAGAAGAATTTTCCGTTAGAGTATGACATATAAATCAACTTGCACGTCCGCGCTTACTAGGAGCGACCCAAAGTCAGTGGTACGTCACTCGCGTGTTTTGACTCATACAAAGGGCCTACATGTCGTAACGAATTAAGGTGATTGAACGTAAAATGGTGTACTTTGTCTCACTAGAACCAAAAGTATAGCGACCACAAGTCAACAGCGATATTCATGAAAATGGCAAGAAATTTTATTATTTTCTTCTCCGTTTTGCCTTCCAAACATTGTCTATGACCTCTCGCTGGAAGGATTCCGTCAAGCTCGTTGTAATGAGGGGGCCATAAGCTATGTTTTTGAGACAAAACTGAATATAGTTAAAATTCCCCCCGAAAAATATTTGAAAGTATCGTCTCTCAATGTACATGTAGGGAGACGGACGGACGAACGGACGGACGGACGGACGGACGGACGGGTTCGTGCTTTTGAGCACGACAATAAATCAAAAGCGAGCGCCGTGTCAGTGACGGTTTCTCAATAGTCCTCACAAGAATAAGGTGTATAGTGTTTGCCACGTCGTACGAACTAGACCCATGTCTATACTGATTTTGGGGGAACACTGTGGCTCAGTAAGTAGAGATGCATGCCTCAAGCCGAGAGGTCCTTGATTCGAATCCTACCTGCGGCAACCGCGTTGTGTCCTTGGGTAAGGCACTCCATCCCAATTTTCCCCCGTAGGGGTACAAAGAATTCCATATCTTTACAGCTAAAAACTTTGTCATTTTGACATCAGAGTGCAGAGGGTTAACAGACGTTTACTTGATAACTTATATTCAATCAACAGGTCAATTTAGCACTGAAGTTGTGGAAAATGGTTTGGTGTTTAGAAATTATACTCAACAGGGTTATGACAAAGTTTTCAGCAGCAAAATATTTCCCATAATGCAGTTTGATATTTAACAAAATATACCTTGTTTGACGGGGCTCAGTGAGCTTTGTGAAACAAGATATAATTCGTTAAATTCAAAGCTAAACAAGAGAAAAACCGAGTGATTGGAGAAAATTCTGTTGCACTACCAAAGCACTTGGGGTTAACTGAATAAAAGATCTTGTAATATATCAAACAATTTCTCTGACAACTAATGAATTACTTATGTTTACAGATGTTTACAGATTTACAGAACAAATATAGTTTGTTTGACAGGGCTGAGTTGCCCATGTGAGGGCATGGTGGCGTTGTGGACTAAGGCGTACTGCACGTCGATGGTGCTCTTGTCTTCAACCTGTGCTAACCCTGCTTGTGTGGAGTTAGTATGTTGGAGTTGGGGAGTCTGACAGTTGCTAGCCCTTGCTCAGTGGTTCTGTCCGGCTTTCTCCGTCCGACACGAGGTGACCCTGGTTGTCGAATGTGTCGTTAAGGCCCAGTAAATAAATAAACAAATAAATAAATACTGATTTTTACGACTATTGGAGTAATGGGCTTATACTGCTACACCAAACTGACCTGAGTTCAAAACTGCCTGTAGAGCGTATGAAGCGTTGCTGTAAGATTCCGCGGGGAAAGTAAAGCTATCAGCCGTCACCAGACCTGGCATATTCGTTTGATAAACACTCTCATGGGATTGGTTGAACCCGTCTGATGGCAGATACCCAATGACGTTTCCTGACGGAGTTCTCCTGAAACGAAAAAAAATAAACAAATCAACATCATTGGCTTCTATACAGTAGGAAAAGTATACGTTCTATCCAATAAAAGCACATTTGGAGTTACCTGTTATAGCTCCGAAGTACGAAACTCTCTGACTGAGGGGTATGGGGTTGTGTCCCACCCCATCACACACACAGCTCTTTAGAGGACGTCGCCCAGGGTGAAATTGAAAGCAAAGTACCAAAGTGGTCTCCCTTTGACATTTTTGTTCACATCACTGGAGAATAGCGCCTGGAGTGTTTTGAACCCTAGGAACCTGAATGTCTTCTTTCCCGTCCAGGTTCAGGCCTTCGTCCCAGTTTTATAAATTAATAGTCCGCTGAACAAATTTGAAAGGCAACCCAGTTCGTATTTTCAATGTGAAGCCCAAAGGGTGCACGTTAAAAATACTAATTTGTCTACCCCCTAAATAATGAATATGGACTTTTCCAACTGAGGTCACGGGAATAGCATGGAAGATAGGCAATACCATCAGGGTTAAAGGGATTAAATCCGGACGTAGTCAAGACTGTTACTTTTCTGTTGCTACTTTATATGCAATTCAATCTAACTATATACACTCTGTGTTAATTGTGTACCCCCCCCCCCCCCCCCGCCCCCGCCCCCGTCCCCACTCCGTGTTCGTTTGCGAATTGAATTTATCTGCCATGAACCCACGCTCGTTTTAATAGACGTCACAAATACGTAGAAGATGCAACAAAGTTTGGATATCGAAGCAATAAGAAAGGGTGTTGGGTAATGTCGACAGGTGGGTGCGACAAATGAGTATGTTCAGCCTTTATCATATTTGTTCAAGTATATTTACCATCCAATAACGTCACCTGTCCTGATAACGAGTGAGTTGCTGTCCACGTCCTTCAGAGAGGAACCTGCAATAAAGAAAACAATATGTTCAGGAAATCTTGTTCCTTTTCAAAACTTGAATTCCCAAGTCATAGTTTCATTCACTTTATTATCCTTTTATCGTGTTGATATCTTATTTGATACCATATTTTAATAATAAAATTGATAATCGTAAATTGTTTCTTTTGATAATTCAGTTTAATTTGTGGAAACAAAAAGAAAAAGAAGACAAGAACACTTTTTGGTGTGAACATCATTGGGTTTATTATTCACTTTTTAAGTGCTTTTAATTCCTTAACCCTTTACCTAACCTGAAAAGCAGACGACACTTGCAAACAAAATTCTTGAATAACTAATTTTTTTCATTTTTTGTCTCAAAAACATAAGTTATGACCCCTCATTGGAACGAGCTCGTCGAGCTCGTTCCAATGAGGGTTATAACCTATGTATTTGAGACAAAAAATGAAAATTAATTGGCGATTTTTGTGAATAGGGCTGGCCGGTTGACGAGCTCGTTCCAATGAGGGTTATAACCTATGTATTTGAGACAAAAAATGAAAATTAATTGGCGATTTTTGTGAATAGGGCTGGCCGGTTTTTGCCGTTACGTTGGGTAAAGGGTTCACCCTTTGAACACTGGTGGTATCTTCCATGTTAGTTCAATGGCAGCAATTGGAAGAGTACATATCCATTATTCGGGGATAGACCAATTAATAGTTTCAACGTGCAGCCTTATGGCTGCAACGTTGAAACTATTATTTGGTCTACCCCATACGTTTACTCAGCAGTCATTCTAGTTAATGAAATTGTGACGTATCGTGTTCCCAGGCCGGAAAAGCGGCCTCTCGGGTTCAGACGCAGGTGATGGTATCATTTTATGATGGAAATCTAGACAGAAAGATTTAATTTAAGAGGTTCAGTGGAGTAGTGTATTTATTTGGTTGGAGAGGATTGGGAGGGGGTGGAGCGGGTGACGGGTGATATTGACCAAATTAAAAACGAAGTCATCAACGCGATCGCCAAAATACACAAAATAACGCTAATGGTTTGAATTTATTTGCAAATAGTTGAAACACCTCCACCCCAGTCCTCTGATGTACCCGAAGAAAATACGTTTTGTGATATATTTAGTTCATAACCAGTGAGGGAGCGGATGTAGTATAAGTCCAGGAGTATAAGTATTTTCACTAAGAAAAAAAAAATTCTCAAATGTTTATAAATAGTTAACCCTTTGAACGCGAGAGGCCGCATTTCCGGCGCAGGAAAATAATACGTAATAATTTTATTAAGTAGGACGACTGCTGAATGAATGTGCGGGGTAGACCAATCGATATTCTCAACGTTCAGCCTTCGGGCTGCACGTTGAAAATATTAATTAATCTACCCACAAATAATAAATATGGACTCTTCCTATTGCTGCCATTGAACTGACTTGGAAGATACCACCGGTGCTCAAAGGGTTAATATAGTCAAGGATTTTGGAGAGTTTCATATCTTTCCCAATTCCCCCTCGCCCCCAATTCCCCTCGGCCGCAACTGTTTATACCCCTCCAAATCTGTAACTTTTAGTTTAGTTACACAAGAGCCAAGGATGGTTTCCACCAACATGCTAGAACTAATACACCTCTCTGATATTGTTTCGTCAAATATGGTTTACGGGAAATGGTTAATTTTCTTCAAAATGTTTCAGACACAAGCAATCTCCGATGTCAAAGAAATGCCCTCATGTCCGGCCTTTTGATAAGAAGGGAGCGGTCGCGCCCTATTGTCCTCGATAAATGACTATAGGCGCGCCTCTTGCATGTTGCCAGTCACCCAGTGACAGTGTCCCCCGTTCAATACGTGTGAGCTGAAGTTAAACTGCAATTCTGAAGTTACCAGGTTCCTTGTGCAGAAAAGTATTTTTATGAGTTATCATTTCGAGTTACTTCCCATACATTGTGCAACGAAAACTTCTTCGATTCTTCGGAATGACGCGGGTTGTTAATCTATCTGATCATTGACATGATCTGAACGTTGTACTACCGCGACCTGGAGCCAAAACTATAAAACTTTTACAATTGTATTTTCTAGAATTGCCAGATCTTTGAAAATGCTAATGGTTCATTTTAACCCATTGAAAGTCATAACTAGAAAATACAATTCTAGAAAATACGATTGTAAATATTTTATAGTATTTGCCCCCAAACCTCCGTTATGTGTCGGCGATATATCAAATGCCCCCTCCCCACCTTCCAAAAAAATGGCTCACACTCTCCAAATACAGACTCCTGGCTGCATGTTTGAGGTTCATTTATTATTATTTCGGAAAACGCGACACTTACCGAACGAAAAGTAGTCCGTTTTGCCTCTAAGTTGGAATTCGTTGTTTGAAGCATTGATCGGTTTCCACACTTGAAGTTGTATAAGCCCTCCACTTCCTGTCGAGTGGAACTTCCATGCTGTCAAAACACCGCAACAATGGATAGGGTTACCTTTTAATACATATCCTAAAAAGGAGAATCACATTTTATCCAGATGACGAACATATTCAATTGGTGCTTAACCTCAACGTTACATTTTGTCCATACGACGGAAACTCTTACTCCACAAAAGGCTTTCCTATGAGAGGGGACAAGACGTCTTGATGTTGGTTTATATCTCTGTAGTAACCATAACATCATAGCTGCTGGTGGGTACGGTTCTAATAGCAGCTGCGTCGATTTTAGGGTCAGGGAGGGTGCTTCTACTTCCGCCATTTTGTCTTAAATTTCTAGATCTGTCGAATTTATTTTTACTTAAATGATGATAATTACACTAAATACATTTATTATAGGACTACCACGAAGAGTGTCTCAACACCACTGAAGCCTCAAATGTACATCGCCAGAAATCTAAAAACTCAACTTTTTTTTCAAATCCATATCATGCCCATCTCAGACGAGGCTCACGTGACGTCACTGACGTGTGCAGACTCTCGAGGTTGCAATTTTACAAACTCGAAGTTAATGTTCGAGTGCCTTCACGTTGAACACTATTGACAGAATAATAAAAGTTCTATTCGCTTATCTCTATACATCTGGATTGCTGGGACGTCAGTGGAAAACGTCGCACCTCAACCTTCTCGGCGTTTTTGATGACGTGAAAGCTGTTTCGCTGTGACCATAGTCACAGCGTAACTGCTTGCACTTCAACAAATATCATGACGTTTGCATACTCTCCCAAACTCGGCACGGGTCTTTTTGTTAATATTAATTGTTGTAAATATTCATTTTTTATTGCCGGGGAAAAGTGCACAGCATCAACATATTCATTGTTCACAGACGTCAAAGTACATTCTTTAACCCTTTACCCAACGTAACGGCCAAAAACGGCCTCAAAAATCGCCAATTAATTTTCATTCTTTTTTTCATTTTTTGTCTCAAAAACAAAGGTTATGACCTCTCGTTGGAACGAGCTCGTCGATCTCGTTCCAATGAGGGATCATAACCTATGTTTTTGACACAAAAAAAAAAAATGAAAAAAATAATTATTCAAAATATTTTTTTGCAAGTGTTGTCTGTTTTTCATGTTAGGTAAAGGGTTAATAAGCGATTGGAAAGCGTCCGAAAACTGAAGATCTACGAGTACTCTTGGTTGTTGAGCATTGTTTATTTACAGCGACGACTGCCCCCACCCCATCCCAGATGGTGGCAGTTGAGGCACTTTTCTACATGTGATCAATGATTGCTCCAGCAATCTATAAATATTAGGATTTACAATTATCATCTGCTTAATGTAAGTTCTTTTTGTTTATTATTCAGGCGTCGTCCTCGATTTTTGAAATATAAACTGTCCTGTAATAAAGATATTATTACTATAACCATACAGTCTTGGTTGTCATATTCTGTCTCGTTAGCGAGACTAGATTAGTCAGATCAAACAAGACGCCGATGGCGTCTTGTTTGATCTGGCTGATCTGGCCTCGTCAACGACATGAGTAGTAGAAGATATGGGTTTTGATCCTATTCTGGGGGAGCGGGGCCGACGGGGGACGATGACGTCATCATAATTAAAATGTTACGTAAGGTAATTAATATTACTTAATGATTTTTTTTTTTTTTAATCACTTTAATAATTAATGTAATTAATGACTGTTGCATAATTAATGTAATTAATGTAATTAATGAGTGTAATTAGGGTTGATTATAATAATTAGTATATTAATAAATGAATTAATATTGACGTACTGGACATATGCGCATGCTATCGGTTGACTGACCCGCACAGGTCATCACGTGTCTGGGTATCATTAAATCGATTTTTTTCTTTTCAAACGCCAACTACTGACAGATGTTGAAGCAATTAAATCTACTGTCACACTTTAACGGCCGGTCATAAATATCGTTAGACTGGACATGCTATCATGTATTTAAAAATCAATATATCACGTGACAAGATGTGTCTTGCTTTTACCTGAAGACTGCGAACGACTCCATTGTGGCTATTTTTATAGGTATAATTTGATTTAATAACTTGGCGTGATTCTTACATATTAATAATTCAAGTTTATTCTTCTCGTTTTTATGGCTGTCGAAAAACTCTCATAGACCAAGATATTCTGATTTTACCCCTCACGCGATAAAGTATTTTTGTAACGGTCCGATTTCTACGTTTTGACGAGTTCTCAAAAAAAAATCACAAGAGAAATCGCCATGAGACTACTGTACACGGGGGAGAGGCTATACATGGCTGTACTTTATGCCCCAATACTTTGATGAATTAACGGATCATCTGAAAACCCACCAAGAAGGTGCTTTGAACTGTCAATTTTGTGTTTCAATAGCAAATTCAACAAAAGAGAGAGGCAGTGTACATCGAACAGACGTCGATGTCAAGATGTTCCAGTGGACGTTTTGTCTGAAATCCTATACTAGGAAAGATACATTAGAAAAAAAACATGGAGAAATGTCAAAACTCGACATTTAACTGCGCGATTTGTGGGTTTCAGCTGATTCAACTTAACCGTCATCGCGCCACAAGTAGCAGAGATGCACAACTCGATTGGCCGGTGGAGACGTTCCTCATCAAATAAGGGAGGTCAAACGAGGTTATGAGGAGGGGTGAAGGAGACAAGTGTGCGGTCATATGTTTAAAATTTTAATAAACTTAATTGCTATGACGTAATCCCCTTAATAAATAGCGTATATTCATTTAATATAATATATTAATAATTTTCGTTAAATAATTCATTTTTTATTCCACACCCCTGTATCCCCTCACAGTATCTAAAACTTTCATGAACGCCCCTCCTCCAGGTCATCCAATACTAAAAAACTTTTGGAAACCGCTCTCCCCCCCCCCGCCCCACCATACTCTTAAAAATAGTTGCTTTGTCACAAACACACACTTTTTCAACCAATCAGACACCTCCATTATCCCACACCCTCACCGTCACACCCCTGTATCCCCTCACAGTACCTAAAACTTTCCTGAACTCCCCTCCTCCAGGTCATCCAATACTAAAAAAAAACTTTTGGAAACCTCCCTCCCCCCTCCCCCAGCCCTCACAATAGCTAAATTATCTCGAACCCCAGTTCAGTTCTCTAAATGTAATGGACATGTCAGGCCCCCGAATACGCCTTCTCCACAATTTTGAGCGATGAAATTACCCCGATTAGTCTCCTCTCATAACTTACCACTCTCTTAACCCGTATTTACTATGAGATTGTCCCCCCTAATAAATAGCGTATGTTCATTTAATATAATATATTAATAATTTTCGTTAAATAATTCATTCCACAAGACACTTGTCGAAAAAACAAAATGGCGGATTAGTTTGACAGAAATACGCATATCGATTTATTCAGGAATGTCTGTCGGTTGTGTCCTTGGGCAAGACACTTCATCCCTATTGACCATGTGGGGGCATGGTGACGCTGTGCACTAAGGCGTACTGCACGTCGATGGAGCACCTGTCTTCAACCAATGCAGACCCTGTGTAGAATCTTGACAGTTGCTTGCCGTTGCTCGGTGGCTCTCTCCGGCTTTCCCCACCCGTAAAACTGTCGTGGTCATGATTAGTTATTGTGCAGACCTTAAAATCCAATAAATAAATATAAATAAATAGTCGGTTATCAAAACAGCCCTTAAGTGTTTAACAGTTAATTGTGGACCAGTGCGTTTAAAAATGAAAAAATTGGGTGATAGCACTACGGACTGTGTTTAATCATAGAAAAATCACACCCGCGCTATTACTAACCCGTATGATTTATTTTTGAACGTTCGCTGAAGAATAACCCACCCATCTAAGTAAAAGCATGAAAGAGCTAATATTATCTTATTACCTATGTGAGGTGGGGGTGGTCGGTAACGTTGTGTACTATGGCGTACTACCTTCAGCCGATGATAACCCTGTGTAGAACTTTGACAGTTGTTTGCCTCTGTGCGATGGTTCTTTCCGGATTGCTCCAACTGTCGTTAAATAAATGAAAAAAAACCAAACTACAATTCTATAATAACAGGCCAAGACCCCTTCGTTTTGTCAGGGGGAAAATCAACAGTACTTTCACCCCCCTCATTTTAATAGTTGAAAAGTGCTGTTACTCGATCAAAAAAAAAATGGTAAAAGGATATGCGACTCTATATTAGCCACCCAAATTTGCGAGACTTGGGGAAAATATAACCCACCTAAAGCTGCACCAAAGCTACGTACACTATTCGAATTCCCGCATTGTGTCCTTGGGCAAGTTAATTTACCCCGATTATCTACATGGGAGCACGATGACGACGTGTAATAAAGTGTACTGCACGTCGGTGATACGCATATTTTAGAACAATCTAACCCTGCTTGTGCGGATTTCCGACGTTGGTGAGATGACAGTTACTCGTCGTTGCTCTGTGGTTCTCTTTGGATATTCCGGAGTCTACCCGTAAAATTGTCACGTTTAATTATAACTTGAACTTGATGTCCGGGTGTAATGAAATAGCGTATTTTCTGCAGACATTCTAAATAAACGCAGCTGGTTTACAGACCTGTATATATTTTTTTTTCAATTGAGTAAAAATATATGATAGTTACTGATGTAACACGCCGATTAGTATGTTTAATGAATCTAACTACGCCATTCCGACCGACCCTTTGCCCACCATGATCACAACAAACGTTTCAATTCTCTCTCTCTCTCTCTCTCTCTCTCTCTCTCTCTCTCTCTCTCTCTCTCTCTCTCTCTCTCACCGATACAGTACGGGTGGAAACTAATTGCGTTCAAGCTGTTGTTTCTTTTTTTCTAGGTTTTACCACTCCCCTTACAGCGCAAATCGAAATGAAATCTAATTCATTGAACCATACTACAGTGGATGTCAAAATTAATTTTTGAACGCCATTTTTTCTATGTGCCACTATCAGCAGCTATGACCATAGCGTAACTTTGTGGTAAAATGCTTATTTTTGTACAAAACTCAAGACCTTTCTCTGACAAATGCCTATATAAAAACAAGATAATACGCGAGAATGCGTTGTGTACCTGCATTTTGAGGATAAAATATGGCATGACCACATTCCCGGATATTATTAATGTACCCGCTTAATAACAGCCGAATATTTATCGGATCACAGTTTTTTTTATTTGAATAATTGCCGATTTTTTTTATTAAATCACATTCAGTAATTTATGTAGATTTCCTGAACTGGGCGAAGGTCAAGAAAGGCACTCTGTAGTTTAGGAGACTCCACAAATAAAAACAAAATAAAAACTCTTAGATATGTTGCATTTTTTTTAATTATCCATATTAACCAGAAATCAAAACTAGTCAAATTAATTAGAATTAAATTACAAATGGATATGAAATTTGCAGTAAAATGAACACTGGTATATGCTGCTGGCCGCATTTTTAGTTGTCTGTAATGGCCGTTGTTCAGAATGTCACCCTATTGGGGTGAGTTTTCGCTTTTTCGTCCAGTTTCATGAGAGCTTCCACGAAGTCCGTTCCACATTCGCAATCTTTTCCAGGGGCCATTCTTCAAAGGCTGGTCCATCGCAACTTTGCGGAGATATTGTTTTCTGGACGACAAACTGCAATATAATCTGGGTTTCCGATCAGACCCCTTGGGATATTTTGATCTTTAAGGATGTTTGCCAAAATTTTCCACCCTGTCGGTTGAAAATCTTTTCTTTTTCGCAGCAGATCATTTATTAGATCACACATATTGGAGCCCGAAATTGTAATGCCGTTATACACGAGTCGATCTTTCTCATCCCAGGATAAATTGGGTATATTCTTTATTATCTGGAGTAACAAAAGCGCCTTCTGCTGCATGGAATCTGGTATAACGGCTAACCAGTCCGGATGATTTTCCACTGAAAAACTAGTCGTTAAGGAGTGTGGTTTGGTGGTTTCTTTGCATAAATTTGATTGGCGCTGAAAGATTGTCTGGTTCAGCAGCCCTTTCTCTTCAGAACCCGATGTTGAAGATTCAGGAATTGGTCTCATACCCTGGTCTATGGGCGGGACAGCTACAGCATTCAGGGGTGTGCGTATTTCCTGCAACTGTTCACTCCCCCATGGTTCAATACACTGAATTCTGCTTGAGGGCAGGTTGGTTGGGTCATCTATAGGTTTTTCCCTCAGTGATTCCCCCATCACTAGCGATTTTACTGGATCTAGCTTATTTGCAAGCCCCAAAATATTTCCACTTGTTAATGCATTGTTCCAACTAAAGGCTGATTTCATATGCACTGGAGGATAGGGTGGCTCGTTACAGACAGATCTGGTTGTTAACTCGGCTGTATTTGAGTTCGCTCCCCCTATAGTGTGTTTAAAATTTACATTTTTGTGTAATTGTCGTCTGTGTCGATAATAATGATCACCAATGGTCACTAATGGTCACTAATTGCCACTAATTAGTGACCAATTAGGGGTAATTAGTGACCAATTAGTGGTAATTAGTGACCAATTGGTCACTAATTAGTGGCAATTAGTGACCATTAGTGACCAATTAGTGGTAATTAGTGACCAATTGGTCACTAATTAGTGGCAATTAGTGACCATTAGTGACCATTGGTCACTAATTAGTGGCAATTAGTGACCATTAGTGACCAATTAGTGGTAATTAGTGACCATTAATGACCAATTAGTGGTAATTAGTGATCATTTTACGTGATTTAAATCACTAAAAACCGTTTTATCGAATTGAAAAACTGATAAAAACCGATGAAAACCGATAAAAACCAATAAAAAACCGATGCAAACTGATGAAAAACCAATGAAAAACCGATATGCACATGTAATTATCTGATTAAAGGGATTATCTGATTAAACAGTGTAGAGTTGGTGGTTCAGATGTGCTACCTCGGCTTGTCTTGAATGTGACTTTGATGTTTCTTTTTTTTTTTAAGTAAACTTTATCAATTTGTGTGAAGTTGAGCAAAAAACTTATTTTACCTCAGAGCTCTACCACTGTAATTTCCCACAATGCACTGTGTGAGAATTTGAAGTAACCAATGATCAACAGGCTGGGGTAGAACCCACCTTATCTTGATATGTAATTAACCAATCAGCGATTGACAGGTTGGGGTGGGACCCATCCTATTCATACATATAAATGGAAGAGTGTTGGAACTGTATTGCCACTCTATTAACTCGCTTCTGAAAAGGATGAACGCACGCTACGTCTGTGAATTGTGTCAAAAATCTTACTCTCATAAAACTCATTATTATCGACACAGACGACAATTACACAAAAATGTAAATTTTAAACACACTATAGGGGGAGCGAACTCAAATACAGCCGAGTTAACAACCAGATCTGTCTGTAACGAGCCACCCTATCCTCCAGTGCATATGAAATCAGCCTTTAGTTGGAACAATGCATTAACAAGTGGAAATATTTTGGGGCTTGCAAATAAGCTAGAGCCAGTAAAATCGCTAGTGATGGGGGAATCACTGAGGGAAAAACCTATAGATGACCCAACCAACCTGCCCTCAAGCAGAATTCAGTGTATTGAACCATGGGGGAGTGAACAGTTGCAGGAAATACGCACACCCCTGAATGCTGTAGCTGTCCCGCCCATAGACCAGGGTATGAGACCAATTCCTGAATCTTCAACATCGGGTTCTGAAGAGAAAGGGCTGCTGAACCAGACAATCTTTCAGCGCCAATCAAATTTATGCAAAGAAACCACCAAACCACACTCCTTAACGACTAGTTTTTCAGTGGAAAATCATCCGGACTGGTTAGCCGTTATACCAGATTCCATGCAGCAGAAGGCGCTTTTGTTACTCCAGATAATAAAGAATATACCCAATTTATCCTGGGATGAGAAAGATCGACTCGTGTATAACGGCATTACAATTTCGGGCTCCAATATGTGTGATCTAATAAATGATCTGCTGCGAAAAAGAAAAGATTTTCAACCGACAGGGTGGAAAATTTTGGCAAACATCCTTAAAGATCAAAATATCCCAAGGGGTCTGATCGGAAACCCAGATTATATTGCAGTTTGTCGTCCAGAAAACAATATCTCCGCAAAGTTGCGATGGACCAGCCTTTGAAGAATGGCCCCTGGAAAAGATTGCGAATGTGGAACGGACTTCGTGGAAGCTCTCATGAAACTGGACGAAAAAGCGAAAACTCACCCCAATAGGGTGACATTCTGAACAACGGCCATTACAGACAACTAAAAATGCGGCCAGCAGCATATACCAGTGTTCATTTTACTGCAAATTTCATATCCATTTGTAATTTAATTCTAATTAATTTGACTAGTTTTGATTTCTGGTTAATATGGATAATTAAAAAAAATGCAACATATCTGAGAGTTTTTATTTTGTTTTTATTTGTGGAGTCTCCTAAACTACAGAGTGCCTTTCTTGACCTTCGCCCAGTTCAGGAAATCTACATAAATTACTGAATGTGATTTAATAAAAAAAATCGGCAATTATTCAAATAAAAAAAACTGTGATCCGATAAATATTCGGCTGTTATTAAGCGGGTACATTAATAATATCCGGGAATGTGGTCATGCCATATTTTATCCTCAAAATGCAGGTACACAACGCATTCTCGCGTATTATCTTGTTTTTATATAGGCATTTGTCAGAGAAAGGTCTTGAGTTTTGTACAAAAATAAGCATTTTACCACAAAGTTACGCTATGGTCATAGCTGCTGATAGTGGCACATAGAAAAAATGGCGTTCAAAAATTAATTTTGACATCCACTGTAGTATGGTTCAATGAATTAGATTTCATTTCGATTTGCGCTGTAAGGGGAGTGGTAAAACCTAGAAAAAAAGAAACAACAGCTTGAACGCAATTAGTTTCCACCCGTACTGTATCGGTGAGAGAGAGAGAGAGAGAGAGAGAGAGAGAGAGAGAGAATTGAAACGTTTGTTGTGATCATGGTGGGCAAAGGGTCGGTCGGAATGGCGTAGTTAGATTCATTAAACATACTAATCGGCGTGTTACATCAGTAACTATCATATATTTTTACTCAATTGAAAAAAAAATATATACAGGTCTGTAAACCAGCTGCGTTTATTTAGAATGTCTGCAGAAAATACGCTATTTCATTACACCCGGACATCAAGTTCAAGTTATAATTAAACGTGACAATTTTACGGGTAGACTCCGGAATATCCAAAGAGAACCACAGAGCAACGACGAGTAACTGTCATCTCACCAACGTCGGAAATCCGCACAAGCAGGGTTAGATTGTTCTAAAATATGCGTATCACCGACGTGCAGTACACTTTATTACACGCCGTCATCGTGCTCCCATGTAGATAATCGGGGTAAATTAACTTGCCCAAGGACACAATGCGGGAATTCGAATAGTGTACGTAGCTTTGGTGCAGCTCTAGGTGGGTTATATTTTCCCCAAGTCTCGCAAATTTGGGTGGCTAATATAGAGTCGCATATCCTTTTACCATTTTTTTTTTGATCGAGTAACAGCACTTTTCAACTATTAAAATGAGGGGGGTGAAAGTACTGTTGATTTTCCCCCTGACAAAACGAAGGGGTCTTGGCCTGTTATTATAGAATTGTAGTTTGGTTTTTTTCATTTATTTAACGACAGTTGGAGCAATCCGGAAAGAACCATCGCACAGAGGCAAACAACTGTCAAAGTTCTACACAGGGTTATCATCGGCTGAAGGTAGTACGCCATAGTACACAACGTTACCGACCACCCCCACCTCACATAGGTAATAAGATAATATTAGCTCTTTCATGCTTTTACTTAGATGGGTGGGTTATTCTTCAGCGAACGTTCAAAAATAAATCATACGGGTTAGTAATAGCGCGGGTGTGATTTTTCTATGATTAAACACAGTCCGTAGTGCTATCACCCAATTTTTTCATTTTTAAACGCACTGGTCCACAATTAACTGTTAAACACTTAAGGGCTGTTTTGATAACCGACTATTTATTTATATTTATTTATTGGATTTTAAGGTCTGCACAATAACTAATCATGACCACGACAGTTTTACGGGTGGGGAAAGCCGGAGAGAGCCACCGAGCAACGGCAAGCAACTGTCAAGATTCTACACAGGGTCTGCATTGGTTGAAGACAGGTGCTCCATCGACGTGCAGTACGCCTTAGTGCACAGCGTCACCATGCCCCCACATGGTCAATAGGGATGAAGTGTCTTGCCCAAGGACACAACCGACAGACATTCCTGAATAAATCGATATGCGTATTTCTGTGAAACTAATCCGCCATTTTGTTTTTTCGACAAGTGTCTTGTGGAATGAATTATTTAACGAAAATTATTAATATATTATATTAAATGAACATACGCTATTTATTAGGGGGGACAATCTCATAGTAAATCAGGGTTAAGAGAGTGGTAAGTTATGAGAGGAGACTAATCGGGGTAATTTCATCGCTCAAAATTGTGGAGAAGGCGTATTCGGGGGCCTGACATGTCCATTACATTTAGAGAACTGAACTGGGGTTCGAGATAATTTAGCTATTGTGAGGGCTGGGGGAGGGGGGAGGGAGGTTTCCAAAAGTTTTTTTTTAGTATTGGATGACCTGGAGGAGGGGAGTTCAGGAAAGTTTTAGGTACTGTGAGGGGATACAGGGGTGTGACGGTGAGGGTGTGGGATAATGGAGGTGTCTGATTGGTTGAAAAAGTGTGTGTTTGTGACAAAGCAACTATTTTTAAGAGTATGGTGGGGCGGGGGGGGGGGGGGGAGAGCGGTTTCCAAAAGTTTTTTAGTATTGGATGACCTGGAGGAGGGGCGTTCATGAAAGTTTTAGATACTGTGAGGGGATACAGGGGTGTGGAATAAAAAATGAATTATTTAACGAAAATTATTAATATATTATATTAAATGAATATACGCTATTTATTAAGGGGATTACGTCATAGCAATTAAGTTTATTAAAATTTTAAACATATGACCGCACACTTGTCTCCTTCACCCCTCCTCATAACCTCGTTTGACCCCCCTTATTTGATGAGGAACGTCTCCACCGGCCAATCGAGTTGTGCATCTCTGCTACTTGTGGCGCGATGACGGTTAAGTTGAATCAGCTGAAACCCACAAATCGCGCAGTTAAATGTCGAGTTTTGACATTTCTCCATGTTTTTTTCTAATGTATCTTTCCTAGTATAGGATTTCAGACAAAACGTCCACTGGAACATCTTGACATCGACGTCTGTTCGATGTACACTGCCTCTCTCTTTTGTTGAATTTGCTATTGAAACACAAAATTGACAGTTCAAAGCACCTTCTTGGTGGGTTTTCAGATGATCCGTTAATTCATCAAAGTATTGGGGCATAAAGTACAGCCATGTATAGCCTCTCCCCCGTGTACAGTAGTCTCATGGCGATTTCTCTTGTGATTTTTTTTTGAGAACTCGTCAAAACGTAGAAATCGGACCGTTACAAAAATACTTTATCGCGTGAGGGGTAAAATCAGAATATCTTGGTCTATGAGAGTTTTTCGACAGCCATAAAAACGAGAAGAATAAACTTGAATTATTAATATGTAAGAATCACGCCAAGTTATTAAATCAAATTATACCTATAAAAATAGCCACAATGGAGTCGTTCACAGTCTTCAGGTAAAAGCAAGACACATCTTGTCACGTGATATATTGATTTTTAAATACATGATAGCATGTCCAGTCTAACGATATTTATGACCGGCCGTTAAAGTGTGACAGTAGATTTAATTGCTTCAACATCTGTCAGTAGTTGGCGTTTGAAAAGAAAAAAATCGATTTAATGATACCCAGACACGTGATGACCTGTGCGGGTCAGTCAACCGATAGCATGCGCATATGTCCAGTACGTCAATATTAATTCATTTATTAATATACTAATTATTATAATCAACCCTAATTACACTCATTAATTACATTAATTACATTAATTATGCAACAGTCATTAATTACATTAATTATTAAAGTGATTAAAAAAAAAAAAAATCATTAAGTAATATTAATTACCTTACGTAACATTTTAATTATGATGACGTCATCGTCCCCCGTCGGCCCCGCTCCCCCAGAATAGGATCAAAACCCATATCTTCTACTACTGACATGGCGTATCACGATCCAGATCGATTGTTGCCTGCAATAGTAATATCTATAGATAGCCTACTAGTTGTCAGAACCAATGAGACTGGGTCTTTCAGAATTGAAGAAAAAAATGAGGAGGGTGAGAGGTCATCCTTTTCTCAATATAAAAATAAAAACCGAGAAATGACAGTTCGACACATAGGTGGTCGAAATCGCATGCTACAAGGCATAATTAATAATTTGGCTCCCCTGTCCATAGGTTCTTCGTGCAATTCAGGCGTTTCTACAGACATATATACTTACCTCCAGGTGGTGCTGGAGTTAAACCAGAAGCTTCAAGTAAACCCACGGTACCATCAGACGTACAATTCTGACCTGTAATTGACAAATAATTTATTTACTTTCATACATACCTGAGAATCAATACTAAATCAAAGAAGTTAAAACCATTATATCCTCATCTCCATTCCCGGCGAGTGTGGTGGCCCTTAGTTAGAGCATCGGACATGAGGTAAAAAGGTCGACGGATCAATCTTGACGCGCGTCATCTGCGTTGTGTCCTTGGGTAAGACACTTCATCCCGACTGCCTATGTGTGTGTGTGGGGGGGGGGGGGGGGGGAGGGGTGGCACGGCGGGGCGCTGTCCACTAAGGCGTGGGCCACTACGACGTAACACATGTCTTCAACCAATGCTACAGTTGTCGCCGAGGACTGGTCGTAATTCACGCGTGGACAGTGATGTCCACGCATGCGTTTACTAGGTAATGAAAATGATCAGCAGCAAAATTTTAATTAATGAAACACCGGATTGTTCGTCGTTGCTCGGTGGTTGCTCGTCGTTGCTCGGTGATTCTCTCCGGCTTCCTCCACCCGTAAAACTGTCCGACACTAGGTGACCCTGGCTGTCGTAATGGTCGTTAAACCGCAGCAAATAAATAAATAAATAAATAAATAAATAATAAATAAATAAATAAATAAATAAATAAATAAATAAATAAATAAATAAATAAATAAATGTACCCGGTGCTTCAGTAATTAAATTTTTTTGATGATTATTCCCATAATCAGTGTTTGGTATCTGATATTATTGCGTCCGTGAAAATACTGCCCACCCGTGGAAAATGACCAGTCTACCGCGACTGTACTGTATGTTGGAGCACGGTGGAACTGTACAATAAGGCGTGGGCCACGGCGGCGTCTCACATGCCTTCAACCGATGCTAACCCTGCACATGTCGGCTTAGTAATTTGGAGAGTCTGGCAGTTAGTCGCCGTAGGTCAGTGGTTCAGTCTGGGTACTCCGGCTTCCACTTCCACTGTAAAACTGTATGACACGATGTAACCCTGGCCTTTGAAAGTGTCGTTACACCTCAACAAACAAACAAACTCCATTCGAAGAAACATGAGTGTGCGCGAGGGGTGGAGTGGAGGAATTCACTACCAAAATTGGGATAGGGGCTATTTCGTCCCATGAGTTCCAAGGTGTTCTATGTGCCTACTGGCACATAGAACACATTGGAACTCAGAGGACGATTTATTAGTATGAAATTAACAAAAATGACTTTGAGTAGAAACTTTTCCCAAATTAACAAAAATGACTTCGAGGGGGCGTAGTAAACTGAACTTCTATTCTTTATAACAGCCTAAATATGACACACACACATCCACACACTTACGTAAGGCTTTCATTGTGATACCAGCAGCTTTTGATAGGACAGTATTGTTTGAACTGATATGGGCGGCGGACATATGCCCCGGTCTTCAACACCCCTACCCCCTACCTTGAGAACGCGGAAAGAATTGTTCACGTCGATTGACTCATAATGTGGGCACATTGCGGTTGAAACAACAACTGAAGGCTATCAAACAACTGAAATATAGTTTAACCCTTTACCTAACGCAGACGATATCAAAATTTATTATTTTAATTACTAATTTTTAAAATTTAAAAAAAAATTCAACAAAACCATATTATGTGATCCCTTATTGGAACGAGCTCGATGAGCTCGTTCCAAGGAGGGGTTACATGATATGGTTTCGTTGAAATATTTTGAAAAATTAATTTTTTTCAACAGTTGAATTTGCAAATTACGCGGGCGGATGCGGGCGATTCGTTAGGTAAAGGATTACCTGAGTTGCGACTTCCAAAATCGTAACGAGATTAAAATATATATTTCAGATGTTTGGTGGCCTACAATTATGCCTAAGTTGTAATTTAAAAGTAATGTGCGAAATAGGAAAGTAAGGTTCACTCACAACAACAATAGGACAAACAATGATTTCATACTCCTGACTTATATCGTCATGAAAAGCACTCTCCAATAAATTGTAACAGAACAAAACTCACACCAACATATGCTAACTACCGACAATCACATTAAACTTGTACTGATCCAGTTTACTGTGTACATAATATATATATATATATATTTTAAATATATTTTAAAATATAATAAATATCTACAAGGGTTACGAAATAATAATAATAATAATAATAATAATAATAATAATAATAATAATAATAATAATAATAATAATAATAATAATAATAAATGCATTACAAACCTGATGCGAATGAGACTTTTGGAGAACAGTACCATATCATGATGAACATCGTAACCTCCAATACAGGATCCGTCATTTTCATTCTTTTCTTGTGTGAAGAATCAGTCAGGAGAAAGTGAAACACGGAAGGAAAATGGCGACATAACACTGGACTCTTCTTCTAATTGTTATATAGTCCTATTTGCATATAAATTTATTGCTTATTGTCATCTCAGTTGTCCACTTATTCTCCAATGTCTAAGATAATATCTCATTGTACATTGCGATCAGTTTAGAGAATGGACAATACATTCGCAATACCATATCTACGATCGTAATACAATGTTTGATGAACGTTCACAATACCAAAGATCACTTTAACCCTTTACCCGGGGGCGCGGTGGCGTTGCGGTAACCGGTTCTTGTCCGATCACCGAAGTTAAGCAAAGTCGAGCCCGGTCAGTTCTAGGATGGGTGACCGCCTGAGCGATCGATTCGGACTCCCGCGTTGTGTCCTTGGGCAAGGCACTTACCCCGATTGTCCACATGGGTGCACGATGACGCCGCGTACTAAGGCGTACTGCACGTCGATGGTGCGCATGTCTTCAACCAGTCTAACCCTGCCTGTGCTGCAGAGTGGAATTACGATGTTGGGGAGCTGGCAGCTGCTCGTCGTTGCTCGGTGGTTCTCTCCGGGTACTCCGGCTTCCTCCACCCGTAAAACTGTCACGGTCATGATTAGCCAATGTGCATCAGTATGTGACCTTAAACGCCAATAAATAAATAACCCTTTACCCAACGTAACGGCCAAAACAGGCCAGAGCTATTCTCAAAAATAGCCAATTAATTTTCATTATTTTTTCATTTTTGTCTCAAAAACATAGGTTATGACACCTCATTGGAACGAGCTCGTCAAGCTCGTTCCAATGAGGGGTCATAACCTATGTTTTTGAGACAAAAATGAAAAAAATTAGTTATTCAAGACTTTTTTTTGCAAGTGTCGTCTGCTTTTCATGCTTCATACCTTTTACCTGACCCGAAAAGCAGGAGACACTTGCAAATAAACTTCTTGAATAACTAATAAAGAGCTCGCTCCAATGAGGGGTCATTAGCTATGTTTTTGAGACAACAAAAATGAAAAAAATAATGAAAATTGAATGGTGATTTTTGTGAATAGCGTTGGCCGGTTTTGACCGTTACGTTGGTTAAAGGGTTAACCCAAGGGCGTAACCATATTTAGTGGGGACACAAAAATATTTACTTCCGCCAAAAATATTTTTCTGCTTCCAAAAATATTTTTAACTACCAGTGACAGCCGAAAAATAACCCCACTCAACTCACCACCATAGGTCATGGTCAAAGGTCATCCCGGGAAACAAAATTAACTTTTCATGCCAATTGGTGCACCCTGGGTGCTTTTTGATGATTCAAGTACCCAGAAAGTGAAGAAATAACTTTTGCAAAATTACCCAAGAAATGTCAGGATGAGAGTACCAGGAACCAGTTTGAGTGATTTCAGACATGAACGCATTTTAGGTTTTAAGTTTTAGGAAAAGTGTGGGAGGTGGGTGAGTCCTCCTCAACCTCTACCCCACTGAGTTACGACTTTCAAAAACATAACGAGATTAAACTATTACCGGTGTAGTAACCATTATAATACATTCTAACCATTTACATACACTCAAAGAAATCCGCGCCAAATCTGGTTCCAAGTAGAACCAAAACTCATCAAAGAACCAAAACAAAGGAGTCTTCGTGTGATATGGAACCAGGCAATTTCATTTAGAGTTGTCTGTCTTGTTTATATGAAAAATTGCCGTTGTCGCCAGTTGTCGCGCAACTTTACCCTTTACCTGACGAATCGGGCGCATTCGCCTGCGTGAATTACAAATTAAGCAGTTGAAAAAAAAAAAAATTCAAAAAATCTCAACAAAACCATATGTGAACCCCTCATTGGAATGAGCCCGTCGGGCTCGTTCCAATGAGGAGTCACGTGATATGGTTTTGTTAAGATTATATGGAAACTTTTTTTTAAAAAACTATAATTGAAATAATAAATTTTTATATCGTGTCCGTTGGTTAACGCATGCGTGATGGAAAAATTGAAAACGTGTTTCTGACGTTGCTTCGCCTCCATTTTAAAACTTGCTTGGCGCGGCTTTATATTGTACAATTTATTCAATGTCCAGAAGCCTTGACAGGCCAGATAATGTGATAGATTGACGAACCAAAACATGTGTATGTTTGGTTCCATGTAACCAAATTTGGTCCTCCTGCCAGGAGAAACTGAGAAACCAGTTTTGGTTCCTGGAGGAACCCAAATTTCTCTGTGAGTTGGACATTTACAAAATCCTTCCATGTTATACCCAAGTGCAAGTGCATATAAAGCAGCAGCCATCATGAACATTTCATCACAAACTGACAATCAAATAAGCACCAATACACGTTTCAGCAAGGTATCGGACAAATCAACAACAGTGTGTCTTGCGCTGACCACTTTTCACCCATAGCAAAATATGTGATTCAAATTGGGTTACTTCTTTTCCCAAGTCAAAACGGGGAGTGGTCAGTTAAATTAGTCATTCAAATTCGGTCATTGAGCTCGTTCCAATGAGGAGTCATAAGCTATGTTTTTACTCAAAAAATGAAAAAAAAATAATCATTCAAGAATTTTGTTTTCAAGTGTCGTTTTGCATTTCTTGTTACGTAAAAGATTAATTAAACTAGCTCGGTGGGCTAGTTCCAATGAGTAGTCATCACCTCTATCTATAAGATGATATTATATTTAAACGAGAAATTGGCACGTGACTCTGCCGTTCGTAGACTGATAAGTAAAGGCTCACAGTCACACTTGTGTTGACCGTCAAGACGTCGACCTTGAATATCGGTGAAGGAACGTTAATATACCATATTTGTATTTATCAGACACGTGTGCATGCATTAAACCGCGGGGGTCAACTTTTAATTAATTATATGATAAATTTATGAGGTCAAAAGTAAATAAATATATACATTATGTAAGTTCCAGTAATGTCCGAACATGTCTCCACACATTTGATTGGTATATCAATTTAACATAGGGAACTTGACATTTAATAAGACTCTGTGAAATATAAATAATTTACGACATTAAAATATCTCACTATTAAGACCACTTTTTGCCGAAATGTTGGTCTCGGAAGATAATGGAAATTCTGTCGTACTGAGTGTGTTTACTTGGTGCGTACCTGTGTGCCTTCTAATGTCTGTTACAGAGTGGGTCCGAGGCGATATCGTTCGATTAATGGTTTTCTTCTTAGTTGTAAAGTTGGCGCATATAATCTGATTCTTGCTGCCGAAACAAATAGCAGTTTATTTATTTATTTATTTATTTATTTATTTATTTATTTATTTATTTATTTATTTATTTATTTATTTAGTGGTGTTTATGGTCTTTCAGCATCAATGACTATATCATGAACAACACATTATTTATTTATTTATTTATTTATTTATTTATTTATTTATTTATTTATTTATTTATTTATTTATTTATGGTCTTTCAGCATGATTATATCATGAACATCACACAAGTATATAAAGCCAATCTTTTATATCTTCGATGTGCAGTGGGTTTGACACAACCCGGTCTCTGCTTACAGGGTCCTATTCTAACAGTAAAAAAGAGATTGCTACCATAGTAAACGAGCACTGCCCAGTATCCCAGATGAAACATGTAGCACGGGTTATAACTGTGACGCAATGATTCGTTGCGTCAGAACTGTAATAAACGATTTTATGTATCAGGTTTTGACGCTGGTATCGATGTTTTCAATATTCGTGTTAGTTCTGCGGCAAGTCTCCATTCGCAGATGCCTACTGCATCTATACTATAAAGGTAAAACTATTAATTTCATTTTTATTGCATCCTTCTGGGGGGAGGGGGGGGTCAGTTGGCAGAGGTGCAGGCTGCAAGTCGAGAGGTTCTCGGTTCGAATCGCACCTGCGGCAACCGCGTTGTGTCCTTGGGTAAGACACTTCACCTTCGCTGCCCACGTGGCGCACGATGGCGTTGTGTACTAAGGCGTATTGCACGCCCAGGGTGCACCTGTCTTCAACCAATGCTAATCCTGCTTATGTGGAGTTAGTATGTTGGGGAGCTGACAGTTGCTCATCGTTGCTCGGTAGTTCTCTTCGGGTACTCCGGCTTCCTCCACCCGTAAAACTGTCGTGGTCATGATTAGCCATTGTACAGAAATGTGTGACCCTAAACACCAATAAATAAATAATATATATTGCATCCTTCACATCGCGTACAGTGTAACAACATATATATAGAGTCTGCATGGGTAACGGAATATCGAAACAAACAGACTAGACACCGACAATGTTCAACAGCTGGCAATTCCTCGTATAATAAAGTTTTTCCTTGAACATCCTTCTTACACTGAGTGCATTATCCTTACTTCTAGTCTAAGCCTCGAAATCAGCGGAGTCGGCGAACGTGTTTTGGCACGGGCATCTGCATGAATTTATCCACAGAATGAATGAAACGCTACAGACATTGGTTTTCCCGACGATAAATATTTGTGATTTTTAGGGGAAAATTCGCAGAAGCGTTAGCAACCTTCCATCTCATGGACCACCAGGTAACATTGGTGGTCCATGGGAAAGAAGGTTGGAAACACTTCCTACACTTTTTAAATGTTGAAAAACTGTCTCGGAAAAAAACATCTTTCGGTGTTTCAGTAGTAACAGGTAGAGTAAAAGAGTCAATGGTCCCAAATACAGGAGGGGGTAGATGCCCCCTGCGGCCGCCGAAAGGCACTTGCCCAATGCCTACCACACCCACTTGCCATTGCCACGAGAGGAGACGAATGGCAATGATGCTCTCCCGCGTGACGATGGAACTTATTTTGTGAAAGGCGCTTGTCTGGCAATTGCTGTCGGTACAATTTCCTGTCATATCAGCTAGTTTGGCAGCATTGCAAATCAAAGAATAAGCTGGTCAGATAACTCATGTAGTCTATTGTGAGCCGGTCATCAGGGTGAAAGCCATGGACCATACCACCGTTCTTTCACCCCAGCATTGAAACATTTAAGATCCAGTATATATGGGCGAGGGATAATCATAAAAGGCATGTCGTCAGCAAAACAAATGAAGCCCTACTCGAAGCAAGATAATCTTCGCAAGTTGTCACTGTGAAACTCCCCCGCCCTTGACCCTTTTTACCTTCTGATGCCTATGTGATAAAAATAATGGAACCCGATTAACTGAACAGGATAGAGAACCTCTGCAAAAGGAAAAGTATCAAACATTTGATATCTCCCACCCATCAAAGATTTCCCCAATCGACTCGAACTAGTATATTCAACTAACGGGAATATCTCATACAACAAACTAGTGGCCCTACACACCCCCGTAACGGGAAGCCCCGCCCGCACGACGTAAAATTGTATTGCATAAATTTCTAGCTGGACGGGACGATGGAATACAGAGTAACGGAATCACAAACTTCCCATTTATATAACAGGAGCACCACCAGGCGTGGCTAAATACGTCCGTTAGCCATTTTGAATTATAACAACTTTGGTTGAGATCAAATAATCCAAACTGGAGTTATCGGTCGCAAACCAAAAGTGTGAATAGGCGGTCGAATTCTAAGTCGAAAAGGGCCGTAACTCATGTAAAAATAATTGGACGGAACCCATATTTGAACTTGGCCTGTATTACTAGCTGGGTAATGCATATTTATCCCATAAATTGCCGTTTATTTGAACAATAAAGGCCTCGGATAAATTTTTGCTTTATTCACCTAGTAGGGTGATAAATTTTCCCAGTAGGTTTAACACTGAAAGAATGTATTCCCCTAGTAGCGACGGACTTGTTGACCTCTGGCCTCTACCACATTTGTCTAGCATAATTAATAGTCTGATTGTTGATTTTTTAAAGATCTTTTTGAAAGTATTACACGGTGCCAGTAGAAAACATTACCCACTGCTCATATAATAAAGTATTTTTGCAAGTTCAGCTAAAGTTTGTAGGGGAATTATTTTTAGACAGAAATGTATTACTGCGCCTTGTTTATTTTTGCCAATTTTGCTGGTCGATCGAATTGGACCAATGTGCTCCTCAGTTTTCGGTGTGTTTTGTAGCGAATTATAGCACGATTTTGCCGAGACTGCCCTGTAGAAGATTTATGGGATAAACAAAATAAACGCAGAGTGTTTTCAAGTAAAAAATTTATTCTACGAGTAGGATTAAGAATGAAACCGACGAGCCTCTGCTCGTCGGTTTCATTCTTAATCCTGCTCGTAGAATATTTTTTTTACTTGAAAACACTCTACGTTTATTCTATATACAAACTTTGGCTCAGATCAAATAATCCAAACTGGAGTTATCGGTCGGAAACCGAAATGTTAACAGACAGACGGCCGGACAGAGACGGACAGACGGACGGACGGACGGACGGACGGACAGACTGATTACATAATACGACCGTTTTTCAATATAATAAATGCAATCAAGCACTGCATTAGGGTTAACCGATGCTCTTTTCTGTTGTACAATGTGCCTCAAGAAAGAGTCAAGGGTCAAAGGTCAGCAACATGTCCGAACATTGCATTCACTACAATAAATTGTGAAAAAGTTCACACTGACTTGTTGGTAATCTGGACAGCACATCACACGGGTGACAATCGAATTAATCCCCGCGAACGATAGAGGTGTCAAGAAACTATTAAGATTGAACTGATTACATTGAGATAACGTAATTATCTCAACAATGTACAAATTTTACCGTTTTAAAATTGCATTCCACCTTACGTTCAAATATTTTCTTACTGAAATCACGTGAAAATCTTATAACTGATTTTAGCATTTACACTGACCGACTTGACCCAAGCCCGAAGTTGGTCGCATGTGTGTGTGTGTGTGGTTTGTGTGTGTGTGTGTGTGTGTGTGTGTGTGTGTGTGTGTGTGTGTGTGTGTGTGTGTGTGTGTGTGTGTGTGTGTGTGTGTGTGTGTGTGTGTGTGTGTGTGTGTGTGTGTGTGTGTGTGTGTGTGTGTGTGTGTGGGTGTGTGTGTGTGTGTGTATGTGTGTGTGGGGGGGGGGGGGGGTACTTGCCTCCAATAATCCCTCTCTCCGTAAAATTTATCCTTGCAGAAAAATATGCTTTACACACAGTTATATGAAATGAATATTAGCTGCGATGGATGGAATAAGTTTTAGGAATGCCATGAGTCAATTTTCATCCCATTTTCTCTTAGCCCTTTGAACCCGAGAGGCTGCTTTTCCGGCCCAGGAACATAATACGTCATAACTTCATTAAGTATGATGACTGCTAAGCGAATGTGCGGGGTAGACGAATCAATATTAATGAACATGGACTCTTCCCATCGCTTCTATTGAATTGATTTAGAAGGAAGTTACCACCAGGGTTCAATAGGTTAATAATTCCTCCGTGAGTTGACGTCATTTCCTGAGAACTCCTCCTCAGAGCTTAATACGTAATGATGTCAATACTTAGAGTTACCAACAAAGCAAAACTGTAACATATCGTCACCTGAGTTCCAATGTGTTCTATTTGCCGGTAGGCTGCCGGTAGGCACAAAGAACACATTGGAACTCAAGGGACGATATTTTCAGTGGTTATTCCACAGATAATTTCAGATGGCAGATCGACGACTCGAGAAAAACTGCAAAGTGCATTTCAAATTTAAAGCAAACAGATGCCCATGAAATCTCCCAGATTGCACGATTTATAAATGAGTTTTGCAAACTTTTCCCATGACAAGCCTTTGAATTAGAGTCAACCCTCACCCCCGAAAAGAATGCTTTGCACTTCGCTGTATACTTGCTGCATACCATGTTAGCACCCCGGCCGGGGGAAACATTCGACTCCCCGGCCCTGTCAGGTACCCTGGCCTCCGCCCTCATTTGACCCGAGTACAGTCTAAAATCAATTAGGTTAAACATCAACCCACATCGACTGGGTTGAGTGAATATGAACCCAAGTGGGTTCATATTCACTCAATCCAGTTGATTTAGGTTAATTTTTAACCCAATTGATTTTAGAGTGTCTATTGTGTTTGTTTTTCGTGCCACGGAACTGCGATCATTACCATTGCATTTACAGCTGTTAACACTGTACAGGAGAGGCGAATAGACTGGTGGAATGTAATGGGACCAAATTTTATTTTTATTTTTTATTTTTATTTGGGTTTAACGACACTTTCGACAGCCGTGGTCACACCGTGTCGGACAGTTTTATGGGTGGAGGAAGCGGGAGTACCCGGAGAGAACCACCGAGCAACGGCGAGCAACTGTCAGACTCCCCAACATACTAACTCCACACAAGCAGGGTTAGCATTGGTTGAAGACAAGTGGGTTGAAGACAAGTGCACCATCGACTCGCAGTACGCCTTAGTACACAACGCCACCATGCCCCCGCGTGGGCAATTGGGATGAAGTGTCTTGCCCAAGGTGGGAAATGGGACCGAATTAAACTGAATTACAAGTTGCTTCATCGGAACACAGTGTCCTATCCGAGGTTGTAATATTTTGTAACTGAGATAAGCTTGTTCCTCATTAAGTTATATTAAATATTGAAAAAAAATCGACAAAGAGCTCGTTGCACCCTGTGTACTTGTTATTACTCTGATCATGTCATAAATTTTACCTAACTGATCAAATCGATCTTGTACTAGGGCTGAAACGATTGGCCCATTTTCGTAACCGTCTAACCGAGAGCTATAAATGGATAATATATGTGGTTATCCGGTATCCGGTATCATTATTTCACCTTATATGCGGTTATCCGTAATCATTATTTCACCTCATATGAGATCAAAACTATAGGAATTGGAAAGCAGTATTCTCAAACTATTCCGCAGTGTGTATACAAAACGAACGTTGTCGAGTACTCGACAACGTTCGTTTTGTATACACACTAGGGAATAGTTTCTGCGATTACTCATTACTCACGGAAACTGCCGATCATTAACGAAGTCTTGAACGCCAAAGTCGATTATTTCTCAATACAAACAACGCGACTTCGATGTGTGATCCGCGGCAGATTTACTACGTTTTAAACGTGGAATGACGATCACTATCGATATTTCGGGTAACCGGTTTGAACGTTTGCCTATTATTTTCTGTTTAACCCTTTACCCAACGTAACGGCCAAAACCGGCCAGCGCTATTCTCAAAAATCGCCAATTAATTTTCATTATTTTTTCATTTTTTGTCTTAAAAACATAAGTTATAACCCCTCGTTGAAACGAGCTCGTCGAGCTCGTTCCAACGAGGGATCATAACCTATGTTTTTGAGACAAAAAATGAAAAAAAATTAGTTATTCAAGAATTTTGTTTGCAAGTGTAGTCTGCTTTTCATGTTAGGTAAAGGGTTAAAACCATTTAAAAATAACAAAAACTCTCTTTCACCATCTTTTGATGTTCTGTAACTTTTTTCTGTTCATTATAGCAGCAGTGTGTGCATCGTGACATATAATACAGACACTGTCCATTCCATTAATGTAATAGTCTAACAGGTAAAATTTAACAGGCTTGGCAATTTCAGGAGAGCGATTTTTTAGCTCTCCTTACTGCCCTCCTGAAAGAATTAAGGAGAGCAAAAAATTGCCCTCCTAAATATTTTGGTCTGGGATGATTGAGATTACATGTATTATGCTCACATTAAATTTTTGTTGTAAAGCAAAAATGTAATTTAACTTCGAAGTCACATAACATCACGTAATTTCATTTTGAAAGTGGTTTAGTGGTAAAAGGTAATGGCTGCAACCATACCCAAACACAGTTGCAATCATTTGAAGCAAAATGGGTCACAGCAATATTTTTTTTCTGTCAGTTTCAAGTTCAACAACTGACATCACAGTTTGAGGGGTAATTATTCAAGGAACATTTACACTATAATATACTACCATTACTACTATCCTGTCACTTGAAGCACTTGCACCAGGATGTGACTGTAGATTCCAGCAGACCTGTTGTCCAAGAAAGTCATAAGCCTACCACCACCACCTTCAACCCCCCAAGGGGGGTTGAAGGTGGTATTGGTAGGCTATATGACTTTCTTGGACAACAGGTCTGGGTACACACACAGGTCTTGTCAAGTGTGTGTTCGGTTGTTGAGTGAGACATCTAGATGTCCAAGAGATTTCGCTTTACCTAAGTAAAGTTAATAAAATCACTATGTAGTCTGTTGGTTTCAGTTTCAATGAGTTCGTTCAACTGGATACTTAAAATGCTGTGTAAAGCTAATTGCTCTCCTAAGCTGATGGAGGAGAGCGATTTTTTGCCCTCCTGCATTTTTCAGAATGCCAGGCCTGAAATTTTCTTATTTTTTTCCTGGGAAGAATAAAAACTTGCAAATTACCGTAAAAACACATTCGATAAACATGGAGCCAAAGTGGACATTTACTTAGTTGCTTCTAATTAGCTTGCCATAAAAGGACAAGTTTTTCTTTTGTAACTTTTAATAAACGAAAACAACAGACAGCTCCGAGGTCTACGTGTTAATTTCGTTTATTAAAAGTTACAAAAGGAAACTCGGCTTTATTTCCTGCTGATATCATATGGTTTTTCTCAACAATTCTTTGCTTCTTAGTTGTACCTTACTCGCCCGGCAAATAATTTCAAGGGGGATAACTGTTTCATGACGGGATAAGTCAGGGATGCTGGCCCGGTGCATCAGGGTTGGCGATGGTTGAAGCGTACCATCAACGTGCTGCTTACCTTAATCCGTTACCTAACACGAAAGGTAGACGACACTTGCAAACAAAATTCTTGAATAACCAATTTTTTACATTTTTGTGTCGAAAATATAGATTATGACCTCCAGTGGAACGAGCTCAACGAGGGGTCATAAGCTATGTTTTTGAGACAAAAAATGAAAAAATAATGAAAACTGAATGGTGATTTTTGTGAAAAGCGTTGGTCTATTTTTGCCGTTGCGTTGCTAATGGGTTAAACACATTGCGTCACTATACTTACACTTGGGCAGTTGATAGTCTTTCCAAAGAACATGACGATGATACCGCAGATCAAGACAAAATCAGCTCGTTTTCGGCAGCAGTCGGCTGGAGTGTTTCTAACACAATTGGCTCGACGACCTATTCAGTGGAAACAATTAATGTCCAAAATGCCTATAACAACTAGCAATCAAGCCTCAAATATTCGAGGATAACATTTTGGTAATATACAACCCTACATACAACATTCCTATCCTTCCCTCCCTCAGGTGCCCATTCAGAAAAATGGTTGAGAATATATAAGGTATTGAACCCAAACCTGCACAACGAGGTGTTAATCCTTTGAACCCTTGTTTCCTGGAATGGCATCGTGTGTACACTTACAGTGAGATGGGTCAGTCCAATATCTAATAAACAGGGATGGTAAAACAATAACTGCAGTCTGCAATATTCTGGCTGCAGACTCCAGACTCCAGTTATTATTTTATCACCAATGCTCCGTGTATAGACCTCCTATAATAAAACAAAAATGGGACGAAATTATGTGTTGGACCGAACAATCTGGCTTAGGGGTTTAAAGGGTTAAGGTAGTGACGAGCTGGAAGCGTAGAACACTGTCGCCTACACATGCGGAAAAATGTTGGCTCTTTCAACTGCAAACGAAAAACAAACAGAAAATAGAGTTACTTCCCTTGCACCGTTGCACATTAATGAAAACCCCCAGTGTTCACAGGAGGTTGAGAGACAAGATGACAAGCTTGGTTGTGCGAAGTGAAAACTGATACACGCATGTGCACTATGAACAAAATGTAACTCACTTTTTAAAAAAAATGGCAATCACCGTATTTGAATGAGTAAGATAATTAAATACGAGATTTGGGAGGTTGGGAATCGCAAATATGATTGACTGGGGCGCAAACCTGATTCGTCGCAACTATCTGGTGATTTCGGCGGGTGGAGAAGTTTTGGTGTTGCAGAGGCACGAGGTTATAGGGCGCCCCTATATTTCACCCGACTGAGGGCACAGTCCATTAATTTCCACCATCCCAATTTATTTATTGGTGTTTATGGTCTCTTTCAGTCTTTCGGTATTTATGGCTACATCATGATCACAAAACAAGTAGAAAGTACAGCCACCCATTTGAGAGGATTCTCTTACAGGCGTTGGCAGCCGTGTCATATTTTATCAGTAAAACAGAAATTTGTTTACAACAATAAACAAACTGGGCCTCGCTAGCCCGACTTGGGTACCACACACCTTCATTTGTGCGACCGACTGGTATCGTTCAAATTGTTTTGTCGCACCCCACACTATTGTCCGCCGTGTCTGTGTGACTCCGTCTTTGATGAGCTTGACACGTGATTTTCATAATTCAAGGTATCAAAAGTAGTCCTATAAGGGAGTACATGCATGGTCTCTCTATATCTTAACTGATTGAGGGCCAGATTATTTTTTGTAGAAAGGATTTGTTGTTCAAAGTTTGTTTTATTACAAATTATTGGAGAGTGCCTACAGGCACTCTCCAATAATTTGCAATAGAACAAATTTATATAAACAAAATATTTGCATTTGACTGAATAAGAAACACGAGCAAGGAAAATGTTGGCCTTTACTCTTGTTTATTTATTTATTGGGGTTTAACGACACTTTCGACAGCTAGGGTCACCTTGTGTCGGGCAGTTTACGGGTGGGGGAAGCCACAGTACCCGGAGAGAACCACCGAGCATCGGCGAGTAACTGCCAGGCTCCTCAACATACTAACTCCACACAAGCAGGGACAGCATTGGTTGAAGACAAGTGCACCATCGACGTGAAGTACGCCTGAGTACACAACGAAATCGCGCCCCACGTGGGCAATGGAGGTGAAGTGTCTTGCCCGAGGACACAACGCGATTGCCGCAGGTGGGATTCGAACCTAGAACCTCTCGGCTTGCAGCCTGCACCTCTACCTATTAAGCCACCACGCCCCCAGGCCTTTACTCTGGTTCCCTCATTTTTCTGAAAGGCTTGATAGTGGTTTCTAGCACTCAACCAGTTGAACGCCAATCCAGATGAAAATGTCCCCTTTGGAAAAATTATTGGCTGGGGTGGGAGTAGGGGTGGTTATACCCCCCCCCCCCCCCTCCTTATTTACGTCATTGCTCGAAGGTGAAGAAGGGATGAATAGAAGGCTCACTGTTTTTGTCCGACAAAGATTTGGTTTTTGATTTTACAGTTTGGGAAACAATGTCGTTCAAATTGACTGTTCAAATAGGCCAATGTTGGAATACTTGAATAATCCTTGGTATTCATTAGTTGGCTTTTTCAAAACCTTGATCTACTTTATATTTAATTATTTATTTAATGGGGTTTAACGACACTTTCGACATTCAGGGTCACCTCGTGTCGCACATTTTTACGGGTGAAGTAAGCAGGAGTACCCGGAGAGAGCCACCGTGCAGCGGCGAGAAACTGTCAGACTCCCCAACGTACTAACTCCATACAAGCATTGGTTGAAGACAAGTGCACCATCGACGTGCAATACACCTTAGTACACAGCACCATCCTATCCCATCGGGATGAAGTGCCTTGCCTAAGGACACAACGTTGTTACCCCTGGCGGATAACGAACCGTAGGCTTTTGCTTTAAAATCCACTGCCGTAACCATGTACTGAGCCACCGCACTCCCGATCTGCTTTAAAATGAGGACAAAACTTAGCATTATTTTACTTTGGAGATGAAATGCTGTAGTGTTGAACACTCTTGGAAAAATATCCATGAGCCCTTTGCAACAGTATATTACATCGCAGCATCTCCATCACCGCCGTTTCCACACACACACACACAGCCCTTCACGCCCCCTCCCTACACACCCGGGACGCCGCAAAATTGACCTCTTTCTCTCTCCCTCTCTCTCTCTCTCTATTTATCTGTTTTTCGTTTAAAATATCTGCATGATGAAATTTTCGTTTTTGTTCCACGGAGTTATTTATTTATTTATTTATTTATTTATTTATTTATTTATTTATTTATTTATTTATTTATTTATTTAATTTATTTATTTATTTATTTGGGTGTAACGGCCCTTTCGACAGCCAGAGCCACCTCGTGTCGGACAGTGTATGGGTGGAGGAAGCTGGAGTACCCGGAGATAACCACCGAGCAGCGGCGAGCAACTGTCAGACTGCACAACGTACCAACTCCGTACAAGCAGGGTTAGCATTGGTTGAAGACAATTGAGACAGTGCACCATCGACATGCAGTACGCCTTAGTACACAGCGCCCCCCTCCCCCCCCCCCCCCCTATAGACAATCGGGATTAAGTGCGTTGGCCAATGACACAACGCAGTTACCCCTAGCGAGGATCAAAAAGTGGACCTTTACAATGCCGTAACCACTGAGCCACCGCATCCCCCTCTACCAAGGAATTAAACGAGTGTTTCTGTGACAATTGAATTTCACGCATGAAATACACAAAAAGATTCTAATCTTTAGAAAATTGTCATAGTGAATTCACCATTTGCATTTGTATTTGCAAATGACGATTAGTGGACTGAGAAGCACAGCTGGTTATATGGACGGAGGATTTAATAACCATTTGGAAATTTAGCATTACTCTGTAAGTAAATTATACACTACTCACTTATTTAACATTCGTTTTCCTAACAAGACCTGCCCTACCGCTTGATGGACGCAGGGTAGGTCTGCAGGAAAAAAAAAATCTGTTTAGGAGTTAGTGTGAGTTTTACACAAACAAGAAGAAGAAAAGATTTTTTTCTGTGTGTATATGTGTGTGTACGGGGGTGGGGGGGGGGGGGTGGGGGGGGGGGGGTAGAGCAAAGGTCTGCTACTTTCTTTAACACGTTTAATATACAAAAATCGAATTACGTTTTTACCACACACTCTAAAATCATTTGGATTAAAAATCAATCCAAATCAACTGGGCTGAGTGAATATGAACCCAATTGCGTTCATATTCAGTCAGCCCAGCACATTTGGGTTCATTTTTAGCGTGTACTCTTCTCGGCTATTCATACACATGGAGACAATGATACCCAAAGTGCAGCCACCTTTTAAACTCTATTTTCGAGGAAAGGGCTCAGGCTGTGCGTATGTCCAAACCAGCTTCACTCCTTTCCAGCACCCAGCAACAGACATACCCATGTAAAGCACGCCTTTTTATTGTGGGAAATGACTTTGAATCGAATAATCCTTTATCAGAATAAGTATAGGGGAGCATTCGGATGTGTATTATATTCGCTTTCAGTGACAGAAGGTTAGTAAGTATGATGACAAAAACATACACATTATGTAAAAGCTTCGGGGGCATGGTCAGGATTTGAATGTTCGAGAAAACCATTCCCTCTCTTCGCGACGTTTTGTAAATTTTAATTTTTTTTGTTGATTAAACTGTTTAAAAAGAATAGCTAGTATCAGTTATTGTATTCCGTTTAAGTTCAGATGTTGGTTACGACGAGGCTGTCGAAATATATAGGGATTAGAGTTGGGCAATATACCGAAAAAACGAACCGATAATGATATCACCGGGATAGCGAAAAACCGAACCAATCATTGAATACCGAAACCATCTGTATTTTGAAATTTTCCTATTCGGTATTTATAAGGCCTTGTCGACACTTGATGGCAGTTGAAGTGTTCATTTTCATGAAAGAAGTGACTGTTTTTCTTTTCAGCTTTATTAACCCTTGTGGGCCTGGACAATTGTGCTTAATACTCACTAGTCTACAGCCTGTGTATGCCCAGTTGTTAAGCGGTGATTTCTAGTCAAGTCTTGGCTGCCTATTAAGGCAGCCAAGACCTGACCAGAAATCGCTGCCCAGGTGATTTGTTTATTGTCGTGAGAACCTTCTAATGATGGCATGTTAAGGGCATATGTTCTGAGATCGCTGAAGCCTAAAATATGACTTTAACCCTTTATCTAACTTGAAAAGCAGACGACACTTGCAAACAAAATTTTTGAATAACTATATTTTTCATTTATTGTCTCAAAAACATAGGTTATGACCCCCTATTGGAACGAGCTCGACGAGCTCGTTCCAAAGAGGGGTCATAACCTATGTTTTTGAGACAAAATATTAAAAAAATAATGAAAAATAATTGGCGAATTTTGTGAATAGCGCTGGCCGGTTTTGGCCGTTACTTTGGGTAAAGGGTTAAAGGTTAAGTTGTGTTTGGAACAAGTCACAAAATTACCGCAGATGAGATTTTTCAGTGTTGGGCTCACTGACAGTGGCATTTGTGGCACTGTGGAAGAAAGATACAAGAACAACTTATTCTGTATTTTCCTGATGTGAATTCCTCTTTGGTTCAATTTCAGCACATCTCAGTCACGTCAGATACTGCACACTGAACCGATACCGCGGTGTACCCCCATAAAAATACAGAAACTGAAACCAAAATTCCAATACTGCCCATCTCTAATAGGGATGTTGGAGAGCCTCCCATTCTTTAACTTTTAATCTGACTGATATTTTATTGAATTTTTGCAGTAAACAAGACTTTTTTAAGAAAACATACAACAAAAGTCAAGATATCAGTGACAACTCTATAATTTATCATATTATATGTTGTTAATCCACTTAATACTGGCACCTTGAATGGTATTGTCTTATGTACCATTATCGACAGGGAAATAGACGAGTCTATGTTCTGTTTATGGGGATTTTTAGTAATAATTCAACCCTCTCGCTCCATAAATACGAAGATGGGAAAGAGTATCAGTAATTCTTTAATCCCACAATTATATAGCCAGTGGCGGCTCAAGAAAGATCGACTTTCTAAATAAGGTATTTTATATTTTAAATATAAACTAGATATTTTGTGGTAAGATGAATTGACCTCACCTCGAATTCCCACACACACACAAAAATCAAAGCCCTCACCTCGAACTCCCACACACAAATATCAAAGCAACACTTCGGAATATCATCACCAAATAAAACACTTTCAAGTTATTTACTTTACGAACACCTCTGCCATTTTTTCTTATTTTAAGTTACCCTGAATTATTCAGGGCTTCAAAAATCAGCCTATAGGCTCATTGTATTGCTCCTCTGCACGGAAATCTTTAGTAAAAGGCGAAAGATTTATACGTGGTTGTAGAGAAACCAGAGCTAATGAAATTGATGCTTTCAATTTGATATATACAAACATTGATATAGATATGCTGTAGTGTTGTTTTTTATTTTGTAAAAGAAAGATTGACTTTCTAACTAAGGTATTTTATATTTTAAAGATTTAACGGCAGTAGAGTAATTAAATATAAAATAGGCATATTATGGAAAGATGAATTGACTTTGATTCATGACCATTTGTTAAAGATTTAACATGTTTAAAGTCATATTGTTATGTGGGGTTTTTTTCCAACTCGAAGGGAGGTAACCCACTATTGCGTCAAAGGACCGAAGTGCTTCATAAAAGGAAATAGAGGTCGCATATCTTTCAACTGCGGCTTCGATGCCATACCAAACGAAGTTTAACCCTTCAAACCTTTATTTTGTTCCCTTTACAACAAAAGGGATATTAAAATAAAATGAATCACGGAATAGCCTAATTACAAAAATGCTTCGAAATAAACATTATCGTTCTTGCCATTGCACTTGCAGTTCCGAACTGAAAGAAGAAACCGAAATGTTCCCAGGTTTTATTTTCTGAAGAGTGAAAGAAGAGAGATAGGCTACTTGATGGAGAGGATAATAGAAAGGATCGTTGTCATGATTTTGATAGTAACTCCATCTACGAAAAGAACGATTCAGTCACATGGTACGTGTATAGTTGAAAGGAATTAACCTTCTGCACAGCAAATTTTCCCCATAATGCAACAAGGAATTTAATTTTTGGCCTAATATTAATAATGGGCGGCGCTTGGGGACTTTATGGGAATTTACTATAGAAAAAAATCCTATGTTCATTTCCCACCATTGCCCATGGGAGGGAGGGGGGGGGGGGGGGGGGCTATGGAAATTTACTATAGGAAAAAGATAGGGTCTCCAAGTGCCTAGGCTACCCACTCTGGCGACTTTTTGATCAAAAAGTCTCCAGAGTGGGTCGGCACTTGGGGCCCCTATATATAGGCCCCTATAGATGGGAATTTACTATATAGGATATTTTTCAACTGCCAGGAATTTTTGGTGTTTTAAAAATGTGTAGGAAAAGTGTAACTAGTCCTATCGATATGTCTGACCTTAAAGTCGTGAGAAGGCTTTTGGTACGGGCCTTCGACGCCGGTGGAGCTGGGAAGAGTACATGTATAGTTGATTCACTGACCAGGTTCCATTCATATAAAAAAATCACTTGTTCCAGTTTGTTGGTTTTTAATCGGTCTTTCCTGCATCGTGGTGGTCACGATTATCTTTGGAGAAAAAATGCACCATTTACACAGAAATACAGGTAATAAATTATCTATTGTAAGGAAATAATTGAGTAGATATTGTCAAGAAAATGTCAAGAGAATTCTTCTCCTAGCACAAATTAAAAAAAAAATTCGGGGGGGGGGGGGTGGCAGCTCCCCTCTAATCGCTTCCCGACTTCGGTGCTCACAGGGTCCGCAACGCCCGTTCTATACACATCACCCCTGGGCCCGTTCTCGCTCTCGGCAGCCCTGCCAATGAAAACGTTTTGTTGGAAATTTTGGAAAAATTAGAATAAATGATATTTAAAATATTAAATTTTGATATAGTCTGCGTTTTCAGGTCCAGTTTAGGACCTATTGAATAACCTAAATGCAGCTTTAATGCTCTGTTTTTTTTTTTTTATTTCATCGTTTAGGCTGAAGGCATATCTAACGCAACAACCAAATCCACCAAGCGTTATAGGCCTACACAAAAGTGGGCCCTAAAATTTCGTCTTCTGTTTATTTTCATTTTCTGCTTCCAAAGCATAGCTTACGGCCTCTCATTGGAGTGAGGTCGTCGACCTTTTTCCAACGAGCAATGTTTCGAAAGCAAAAAAATAACACTTCAGTTCTTCCATTTTTTTAATATGTATATATTTTTTTTAAATAAATTAATTTTTTTTTTCGTTTTTCCAAAATCGCGTTCGATAATGGATTAATGGGGGTTTGAACGACCTTTTAAACAGAGAAGAGAGGGGCACACCTGTCGTACCCGTGAGTTTTATGGGTAAGTCGGAGTTCCACCTCTAGCAGTATGCGTTAAGTGGATCCAACCAACTTCGGTTTCGTTGGGGATAACAAGTCAGTCATTATATCCACGTCTGTCCTTCCTAAAATATCTTGGAGCCGATGAGTTATTCAAACTGTTCAGATGCTCATGCCCGAGACAACAGCCGTGTAAGACATCTAGATGTATCTGCAATGCATCCAAATTAACATGTACAGAAATCTGCTCCTGTCATGCCGCAAATGAATGCCACAACAAGCAAACGGGCACAGGAAAAGATACAAATATTGTACAAAGCGTCAAGTGAAAACTGATATCTCAAGTTACTAGCTGCACAAGTGGCGCACGCCCCCCCCCCCCCCCTACAAATTACAGTGCCCACCCCCTCAAAATGGGAAAATTAAAGCACCTGAGGGCCCAGATTCACTCTGAGGGTGTTGAATTTTCAAAAGTTTCTCGAGGGAGCCCCCCCCCCCCCTCCCTCCACCAATGAGAGGGATACAGTAGGCCTGAGGTGGGAGTGGGTATGACCCTCCCATTGGTGTGGTGTCTTCGGGGAAGACCCCGAACTCCCACTAATGGGGAAGGCCATGCCTACCTCACCTCAGGCCTACGGTCTTCGGATATGCCTGTGGCATAACATAGCACCCCTAAACAATTATGCCCCCTCTCAATAGGAAATCCTAGCTACGCCCCTGAGCTGCACGCTGTTCCAGTGCTTACACTGATTCCCACTGATTTAGGCTCATGTTGCCGTTAACTCACGATTTTGCCATTTAGCCGCGGCGATCGCCATCTAGCCAGCCTTTCTGATGGTAGGCCTAATCTGAGCCCACCCATTGGTAGTCTGAGGTGAACCGGGAATCGCACTTCGGTGTGCAATTTATAGAATAGTCACAAACATTTCAAGGCCATCTTCTAGTTTCACAATGATGTTATCCTTACCGTAGCCTTTATTGTGGATTTGAAAACGACCATCTGGGCGGCCATCTTTGGATTTAAAATTTCCTACCAAAACTAACTTTTGATTGGTGTTCAACTTATTTTTGTTACAGCGGTCATATATACAATCGAAAAAGTTATTTGTCGCTTCAAAGTGTTTCCTAAGAAGACTTATCAACCCAACAATAGAAAATCCGCCATTCATCATGGTAGCCACCTTATTTTGGAGCCCATATCTCTTTTTCCCCAAGGCTGTTCCGAGACATTATGAAGGGCTAGAAAATATTTAAAAAATATAGATGCAGCATTACACTGCAAAAAATATAGGTTCTCTTTAGAACCAAAACTGGTTCTAATCTTGTCCCTGAGATGGAACCAGTCCTGTTTAAACAGTATTTATTCCAAATCAAATAAATTTACCAAGATTAGCATTCGGTTTTAACAGCATATTACATGAACTGAAGTAGATTCAGCAGTACACTTAGAGCTTATTCAAAGCAGTCGCCAAACATTTTGAAACAAAGGAGATATGAACAGTTGGCATATCGAACCAGTTTTCGTTCTGTGTAGAACCAAAACTGGTTCGATATGCCAACTGTTCATATCTCCTTTGCTTAATAATGATTTGAGACAACCTCGTATAAGCTCTAAACTTACGGCTGAAACCCCCTCAATTTATGTTTAACTCTGTTAATATTTAATGTTAATCTTCATAAATTTATTTGATTTGAAATAAATACTGTTTTAGTCTGTTTAAACAGAACTGGTCCCATTTCAGGGACAAGATTAGAACCAGTTTTAGTTCTAAAGAGAATCTATATTTTTTGCAGTGTAGGCGATCTGACAAACTGCGGGGAAAGACAAACGATCAATAATAATATAGTATATAGTACGTGGAGTGTGTATTATCACTAAATCACCCGCAGAGTGGAGATTCCACCCAAGCAATAATTACAAATTTGTTGCAAATCATAACAAGCACAGGCAAAGTTTCAACCAACGGACCTCCGGGTTAAACCCGGAGGTCCATTGGCTGAAACATTGCTTGTGTTTTTTATCCATATGTATAAAATTTGAAAGTTATAGTTTGGGTGATAACTCCACTCCACGGGTGATTTAGTAACAATCCACTCTCCACGTACTGTATACACAAACCAACACCGATACCTCTTGAGCTGGTCACCTTTCGGACGCGGCTAATAGGGTATCCTGGTGGGTTTTGATACATATCTTTACAATACTGATTGTGGGGTTGAACGAAGCTTTTACAGGGAAACATGCGCAATCAGATGTCGCACAAACACGAAAATGTCCCAACTGACCAAGTACGCTTAGTTTACATTGACAGTTCTTCATTTCCTGGTAGTATGTATACACTTGAAATTAAATCTGCTCGCTTTTATGTATATTTTTGCAGGCCAAGAATGTTCACAAGGAGATACAGTCGGGCAGCGAATCGATGGAAACTTGACAGCATCGCCCTTTGGAGGTAAGCATCTATAAATTTTATGAAGATACAATCAGAATAGGCGAGATGGTGGAGAAACATAGGTAGTAACCCCAGGGCCCGGGAATTCGAAGGGGAAGGCACGACCGAGGATTAGCAAGACAAGTTACCCTCTGAAATGGAATAAAACTGCCAACCATTTACAGGTGGAATTTATCTGTTATCTATATAATATATTCACTCGGAGAACAAAAATGTCGAAGTGGTTGCCCAGATTTATTTTTCCGACGGCAAGTAAAAATTTCCGACAGGGTCGTTCATAAGGGGGCGGTTCGCCCCCACCTCGGAACATCCACCAGCTTCGGGCCTGTCACCGGGTTTTTGTTAGTTCCAGTCTATAGCCAACAAAACCCGATGTTTCGAACTCGAAAATTGATAACAAAATATTGTTATCATAAAATGCGGACAAACTCGGAAAATGGGGCCATTGGCGTACGCAGGCAAAATGAAGTTTGTGTATATGTACGTGGGGGTGGGGGTGGGGGAGAAATACCCCCCCCCCCCCCGACACACAGACACTCATCATTTCACCTCATACTGTGTTACGTGCATTGTAAAAGTGGAGAGTATTCCCCGGGAAACAACATTAACTTTTCATGCGAACTTGGGCACCCCGAGTACTTTTTGAAGGCTCAAGTTTCCGGAAAATGGATAAATAGCCATAGCAAAAACGACCCGATAAATATCAGAGTGAGAGTACATGGTCCAGTTTTATAAATGGGCATAACCCTTTACCTAACATGAAAAGCAGACGACACTTGCAAAAAAAAATTCTTGAATAACTAATTCTTTTCATTTTTTGTCTCAAAAACATAGGTTATGACCCCTCGTTGGAACGAGCTCGTTGAGATCGTTCCAACGAAGGGTCATAAGCTATGTTTTTGTGACAAAAAATAAAAAAAATAACGAAATTTAATTGGCGATTTTTGAGAATAGCGCTGGCCATTTTTGGCCGTTACGTTAGATAAAGGGATAAATATATGTAAGGCTGACATTTTCTATGGAAAAGTGTGGGTAGAATACCCCCCCCCCCCCCGCCCCGGCTACGCTACTGAATTGGGCGAGTTTGGCAGGTATACCAGACTGCAGGAGAAATCAAACCATGCGTACCCTTATCCAGGTGTACCAACCTAATTCATCCCCACTGTTCGAATTCACCCAATTTAGACCACTACCAATGTGGGTCGGTCTGTAACCTACATTAAAAAGTATTAAAACAATAACTCATTATTGTAGTATTAATGTACTGTGTGAATATAATGTTTTGTCTAACATTGTAGGCTATTTAATGAAAGATTACGTCATTGATTGCTGTGGGGGACTGACGGCGTGGGAATACTATGGAATGGCCTCTATTGGATTAATACAGCTGCAAGTATGGAAACCAGTGGATCCAGAAAACAACGTATATCAACTGAGAGGAAAGAGAGATGTGTTTTCTTTCGGTAGTATTTTCCTCAATACAGTAAAATATCCACGAAGTAATGCACTTTGGCCAGGAGCGAACTGGGTCAAGAAAACGCTGCCGGGAAACGTATAAAGGGGGCCCCGGACCCGAACAAAATTTTAAACTGAAAGAACGCTGCTTCCTTCCATCTGAGCGATCAATGGCTGGCTGTCCACATAGAGGACGTTTTCGATAGCCCTTTTGTACCATCTTTGTCGCTCATTTGGCAAAAATGGTTGCACCAAAGGGTCCGGGACGCATCAGGCCGACCATAGTGCGGCTCAATGGGAGAAAAGAAAGAACGCTGTTTCCTTGCATCTATCGATTAATGGCAGACTACACTATTTATTTATTTATTTATTGGTGTTTAAGGTCATATACTTTTGCACAATGACTAATCATGGACGTGGCAGTTTTACGGGAGGAGGAAGCCGGAGTACTAGGAGAGAACCACCGAGCAACGACGAGCAGCTGCCAGTTTTCTAACATCGAAACTCCGCCCTGCAGCACAGGCAGGGTTAGAGAGGTTGAAGACATGCGTACCATCGACGTGCAGTACGCCTTAGTACACGACGTCATCGTGGGGTTAAGTGCCTTGCCCAAGGACACAACGCGGGAGTCCGAATTAATCGCTCAGACGGTCACCCATCCAATGATTAACCGGGCTCGACGTTGCTTAACTTCGGTGATCTGACGAGAACCGGTTACCGCAACGCCACCGCGCCCCCTGGCAGACGACACTGCTGATATATCGAAATGCCCCCTATGTGGACTGCCAATGGCGGTCCACATAGAGGGGATTTCGATAAACCGACAGTCTATGCAATAAGATCCATTTCGCCTTTTGATAATTTTCAAGAAATTTCATGCGCCAACACGTGGGCTGTGTAAATTGGGGGGGGGGGGGGGGGGGGCTGAGTGGCTCCCAGTAGGGGGGGGGGGGCGCACCGGAAAATTTCCGGCCAGTCCGTCTCTGACTTTGGCTGCCAAAAGATGCTACCTTAACCCTTTTAGTCAACAGTCAGGATACCAAAATTTATTATTTTATTTTCCGACACGAGGTGACCCTGGCTGTCGAAGGTGTCGTTAAACTCCAATAAATAAATTAATATTATTTTAATTATTGTTTTTTCCAACTTTTTCCACCAAAAAGTCCACAACACCACATCATGTGACCCCTCATTGGAACGAGCTCGTTCCAATGAGGGGTTACATAATGTTATTTTGTTGAATTTTTTTTTAATATATATTTTGTTCATCTGTTCAATTCGTAAATTACGTTGCCGCTCTCTATCCCGCTATAGTACTTTTTACGGATGGGAAGATGGGAAGATTGTGTAACCGCGTTGTCGGTCACTTAATTTTTTTTCTACTGGGATTGAACTTTGAACGATGTCTAAGTCTTTTGTTACATTTAAAACATGATTTGTTTGGGATTCCAGTCGATTCAGACCAAGTTGGATATTTCCTTATTTAGAACGAAATTCACTCTACAAATAGACAAAACTACATGTATGTTTCAATGAGTCATTTTGTATTCAATTCGTCAGATGTGCGTAGAAAGAAAACGTCTCGACCTTCGGTCTCGACGTTTTCTTCCTACGCACATCTGACTCATTGAATACAAAACGACTCATTGAAACATACATGTGGTTTTGTATTTATTACATGTCCCAAGCACCTACTGACCTAATTTTCTTTTCTATCAACGGTGGTAAACACCATGCACTTTATGCAGTCGCATTGCATAAAAAAGTTCCGGTTGGAACAGGTTGGTGTGCAATACGGAATTCCGTATTGCACAGCCGTATTGCACGCCGTATTGCATAAGAGAGACTGCATGGGCATGTAATAAATTGTTATTTCCAACAACCATCGTATTTCATTCAAAACTTAATTTATATGCACTGATGTTACAAAAATAACAATTTAAAAATACTACAAAAACAGATATGCTAAGGACAAACTGGAAGAAACTTGAAATGACTATAATAACAGATAGTTATAGTAAGCTATTAGGAAGATTAGAATGAATTCGTTAATTACTTAATCTGTAGTATCTGCATGGTAGATAACTGATCTGAATAGAGGTTTAAGGCATAGATTTACACGTGCGAAAATGTTCCAAAACCTTCAAGTACTTTTCAGAAAAATAAAAAATCACTGGTCTCAGTCCGGATCTAATTCTCCATACACTTCATGTAAGATGTGATATTCTCGATATCTCTACTTGTTTCAGGAATATTTGGCTAGTGTACAACCAATTATAGAGACCCCCCCCCCCCCCCCCCCCCCCACGCGAGGAATGAAAGAAAAGGCTATATTCGTTTGATAACTTCTAATTTTAACAAGAACTCCAGGAAGTTACTGTCCTAACTCATGCATTTCACTCCTCTGTCGAGAAATAAGAAAAGGATTAATGGCATCTCATTGGAACAGGCTAGCCAGCTCATTCCAATGAAAAAGGCTATTGAAGAAATGATTTTCGTTTTAATTCATGTGAGGTAAAGGTGTAATGTAAGTTATCTCCGACAACATGCATGGAAAATGGAGATTTAATACCTGGATGTCGGTTTTTAAACACCGAGCCGCAGGCGAGGTCTTTAAATGATACATCTAGGTATTAAATCTCCATATACCATACATGTTGGCGGAGATAACGTTTTTGTCCCGTTTGAAACACAATAGAAACATAGGAGAAACAAGTTTGTGGACGCATTTCTCACGCTCCACAGTCAGTTGGACCAAATTCGCGAATAATTGTTTTGTTTTTACAAACGCCGAAGACAACAGATAGAGTTACGTCCCTTGGGTCGTTAAGGGAACGAGTAAACAGTATTTTGTTGACATGTCGTCCCCTGAGTTCCAATGTGTTCCATGTTCCAATTGGCACATAGAACACATTGGAACTCAGGAACTATTTTTCTCAAGTTGTTTCATTTAATTAACGGACTATTTAATTTATAACGGCAAAATATGATTGAATTGTCGGAAATCTGATGATATTTGTGACTATTACAGGTTTTTTAGTTCGATTTTAAAATCGAGGCGAACAAAAGCAAAAGGCTTTCATTTAAACCATATGACCCCGATGTTTCGCGTGTGCTTATACCCTGCATGTTGTTCGCTCTCATGCACCTTGTATGTTGGGTGCGCCCTTTGCCATGGCTATTTGTCCAAGGCATTCTGACCAAACAAAATATAGAATTTATCGGGATATAGGGACAATGTGGTTTAACCCTCCTAGAAATACAATGGATGTTTTTGTGACAATCATCAACTATCCACGAAGTGCATAAATACAGGCGGTAAGTGGTAAGTCATTACGACCGTGGCGATCTTTTGCGTAAAAAAAAATTTAAAATAAAAAAAACTCGAAAACTGATGATGCACTTTATGTTTCAGGTGTATCTATGAAGAGTGTTGCTTTAGGTGAGCTGTCTATAGCTGTTAGACCCGGTGACGTCATTGGATGGTGAGTATCATTTAAATGGAAAACCATAACCCCACATAACATGGACCAAATTGGTAAAGTGAGGGCGTTATAGAATTGAATTAAATTTATTTATTTAACCCTTTACCCAACGAATCGCCCGCATCCGCCCGCGTAATATGCAAATTGAGCAGTTGAAAAAATTAAAATTTTTAAAATATTTCAACAAAACCATATCATGTGACCCATCATTGGAACGAGCTCATTGAGCTCGTTCCAATGAGGGGTCACATGATATGGTTTTGTTGAAATATTTTGAAAAATTTTAAAAAATTATTTTTCAAATAATACATTTTGATATCGTCTGCGTTGGGTAAAGGGTTAACAACATAACAACAAATGTCAATATGTTTTAAAGATTATAAAAGTATAATACAAAATAATATTATTATGCTGGCAAAGTTTCAACAATATATTATGAAAATCGTAGGAGGCGGGGGGAGGGGGGTGGGAGCTTAGCTAGGTCGGGGTCATTCCATAGAGACGTTTCCCACAACGAAACGGGTATTCGAATACCACCCTTTGAACAGGGACGTGGCTAGAGGTTTCCGATTGGGAGGGTGTAGGGTAGTGAATTTGCAACTAGGGGGAGAGACTGGGGGGGGGGGGAGCCCCCTCCCGGTCCCTCCCCATAGTTGGAAATTCACTACCGAGAAAGATATTGAAAATGAAGCCATGAAAGGGGGCATAAAATTGATTCTAGTAACTAAAATGCCAACACATTTATGATAGAATTATCAGGTTATTATTATTTGGTATTATTCTAGGAACTGAATATGTGCTAAACAAATGCTCAAGCTTAGAACTTTGAACAATTCACACTGTCCTAACATTAAATCAGATCTTATGCAGGGGTGATAAAGTTTCGATGTTTCATCATTTTGTTACTGTGAATTGTGGAATTAACTCAGGATAACGATTTTACATGATGTGGTTTTCCTGAGTGCATTTCGGGGATTTTTTTTTTATATTACGATAAGAAACGTACTATAGAAATCTCGTACCGATTGACATCATGCATCCTTATGAAGCCTGATATTGCGTACACTGTAGTTGTAAATATTATATAACAGCTAGAAATTTTGGTGATTTGAAACCGAGTTGGGTTTTTGGGAAGTAAAGGAGACATCAGCATCGCGAAAGAAGCTCTAAAATCCAGACAGATCTAATTTCCAACAACTCATGACTTGCCTTCCGAATTTCCAACTATAGGAAATTTTGGCCAGGATAGTGGGGGGGGGGGGGGGGGGGGGGGCACTCCCACCCCCGTCGCTACGTCATTGCCTGTGACATTCAAACATAATATACATACTGTATTCGGTTCCAAGTCTGTAGGAGGCGACTTCATATATTGGGCCAAAAACACTCTGAAGTGCTGTGATTCGCGATGTTAGGTACAATATCCACGGTACGATACATTTTGAACGATAATATTTAACCCTTTACCTAACATGAAAAGCAGACGACACTTGCAAAAAAAATTCTTGAATAACTAATTTTTTTCGTTTTTTGTCTCAAAAACATAGGTTATGACCCCTCGTTGGAACGAGCTCGACGAGCTCGTTCCAACGAGGGGTCATAACCTATGTTTTTGAGACAAATAATGAAAATATTTTGAAAATTAATTGGCGATTTTTGAGAATAGCGCTGGGCGGTTTTGGCCGTTACGTTGGGTAAAGGGTTAAAATAATAAATTTTGATATTGTCTGCGTTTGGTAAAGGGTTAATGGCAATAGAAAATTATCGCTTGTGTATTTGCAGGAGGACGAGTTCCGCTTCTATGATTGGGTATGAAGCCGGAAATGGAAAAAACAGTCAAAATTATTTCCAACCAAACATGGCTGGGTTATTACCCGGTGAAAATTTCATATTTCCTTCAGACCCAGTGGTGAACCGGACGTATTCGATATTTGGACACCTGGAAAAGGGTAAGATGTAGTTTGACAAGCTGCGAAGAAAATGAAGTGTGACTGAAAGAAGTATTACCTGCCATAATTAAGTTTGCCAGGACCCTTTTTGCACGAGCGACCTTTTTTTCCGACCCAGGAACAATATACGTCATAATTTCATTACATAGGATGGCCACCAAGTGAATGTTTGGGGTAAACCAATGTTTTCAACGTGCAGCCCACAGACCCTTAATGTGTCTACCCCCAAATAATAAATATGGGCTCTTCCAATTGCTGTCGGTGAACCGACATGGAAGATACCACTAGGTTTTCAAAGGGTTAAGAATCTCCACAAGTAAAATATTGTGTCATGAACTCTTATCTTGTGGTTGAAGATCATACCATTTCCGATAATGTATCTCTAAATTTCTGTTGGAAATTATGAGGCCACCATGTATTGTTTGTTTATTTGTGTTCAAGGTCACTTTCAGCACCTGTAGCTATATCATGACCACAGCAACTTTAACGCCACGTTCCGGATCCCTTTATATCAGTAAAACAGAACTTGTTGACCACAGTAAACAAGCACTGCTCCACTTCTCGGGGTTCTCGTGTGGGTTTGAAGTATTAAGTAGGCGTGTATCCCCACCTCACCTTACATAGAAAATGCTGCAACCCAGCATAACGGATCAAACCGATTAGCGTTGTTCACAAGGAATTGCCATTCAAATCTCATTATATTTTCATTTTTTTTACTTAAAAACGTCTCTTATAACCACTCACAGGAACGAGCTATTGATCTCGTTCCAAGCTATATTGTTTTGGCAAAATGAAGACTTAGTAATTGAAGAGTTTTTGTTAAAGTGTCGTCTGCTCTTCGTGTTGGTGCAGATGCAATATAATTTGGACGAAACCAAAAGTCTTATCAATAAATATATTATTCGGGTTTTCCGATCATATCCTGCACTCCACATATCATCCACGTATTATAAGTTACAGGACGTTTACTTGCCAGGTATGACATCATGTGAGGCAAAGTGAGAATAATACTGATCGCGCTGAGCCTCACAAAATGACGCCCAGCAGAGGGGGTGTATGGGCTCATACACGGTCACTGGCAGTGTATGGACCCAATCCGATAGCCGGTTCCCCATTGAATAGCCTGATGTCGCATAGTCCACCGATGCTATTAGAGCACGTTGACTGGCCAAATTAAACATGTGGCATGATAATTCTATATGTAGCCCTTTTTGCAAGAAACAATGTACTACACATGCTTCTTTTATAAGCAGTGGAAGGGCATCGTAACTATACCTTACATGCTTCTTGTACAACCAGCGAGAGGGCGTTCAAAAAGGAAAAACATCTCCGTGGGCAAGGAGAAAAAGAAGTATCTAAAAAACAGAGAAGCCTAAATGAATCTGCTCATTTACCTATAGGACTGTCACAGTTCTACTCCGACAAAAAATCTACATGACGTCCCTATGTTCTCAGTCTTCCTTCGCATGAGAAGCCAATGCTCTTTTCACGTTTCACTGTAATCAGTGTTTGGTGAATCTTAACAGAAAAACTATCAAATGTGATGAAAGAGACTGGAGGTAAATAACATCATTCACCTGTGCATTGCAGACGCAACATTTGGCCTGTCTTAATGAATGATGGAAGACCAAAGTTGGGCTTCGATCTCTAACGTTCTTTTATGAGACAAAACATTTTCTTCACACACACACGCAAAATATTCTCACAAGTTGTTTGAAAAAGATTTAATACCTTTCTATAAGGTATTAGTGACATTTTAAAAATATGAAAAACTCTTTTTCATTACAGCATTGCCTCCTACTTTTGAAAATCTACCGTCCAATATAACGTTACAAAATTATTCATCTGGGGATGTGATCTTTTCTGTAGCCGTTGTGGCCGAGTTCTTGGCTGTTTTTGAAACTGTGGAGTTCCAGATACTTGAAAATTATCATGTTCAACATCTTACCATCAACAAACAGACAGGTACGCTTATTTAATTTTCCGTTTTTCACCTAATGTTTAACCAAACTTCACGTTCATCTGTTCGAACTGCGTATTATTTCTAATTGAAACGAGCCTTGTCGATCAATTATGAATCAGAAGGCGTACTTTGTTATAAAAATCCTGATCGTATTCTTTTCATATGTTAGCAGTTGGATTTCAACCATCACTCTGTTAAATGGTCAAATCGGTAACTTATTTTATTATAGGACAATACTTTTCCACCGCGAGTAATTTGGTTTTCTTGTTTATTTATTTGAGTTTTGGGATACTTGCGGCATCTGCAATTGCATCATCGCCGGCCCATAAATCGTACAGTCAACTTAGCTAATGATACCCGCGCTACCCACTTCGGGGGACGTCCGTCCTTGATGATAGTTTCCAGGCTATAACCACAGAAGTGACCGGGTACAAAGCACAAAATAGAAAGTTTTCAGACGTTCTTCATTCGCAGATTCAAGTTGAATTAAATCGACGACATCAGATAACTGTTGAACAGTTGGACTACCATCTCCCATCAGAATATTTAAGTTAGCTTTCTGCAATTATGAGAGTTATTGTGAAGTTAGTGAACCTTTATGCTTATGTTATACGGATTTATGCATGCTCTTAAGTCACCATTCAAATTCGGTAAGGAATTCAACGCCGTTTTGCCTGAAACCAGCCTAGCCCTTAAATAGTCCATTATACGTTCAGATTCACTCGTTTGAAATATTTTAGTTGACCGGAAGTGAACCGTAGGTTCGCTTTTCCGACCAATTGAAATACTCCAGGCGATTGAATTAAAAAATACCATAAAAATTCATTTTCTTTGAATCAGCGCAAGAAATGTTTTTCAATCGGGACTTGACTTGACCGAATCTTTGATGGCATTACCATTAGGAATGAGACGCACCACAACCGTAGTTTCATGATTACGCCGTGTAGTTCCACTAATTGTGTTACAGTAGAATCCTCTTAATTGAATATCTATTTTGCCAGTGAAAATTATTCATTTAACAGGAGTATACAATTGACAGGGATTTGGTCAGTTTCCTGAGTTCTGGGAGGAAACTGAGCATTTATTCTATTATATCTTGTTTGACAGAGCTCATAGAGCTCTGTCAAACAAGATATAATAGAATAAATGCCTGTATTGGATGTAGTGAGGCCAAAAAGGTTGATAAATAAGGGGAATTTGGTGCGTGTCACAGAGATTTTTTCGACATATTACAAAAATTTATATACAATTAACAGGAGTTTACTCTAAAACCCATATGCAATTAACAGATCAAATTTGTACTGAAGGTATGGTAAATGGTTTTGTGTTTGAAAATTATATTCAATTAACAGGGTTATACAATTAAGAGATATCCAATTAAGTGGGCTCCACTGTAGTATATTAGTCGTTTCGTAGTGAATTAAATACTTCTTTTTTGGTATGTTTATAATTGGAGCACGAAAGAATATCTGGATATCTCTTTAACCCTTTACCCAATCTAACGGCCAAATCCGGCCAGCGTTATTCACAAAAAACACCCATCAATTATTATTATTATCTTTCTTTTTTTGTCTAAAAATCATGGTTTATGAACCCTCATTGGAAGGACTCGTTGAGCTCGTTCCATTGAGGGGTCATAAGCTATGTTTTTCAGGAAAAAAATTAGTCGAAAATTTCGTTTGCAATTGTCGTCTGCTTTTGGGGTTAGGTAAAGGGTTAAGTGAGTGAACATCACGTTATAGCAACGGTAGTCAGCGCGCAAACGCCACGAAAAAGCGGATAAACAAAGAGCCCAACACAGCGTCGCAATCCTTACATAATTAGATTGATGGACTGAGAGTTTGGGGTTTATTGTATCCGGTCAAGTCTGATATCCACAGACCTGTATTAGAATATGCGCATTATAGTGTAGGTCAGCTACCCGAAAGTCATGACTGTAGCAGGGCAGCCACGACGTTCGAATAGCTGAACTAATTAAAGTGGTATTTTGGGGCACATGCCACGAAACCGAAATTCACTTGCAACACACACTGTCTTAAGAGTAAACTTTATCATTCAGTTTTTTTTTTCGAAATATGGGGCCCCAATATCCGAATATTAAATCTGCCTGTATGCTTTGTGTTGCAGGGTGATATGATCAGACTTCTATGCATTTGCAGGTGAGCTTGTTGTCCTTGATGAAATACCCAGTGGAAACATCACTGTTAGCATAGACGTTGTGCATCCTTGTGGAGCATCGTCACAATCTACACTCAACATATATATACCCGAAGATGCTGAATTTGCTCTTGTAACAGTTACAAGTACTTCTTTTAGTCCCGAGTTTTTTTCGTCCACTGCAGTGATCGACCCCGAGCAGTCTAACGAGGCAACTGGATTTGAACCAATCATCTTCTCAACCGGATTAGTAGGTTCCGAACACTCGCTTTTCGAATCAACAGCTGGGCTTTATCCTACAATACCAGCCACTGCTTGGAATTCAGAATACTTTTCTACAAGTTCACCCAGTGAATCCGATTTAAAAACGATGAAAAGTTCTTCAAGTTTTATCACCCATGTGACTGGCAGTTCATTCGAGATGACTAGGATGCCTGATGATTTCTCACTTGTCTTGAACAGTATCTTATCCAACACTGAAACAGTGATATCAATGTTGAATTCAAATGTTGTCAGCAATGTAGATCAGCAAATACCATTTATGGAGATATCACTTCTAACTACCGCGTTGTCATATAACCAGGATTCTTTTTCAACATATAGTAATTCGGGTGAGTCCTCAATAACGGATAGAGTAGCTGTCTTAAATATCACAACAGAAACTACCAGCTTTATTACTCCATCAACACCAATTACCATGCATACTGGGTCAGATAATGTACTTTATCCTACATGGATACTGCATGAATATTATCACACATCGGATACGGTCAATTTGCAGGATTCATTTCCAGTAAGTGATACACATATACTTCAGGCGACACCTTCACAAGAACTTTTCGAATCTACATATTTGGCCTTGTCTGTAAATTCTGATACCACTTTGACAGCTACCCCGTTCTTTGAAATCGGATCAGCTCCCACGTACCTCTCGGCGTCTTCTGTCGAGTCTTTTAGCCAATCATCAACAAATGAAATCCTACGTGTTGTGTCGACGCCATTTGGACCCTTGCAATTATCTTTAACACTTATGTTAGCAACCACACCAAGAGAAGAAATAGAAATAAAATTAACAACTAGTGTGTTTTCAACTTCTGGACCATCAGAAACGACGGCCAGTGTGATACACGAAACTCAACATAATACATTAGAAACGAGTATTTGTATTACTGAATACAAAACAAGTACTAATGGAATAACCGAATCGGTAATTGGCACGTCCACATTGATTACTGCTGATATCGGAAACGCCACGCCGTTACTGGAATCGCTCACAATGAGTGCTCAGACTTCAACAGAGATACCCGTATCTCCAACATTTGCACCAACCTCGTCATCGTATCCAAGTAGACTATTCTTTTCTGCGATTGGTGCTGTTGGGGGAATGGGAATTATTGCTACTATATCTGCAACTGTGTTACTTGTTAGAAAAGGGTAAGTTTGTGTTCAATATTTTTCAGAAAAATGTGACATTAACTATAAGCATCACTTAATACCAATTGCGTACATGGGGTCGCGGTGGCGCTGTGTAATAAGGCGCACTGCACGTCGACGGTGCACCTGTCCTTACCCAATGCTGACCCGGCTTGAACGGAGTTAGCACGTTGGGAAGTCTGACTGTTGCTCGCCGCTGCTCTGTGGTTCTGTCGCGGTTCCCCGGCTTTATCCACCCGTAAAACTGTCTGGCACGAAGTGACCCCTGGTTGTCGAAAGTATCTTTAAAATGCAATAAAAAAACTACAAGCTTTGAAAACCTGGTATACGTTTCTATAGTCAATGATACATTTTCATGGCCAGATTTCTGTGTAAGCCGAGCTTGTATTCCACAGGCCTGGCATTTTCAGGAGAACGATTTATTCGCTCGCTTTCTGCTCCCCTTAAAAATTAAGGAGGGCGAAAACTAGCCCCAAGGCCACAGAACATAATGGTTAACATATTCCTAAAACCCACATCTTTTCAGATCTCTGCTATGTTGGTTGTCTTTGTATGGCGGCCACACTGCCCCTCCCACACCTCCGGGCATTGCCGAAGCTCGGGGGTGTGGGAGGAGCAGTGTAGCCGTCTGACCGAGACTACCTTGTTAGCGGCACCAAATAAAATGCACAGAGCCCACTAGGCAGAATTCATTAATAGTAAAACTTCATTTTGCCACTTTTAGCTTTCGAACTAATCGCTCGCCTAGGCCATGCGAGGGGAGCGATTTTTAGCCCTCCTGCATTTTTAAGAATGCCCGGACTGATTCCACTCATAAGTGTATTAGAGATGTTTGGAAAGGGCGAAGAAGGACCACGGGCGTCGGGAAGATGACCGATTGGGGTGGAAGTTTAAACCTGATTTGTACCGACTGTGATTGCTCAAGTACCGACTGATCAAATATTGCAGCTACACCATCAAGATATGCCTTCAGCGAAGATGAACTTTTGAATATTTTAATCAAAAAAACCTCAAGACTTCATTGACATTTATTTTTTTGCGGATAAATAAATATACATGTTGTGGTCGTGACGCAACATCTTAACTTTTTGAGGTCTGAATTATTTTTTGGTGGTATAAATTTGTTTGCCACAGGCACTCTCCAATAATTTGTCTCAAAACAAATATATATATCAAAAATATTATTTGCGTTTGACTGAATTGGAAACAAGAGCAAGAAAAATGCTGGCCTTTGCTCTGGTACCCTCATTTTTTTGAAAGCCCTGATAGTGGCTTCTTGCACTCAACCAGTTAATTAACACGCGCTGTACCGGTACGCTAAAATGGTCATACTGGGTCCCAAACAGCCCGAATCATGTACTGCAGATTCCTGTTGTATAACTGACAGTGCATGTGACACAAGTACAACTATCAAATCAAGTTTTGTAAGAAATGTCTACAAGCGGGAGCGAAATGATATTTAAAACTCGAGTCCAGATGAAAGTGCCCGACCCCCACCTTATCGATAACGGGTTCCCAAGAAGAACATGACGGGTTATCATTCTGTGTTTACATAATAACACTTTGGCCGGTCGCTGATTCGTCCCGGTTCTCGGGTGAGAAGGCCCGTGTTACCCCTGTGCTCCCAGCTGCCTCCCTACTCCCACGCTTCTTCTCTCCTCCCAACACTCGGAGACGAACTGCTTGATGACATCCCTTACCCCATTCTTCCCAATCTCTCCGATTAGCATATTAACCTCTCCTTTGAGTCACTAGCTAACCACATGCCCTTTATTCCCCTATTCCACTTCCTAATTATACTCCCAGTGAATCTTATTCTTTTAGACTGGTATTTTGGGCATTCTAAAAGAAAGTGTTCCAGGGTCTCCACCACGCCTAAATTACACATCCGGCACTCCTTTTCAGAATTTTCCCCTCAGCTCTAGAGAAAGCGACATCAGCTTGAACAACAGTGACACCCCCCAGTGACTTAAAAACGTCTCTTATAACCACTCACAGGAACGAGCTATTGATCTCGTTCCAAGCTATATTGTTTTGGCAAAATGAAGACTTAGTAATTGAAGAGTTTTTGTTAAAGTGTCGTCTGCTCTTCGTGTTGGTGCAGATGCAATATAATTTGGACGAAACCAAAAGTCTTATCAATAAATATATTATTCGGGTTTTCCGATCATATCCTGCACTCCACATATCATCCACGTATTATAAGTTACAGGACGTTTACTTGCCAGGTATGACATCATGTGAGGCAAAGTGAGAATAATACTGATCGCGCTGAGCCTCACAAAATGACGCCCAGCAGAGGGGGTGTATGGGCTCATACACGGTCACTGGCAGTGTATGGACCCAATCCGATAGCCGGTTCCCCATTGAATAGCCTGATGTCGCATAGTCCACCGATGCTATTAGAGCACGTTGACTGGCCAAATTAAACATGTGGCATGATAATTCTATATGTAGCCCTTTTTGCAAGAAACAATGTACTACACATGCTTCTTTTATAAGCAGTGGAAGGGCATCGTAACTATACCTTACATGCTTCTTGTACAACCAGCGAGAGGGCGTTCAAAAAGGAAAAACATCTCCGTGGGCAAGGAGAAAAAGAAGTATCTAAAAAACAGAGAAGCCTAAATGAATCTGCTCATTTACCTATAGGACTGTCACAGTTCTACTCCGACAAAAAATCTACATGACGTCCCTATGTTCTCAGTCTTCCTTCGCATGAGAAGCCAATGCTCTTTTCACGTTTCACTGTAATCAGTGTTTGGTGAATCTTAACAGAAAAACTATCAAATGTGATGAAAGAGACTGGAGGTAAATAACATCATTCACCTGTGCATTGCAGACGCAACATTTGGCCTGTCTTAATGAATGATGGAAGACCAAAGTTGGGCTTCGATCTCTAACGTTCTTTTATGAGACAAAACATTTTCTTCACACACACACGCAAAATATTCTCACAAGTTGTTTGAAAAAGATTTAATACCTTTCTATAAGGTATTAGTGACATTTTAAAAATATGAAAAACTCTTTTTCATTACAGCATTGCCTCCTACTTTTGAAAATCTACCGTCCAATATAACGTTACAAAATTATTCATCTGGGGATGTGATCTTTTCTGTAGCCGTTGTGGCCGAGTTCTTGGCTGTTTTTGAAACTGTGGAGTTCCAGATACTTGAAAATTATCATGTTCAACATCTTACCATCAACAAACAGACAGGTACGCTTATTTAATTTTCCGTTTTTCACCTAATGTTTAACCAAACTTCACGTTCATCTGTTCGAACTGCGTATTATTTCTAATTGAAACGAGCCTTGTCGATCAATTATGAATCAGAAGGCGTACTTTGTTATAAAAATCCTGATCGTATTCTTTTCATATGTTAGCAGTTGGATTTCAACCATCACTCTGTTAAATGGTCAAATCGGTAACTTATTTTATTATAGGACAATACTTTTCCACCGCGAGTAATTTGGTTTTCTTGTTTATTTATTTGAGTTTTGGGATACTTGCGGCATCTGCAATTGCATCATCGCCGGCCCATAAATCGTACAGTCAACTTAGCTAATGATACCCGCGCTACCCACTTCGGGGGACGTCCGTCCTTGATGATAGTTTCCAGGCTATAACCACAGAAGTGACCGGGTACAAAGCACAAAATAGAAAGTTTTCAGACGTTCTTCATTCGCAGATTCAAGTTGAATTAAATCGACGACATCAGATAACTGTTGAACAGTTGGACTACCATCTCCCATCAGAATATTTAAGTTAGCTTTCTGCAATTATGAGAGTTATTGTGAAGTTAGTGAACCTTTATGCTTATGTTATACGGATTTATGCATGCTCTTAAGTCACCATTCAAATTCGGTAAGGAATTCAACGCCGTTTTGCCTGAAACCAGCCTAGCCCTTAAATAGTCCATTATACGTTCAGATTCACTCGTTTGAAATATTTTAGTTGACCGGAAGTGAACCGTAGGTTCGCTTTTCCGACCAATTGAAATACTCCAGGCGATTGAATTAAAAAATACCATAAAAATTCATTTTCTTTGAATCAGCGCAAGAAATGTTTTTCAATCGGGACTTGACTTGACCGAATCTTTGATGGCATTACCATTAGGAATGAGACGCACCACAACCGTAGTTTCATGATTACGCCGTGTAGTTCCACTAATTGTGTTACAGTAGAATCCTCTTAATTGAATATCTATTTTGCCAGTGAAAATTATTCATTTAACAGGAGTATACAATTGACAGGGATTTGGTCAGTTTCCTGAGTTCTGGGAGGAAACTGAGCATTTATTCTATTATATCTTGTTTGACAGAGCTCATAGAGCTCTGTCAAACAAGATATAATAGAATAAATGCCTGTATTGGATGTAGTGAGGCCAAAAAGGTTGATAAATAAGGGGAATTTGGTGCGTGTCACAGAGATTTTTTCGACATATTACAAAAATTTATATACAATTAACAGGAGTTTACTCTAAAACCCATATGCAATTAACAGATCAAATTTGTACTGAAGGTATGGTAAATGGTTTTGTGTTTGAAAATTATATTCAATTAACAGGGTTATACAATTAAGAGATATCCAATTAAGTGGGCTCCACTGTAGTATATTAGTCGTTTCGTAGTGAATTAAATACTTCTTTTTTGGTATGTTTATAATTGGAGCACGAAAGAATATCTGGATATCTCTTTAACCCTTTACCCAATCTAACGGCCAAATCCGGCCAGCGTTATTCACAAAAAACACCCATCAATTATTATTATTATCTTTCTTTTTTTGTCTAAAAATCATGGTTTATGAACCCTCATTGGAAGGACTCGTTGAGCTCGTTCCATTGAGGGGTCATAAGCTATGTTTTTCAGGAAAAAAATTAGTCGAAAATTTCGTTTGCAATTGTCGTCTGCTTTTGGGGTTAGGTAAAGGGTTAAGTGAGTGAACATCACGTTATAGCAACGGTAGTCAGCGCGCAAACGCCACGAAAAAGCGGATAAACAAAGAGCCCAACACAGCGTCGCAATCCTTACATAATTAGATTGATGGACTGAGAGTTTGGGGTTTATTGTATCCGGTCAAGTCTGATATCCACAGACCTGTATTAGAATATGCGCATTATAGTGTAGGTCAGCTACCCGAAAGTCATGACTGTAGCAGGGCAGCCACGACGTTCGAATAGCTGAACTAATTAAAGTGGTATTTTGGGGCACATGCCACGAAACCGAAATTCACTTGCAACACACACTGTCTTAAGAGTAAACTTTATCATTCAGTTTTTTTTTTCGAAATATGGGGCCCCAATATCCGAATATTAAATCTGCCTGTATGCTTTGTGTTGCAGGGTGATATGATCAGACTTCTATGCATTTGCAGGTGAGCTTGTTGTCCTTGATGAAATACCCAGTGGAAACATCACTGTTAGCATAGACGTTGTGCATCCTTGTGGAGCATCGTCACAATCTACACTCAACATATATATACCCGAAGATGCTGAATTTGCTCTTGTAACAGTTACAAGTACTTCTTTTAGTCCCGAGTTTTTTTCGTCCACTGCAGTGATCGACCCCGAGCAGTCTAACGAGGCAACTGGATTTGAACCAATCATCTTCTCAACCGGATTAGTAGGTTCCGAACACTCGCTTTTCGAATCAACAGCTGGGCTTTATCCTACAATACCAGCCACTGCTTGGAATTCAGAATACTTTTCTACAAGTTCACCCAGTGAATCCGATTTAAAAACGATGAAAAGTTCTTCAAGTTTTATCACCCATGTGACTGGCAGTTCATTCGAGATGACTAGGATGCCTGATGATTTCTCACTTGTCTTGAACAGTATCTTATCCAACACTGAAACAGTGATATCAATGTTGAATTCAAATGTTGTCAGCAATGTAGATCAGCAAATACCATTTATGGAGATATCACTTCTAACTACCGCGTTGTCATATAACCAGGATTCTTTTTCAACATATAGTAATTCGGGTGAGTCCTCAATAACGGATAGAGTAGCTGTCTTAAATATCACAACAGAAACTACCAGCTTTATTACTCCATCAACACCAATTACCATGCATACTGGGTCAGATAATGTACTTTATCCTACATGGATACTGCATGAATATTATCACACATCGGATACGGTCAATTTGCAGGATTCATTTCCAGTAAGTGATACACATATACTTCAGGCGACACCTTCACAAGAACTTTTCGAATCTACATATTTGGCCTTGTCTGTAAATTCTGATACCACTTTGACAGCTACCCCGTTCTTTGAAATCGGATCAGCTCCCACGTACCTCTCGGCGTCTTCTGTCGAGTCTTTTAGCCAATCATCAACAAATGAAATCCTACGTGTTGCGTCGACGCCATTTGGACCCTTGCAATTATCTTTAACACTTATGTTAGCAACCACACCAAGAGAAGAAATAGAAATAAAATTAACAACTAGTGTGTTTTCAACTTCTGGACCATCAGAAACGACGGCCAGTGTGATACACGAAACTCAACATAATACATTAGAAACGAGTATTTGTATTACTGAATACAAAACAAGTACTAATGGAATAACCGAATCGGTAATTGGCACGTCCACATTGATTACTGCTGATATCGGAAACGCCACGCCGTTACTGGAATCGCTCACAATGAGTGCTCAGACTTCAACAGAGATACCCGTATCTCCAACATTTGCACCAACCTCGTCATCGTATCCAAGTAGACTATTCTTTTCTGCGATTGGTGCTGTTGGGGGAATGGGAATTATTGCTACTATATCTGCAACTGTGTTACTTGTTAGAAAAGGGTAAGTTTGTGTTCAATATTTTTCAGAAAAATGTGACATTAACTATAAGCATCACTTAATACCAATTGCGTACATGGGGTCGCGGTGGCGCTGTGTAATAAGGCGCACTGCACGTCGACGGTGCACCTGTCCTTACCCAATGCTGACCCGGCTTGAACGGAGTTAGCACGTTGGGAAGTCTGACTGTTGCTCGCCGCTGCTCTGTGGTTCTGTCGCGGTTCCCCGGCTTTATCCACCCGTAAAACTGTCTGGCACGAAGTGACCCCTGGTTGTCGAAAGTATCTTTAAAATGCAATAAAAAAACTACAAGCTTTGAAAACCTGGTATACGTTTCTATAGTCAATGATACATTTTCATGGCCAGATTTCTGTGTAAGCCGAGCTTGTATTCCACAGGCCTGGCATTTTCAGGAGAACGATTTATTCGCTCGCTTTCTGCTCCCCTTAAAAATTAAGGAGGGCGAAAACTAGCCCCAAGGCCACAGAACATAATGGTTAACATATTCCTAAAACCCACATCTTTTCAGATCTCTGCTATGTTGGTTGTCTTTGTATGGCGGCCACACTGCCCCTCCCACACCTCCGGGCATTGCCGAAGCTCGGGGGTGTGGGAGGAGCAGTGTAGCCGTCTGACCGAGACTACCTTGTTAGCGGCACCAAATAAAATGCACAGAGCCCACTAGGCAGAATTCATTAATAGTAAAACTTCATTTTGCCACTTTTAGCTTTCGAACTAATCGCTCGCCTAGGCCATGCGAGGGGAGCGATTTTTAGCCCTCCTGCATTTTTAAGAATGCCCGGACTGATTCCACTCATAAGTGTATTAGAGATGTTTGGAAAGGGCGAAGAAGGACCACGGGCGTCGGGAAGATGACCGATTGGGGTGGAAGTTTAAACCTGATTTGTACCGACTGTGATTGCTCAAGTACCGACTGATCAAATATTGCAGCTACACCATCAAGATATGCCTTCAGCGAAGATGAACTTTTGAATATTTTAATCAAAAAAACCTCAAGACTTCATTGACATTTATTTTTTTGCGGATAAATAAATATACATGTTGTGGTCGTGACGCAACATCTTAACTTTTTGAGGTCTGAATTATTTTTTGGTGGTATAAATTTGTTTGCCACAGGCACTCTCCAATAATTTGTCTCAAAACAAATATATATATCAAAAATATTATTTGCGTTTGACTGAATTGGAAACAAGAGCAAGAAAAATGCTGGCCTTTGCTCTGGTACCCTCATTTTTTTGAAAGCCCTGATAGTGGCTTCTTGCACTCAACCAGTTAATTAACACGCGCTGTACCGGTACGCTAAAATGGTCATACTGGGTCCCAAACAGCCCGAATCATGTACTGCAGATTCCTGTTGTATAACTGACAGTGCATGTGACACAAGTACAACTATCAAATCAAGTTTTGTAAGAAATGTCTACAAGCGGGAGCGAAATGATATTTAAAACTCGAGTCCAGATGAAAGTGCCCGACCCCCACCTTATCGATAACGGGTTCCCAAGAAGAACATGACGGGTTATCATTCTGTGTTTACATAATAACACTTTGGCCGGTCGCTGATTCGTCCCGGTTCTCGGGTGAGAAGGCCCGTGTTACCCCTGTGCTCCCAGCTGCCTCCCTACTCCCACGCTTCTTCTCTCCTCCCAACACTCGGAGACGAACTGCTTGATGACATCCCTTACCCCATTCTTCCCAATCTCTCCGATTAGCATATTAACCTCTCCTTTGAGTCACTAGCTAACCACATGCCCTTTATTCCCCTATTCCACTTCCTAATTATACTCCCAGTGAATCTTATTCTTTTAGACTGGTATTTTGGGCATTCTAAAAGAAAGTGTTCCAGGGTCTCCACCACGCCTAAATTACACATCCGGCACTCCTTTTCAGAATTTTCCCCTCAGCTCTAGAGAAAGCGACATCAGCTTGAACAACAGTGACACCCCCCCCCCCCCCACCCCCAAGGTGCCATCAAGGTACTCTTCAAAACCAGGCTTCTCTTTATCACGCAGGCCACCCGAAGACCTCTTTGATTTGACCCCTCTCGCCAATTAAGGTTACCTCCCTCCATGGCTCTTTCTCTGACGATTTTTTAACCCTAGGTTGTCCCTACGTCTATATATAGGTCCGAGATCTCCAAAGGGTAGTTTAGTAGTAGCTCCCTCACTTGGACCATCCACGCTGTCTTGGTACATGAGTTGAAAATACTCTGGAACATTGCTTTACACCTTCGGCTGTCGGGGAGATTTACCAAATAATTAAGATAAGCGAGTTTCAATAAGTCTATCCTGTCCTTGATCCTCATCCGCCCAACCCCACCCCTGATTGCTTCTAGTGCTGTGGCATTACTCGACCCCGTTATCCATCGGCCTGCGTCGTTCTGCAGGGTTTCCAAGCTCTTTACAGCCGTTTGGTTTAGGGGTACCACTTCCGTAACATATGTTATACTTGGCATACCCACCATATCCCAAATGGGTTTCCCCACGAAAACCTTATTGAAATTGTTTCTCCCTATAAGTTTCATTTGGTTAATGATCTGCCTCCCCTTCAGAATCAATTTAGGATCTTCAAGTCCCCAACTGCAACCCCCTCGACGATACGCAGGAGTTCATCTCCTAAACCGTTGATATACAATGCAAAAACGAATTGGCGAAAGAATACACCCCTGCTTCAGGCCTATCTCCAAAGGCAGACGTTTTGTTGTTCTGTTACCCAGGTTAAGTTCACTCTGTACATCTTTATATAATGCTTTCAGAATGCTTTCAGAATTCCAATAAACTTGCCCCCAATCCCAGAGCCTCAAGCTTTCGTCACATGACCTCCCTACATACTCTATCGTATGCCTTTTTAACATCCAAAAAGGCTATAAACATCTTTTTCTTTTTTGCTTTCGCGGATTCTATCATTTGGGATAGAGTGAAAAGATGGTCATTGACTCTCCTTCCCTTCCTGAAGCCATTCTGAATCTCTCTCAAAAAAACCTTCTCCTCAATGACCTCCTCTAATCTCCCATACTGGACTTAACAAAAAAAATTTCAAATGTTACTATACTGACACAGAGATCCCTCGATAATTATCCAAAACGTCTTTTTCCCCCTTTTGTGAATAAAAGTCACTTTGCTTTCTCTCCGTGACTCTTTTGGGACCTCCTGTGTTTCTATGACTAAACTGAATAGGGCAGTTATGCTTTCACAGAGTTCCTCTCCTCTTTTTTTGAGAAACTCGTTAGGAATTTCGTCCACCCCTCCCGCTTTTCCAGTCCTTAATTTTGAGATCACCTTTCGCACCTCCTCCGTTTTAATTTCGCTGCACATGAAGTTCGATAGATTTTCCTCGACCTGGTTCGGACACTCTGGTGGGTTCCCCATGCCCCGTCGCTTATCGTTTACCATTTCCCAGTGCCTTTCTAGTTCTGATACTATTTGATCTTGATCGTCTGTATCTCTGGCATCTACTTCAATACCCTGTGGGTTACTTCCTTCGTTACGTTTATTCACCCATTTCGAAAATACGTTCGAACTCTTCCCCCGTCATTCTTATTGTCGTGATAAGTCTGCTATTTCGCACTCTCCGATTATCGTCTTTAATCTATTTACTTATTGGTGTTTAAGGTCACATACTTATGCACGATGGCTAATCGTGACCGTGACAGTTTTACGGGTGGAGGAGAGAATCACCGAGCACCGACGTGCAACTGCCAGCTCTTCAACATTCTAACTCTGTTCAAGCTCTGCCCAAGCAGGGTTACAGCGGTTGAAGACATATGCACCATCGACGCGCAGTACGCCTTAGTACACGACGTCATCGTGCCTCCATCCAGGCAACTGAGATAAAGTGCCTTACCCAAGGACACAACGCGGGTCGTCCCTCGTCTTTAATCTTATTTACTTTATTTCGAGCTTGTTGGTATTCTTCCTTTGCTACCATGGCCTCGTTGCTTTCCGCCACCTTGGGTTTTATACTTCTCCTGTATGCAACACATTTAACTTTTTCTAACCTTCATGGCCCTTTTCAGTTCTTTGCTCACTTTGTACCCAAGTTCCCGTGTTGGCACCCTAATCCTTCCTACACTCCCCCCCCCCCCCCTCCGTATACAGTTGCAAGCTTTGGCTTAAATGTTTCTTCGAACTTCGCCCAGTCGACATCCTTTTTGAGTCCCCAAATCTTCTTAAAGCTTCCCTTGTTTCTTACAAGGGTTTTGGCCCTGGTCGTCACTGTAATCAAGTTGTGATCACTATCCAACTCCCTTTTACCCTCATCATCCATTTCTACCCCTATCACCCCCCTCCATAAATTAATATCTGTGAGAATATAGTCGATTATTGATCTTCTGTCATTCCTCTCCCAGGTCCATTTCCCCTTACATCCCCGCGTCCCTGTTCAGAATCTTCAGACCGAGCTCATTTGTGAAGTTCAACAGCTTCCTTCCATTCCTGTTGACTTTCTTATCCCCGCCCTCTATGCCTTCTTCCTTATCACCTACGTGTCCATTAAAGTCATTCATCAAAATTATACCGTGCCCCCTGTTTTCTAGTTCTGTGATATTGGACCTTAGTGTTAAGTATATTGAGTCATTCCACTTCGGGTTTACTTCCCTCCACCGCACAGTACACAATCCCAAATGCAATACTTTTGTTTTTCAGACTGACCTTTACCTATCCAATTTCTTTTTTCTTTCTTACAATGAACATAGATGTGATAAATCATTACCATGGTGACGTGTGTAATCATCCGGATACAGAGATTGTCGGTCACAATAAAGCTGTGACACACTTCGCCTGAAAGCAATTCATCTCATTTGTCAAAATGGTGTGCTCGAATCCACTCCACCCCAGTCACCGGTAACAAGGGTAAACTGATTATAAATATTATTTCAACAAAAGCAAAGTAAGGTTTAAACAAGCCAAGACCAATACCGGGTCTGGACCTGCGTCGCTGCATGTAATTAATTCGGCAAACGGGAAGTGGCTGCATGGAAGATCTGAAAATTGCATACACGATACAACTGATCATTTTCAGGCTCCAGATGAAATATAAAATCAATCCCTTGCATAGAAGCCGAGAAAAGTTTGACGAAAAATTTCAATGTTCAGTGGGTACAGTAAAATTTCAAAGTATCGGCAAACAGGAAGTGGCTGCACGGCAGATCTGAAAATTGCTTACACGATACAACTCATCATTATGAAGCAGCAGACCAAATATAAGATCAATCCCTTGCATAGAAGCCGAGAAAACCTTGACGGAAAATTTCAATGTTCAGTGGGTACAGTAAAATTTCAAAGTATCGGAAAACAGGAAGTGGCTGCACGGCAGATCTGAAAATTGCTTACACGATACAACTCATCATTATGAAGCAGCAGACCAAATATAAAATCATTCCCTTTCATAGAAGCCAAGAAAACTTTGACGGAAAAAGTGTTTCGGACGGACTGACGGACGGACTGGCGGACGGAGTCGAGCGGTTACTAGACCTGCTCTGCCGCTGACAACGTAGGTAAAAATAGCAGTCCGATACAGACCGGTACCATAGTGTGTGGTCTGTTTTTTCCTGCCGGACTGGTCCAAAGCGGTACACTACATTGTTTTTTACCCAATATGAAGCATTTTGACGCCTTCCATGTTTTTATTCGAGGTTGGGGGGGGGGGGGGGGCAAATGAAGAATTCTGTAAGGAATTATGGCTTTATAACAAGCGAATTTTATATCTTCTCTTAGTGACTTGGGTTCAACAAGGCACCATCTGTAGTGCTTTAACATTGTAGATGGCTCCTTGATTCATTCAAGGGCGTATTATATTACACCACACGCCTTCACTCGTACTGGACAGGCTTCTATCTGGAACGACAGAGAATGTGGGGGAAACGGGTTTCTAAACTCCTAGTTATTTCGCAGGTAAAGTTGGAAGGTTAAGTTAAAACTTAAAAATGAGCGTCGTGTCCCGAACTGGTGCTAATTATACGTGCACATTGCAATGCCCCTCTCGTTTGTATACCGGTAAAGCAATGGTGGTCCTGTCCGGACCGCGGTCTGTCCCTGGATCGGTACAGGACCGGTATTTTGCGAGCCGCAACACTAATATATACTCCTCCAAAAATGCAAAGCTAGTCGCATTCCCCTTCTAAAATGGCCGGAAACATCAAATTTGGTTATAAGTGTGAAACGGCTGCAAAATCCATTGGCATTATGTGGCAAGTGCTTTAAACGAATACTTATTTTTTTATATAAATTGTATTATTTTTCCTTAATCTTCAAGTTACATACAAAATAATATACGTCAAATATCTGTAAAAACTTGCACAAGTTATTCAATTCTTTCCAAACAAGTTTTTTTTTTTTTTTTTTTTTTGCCTTTTCCTGATGCAGACGTGTGCACGCGTGAATGCTGCACAATCGCCGCACATCTCTTTGTCTTACCGAATAATATCAACCAGAGTTTCATTTTATTTCTTTAAAACAAAACGCCACCACTTTTACAGCACCTGCAAAATGAACACGACCAAAAGTTGAAAACCCCAACAAGATTATGTAAATTTTTCTTCGAACTGGAAAAGTAGTGAATAATTTATTCATTAAATACATATGACGGGGTTTTGAAATTTATTACCTCCTTGAGGTACAGTATTTGGGGTGGTGGGGCAGTCTTTTAGTTTGAGCATACAGGGACTTATGAGAAATGGTGCAACATGATGGTTATGAACCACTAAATAAATCCCATTGACCACAGTGTTAACATTCCACTCTCTGTACAACACACCAAGTTGTTTTGAAAAAAAAATACCTATACATTTACAAAGTACATCATCTCTTGAAAAAATTAAACTGGAAAAAAATATATGTTGCCACACCAAATTTCAGTTTAAATTTCGAATTTTCACAACTACCGTATGGTCTTGCACTGAATGACCTTCACACTTTTTTCCCCATGCCTCATGTTTTTGAGAGATTCTCACACATTCCGGCACCAAATTACAAACAAACTTATTAATCCTTTCTAAAGTGGAGGAATCAAAATTTTAATTAATGGTTTCAAAGTCAAAATATATTTAACCAATCAACTGATCAGCCCTATTTAATCCTACTCACAACATTGTCACGTGTTCACTTATTTAGTGGTTCATAACCTGATAAGATCCGCAAGCCACACGAGAGAATTTCAAGCAGTTGTCTCCCTTCGCAATGCTGACACACTCCAGCATTGCGAAGGGAGACAACTGCTTGAAGTATGTTCTAGGCATTTGCTGAACCGGTTATAAAAAGCATAAAAAATCCCATTAAAAACAGTACTAACCTTCCTCCTTCTGCACGCCACACTAAGCTGTTTTGGGATAAATTATCTAGATACAGCTACAAAGTACATGGTCTTTTCCCAAAATAAGCTGTTAAAAAAATATATGGTCCCACTTGAAATAAAGATTTAAATTTTGATTTTTCCTCACTGCCGTTTGGTCTCACACTGAATGACCTTGACACGTTTTTGATGTCTCATGTTTTTGAGAGATTCTCACACATTCCGGCACCAAGTCACAAACATTTTTAAGTCGTTCTAAGTGGATAAACAAAATAAAATTTAATTAATGGTTGCAAAGCTAACAGATATTGAACAAATCGGGCCTGATCTCCCCTCTTCAATCCTTTTCACAATTTGAGAGTCAAATATATTTGGTGGCGCTTACACTTTTTTCATGCTTTCATAACTTGAAATTAATTCTTTCCCCGGTCATAAGCTACAATCCATCTGTAAAAAATCTGCTTAATGGTGTCTGTACGTTTGTTTGTTTGTAAATTTATCCGTCACGCATCAAAGCTCTTTTTACATAAGTTTTTCAACGATATGAAGGCCTAAACCAAGAGCACAGGCGGCGGAGCCAGTGGGCACGTGCCCCTCCATTTTTTTTTTGCAGATATGTTTCGCAGTTACACAATGAGTTAAAATGGGCACATGCAAACATGTCAATATACAGGCATTCCTGTAACATTATTTGCAAATATAAACAATATTTAGCCAAAGAATCCCACTTTCGGTCGCTTCTGTCCGTTTCTTCTACTTCATCTATCGGGCCGGCCTTCGGGTTGGAAGATGGCTGAAGTAGAAGAAACGGACAGTGACCACGCAGTGGCGTATTCATCTAAACGAGAGACTATAGCAAGTCTTTGTACATTTACCGATTTACGATTGTAACCTTTCTCACAATGGGTCGAACCATGGTAGCATTGTAAATTAGTGCCTCTCCACTTTTATCGAGCTTCCGCCGCCCCTGACCAAGAGAACGTACTACTAACTTCTACTGATGCGAAAATTCGCTCGAATGCCAGATTGTTGTAAGGCTTGAGCATGCATAGAACGTTTTTGGTAGAGTTTTTGTGCGGAGACGTATTTGAACTTACTCTGTGTTTGTGTCGTGATCTATTTTCTGACTAATTTTGTTTCAGAATGAGAAGACACGTACGCGTGGGCACATCAAACAATGAATCTGTGAATGCAAGTGGAGCGTGTGTTTTTAGAAAAAAAGTACATGCGCCTGATCCAGGATATTGCAAAATGACGAATGTTGAACTACAACATAAACAGAATATAAATTATAAAAGGTAGGAATTTCGATATTGCTAATATGTATGGAAATTTTGTTCTGTCCTAGATGTGTCCCCGCCCCTCCCCCAACTTGCTGATGAGTGAATGTAAATGCACACCTTTTATAAAGGTTAACTGCAGGCTCCATAGAACTGTAGGATTAAGTTATACCTCGTTCTACTGAACTATTTGTTGCCTATTCTATGGTTTGCAAACCAACCATCGCGTGAAAAAATTCATGCGTACCAGGATGAAATGGTTGCGAAAAAAAAATGAAAATCGTTCTATAGATTCATTATGCTTTCATTCTTTTTTTTTTTACAATTCACAGTTACGAACCTCTAACGGGTTATATGCAGTTTGTGGACGAAAAACATTTTGTTATTTAATCCTTTACCAAACATGAGCAGCAGACGACACTTGCAAAAAAATTCTTGAATAACTAATTTTTTTCATTTTTTGTCTAAAAAAACAGAACAAATTCGACGAGCTCGTTCCAAAGAGAGATCATAACCTATGTTTTAGAGACAAAAAATGAAAAAAATAATGAAAATTAATTGGCGATTTTTGAGAATAGCGCTGGCCGGTTTGGGCCGTTACGTTGTGTAAAGGGTTAAGAGGACACTTCGGTGCAGTCGAATTCAAAGTGTGTAAGCACGGACTGAATAGAAAACTCTTTCCTATTAGTCTGTTTAGAGCTGCAAATTTGAATTTGTTAATTTAGCAGAAAAATACCATAACTCTCAATTGGGGGCATTGACAGTTAGTATTCATTTATTTATGTGTTGGAGTTTGTGGTTATTTTCAGCATCTATGATTATGCCAGAAACACAAGAGTGGAGTAAAGTTTATATAATTTTTACCTATGCTGTCGAGTTAATATGACTTCCATCCCAGATTCTCATTACCTGGTTCAATTTTATCAATAAAACAGAACTTTTTCAGTGGCGGGGGGTGGGTGGGGGGGGGGGGGGGTAAGGGGGCAACTGTTCCACGATTTTAGTTGTATTAAAAAGCTGAAGGTCGTGGGGAGGCTTTTGGTACGGGTCTCGGACGCTGGTGGAGGTGGCAAGAGTACATAGTTGTATCACTGACCAGGTTCCATTCATAATAAAAAAAACCCCAAAACAAAGCACTTGCTCCAATTTGTTGGTTTCCGTCGGTCTTTCCTGCATCATGGTGGTCACGACTGTCTTTGGAGAAACAAATGCACCATACACACAAAAACACAGGTAATAAATTGCTCAAATTGTATGAAAATAATCAAGTAGATATTGTCAAGAAAATGCAGGAGAATGCTTCTCCTAGCACTAATTTAAAACTTTTCTGAGGAAAGGCACCCAGACCTCCCGCTTATCGCTTCGCGCCTTCGGCGCTCGTAGGGACCGTTAGACCGTGACGCCCGTTCTACACATTGACCTCTGGCCTGTCCTCGCTCTCGGCGACTCAGAGTGCAGTCCCACTGCTCCAGTTCCCAGGTTTCCCATTGAGTGTCGATAACTGGTGCATCTCACATTTATTAATTCCACAAAAAACATTTTCCTTTGGTAAGGAACTTGTCCATTAAGAAATAATTATGTACAGACGGAACTGCAATACCCCGCAAAGTCTGCTGCGAATGTAATATCATATAGTTTTGCAATAGTCCTGCCACTTTTCCATTAAAATCGATTGACATTGGAAGCGAGAACTTTGTAGAAACTATATTACATAGCAAGAAAAACAAAAAAATCACGTTTCTTTAAATTTTCTCAAGATAGAAAAACAGTTATAAAAACTGATATCCTTAATGTTGTTATCCTTGTATAATGACTTAATATTTTCTTATTCCTAGAATATTGTTTGCCAAGGAATATTACTGGTGACGGGGAAAGAAGATTTCAAAGCAAAATGGAAAACAACTTAGGTAGGGAATCCAGGTGTTGGTTTAGCAAAATCTAATTAGTAAAAAGTTAATTGTTGAGTGTGAAAATGATCAGGTGAAAATCTTAGCCTGTAACTTCACAAGTTAACTGGTAGAGTGTTAATTTATTTTTGGCCATCAAATCTTGTACAAATGTCTTTGCCTTGTTATAATTTATGGGAGAGTGTGGGCACTCTCCCATAAATTGTAAGAAAGCAAACCCTTACAGTCTAAATAATATCACTTCAAAGATAATATAAAACACATCCACTGAATATAAGCCTTCAAACTGTGGTGCCTACACTCCAGAATAAAGCCCAAATATGGGCTTCCAGCACTCTACCAGTTAATGCAGTAGATGGACTCCATGTTCCATTCTATTAAAATACACGATTAAAACATATCAGGGGAGACTACTTATCAAACACCATCTCCTGCAATGAGTCACACTCTGTTCCAAATGATCCAGTAGTCTCCCTTGATGTGAATCACGCCTGGTTTCGGTCTTGGTGAATGTTTTTCCCTTGAATGATTTGATTCGCAACATCGTGCCGATTTCGCTATCAGCATTGACCTAGAACTTATGAATGATCTAATCCAGGCCTGGTCTTTTGAGAGGAGTTATAGCTCCCGCCATGCATGGCTCCTGCAAAATCAATTTAAGGAGAGCCATAATTGCTCCCATCAAGAGCTATAATAGCTCCCCTTAAACCTTCAATTCCCTTAATAACTGACTTAAGTTTTGAATAGCTATCATGGCACAGGTTTAGGGGAGCCGTAGCAACTCTCTTAGATTTTTGGAAAGTCCAGACCTGATCTAATCTGATAATCCAGTGGTTCAAAACTCACTAACCAGCTGGAATAAATTTTTTTACACCACTAACCAACATGGAGGTATGTTTAGACTTTAGTGTGAGAGAATTTAGATGTTGGATTTAGATTCTCATATGCTGCAGATATATTTAACCCTTTATCGACAAACCCAACCCCCAAACTTTTCCAGGAATAGTTGAGAGAGAGAGAGAGAAGAGAGAGAGAGAGAGGAAAGGCTAATATTTTTTTTACACCACAGTACCAGCATCAGAGTGAGTTATCCCTCACCACTCAAATGCTGTCACTGAAACTTGTATTTCTCTTTTGGGCTCCCACCATTGATTCTTACTCGAAATTAGCAGGAAAAGGGTGCACACACTTTTTACTCTGAAGATATAACCGAAGATTTGCTTATTTGATTGTCTCTTCTATGGTTTTTAAGTCCAGAAAAGTGCACATTATTGGCTCCATATAAAATAAATTTTCCCAAAACAATCTGCCTGGCGGGAAAATTTGTTAAATATGGAGCAAAAAAATGAGCTTTTTTTCTAAATGTGGCACTCTCCCATCAATTATAAGAAGGAAAAAACATGTTAACCCTTTACCCAACAAATCGCCCGCATCTGCCTGCATAATATGCAAATTCAGCAGTTGAAAAAATATTATTTTTCAAAAAATTTCAACAAAACCATATCATGTGACCCCTCGTTGGAATGAGCTCATCGAGCTCGTTCCATCGAGGGGCCACATGATATGGTTTTGTTGAAATTTTTTGAAAAATTTGAAAAAATGATATTTAAAATAATAAATTTTGATATCGTCTGCATTGGGTAAAGGGTTAACAAGTTTTGATGACCAAATATAATTTAGCGCTCTACTAGTTATAAGCACAGATATTTCTGTTATGATGGGTAAAGGGTTGACCTGTTTTCAAATGTGGTGGGATTATTTATGGCAACATTTATTTCACTCACTTAGGGGTGTGGTGGCTCAGTGGTTACAGTATTGGACTTCAAACTGAAAGGTCCATAGTTCGGTCCCTGCCAGGAGTAACCGTGTTGTGGCTTTGGTCAAGGCACACAATCCCAATTGTCCATGTGGTTCTGTGTACTAAGGTGTACAGCACATCAATGGTGCACTTGTCTTCAATTAATGTTAATCCTGCTTATGTGGAGTTAGTACGTTGAGGAATCGGACAGTTGCTCGCCATTATTCGGTGGCTATCTCCAGCTTCCTCCACCCGTAGAACTGTCCGACTTGAGGTGATTCTGGCTGTCAGAAGTGTCATTAAACCCCCAAAAATAAATAAATTTCACACACTCACTGCCAATGAATATGGGTAAAGCTGAAGAATATGGGCTTCTGAAATTTATTTTAAAAATACATGGACATCCAAGTAGATTTGCTACAGATACTTGTAAACCTTGACTGGTGGATTTACATTCCAGGGAAATACAGTACACATTTGTCACTTATCTAAAGGATTGAGTAAACTGATCATATCATCATATTTCAGAAACCTTGTCAGAGAAACAGTACCAGCAATTTGGCAAGCACTGGAGAAATGAAGTCTGTTGAACTTGGGAATGAGTGTATTCTGAAATAGTTAAAGACATTTGAGTTTCAATATTGGAAGGAAGGCTGGAGCGTCTACAGAAAAAGATAACCACATACCAAAAGACTTGATAAAGGCATCAATCTTTGTAATGGCAAATACCTCATTATTGAAATGAAAGAGGAAAGGACAAAGGTTGTCTTATTCGACTCCCATGCAGGGGCAGATTTATTTATTTATTAGTATTCTAGATCACTTCAAGCATCTGTGACAGGCCTGGCATTCTTAAAAATGCAGGAGGGCTAAAAAATCACTCCCCTCGCAGGGCCTAGGGGAGGGATTAGCTTACCTCAAGCTTACAAAAGCTAAAAGTGGCAGAATTAAGTTTTACTATTAATGAATTCTGCCTAGTGGGCTTTGTACATTTTATTTGGTGCTGCTAACAATGTAGTCTCTGTGAGATGGCTACACTGCACCTCCCACACCTTCAGGCCTCAGCAAGGCCTGGTGGTGTGGGAGGGGCAGTGTGGCCCTCTTACAGAGACCACTAATATAGCGGAGATCTGAAAAGATGTGAGATTCAGGAATAGGCAGGCTGATTTGGTAATAATTTTTTTCTAAGGCCAGGAGGGCTAGTTTTTCGCCTTCCTTAATTTTTTTTAAGGCAAGCAGTAGGCAAGCAAATAAATTGCTCTCCTGAAAATGCTAGGCCTGAAGTGGCTATATTATGACCGTAACACAAGTATGACGTGATGTCCAGTTTAGCCAATCCTTTATACTCACTGTATCATAGAAATACAGCATGTTGATCATAAACATAAAACACATCAACATTAAACTTGCCTTTATCCCTCACCTAATATGAATTGGTGGCATTTGCCTATGTAATTTTCAAACTGAGCAGATGAAACAAAACTATATGATGTGACCCCACATTGGAATGAGCTCAACGAGCTCATTCCAATGAAGGTCACATGATATGGTTTTGCTGAAATTTTCTGAAAATTTGACAATAAATAATTAAAATATAACAAATTTTGATATCTTGTGCAGGAGTAAAGGTTTTTTAAATTTATTTAATGGTCTTTAACTGGTTGAGTGCTAGAAGCCACTATCAGGGCTTTCAAAAAAATGAGGGCACCAGAGAAAAAGGCAACATTTTCCTTGGTCATGTTTCATATCCAGTCAAATGCAAATAATATTTTGTTTATATAAATTTGTTTTATCACAAATTATTGGAGAGTGCCTGTTGGCACTCTCCAATAATTTGTAATAAAACAAATTTTCATTAACAAATTTAGACCACCAATAATAATCTAGCCCTCAACCAGTTAAGGACATTTTCAGCATCTTTATGGTAAAGGGCTAACTAATGTTAACCCTACTTGTGTTGGGATAGTAAATAGGATAGTCCAACAGGTATTTAACATTGTTCAGTGGTCCTCTCCAGGTACTCAGGCTTCCTTTATCCATAAAATTGTCCCGACATGGTATGACCCAGGCTTTTGAAAGTGTCATTTAAGCCCAATGAACAAATAATCAAGGATAACATACACATTTATCATTTATGTACAACTATGTAGATGGGTAGGTCTGATTCTTAGCAAATTTGGAGTAACATAATTTTATATACAAAGTACCCCACATTAAAAACAAATGTTGTGTTTATTCACCAGGCATAGAGGGTCAAGGGAAGAATTATTACACAGGCCTTCAGATTGGTCTAATTTGGGAACATCACAGACTTGCCAAGTTAGACTATTTATTTATTGGGGTTTAATGACACTTTTGACAGCCAGAGTCACAGTCGGACAGTGTTACGGGTGGAGGAAGCCAGAGTATCTGGAGAGAGCAATTGTCAGGCTGCCAAACATACTAACTCCATACAAGCAGGGTTAGCATTGGCTGAAGACAAGTGCACAATCGATGAGTAGTACGCCTTAGTACACAATGCCACCCTGCCCCCACGTGGGCAATGGGGGTGAAGGGTCTTACCCAAGAACACTGCATCAGAACAGGTGCCCAAAAAATGCAGTATCTGGGTAACCTTGAAATTATATTACATGTACCCAGGCAGTTGTTTCTACGACTGCAAATCCATAGGCTGTAGACTGTGTAGCAAAAGTGTAGTTAAATCATTTCTTATAAGCAGGTACGTGATGACGGGGGGTGGGGTCAAATATCAAATATATTTGTGTGAGTTATTTTCAGGGATGTGGCAACAGGGGTGCGTGTGTTTGTGTGTGTGTGGGGGGGGGGGGGGGGCACCAACTGCCCTCCCCCCAACATAGCAAAAATTTCCTATAATTGGAAATTCGGAGGGCAAGTCATGAGTAGTAAGAACCTATCTATCTGGATTTTAGAGCTTCTTTGGTGATGCTGATGTCTTCTTTACTTCCCAAAATTTCAACTCGGTTTCAAATTGGCAAAAATTCCAGCTCTTACTATTTAAAACTATAGTGTATGCAATATCGAGATACGTAAGTATGCATGATAGCAACTGGTACAATATTTCTATAGTATCTTTACTTATCATAATAAAAAAAAATCCTTGAAATGCACTTCAAGAAAATCGCATCCTGAGTTAATTCCATCATTCACAATTACAAAATGATGAAACATCGAAGATTTATCATTTCTGCATAAGATCTGATTTAATGTTAGGAGAGTGTGAATTGCTCAAAGTTCTCAGCTTGAGCATTTGTTTAGCACATATTCAATTCCCAGAATAATACCAAATAATAATAACCTGATAATTCTATCATAAATGTGTTGGCATTTCAGTTAGTAGAATCCATTTTATGCCCCCTTTCATGGCTTCATTTTCAAATTTTTTCTCGGTAGTGAATTTCCAACTAGGCGGAGAGACCGGGAGGCAGAAACCCCCTCCAAGTCCCACCCCCTAGTTGGTAATTCACTACCCTACACCCCCCAATTGGAAACCTCTAGCCACGTCCCTGCTTATAAGATCTGATAAGGTTACACAGAAAAACAGCGTACACATAATGCCGGCATCCTGGGTGGCCAGTAATTTGGTTACATCGGTTATCGCTGGGAGTTTCGTAGAATTTAACCCTTTACCAAACGCAGACAATATCAAAATTTATTATTTTAAATACCATTTTTTTAAATTTAAAAAAAAATTTCAACAAAACCATATCATGTGACCCCTCATTGAAACGAGCTCGATGAGCTCGTTCCAACGAGGGGTCACATGATATGGTTTTGTTGAAATGTTTTGAAAAATAATATTTTTTCAAATGCTGAATTTGTAAATTACGCAGACGGATGCGGGCGATTCGTTGGGTAAAGGGTTAATTGATAGAGTGCTACATTATTTTTCAAATGGGATTTGTTTCTTTTTAAGAATTGAATGCAATTTTTAATCTTTATTGGAGTATGAACGTGTGGGAATGGGTTCAAATTATGTATGAATCCCGAAGGGATTCATACAATTTGTACCCATTCCCACACGTTCATACTCCAATAAAGATTATAAAAATTGCATTCAATTCTTATAATTACATTCCGTAACTGTTTAAACTACTTTTTACCAAACAACAAAGCAGAAAGACGAAATAAAACATGTACGAACGAACGAGGCGAAAAACCACCCTCACACAAAAGACAAAGTGGACAACTCTGTTGAGCGCCGGTTCCATCTAAATGATATCCTAATGGCAAATAAGCTTCAATTTTCACAACTTTAGAAATGGAAACGAGTATTTTAGTAACAGGCTTCATGCCACAGTTGGGAAATGTCACCAAAGAAACAGCCCCGGAATTGATCACTGCGAGAGGTGCTAAAAGTTCAAAGTTAAAAACCTGCCCAAACACTGCCCGAATTACATTCTGTCAACTGCGCTCTACCGTAAATGTCGGTCAAAGTTCGACCAAATGTATTCATTGGAAAATGAATTACATTTGGTCATGACGTTTTCATCCAGCCGACAAATGGGAATTGAGTATTTGGACCCAAAACATATAACTACATTAACAATGTAATTATTTATTTTTAAAGCCTTAGTTTAGCAAGAAAGTCTTCATAAATAATTGTTTTAACATTTATTGGAAAGTGCCTGTTGTCACTTTCCAGTGAAGGTGCTCCAATGCTGATGGTTTGGAAAATAGCAAGCAGGAAAAACTGTTTTATCATTTATTGGAGAGTGCCTGTTGTGCAGCAAACAAGCTAATATGTACAATGTAAAGCCACTATAGAGTATTTCAGCACTTTTCAATATAGCCATGACCGTGGCTTCTAGCATTCAACCAGTTAACCCTTTACCCAATGTAATGGCCAAAACCGGCCAGCGCTATTTACAATGAAAGTGTCAATGACACCATAGCTTAACTTGTGTGTTGTGTTTGATGAAAAGGATAATGTTCAATGTTTATGAAAGGATTATGAAATAAGACAAGAATTGGGAATATGTTCATTTCTGTTCCGTGTATACTATGTTTTTGATAAAAATAATATGAGGTGTACACTTTACTAAAGAGCTGAGGGGTGGGTAAATATGGCCTCACAGTTAATGTATGTGGTCCTCACAGTTAACGTATATCAACGAAAGTTACCAAGTTACAGTGAAATTATTCCAAAACGAGTCATCCTATCAAGTTCCATTGAAATCTCTTCATAAATATGGCCTGTAGACTGTGCTAAAGGTTTTCTGGCTTCGGGCCCCTGTAGCCGTCAGTTTCCCAATTGCGTCCAAAGGGGACGTTCTCATCTAGACATTATATGAAGTCAACCTACCAAGTAACAATGAAATCCCTTCTTAAATATGACCTGTAGACTGTGCTAAAAGGTTTTGGGGTTTTGGGCTCGGGCAGTCATCAAGACTGAATGATCGCGACCAAAAGGGGACATTCTCATCTAGACATTATTTGGAGTCATCCTACCAAGGTACAATGAAATCCCTTCATAAATATCACCTGTAGACTGTGCTAAAGGTTTTCGGGCTTCAGGCCCCTGTAGCCATCACAGTTGCCTAATGGTGTCCAAAAGGGGCTGTTCTCATCTAGACATTATATGAAGTCAAACCTACCAAGTTACAATGAAATCCCTTCATAAATATGAACTGAAGACTGTGCTAAAGGTTTTCGGGCTTTGGGCTCGGGCAGCCATCATGGTTGAATGATCACAACCAAAAGGTGACATTCTCATCTGGGCATCATCTTGAGTGATCCAACGAAGTTACAATGAAATCCCTTCATAAATATGACCTGTAGACTGTGCTCAAGATTTTCGGGCTTTGGGCACGTGTAGCCATCACAGTTGACCAATCACGACCAAAAGGGGATGTCATCATCTAGGCATTATATGGAGTCAACCTAACAAGTTACAATGAAATCCTTCCATAAATGCGACCTATAGACTATGCTAAAGGTTTTTGGGCTTGGGCAGCCATCAAGGCTGAATGATCGCGACCAAAAGGGGACGTTCTCATCTAGACATTATTTGGAGTCATCCTACCAAGCTACAATAAAATCCCTTCATAATTATGACCTGTAGACTGTTCTAAAGGTTTTGGCCCCTGTAGTTGTCACAGTTGCCCAATCGTGTCCAAAAGGGGACGTTCTCATCTAGACATTATATGAAGTCAAACCTACCAAGTTACAATAAAATCCCTTCATAAATATGACCTGTAGACTGTGCTAAAGGTATTCGGGCTTCGGGCTCGGGCAGCCATAATGGTTGAATGATCGCAACCAAAAGGGGACGTTCTCGTCTGGGCATCATCTGGAGTGATCCTACGAAGTTACAATCAAATCCCTTCATAAATATGACCTGTAGACTGTGCTAAAGATTTTCTGGCTTCGGGCACCTGTATCCATCACAGCTGACCAATCATGACCAAAAGGGGATGTCATCATCTAGGCATTATATGGAGTCAACCTAACAAGTTACAATGAAATCCTTCCATAAATACGACCTACAGACTATGCTAAAGGTCTTTGGGCTCGGGCAGCCATAATTAAAGGCTGAATGATCGCGACCAAAAGGTGATGTTCTCATGTAGACATTATTTGGAGTCATCCTACCAAGCTATAATGAAATCCCTTCATAATTATGACCTGTAGACTGTTCTAAACGGTTTCGGGCTTCGGGCCCCTGTAGCCGTCACAGTTGCCCAATCGTGTCCACAAGAGGACGTTCTCATCTAGACATTATATGAAGTCAACCTACCAAGTTACAATGAAATCCCTTCAAAAATATGACCTGTAGACTGTGCTAAAGGTTTTCGGGCTTCGGGCTTGGGCAGCCATCATGGTTGAATGATCGCAACCAAAGGGGACAATCTCATCTGGGCATCATCTGAAGTGATCCTTCGAAGTTACACTGAAATCCCTTTATAAATATGACCTGTAGACTGTGCTCAAGGTTTTCGGGCTTCGGGCACCTGTAGCCATCACAGTTGACCAATCACGACCAAAAGAGGATGTCATCATCTAGGCATTATATGGAGTCAACCTAACAGGTTACAATGAAATCCTTCCATAAATATGACCTTTTGCTATGCTAAAGGTTTTCGGGCTTGGGCACCCATCAAGGCTGAATGATCATGATCAAAATGGGACGTTCTCATCTAGACATTTTTTTGAGTCATTCTACCAAGTTACATTGAAATCCCTTCATAAATATGATCTGTAGACTGTGCTAAAGGTTTTCTGGCTTCGGGCCCCTGTAGCCGTCACAGTTTCCCAATCGGGACCAAAAGGGTACTTTCTCATCTAGACATTATATGAAGTCAACTCACCAAGTTACAATGATATTCCTCAATAAATATGACCTGTAGACTGTGCTAAAGGTTTTCGGGTTTTGGGCTCGGGCAGTCGTCACGGTTGGCAGATCACGCCCAAATGGGGAAATTCTCATCTAGACATCATAAGGATTCATCCTATCAAGTTACAATGAAATCCCTCCATATTAAACATGACCTGCAGACTGTGCTAAAAGTTTTTGGGTTTCGGGCTTGGGCAGCCATCACGGTTGACAGATCATGCCCAAAAGGGGACGTTCTCATCTAGGCATTATACAGAGGTATCCTACCAAGTTATAATAAAATCCCTTCATAAATACGACCTGTAGACTGTGCTAATGTTTTTCAGGTTTTGGGCTCGGGCAGCCATACCGGTTGACTGATCGCGACCAAAAGGGGACGTTCTCATCTAGACATGACCCCAAACCTGCATATGAAATTTCGTGACGATCAGACAAGAACTGCGGGGTGTAGTTCCGCACACGTGATGACAATAGCTTATCTTGACTATGTCAAGTTAAGCTAAAAATCACTAATTAATTTTCATTTTTTGTCTCAAAAACATAGGTTATGACCCCTCATTGGAACGAGCTCGATTAGTGTGTTCCAATGAGGGGTCATAACCTGTTTTTGAGACAAAAATGAAAAAAATTCTAAATTCAAGAATTTTGTTTGCAAGTGTTGTCAACTTTTCATGTTAGGTAAAGGGTTAAAAGCCTGGATGACACAAATAAATAAAAATGCATAATTTGTTTATATCTGTATAATTTATTTGATTGTAAACAGTGCAAAATTTTAAGTATTGCACAAGGAATGACAATGTACAAATAAAGTTTGTAAATAAAAAACAAAAACAAAAAAGAATGTTCTGATAGATTCCAAGCTAAAAATTAAAGCCATTCTTTATGAAAAACCTACATAATAGAGTGGAGAATATTTTACATCAATAACAGTAGCATGATAAAAAACAACTTTGAAAAAAAGAAATAAAAAAACAAATGTACACCATACCCTGATAGTTATCATGGCCAATCCATGACAGGGTTTTATAACATTACAACAGTCTTCTTCATTCAACTGGATGACTTATTATATAACTGACCATCAAATTAAAACTTTACCTAACACAATAACCATAACTGGTCAGTGCAAGTCCCAAAATTCTCAATCCAAATTTTATTATTTTTCAATTTTTGCCTCAAAAACATAGCTTATGATCCCTCATTGAAACAAGCTCATTGAGCTTATTCCAATGAGGGATGGTAAACTACGTTTTTGAAGCAACAAATGAAAATTGTATTTATTGAAAAATTTTTTATTCAAGTGTCGTCTGTTATTCAAGTTAGGTAAAGAGTTAAAAACCACTCAGCACACAGTGGTTCTTATATTTTCACAAAAAATTATTGTTGAGCCATTGACATATAATGCAGTGGCAACTCACATTTAAAAATTTATTTCAGTTCTTTGAACCAAAGTGTCATGTAATTTTATAGTACCATCAACAGTCCTCACAAATGGACTGGTAATACAAAAAATCCTTGATTAACCTTCAGAAACAGGAAGTTGAGTCTGCTCACCTCTGATGTTGCACTGTAGGTGCTCCAACGCTGATGGTTTGGAAAATAGCGGGCAGGAAAAGTCGTGTTACCTGCACAGTTGTTTCTCTTGTCAAGCCCAACAGGCAGACCATACTCACACAAGGAAGAATTTCTGAGCCATGAGTCTTCGTATGTTTTGTCAAATAAAATCACTCTTATTTCTCAAGTTTGTACAAACTAATACTTTTTGTAATAAATTGACTGAATCACCTCAGTGCTGTATTCAAAAACCATCATTCAAATTTCATTATTTTCAAATTTTGCTACCAAGACTGGCTAGGACCCATTTTTGCAACCAGCTCATAGAGTTTTCTCAAATGAAAGTTCAAAAGCCAAATGTTTTTGAAGCTAAAATTCAAAATCGATTATCATTCAAGAAAAAAAAATTGCAAGTGCTATCAGCAAGTCTTGTTTGTTTGTACCTAAGTTGCCCATTTTTGAGGACTTTCACAATAAGCATTGGTGACTGGGCACTATTTTACCAGTAAAACTGAGCTTTTTTACCACAGTAAACAAGGACTGCTTCACTTTTTCTGGGTTCACATGGGGAGGAACACAATTTTTGGATTGCATTTAAAAAGGGCACTCTACCTAAATTTGTAAACACATGCAACTTTTATGTTGGGAAATTGTTGATTTGTGGGAAAATTCTGATTACAAGTGCAAATCTTCTGCTGACCTTTTGGGAGTAAAAGATAAAAAAAAAACCAAGATTTTTTTGCCGACAGAATTCATTATTTTTCTCAAGGATTTTCTGTCCACAATAAAAATAATGAATTCAATGGGCAGGATTCATTCATTAGTGGCTCATGCATACTTGCAAAGACAAAATGCCAAGGGTGAGGCACAAAGGGAAATCATTACTTTCCAAATGATCGATTCCACCAACTCCACTTTGATTTGGTATTCAACCAATGATCTCTTGTTTGACAAAGCTATGACAATTAAGATATGAGTGGTTGAATTTCTGTTTACTTATTTTTCGTTCCTGTGGATTAAGTGATTTTGACATCAGTGTGAAGAAAGACAAAAAAACGCCAAAAAACATTTTTTCTCACAAAACAGAGTTCCATACAAAAACCTTTTTTTTTGCAATGAGTACTTATCCGTTGAAAACTTTTTGTCACACAGATTTAAAAATGTTTGAAATCTTAACCCTTTTCATAGTGGCCATATATGGCCAACTATTCAGAAAAAAGGAATATGATTTTATTATTTTTTTCAACTTTTGACACGAAAACACAGCTAATGACCCCTCAACAGAAGGTGCTCGCTGAGCTCGATCCAGTGAGGGCTCATAAAATGCGTTTTGTTGACAACAAAAAGAAAATTTTGGGACAATCAAGAATTTTGTTTACAATTTTCGTCTTCTCATCATGTTAGGCCAAGGGAAAATGCATCTTATCTGGAGCTCTGTGAAAATATTAAATTGTTTCCTGAAATACAGTATCAGTATAAATCTGTCAGCACAGAAACAGAAAAATGTAGCAAAAAATTTCAAGTCAAAGGTCTAACTCATGAACAAACACATTACATAATTTCTTCCATAATATCATTTCACTCAATCGGTGAAAAATATTATTGCACAACTTGGAAACATTGAAAAATTCTTTTCTTTTGAGAAAAAAGTAAAACTTAACAATGAAATTGTTATCACAAAAGAAATTGAGGACGAATAACTGAACACAGGCATGCAAACAACATTAACAATAACAGAGAGCAGACTGAATCTCTCTCCATTAGACTCGCTCAACCAGACCTACTTGTTCTGGAAGAAAAATTGAAAGAAAAAACAAGGAATAGATTACCTGAGATAACTTTATCGTATTATAATCAGAATAACAAAAGACCACACATAAATGAGATAGTAAGGTTAATATTAAGTTTGATGGGATTTCAAGTCACTGTCTGCATCTGTAGCTATAGTATTAAATCTCCAAATAAGGGATACTTTGGTTTTTCCTGATCCAACCAAATCAAGAGATATTGTTTATTGAAATGAAGTGAAAATAACCCTTGGAAGTTATTGAATCATCAAAATAGGGAAACAAGCAAACAGAGCAATGCAAAGCATTGCATATGCCCTCTCCTGGAATATCACAAATAGCATATGCTTCTCAGTGGAGTGAGTGGTGGCATTTCTCAAGATGGCATAAATGTCTGCCATTTTGAACAAACACACATGCAGATTAGCTTGGTTAAACTCCCCCAGTATATCCATTCAACATGGATGATATAAATATTATTATGCCCCCGACCTCCAAAGGAAGGTTCAGGGGGTATCTAGTGGAGACCTCCATTCGTCTGTCTGTCTATCTGCCTGTCCGTCCGGCTGTCTGTACAAACATTTTGGATTGTAATTTAAAACCCATCAGACAGATCTGGATCTCCTTTGGAATGCTGAAAGACCCGCATGGGTGAACTGATCTGCACAAGGAATGGGTCAGTCCAATAATGTTTCCCAGAGTTATGGCCTTTCACTCTTTAAACTTAGAAAATTCTTCTGTCCCACAATACCTTTAACCCTTTACCCAACATAATGGCCAAAATCAGTCAGTGCTATTCACAAAAATTGCCAATTAATTTTCATTATTTTTTCATTTTTTTGTCTCAAAAACATAGGTTATGACCCCTCTTTGGAACGAGCTCATCGAGCTCGTTCCAATAAGGAGTCATAACCTATGTTTTTGAGACAAAAAATGAAAAAAATTAGTTTTTCAAGAATATTTTTTGCAAAGTGTCATCTGCTTTTCATGTTAGGTAAAGGTTTAAGGCTACTTTGAACATGCCTATGAGCCAGGGGCAGTGGCCCACGCTTTGCGTAGCCCTTGTTCAATTTTCTGCTGCTATTCACCAAAAATTATTCCTAGGGACAAAAAAAACCCAACAATGCAAAATGTTCATAAGGACAGTTTTTCTAAGTCTAACGTGGAGAATAACTGTGGCAAGTATGTTTGGATGAAACCCGCAATATGCAGATATCCTTTCCCCACATACTGGTCTATCACCATATCAAAAGACATTAAAATTTGATGCTTAAATTATAATGCAAAATGTTTGTACGGAAAGTTTTCTCACTGTAATAAGGGCCATAATTCTGGTAGGTTTGTGTAAGAAACCTGCAATAGTTGGATATCCTTTTCCCCCATGCTGGTCTGTCACCATACCAAAGAACATCAAAATCCAACAACCGATGCTTGAATTATAATGCAAAACATTTGAATTGAAAAATTTCTAAGTGTAACAGGGTCCATCACTCAGATATATATGCATGGATGAAACCCACAAAATGTGGATATCCTTTCCCTTGTACTGTGCTCCCTTGTCATACTGAAGGACATCAAAATCTGACAGCCAATGCTTGAGTTATAATGTGAAATGTTTGTACAGAAGTATGTAACCACAGAAAATCAAACTGATGGAGCTGTCAACTATATGCTCACCAAAACCTCTTATCAAGGTCTGGGCGTAATAAAACCTTATGGGGTACAGGTATGTACAGGAAAACCCTTTTAACTGAACAGCCACTTTGTCAGTGAAAAAAATACAATTAACAGGAGTATTCAATTAAAAGGAATTTGGTCCTTTTGCTGGAAATTAGTGATAAACTAAGTGTTTATTCTATTATCTCTTATTTGACAGATTATCACATAGTTCTGTCAAACAAGAATAATCGATTAATTGCCTTGTTTGAATGTACTGAGGCCAGATAGGTCTATAAACATGGGGAATTCAGTGGTTATCAGATTACAAGTGATAACAAATTTTTTTATTCAATCAACAGGAGTCGACGGTAGACCCAATATGCAATTAACAGGTAAAATTTGTACTGACAGAATGGTAAATCGTTTGGTATTTGGAGGTTATATCCAAGTAACAGGGTTATTCAATAAGAGTTCTCTGATTACAAGGTTTCCACTGTATTATTTCTTGAATTCCCTTCAGTTAGGATGACGCTTCTGATATGCTGTGCAGGGTTCGGGAGAACATTTCATCCTTTACCTAACTGGAAAGGCAGATGACACTTGCAAACATAATAATAACATAATATTATAATAACACTTTGGCCAGCCGCTGATTTGTTGCGGTTCTCGGACGAGAAGGCCATGGTTACCCCTGTACTCCCAACTCCCTCCCTATTCCCATGCTTCTCCTCTCCTCCCAACACTCGGAGACGAACTGTTTGATGATATCCCTTGTCCCATTCTTCCCAATCTCTCCGATTAGCATATTAACCCTCTCCTTTGAGTCTCCCCATAACCACATGTCCTTCATTCTCCCATCCCACTTCCCCATTATACTCCCAATAACAATATTTTCAAATAACTATTTTTTCTCCCATTTTTGGCGTCAAACACATAGGCTATGACCCCCTCATTGGAACGAGCTCATTCCAAAGAGGGGGTCATAGCCATGTTTTTGAGACAAAAATGAAAAAAATAATGAAAATTAAATGGTGATGATTTTTGTGAATAGTGCTGAACGGCATTGGCCATTACATTGAGTAAAGGGTTAAGATTCAATTTGATTTCAAATCTTGTCACTGATTCAATTTGAAACCATCTTGATTATTAAAAAAATCAAATCCCAGAAAGGTTTGGATTTCATACAATTCTTTATTGTCGACTTTCGGAAGATACCAACTCACCCCGCAGGCTTGATTATTTTTGGTGGTTTCTATTAGTCATTAAGAATTGGTTTTATTAAAAAATATTGGAGAGTGCCCATAGGCACTCTCCAATAATTTGTAATTAAACAAATTTATATAAACAAAATTTTATTTGCATTTGACTGAATATGAAACACGAGGAAGGAAATTGCTGGCTTTTGCTGCGGTACCCTCATTTTTCTAAAAGCCATGATAGTGGTGGCTTCTAGTACTCAACCAGTGAAAAAAATGTAATTGGTATTTTTATAACAAAATGGGCGACTGTGGCCATTTTTGATGACTGTCAAACTACAAAAGGTGATATCCTCTTCCCCTTCCACTTGCAAATAAAATTCTTGAGTAACTAATTTTTTTCATTTTTTTGCATCAAAAACATAGCTTATGACCCCTTATTGGAACGAACTCAACAAGCTCGTTCCAATGAGGGATCATAAGCTATGTTTCAGAGACAAAAAATAATGAAAATCGAATGGTTATTTTTATAAATAGCGCTGGCCGGTTTGGGCTGTTACATTGGGTAACGAGGTTAACTGGTCGTGTGCTACATTTTTCTTGACCACAGATTTCCTTTTACCACATATTGCTGTTACATTTGATAGGATAGTTCCAAAAAAGCACTATGCAATCAAATGTAACTGAGCAAGGTGTCAACAACAAAATTTTATTCTTGCCAGGGTCAATATGAAGCCACCATTAGTGGAGTGTAGATGTTTTCGTCACAGCCTGTGGTATTTAGTAAATATGGGCTTCCGGCACTCTACTGCTTAAATGATACTGATTTATCTGAAAGTATTACATTTGATCAAAGTGACCCAAGACCATTGTTGCCCCCCATGCCTACAAAGCCTAGCAACCAATCTTATTCTGTGGAATGCAATGAATTTGCAAAGAGATGGTGATTTTCCAATAAAGAATTTTGTGTAACAAGAAAAGCATTCTGACTTCCATGAACCTTTCACTTCACAGAATGACCACATCTGGCTAGCATTATTCACAAAAATAGTAAGTCAAGTTTAGCTATTTTTACGATTTTTTGTTGGAAATACAGTTTATAATCCTTCACTACAACAGGTTTGAGCCAACGAGGGCACCTAAGCTATGTTTTGAGGCAAAAATTCAAGTTTTTAGTTATTTTATTAGGGTTTCTTTCCCAAATATCTCCCCAAGTTGTGTTAAGCAGAGGGTTAAAACCTTCTTCCTCCTTCATCATATAATTATATGATGTAAAATTCAAGCAAATATTGAATACTGACAAAGCCCAGTTGAGCGAGACTATCACCATATCATACATCACATCTATTTTAGAATTCTCTCATTGAATGCTAACATGACTATAGCTTTACAGATATCTTTTCACAGAAAGTCTAAATTCACTTTTTTTCTGAATAACAATATTCTAGGTCATCCTGAACTAAAAAATTTGTTTCAATGAGTGGTAACAATACTTTTGGTAAGTCAAAACAAATTAGTTTCAGGTTTTTTTTTCTGCAATAATATTTGGGTTATAATAATGAATGAAATTTGGTGGTGAATATTTCTCCAACCGAATTTACAAAATTTACCACTGTAACCATTAAACCCTTTACCCAACGCAGACGATACCAAAATTTATTATTTTAAATATCATTTTTTCAAAAAATTTCAACAAAACCAGATCATTTGACCCCTCGTTGGATATACATCTTGTAGCATTGCAAATGTTTCCAGAGAAGTCATGGCTGCCCAAATAGGTAGCCATACTTACCTAGAAACAACTGGCAAGGTATTTAAAATGTAACTTGCAAGTCTATCCAGAGACTTCATGTTGGGGCACCAGTTTTATTGTAGTAATAAGTGATCAAAGTTGGAATTAGGCCCTAAGTGTTAACTGGTGCACTGTTTATAAATTTAACATATTTATTAATTAAAATCACTTCCTGTTGGTATAATATTTGGGTTATTATAATGAATGAAATTTTGGTGGTGAATATTTCTCCAACCGAATTTTACAAAATTTACCATTGTAACCATTAACCCTTTACCCAACGCAGATGATATCAAAATTTATTATTTTAAATATCATTTTTTCAAATTTTTCAAAAAATTTCAACAAAACCATATCATTTGACCCCTCGTTGGAATGAGCTCGATGAGCTCATTCCAACGAGGGGTCACATTATATGGTTTTGTTGAAATTTTTTGAAAAGTTAAAAAATTTATAGTAATTTATATATTTTTTATACTTACCAATGACCCAGACATAGCTGGTGCTAACTCTTAAAATATAGGGCCAAACACAAATTTTGCCCCCCAATCCCCAAAATTTGCATCTAAAACTAAAGAAAACATGTCCTGAAAGGCCCTCCACACCTCGCCCCCACTGCGCATGCGCAGTGTCAAGGACGTTCCGAAATTGGCGCCATTTATCATTCTAATAACCAGTGCCTGGTAAGCGCTATGTACTCAGCGGGGAGGCAAGAGTTCCCAACTCCTGGGAGGGCCATCCCCGTCTGGGTCATTGGTAAGTATAAAAAATATATAAATTACTATAAATTTTTTAACATTTTTATACTGTACCAATGACCCAGACATAGCTGAATAGTAAAAAGGCTGGAGGGCCAAGGACATAGAGCAAAATGGAATACGCTCAATAAAATAAAATAGAGTCATCCCCTGTAGGGAAAAGAAGTAATAGGCCTTACATGTATCTTTCTTATTTATGATAAATTAGAAAGATACAACACCTTCCAAAAATTGAGCTTCATACATCCATGTACTCTATTAATATCCAATAATCCTTATACTAATAATTTTTAAAGTAAGCCAATAATAAAGTAAGTCTAGAGAATAGAGACTCTTATACTCCTAAAGTGTGAGAATTGCATAATCATGTCCGTTGACATATGCAATATTCAAAAGCTATACTTTAAAAACTAAGACTTGAATGAATTTTATAAACTTAAACTTCTCACTAAACAACCATCCCAATAACAGCTCAGAATTACTAACTCCGGAGGAGGTATCCCCTTGTTTTCATAGTAAAAACAGGTGACCCAAGGGAACACCCTCCCCCCCCCCCCTTTTTCTTGCCCTGGGTCAAATAGCCCAGAGCGAAGAGGGCAGCCGAACGGAGCCACTGCCGAAACAGACAGCCTACCTAGCTATAGTAGCAACTGTTAAGTGAATGACATTCTGAGCAGTAGATAATAGACCTAACAATAGAGGCCTCCAAAAATGGACTCGATATTTCTGAGATAAAATTCATGAATGGATGGCTGAGCGCAATGAGCAGCCTTCAAAAATCTATAATAGCAACACTATTAATGTAAGCCCAAGAAGTAGAAGAACTCTTACTTCATGAGCCGAAATCTTAAGCACAACTGCTAAGCCAATGATATACCATAAGCAGTACGCTAGTTAATAGAATCCATTAACAATAAAATGGAGCGTAACGTCCTTCTACTAGACATCAAAGACAGAAGAAGCTTACGCCCTTGTAATAAACAGATATCTGTTTATAAATACATAAACTGTACCCGGAAAGAGTAAAGGCCTATGCCCATACGAAGACGGAAGGACCTAAAATAATAGGTTCCGGATAATAGGAGCCTAACTCTTATGCAACAATCCAACCTAAATAGTAACGGAAGTATTGATTCCGAAACTATGAAAGTGAAAATCATCCATCGATAGTGCATGAAACTCACTGACTCTACAGTAAAAGAGAAACCAACAGAATTACTGTCTAAAAGGTCAGAATTTGAAAACTACTGTTTCCAGAGGCTCAAATGATTACTTAGCTAAATAAGAACCGAAGTTAAAATCCGTATAGGAATTTAATCTAAAGATTCTAAGTCTATTTATCCAAAAGTTACTAACTGACTTAGATAAAGAGACAAAAGACTCAATTGTAAACTATCGTAGAGTGCATAGGTATGAGGTAACATAAACCTATAACCTAAAAAACAACAGGCTGCAGTAGATCTTGTGAAACAAGTATACTAAAAACTAGCAATGCGTAGTATGGAGGGATCAACCATATGAACATAATGATCCCTACACCACGACGGAAGAGCCTCCACTTTAGTCGCATAGAATAGCGAAGAAGAGGATCTCCTATAGTAAGAAATCGCGTCCAAAGCTCGTCCAGTACAGTGCTTACAATGCAATACGGACCACACAACGGAATACATGAAGGTTGCGACCTTGCTGGTTGTGATAAAGATGACACGATTTACCCAGTGAAAAAAGATCCTCACATAGAGGAAGATTTCACGTTAAGATCCACAGTAGACAAGAGAGTAAATTACTCGTGATCTCTGTGAAGATAGAGATGCTATCAAGAGAAATGTATTGTGGTTGTTTATCTTAGCAATACTTGCTAAAACAACAGCGCCGGAGGATACGCGTATCCTATCATTCCGTCCTATAGATCAATAGAGCGTTAACAGTATTAGCTCAGAGATCTGGACAAGCCAACACATACGTCTGCAATTGATTAGCAAGCTGTGTCATAAATAAAACATCATTGGGCGCTCCCATAGATAGCAAATCTGATTAAATACTTGTTTGTTGAGAGTCCATTCTGACAGCAACAAGCGACCCGTAAGAGAACGGGAGTGCGATAAAACAATCAGACGACCCAGAATATGACGGACCAAAACTGAACTTGGTGTACTATAACCAACAGACGGATTCTTTCCATTAAATTGAATAACGGAAACGAAAGAGTGCCTCCCTGGTTCCGGAGATACGCCACTACTGTCGAATTAAAGGACAGGAATTTGGGCATGCGTTTCTGAATAATGTTCATGCAATGACATAAAGCAAGCCTAAAAAAACATTATTCCGCGGAAGTTAAACTGATAGCTAAAAGACTGCGGAACTCAAAGACCCTGGCACTTCGAATCCGTAGGGATCAGTATATATCCCAATCTGTTTGACTGGCAACCGTCATAACAGCCACACTAGGGTCCGGCAACTGCGGCGGCACTCTCTGAGTCAACCACCGAATGTTTGCCCCAGTCTGAATCTCTTGTAACACTAGATAGACAAGAGAATGTATAAATCAAGCAATTCATGGATTGCCGGAAAGTTGCCGTCGAAGAGAAGCTCCTCCGAGAACGAAGCGACTCTGAGAGAGTTCTTAACCTACTATCCACACGTGGATGTAGCTAGGGCTGCATCACGTCTAACCAACTCCAATCAGCCACTGAAGGGCGGAGTTATACGTGAACAAACTACTGCCCTCAAAAGAAATTACATTGAGAATAATATCCCGTAAATCTTTTCTTGAAGACGTAAAGATAACGCCTCAGTAAGGCGGATTACGTATAATAAAGCGTCTAAGTTAAGTCTACTATACATAATGTCGTTCCCAACATTGAAATTGGAAAAGACATAAACGGCGAAAAAGAATATATGCAGTCTTTAATCACACCGTCTAGACGCATATGAACTCTCGGTATGCCCTGCTCTGCCAAAATAAACTACATGTAAAAAAGATAAAATGGCAGAAATGAGCCACGCGGACAAGAAACTAAACTATCATGCTTAGTAGCAGGCTTGTATATATATATATATAATATATAGCGTCGAAAAATAAAACACATGTTGTAATGACAATATTGGACTGCGTCGGTAAGTCAGGGACAAAGTCCCTGTACCGATCGAAAAATCCGAGTCCAATGACGCTATAAGTCTCTTATCCAAGATCACAGCAATGAAGTCCGAAAAATAATCACTGGAAGAATTGCCAGAAGATATGAAAGGCATCTTCCGATACTACTAAAGGGAAAACTCGAAATCTTTCGAATCCCTTTCGCCATCCTGTCGGACCCTATAAAGCGTTCGGTCGTCCGTAGCTTGATGCAACCGCGGACCGCACCGACCCAGCGCCGTCGGATAATTCCTGATTCGACCGAGAAACCGTCAATTGCTGGGATGCTGCGAAACAACTGTGCTAACTCGGATAGCACGTCCGTCACTGAGGCCTGAGGAGCAGCGGTCTTACGATGCATTGCCGCAGGAAGCTCTGAGATCGTTACCCCGTGCATACTTCCAATATGCGAGCGAACGGAGTGTATAGGCCTCGTGTCCCTTGGCTACCGGATGGCGCGACCTATTCGCTGTGGAATCACTGAATGCCGAAACTGATCGGATACTCGAGGTCACGTAGCCAATGTGCGGTCGTGTGCCCTGCTGTGAGGATGAGGAAGCATTAAAGACAGTCTCTCGGACTGTCAATATAACGGAGCGTCCCAAGCAACGGACATATGCTCCGAATGTAAAATATCTGAACCACAACATGCGGTCCCCTATGTTGTTGGCTTCCTCCGATCTGTCCTCAATCTGCCGTCACTGGGTGAGTACTAAAGTAATTAAAGTGCTCGCATCACCCAAATCTCCTTCCTAGACCGCAACGGACGAACCCGGCAGCCGAACCATTCGATGAATGTACGCTACGCCGGGTGAGCTAGCGAATGTCACTCCGTAAGCGATAGACATATTCCATGAGCACTTATTGCCGCTAACTCTTCATTAACTATGACGACAGAGGCACACTTTTGAAAGACATCTCCATAACTCTTCGAACAAGAAACCAGAAATGCTTGGATAGCAAGCATAAAATAATAATATATATAGCGTCGTTCAATAATTCGAAAGTTTGTGTGACATTATTGGACTATGTCGGAACTGAGGGACGATGTCCCTGAACCGAACCAAAAATTTCTAAGTCCACCGACGCTATCAGTTTCTTATCCGGCATCGCAGCATATGTTGTTCCGAAAGGGAAAGCTTGACATCCACCGAATCCCTTTCGGTATCCCGTCGGACCGGATGAAACTTTCGGACGTCCGTACCCGCTTCCGCGGAGCGTCCCGACCCAGCATCGTCGGATAAAATATATGCGACAGATTCAGTTGATGCTGGGATGCTGCGATAAACTGTGCTATTAATTAAAGCACGTCCGTTCCCGAGGCCTGTGCAGTAGCGGACTTACGATGCATTGCCGCTGGAAGCTCCGTGTACGTTGACTCCCGCACACTTCCTATGCGAACGTCCGGAGTCTGCAGGCCTCGAGTCCCCGGCTACCGACCCAGCGCTGTCGGATAATTCTCGATCCGACACCGTTTCTGTCGGCTGCTGGGATGCTGCGATAAGCTGTGCTATGTGCACAAGAATGTCCGGCGTCGAGACCTGCGGAGGCGCAGTCTATCGGTGCTTCGCCGAGGGCAGCTCCGCATCAGATGGCTCCCGCATACTTCCTATGCGAACGTCCGGAGTCCATCGGTCTCGAATCCCTGGCTGCCGGATGGTGTGACCTGGTCGCCGAAGAATCCTTGATCGGCGAAGCTGGTAATATATCGGCGGTCACGCAGCCAAGGTGCGGTCGTGTGCGCTGACGAGAAGAGGAAGCCTTAGCAGTCTCAGCGGACTGCCTATACAACGGAGCGTCCCGAGCGACGGACGTATGCTCCGCTAACGACACATTTGTACCACAACATCTGGGGCCAGATGTTGTTGAACGAGAGAGGGGCCTCTCTCGCTTGCCGTCCAGATGGACCGGAACGAGCTATGAACCGGACTAAAAGGCTTCCTCCGTTCTCCCTCCGATCCGCCGTCACTGGGTGTGCATTAAGTTAATTTTATAGTGCTCGCATCACCCCAAAATTCCTTCTAGACCGCAACGGACGAACCCGGCTGCCGAACCATTCGGTGAATGGACGCTACACCGGGCGAGCTAGCGGACGTCAAAGGCCGTCGAACCTACTAGGGTCCTCTTAGGCAATTGGCGTATAACATGAGCACTTTTCCGCTAGCCCTTCATTAATAGTGACGACGGAGGCACACTGTTGGAAGACATCACAGATACATCACCCTAATCTTGATCGTCTGAAATAGAAATTGATAAAGTAGAGTGACCCTGCGGGGAAAGGACCGGAGTGTCCAAATCCCCAACAACATACCGTGACATACGCTTCCCATATTGTCATCGAAATCATACGATACAGAACAGGAGTTAATGCGAGTACACTGACCACATATAGAATGATAATAAGGTCAGAGGAAGACTTCCTCTTAAAACAATTGATCAATATCCTTTCAATGTGAAAAGAAAACAAGTCCTGGTACTCGCACTAACCCCTGGCAATCAAAATACATAATAATAATATGATCCATTAATATAGAAAAAATAATTGAAATCAAAATATTTTGAAAAAATATTTTTTCAGAACAGCCCAAGTTTCTGAAAAGTAACGTTGAGCCCCAATGGATCCCAAGCCTAAGTGTGGACAAAAATTTTAAAAATATTTTAAACAATTTATTCAACACTTACGAACAATAATAATGTATCTAGTTATGATTAAAATAACATAAAGATATTATTATTTAGAAATCCCCCCTCACACAGAGGGCTGTTGTAAATGTAAACAATGAGTGTAAAAACACTAAAATAAGACTCCAGGCACCCAGGCCCGAAATCAGTTACCAAAAATACACCATCTGATGCAAAACAGAGACTTCCAGGGAAGAAACTGCAGAACATCAGATGGTAGATGCAGAACACAACGCCTAACCACCCGTAGGTGAAGACGTAAACATGGGGAAAGAACAGAATTCATTCTGTTATTAAGCTAAAACTCCCAAGAAATTTTAGTAATAATAATTACAGAAACTATGCCAAAAGCATGGGAGAATAGCAAGGGGGAACTTAAAGGACAGGGAGAGAGGAAAAACACTTGAAAAAACAGTGTAACAAATAATCAGAATGACAACAAAATGGCTGCTGCCTTGAAAATAGGTAACTTAACATAATTTCATTAAAAAATTTTAAGTTACAGCCCTGATAATATTCTGTCACACATTCTTTTCCTCTCCTCCTTTTCTATCCTCCTTAGAATCACCATTTCACTAATATTTATGTGTCTGGCATCATTTAAACTGAGATTTAAAAGCACAAAGATCAGTCAGATGTTAACTGATGAAGGGCCAAACTTAGAATGATAAATGGCGCCAATTTCGGAACGTCCTTGACACTGCGCATGCGCAGTGGGGGCGAGGTGTGGAGGGCCTTTCAGGACATGTTTTCTTTAGTTTTAGATGCAAATTTTGGGGATTGGGGGGCAAAATTTGTGTTTGGCCCTATATTTTAAGAGTTAGCACCAGCTATGTCTGGGTCATTGGTACAGTATAAAAATATAATATTTTTTCAACTGCTGAATTTGCATATTACGGGGGCGGATGCGGCCAATTCGTTGGGTAAAGGGTTAAAGGCCTGGAGATTTTTATCCATTTATATACATCCTGTAGCATTGCAAATGTTTCTAGAGAAGTCATGGCTGCCCAAATAGGTAGCCATACTGTAGCACAGGCAGGGTTAGATTGGTTGAAGACATGCACACCATCGACATGCAGTACACCTTAGTACACGGAGTCATTGTGCCCCCATGTGGACAATTGGGGTTAAGTGCCTTGCCCAAGGACACAATGCAGGAGTCCGAATCGATCGCTCAGACGGTCACCCATCCAAGGACTAACCGGGCTCGACATTGCTTAACATCGGTGATCGACGAGAACCACATTGGCAGTTGTTTCTAGGCAAGTCTTGGCTGCCTATATAGGCAGCCAAGACTTTCATAGGCACAACTGCAACGTCACAGAGCATTAAATGTCATGTGGCAAAAATGTATGAAAAATCTCCAAGCCTTTAAGGGTTAACACGGCCCATTATTTCACTAAAGTCATCAATAAAGACTGAATAAAAGGGCTTGACTCAGTGAAGTCCATTTCTTCAAAGAGAGTGGTAAGACTGTTGACAATCATTGACCCCAAGGGTGGGGTGGGTATACAGGATGATGAACCTTGAACTGAGACAGGATTGGAAATGTGAGTACATGTACAAGCCTGAGGGAGGACACAATCCTCAAGGCCTAGAAACTTATACCCAAAGAATCCTTCTCATCCATCTCATTCTCTGTGCATGTTTGGATGAGTGGTGGAATTAATGTGAGTAATCCATAAACCCCTTGCCAAATGTAACTGAAATACCCAGCTGGTGTTATTCATGAAAATTACCATACAAATTTCATTATTTGAAATTTTTTTGCTGCCAAAACAAAGCTTATAACACCTATTGGAATGAGCCAATCCAAGCTGTTCCACTGAGTATTCGTAAGCTATGTGTTTGTAGCAAAAATGATGCTATTCGATACGATTTGAAATCAGCTGCCCGATTAGTTTCCATTCGAATCTTTTCACAGTAATATAGCTTGGTATCAGTCATCTATGTCAACTGAAAAATGTATAGTCCAGATGCAAATTGTACAAAAATAAAAACAGAATGTAATTTTCGCTATTTTAATATAAATAGCATCTACACGCCTGCCCCCACCCTTGCTAATTCCAGTCTCACAAGTCAATGCGACTGTTGAAAGCTTACTAAAGGTTTAAAAAATTGTCGACCATGAGCTGTTGCTACCAGCTTGGCTGATCTGTACAGTGTCTAATTCCTGTAATTCTCTCACCTGTTCCCGTTTTTGAACTATAATCCTTACTGGGAAATATTCCAACTACATCATCAAGGCATGCCTTTGATAAAGGCATGTCCTGATGATGTATTTGGAATATTTGATCAGTCTGGATTTGAGCCATCACAACTGGAACAAATCAGGTTTACAGCATCCCTTCCCCAATCAGTGATCTTCAAGATGCCCCTGATTCGATTCGGAGTTCGATTTTGAATAACAGACCCGATTAAAAAAATGTGTGATTCAAAGGACATTAGTTTTTTTTATTTTTGAATAAGGAAAAATCTGATAGATAAGTCTGTACATAAAACTACACAAATCATGATGTCAGTCAAAGAGAGAATCGTTCAACGTGCACAATTATTAACCTTTCACAGAATGATCATTCTATAAACATTTCATGTTCTTTCTCAAAAATCTGGCTTTTGTTTTTCACTTTTTAACCCTTTACCCAACGTAACGGCCAAAACCGGCCAGCGCTATTCTCAAAAAACGCCAATTAATTTTCAGGATTTTTAATTTTTTGTCTCCAAAACATAGGTTATGACCCCTCATTGGAATGAGCTCGTCGAGCTCGTTCCAATGAGGGGTCATAACCTATGTTTTGGTGACAAAAAATTAGTTATTCAAGAATTTTTTTTGGCAAGTGTCGTCTGCTTTTCATGTTAGGTAAAGGGTTAAAAAAAAAACAACATACAAGATGCCTTTTTGAATGAATTAAATGAGAAACCAGCAAGGGTGCTAGTTTACTGACTGAAAAATGGAGGGTTATTTCATGAAAGTCATCTTATATATGGATATTTCATTAGTACAGTGGAACCCAGTTAATTCAACAGCTACTTTGCCTGTGAAATATGTTCAATTGACAGGAGTTTACAGCAGGAATTTTGTCATTCTCTTATATTCTTGTGTTAAAATAAGCATTTATTCTATCTTGTCTGACAGAGCCTATTGAGCCCTGTCAATTTATTTATTTATTGGAGTTTAACGGCACTTTCGACAGTCAGGGTCATCGCATGTCGGACAGTTTTATGTGTGGAGGAAGCTGGAGTACCTGTAGAGAACCAATGTGCAATCATGAGTAACTGTCAGACTTCCCATTGTACAAACTCCACACAAGCAGGGTTAGCATTGGTTGAAGACAGGTGCACCATCAAAGTGCAGTATGTCTTAGTACACAGTGCCACCGAGCCCTCACATGGGCAATTGAGCCCTGTCAAACAAACTTTTTTGGATGTTCTGTAAATCTGTAAATTCATTGGTTGTCAGAGAAATTGTTTGATATATTACAAGATTTTTTATTCAGTTAACCCCAAGAGCTCTGGTTGTGCAACAGAATTTTCTCCAATCACTCGGTTTTTCTCTTGTTTAACTTTGAATTTAACAAATTATATCTTGTTTCACAAAGCTCACTGAGCTCTGTCAAACAAGGTATATTTGGTTAAATATCAAACTGCATCATGGTAAATATTTTGCTGCTGAAAACTTTGCCATAACTCTGTTAATTGAGTATAATTTCTAAACACCAAACCATTTACCATACCTTCAGTGCAAAATTGACCTGTTGATTGAATATAAGTTATCAAGTAAACTTCTGTTAACCCTCTGCACTCTGATGTCAAAATGGCAAAGTTTTTAGCAAAAATATTTCCCATAATGCAGTTTGATATTTAACCAAATATAACTTGTTTGACAGAGCTCAGTGAGCTCTGTCAAACAAGATTTAATTGGTTAAATTCACAGTTAAACGAGAGAAAAACAAAGTTATTGGAAAAAAGTTCTGCTGCACTACAAGAAATAAGTGTATTTGTACGCCACTAAACTATTTTCAGTGCATGTTTTAAATCAATTCAAATCAATTCTTGCCTCCAAAACAGCCCGCTGAATTCACTCCAATGGCAGGTTATAACAAAATTTGATCAGCAATTTTTTGTGAATAGCACTGGTTGGATATCAAAATTTATTATTTTAATTATTGTTTTAAAAAAAAAATTTTTTAAAAATTTCTATAAAACCATATCATGTGATCCCCCTTGGAACGATCTCAATGAGCTTGTTCCAATGAGGGGTCACACGATATGGCACTGTTGAAATATTTTGAAAAACAAATTTTTTTCAACTGCTCAATCTGCAAATTACACAGGCGGATGTGGCCAATTTGTTAGGTAAAGGGATAAATCAGGAAGGACAGTACCGATTTTTATTCCCAAACAATTCAAGAACCTTATTTTTTTTCTTTCAAACCATAGCTGTGACCTCTCAATGGGACAAAATTGATTTGGCTTCTTCTAATAAGAGGTCATAAGCTATGATTACGAAGAAAACAGAAGAATCAAATATGAAAAATGATTTTTATTTATAATGCTTAGCAGATTTAGGTGACTTGTTAGTCAAATGGTTTACGAACACAATCAACCTCATTCAAAACTTTCAGTTTGCTGAGAGATAATTGAAACTTGGGACCAATATGAGCAGGCCTTTAAATTCATTTATTTTGGGCACACCGTTTTGCCTTAATTTGGACACATTAAAACCAGAAATAACAGCTTTATCCTGTTATGTTTTATTACCATGCCTTTCTTCATGTTTCTATGGTCATATTATAGAAACATGAAGATGAAAGTTATTCTCAAATGTACAAGAGGCACAAAGAATTTACATATTTTTCTTGATGTCTTCACACATTCTCTAATTTGGGCATACCTGTAAACGGTGTGAAATTTGAGGAAAAAATCCAATTTATTGAAGTTGGAATTGCATAAAACTGTATTTCTTGGCAATTACATTTTGAGAAAGATATCTTCAATAAACAACATAAGAGGCATAGGTCAGTTCAATATTGTAAAAACATTACCATTTTTAAAAAAAGTTCTTGTCTAGGAAAGAAAGGATCACATGTTTCTGATGCTCCCTGTCTTAAAATATGTCTTTCCCATACTCACAGTATGAAGTTTATATTAAATACAAGGTAAGTGGTAATTTGGTTTAGATTACAAGCCAGAGAATAAGCAGACTGTCATCTGCAAAATGAGGTCCCCAGAGGGTGAATTTAGTGATGCTACCCTGCTGTGCATCACTAAATTCACCCTCTGTGAACCTCAATCTGAATCAGGGTCTCTAAACAGAAAGAGGTACCCAGAGGATAGCATCATCAAATTCACCCTCTGGGGACCTCATTCTGCATATGTCAGACTGCTTATTTTCAGGTCTGTTAGATTATCACTTGAACATCCTCAGAACAAACACTTGTCATTTATTCTCCAGCTTATCTATGAAACATTGTCGTCAACATTTTTTCCACACCCAAAATGGCAAGCTCTCCAGCCACCAGTTTAAAGCTGTAAGAAATTTAATGCTGTATAGTCAGGAACCAACCAAATAAGTCATTGCTTATGTTTAGATTCACTCATCTGGAATATTTCTGTTATAGTTCGCTTTTCCAACCAACTGATATATTCCGGACAATTGAATCTGAAAAATTTCATGAAGATTAATTTTCTGTTAACCCTTTACCCAACACAGACAATATCAAAATTTATTATTTTAAAAATCATTTTTTAAATGCTTCCCCAAAATTCCAACAAAACCATATCATGTGACCCCTCTTTGGAACGAGCTCGACGAGCTCGTTCCAAAGAGGGGTCACATGTTATGGTTTTGTTGAAATTTTTTTGAAAAATAATATTTTTCAGCTGCTGAATTAGCATATTACGCGGGCAGATGCGGGCGATTCGTTGGGTAAAGGGTTAATCAATGCTAGAAATGTTGCTCAATAGAGACTTGATTTGATCGTCATTTTGATGACATTACAAGCAATAATGAAGACTCACCACAGCCCTAGTGTTACGATTATAGTTCCACAAATTATGTTAATATCTTGATGTTTTCCAGGGGAACAAGGTGCAATGCCACCGGTATCCCCCACCAAGGGTTTCTAAGTTGAAGGGTTTCTAAGTTGAAAAAAATGGAAAAAGAGCCCATAACTATAGAAAACAAGAGGCCCCACGTGGCCTTAATCGCTCACCTGACAAAGTGACTCTAAGAAGTATTTTAGGTCACCTTCACCATGTCATGCCTCATCAACATTAACTGGTTGAGTGATAGATTTTGTTTGAAGTTCAACATTTGTTACCTAAAATTAGTTTTATTTAAAATCATTGGTGTGTGGCCAATCTCCAATGATTTTTAATAAAGCAAATTTATCTCTGCAGACAAACTGGTTTAGCATGAAGCACAAACAATGAATGTGAAGAGATAGCCTTGGACATCTCTCCCCAACTGTGGATATCTTCCATGTGCTACATGTATATATTTGCATGCAAGAAAACAAAAATTTTCACAAATTTTCCAAAATATTAGTATTTTTATCATCATTGGAACAAGCTCAAACAGCTTATTCCAATAGGGGTATGGGAAGATCAGGTATATTTTTGAGACAGAAATGTGAATATATAAATAATGGTGTTTTTTTGTGAATGATGCTGGAGAATTTTGCGTAAAGATATGGTAAATGGTTTGTTCTAGATACAGAATGATGCAAAAGTATTTAAATTTGATTAGGCAAGTTGTTCCTATAATGCATTTAAAAATTGAAGTAACTGTTTTTTTGCTGACGAACTTTTAGATGTGTGTGTCTGTGTTTGTGTGTGTGTGTGTGTGTTTGTGTGTGTGTGTTTGTGGGGGGGGGGGGGGTAAGAGTGTTCTTGCAAACAAAATTCCTGAATAAATGGAAAATTTTATTTTTTGTGTGAAAGACATAGTGCGTGAATGTTGATTGGAACAAGCTTAGAGAGCTCATTTTAATGTGAAGTCATAAAGCTGTGTTTTACGTACGAAATTCTGGAATAACTAAAAAAATTGCTTTTTTGACTCAAAAAGCATGGTGTGCGACCTCTCATTGGAATGAGCTCAAAAAGCTCATTCCAATGGGGTATTTACAAGCGATAAGTACATGTATGTTTAAGAGACAAAAATTAAAATTTGAATAGCGATTTTTGCGAAGAATGCAGACAAGTTTTGGCAGTTATGCTGGTAAAAAGGTAAGATATGCAAAGTGGTTGTTTTTTAGAGGCGACATTTAATTAAGGGGAATTAACCCTTGATTACTGAGGTAACTTCTAAAAGTACTGAAATTTCATGAAGCAATGTGAATAACAGACAACAGTTGCCTAAAAATTTCATGAATAACTAAAATTTTTATTCCTTTGTCTCGAAAACATGGCATATGACCTTTGTTGGAATGAGCTGAATGCGTGTGTTCCAATGAGGGGTCATAAAATTTGAACGAAGATTTGTGTGAATAATGCATTTGTACTGCTAGATTTGGGTAAACGGTTCACCCTGGATACCACCCCTTCTATAGTAGATCTTTTCTGCAAATTTTGTCTAAGATTCTATCAACTTTACAAATAAATACGTTCATGAATCACAATCAGATCCACCCTACAATGTTGCATACCAAATATCAAAAGATTCTGCCTGCTGGATCTGGAGAAGAAGATTTTTTAAGAAATATGCCTGAAACGCACTAAGTTAAAATTTGGGCTCCTATACGGAGCCCAAATATAAACCCAGGGGGCCGATTTGAACAAACTTGAATCAGATCCACCCCACAATGTTGCTTACCAAATATGAAAAGATTCTGAAGCTGGATCTGGAGAAGAAGATTTTTTAAGAAATTTGCCTGAAATGCACTAAGTTCGAATCCAAGCTTCTATAGTGAGCCCAAATATGAAACTAGGAAGCCGATTTGAACAAACTTGAATCAGATCCACCCCACAATGTTGCATACCAAATATCAAAAGATTCTGCCTGCTGGATCTGGAGAAGAAGATTTTTTAATAAATTTGCCCGAAATGCACTAAGTGCGAATTCGGGCTTCTATATTAAGCCCAAATATGAATCCAGGGGGCCGATTTGAACAAACTTGAATCAGATCCACCCCGCAATGTTGCATACCAAATATCAAAAGATTCTGCCTGCTGGATCTGGAGAAGAAGATTTTTGAAGAAATTTGCCTGAAATGCACTAAGTGCGAATTCGGGCTTCTATATTAAGCCCAAATATGAATCCAGGGGGCCGATTTGAACAAACTTGAATCAGATCCACCCCACAATGTTGCATACCAAATATCAAAAGATTCTGCCTGCTGGATCTGGAGAAGAAGATTTTTGAAGAAATTTGCCCGAAATGCACTAAGTTTGAATTCGAGCTTCTATAGTGAGCCCAAATATGAATCCAGGTGGCTGATTTGAACAAACTTGAATCAGATCCACCCCGCAATGTTGCATACCAAATATCAAAAGATTTTGCCTGCTGGATCTGGAGAAGATGATTTTTTAAGAAATTTGCCTGAAATGCACTAAGTTCGAATTCGAGCTTCTATAGTGAGCCCAAATATGAATCTAGGAAGCCGATTTGAACAAACTTGAATCAGATCCACCCCACAATGTTGCATACCAAATATCAAAAGATTCTGCCTGCTGGATCTGGAGAAGAAGATTTTTTAATAAATTTGCTTGAAATGCACTAAGTTCAAATTTGGGCTCCTATACTGAGCCCAAATATAAACCCAGGGGGCCGATTTGAACAAACTTGAATCAGATCCACCCCACAATGTTGCTTACCAAATATGAAAAGATTCTGCCTGCTGGATCTGGAGAAGAAGATTTTTTAAGAAATTTGCATGAAATGCACTAAGTTCAAATTCAAGCTTCTATAGTGAGCCCAAATATGAATCTAGGAAGCCGATTTGAACAAACTTGAATCAGATCCACCCCACAATGTTGCATACCAAATATCAAAAGATTCTGCCTTCTGGATCTGGAGAAGAAGATTTTTTAAGAAATTTGCCTAAATGCACTAAGCTCGAAATCGGGCTCCTATACTGAGCCCAAATATGAACCCAGGGGGCCGATTTGAACAAACTTGAATCAGATCCACCCTACAATGTTGCATACCAAATATCAAAAGATTCTGCCTGCTGGATCTGGAGAAGAAGATTTTTTAAGAAATTTGCCTGAAATGCACTAAGTTCGAAATCGGGCTCCTATACTGAGCCCAAATATTAACCCAGGGGGCCGATTTGAACAATCTTGAATCAGATCCACCCCACAATGTTGCTTACCAAATATGAAAAGATTCTGCCTGCTGGATCTGGAGAAGAAGATTTTTTAAGAAATTTGCCTGAAATGCACTAAGTTCGAATTCGGGCTTCTATAGTAAGCCCAAATATGTATCCAGGGGGCCGATTTGAACAAACTTGAATCAGATCTACCCCGCAACATTGCATACCAAATATCAAAAGATTCTGCCTGCTGGATCTGGAGAAGAAGATTTTTGAAGAAATTTGCCTGAAATGCACTAAATTCGAATTCGAGCTCCTATAGTGAGCCCAAATATGAATCTAGGGAGCCGATTTGAACAAACTTGAATCAGATCCACCCTACAATGTTGCATACCAAATATCAAAAGATTCTGCCTGCTGGATCTGGAGAAGAAGATTTTCAAAGAAATTTGCCTGAAATGCAGTAAGTTCAAATTTGGGCTCCTATACTGAACCCAAATATAAACCCAGGGGGCCGATTTGAACAAACTTGAATCAGATCCACCCCACAATGTTGCATACCAAATATCAAAAGATTCTGCCTGCTGGATCTGGAGAAGAAGATTTTTTAGGAAATTTGCCTGAAATGCACTAAGTTCGAAATCGGGCTCCTATACTGAGCCCAAATATGAACCCAGGGGGCCGATTTGAACAAACTTGAATCAGATCCACCCTACAATGTTGCATACCAAATATCAAAAGATTCTGCCTGCTGGATCTGGAGAAGAAGATTTTTTAATGTTTTTCCCATTGCCTACAGTGTTAAAAAGTGCTGACTCAGCACTTTTTCAAAGTCCCGAAACTGTACCCTATGATAAAACCGATGGCAATTTTTTTTTACCAATCCTTTCTGTTGGTCCTAAGGAAGCTGCACACCAAATAAAAATTCTCAGTGCCGTGCAGTTTTGGAGATATGGGCGTTTTAAATTTTTTCTATTTTTAGCTCCTGTGGTTCCCACGGGGCTGCGGGAAAATTTTTTTTTGCATAAATCAAGTACTCATGACCCAATAAGCCCTCACATAAAATTTGGTTCAAATCAGCCTCTCGGTTTGGAAAATAGAAATTTTGGGCGGGGCAAAAAATTTTGCCCCTCTCATAACAACGTCAAGTATAGCCCCACAAACTTCTCTTGAACAAATCTGAGTCTACACCTCAAAAGGAAGCTGCACACCAAATATCAAGTCTCTGCTACTGCTGGTTCATGAGAAGAAGATTTACAAAGATTTTGGTGCCCCTTGGGGGTGTGGCACCACCCAGGAGGAGGGGCAACTTCATTTGAACAAATCTGAATTGGCATTAGGTAATAAACATTTAGCCAACATTTGAATAAAATTGGGCTAGTGGTTTAGGAGGAGAAGTCGATAATGTAAAGTTAACGCCGGACGGACGACGACGGACGCCGGACGACGGACAGAAAGTGATCAGTTAAGCTCCCCTTGAGCTTCGCTCAGGTGAGCTAAAAAATGGACAAAACCTGTTTCTTGTGAATATCCTTTCCCCCATGGTGGTCTATAAGTATACCAAAGATCATTTAAAATCAACATCCACTGACTGAGATATGAAAGTCCAAAGTTGTTATGGATGAACGGATGAACAAACTTCGTTTTGGCGGGGGATAATTAACTCTTAACACGAAAAGTAGATTACACTTGCAAACAAAATTCCTGAATAACTATCTTTTGCATCAAAAACAGCTTATGACTCCCTCATTAGAACGAGCTCAATGAGTTCATTATAATAAGGGGTCATAAGCTATGTTTTTGAGACAAAAAATGAAAAAATAATGAAAATTGAATGGTGATTTTTGTGAACAGTGTTGGTCGGTTTTGGCTGTTACACTGGGTAAAGGGTTAAATACTTATTGATTGTACTATCAAATACTGCGACAGGAAAGAATAGCTGTATAACTTTGTAAGTAAAGGCACATCAAATTACATCAATGGTTGTCTGTGCGCAAATTTCCACAAAAAGTGGATAAACAAACATCACATAACAGTGCCTAATTCCAACAAAATTATACTGGTGGTCTGAGAGCTTGCAAAAATGGTCCATATTTCATCAGGATTTCAATAGAGCCCTGCCACTTGTGTACTTTTTATGAATGACTGAATTTTAAGCTGAATTGGGCTTGAAGCTGTTTAAAGATCACTGGTATTTAAAACAGATGTTGAAAAAAACTGTTATCACAGTAACACGACAGCACTAAAAATCACTTTGCATTACCATAAACTGATAAATGGTATCACATTGCTGTACCACAGAGTTTGCAACAAAATTTATATTTGGCCACCTGACTTCTGCAAAATTTCTCAGATAATCCAGTTGTTCAAGTTATGTTGCCACTTTAAACTTGACCCCACAAGGTGGTTACCATGTCCTATAAGACCAGTGATGCAGAACTTGTCTACCAAGGTAAATAAGCACTGCTCCCCTTCCTGACCTGAGATTCCCTTGCCTAAATCCATCGACCCTACCCACGAAATGGATCAAATCTTGGTTACTGCAGTATTTATTTATTTATTGGTGCTTGAACTTTAAAGGCCCATTTCTGACTTTTACAACCTCAGAAGAGGTACCCTTGCAATCATGAGATCCTGATGAAAATAGACATATTACCTTGGCAGTGGTTTCTTGTCAAGTCTTGGCTGCCTAAATAGGCAGCCAAGACTTGACTAGCAGTCACTGCTTAGCTACTGGCAATGATGGCAATGACAGTTGATGGTCTAGTGGGGATTCAAGAAATTTGTACAGGCCCTTAAGGGTTAAGGTCACATATTTCTGCACAATGGCTATTCATGACTGCAACATGGATATAAAGTTAAGTCTAGCCAATTGTTTATAACCATGTTGCCAGATACTGCAGCAGACAAGTTCAGTTTTATTGGTTCAACTTTTTATCTAACAGTCAACTTAATTTGTACCCCAAAACTCAGAAAAAACATTTGTATAAGCCCCCCCATTCCAAATCTGTATCAGACAGATTCATTTTCTGGTAAAGTGTGCTATAACATATAAGCATTGTTATTATGCATTAAAATATGAAATTTAAATTTTGGCGAATTCCAACTCAATTTAAACTGAAAAACGGGGAAAACAGGCTTTATGTAATAGGATTGTTAGATAATTGTATTAACATGACCAAATGCATGTCCTGTAATTTGTATCAGATTTTCGGTTGTGTTTACAATCGGATCACAACTCACCCTGACAGGCTCATTGCGATCCGATTGTAAACCGGACCTCAAATCTGATACAAATTCCAGGACATGCACATGGTCATGATAATGTATATGTACGATGTCCAGGTTATGAGCCTTGTAAAGTGGGCAACATGGCTATGATTGGCTGAATATGATTTATACTTATGTTTGGTCACAACACTCGCACCTGCCTAAGAATAGTGTCAACACCATTACATGTATCAATTTTTGGAGAAAAAATCCCAGCAATTACTCTTATTTGGCCGTGAGGAATAGAGGGAAAATGTCATCACTATTATTATTTCCAATCAAATATCCAGACCATCACTATTACTCAGCCATCACAATTATTAGGCATGTAACAGTCAAAGATATTGTAAAGTCACAACAGATCCCATTAAACCAACAAACATCCAAAAAACTCTTGAAACAATGTAAATGGCTTTTCACAAAAATCACCAAATTGTTTTGTCCCCAAAACATAGATGATGACCCCCCTCACTGGAACAAGTTCATTCCCGTGTGGGGTAAAAAATTATGCTTCTATGGCCAAAAAATGAAACTTTTTTTGGTCAAGAATTTTTTTCTGTATTGTCTGCTATTCTTGTCAGGGAAAGGGTTACATCATGAATCAAATTGTGCTCCAGATTAATATAATCTGCTGCATCAAACAAAAATAACACAAAGTTTGACCACTTATGAAATTGTGGACAAGCAAAATTTGAACGGTGGTGCCAACATGAAATTTTCAGCTGCCACACACTTATGTTTTTCATATCATTCAGTTGAAAACATTCATTCTGATTTGAGAAATGAACTTGAAAGTGTGCACAACAGACAATACATTTGAATTTGACTTTTAAGACAGACAGCCATCAAATTCAAATTCACACATACTGTCACTGCTAAGTTCTTTCCGTAATCAAGAACAAGCTGATCATTAAAGATAAAAGGAATATGGAGTTTCTTTCACATTTATAATTTACTGGTTGTTATTAACACTTTACCTAATATAGTGGCCACAACCGGTCAGAACTATATACAAAAAACACCACACAAAATTGATTATTTTTTCACTTCTTCCCAGCAAAACATAGCTTATGATCCCATATTGGAATGAGCTCATTCCAATGAAGGGTCAAAAGTCATGTTTTCGAAGCCAAAAAGTTCACTTATAATTATTCACAAAACAATTTGCAAGTCCAGGCCTGAAAATAAGCAGTCTGGCATTTGCAGAATGAGGTCAACAGACGGTGAATGCTATCCCATACAGTGGGCCAATGTATCCTTTAGGTACTTCTTTCTATTTAGTTTTGAGACCCTGATTCAGATTGAGGTTCACAGAGGGTAAATTTAGTGATGCTACCCTGCTGTGCAGGGTAGCATCACTAAATTCACCCTCTGGGGACCTCATTTTGCAGATGGCAGTCTGCTTATTTTCTGGCTTGTGCAAGTCTCATAATCCACTTGTGTTAGGTAAAGAGTTAACAATTTAACAAAAAAAAACACTGAAACTTTCAGTAAAATGTGCATTTATATTGCGATGAGACAGAATAAAATTCTCATATTATAAGGGAACAATAGTCTCATTTTGTTGTTTCGAGATTTGTTAAAACCCCACTTATTAATTCTAATCAAAATGAATCTTCCAGCCGATTCCAAATTGAATTGTATCTCAAAGTTTTGCAGGGCCCCACATTCAAAGTTTAATATACAAATTTATTAAAATGAATAATTTAAAAATCACAAATTGAAATACTAAAAGTTTGGCACTGAAATGCGATGAATTCAAACCTCCTTCCATGTTGCCTTTCACAAAAATTACATTTTCACACGCATCAACACATTACAGAAAATTATCTAAAATAAAATGGTGGATGAACAAAACAAATGATTTTCCCAACTGTGTCCCTGCATATTGGTTTCTGCCTTTATAAAAGGCTCTGATTTCATCAAAGTTTCAGCTTCATATAAATTTCTGTCAAGTAGAAACTAGTTTTAATTAATAATTCCACATGTCACACTTCAATTTTCATGTGAGAGTTTCAGGCACAGATCCAGCGGAGGTGCCAGCCTATACAAATTGGGCAAATGATCACATACCGTTCACCTCAAAAGAAATAGGAGAACCGATTTTATGTTCTCCTACATTACCAAACCTTAGACAGATAGCAACATAATTTACTTGAATTGTGTTTGGAATCAGGATCTATTTTAAAATGATAAAACAAAACTTAGTAGCCTCTTCTGCAATGAAATGCTGTGAAATTGCACACTATTGGAAAGAGCTTTCTACAGGAATAAAAGTAAGCAATAGCAGGGCCCTGAGAAGATTGGAAATTTGATTTGATTCAAATTTGTACCTAATGATTCGAGTTGCATCAAACTGATTCAGAAATTTTTGAATCAAGATGTTCTTAGAATCCTACCTTGGTTCTCCTCTTAAGCTCTTCCTCTATCATCAGGTCTCCTGAATGGGGAGGGGGGGGGTGTCCTGTATAGGAGACCTGATGATAGAAGGGTTCAAGGAGGTTCCACTTTCCAAACTACTTATAAAATAAATGGGCGCTTATTGATCTAAACGAAGTGTTCACCTTTAAAATGCTTCTTTCTTGTAATGGACTAATAAGCACTCATCCAAGGTCAGTGGCAAACAAGGTTCTAAACTTCCAACCACATCCTTAGGACCATATGTTAGAAAAAAAAAACCCCAGAAAATTCAAAAGTGGACACATCCGTTCAATACTGTAAGTTTTCTTTATTTCTATATAGAGAATTTTTCTGATGGCACCTCAATAAACGAAATTAACATTAGATAATATGGGTGAACATTGAAGAGAGAGAGAGAGAGAGAGAGAGAGAGAGAGAGAGAATGGACTGTGTGTCTAGTCTCGGCCAGAATCCAATATCAGTCCCAGGTTACTGAGCCCATGGGTAACTTGAGAATGGCATTGGGGTCTTTCAGAAAACACTGTTTCCATATTCCTCATAAACTGAAGTTTACGTGATGAAAGATACTGAAATAGATGTACACTGCATAATAGCCTTGGACATAATGAAAAAAATAACAACTGAAAACTCTAGGTGGGTCTCACTGTTCGGGTTGTGTCAAAATTTGAAATGCTGATACCTTGTTGGTAGGGTATTAAGAACACAAATTCCTCAATTCCATTAAAATGTAGAAAATTTTTGTCTCTTGTTTCTGAGCACTTTACAAAACAGGGTATTTCATCACAGCATATCATAGTCTGAACCAAAGAGGCCACTTTTCCAGCCGATGAGCATCATACGTCATAATTTCATGAAGTAGGACGACTGCTATTAAATGAATGTGAGGATGGACCAATCAATATTTTCAACGTGCAGCCCTTAGGCTGCACGTTGAAAATATTAATTGGTCTACTCCTGTATAATGAATATGGACTCTTCCAGTTGCTGCCGTTGAACTGGGATGGAAGATACCACCAGGGTTCAAAGGGTTAATATGTGAAACTCACGAAAGAAACTGCTGTTTTCTAGGCTCATCTCAGTTTGACGTAGACACTGGAAAACATATCAGTATTACTTTATCTTGCACTAACCCTTTAGTCCTGAGATAAGTTTTACATTAATAACTACTGTATATACATTTATATACCTGCAGATGACTTAACAGAGTTTCTACATTATTGTTGGCTACCTGTACAGGCAGCCAACAATGATGTAAAAACACTGCCAAGATAAATGCATCCAACTGGTAAAATTCTCAAGGAAGAATACACTTGGAACAATTTTTCAGAGCAATATAAGAGGGATAGTTTGTTGCTGTATGTGGACATCAGAGTTAAAATAAAGTTATCTGAAGAAGGCTTGCCTGAAAAGAGTTAAGGTAACCAATTTGCAGGTTGCCTTAGTTTCTAATTGTGTACAGGCCTGGAATTGAACGATACTGACTTCGCGTTGAATTGTCCTCCCACAACACTCACACCAACAAATTCCACTACATTTTTAAAATATTCGAAAAACCCGTATCAATCATAAACAAGAAGCCCCCAAGAGTCCTGAAATGTGCACCTGACAAAGGTCTATTGATTCTTCACAAAGTGATTTAGGAATTCTTAACAATAATTTGTCTCTTACTTACTTTTATTTTTGTTCCATTGACTTGTACAGTAGTTTGAGAGTACAAGCAGGGCCAAATACCTCAGAATTCCCACAAGAAAATTTCACTATAACAAATACAGTAGAATCCTCTTAATTGAATATCCATTTTGCCAGTGAAAATTATTCAATTAACAGGAGTATACAATTAACAGGGATTTGGTCAGTTTCCTGTGCTCTGGAGGTAAACTGAGCATTTATTCTATTATATCTTGTTTGACAGAGCTCATAGAGCTCTGTCAAACAAGATATAATAGAATAAATGCCTGTATTGGATGTAGTGAGGGCAAAAGGTTGATAAATAAGGGGAATCTGGTGCATGTCACAGTAATTTTTTTGACATATTACAGAAATTTATATACAATTAACAGGAGTTTACTCTACAATCCATATGCAAATAACAGATCAAATTTTGTTCTGAAGGTATAGTAAATGGTTTTGTGTTTGAAAATTATATTCAATTAACAGGGATATACAATTAAGAGATATCCAATTAAGTGGGCTCCACTGTACTTCATTCGAACAAAAAATTACCAATTTCTGCAGAATACAGAGTAATAAAGTTGAAAGGGTTAAAATTACTGAAGGCCTGATTAGCAAGAACTTGATTTGAACAAACTTGAATCTGACCTCACTAAAGATGTCATGTACAAAATATCAATAGATTCTGACTGGTGGATTTTAATAAGAGGATTTTAAAATTTTTTACTCATATTGCACTAAGTTAAAATTAAAGCTTCTATAGAAACCCAAATATGAACTCCGGGATTTGATTTGAACATATCTGAAACACAAATATGAACCCCAAGGACTTTATTTGAACAAACCAATTAAATCTGAACACCATAAGGATGCTGTTTACCAAATATCAAAAGATTCTGACAGGTGGATCTGAAGAAGAAGATTTTTATAAAAAATTCCCAATATTGCACAAACATTAAATTTGAGCTCTAATAAGGGACCAAATATGAACTCAAGGTTAACTGGCCACAACATGGGTATAAAATGAAGTCCAGCGAATCATTTACACCCACGTTGCCCATGAAAGAGGACTTCTTCCCCATGGATTGGTCACCAGGTCCTATTTTACCAGTAAAACTGATAGGGAGCCCAAATAAGAACCAAGGTACTTGATTTGAACAAACTTGAATCTAATCTGCCTAAGGATGTTGTATATCAAAACATTCTGACTCCACATTTTTCAATTCTCTGTATAGTACCCTATGTCATAATTGATTGCAATTGTTTTTTGCCCATTTAATTCTACTGGTCGTAAGGATGCTTTACACCAAATAACAGTTGTCTGTTCCATGTATTTTGGAAATATGGGTGTTTGAAAATTTTTTTGCACAAATCAAGTACTTATGACCCAATAATACTACATACCAAATTAGCTTCAAATTGGCCCACAAGTTAAGGAAATAGAAATTTAGTCTGAGGTCAAAAATCTTACCCCCCCCCCCCCTCCCCAGAACTGAAAATATTGCTCCTCAAACTTCACTTGAACAAACTTAGTGTTCACCTTAAAAGGAAGCTGACTACTGAATATCAAGTTATTCATCCAATGGAATAGAACATTTTTTAAAATTTGGGGCACCTTTCCTCCAACCTCTACTCATGGGGTGGGCAGCGCATTAATGTTTACAAAACTGAATTACCCCTCCCAATTCACATGAAATGTTATTGGAATCGGTCCCCGGTTTGAGAGAAGATTCAAATACCACCTTTACAACCGACAATGGACAATGAGCGATCTGTATAGCACACCCTGACTTTCAGTCAGGTGACCTAATAAACTGACAGAAAGAGGTTATGCAATACATGTTTGTACAGTTTGTGGCCTTTTTGCCCACAAGTAAAACACTCACTTAGTCTTCCACAGAGTCTACAGCTCATATTTTACAAAAAAGTATTCAAAGCAAAATCAATGTTTCAGACAATTAACCAGGTTTATTTGCTGAACTATTGCTTGCATCTTTTGCTTGTTCATGGAAGTTGTGATTTATTATCTGGGTGGAAACTCAAAACTATAGTCCACGGATAGAGAAAATTCTTTTAATGTTATACACCATTTACCTATCACAGCTACCAGAAAACACTTGCAACATTTTTCTTTTAAGAAGTAAAATTTTTCTTTTTTGTTGCCTTAAAAATGGAATGAGCTTGATTAACTCACTACCATGAGGAATCAAAAGTTATGTCTCAGAGCCCAAAATTAAAAACAAGAGGCCCCTCAGGGGCCTTAATTACACACATGACAAAGTGGTTCAAAGAAGTATTTTGGGTCACATTCCGTTAGTCATGGTTCTTCAACACTATAGAGGAATGAAGTCACGAAATTATTCATAACTCTGATGTTCATATTATTATCTAGGTCTTCCCGACTGCTTCCAGTTCTATCAGCTGTAGACAAGCACTGTGTCACTGCAGTTTGAAAAGCAAATTTTAAGAAAAACACCAACCTGTCCCCATCCCCCCACCCCTACAGAGAGCCCAAATATTAAGCAAGGCACTCAAATTTAACAAACTTGAATATGATCCTCCTGGAGATGTTATATACCAAATATGAAAGAATTCTGACGGGTGGATCTGAAGAAGAAGATTTTAAACCAACCTGCCCCCATCCCCCCACCCCTACAGAGAGCCCAAATATTAAGCAAGGCACTCAAATTTAACAAACTTGAATACGATCCTCCTGGAGATGTTATATACCAAATATGAAAGAATTCTGACGGGTGGATCTGAAGAAGATTTTAAAAGAAATTTTCTCATATTGAACTAAGTTAAAATTTGGACTTCCATAGGGAGCACAAATATTAAACCAGGGGCTCAATTTGAACAAACTTGAATCTAGTATCAAAAAATTCTGATCAGTGGTTCCTGAGAAGAAATTTTTGTTAATTTTTGCAAATATGCTGACTGAGGATTTTTTCGATGCCCCTTTTCGATGCCCCTTAAAGAACAGCCTGACACAACCGGTGGCATTTTTTCTACCATTCCCTTCTACTGGTCCTAAGGATGGTTCATACCAACTCGTCGCCTGAGTGCTAGAATGTTCTATGTCCCTATGGGACATAGAACATTCTAGCACTCGGGCGATGAAATAACAGTACTCTGTTCCATATAGTATGGGAAATATGGGCATTTGAAATTCTATTTTTAGCTCCTGGGGTTCCCATGGGGGCACAGGAAAAAGGGGTTTTTTTTGCATAAATCAGGTACTTATGACTCAATAAAACCACACCAAATTTGGTTCAAATCGGACCATCAGAAAATAGAAATTTCAGGCAGGGCCAAAATTCTTACCCCTCCAATACAAAGGTAAATATTGCTCTAAGAATTTCGTTTGAACAAACTTGACTCTACACCTCAAAAGGAAGCTCCATACCAAATATAAAGTCACTGTACCCACTGGTTCATGAGAAGATTTTTGTTATTGTTTTGGAGCATTTTTCCCCACCCCCTCCCTATGGAGCATGGCAAACTTGAATTGACATATGATGAGGACCATGCATATCAAATTTGGTTCAATTCGGCCCAGTGGTTTAGGAGAAGTCGAAAATGTAAAGTTTATGCCGGACGGATGGACGATGGTCAGAAAGTGATCACTTAAGCTCCCCCTGACTTTCAGTCAGGTGAGCTAAATAATAATTAAATTTGAATGGAGATTTTTAGGAATAGTGCAGATCAGATGTGTCATTTAAGTCACCTGAAAGGTGAACAAACCACTGTTTTCAAATGAGCCAGAGCAGCTATGGCTAAATTTCCTATAATAAAATTTAAGAAAATACACAGATAAGGCCCCACAAAGTAGATCTTCTGTTTCTCAGGCCATTATTTGTAAAATTGGAATAGCATGGATGGTGGTGTATTTCGTCCCTTGAGAACAAGAAGGCTTTGTAAAGCATTACAAATACTTTTTGCACTCAATGGATAAATTTATCAATTTTTTTTAACTTGGGTAAAATATAAGACATAAACCATTTAATTTCTGGGTTTTTTTTAAGTTTACATTGGTTCTAAAAAGAGAAGGGACCATGCGGGAGGGCCTGAGAAACAGATTTTTAAGTTTTTTAGGCCTAAGAATTAATGTCACTTTTAATATCTGTACCCAAACAAAGACAATTAAATTCTGTCGACTTGAGTTAACTCTCTATGTTGCACCTCAAGTAAATAGGGAGCTATTTCCAAGTTGAGAACTAATCAATGGCAGGAGAACTCAACCCAGGATTCTCACAAAATCTAAGACCACCACTTTGCTCCTTGTAACACCAAATGTATTCCAGAAATGCAGGCATCATAAAGACATACAGTATACAATACAGTATACAATGCTTACTGGATAAAGAAGTTACCCAGGAAACTATCACAAGAACTGGATATAAGACATCTCTCAGGAAACTATCACAAGATCCCATCATGAATTTGGCAAACACCCATTACTGTATCACAGCCTTTATCATACAGCTGGCCTGTCACATTACATACTACTCACAGGTACCCTCCATTAAATTGTAACAAAAAATATATTGATTGACAAACTGTGACAGTCAAAATTAATCTGACACTTCCAATTAAACCGCCAGTTTCATATCATATCTTAGTTTCAAGGATGGTGGAAATGACTGACACATAAAAACTGAGCATAGGTATTGAAATGTTTAAATTTCAAATGTAACATAAGCCAATACAAATGAGAGAAACACTGCAAACTATCAACAGGTTTTTAAATACTCGGCAATCACACTCCCATGGAATGATACAAATGATAATATTGAAAAGTAACAGTTCCTCTGTAACATATTCATGATAAAATCAAGTTCTCCATTAGGCTTTATCTAACAATAGTAAAAAACCTGTCCAGTCATACAAATAACAATGACCAATTTCTTTTCAAATTTTCAGGTTGTTCCTTCCAAAACAAAGCTGATGACCCCTGACTGGAATAAGATCACAAAGCTAAATCCAATGAGGGTCCATAAATGAAATCCTAGAGACAAAACTCAAATTTCAGTCATTCAGGGTCAAGACAGAAAAAAAGCAGACTGTCATCTGCAAAATGAGGTCCCAAGAGGGTGAATTTAGTGATGCTACCCTGGTTACCCTCTGTGAACCTCAATCTGAATCAGGGTCTCAAAACTAAACAGAAAGAGGTACACAGAGAATAAATTGGCCCACTGTATGGAATAGCATCATCAAATTCACCCTCTGGGGATCTCATTCTGCAAATGCCAGACTTCTTATTTTCAGGCTTGTTCGTGGTTCGATTTGTTTGATGCTTTTTTTTAAAAATTTTGGTAAGGAATCAATAATTTGTCTGGTGCAGATGAATTTTCCTGCTCAAAAGTTCTGTTACTATTAGAGTTCTATTCCTGGCTCTTGCTGGCAAAATATACCCCAACAAATAGTTTCGGTCCTTTTCTCAATAATTTCTTGATGCTAAACTTTTAAATTTTTCATCAAGTCAAACCATGGCTGCTTTACAGCACTCATCATTTGATTTCATGAGAAATTCAAGAAAATACTCAGCAGTTAAAGAGTTAACCCTTTACCCAACACACACAATATAAAAGTTTGTTACTAATGATAAGTCATAATTTCATTAAGTAGAATGGCTGCTTACTGAATATGTGGGGTAGACCCATCAATATTTTCAATGTGCAACCCAATGGCTGCATGTTGAAAATATTGATTGGTCGAGCTCCAGATGATGAATATGGACTCTTCCAACTGCTGCCATTGAACTAACATGGAAGATACCACCAGAGTTCAAATTTTAAAAAATCTTCAACAAAACAATATCATGTGACCTCCTCATTGAAAAGAGCTCATTCCAATATGGGGGGGGGGGGGGGGGGGGGGTCACACGATATGGTTTTCTTGAAATTTTTTGGATGACGTGTAGGATGTGGCCAATTCATTAGGTAAAGGGTTATGTTTTTGTCATCAGTTTCAATGCACACCATCGGTATGCCGTCGTTTTCAAAATCAGTAAATTTTGGTCATCTCTTCAGATAAAATTCTGTCATAAATGCTTTCACAGAAAGAATGTGATAATCTTGTTCCATCAGTGTGTTTACATGCATGATTTTATCAATTTTAACATAACTCATAGCTCTTTTGAGACCTTTTCTGGTTAAATATGAACACCGCACTGTAAGAGCTATAATCTCAGTCACTGATTATGTAATGTCTGAACACAAATTATGATAATGAAGACACTAGTTGGATCAAACTTTGTTCTCCCATTTTCCTTTCTTCAACACTCAAAATCCTCATTAATGATCTTCTTCACTCGGATAGCATGAAGTCTGCATCACGCATGCATCCTCATTCTCGACATGTTAGCCATCATCTCAACTGCAGAACTGAATCCTTCTCATATAGGCAGTGTATTCTCATAAATGAACTGCATGCCAATTGCTGACTAAATCCACATGGAGAAATAATCGAAAAATTCAAGACTAAAATTTTCTTATTAAATCTAAACTCTATGAGTAAGTATCATCATGTTTTTGAGCTATTGTTGTAGCCACTGTCTAGGGAAGTTGAGGAGCCTTTCCTAGAAGACTGGGCTAGTGTCTGAGTGGAGGAATGGTGTCCCACTAATGAGGAACTTGTATACAGTTTGTACCAGCCAATCACAATGTTTGAAAGGTCCAAGTCATCTAACAGAATCTGAGAAACACCCATGAATACTTTCCTGTCCATTCTGCCATAATCTCCCCATACAGTCACCTGAAAGAATAAAACAAGCCTTTATCAACATTTAACATTATTATTTTTAACCCTTAACCCTTTGATACTTTTGTACGTCTTATTACGTACGAAATCAAACAGCATATTGATACTTTGTGGTCATTTGTTTTGTTATTACTTTTTGATTTACTAAAATGTTTAACCTCAAATTCCTATTTTCTCCCGAATAGTACTCAGTGATAACCGTTGAGCAAAATGTTATCGCAGCTTAAAATACTAATATAATCCTGCTGTCAATACTTCTTAACTGGTTGAGTGCTAGAAGCCACTATCAGGGCTTTCAAAAACAAGAGGCCCCACGTGGCCTTAATCGCTCACCTGACAAAGTGACTCTAAGAAGTATTTTAGGTCACCTTCACCATGTCATGCCTCATCAACATTAACTGGTTGAGTGATAGATTTTGTTTGAAGTTCAACATTTGTTACCTAAAATTAGTTTTATTTAAAATCATTGGTGTGTGGCCAATCTCCAATGATTTTTAATAAAGCAAATTTATCTCTGCAGACAAACTGGTTTAGCATGAAGCACAAAGAAGGAATGTGAAGAGATAGCCTTGGACATCTCTCCCCAACTGTGGATATCTTCCATGTGCTACATGTATATATTTGCATGCAAGAAAACAAAAATTTTCACAAATTTTCCAAAATATTAGTTTTTTTATCATCATTGGAACAAGCTCAAACAGCTTATTCCAATAGGGGTATGGGAAGATCAGGTATATTTTTAAGACAGAAATGTGAATATATAAATAATGGTGTTTTTTTGTGAATGATGCTGGAGAATTTTGCGTAAAGATATGGTAAATGGTTTGTTCTAGATACAGAATGATGCAAAAGTATTTAAATTTGATTAGGCAAGTTGTTCCTATAATGCATTTAAAAACTGAAGTAACTGTTTTTTTGCTGACGAACTTTTAGATGTGTGTGTCTGTGTCTGTGTGTGTGTGTGTGTGTGTGTGTTTGTGTGTGTGTGTGTGGTTGGGGGGGGGGGGGGGGTAAGAGTGTTCTTGCAAACAAAATTCCTGAATAAATGGAAAATTTTATTTTTTGTGTGAAAGACATAGTGCGTGAATGTTGATTGGAACAAGCTTAGAGAGCTCATTTTAATGTGAAGTCATAAAGCTGTGTTTTACGTACGAAATTCTGGAATAACTAAAAAAATTGCTTTTTTGACTCAAAAAGCATGTTGTGCGACCTCTCATTGGAATGAGCTCAAAAAGCTCATTCCAATGGGGTATTTACAAGCGATAAGTACATGTATGTTTAAGAGACAAAAATTAAAATTTGAATAGCGATTTTTGCGAAGAATGCAGACAAGTTTTGGCAGTTATGCTGGTAAAAAGGTAAGATATGCAAAGTGGTTGTTTTTTAGAGGCGACATTTAATTAAGGGGAATTAACCCTTGATTACTGAGGTAACTTCTAAAAGTACTGAAATTTCATGAAGCAATGTGAATAACAGACAACAGTTGCCTAAAAATTTCATGAATAACTAAAATTTTTATTCCTTTGTCTCGAAAACATGGCATATGACCTTTGTTGGAATGAGCTGAATGCGTGTGTTCCAATGAGGGGTCATAAAATTTGAACGGAGATTTGTGTGAATAATGCATTAGTACTGCTAGATTTGGGTAAATGGTTCACCCTGGATACCACCCCTTCTATAGTAGATCTTTTCTGCAAATTTTGTCTAAGATTCTATCAACTTTACAAATAAATACGTTCATGAATCACAATCAGATCCACCCCACAATGTTGCATACCAAATATCAAAAGATTCTGCCTGCTGGATCTGGAGAAGAAGATTTTTTAAGAAATATGCCTGAAATGCACTAAGTTAAAATTTGGGCTCCTATACGGAGCCCAAATATAAACCCAGGGGGCCGATTTGAACAAACTTGAATCAGATCCACCCCACAATGCTGCTTACCAATTATGAAAAGATTCTGAAGCTGGATCTGGAGAAGAAGATTTTTTAAGAAATTTGCCTGAAATGCACTAAGTTCGAATTCGAGCTTCTATAGTGAGCCCAAATATGAAACCAGGAAGCCGATTTGAACAAACTTGAATCAGATCCACCCCACAATGTTGCATACCAAATATCAAAAGATTCTGCCTGCTGGATCTGGAGAAGAAGATTTTTTAATAAATTTGCCCGAAATGCACTAAGTGCGAATTCGGGCTTCTATATTAAGCCCAAATATGAATCCAGGGGGCCGATTTGAACAAACTTGAATCAGATCCACCCCGCAATGTTGCATACCAAATATCAAAAGATTCTGCTTGCTGGATCTGGAGAAGAAGATTTTTGAAGAAATTTGCCCGAAATGCACTAAGTTTGAATTCGAGCTTCTATAGTGAGCCCAAATATGAATCCAGGGGGCCGATTTGAACAAACTTGAATCAGATCCACCCCGCAATGTTGCATACCAAATATCAAAAGATTCTGCCTGCTGGATCTGGAGAAGATGATTTTTTAAGAAATTTGCCTGAAATGCACTAAGTTCGAATTCGAGCTTCTATAGTGAGCCCAAATATGAATCTAGGAAGCCGATTTGAACAAACTTGAATCAGATCCACCCCACAATGTTGCATACCAAATATCAAAAGATTCTGCCTGCTGGATCTGGAGAAGAAGATTTTTTAATAAATTTGCCCGAAATGCACTAAGTGCGAATTCGGGCTTCTATATTAAGCCCAAATATGAATCCAGGGGGCCGATTTGAACAAACTTGAATCAGATCCACCCCGCAATGTTGCATACCAAATATCAAAAGATTCTGCCTGCTGGATCTGGAGAAGAAGATTTTTGAAGAAATTTGCCCGAAATGCACTAAGTTTGAATTCGAGCTTCTATAGTGAGCCCAAATATGAATCCAGGGGGCCGATTTGAACAAACTTGAATCAGATCCACCCCGCAATGTTGCGTACCAAATATCAAAAGATTCTGCCTGCTGGATCTGCAGAAGATGATTTTTTAAGAAATTTGCCTGAAATGCACTAAGTTCGAATTCGAGCTTCTATAGGAAGCCCAAATATAAATCTAGGGAGCCGATTCAAACAAATTTGCATCAGATCCATCCCACAATGTTGCATACCAAATATCAAAAGATTCTGCCTGCTGGATCTGGAGAAGAAGATTTTTTAATAAATTTGCCCGAAATGCACTAAGTGCGAATTCAGGCTTCTATATTAAGCCCAAATATGAATCCAGGGGGCCGATTTGAACAAACTTGAATCAGATCCACCCCGCAATGTTGCATACCAAATATCAAAAGATTCTGCTTGCTGGATCTGGAGAAGAAGATTTTTGAATAAATTTGCCCGAAATGCACTAAGTTTGAATTCGAGCTTCTATAGTGAGCCCAAATATGAATCCAGGGGGCCGATTTGAACAAACTTGAATCAGATCCACCCCGCAATGTTGCATACCAAATATCAAAAGATTCTGCCTGCTGGATCTGGAGAAGATGATTTTTTAAGAAATTTGCCTGAAATGCACTAAGTTCGAATTCGAGCTTCTATAGTGAGCCCAAATATGAATCTAGGAAGCCGATTTGAACAAACTTGAATCAGATCCACCCCACAATGTTGCATACCAAATATCAAAAGATTCTGCCTGCTGGATCTGGAGAAGAAGATTTTTTAATAAATTTGCCCGAAATGCACTAAGTGCGAATTCGGGCTTCTATATTAAGCCCAAATATGAATCCAGGGGGCCGATTTGAACAAACTTGAATCAGATCCACCCCGCAATGTTGCATACCAAATATCAAAAGATTCTGCCTGCTGGATCTGGAGAAGAAGATTTTTGAAGAAATTTGCCCGAAATGCACTAAGTTTGAATTCGAGCTTCTATAGTGAGCCCAAATATGAATCCAGGGGGCCGATTTGAACAAACTTGAATCAGATCCACCCCGCAATGTTGCATACCAAATATCAAAAGATTCTGCCTGCTGGATCTGCAGAAGATGATTTTTTAAGAAATTTGCCTGAAATGCACTAAGTTCGAATTCGAGCTTCTATAGGAAGCCCAAATATGAATCTAGGGAGCCGATTCAAACAAATTTGCATCAGATCCATCCCACAATGTTGCATACCAAATATCAAAAGATTCTGCCTGCTGGATCTGGAGAAGAAAATTTTTTAAGAAATTTGCCTGAAATGCACTAAGTTCGAATTCGAGCTTCTATAGTGAGCCCAAATATGAATCTAGGAAGCCGATTTGAACAAACTTGAATCAGATCCACCCCACAATGTTGCATACCAAATATCAAAAGATTCTGCCTGCTGGATCTGGAGAAGAAGATTTTTTAATAAATTTGCTTGAAATGCACTAAGTTCAAATTTGGGCTCCTATACTGAGCCCAAATATAAACCTAGGGGGCCGATTTGAACAAACTTGAATCAGATCCACCCCACAATGTTGCTTACCAAATATGAAAAGATTCTGCCTGCTGGATCTGGAGAAGAAGATTTTTTAAGAAATTTGCATGAAATGCACAAAGTTCAAATTCGAGCTTCTATAGTGAGCCCAAATATGAATCTAGGAAGCCGATTTGAACAAACTTGAATCAGATCCACCCCACAATGTTGCATACCAAATATCAAAAGATTCTGCCTTCTGGATCTGGAGAAGAAGATTTTTTAAGAAATTTGCCTAAATGCACTAAGTTCGAAATCGGGCTCCTATACTGAGCCCAAATATGAACCCAGGGGGCCAATTTGAACAAACTTGAATCAGATCCACCCTACAATGTTGCAAACCAAATATCAAAAGATTCTGCCTGCTGGATCTGGAGAAGAAGATTTTTTAAGAAATTTGCCTGAAATGCACTAAGTTCAAAATCGGGCTCCTATACTGAGCCCAAATATTAACCCAGGGGGCCGATTTGAACAATCTTGAATCAGATCCACCCCACAATGTTGCTTACCAAATATGAAAACATTCTGCCTGCTGGATCTGGAGAAGAAGATTTTTTAAGAAATTTGCCTGAAATGCACTAAGTTCGAATTCGGGCTTCTATAGTAAGCCTAAATATGAATCCAGGGGGCCAATTTGAACAAACTTGAATCAGATCTACCCCGCAACGTTGCATACCAAATATCAAAAGATTTTGCCTGCTGGATCTGGAGAAGAAGATTTTTGAAGAAATTTGCCTGAAATGCACTAAATTCGAATTCGAGCTCCTATAGTGAGCCCAAATATGAATCTAGGGAGCCGATTTGAACAAACTTGAATCAGATCCACCCCACAATGTTGCATACCAAATATCAAAAGATTCTGCCTGCTGGTTCTGGAGAAGAAGATTTTTTAAGAAATTTGCCTGAAATGCACTAAGTTCGAAATCGGGCTCCTATACTGAGCCCAAATATGAACCCAGGGGGCCGATTTGAACAAACTTGAATCAGATCCACCCTACAATGTTGCATACCAAATATCAAAAGATTCTGCCTGCTGGATCTGGAGAAGAAGATTTTTTAATGTTTTTCCCATTGCCTATAGTGTTAAAAAGTGCTGACTCAGCACTTTTTCAAAGTCCCGAAACTGTACCCTATGATAAAACCGATGGCAATTTTTTTTTACCAATCCTTTCTGTTGGTCCTAAGGAAGCTGCACACCAAATAAAAATTCTCAGTGCCGTGCAGTTTTGGAGATATGGGCGTTTTAATTTTTTTCTATTTTTAGCTCCTGCGGTTCCCACGGGGCTGCGGGAAAATTTTTTTTTGCATAAATCAAGTACTCATGACCCAATAAGCCCTCACATAAAATTTGGTTCAAATCAGCCTCTCGGTTTGGAAAATAGAAATTTTGGGCGGGGCAAAAAATTTTGCCCCTCTCATAACGATGCCAAGTATAGCCCCACAAACTTCTCTTGAACAAATCTGAGTCTACACCTCAAAAGGAAGCTGCACACCAAATATCAAGTCTCTGCTACTGCTGGTTCATGAGAAGAAGATTTACAAAGATTTTGGTGCCCCTTGGGGGCGTGGCACCACCCAGGAGGAGGGGCAACTTCATTTGAACAAATCTGAATTGGCATTAGGTAATAAACATTTAGCCAACATTTGAATAAAATTGGGCTAGTGGTTTAGGAGGAGAAGTCGATAATGTAAAGTTAACGCCGGACGGACGACGACGGACGACGGACGCCGGACGACGGACAGAAAGTGATTAGTAAAGCTCCCCTTGAGCTTCGCTCAGGTGAGCTAAAAATGAGGATACCAGAGCAAAAGCCAACACTCTCCTTGTTTATATTTCATATTCAGTCAAACGCAAATAATATTTTGTTTATATAAATTTGTTTTATTACAAATTTTTGGAGAGTGCATGTAGGCACTCTCCAATAATTTGTAATAAAACAAGTTTTGAATAACAAAATCAGACCACCAAAAATAATCTAGCCCTCAATCAGAAAATCACTAATGTGAAAAATATCTTGTTATTTGTACTTTCCGACGTTTGACATCGCATTTTGAAAAACGTTCAAGAAACTGAATTCTCAGTGACGTTTGAACGTCAGATAATTAAAGTCTCAAAGGGTTAAGGGCCTAATTCTGACTTTCATCACAATTTTCTGCAACAAAAAAGGTGCCCCAACATGCAGTTTTGGGGGTAACAATGTAAGTTACATTCAAAATGCCATGGCAGTTGTTTTTAAGCAAATTTTGGCTGCCTGCAAATGCCAAGATACAACTGCAAGGTCATAGGATGTGGATTGTCAAAGTAAAGCAAAAATGTATAAAAAATCTCCAGACCCTTAAGGGTTAACCCTTTACCCAACGTAACGGCCAAAACCGGCCAGAGCTATTCTCAAAAATCGCCAATTAATTTTCAAAATATTTTCATTTTTTGTCTCAAAAACATAGGTTATGACCCCTCGTTGGAACGAGCTCGTCGAGCTCTTTCCAATGAGGGGTCATAACCTATGTTTTTGAGACAAAAAATGAAAAAAAAATAGTTATTCAAGAATTGTTTTTGCAAGTGTCGTCTGCTTTTCATGTTAGGTAAAGGGTTAACCCTTTCCAGACATCTCAAATTTTATGTCAAATACTCTATTTATAGATTAATTTAAATGCCATCTTTATTTTTTAGCATTCTTTTGAAAGAAACCTTCGCAGGTGTAAATTAAGCAAACATTTTCCGAATACTCTCTCTATAAACTATATGACAAGAAAAATTATTCATGCCAACATATTTGTGTTCCTTGGTCAGTCATGCAATAGTCTAACATAATTGGGAGGGGGATTTCTCTCTCAATTCCAAGTGCCACCTCTTAATATATGTTCTGTTTGGAGCAGTACCCAATGTAAATTCATATAACATATCACATTTTGTGTAAACTGAATTTCTATCGAGCCTCAAAATGTTCCTTTATATCCTTTTTTGTGCATATTTTAACACATTTTTCCTATGGAAGACCTTCCAGACCCTAACCAAAATTAAATTTAGAATCCAGTTCCAGTTTCAAAAACACGTTTTCCCAATCAGAATCAAAAATTGCATTTATCATTTCATAATGTTTGTTTTGTATTTTATTTTATTTTATTTTTTTTTTGGGGGGGGGGGGGGGAATGACACTTTTAACAACCAGAGTCATATTGTATCAGAAGGTTTTAAGGGTGCAAGATGTCACAGTACCCAGAGAGAACCACTAAGCAGCAGTGAACAACTGTTTCATGGAGATCCACAACTTCATATTTTGTAGCCATATCAATCCATCTATACGATATTGTTATGATATAAAATGTTGCAATATAAGTAGTAAAAATCAAAAAATGTTCTGGGGGAGGTCCCTCATCCCTCCCCCCTCCTTCCCCACCACTGAGAGGGAGATGCCTCCACTCAAACTCTCCCCAACACTGGCCTATGCACCCTCAGTACATGACTATGGCAAGTCAGGCTAGGACCCCAACACCACTTAGAAATCTAAATGATCCCCCACCCCATTAAAGATCCTTTAGCTACATCCCTGACTACACAAGTTGTAAAATATCAAACATTCTAAAAGGAATTATTCTTAATCAGAAAGGTAGCTCTTGATTAAAAAAAAAAAAATTTCAAAGCAATTTTATAACCAATACTTTTCATCACCAGTTAACTAACTCAGGTGACAGGTTATATTTTATCCAGATTGATTTAAGTATTTAAGAATATATTATTAGTACTGTGTTCATAAATATGAACTTATATCAAAGTCGAGATCTTGTGACTGAGGATATAATGCCAAGACCAAAGGTCACAGATCTATGTTTTTTGTGATAAATGCATGTAATAGTACTACTGATAAATTCATCTTTCAATATTTCCCCATTTGGACAAGAGCAAAGAACTGCATATCAAATTGTTTTTGTTTAACCCATTACCCAATGTAACGGCCAAAACTGACCAGTGCTAATCTCAAAAAATCGCCAATTAACTTTATTTTTTTGTCTCAAAAACATAGGTTATGACCCCTCATTGGAATGAGCAAGATGAGCTCATTCCAATGAGGGGTCATAACCTATGTTTTTTAGACAAAAAATTTAAAATATTAGTTATTCAAGATTTTTTTTGCATGTGTTGGCTGCTTTTCCTCTTAGGTAAAGGGTTAAGTGCTGGAAGACACTATCACGGCTCTATTGAAAAGTGACGACGGCAAAAAACTGAACATACCTGCAAAACTTTTCCTTGGTAACTTTCATTGAATATTAACTGCTGTTGATACAAAGGATCTAATGTTCTTCTTGCAACTGTTGTCTTTTGTTTTTCTATACAATTTTTACCTTCTATTAAATATACTTTAACGTAAGGGGCTGAAATGAACAGAACAGAAAATAAATTCACAACACAGTCAATATGAACTGGTAATAATTTTCAAAAGAACTGGGATGTGTCTATGTTCCCAGGTTAAAAATCTGTCCAGAACTCCCACCAGACGCTTCCATTTATATGTTACTCAAACTATGCTAAGAATCATCTCCAACTCATCAAAATATTTGTACATAAAAACTAGCACATATGCCTGTTATGTTAAAATATGTTGATTAGTAGGAGTCTTCCTTCGAAAATCAGAAGTAGCAAAAATTACCAGGGCATTACAAAGTGAAAGATTTGGTGATGGGGTGGATGGTGATTTCTTCTCAGGAATTTATTGGAAAACACAACAAACAATCGGTATGTTCATATTTATTTTTCCTGTGGTGATGCTGATGATTAAAGTTGCTGTACTGAACAGCGATTTTATCTTTCCCATTTCTGAGGTAGTTTGTGTACAATAAATTTACTAACCAGTGCAACGTATTTTTCAAAATTTCCACCCGCACCTGCTGTCCGCGTGTATTTTGGCCACTTTCAAAGTTTTCGAACGCCAGAAAATTTAATTATTTTCTGGCGTCAGAAAATTTAGATGAAGTATGGTATATGTGTAAACAATAAAGCATCTTAATTTTTAACTCTTCACCTAATGTAATGGTAATATATTCCAACGCATGATCAGGAGTTACTGTTGGACTTGATCAGAAATCGTAACTAAGCCACAGACTCGCAGATCGTGGTGTGGGACAGTCAATTTATTTATTTATTTATTGGTGTTTAAGGTCACATACTTATGCACAATGGCTAATCATGACTGACCGTTTTACAGATAGAGGAAGCCGGAGTGCCCAGAGAGAACCACTGAGCATAGATGAGCAACTGTCAGCTCAACATTCTAACTCTGTTCAAGCTCCGCTCAAGCAGGGTTACAATGGTTGAAGACATGTGCACCACTGACGTGCAGTGTGCCTTAGTACACAGCATCATCGTGCCCCCATGTAGGCAACCAGTATAAGGTGCCTTCCCAAGGACACAACGTGGGTCGTCCCAGACGGGGATCGAACTCAAGACCTCTCGCATAGAAGTCCAACAGTCTACCATTGAGCCAATGCACTCCTATGGGACAGTCAAGAAAATATCCCAATCATATGAGGGTTAAAAGTGACTTGGTATATCTCCATTAGAGGTATTAAGACTGTATTATGCGAACATATATTTTAGAATCTTTAAGTTTATCCAGGAATTGGGGATTTACATTTACAAATCTCTTTATTTTCAAATCAGGCCGACAATAGGTGAGCATGTGTATCACTGGGGGAGGGAGCTGGGAATGGGGATGGGGGTGATGTGACTGCTCTGAATATATTTTATTTATCCACAAATAAATTTGCACAAGGCCCCACAAAGTAGATCTTGTTTCTCAGGTCATTTGTTATAAAATTGCATGTGAGCGGGTCATTTTTTACTTAATTTTTTATTTTTATAATTATTTCTTTGCCATCAAAATTTCATGTTCTTGGTTTGTTTTATGTTTTAGGCCTCATAATCTACAGAATAGCATGGGTGGTGGTGTATTTCGTCCCTTGAGTGCAAAAAGGATTTGCAATGCTGAAGCATTGCAAAGCCTTGTTGCACTCAAGGGACAAATTTATCAATTTTATTAACTTGGGTAAAATATCAGACATAAACTATTTAATTTTTATTTTTTTTAAGTTAGCATTGGTTATAAAAAAGATAGCATGCAGCAGCCAAAAGGACCATGCAGGAGGGCCTGAGAAACAGATTTTTAACTTTTTTAGGCCCAAAGTCTTGACTTTTTTAACTACAATCCTCATGGACTAACATTCTAATCACATTATCAAGACATGCCTTTGATGATGTAGGTGGAATATTTTATCAGTCGGGACTTAAGTCATCAGTCAGAACAGACAGAAGTTTACACCCACCCCCACCTTAAACCCCCCACTACAAGCAGCCATTTTAGGGACACCCCCTAAGGGTGAGAGCAATCTACCATCTCGAAACTACAGGCCTGGAAATTCTTGTGTGAGACTCTGGATAAAGTTGACTGATCTATTTGAAAAAGAAATCTTACCTGGTAAAACTTTGGCACCAGATTTTGCCAGCAACCCCCTTGCTCTAATGACCTCAACCTCTAGCCTCCCTTTCCTGTCATATAAGCCTAGCTGTATCTCTCCTAGGCATGGCGATCCTAAAACCTGACGGCCCACCAGTTGTGAAGGACCTAGCCCATCAACAAAGTCACCAAACTGTCCTTCATTACCAAGACGCATTCCAGGAGGTAACCACATTCTGAAAAGATTCATAAAATTAAGTCTGTCAATCACTCAACATTCTGGTTACCGGTGTTAGTCTCTTTTATTCTTAATGATTTATCCAAACAGAGGGAACCATTTACACTCTGTGGTGAGTGTATTATCACTAAATCTCCCACAGAGTGGAAATTCCATCAAGCAATAATTGCAAATTTGTTGCAAAGCATAACAATTACAAGCAAAGTTCCAGCCAATGGACCTCCGGGTTTACCCCGGAGGTCCATTGGCTGAAACATTGCTTGTGTTTTTTGTCCATATGTAGAGAATTTAAAAGTGTTAGTTTGGGTGATAACTCCACTCCATGGATGATTTAGTTACAATCCACTATCCACATACTGTATACAAGAGTTATAACCACAGTCCCTGTTATGGAAAGCATGAGTAATTTTCAAATGATAACATTCCACTTTACTTATTATTCATTTACTTATTGGTGTTGAAGGCCATTTCAGCATCTATGACTATATCATGATTGCAATACAAATATAAAAGTTTAGCCAATTGTTTATATCTATGCTGCTCACTTTTGCGGGCTTCCATCTCAGGCATTGGTTACCAGGACCTATTTAACCAATAAAATGGAACTTCTTTAAGAGGAAACAAGCACCAATCCACTTCCCAGCATTACCATGGGGACCCTGCACAGGTGGACAATTTACAAAACTAGAGGAAAGTTGAATATAACGTGTTTTCTCTTATACAATAAATTGTCCACAAAATAGTGCTGTATCCATCCGATATTTTCTTATTGGACATATTCTTTTCAATTTTAACCTTTGACCCCTCACTGGAAGAGCTTAATAAGTATGCTCCAGGGAGGCATCTCAAGCTATATTCCAGAAGAAAAACATTAATACTGAAAAAATTTAGTACTCCGAGAATGTCTGGAGACCCACAAACATCAAATCCAAACTGTCACACCCAGGGAACTTATGTAAAATAAAAATGACAAAATACTGGATTTGTTTTTCACTCAGCATTTTGTAAGTAACCCTATTGCTGATTTTTAAGCAAAGTAAACAGCAAAATTTTACTAACAAGTTCACAATTGCACATTCAAAGGGTGAGATGAGAAGCAAATAATATTGGAGCTTATTTCAAACGTTGGTTTCATTAACCCTTAGTGGGCCTAATTCTGACTGATCACATTTTTTTTTGCAACAGAACAAGTGCCCCTACATGCAACTCACAAGTTACATTCTAAGTGCCTTGGTAGTTGTTTTTAGGCAAGTCTTGGCAGCCTATATAAGCAGCCAAGACTTGCCAAAAATAGCAACAAAGATTGAAAATTGGGTGCCTTAAATCTTTTGAGGTGCAGGATAGACAACTCAAACAACTGTCAGGCTTGGTTCTTGGTTTTTAAAATTTCAAGGTGGCAAAAAATCACTCTCCTGGGAGCTACTTAGGTGACCAAATTGCTCCCCTAAACTATATTTAATTGTATGTGTTCTCCGAGGTATGCATTCAAGCCAATCAATGCTAATAAACTTCTGTTGAAGCCGTGTTCCTTTTTCACAAACCCCTCTACCCCAGTATGAACAGACTGAGCAAGAAGTTCTACCTGGATTCTAGGCAAATCTTCTTGCTTCATTGGCCCATACATAGGTAGAGAGAGGTTGTCAAAATTCAAACAATTCTCTTCATGAGAACAGCTACTGCTATATGCAAAAGTGAAATAATATTAACATAGATAATATAACAATTAATAACCTGATTTTGGAGCAGACTGCGGTTTATTGATGGCAAGCCTGAAGATAAGGAATCTGTCATTTGCAGAATGAGGTTCCCAGAGGGTGACTTTCTTCATGCTGTCCCATACAGTGGACTAGAATCCTCCAATTTATCCTCTAGATACTACTTTCTGCTTAGGCCTGAGAACTTGATTCAGACTGAGGTTCACAGAGGGTAAATTTAGTAATGCTACCCTGCTGTGCAGGGTAGCATCACTGAATTCACCCTCTGGGGACCTCATTCTGCAGATGACAGTCTGCTTATTTTCAGGCTTGATTGATGGTAAATTTACTTTTTTGAGAGTTCAAGTTCAAAGGCAGGCTTAATGCCACATTTGTTTTACCTTTTGCAAAGGGTGCTGTCTGAGTGTGATATGGGTGATGTCCAGAATGACTGAAACTAGGCAAGCAAAAAACAAACGCTTACATGGAATTAAAAGAAGACATCTGTGTTGTGAGAAATGACGAACTATTAGAATTGAGAATTCTGTTATGAAAAAAGGGCTCAAGAATAAAGGAAAAGTTAAAAAATTTATAGTAATTTCTATATTTTTTATACTTACCAATGACCCAGACATAGCTGGTGCTAACTCTTAAAATATAGGGCCAAACACAAATTTTGCCCCCCAATCCCCAAAATTTGCATCTAAAACCAAAGAAAACATGTCCTGAATGGCCCTCCACACTTCACCTCTACTGCGCATGCGCAGTGTCAAGGACGTTCCGAAATTGGCGCCATTAATCATTCTAATAACCAGTGCCTGGTAAGCGCTATGTACTCAGCGGGGAGGCAAGAGTTCCCAACTCCTGGGAGGGCCATCCCCGTCTGGGTCATTGGTAAGTATAAAAAATATAGAAATTACTATAAATTTTTTAACATTTTTATACTGTACCAATGACCCAGACATAGCTGAATAGTAAAAAGGCTGGAGGGCCAAGGACATAGAGCAAGATGGAATACGCTCAATAATATAAAATAGAGTCATCCCCTCTAGGGAAAAAGAAGTAATAGGCCTTACATGTATCTTTCTTATTTATGATAAATTAGAAAGATACAACACCTTCCAAAATTGAGCATTATACATCCATGTACTCTATTAATATCCAATATAATCCTTATACTAATAATTTTTAAAGTAAGCCAATAAATAAAGTAAGTCTAGAGAATAGAGACTCTTATACTCCTTAAAAGTGTCTGAGGATTGCATAATCATGTCCGTTGACACGTGCTATATTCAAAAGCTATACTTTAAAAACTAAGACTTGAATGAATTTTTAAAACATAAACTTCTCACTAAACAACCATCCCAATAACAGCTCAGAATTACTAACTCCGGAGGAGGTATCCCCTTGTTTTCATAGTAAAACAGGTGACCCAAGGGAACACCCTCCTCCCCCCCCCCCCCCCTTTCTTGCCCTGGGTCAAATAGCCCAGAGCGAAGAGGGCAGCAGAACGGAGTCACTGCCGAAACAGACAGCCTACCTAGCTATAGTAGCAACTGTTAAGTGAATGACATTCTGAGCAGTAGATAATAGACCTAACAATAGAGGCCTCCAGAAATGGACTCAATATTTCTGAGATAAAAAATTCATGAATGTGGATGGCTGAGCGCAATGAGCAGCCTTCAAAAATCTATAATAGCGACACTATTAATGTAAGCCCAAGATGTAGAAGAACTCTTACTTCATGAGCCGAAATCTCAAACACAACTGCTGAATCAAGATATACCATCAGCAGTATCGATAGTTAATTGAATCCATTAGCAATAGAATGGAGCGTAACGTCCTTCTAATAGGCATCAAAGACAGAAGAAGTTTACGCCCGTAGTAATAAACAGATATCTGTTTATAAATACATAAATTCTAACCGGACAGAGTAAAGGCCTATGCCCGTACGAAGACGGAAGGACCTTAATAACAATAGGTTCCGGATATTAGGAGCCTAACTCTTATGCAAAAATCCAACCTAAATAGTAAAGGAAGTAGTGATTCCGAAACTACGAAAGTGAAAATCATCCATCGATAGTGCATGAAACTCACTGACTCTTCAGTAAAAGAGAAGCCAACAGAATTACTGTCTAAAAGGTCAGAATTTGAAAACTACTGTTTCCAGAGGCTCAAATGATTACTTAGCTAAATAAGAACCGAAGTTAAATTCCATATAGGAATTTAATCTAAAGATTCTAAGTCTATTTATCAAAAAGTTACTAACTGACTTAGATAAAGAGACATAAGACTCAATTGTAAACTATCATAGAGTGTATAGGTATGAGGTAACATAAACCTATAACCTTAATAATAACAGGCTGCAGTAGATCTTGTCAAACAAGTATACTAAAAAGTTGCAATGAGTAGTATGGAGGGATCAACAATATGAACATAGTGATCCCTACACCAACGACGGAAGAGCCTCCACTTTAGCCGCATAGAATAGCGAAGAAGAGGATCTCCTATAGTAAGAAATCGCGTCCAAAGCTCGTCCAGTACAATGCTTACAATGCAATACGGACCACACAACGGAATACGTGAAGGTTGCGACCTTGCGGGTTGTGATAAAGATGACACGATTTACCCAGCGAAAAAAGATCCTCTCATTGAGGAAGATTTCGCGTTAAGTCTCACAGTATACATCAGAGTAAATTACCCACGGTCTCTGTGAAGACAGATGCTATCAACAGAAATGTATTGTGGTTGTTTATCTTAGCAATACCTGCTGAAACAACAGCGCCGGAGGATACGCATATCCTATCATTCCGTCGTATTAGATCAATAGAGCGTTAACAACATTAGCTCAGAGATCCGGACAAGCCAACACATACGTCAGCAATAGATTAGCAAGCTGTGTCGTAAATAAATTATCATTGGGGGCTCCCATAGATAGCAAATCTGATTGAATACTTGTTTGTTGAGAGTCCATTCTGACGGCAACAAGCGACCCCTAAGTGAACGGGAGTCCGGTAAAACAATCAGACGACCCGGAATATGACGGACTGAAACAGAACTTGGTGTACTATAACCAACAGACTGATTCTTTCCATTAAATTGAATAACGGAAACGAATGAGTGCCTCCCTGGTTCCGGAGATACGCCACTACTGTCGAATTAACGGACAGGATTTGGACATGCGTTTCTGAATAATGTTCATCCAATGACATAAAGCAAGCCTAAAAAACATTATTCCGCGGAAGATAATTGCTTGCTTAGAGACTGCGGAACCCAAAGACCCCGGCACTTGGAATCCGTTGGGATCAATATTATATCCCAATCTGTTTGACTGGCAACCGTCATAACTATAACACTCGGATCCGGCAACTGCAGTGGCACTCTCTGAGTCAACCACCGAATGTTTGCCCCAGTCTGAATCTCTTGTAACACTAGATAGACAAGAGAACGTGTAAATCGAGCAATTCATGGATTGCTGAAAAGTTGCCGTCGAAGAGAGGCTTCTCCGAGAACGAAGCGACTCTGAGAGAGTTCTTCACCTTACTATCCACGCGCGTGGATGTAGCTAGGGCTGCGTCACGTCTAACCAACTCCAATCAGCCACTGAAGGGCAGAGTTATACGTGAACAAACTACTGCCCTCAAAAGAAATCACATTGAGAATAATATCCCGTAAATCTTTTCTTGAAGACGTAATGATAACGCCTCAGTAAGGTGGATTACGTATGATAAAGCGTCTAAGTTAAGTCTACTAGACATCATTGTCGTTTCCAACATTGTGGTTGGAAAAGACATAGACGGCGAAAAAGAATATTTCCAGTCTTTAACCACGCCGTCTAGACGCATAAGAACTCTCGGTATGCCCTGCTCTGCCAAAATAAATTATTCGTATAAATGATAGAACGGCAGAAATGAGCATTGCGGACAAGAAACTAAACTATCATGCTTGGTAGCAGGCTTATATGCATATATAGCGTCGAAAAATAAAACACATGTTCTAATGACATTATTGGACTGTGTCGGTAAGTCAGGGACAATGTCCCTGAACCGATCCAAAATTCCGTGTCCAATGATGCTATAAGTCTCTTATCCAACATCGCAGCAATGTAGTCCGAAATTAACAATCACTGGAAGATAATGCCAGAAGATATGAATGGCAGCTTCCGATGCTACGAAAGGGAAAACTCGAAATCTTTCGAATCCCTTTCGCCATCCTGTCGGACCCTATAAAGCGTTCGGTCGTCTGTACCTGATGCAACCGCGGACCGCACCGACCCAGCGCCGTCAGATAATTCCTGATTCGAGTAAGAAACTGTCGATTGCTGGGATGCTGCGAAACAACTGTGCTAACTCGGATAGCACGTCCGTCACTGAGGCCTGAGGAGAAGCGGTCCTACAATGCATTGCCGCTGGAAGCTCCGTGATCGTTACCCCGTGCATACTACCAATATGCGAGCGAACGGAGTGTATAGGCCTCGTGTCCCTTGGCTACCGGATGGCGTGACCAATTCGCCGTGGAATCACTGAATGACGAAACTGATCGGATACTCGAGGTCACGTAGCCAATGTGCGGTCGTGTGCCCTGCTGTAAGGATGAGGAAGCATTATCGACAATCTCTCAGACTGTCAATATAACGGAGCATCCCGACCGACAGACATATGCTCCGAATGTAAAATATCTGAACCACAACATGCGGTCCCCTATGTTGTTGGACGAGAGAGGGACCTCTCTCGCTCACAGCCCGGACGGACTTGGACAAGCCAGGAACCGGACTAACAGGCTTCCTCCGATCTGTCCTCAATCCGCCGTCACTGGGTGAGTACTAAAGTAATTACAGTGCTCGCATCACCCAAATCTCCTTCCTAGACCGCAACGGACGAACCCGGCAGCCGAACCATTCGATGAATGTACGCTACACCGGGTGAGCTAGCGAATGTCACTCCGTCGATCCTACAAGGGATCTCTTAAGCGATAGACATATTCCATGAGCACTTATTGCCGCTAGCTCTTCATTAACTTTGACGACAGAGGCACACTTTGAAAGACATCTCCGTAACTTTGCGAACAAGAAACCAGAAATGCTTGGTTATAGCAAGCATATAATAATAATATATATAGCGTCGTTCAATAATTCGAAAGTTTGTGTGACATTATTGGACTATGTCGGAACTGAGGGACGATGTCCCTGTACCGAACCAAAAATTTCTAAGTCCACCGACGCTATCAGTTTCTTATCCGGCATCGCAGCATTCTGGTCCGACGAAAGAAGCTGTAGAAGATCAAGTCAGATGACATACACAACAGCATATGTTGTTCCGAAAGGGAAAGCTCGAAATCCTCCAAATCCCTTTCGGTATCCCGTCGGACCGGATGAAATTTTCGGACGTCCGTACCCGCTTCCGCGGAGCGTCCCGACCCAGCATCGTCGGATAAAAAAATATGCGACAGATTCAGTTGATGCTGGGATGCTGCGATAAGCTGTGCTATTTAGGAAAGCACGTCCGTTCCCGAGGCCTGTGCAGTAGCGGTCTTACGATGCATTGCCGCCGGAAGCTCCGTGTACGTTGACTCCCGCACACTTTCCTATGCGAACGTCCGGAGTCTGCAGGCCTCGTGTCCTTAGCTACCGGATGGTGTGACCTGTTCGCCGATGATTCTCTGACTGGCGAAGCTGACTGGATATCCGAGGTCACGTAGCCAAGAGCGGTCGTGTGCGCTACCATGAGAATGAGGAAGCCTTATTGACAGTCTACTCCGGACTGACTATATGTCGGAGCGTCCCGAGCGACGGACGTATGCTCCGAATGCGAAACATTTTGTACCACAACATCTGGGGCCAGATGTTGTTGTACAAGAGAGGGGCCTCTCTCGCTCGCCGTCCGGATGGACCAGAACGAGCTATGAACCGGACTAAAAGGCTTCCTCCGTTCTCCCTCTAATCCGCCGTCACTGGGTGTGCATTTGGTTGATTTATAGTGCTCGCATCACCCCAAAACTCCTTCTAGACCGCAACGGACGAACCCGGCTGCCGAACCATTCGATGAATGGACGCTACACTGGGCGAGCTAGCGGACGTCAAAGGCCGTCGAACCTACTAGGGTCCTCTTAGGCAATTGGCGTATTTACATGAGCACTTTTCCGCCTGCCCTTCATTAATTGTGACGACGGAGGCACACTGTTGGAAGACATCACAGATACATAACCCTAATCTTGATCGTCTGAAATAGAAATTGATAAAGTAGAGTGACCCTGCGGGGAAAGGACCGGAGTGTCCAATTCCCCACTAACATACCGTGACATACGCTTCCCATGTTGTCATCGAAATCATACAATACAGAACAGGAGTTAATGCGAGTACACTGACCACATATAGAATGATTATAAAAGTCAGAGGAAGACTTCCTCTTATTACAATTGATCAAAATCCTTTCAATGTGAAAAAAAACAAGTCCTGGTACTCGCACCAACCCCTGGCAATCAAAATACATAATAATAATATGATCCATTAATATAGAAAAAATAATTGAAATCAAAATATTTTGAAAAAATATTTTTTCAGAACAGCCCAAGTTTCTGAAAAGTAACGTTGAGCCCCAATGGATCCCAAGCTTAAGTGTGGACAAAAATTTTTAAAATATTTTAAACAATTTATTCAACACTTACGAACAATAATAATGTATCTAGTTATGATTAAAATAACATCAAGATATTATTTTCAAGAAATCCCCCCCTCACACAGAGGGCTGTTGTAAATGTAAACAATGAGTGTAAAAACACTAAAATAAGACTCCAGGCACCCAGGCCCGAAATCAGTTACCAAAAATACACTATCTGATGCAAAAACAGAGACTTCCAGGGAAGAAACTGCAGAACATCAGATGGTAGATGCAGAACACAACGCCTAACCACCCGTAGGTGAAGACGTAAACATGGGGAAAAGAACAGAATTCATTCTGTTATTCAGCTAAAACTCCCAAGAAAATTTAGTAATAATAATTACAGAAACTATGCCAAAAGCATGGGAGAATAGCAAGGGGGGACTTAAAGGAAAGGGAGAGAGGAAAACACTGAAAAATCAGTGTAACTAAATAACCAGAATGACAACAAAATGGCTGCTGCCTCGAAAATAGGTAACTTAACATAATTTCATTAAAAAAATTTAAGTTACAGCCCTGATAATATTCTGTCACACATTTTTCCTCTCCTCCTTCTCTATCCTCCTTAGAATCACCATTTCACTAATATTTATGTGTCTGGCATCATTTAAACTGAGATTTACAAGCACAAAGATCAGTCAGATGTTAACTGATGAAGGGCCAAACTTAGAATGATTAATGGCGCCAATTTCGGAACGTCCTTGACACTGCGCATGCGCAGTAGAGGTGAAGTGTGGAGGGCCATTCAGGACATGTTTTCTTTGGTTTTAGATGCAAATTTTGGGGATTGGGGGGCAAAATTTGTGTTTGGCCCTATATTTTAAGAGTTAGCACCAGCTATGTCTGGGTCATTGGTACAGTATAAAAATATACATTTCCTCAGTTATACTTACATACTAGAGGAATCACTACTAATACTACCAACACTTCCATCTGTTGATTCTTTACTAGCTTGTTTTGAAAAATGAGGTCGAACTTCATGGTGTCCAATCTCTTCACTTCTTACAAAAGAAGTTCTTTTCTTCCCACCACCATCTACAAAAGAGTGACAGAAAAATGAAAATACATAGAGGACAACTACTCTGTTTTAGTAAATATTGGGAATTATCTCATGAGTGTGGACCTGAAAGTTTTATTTTTCACTCGTGCAAGTGCTCATGAAAAATAAAACTGTCAGGTCTTTTAGAATGAGATAATTCCCGATATTCACTAAAATAGCATAGATTTTCTTTTTATTATATGCTACGTGATATTTTACTATGCAATATTCAGCCCAATTCGACTGCAAACAGTTTCAAGACAATAACAAAGACCTGTTGATTGTTCATTCAAGGCAATGTCCAAGGTGAGGTCATGTGCCAAAGCATGATGTCATTTAGGAAGCTACTGAGGGATATTTCTCTATATCCATCGATATTTTAGATAATTTGTGATAATTCACAGGCTAGCATATAATAAAAAGATTTATTTGGGAGTTTAATCTGGGATTTATTCAATATTTTACCATCAAGAAAAGAATATCCTTATAAGTGATGGACAATATTTTGTGTAGCATCATAGTTTGAATCATGACACTTTCCCCTCAAATCAACAGCCCAGTTCTTTGGGAATTAATGGGAGTCTCTTTAACTCGTTAAGTGCTGGGTGCCACTAACTATCAAAACTCTTCTGAAGAGTGCTGAAAGTCTTGTAGCTTGGCATCTTTGAAAAAAAAATGCATGTTACAAATCACCTTTGAAAAATAATTCACAGCCCTACCAGTTAACAGCATCAACTAGCACTGTCTACAGAAAACTCATTAGCCATTGGACAGCTAACCAACTTTCATGGCTTTTACCAAAACCAACAGAATCACACTTTCTCCAGATTTAGGTTTGTTAATTGGAGCCACAGTTATATTCAAACAGCAACAGTCGCACTATGTTGGAGAGTTTTATGGATGGAAGAAGGAATACCTGTACAGAGCATATACAGTGCAGCTCACTTCATTGGATAGTTTTTAACTGAATAACCATTGCATTTAACTTCAACTACCATTTGGCATACTTTCAGAGAGCTCTGCAAAACATCGAAATTCATTCAAAATGATTCCAATGATTCAATTCAAATCAGGCAGATTTGAAAATTTTCAAATCATTGAGATGCTCTTAAAATCCTACCAAGTGTCTCTTCTTAAACTCTTCTTCAGTAATTCTATGTTGTTTCCCCAAAAAACATTTGAAGCATTTATGATGTTTGAATACACAGTAGCAAACAAATTCTCTTTTTCTTGACAGAATACCTGTACCTGACATTAATCCTTGGGAAGCACTCTCAGAGTCTCTCTCTGTCAAGTGCAGAAATTATTTTAGTAGATGAAAAACAAAATTTAACCAATAAAACTATGTAAAGTACCATAGGCAATACCATACTGACCCATGTCCAAGCCCAGGGGGTGCATGCAGTAGAAAAACTAGAAAAACTGTGAGCACTGCTCACTAAATGATACCACCCACTCCCACCAAGAAACATTTTACAACAGTAAAAGTGTGTTTAATGTAGAGAGCACAAACACTGACAACCCCCCCCCCCCCCCCCCCCCCAAAAAAAAAAAAAAAAAATACCTGAAAGCAGAATAGAAGGTGCACATCTATAATGTATATAAAAGAATGTCTGAGAGTTTCAATGAAATTCGCCCACTGGTATAAGAGGAGTAGCGGATAGCAGGAGTGTACCCCCCTAAAGCATCACAACAATTTGGCTAAGTTCATTTCACCCTTTGGGAAAAGAGTAAAAAATAAAAATACCTGAAAGCAAAATAGGAGGTGCACATCTATAATGTATAGAAAAGAATGCCTGTAAGTTTCAATGAAATCCACCCACTGGTTTAAGAGGAGTAGCGGATAGCAGATGTGTACCCCCAAAGCGTCACGGACGTACGGACGTACGGACGTACGTAAGTACGGAAGTACGGACACCATGAATGCTATATACCGCCCACTTTTCAAGTGGGTGGTATAATAAAAAAGTGGGGGGTAGGCTTCAGAACGAGTAATCAAGCCTGCAAGTCAAGACGGTGTGCATCGGAATAGGAAATGACTAATTATCCTTTGGGTATGATACGTTTTTGTAGAAAACAACCTAGGAAAGAGAGAGTACATTCCTAAATATAAAATATCCACCCAATTATCTTACACATATTTGTCAACTATTTTAATAAGTGATCAGTTTAAAATGCTGCACAAATTGAACATCACCTTGATGTTTTGACAACTGTAGACCATGCTGTGAAGGCATATTATTTCCAAGTATCACATGCTTTGGTTATTATTTTGCATTAAAATTAAGAGTGAAAAAGTTGATAAAAATATGAAAAATATAAATCTTACTTTCAAATAGTTGGTAAATACGTTTGAATTCAATAAAAAATAAAATTTTGATTATATTCCATTGTTTACTTCTGGGTTTCCCCAGCTATCAGTGTGATGTGATGTAAACTCCAGGTAAAGTGGAGATCATGTGATGTGCACAATGGGGTCAAATAATCAATATTACACAGAAAATATTGAAATCTTGAGAAAAAAATACCTGGTGAATTTTTCTAAATCTTCAGTAATAACCCCTGTCAGTGTATTCAACATAAGAACCCACCAATCATTGCTGCTAATAGTTTTTCACACCAAAGAAAATAAATTCTGCACAAGACAACACGTGTACTTGGAAACTGAAGCACTGTTCAATAGGGGTTATCCCAGTCTATAAATATCTTTATTTACAGTCTGGGGAATCTCCTATACAGTTATTTCCCTTTCATCAACAGCTGATTTTCAAAAACTGGGACAGCTCTCTTTCTGTGCTAAATAAACTAGATTTACGGCTTCATTCAGTGAACAGGGGAATAAATGAGCAAAGTGAACATCAGTTTATCTTATTTATTTACAAAGTTTATCAAATAAAAGCTAAAAAAAAAAAAAACTCAAAAATTAAAAACTCCAATATCCACTCCTGATTTGGTAAGTAGAATGTAGCAACAAGTCACCTATTTTCGTTTCACTCACCTGAAGTTGATGTTTCAGCTAACTTGAAATTTGGGGAATGGGCTTGGACACTGGTAGAGCTCCTTGATTCCGATATCTGAAAACATGGGGGGTGGGCTTACACACGAGTGGGGGGTGGGCTTACACACGAGTGTGGGCTTGGACACGGGTCAGTACGATAAGTGCATCTTTGGCCCCAAATAGGACAAGCACTTGCCAACACATATTTTTCAAGAACTTTTCCTCCAAAACTCAGATTTCCAAGCACTTCCTAGGGCCTCAAATTTCATTTTAAAAGTCAAATTTGAGCACTCTGAAAGGCACATATGAGTGCTATGAATAGGCAGTGTATTCATCATGTTAGTTCTATTTGAGAGCAGTGTGCAAATAAAAACTTTTGCAACATGTCCATGGCATATTTGAATGAAGCATAATGAGTATGTGTATACATATGATCAACAGACCAGTATTTACAGAAAGAAAACTGAAGAAAACTTAAATGTTACAAATTACATCAGGCTGGGGCTGCCCGACATTCTAAACTGAATACCGGTACACGGTATTCCCAAAAATACTGAAGTATACTGGTATATCGAAAGACTGGTCAGATATCTGAACATACATACCACAATCAAGACTTGAGCCATCACAGTGGAATGAATTAGCATTGATGATGCAGTTCGAATAACCCTTTACCCAACACAGACAATATCAAAATTTATCATTTTAAATATTAGTTTATCAAATTTTTCCAAAAATTTCAACAAAACAATATCATGTGACTCCTCACTGGAACAAGTTCATAAAGGGATAATGTTATTCATTCCGGACTAGGGTTAAAACCCAAGACATCTTGAAAATTAAATTGTAAATAAATAATGACAATAAACCAATATTTTTGTAGTTACACCAGTATTCAATCAATATTGGGTTGAATACCGGTATGTATCAGTTTACCAATATACCATGCTGCCCTACTTCAGGCCACTATCAAAGTAGAGTTTGGAGGGTATTTTCTCATAAAAGTCTGAAAAACTTACAAGAGGCTGAACCTAGCTGATTGGCACTATTGCTTCGCCTTGACAGACCTACAAATGATGCCATCTTGTGGCCAAGACTTGGTCGTCGTTTATTACGTCCTTCCGTAACACTTTGAGTCACAGCAGAGTCTGATATGCTGCCATCACTTCTCTCATAGGTTTGGCTATCTGGACTATCAGGAGTCGTACTTTTAGCAGGAGGAACATTTTTTCTTGGAATAGTTGTCCTACTCTCCATTTTTGAAGTAAACTCACTGAAATGATTGAAAATAAGAATGTTAACCAAACCTGAATATAAGCAACATGTCATTTTTAAAGTGGTGTTCCCAGAAGGTGAATTTGTTGAGCTATCCCATACAGTGGGCCAATTTATCCTCTAGGAACATCCTTCTGTTTTGGCTTGAGACCTTGATTCAGACTGAGGTTCACAGAGGGTAAATTTTGTGATGCCACCTTGCTGTGCAGGGTAGCATCACCATATTCACCCTCTGGAGACCTCATTTTGCAGATGACAGTCTGCTTATTTTCAGGATTGATGTTAACCCTTTATCTAATGCAGAAGCCACAATAATGAATTTGAATAGTTTGTTGAGACAAATGTTCTCATTGTATATATAATAATTGACTATGTAACCAAAACCTTTGAACAAATGAAAGTGTCAATGACACTGTAGCTCAACTTGTGTAAGACATGTACATGTATAGTATGTGACACAGCAATAACACACTTCTAAATAATGATCTGATAACAAAGGTACATGTAAAGTACTGTAAAGGTCTGTACATAAATACTGACCGTAGTCTGTAACAAATGTACAGGTAAAGTACTGTAAAGGTGGGTGACAGTTAGATGCTAAACTAGAAAAGAAATCTCCATGGGGTTAATGTTACAATGGGGATCCTTGTATGGTGCACCATAAGCCAAATGTTAGCAACTATTTTTTTTCATTGGAAATAGAAAATCGGGTTGTGCTAATAATGTTTACCCTCCACAAACAACACCCAATATTAACACATGAACTTGGCTTCCACACATTTGAATATACACATCCTAGGGATACTGAATTCAAGAAACATTATTTTGTCTGGTGTTTTTTAAAAAGATTTTTAATTATCTCCCTTTTTAAGTCCCCAAGTGGGTCTGAATGAACCCAAAAATATTTGTTCTCATACCACAGTGATAACAAAGGCACCCAATAAATTTATAGCAAACATTACTTACATAAAAAAATCTTTTTTACAAGTTCTGTACAAAAAACAAAAAATGTAATGCACACAATTCGCGTAAATATGACTTGAATTTTTGGCCGAGCCCAAAAGCACTTGTTACCATCCCATGATGATCCTAAACGTTCTGTACAAAAAATGGATTGCACCTAATTTCGGTATAAAATGGCTGTCGGCAGCTATCTTGAATTTCGAACCGCACCCAAAAACACTCATTCTGTCCCAAGGTGATAACAAAGGTACCCAAGAAGTTTCGTGAAGATGGGTTCATAAATACAGCCTCTAGCCTGAGCCGTATTGACATGTGCACTTACTGTGTATAAGTAGCACTGAATAAATCAAGGTTCATCTAATTTGCATAGTTTCTGCATGAGAAAAAAAAACATATTATATGTGATGTATTTCATGTTACTAAACATTCATTCAAAAATTTATTCAAATCAGAACCTTCATATAGAAGTTCTGTACAAAAAAAGTTTGTACCTAATTTTGGTACAAAATGGCCACCAGCAGCCATCTTAATTTCAGACCGCAACTAAAAACATTTGTTCCCGCCCCAAGGTGATAACAAAGGTACCCAAGAAGTTTTGTAAAGATCGGTTCATAAATGCGGCCTCTAGCCCGAGCTGTATAGAAGTTCTGTACAAAAAACTGATTGCACTAATTTCGGTACAAAATGGCTGCTGGTGGCCATCTTGAATATTGGACCGCACCCAAAACACCCGTTCTCGTCCCAAGGTGATAACAAAGGTACCCAAGAAGTTTCGTGAAGATCGGTTCATAAATACAGCCCCAAGCCTGAGCGTATTGACATGTGTACTTACTGTGTAAAAGTAGAACTGAATAAATCAAAGTTCATCTAATTTGCATAGTTTCTGCACGAGAAAAAAACCTGTATTATATGTAATGTATTCCATGTTACTAAACATTCATACAAAAATTTATTCAAATCAGAACTTACAGAAGTTCTGTACAAAAAAACTGATTGCACTAATTTCGGTACAAAATGGCTGCTGGTGGCCATCTTGAATTTTGGACCGGACCCCAAAACACTCGTTCTCATCCCACGGTGATAACAAAGGTATCCAAGAAGTTTTGTAAAGATCGGTTCATAAATACAGCCTCTAGTCTGAACCATATTGAATTTGTTGACAGATGGACAGACAGCCAGACAGATGGATGACAGGCCATGGCATAACCTTAAATTTGACTACGTTAAAGTTGAGCTAAAAATAAGAAATAGAAATTTTCTGTCAATATGAAGCTTAAGGGAGTTAACTAATGCATTTGCTGTTCACTAACCTGAGTTTCCGCCTAGGTCTCTCAGACTGAGTTGACCGAACACTAATGGTGCTAACTTTTGATACTTCTGACATATCGCTTGTCTCAGAAACATCACTTCCAATATCATCTGATATATCAGGACTAAATTCTGAAGAAAAAAAAGAAAAATTAATACGTCTGCAATAAAACACAGGGTTCCTGCGGGGCCTTGGATTCAAGGAATGGCGATGAATTTAACTGAAGTTTATTCAAGGCCTTAAAATCCTGGTAAATGTGTCAGGATGCCTTGAAAAGCCTTAAATATTCATGAAATAAAAATGCTGATGAAGCATGAAATCATAACTATATAGTTTTATATGCCAGAGTTAGTGAAGGCATAGTTCTAACAAGGAACCCCAATCATTACCCCTTCCTCCCACGTCCCTAAAAGGAAAGTGGGAGGAGGGTGTAATGATCCGAGGTACGAGTTAGGACTAGTGAGGCATGGTCTTGAAAATCCTTGAATTTGGCTATTGTAGGGCCTTGAAAATGCCAAAATATATTGAAAAACAGCACTGAACAGCCTTGAATTTGATCAGTCCTTGCCGGGAGGAACCCTGAAACAATGCTTACAACCAAACCCCAATGCTTACAGTACTTTGGTTTGTACATCATAACACAAACTACAAATAAGTCATTCTCTTCAGTGTGTCCATAAAACAAAGAAAGAGCTATATAACAGGTATCAATGAATGGTATGTAGTTTAATATTGGTTGATTAAACAATGATAACTGGATATAATTTTCAAACACCAAATTATTAACCCTATCTTTGATACAAACTTGACAAATTAACAGCAGGCTTTTAACCCTTTACCCAACGCAGACGATTTCAAAATTTATTATTTTAAATATCATTTTTTAAATTTTTTCAAAAAAATTCAACAAAACCATATCATGTGACCCCTCTTTGGAACGAGCTCGACGAGCTCGTTCCAAAGAGGGGTCACGTGATATGGTTTTGTTGAAATTTTTCGAAAAATAATATTTCTTCAGCTGCTGAATTTGCATATTACACGGGTGGATGCTGGCGATTCGTTGGGTAAAGGGTTAAGTAAAATCCTGTTTATCATTACCACGTGGTGATCTATCAAAATCTGAAAACTACTGCTGAAATGGTTGTTTCATTTTTATAACCGGCTAACTATTGGGCATCACCGGATTTCAACCGGATATCCCTTAATTTTAACTGCTGGTATTACTGTATTGTCTACGATGCAAAATCAGTAAGGACTGGCAAGAAAACAGTTCAAAACACTGCCACCTGACTTTTGCAAAACAAGTAAACAACTGAAAACCATCGAATGCCAACGGAAACTGTTGATGTGCAAATGACCATATTAACACATCTTAACTGCATTGTTCGGTCCAGTCACAAAACCTGGCCTTACCATTTGAAAGTCACAGGCATGCGACATGCCGCGCACCTGAAACAAAGTTTACAAGGGCGATTTGTTCCCACATGCATGCATTGAATTGAGGGATGATTGTCATTGATATTCTCTAAGAATTTACCAACCATTTTGTAAATAGTAGTTCGGCATAATTAACTGTAGCAAAGAGCCTCTTACCTCGAGTGGATTGAATTTGATGTGATCATATCATCATAGGGTGAATATATACTCCTAATTTTTTGAGTATCTTTTTCTGTTCACTGCTAAGACAAATGTCACCAACAGTTCCATGTTTACATTTACCTATTCATCGCAATGGCATTTCTGGCGGGAATATGTTGCGAGTCATGAAAAGGATGTGGTAAGAAATTATTACATGCATCATTGACCAAGAGTCCCTCATTGTCTGCCATTGACCATTGAAAAACGAACTTTAAAATGCAAGATTTTAAAATAGTTTTTTTTATGACATACGTTCATACTTTTAAGTAGTTCAATAAAATCAAAACCTGTTTTTTCTGAAACACAATGGTAAAGTACCAAACAGTCAATTTATTTTGGAAGCACCACTACTCACACTGAGGGATTTTTTCAGCATTATAATCTGCAATGAACAACACCTCATTAAAGAGAAGAATGTCAAAATTGTCTGTAGAAGACTAGGTTACAATGACAGGCATATGCTCACTGCTGCCCACGCAGAAAACAACCTGCAGTACACTCGACTTTTAGCAGTTTCTTACAAACATTTATCTGCGACTTGACAGACCAAGTGACTGAAGTAACTACTGTTCATTCAAAATGCCAACACCATAACTCTTTCATGATACATTAAGTAAACATCAATGTAAATCGACAATTTGTTTGGTAGCTTTGACAAACGTCTCGAGGTCAAATACTATTTATTTTCCCGACGCTATCCCATAAACTATAGGTATAGCGGTTATCCTGTTGACAGTTTTTCCAACCAGTTATGCTGATAACTAGTTGCAAACTGGTTATCTGGCTAACCGTTTCAGCACTACTGAAAACAACCCTTAACTTCCATAGCTTTACCAACTCTGAGCTTTGATTCTTTCAAATAAGTATTTATATCCACCATATTAGTTTGACAAAGGTTCATGATCTCAGTAAAACAAAGTAAAATGGATCAACTCTTTACCTAACAATGAAGTGCTGCCAACACCTGCAAAACAATTTCTGGAACTAATAAAATCTAAATAGCAATTTTTTATCAATAGCACTGACCGATTATGACTGTTGTTTCATTAACCCTTTACCTTATGAATTGGCTGCATCAGCCCACATAATATACAAATTCAGCAACAGAATTTTTTTTTCAGGTTCAACAAAACCATATCATGTGAACCCTCATGGAACGTGCTCATTCCATAACACGCCACATGATACAGTTTTCATTGAAATTTTTTGAAAAATTTAAAAAAAATAATATTTAAAATCATAAATTTTGTTACCATCTGCATTGTGTAAAAGGTTAAAGGATAAACACATGAATAAATTCACCCTCTCAATATAAATAATTCACCAAATTCTGGTTTCCTGAATATTCCTGTTAATTCTATATTATTAACTGGAAAAAATGGTTTATCAGCTGAAAGATTCCACCACATTTACAAGTAACCCACCCTTTTTCCACACACATCACAGTTTTGCCTCTCGGTAAGCGAAACCATTTTTACAGACTTAAGTGACCACCAAAGAAATAAAAGTCTTAATTATTACAGTGGAACCCACTTAATTGGATATCTCTTAACTGAATAAACCTGTTGATTGAATATATTTCCCAACACAAAACCATTTACCATACTTCCAGTACAAATTTGACCTGTTAATTGAATATAGGTTGTTCTAGAGTAAACTCTTAATTGAATAAAAAATCTTGTAACCTGTCGAGAAATTACTGACTCTCCCCAGTTTTCCTTTGTTCATAGACCTATTTGGCCTCAGTACATCCAATACAGGCATTTAATCTATTATATCTTATTTGATAATGCTTATAGAGGTCTATCAAATAAGATATAATTGAATAAATGCTACTTTTATCTCATACAGGAAAGTGACACCATCTCTGTTAATTGAATACTCCTGTTAACTGAATAATTTTTACTGGCAAAGTGGCTATTCAATTAACATGCTTCAATTGTAATTACCTTTATGCCTTCTACTCCTATGTCCTCTTTCCATATCTCTGCCTCGCTCCCTTTCTCGGAGTCTGTCAATATCTCTGTGGTGGTGTTCATATTCTCTGCCAAGATCGTAATCTCTGCCACCCCTCTCAAAACCCCTCTCCCTTGAGCCTTCCCTGTCTCTGGAAACACCTCTCTCCCTTGACATGCCTCTGTCTCTATCTCGATCCCGAGACATACCCCGCTCTCTGGAAGATACTCGATCACTACTTTGACCATGCGACCTGCTCCGATAGTCAAATCGATCTACTGATTCTCTGCGATAGGTTTCTGAATCTGACATAGGTCCTGATCCTCCCTGTCTCATTTTCATTTTCATCTTTCTTGCTCTTTCTTCTAAATCTTGTGTGACTAAAAAAATATAATGATCATCAAATAACAAAGAGGTTACACAAGGAAGGCAGACAGTCCCCCCACACCCCAACAGTTCCTTCCCTCTGTAAACCTTTGTGCAACCAAGATGTACCTAAGGCTATCAAGTCATTGACAATCTGCCTCATCCACCTGCCTCATCACTCTTTATTTTCCTGGAAATCTCAAAATTTAAACAAGATATAGTTGGCTAAATTTACAACTGCAGTATCAGAGATTTTCACTGCTAGAAACATTAGTTGCACTCTAGAATAGACTAGTTCAAAAAGTTAAATTAACTCTTTTCAGTGACTGTTTTCATGGATTAACAAACGCCCCCCCCTCCCAAAAAAAAATAAAAAAATAAATAAATAAATAAAAATTAGATGTGAGTCTTCCATGGAAAACGTGTGTCGCCTGCACTATATTTTAATAGCGTGTCTTTAAATATTTACCTCAAACCTTGTTAATCAAGTTCTTCTATGTAAGTTACATGGAATTCCAAGTCGAAAAAGGTACATAACTCTGAAAAAATGTGTGGATGATAACGGTTGTATGTGGATATCCTTTCCCCCATCCTGGTTCATTGCATACCAAAAATCATTAAAATCCGCCTGATAATGACTGAGATATATACACTCCAAGGCGTTTCAGACAGAATTCTAAGTTGAAAAGGGGCATAACTCTGGAAAAAATACAGCGGATCAAAAAATAAAATAGGAGGTGCACAATGCCATTATGTGATAAAGAATCACTGAAAGTTTCATTCCATTCATAGGTTAAAGAGGAGTGGCGGATAAGAGACACTCCAAGGCATTTCAGACAAAATTCTAAGTGGAAAAGGGGCATAACTCTGGAAAAAATACAGCGGATCAAAAAATAAAATAGGAGGTGCACAATGCCATTATGTGATAAAGAATCACTGAAAGTTTCATCAAAATCCATTCATAGGTTAAAGAGGAGTGGCGGATAAGAGAAAGTGTGTCGCGGACGACGACGCAAGACGACAAAAGTAATCCCTATATGTCGCTCCCCACTTCATGGGGCAGGCGACACAAAAATAGTCTCTTTCCGTCATCATAAAAATGAGGAAAAATGAGCTGGAAACAAGGATTATTTTGAAATGGACTGACAGTAACAACTGTTCAACATGGCCATTCGGAGACTGTTGCCACATTACACATTTACACATTGGTTTTGTTGTGCAAAAATGACAAGAGCTGACCTGCTGTAACTGAAATAATTTGAAGTATGTTGGTTGGGCCATTTTTTGTGAAATCACATTTGACAACAACCATTTTGTTTCCAAGGTACATCTCTTGAAGTTCACAATGCCACAAAATCTGGAAGAGGTGAAGTGCTCAATAGTGCATAATAGTGTAAAGTTAGGCTATGTGATGGCATTGGTTGTCCACAATCGTGAACAGTCTATTCCACATAAAAAATGAGAGAAACTTAAATAAGTTGCAAATAAATAACTTGTGTTCCAGTCCATTTGTCTATTAACATCTGACAACAATAAAATCTGTTTAAATAAAAAAAAAAATCCTTTCCTTCATGTGCCAGACTCATGAAGCAAAATAATCTTTGAGTGTTGTGCAAAGAATATTCCTTGTTTTATTAACCCTTTGAACTCTGGTGGTATCTTCCATGCCAGTTCAATTGGAGCAATTAGAAGAGTCCATATTCATTATTTGGGGTAGACCAATTAATATTTTTAACGTGCAGCCTCGGGGCTGCACAGTGAAAATATTGATTGGTCTACCCCACACATTTACTGAACAGTCACCCTACTTAATGATGTTATGACGTTTATTATGTTCCTGGCAGGAAAAGCGGCCCCTAGGGTTAAAAGGGTTAAAACCTATTTTTCTTTACAGACTGTCTGCATACATTTTCCTGTTGAAAACACTGTTACACATTAATCTCTTATCTAACACAACTTACAGATGAAAGAATTTGTTTCCTGAATAACTAAAAATTTTCATTTTGTGTTTCCCCAAAATAGGTTACGATCACTAATTGAAGCAAGATTATTGGGCTAGTTCCAATGAGGCCTATGTTTTGGAAGCAAATGTTTTGAAAACATAAAATTTTGATGGTGATTTTTGTTTACAATGCTTGTCAAATTTCAGAGCTACATTGTGAAAGGGTTAAAACAAGTTTTCACTGACAGTGAGAAAGTATGTAGAATAAATAGGTTCTAGCGTGTGCACGGATACATGACCCAATTGCTGATTGCATAATTCACTTCTTAAGTTATTGTTTATAATCAAACCGGGAAATCCCAGTAAATCAAGCTTTGGAAAGTAATAAAAATGTTTAACTGCAGTATATTTATTTATTTATTTATTGGTGTATAAGGTCACATATTTTTGCACAATGGCCAGTCATGACCACAACATGAGTATCAACTCAAGACCAGGGGTGAGAGTTAATAAGCCATGTTGCCCATTTTAGAGAGGGTTTTCACCTCCCAAGCATTGGTGACTGGGTCCTATTTTACCAGTAAAACAGAGGTTGTTTACCACAGTGAACAGGCACTGCTTCACTCCCCGGGGTTCCCGCAAGGAAAATGTTTAACTGCAGTAGAAGCTTTACACTGGTATTGGAGTTAAAAGCTAAACTTTAACATACATGCTTTTCACAGGTAATAACATAGGTGAGCATGGTATAAAAAATATTTCTAACCCAAATGAAAGATTCAAAATACCTACAGGCAAACGGTTCTACTTGTGAAATTAATATATCACACGTAAACTCTTTGGACACTTAAAACAACTGGAAAACTCAACTGCAGACTTAATAAAAAAGATGAAAAAGAGTCTTCAAAGATAAAAGATGATGAAAAAGAAATGTGATGTGGGGACAGCGAACATGAACAGAGAACAGTCTTTAGAATGAGTCAACAAGTTAACACATATTAAAAAGTAACATAAAATGGAACCAACAAAGTGCAATACCTCCTTTAACTCTTGACCCGCAAAGTACTTTCAAAATATTTTTTCAAATCTAGTCATCAGCCCTGTTAATTAGAGGCAAATTGCCTAGGCCAAAAACCTAGGTAGTGATGTGGAATGCATCACCCCAGGCACTGAACACCGAGCAGGGGAGAGTACGAGAGGGGCTGTGCCCCTGTCGTTGGTGGGAGGCCAGGAAATTTTTTTTTATGTTGAGTGCAAAAGCAGGCTTCTAGTGGCATTTCAGCATGGAATATACTGTTCAACTAACTATCAATTTGTTGTTGAAAAAGCATGATGAACTTCTGTGGAAGTACTTCTGCTGTCAGCGATTATTAAAATGACACAACAGTTTGCAGGTATTCTGTTCACACCTCATTTGTGTGTTTTAATCAGTGTCAAATCATCATTACTAATATTTTCAGTACATCTCAAGCTCTCGGCATTGTACCAACTGCATTTAAGCACGCCCAAGTTATTCCACTCCTAAAGAAACCTAGCCTGGATATTAACACTCTAAAAAACTAAAGACCTGTCTCTAACCTTCCTTTTTTGTCCAAATGCCTCGAAAAGGTTGTCTCCTCCAGAAGCATTCAGCATATTTCGGCTAATAACAAACTTGAAACATTCCAATCGGCATATAAACCCAGGCATAGTACTGAAACATCTCTAATTCGTGTTAGCAGTGACATTCTGAATTTGATGGATGATCGCAAGTTAACATCATTTGTGCTGCTTGACCTGTCTGCAGCATTTGATATGATTGACCACCAGATCCTTTTGTCATGTTTAGAAAAACTACTCAACAGACGTGGTTCTGCTCTCAGTTGGATAAGGTCTTATTTAAGCGATCGCATGCAATCTGTGAAAATTTGCGATACCTTCTCTGAGCCCATTGAGCTAAAATATGGTGTTCCCCAAGGCTCAGTACTCAGACCCCTACTGTTCACAGTCTATACCTTATCACAGGGTAATATCATAAGGAAACACATGTAAATTTTCATCTGTATGCTGATGATACCCAGTTGTATATGTCCGCCGACCTCTCTAAAATAAACAACTCATTAACAACACTGGAGGCATGTATCACGGATATTCGACAATGGATGGGGAGAAATTTTCTCAAGTTAAATGATGACAAGACAGAATTTTTACAATTGGGTGCCAAACATAAATTTGTCAAATTTCCTATCAACTTTCTGAAAATAGGCAATGTTAATGTTAACCCAAGTGGAAAGGCTCTGAACCTTGGTTTTACTTTTAAAAATAGCTTCGATCTGAGTAACCAAAGCACTAAAGTGAGCAAAAGTTGCTTCTTCCAGATAAGAAACATCAACAAAATCCAAAAACTACTTGATCAAGACACAATAAAAACTGTTATACAGGCTATGGTCCTGTCTCGACTAGACTATTGCAACTCCCTTTATTTTGGACTTCCGCTGAAATCTATTAACCTGCTTCAGTACATTCAAAAATACAGCAGCAAAGATGATTACTGACACCAAAAAATTTGACCACATTACACCAATCCTCAAATCCTTGCATTGGCTACCAGTTGAGTTTCGCATCAAATATAAAGTATTTTACATCATCCATGGAGATAATCCCCCACCTACTTAAAACAGATTGTCACTTTACACAAACCGGTACGGAATCTTAGATCATCTTCAGAGAATCTTCTTGTCGTGCCCCGAATAAGATCCACTACAGGAAAAAAATTGTTCACTTTTGCAGCTCCCTCACTATGGAATACACTCCCTCAGAATTTAAGGAAATCACCCAATACTGAAAATTTCAAAAAAGGTTTAAAGGCAAATCTCTTTCGGATAGCCTTTGACTGCTGAATTCTTTCTTTGAATGTCAGTTTTTTGTGAGTGCTTTTGAGCAGTGTTTTGCTGGTAAAAGCGCTATATAAGTAGATTATTCTATATAATCATTATAAGTCGGTAGATATATTTTTATACAAAACTCGACAATTTATTCAGAAAAAACTCAATACGATGCAATTTTACAGCGGTTAAAAAATAGCAGACAGAATATTTTTTTGCGTCGGAAATTGCCTCGGCTGAGCTGAAAGCCGACGCTAATTAACAAGGCTGAGCCATGGCTGCTCATTCCAACTAGGCATCACCAGTGATGAACTGATTATCAACATTTGCTATCAACCGATTACCGGTTATTTCTCTGCCGATTATGCCTATTCCGATGGTTGAAGTAGGACACTGAAGAAAATCTGTTGGTGCCTGTTATACTACAGAATTTCGTTCATAAATCATCAATTACGAAAGCTTAATACCACATAAGTTCTCAGGGTATGCATATTTAGTGCTGGGCAATATTAGCCCAAATAATATTTGCATTTTGGTTGGGGTGTGGGGAAAAGATCATTATTAACAATACAATCACACGATATTGTTCTCGTGAAGATTGTGTTTTATTCCGGTAAATAGTGTTAATACGGTTTTGTGTAAGGATACAAAACACTTGGCTGTATTAACCAGGAATATACTGAGCACACATACTTTGCATCTTAAATGAATAATAATTTTGATGTTAATGTGATTTGTGAAGTCGTATGATGCATGATTTACACGTATGTCACAATGTATTATTCAATGTTCTTTTTCCAACTTGTTACCTCCCTTGATGTGTTTCTCTAATGTTTACATGAACTCTACAATCTTCAGGAAATGGTGGCGATCTCGTACTGATTGCAGTTGGTAAATTCCGTAATATCTCTGCTCTGCAAATCCCTAAATTTTCTGCCCATGATGAGAAACCACTCAAAGATTTCACTCCTGCCAATCACACAACAAAAACATTAAACAATGGAGCAGGTATTTGAGGAAAAAAATCTGTCCTACAAAGAATTAGGGAAACAGATGTTCCACCTCTTCATTAACATGTACAACATACCTCTATCTCTACTTGCCATCTGTACTTCTAGAGGGATAGCTGGAAGCTGACGTTTCTTTGGGGAAGGTGTGTTTCCTGGTGAATCTCCAACTGATCTTGGAGTTCTGGCAGGAGGCTGTGAACTGGATCTGAAAATAAAAATATACATGTTCAAAAGATTCCTAAAAAAATGCAACATCTTTGAAAATTTTAATCACAAACCATTAAAAGATTCAAAGATACTGCCTTGAAAGTTGGAACACCAATAGCCAAAATGTTACCCCTTCACCTCATGGAACAGCCATATCTGGTCAGTGTTATTCACAAAAATCAAATATTTTTTTTCAAATTTTGACTCCAATCATTTGTCCAAGATTGTCAAGCCACATTTCAATGAGGGAATCATAATTTATGTTTTTCAGGCAGAAAATAAAAATATTTAGTGATTCAGGGATGTACCGATTTCAAAATTAATGCTGGTTGACAAGTCCAGGATAGAGCAGGGTAACCTTAGCTTTAGACTGGAATTCTTCTATTTTGTTACCAAATTGGTTGTGATGAAACACTGAAAATGGGATACTTTAGCCACAACTATAACCCTTAAATCCCCAGATTAATTTAACGATTGTAACCTCCAATATACTTATACACAATTGCAGATGACTTAACAGTGATTCTACATCATTGTTAGCTGCCTGGAAAAATACATGATGATTAACTTTTTTTCAAAGCAATATAAAAGTGGCAATCTGTGTCGTGTGGGGGTATGAGGGTTAGGGCTGAAACGGTTGGCTCATTTTCATAACCGACTAACCAAGAGCTATAACCGGATAATATCCGGTTATCCATGGCCATTATTTCACCGAATATGGGATCAAAACTATAGGAATTGGAAAGCAGTATTCTCAATCTGTTCCATAATGTGCATACAAACGAACGTTGTCGAGTACTCGACAACGTTCGTTTGTATACACACTATGGAATAGTTTCTGCGATTACTCATTACTCATGGAAACTGATGATCATTAACAAAGTCTTGAATGCCAAAGTTGATTATTTCTCAATATATACAATGCAGCTTCGATGTATAATCTATCACAAAGGAGAAGCGTCAGATTTACTACGTTTTAGACATGGAATGACGATCACTATCAATATTTCGGATAAACGGTTGACAGTTTTTCTAATCGGTTAGGTATTAGGTAACTAACTGGTTTCAAGCCGATTATCAGGTTAACCATTTCAGTTCTAATGAGGGTTAACCCTTTACCCAGTTAATAGGCCCAACTTCTTTTTCAATGGTAATTATTATGGTAAATGGAATAATGCTGAAAAATAATATGCAATCAAACCTAACATGGCAGTAAGATGACATTTGCCATATAAAAAGGGTAAAAATGGAAATTCTACTGACATGTGTCCACCTGAACAGAGTTTGGTGAGCTGATCAGTTTGTGTAAAACTTTGCAGTGCCTTATGAAGGCCCTTTTTGTGTACCTACAAATAATGACCTGCCCTTCCTGCAAGTAGACTGGTGGAGCTAAACTATTTTTTACATGCGATTTATAATATGAGGAGTTTTCTTCAAAGTGGATATGTACCTGTGGTAAGACAAAAAACCTTGAGAGTGATGAGTGAAGCCAGTCTTGATTGGAAATCAAAATCGCTGAACTCAGAAATCTTTAATAAAAATACCAATGAATTTAGGGAAAACATACATCCCTGTCAGAAACCAGTGAAGGATATGTTCATTTAGATTTTTGGTTCATAAATAATTATTTTGTTGCAATTTATAAGAGAGTGCTTTTAGCACTCTGTAATAAATTGTTACAAAACCATTTACATAAACATTTATTTTCCACTGCTAAGCATACAACTGGCAAATGCATAATACAACATGAAACCACTAAAAAGGTTTTCAGTACAATAAAACCATGATAGTGGCTTCTGACACTCAACCAGTTAACTCCATTCTTCCACCCTACCCTTGTGCTTATTGTCGATTACAAGAGAAAGCTAATGTGCCAAACCAATATTTTTGTACAGTTCCACCCAAAAAGTCAATGTATATGCGATGTTTTTATTGAGAAAAGTGATGGAGAAAAAAAATAAAACAGAGGAAGCTTTGTACAAACCTTAATTCAGGAGGTGATATGGCGCGAAATTCAGGCACATTGTGACAAGAAGGAGACTTTGATCTTGTGCGGTTTTGACTCCCTCCTTCCCTGGCAGGTGACCTTGACCTCTGCCTTGATTTATCAGGCACTGATAACTTGTCACTAGAGCTGTGATGTCGCCTGCCTGATTCCATGCTGTCTCTACCTACAACTAGCAAATAATATGATTTAGTTTGGTGCTATGTGACTCAGGCAAGTATTATATGTAGAAGATACAAAACATTTCAATGTTATATGATAAAATTTGCTGAAATACCACCAATTTTATTTCAAAATTTTCAATTTTCTTCCTCGATTTTAAGAGCTTAATCTCAACCTTTCACTCAACTCAACATCAAATTCAGAAGAAAAAAAAATGGTCCAACAGTTTCAAGAATAAAAGCTATGTTTAACTATCTTGGTGCTATAAGCCACTAACAAGCTGGGCTCTACAGTGGGGAACTGTAATGAAGTCTTCATATATCGTTCAAAACAAACAACATTTATTTCATAAACATTTGCATTATTATACTTCATTGGACGGTCTATGTAACAAAAGACAGGGGAGTGTGGTGGCTCAGTGGTAGACTGTTGGACTTCTATGCTAGAGGTTCCGAGTTTGATCCCTGTCTGGGACGACCCACGTTGTGTCCTTGGGCAAGGCACTTTATCCCGGTTGCCTGCATGGGTCACGATGATGCCGTGTACTAAAGTGTACTGCACGTCGATGGTGCACATGTCTTCAACCACTGTAACCCTGCTTGAGCGGAGCTTGAACAGAGTTAAAATGTTGAGGGGCTGACAGTTGCTCATCGATGCTCGGTGGTTGTCTCTGGGTACTCAGGCTTCCTTCACCCGTAAAACTGTCACTATTTGCCATTATGCATAAGTATGTGACCATAAACATACTCATAAATCATAAATAACAAAAGACAGGTTGATAGATTATTATTGTAAGGAAAATAGAGGATTGGAACAGTGCTTTATTTATGTCAAAACAAGGTGGTAAAAAAAAGAGTGCACCTAAATATATTAAGATGTCCTATTACAGAAGTTATAAGTGTCACACAGATGGTCAAAGCAAGTTATTTTAGAAAGGGTCAGTAATTTTTACATGTGAAGGTAGTAGGCACCGAGTTCAAGACAGCCACATTGTAGTGTCTATTACAGCAGTAGTTTCTACAAAACTATGCTTCACCTGTTCTCTTACTGATGAAATACTAGCAGTAGGATATATGGAATAATTTCTATACCACCACAAGGCCTTCCTGGGCTTAAACCAGAAATAATTTCTACGCCACACCTCAGGCCCATCTGGGCTCCAAAGCCCAGATGGACCTGGAGTGTGACATAGAAGTTATTAGATATATCCTGCTGATAATATATTTGGAATATCAGAAAAAGTATACCTCAGTTGCAAATAAGAGGAGTCGAAGGTGCATGAGCTCATATGATTGCGCACCTCAGAAAAAAAGCACCACACGAAACTCGTGTTTATCTCAAATGATACTTATGAAACAAGTCCGAGAAATTTCTTTTTTTCTGGGCCTCTGGCTTGCCAAAAAGGAAAATTTGGGAGGGGTTTCAAATACGACATTTCAGAGGAACATAAGTTTTATATTATATTTCTTACATGATGCATTTTGCAACAAAAATTTATCATTTAACTTTTTGCTTGTGCCAGGTGGATATTCCTTCCCAGTACAAAAATACCATATTACTTAGTAAAGGTATATTCCAGGCTCTAATTCCAAAAATACACCTAACCAAATATGGGTAGTCCACTGATCAGCGATTTCTTTATGCCAGAATCTATTGAATTTTTCATTTAGTCAAATCATGGCAGATTTACAGAAGCATGACTTGATTTGAAGACAAATTTGAGAAAGAACTTGGCAGGTTAACCATTTAACCAAGGCTGAGGGTTAACATGCAAGAATTTCCCTGCCTGTGAGAATTCCTCACAGGTAAAAGTGATGGGTTACAATAGCTTTTCCTACACAATATAATTTTTTTTCAATTTTGAGCTTTCAAAGCACATTTTATGATCCCCAATTTGAACAAGCTCTTTGAGCTTGTTCCAATCAGATGTAAAAAGCCTTTCTGGAGCAGGCAATAGAGAACCATCTTCTACAGAACACTTGTAAAATAAAAATCATCATCAGCAAAATTTTAACTGATGAAGCACCGGGTTGTACACAGTGCTTCAACAATTAAATTTTTGATGATTACTTTGAAAATTAGTGTTTGGAATCTTACATTATTGTGTGCGTGGAAATATTGCCGAACCGTGGAAAGTGACCAGCCCACAGCGGCCATACTGTATTCATATTAGGAAAAGGGTTAAAAAAATTTTTTTACTAGAAATCACTAAAATGTCACTCAAATTGTGAAGGCTTTGGAGAAGAGGAATTTCTAGAAACTTTCAGAATATATATCTAAGCATCCAAACCCTAATAAATTCAAGGCTCACTGTAGGAGAAAATGAACAAAAATTATGAAATTAGGTTATTTTTTTCGGGAATGATATGATGAACTACATATTAATAAATGCATGAAAAATAAGCAAGCAATGTGTTTAACTAACATAAGCTCACAACATTCCAAATAAAACTAATGACAAAAAAGCTACCCATAAACAGGAATTCAAGTGGACAAAAGTAATTTTATTTATTTATTGGTGTTTAAGATTACTTTTAGCATTCATGGCTATACAATGGTGGCAAAATAGATATGAGGTGAAGTTTAGCTAATCATTTATACCTATGCTACCCATTTTATAGAACTACCACCCAGGTGTTGATTAACAAGTCCTTTTTTACCAGTAAAGCAGAACTTGTTTCCCATACCTCCCTCTACCCCAAATATCAAAAGATCTGGGATAGTGGCTCTGAAAAAGAGGATTTTTAAAGATTATCCCACACATTGCACCAAGTTAAAATTCGGACTCTCATATGAAGTCCAAATATTAACCCAGGGACTTGATTTGAACAAACTTGAAACTGACCTCACTAAAGATATGACTTGAGACTGACCCCACTAATGATTTATTTATTTATTTATTTATTTATTTATTTATTGGTGTTTACGGTCACATATTTTTGCACTATGGCTAGTCATGACCACAACATGAGTATCAACTCATGACCTGGTGACCGTTAATAAGCCATGTTGCCCATTTTAGAGAGGGTTTGCACCTCCCAAGCATTGGTGACTGGGTCCTATTTTACCAGCAAAACAGAGCCTGTTTACCACAGTGAACAGGCACTGCTTCACTTCCTGGGGTTCCCGCAGGGACCACCAATGATAATGACTTTACCAAATATTATTGGTGGTTCTGGAGAAGATTTTTAAAGAAGATTCCCCATATTGCACTAAGTTAAAATTTTGATTCTCAAAGTGAACCCAAATATCCATCCAGGGACTTAGTTTGAAAAAAATTGAATCAAATCACTCTAAGGATGCTGGAAACCAAATATCAAAATATTCTGACTGCTGGATATGAATAAAAAAATTTAAAAAGATTATTCCTCACATTGCACCAAGTTAAAATTTGGTCTCCCATATGGAGCCCAAGCATTAACCTGAGAAACTTAATTTGAACAAACTTGAATCTGATCCTGTAAGGATGTTGTATCCACATATCAATGATTCTGACTGGTGGTTCTGGAGAAGAAGATTTTTAAAGAATATTTCTCGTATTGCACCATTTTAAAATATGGGCACCTATAAACCAAGGGGGCTTGATTTGAATAAACTTGAATCTGATCCCCCGTAAGAATGTTGTATACCAAAAAGCAAAAAATTCTAATTGGGGATTCTGGAGAAATTTTTTTTTATTTTCGAAAATATGCACAGAATATTCTCGAATGCCCCTAGTGATGCAATTGATTGCAATTTGTTTTCACTCTTTGATTCTACTGGTCCTTAGGATACTGCCTACCAAATAAAAGTTCTCTGTCCTTGTGGTTTGGTAAATATGGGCATTAGAAAAAAATTCTATTTTTAGCTCCTGGGGTTCCCATGAGAATATGGGAAAAGTTTTTTTGTAAATGAATGAAGTACTTATAACCCAATTACACTGCATACCAAATTTGGTTCAAATAAGGGAAATTTTGGGCTGAACCACAAATCTTGGCACTCCCACTGCCCTACTAACTTCCTTCGAGTAAATTTTTTTCTACATCTCAAAAGGAAACTTAGTACCAAATATCAAGTCCTTGCACCAATCGGTTCACGAGAATATTTTTTCAAAATTTGGGGAATTTTTTTCCCACCCCTCCCTATGGAATGGAACAACTGGATTTGAACTAAATTAAGAAGTGATATCATAACAGACAAATACCTCAAATTTCACTGAAATCAGTTCAGTGGTTTTGGAGAAGTCACGAATACCACGTTCACAGACAACAGATGGAGAGTGATCACTTTCGCTCACCCTGACTTCCAGTCAGGTAATCTAAAAAGATTCCAGGCATCATTTTTTTTTTAAATGTAATTGGAAGAAAAATCACTGTTGACATCCTCCTCCACCCTAGGCCATTTGAGTTGATTCTTTGATCCAGCATCTAACTTGATCATTTATTTATTATTTATTTATTAGGCTTTAACGACACGTTAACAGCCAGGGTCATATCGTGTCGGTGACACTTTTATGGGTGGAAGAAGCCGGAGTGCCAGGAGAGAACCATCGAGGAACAACGAGTAGCTGCCAACATCGTAACTCCACACTGCAGAACAGGCAGGGTTAGACTGGTTGAAGACATGTGCACCATCGATGTGCAGTACTCCTTAGTACACGGTGTCATCGCGCCCCTATGTGGACAACTGGGGTGAAGTGCCTTGCCCAAGGACACAACGCAGGAGTCCGAATCAATCGCTCAGACGGTCACCCATCCAAAGATTAACCGGGCTTGACGTTGCTTAACCTCGGTGATCTGACGAGAACCGGTTACCGCAACACTACCGTGCCCGCAACTTTGTCATTAACCCTTTACCTAACTTGAAAAGCAGACGACACTTGCAAACAAAATTCTTGAAGATGTTGATCACTGATTAATCGGTTAACCACTTCAGCTCTAATCCCGACAGGGAAACTTAAGCAGAATTGCATTACATTTTGCAACACCCTTTTCATGTATAGGAATGATCTATAAAAGATGTGCTGGCGTCATTGGTTTCAAGTTATTTGTGCCATAGTATGTGTCATAAAATTCTTATGCCAATATCAATCTCTGAAGTATTCTTCCTGTGGTAATTCTGTCCACCTATAATAATTACCACAATAGTTATATGTGTCGGAGGGCAAATATATCTACCCAATTGAAGATTTTCTTGACTACTTTCTGAGGATTCTAAACTGATATACAATCTTTAGAAAATGCTATACATTTCTACATTCTGCATGATAATTTGCTATTCAAAATATTAAAAGCAACTATTTTCTGCATTCTTCAATGGAATAAGTTTAATGCACCCACATGAGAAGTCATAAACTAGGTTTTTTTTGTAAAAAATAAAATTCGGATGGCAATTTTGGTTAACTTTTTACCAAACTAATTGGCTGCATCCACGTAATAGACAAATTAAGCAGTTGAAAAAAAAAAATACTTTTTCAGAAAAATTAATAAATGTTTATATAATTTATTTACAATGAGTAAAGGGTTAATAGCACAGGTCATTTTAGACCATTATGTTAGGTAAAATGTTCATAATTTCACTGAAATATGAACAGCAAAGCAGAAGCTAGAACAAAATGGAAAGCCACAAATCCAACAAAAGCAGGAAAACTTACATCTTTGACATTGCGTAAAAGCAAACATTTTTAACATGTTAAATCTGTCAAGGATGAATTTAGAAGCTTTGCAAGTATTACATTTGCTAAAATGTTACTGTTAAAATATTACCATTTCAAAGAGAGCTCTTCTTGAACAAACTTACATATTTTTCTGTTTCAGGATCTCTAAGGGATTGAACACATATTGTTTAGGCTTTTGGAGTTACCCTTTGTCTAACATAATTATTTATTGTGAGTTTTAATGCACGATATTCAAAACTGAATACCGGTATTCAAAAAAATACCACGGTATACCAGTATATCGAAAACTGTTCAGATATATCAACATTAGTACAATAATCGAGACTTCAGGCATCACAGTCGGAACGAATTAGCATGCCTTGATGATGCGGTTCGAAAAACCTTTACCCAACGCACACGATATCAAAATTTATTATTTTAAAAATTTGTTTATCAGATTTTTCCAAAAATTTCTACAAAACAATATCATGTGACCCCTCATAGGAACGAGCTCAATGAGCTTGTTCCAATGATGGATCACTTGATATAGTTTTGTTGAAAGTTTTGAAAATTATTTTTTCAACTGCTGAATTAGTATATTACGTGGGTACGTGCAGACGATTCCTTGGGTAAAGGGATATTATTATTCATTCGGGGCTACAGTTAAAAAACTCAAGACATATTGAAAATTAAATTGTGGGTAAATAAATAATAACGATAAAACAGATATTTTTGAAATTACACAGGTATTCAATCGATATTGGTTTGAATACTGGTATATATTGGTTTATCGATATACCGTGCAGCCCTAATATCGTGTCAGGCAATTTTAATGGGTTGAGGAAGCCAGGAGTACCAGGAGAGAATCACTTAGAAGCAGAGAGTACAGTGCTTATATTTCATCTACATTCGGGAGAATCCATGTGGATTCTCACAAAAATGATTGTGAGAATCCATCCCTGGTATGAAAGGCCTGGCATTCTTAAAAATACAGGAGGGCTAAAAATCACTCCCATCGCATTGCCTTTGGGAGCGATATATACTCAAATTTACAGAAGCTAAAAGTGGAAAAATGAAGTTTTACTATTTGTAGTACTGCCAATTGGGCTTTGTACATTTTATTTGGTGCTGCAAACATGGTAGTCTCTGTGAGACGACTACACTGCCCCTCCCACACCTCCGGGCCTTTGTGAGGGGCAGTGTAGCCATCTTATAGAGACCACTAACACAGCAGAGATCTGAAAAGATGTGGGTTTAAGGAATAGGCTGTTATGGTAATCATTACTTCCTAAGGCCAGAAGGGCTAGTTTTTGCCCTCCTTAATTTTTTTAAGGCAAGCAGTAGGCGAGCGAATAAATCGCTCTCCTGAAAATGCCAGGCCTGCTATGAGAGTCCCAAGATCTCAAAAGCTCACCATGGTTGAACTCCGGTTGTATATTGATAACACATGTTAACCCTTTATCCAACACATCTTCTTAATTTTTAAAACATAACTGAATTTGATAAATGTTTTGAAAAATAACCAATATTTACTATTAAAACCTCACAAATATGGATGTCATTGGAACCAGCTCATATTTATACAATTTTATTGACAAAGTGTCAGGATATTTCAGGTCATGTTAGCCTTCATTGGTTAATTTGCTGCCGCTATGTTATGTAAAGGTTTAAATTTACTCAAATCTTTTTACGCAAATCCTAGCAGATGTAAAGCAAGAATCTACATGGATTCTCACTGGTTTTGTTACAAAAATCCTTGCATGAACCGATTCTCAGATTCTCGTCAAAATATAAGCCCTGCAGTAACACTGTCAAACTTACTAACTGCACATTGTCAAGCCGGGATAGTATCAGTTGAAGGCAAGTGTACCATCGACATGGAGTATGCCTTGGCATACTGCACCACTGTGCTCCCACTTGGACAAACAGAATCAAATGTTTTGCCCAAGGACACAATGCTGATGACACAGGTCAGGATTGAACCTATGACTGCTTGATCTGAAGTCCATTGCTCTGACCACTAAAGTGGCTTTTAGCACTTTAAATAGAGCCATAATAGTGGCTTCTAGAATTCAACCAGTTAAATGATATTTTTGCAAGTGTTGTCCAATAGGAATATTAGGTAAAGATTAATTTCATTTATTCTTCAAGGATTCTGCAAGCAAGTTCTATGATTATACTTTTTAGTGCCTTTCGGTTACGCACTTGTTCTGATGTGTGGGACAGTTTTGTGGCAACATTATGGCTTTGCAAGTGTTGTCGTCTAGTCGAATTAGAGGGTTATATAGATACCGGTGGAATTGTTGCCAAGTTGCATTAAGTAAATAAGTAAATGGCTAGTCTGTATTACTGTTCACAATAATTGTAGCTTATTAATACTAAGTGGGTTTCCGAGATGGTGTATTAAAGTCGAGACTTCATCTCTGGGCATATATCAATGAGTCCGCTAGACAAGGTCAAGACTTAAATACACTATCTCAAAAACCCACTTGGTGGTTTGTTTGTTTGTTGGTGGTTAACGTCACATATTTATGCACCATGGCTAATCGTGACACAACATGGAGATGAAGTCAAGTTTAGTCAATCGTTGATCAACATGTTGCCCATTTTAGAGGACTCACACCCCAAGCATTGGTGACTGGGTCCTATTTTACTAGTAAAGCGGAACTGGCCACTTGGTGGTAATAACCAATTTATCTACAATATTCCTCCCTTTCTTGGCTTGTTTGCATATATTCTAACAATCATTCAGCGTCTATGAGATAATATTTTATGAATGAAAATCATAGCGTTATAAGTATAGCGTTTTTGTGCTTCATATGACGTAATCCCCATTCACTGTTCTGAAAAAATCAGTTTTCGATAAGTCCAGGTAAAAAATGTTCTCTTTCTGAATCGAATGATCCCACTTGTGGTTGCTACCATCAATACAGATTTTATTTTGTCTTAACCCTTTACCTAACATGAAAATCAGACTACACTTGCAACAAAAATTCCTGAATAACTAATTTTTTGTCTCAAAAACATAGATTATGACACCTCATTGGAACAAGCTCAATGGGCTCGTTCCAATGAGGGGTCATAGCCTATCTTTTTGAGACAAAAAATGAAAAAAATAATGAAACTTAATTGGCGATTTTTGAGAATTGCGCTGACCAGTTTTGGCTGTTATGTTGGGTAAAGGGTTAAGACGTTTTTACTTGTACTGGGGGAAATACATTCTTGCTGTAAGATAAATTATTTTACCTCACAAAACTATAAATAGAATACATTCAATATGTTTCAACAATGTCAGATAGACACAAGATGGTGCCACTTCACCTGCTTTCCTGCCCACAATACAGTCAAATCTCACCTGTTGAAAAAACAATGCATCACAGATGTCATTTTCATTTGCTTTTTCTTGATTTTGCAATATTTTATTGATGAAATCTCTATCCACTAGACTAAATGTGTCATGATCAGATGTTTGTTTTGTTTTTTTTATTAGGGTTTAAAGACATATTAACATCCAGGGTCATATCATGTCGGTGACAGTTTTAAGGGTGGAGGCAGCCGGAGTACACGGAGAGAACCACCGAGCAATGATGAGCAGCTGCCAGCTCTCCAACATCTTAACTCTGCACTCTGCATCGTGGCACAGGCAGGGTTAGATTGGTTGAAGACATGCACATCTTCCACGTGCAGTACGCCTTAGTACACAGCGTCATCGTGCCCCCATGTCGGCAATCGGGGTTAAGTGCCTTGCCCAAGGACACAACGCGGGAATGCGAATCAATCGCCGAAATGGTCAGCCATCCAACTACTAACCGCGCTCGACGTTGCTTAACTTCGGTGATCTGATGAGAAAGGTTACCGCGACGCCACTGCACCTCCTGTCATGATCAGATGTGTCATGATGTGATCAAATGTGTCACAATCTGATAGAGGAGACCATTTTTGTGATCGCAGCATTGTACTTGGAGAGGGAAGTTTGATTTCATACAGTTACTACCTTGTTGTAAAACAGAAAAAAGCACCAAAAAGTTAACCCTTTACCTAACCCAAAAAGCAGACACTTGCAAACAAAATTCTTGAATAACAAATTTTTTTCATTTTTTGCATCAAAAATATAGCTTATGACCCCTCATTGGAACGAGCTCAACGAGCTCGTTCCAATGAGGAGTGATAAGCTATGTTCAGGGGTTGATTTAATTCTTTAAAATTGAATAGCAGTTTATAAAATTTGGATAAATTTGATTAGCATTTCCTATTATTTACAATTTTTCATTTGAAATTGATTAGCTATAGTTGAAAATTGATTAGAAAACTGCTATGCGATTCCAGTTAAATCGAGCCCTGGCTATATTTTTTAGACAAAAAATGAAAGGATAATGAAAAATGACAAGTGCTTTTTGTGAATAATGCTGGCGGATTTTAGTCATTACATAGAGTAAAGGGTTAATTGATTTAAATGAGCAAAGAGTAAGTAAATATAAATTTGATGCTTTACAAAACAGACTACATAGAAGTGTTATTTATACGATGTAGGCACCTTGCAATGCCCAATATGAGGACATAAATTTTATTTTTAAGTACATTCGACAACTGAGATGAAAATTTACAATACATATTCTGATTATCTGCATGATTACAATGTATGCCACACCTCTTCCCCAAACCCCTCAATCATTATTGACAGCTGGGTTACACAAAAAAAGCCAAACAACACTGATGCACACTAGATACAAATGGCAGAGGCTATTTCACTTCTTACATTAACATGGTTCAAACAATGACAAAGTAATTATAAATTAAAACAAAACCATCACAAAAATACAACATAACTGAAAGAGCTAAATAACACAACAATAACCCTTTACCCATAACAAGTTATGAACACTGCTATTATTTCTGTTAACCCTTTACCCAACGTAACGGCCAAAACCGGCCAGCGCTATTCTAAAAAATCGCCAATTAATTTTCATTATTTTTTTCATTTTTTGTCTCAAAAACATAGGTTATGACCCCTCATTGGAACGAGCTCGTCGAGCTCGTTCCAATGAGGGGTCATAACCTATGTTTTTGAGACAAAAAATGAAAAAAATAAGTTATTCAAGAATTTTTTTTGCAAGTGTCGTCTGCTTTTCATGTTAGGTAAAGGGTTATCACAAAAATGTCACTTTTTTCTTCCTATCTATAGATTGTGATTCCTCACAGGAAACGGCTGAAGACATTTATTCCGTTGAGGAGTCAAAAAATATGGTTTGGAAGGGAAAAATTAAAAATAAGATTTTGATGAACCCTTTACCCAACGTAATGGCCAAAACCGGCCAGTGCTATTTTTAAAAAGCACCATTCAATTTTCATAAGTTTTTTTTATTTTTTGTCTCAAAAACATAGCTCATGACCCTCATTGGAACGAGCTCATTGAGCTCGTTCCAATGAGGGTCAATAGCTATGTTTTTGAGACAAAAAATGAAAATATTTAGTTATTCAATAATTTTATTGTCTGCTTTTTTGCAAGTGGCGTCTTCTTTTCAAGTTAGGTAAAGGGTTAACAATTTTGGTTTATAATGTTGACTGGATTCCCAAGTCATCTGGCAAAGGGTTATTCCAATATACCCCTCACACTTTCACAAAAGCACCAGGTACAAGGCTTACAATGGAAGATTTGGGGGGTTTTCAGCCTCAACTATCACATCATTTCACAGTTCATACTCAGCAATACATATGCGCCACAGATGTAAAGAACGAGACAGATTTGGGATTTTTCATTGAAAAATACCTGTGCCACTTCGCCCCCTTATAGTTGGAGATGTCGGGTCTGGCAATGTGTTTTTGTCACTTAACCTGTCCAACAAATCTTCACTGCCAAACGTTGGACTACATGAGCTACCGAAGGAGCTAACACTGACTCGATCATATCTTCCTGAGGGTCCACCTCCTGGTTTAGTGAGAGTGAAATAAAAGCAAAAGTGTGCAAGATACTGACAAAAGTTTAGAAACAACAATCTACAAAAAAAACAACAGAACACAACAGAACATTTCTAATGTCTGCATCATTATTTAACACAAAACAACTTTCTAAATTTTCCTGGTAATTTTTATTGAAAATAATTTATTTTTTAATTTTTATTATTATTTGTTTATGATTGAGGTCATTTTCAGCATCTTTGTATACATCATGACACAGGTATATTGTCAAGTTTAGCCAATCATTTTTTCTATGCTATCCACTTTAGAGATCTTCCAAGGCACTGGCACAGGAAATTGATTGTTTTAAAAGTTTTTCAACCTAAAAAGATTTATTTTAAAAGTTGGGTGTAGATCCTTGCCACATATAAAATGTATGTTATTGTCTGTAGCTCAGTGTCAAGTGAAACATCCTATCCAGTCAAACAACGGGACTCTTTACCTATTAAGACTAGCCAACGACACTCGTAAAAGTAATTTCAGAAAAAAACTAAAGTGTTAATGTTTTGCCTCAAACACACATCTTTTCATCCTTTGTTGGAACATCCTTTTAAGGGGTGATAAGGTATGTTTTGGAGGCAAAAATCTTCAAAATATAATAATTTCTAAAGATGATTTTTGTGAATAGTGCTGATTGGATATGGCTGCTGAATTAGGTCAAGAGTTGAAATAGTAAGGCTAAAGAAAATTAATCTTTTGATTCTCAGGCAATGACCCATTCGTTTTTTTTGACCCGTGTTCGTCCTATTTATTTTGGAGGCAAAATTAAAAATGTATAAAACTATCATAGGGTGTGATTTCAGCAGTATCACATCACGATTTGTGATGCAATATGTCATATACATTGATACAATATTGTTATATGTGAAATTCGACACAATTCTCATTTGTATGCACAAAATAAATATTTATTTAACTGGTTGAGAGCTAGATTAGTTGTAGTGGTCAAAATTTGTTCATCAAAAATTGTTTTATTAGAAATTATTGGAGAGTGTCAACAGGCAATAATTTTCTCCAATAATTTGTAATACAACAAATTTGTATAAACAAACTATCATTTGCATTTGACTGAATAGAAACATGGTTAAGGAAAATGTTGGCTTTTGCACTGGTATCCTCATTTTTTTGAAAGGTTTGATTCTGGCTTCTAGCACTTAACAAGTTAAAAAACTCCCTTATTACTTTTTATCACCATTTTAGTTGTTATATATTGATTTTGTGTTTTTTTTACAAAAAACAAATTATCAGCGAAAATCAACATGGAAGCTCTAGTATTTAATTTTAGGCTCTCATAACTGAATTTTAGGCATCAGCGACCATTCAATCAGGAATAAAAAATAAAAATAAAAAATGTCCTCCCTCATTCGTTTTAAAAAAAAATTGCCTGAAAATCAATTATTTAATTTTGTTTGGCCTAAGTGCTGCTTTTTCATGAGCAACTCCAGGAATTTTTCTAATTATGTACTAGTAAGAAGCAGGGGCTGGGAATTCATAAAGCCGAAGGCCAAACAATGATGCCTTTTTGGGATACAAAATTTCAAAAGCTTCAGTGGTGGCTTCCAGTGGTGTGACTGTTGATATGTTTCTCAATAAAAGTTATCAGGCAATGGCTGAGGGGTAAGATATACTGGTCTCCATCAAACAGCTTGTGTCATGATTAAGATTTCAGCACGTGAAATATCAGTATTTGTGATCCTGTTATGCAGCTATACTTATGCTGGATCATTGCTTGAAGAGCTGAGGAGGGGAGGTTGGGAGGGGGGAATCAGGAATTCTTTGATTTCTAAATTGACTTGTTTGGTAGCTTCTCCTGCAAAAATATTTAACGTTTTGTCACTCTGAGATGATCACTGACACACCCCCATCCCTGGGGAATCACATAGTTTGAAAATGGACAAAGTGATCTGAAACTGGACAAACTATGGCTCACACATTTTTAAATGTCATACACAGAAGAAAGATTAATTGTTTGGAATATTCTTCTTGTATTTAATTGGGATTCTAGACTTCATCCTGTGTGCATGATTTATCAGTGGGATGTAGCAACACTTGAACATGGAATAAAACACATATACAAAGGGCCACAAAAACTGGAACTCTTGACTGTATTAACTCCCTGCTTCAAATTCAAAGAACTTCAGTTTTCTTTAGACTTGAGCCATAGTCAGGTATTTATTGAAAATTTCTGGTACCACAATAAGTATTTCCTATTCTTTGGCAGTGCTTCATAGTCACACCCACTTTTACCATATATGGAGGACCCATATTTATGCTAGCAAGTGAGAAAGTTTAACCCTTAAGTCCTCAGATTAATTTTTCGTTAATAACTACTGTATATACATGAACACAGCTATATATGACTAAGAAGTGTTTCTACATTATTGTTGGCTGCCTGCACCAGCAGCCAACAATAATGTAAAACACTGTCATGATAAAAGCAGCCTACAAGTAGAGTTCTTAACCCTTTACCCAACGCAGACGATATCAAAATTTATTTTTTTAAATATCATTTTTTCCAATTTTTCAAAAAAATTCAACAAAACCATATCTCGTTCCAACAAGGGGTCACATGATATGGTTTTGTTGAAAAATAATATTTTTTCAACTACTGAATTTGAATATTACACAGGTGGATGCGGCCGATTTGTTGGGTAAAGGGTTAAGGAAGAATACACTTGGGACAACTTTTTAAGAACAAGATAACAAGGGTAGTTTGTGGCTGTATGGGGGGATCAGGGTTTAATAAAAATTTATTACACAGTTGTAGCTCTATTATCTAATTAAGTGTTGGAAAGAGTCATCTGTGAATTTTCCAGCAATTAATCAGATGAGAGTGTTAAGGCCCCACAAAGAAGATCTTCTGTTTCTCAGGCCATTTTTTGTAAAATTTGCATGCGGGCGGGCGGGTGGTTTTTATTTAATTTTTAATTTGTGTACTTATTTCTTTGCAATTAAAAGTTCATGTTCTTGGTTTGTTTTATGTTTTCGGCCCCATAATCTACAGAATAGCATGGGTGGTTGTGTATTTCATCCCTTGAGTGCAAGAAGCATTTGCAAAACCTTGTTGCACTCAAGTGACAAATTTATCAATTTTATTAACTTGGGTAAAATATCAGACATAAACCATTTAATTTTTATTTTTTTAAGTTTGCATTGGTTATAAAAAGAGAGCATGTGACAGCCAAAAGTACCATGCAAGAGGTCGTGAGAAACAGATTTTTAACTTTTTAGGCCTAATCTGTGGATGCTAGAACACCATAATAAATGGTCACGATAAGCACAGCATGAGTTAATTAGATGTTAAATAGAAGCACAACCAATTCTTTTTTCATACAGATTTCTTTGTTACAATTTATGTGAGAGTAAATGTGAAATCTCTCTGCTGTTAGTGCACTTATTGGTGCATAAAGTCACTTTCAGCAGCAATGGAAAATTCATTTATTTATTGGTGTTTAAGGTCATTTTCAACATCTATGGCTGTATTTATTTATTGGGGTTTAACAGCACTTTCGACAGCCAGGGTCACCTTGTGTCGGACAGTTTTACAAGTGGCAGAAGCCGGAGGACACAAAGAGAAAGCAAATGTCAGAATCCCCAACGTACTAACTCCACACAAGTAGGGTTAACATTGACTGAAGACAAGTGCACCATTGATGTGCAGTTCGCCTTAGTACACAATGCCACCGTGCTCCCACATGGGCAATTGGGATTAAGTGCCTTGTCAAAGGACATAATGCGGTTGCCACAAGTGGGAATTGAACCGAAGACCTTGCGGCTTGCAGCTCTACCTAACCTACTAAGCCACCATGTACTGCTACATCATGACCGTAACACAAGTATGAAATCAAGTTAAGCTAATCGTTTATACCTGTTCTGCCTACTTTAGAGGACCTTTACTCCATGCTCTGACTACCAGATCATATTTTACCGATAAAACAGAACTTGTTTACCACAATAAACATGTACTGCAAGCCTGAATATAAGCAACCTGTCATTTGCAAAATGAGGTCCCCAGAGGGTGAATTTGCTGATGTTATCCCATACAGTGGTCCAATTTATCCTCTAGGTACATCGTTCTGTTTTGATTTGAGACCTTGATTCAGACTGAGGTTCACAGAGGGTAAATGTTGTGATGCAACCCGGCTGTGCAGGGTAGCATCACCAAATTCACCCTCTGGGGACCTCATTTTGCAGATGACAGTCTGCTTATTTTCAGGCTTGATGCACTGGTCACCTTGTCAGGGTTCCATGAGAAAGATGCAACACTAGCATAAAATCAATTTTAACTAATCATTCATATTTAGGCTCCCTTTTTAGAGCACTCACACCCATCATTGATTACTGAGTACTACTATCAGTGAAATTTGTTTACCTAGGTTATCAAGCCTTGCTAAATCAGAAAGCCTCCAAAATACTTTAACAAATCAACTATTGATGAATGAGTTCTGACTACATTTACCAAAATTAAACTAGAATTTCAACATTTAACCCTTTAGCTAACGAACCGGCCACATCTACTTGTGTGATTTACAAATTGGGCCTTTGAAAAACAAATTCAACAGAACCATATCATGTGACCCCTCATTGGGATGCGCTCACTCCAATGAGAAGGGTTCTTGCAGGCAAGAGCTGATAAAAATAAAGGCTATTCTAGGCTGTTTCTAAATATACCTCAGCATTTTTCAAGGTTCTACGATAGCCAAATTCAAGAATTTTCAAGGTCCTGCCTTCACTAGTCTAACAAAGGTCTATGCAAAGCGTGGCCACTGCCCCCGACCTGTGGGCATGTTCGAAGTAGCCTGAAAGGTATTGTGGGAAAGAAACATTTTCTACATCAAAAGAGTGAAAACAGAAAAAGTTAAAAAAACTGAAAAAGGCCCATAATAAAAATTATTGGCCGGAACCCGTTCCTTGTGTATATTAGTTCCCCCATGGGGGTCTATCAGCATACCACAGGAATCTGACCGATGGCTTTGAAATTACAATGCAGACAGACAGATGGAGGGCTTCACTGGATACCCCTGAACCCTCCTTTGGAGGTCGGGGGCATAAGGACCTCCAGTCATTACCCCCCTCTCTTCAAGAGATGTGGGAGGATGGGTAATGACAGGAGGGGTCAAGCTAGGACTATGCCTTCACTAACTCTGGCATATAAAACTATATAGTTATGATTTCGTGCTTCATCAGCATTTTTATTTCATGAATATTTAAGGCTTTTCAAGGTATCCGGACACATTTTCAAGGATTTCAAGGCCTTGAATGAGCCTTAGTCAAATTCAAGGCCATTCCTTGAATCCAAGGCCTGGTGGGAACCCTGAATGAGAGACACCTGATAGAGTTTTGTTGAATTTTTGGGGGAATTTGAGAAAATTAAAACAAGAGATCCCAGAGGGCCTAAGACACTCACCTGACAAAGCTGTTTAAAGGATACAATTAGCAACTATGGCTAGTAAATACTACAGAGAAATGAAGTCATGTAATTATGTATAGCTCTGTTGTCCAAGTGTGTCAGATGATATTTTTGTAGACTGTGATGCTACCACAGAAATAATGCTCAGATTTCCAGTAATGCAAAAGTAGGGAGCCCAAATATCAACCTAGGGGCTTAACTTGAATAAATTTGAATCTGACCAAAGATAATAAGCCATATTACACTAAGTTAAAATTTGGGCTTGTGAGAAGAATATTTTTAAAAGAATATTTCTCACATTGCACCAAGTTTACAATTCAGGCTCTCATTGGTAGTCTAAATATTAAACTTGAAATTGACCCTCCCTAAGAATGTTGAATACCGATATCCAAAAATTCTGACTGGTGGTTTTGGAGAAGATTTTTAGGGAATATTCCCAATACAGAAGTAAGTTAAAGTTTGGGCTCCCACGGGAAATGCAAATATCAACCTAGGGACTTGATTTTAACAAACTTGAATCTGACTCCATCGAGGATGGTGTATACCATATATCAAAAGATTCAGACATTGGGTTCGTGTGAGGATGATTTTTAAAGAATATTCCTCATATTGCACCAATTTAAAATTCAGGCTGTCATATTGAGCCCATATATTATCTAAGGGACTTGATTTGAACAAATCTTAATCTGATCCCCCCCCCTCTCTCTCTGGGGGAGATTTTTAAGTATATATTCCACATACTGCTCAGAGTTAAAATTCAGGCTACCATAGTGGCCAAATATCAACCCAGGGAACTGATTTGGACAAACTTCAATCTGCCCTCTCAACGGGTGCTGTTTCCCAAATATTCAAAGATTCTGATTGGTGGATCTGAAGAAGATTTTTGAAGATTATTCCCCATAGTGAATTAAGGTTAAATTTGGGATCCCATAGTAAGCCCAAATATCAACCTATGGAACTTGATTTGAATAAACGTATATCTGACCCCTACAGATGCTGTATACCAAACATTAAAAGATTCTGATTGGTAGTTCTGGAAAAGATTTTTTTCAGTTTTGCAAATATGCTGAGTTACCACTGTTTTTGATTTCCCCCTACAATAATGTACTATGACATAACCAATGACGTTTTTTTCTTATTCAGTTCTACTGGTCTTAAGGATGCTTCATACCAAACAACAGTTCTCTATTCCATGCAGACTGGAAATATGGGCGTTTGAAAATATTTCTATTTTTAGCGGCTGGGCTTCCAACAGGGATGTGTGAAAAGGGTACTTATATAATACCACATACCAAATTTGGCTCAAATCAGCTCATTGTTTCTGAAAATAGACATTTTTTTTGGAGGGGGGGAGGGAGGGGCAAAAATCTTGCCCCTCCCATTACAAAGGCAAATATTGTCCTGCAAACTTTTGTTTGAACACATTTTATTCTACACCTAAAAAGGAAGCTCAGTACCAAATATCTTCAAGTCATCGGTTCAATAGAGGATTTTAAAAAAAATTGGAAGCATTTTCCCCCACCCCCTCCCTATGGGGCTGGGCAAGTGTTACAAAATGAAATGTCAGAACAAACGATCACCTCAAATTTAACTGAAATCAATCAAGTGGTTTCGGAGAAGTCGCAAACACTATGTTCACGAACGTCAGACGACATAAGGGGGCTGTCGGATGTAGAGTGATTACTTTCAGTAAGGTGAGCTAAAAAAAAAATAATTGAACAAACTTTGATATTGTGAGGGCGGGGTAAAGGATTAAACACAGCTTAAAAGCTATACAACCCACCACAGTCATATACTAAAACAAATATATAGTGTTGCACACTTATACTTTAATCTCACAATGAACAAGTAATTATTATCATTATCATTTCATGATTTCATTCTTCCTGAATACTACTCCAAAACTGTTTTTATTGCCAGATTAATATCTCTGATCAGCGTTAAGTTTCTAAGACACATTGATAGTGTTCTGTTCTATAACACACTGTTGAAACAGGTTCCGTGGGGCTTTCCCAACAGTGTATCCTGTAACAGTGTTTCATCAACAACAGCAATGGTACATGTTGTTCCCAATCTAGAATGGATCAAGGCACTCAAACAGTTGAATACAACTGAGAGCAGAATAATTTCCTTGTCAGGTACCATTTGAAATATATACCAATTCATATGAAATAGATTAACAGTTAACACATGAGAATCAAGGACAATTTTTGATAGATTGTACCACACCTTTAAAAATGAATCCAGAAGCTTTGCCTTCATTTCTGATCAAGTCTTGTCTTGGCTGCCTATAAACAGTACATGTAGAGTGTACTATCACTAAATCACCTGCAGAGTGGAGATTCCACCCAAGCAATAATTGCAAACTTGTTGCAAAGCATAACAAGTACAAGCAAAGTTCCAGCCAATGGACCTGCGGGTTAAACCCGGAGGTCTGTTGGCTGAAACATTGCTTGTGTTTTTTGTCCATTTGTACAGAATTTGAATGTTATACTTTGGGTGATAACTCCACTCCACAGGTGATTTGTTACAATCCACATTCCACATAGTGTAGGTAATATCTGACTGGAAGTCAATGAAGAGATAATTTGATGATGTTTGAAAAAGTTCTTTATGCCAAAACATCGTCTGTTCTTTGGCCACTACGTCTGTCAAAGTCAGAAAGAATTGAGCCTTTTAAGGTTATATATAAGGAAGAGCAGACCCAACCCTCTGTCATGTAGCATTCGAAATAAATTACATATGTTGACTTACAAAAAATTCCAGTCTTAGTTTAACATCCCAATACCAAACCATGACAGCATTCCGCAAGAGCCATTCAAAAAATGATAATATGATCTCATTTTAAATTTGAGAAGAAAAGAGATAACTACACATTATTTACCTGGTAGAGCAATGTAAATAAGGATATTAAGAAAACCCAGATCTTTAGATTTACTCCAATTTCACACCGTCAAGACATCAAGAAAAATAAAAAAAAATTCTCTGTGCCTCTTCTCTATTTGAGAATGCCTTCCACCATAATATGACAATAGAAACACAAAGCAAGACATGGCAATAAAACATAACAGGATAAGGTTGTTATATCTGGTTTTAATGTGCCCAAATTAGAGCAAAATGGTGTGCCCAAAATAAATTAATTTAAAGGCCTGAAAAAACGTATCACCTGTGATGATTAACAATATACCTGCCTTCTTCAATGACTGTATTTACATATCTGTTGCAGTGGTAAAAAGGCTATTCAAAGATTACACACTTGAAAATCAAAAAAAAAATATTGGACTGAAAAGGAATATTAAAACAAATACTGAGTCATCAATTTCTGGTTTGATATGTATAAAATTAAATCTATCAACATGGAGAAAACCTACCTGATATGACACCTATCCCATCATCAAAATCAAATTCTGACATGCCATCACTGTCACTCATTGTCCGTTGCAGGGAGCCTGCTTTCCGTACATCGTATGGATCATGACTAATTTTCTGAAATAAAATTACGTATTTGTAAATAATCTGAATATTTACCTTTCCTCACTCTGAAGTGATAATCCCCAATCAATCAGCTGACCATTTTAGCCAAGTGAAGTCTTAGAAATACCACCTCACGTCTTGTCAATGAATCTCTCAGACCTCAAAAACTGAGAATTGGAGGACTGTATGTTCTGCATCCTAAACTGTTTGACAGCTCAGTACTACAGTGGAGCCCACTTAATTGGATATCTCTTAGCTGAATAACCCTGTTAATTGAATATAATTTCCCAACACAAAACCATTTACCATACCTCTAGCACAAATCTGACCTGTTAATTGAATATAGGTTATAGAGTAAACTCCTGTTAATTGAATACAAAAATCTTGTAACCTGTTGAGAAATTACCCAGACTCTCCCCAGTATTCCTTTGTTGATAGACCTATTTGGCCTCAGTACACCCAATACAGGCATTTAATCTATTATATTTTGTTTGACAGAGCTCATGGAGCTTTGTCAAAAAGATATAATAGAATAAACGTTTAGTTTATCTCTCGAATACAGGAAAGTGACACAATCCATGTTAATTGAATTCTGTTAATTGAATAATTTTCACTGGCAAAGTGGCTATTGAATTAACAGGATTTCACTGTACTGACCCTCTGTACTCTGCTGTTAAAATAGTGAAATTTCAAGTAGCAGATTTTTTCTTAAGCTGTAATTAGGAATTTAATCAATTCAATCTAGTTTGACAGAGCTCAATGAGCTATGTCAAACAAAACTGATTTGGTTAACCTTTTACCCAACGTAACAGCCCAAACCGGCTAATGCTATTCACAAAAATCAGCATTAAATTTTCATCATTTTTTGTCTCAAAATATAACTTATGGCCCTCATTGGAATGAGCTCATTATGGGTCAAAAGGTATGTTTTTCATGCAAAAATTAAAAAAAAAAAAAAAATTATTCAAGAATTTTGTTTGCAAGTGTCATCTGCCTTTCGTGTTAAGTAATTTATTATTTATTCATTGGGGTTTAATGACACTTTTAACAGCCAGGATCAACTCGTGTCAGACAGTTTTATGGGTGGAAGAAGCCGGAGTACCCTGAGAAAACCACAGAGCAATGGCGAGCAACTGTCACTCTCTCAAACATACTAACTCCACACAAGCAGAGTTAGCACTGGTTGAAGACAAGTGCACCATCGACGCGCAGTATGCCTTAGTATACAATGCCACCGTGCCCCCACGTGGTCAATGGGGGTAAAGTGCCTAGCCCAAGGACACAACGTTGTTGCCAGGAATTTTCAAAAAGAAAAGTTGTCAAAAGTATGATTTTTTAAAAAGAAAAGAAAACTACAGATCTTTCTTGCATAAAAGATTTGTGATTCTATACAGGGTTCCTTCAGGCAAGGACTGATAAATTTCAAGACTATTCAAATATTCGACATATTTCAGCATTTTTCAATGCTTTACAATAGCGAAATTCAAGGATTTGCAAGGCCTGCCTTTACTTGTCGAACTAGAACCCTCTGGTCATTAACCACTCCTCCCACTTCCCTTAATGGGAAGTGGGAGGAGGGGGGTAATGACAGGAGGGTTCCAATTAAAACTATGCCTTCACAAACTCTGGCATATACAAATACAGTAGAATCCTCTTAATTGAATATCCATTTTGCCAGTGAAAATTATTCAATTAACAGGAATATACAATTAACAGGGAATAGGTCTGTTTCCTGTGTTCTGGAGGTAAAATTAGCATTTATTCTATTATATCTTGTTTGACAGAGCTCATAGAGCTCTGTCAAACAAGATATAATAGAATAAATGTCTATTGGATGTAGTGAGGCCAAAAAAGGTTGATAAATAAGGGGAATTTGGTGCATGTCACAGTCATTTTTTCGACATATTTAAAAAATTTATATACAATTAACAGGAGTTTACTCTACAACCCATATGCAATTAACAGATCAAATTTGTACTGAAGGTATGGTAAATGGTTTTGTGTTTGAAAATTATATTCAATTAACAGGGATATACAATTAAGAGATATCCAATTAAGTGGGCTCCACTGTATATAGTTATGATAGAGTGCTTTGTTAGCATTTTTATTTCATGAATATTCAAGGGTTTTCAAGGCCTACTGGAACATTTTCCAGGATTCAGGGACCAGCCATGAGGGCGACTAGGGCGATTAAGTCGCCCTTCTAAGCCCAAAGTCGCCTAGAAAAATAGTCGGGGCGATTACAAGTCGCCCTCTAAAAATTGGCCAAAATGAGAAAAGGCTGAACTGAGTGATGCGAGGTTTACATGAAAACGAGTATTTTCAAAAATCGAATGTGCTTGAGTGTGATAAATGGGCATTTTAATTCGTCAAATAAACGTCCATTTATTTGAAATCACAGGACAAGCAATTGTCCATTGTCGCTTTTGGCGGATTTTTTTATTTCTATTTTGTTGCGTTCCAGCCGGAGCTTCAAGTGTCGAAACGAAAATAGGTGACTTATGCGACTCAACAAAACAACCCAGTTTGAAAGTAGGTTACGCCGCTTAGGATGACGAAAATGTATACACAACGGACGTATTTTATAACACATTATTTTCATTTCGATTTGCTGACGACTGTTAACTGTTGGGCTGTCTATTCCCAGAAAAACACGAATGGAATTGAAACACATGAAACAAAGCTTTAGTGATGTCAAGAAAAGCTTTGTACAGGACACCAGTGTGCATGTGGACGATCTTGAAAAAGGGTCCTCCTAAATATCGGAATGACATGAAATGACGCGGAATGACACCGGAATGCCATAAAAATGATGCGGAATGACATTTCTTTTACAAAATACTCGACCCCAGAATGTATTTTGTTTATTAATTAACAAAGTACCTCCCAAGCAACCTTCTTACATCTGGTCCTGTTCACACTTTCAGACTTAGGAAATTATTAGCTTAGTAGACTTTGTTGAAAGGCAACCACAGGAGGGTGATGGGGGATTGGCACGAAGAAGAGGTGAGGGGTCATGAAGGAGAAGGTAGCAGTGGGGGATTTTCAGTCAATAATTACATTGTGATTTTTTAACCTGGCACAGATGCATCATAGACAACTGGACCTGGATTATTTGTACGTTAATGGAGGACCATAAATTGAAAATATGAAGTGGCGGCGGGGGTGGTACATGAATATTCTTAATTTTCCCCACTTGCCTATGAAGTCTCCCTACATGACTCTGCAGTCTCCCTATTTTTTCTGGAGGGAGACTTGAAGTCTCCCTAAAATTCCCCCCTAGGCTGGTCCCTGCCAGGATTTCAAGGCCTTGAATTACCTTTAGTCAAATTCAAGGCTGTGCCTTGAATCCAAGGCCCCATGGGAACCATGCTGTACATTCAACTGGTTGAGTGTTAAATTATTTTTTAAAGATGATTTGTAACATGAGTATTTTTTTTTAAAGATACAATGCTACAGGTGGGAGGAGCCTCAGTTCAGCAAAATGTGTTCGATAAATAATTGTTTTGTTACTCTTCACTGGAGAGTGCCTGTTGCCACTTTCCAATAAATTGTAACAAAACAAAATTATATGGACATTTTTTCTACTACTACACAAATAACCAGGAAATGCACACAGTGTAAAGCCACTAAAGTGGCTTTTAACACTTTCCAGTTGAGCCCTGATAGTGGCTTCTAACACTCAACCAACTTAGTTTCCATCATTTGACATCTGATATCTCACTTCACAGTAGATTCATAGAGGAACAGATTTACCCATATAGACAGCCAAGACTTGCCAAGAAACAACTGCAAAAGCGATGGGATGTAGAAGTATAGTAAAAACAAAAAAAATCTCCATTTCTTTAACTGGTTGAGGGCAAGATTATTTTTGGTGGTCTAAATTTATTATTCAAAATTTGTTTTATTACAAATTAATGGAGAGTGCCCACAGGCACTCTCCAATAATTTGTAATGAAACAAACATATATAAACAAAATAATATTTGCGTTTGACTGAATAGGAAACATGAGTAAGAAAAATATTGGCTTTTGCACTGGTACCCTCATTTTTTTTTAAAAGCCCTGGTAGTGGCTTTTAGAGGAGGTGCGGTGGCTCAGTAGGCAGAGGTGCAGGCTGCAAGCCGAGAGGTCCTCGGTTCGAATCCCACCTGCAGAACTGCATTATATCCTTGGGCAAGACACTTCACCTCCATTGCCCACGTGAGGGCATGGTGGCATTGTGTACTAAGGTGTACTCCACGTCGATGGTGCACTTGCCTTCAACCAATGCTAACCCTGCTTGTGTGGAGTTAGTATGTTGGGGAGCTGACAGTTGCTCGCCGTTGCACAGTGGTTCTCTCCAGGTACTCCGGCTTCCTCCACCCGTAAAACTGTCGCGGTCATGATTAGCCATTGTGCAGAAATATGTGACCCTAAACACAAATAAATAAATAAATAAATAAATAAATAAATAAATAAATAAATAAATAAATAGTGGCTTTTAGCACTCAACCAGTTAAGTGTTAAGAGAGTAGATTCTTTTTTTTCTTTTGGAAGTGAAAATACTAAAGTGATACAGAAAAAAAACTGAGATGAATGTCAATCTTATTGACTCCTGAATAACTAACAAGAATACTTGTATCTCAATGCTCCATATAGTTTATCCCTAGACAAATTAAACAATTACAATTGAACACAAAACAAAATTTTCAAAGGTGTGTATTAAATAACTTACTGTCCTTGGAGATGGTGTTGGAAGAGGTATGCTTGTATCGTCATGGTGACTGAGCTGATACCAGTAAGGATCATCATTTAAATTGGCACGAGACAGATCTATCAGAACCTGAAAATTCAAAAAAATACAAAGAATTAATCCGACAGAATGTTCAATTAATTTTGGTTGTTGGAACGGATTCATATGGGTTTGTCTTGTAACAGTTTGTGGGAGAGTGCCTTTTGATGTCTAACAGACCTAAATCTAAACCTGACTCAAAGAGTATGCCTTGACTGGTTACATTTACCATAACTTTGCTAAGTGTTGATTAAAGTTACAAGAAAGTGAATACGAAGAAGATAATTACAGTTCACAATTTAACTATTTATTTAGTGTTTTGGTGTTTAACTCTTAAACTGGTAGAGTGCTGAATTATTTTTGGTTATCAAAATTTGTTCACATGTCTTCGCCTTTTTGCAAATCATGGGAGAGTGCCAAAAGGCACTCTCCCATAAATTGTAACAAGGAAAATCCTTGAAGACGAAATAATGTTACTTCAAAGATAGTATGAAGTATATTTGCTGAGTATGAAGCCTTTATGCTGCAGCACCTGTACTTATGAATAAAGCCCATATTTGGGCTTCCAGCACTCTACCAGTTAACCCTTTACCTAACGTGAAAAGTAGGCGACACTTGCAAAAAAAATTCTTGAATAACTAATTTTTTTCATTTTTTGTCTCAAAAACATAGGTTATGACCCCTCGTTGGAACGAGCTCGACGAGCTCGTTCCAACGAGGGGTCATAACCTATGTTTTTGAGACAAAAAATGAAAAAAATAGTGAAAATTAATTGGCGATTTTTGAGAATAGCGCTGGCCGGTTTTGGCCGTTATGTTGGGTAAAGGGTTAAAGGCCAATTTCCATCTTTTACAACCTCAGAACAGGTGCCCTTAACATGTGATCAAGAGAGGAGATCCAGTTGACGATAGACAAATTTCCTAGGTAGTGGTTCTCTTAGCTGTTTTAACCCTTTCAATCCAGTGTGCATAAATTTTTGCGTGAAGAAAAAGTTGGTAGTGGGTGAGCAGATGATATAAAGAGCAAAAAATCAGAAGCGAGGCTTGATAATAATTTTATCCAATTGGATTAAATTATTGCTGAACCTCCCAAAAACCAGGATGGTTTCACCCATTTTGTCAATGACAGTACTGGCTGAAATGATATCTTCCAGGGCCACCAAGACTTGGCATATCTACTGTAATCTCTTCAGTTTAATTTCTGAAAACTGAGTTAGCTTAATGAACACTCACCTCGCCCAGAAACTCACTAGCACCAACTCGATCATAATCCCATACAGTTATTTCTAAAAGTTTATCACCAAAATCAAAATCTTTAACAGGATAATACATAAAGGTTTGGTTCCAGGTGGGTTCATTAGTATTAGCCATTGTCTTCGTTCTCCTTTTACTCTTCTCACTGTAAAATAAGAAATATAAATAGTACTTCAGTGATCCTTCAATTTTCAAAACTTTGTTCAGTTTCCCAAAATATTTGCTTCACTTCAAACCCAAACCATTACTTTTCTTGTAATGGTGGATAGAACCTAGTGTATCTTGTCCATTTTTGTTTTCAAGGAACAAAGAGCATTTATAAAGTCATCTTCTCCAATTATTTTGAGAGGTCAGGGAGATGGACATCCCTTATACATGAGAAAAAAAAAAAAAAATTACTTTGATGTACAGCGGATCCCACTTCATTGGCTATCTCTCAATTGAATAATCCTGCTAATTGAATATAACTTCCAAATGCAAAACCAAACACCATACCCTCAGTACAAATTTAAGCTGTTAATTGCATATAGGCTACAGAGTAAACTCCTGTTAATTGAATAAAAAATCTTGGGATATGTCAAGAAATTACCCTGAAAATCTTGAATTCCTCATGTTTATAGACCTATGTTGTCTCCGTACATTCAATAAATGCACCTAATCTATTAAATCTTGTTTGACAAGAGCCCTATGAGCTTTGTCAATCAAGATATAATAGAGTAAATCCTCAGTTTACAATCCTCAGTTTATCTCCAGAATACAGGAAAGTGATCAAATCCCTGTTAACTGAATACCCTGGTTAAGTGAAAAATTTCCTCTAGCAAAAAGGTTATTCAATTAACCCTTTACCTAACGTAACGGCCAAAACCGGCCAGCGCTGTTCTAAAAAATCGCCAATTAATTTCCATTATTTTTTTCATTTTTTGTCTCAAAAACATAGGTTATGACCCCTCGTTGGAACGAGCTCGTTCCAACAAGGGGTCATAACCTATGTTTTTGAGACAAAAAAATGAAAAAAATTAGTCATTCAAGAATTATTTTTGCTAGTGTCGTCTGCTTTTCAGGTTAGGTAATGGGTTAACAGGATTCCACTGTAGTAGTCTTTGGAAGAGTCGGACAGTTAATTACAATGACTGAAAGCATCATAAAAGGCCCCACAGCACATCTGAAATGGCATTCTGGGATGATTGCAATTTTTAGCCCTTTACCTAATGAACAGAATAAAAAAAATTATTATTTTAATTCACTGGGAAACAGTGTTTCCCAGAGTCTATATAACACTCAGCCTGGTCAATTCAAGGTTAAACATGATAAGAAGTGTTTTGCACACGTCCCAACTCGGTCCTGCCATATCACGCGACGGTCGGCTACAAGGACATATAATTCATGCACACAATTTCAAGTTCATCAAGCGGTCACTCCCATGTATACACTATCATATGTTCCAAGAATACTCTGCAGATGGTTCGTTGGTCTTTGCAGACGGTTCCCAATACACATAGCCCTCTTCCCATCACATGCCCTTGTGCATCTTCAGTCTTCCCGAATATCCGCTGCTAGTCAAACGCATTGTAATTTCCACCACCACCTCCCCACCACCACCACCATCAACGGTTCACCATATGGGGGCTCTCAGCTCTCCTACTCCCTCCACCACGTGCCACCCTATTTCTACTCACCTCCTGCTTGCCGGCACATAGCTGTGTCTTTTTTTGTATGCCTCCACAGTGCTGTGATATCAGACTTGCCACCACATAGCTGTGGTATTCCGCGACATAGCATTCCAGGAGAAATTCACTTCCAATGTGCTCCCACTTCGACGGGGGCAGACTTTCCACCACCACCATTGCTGCGCCTTCGATGCTTGCCGGCACATAGCTGTGCCTTTTTCCCTTGCGACCACATATCTGTGGTTCCTCTGACTGGGCAGAATTTATTATTCACTCACCCCCATTCAGTCATCGTGTGTACCAGTCTTGAAATGCGTGGGTGCTGGTCAAAGGTACACGGAGAGGAACACACACACATTTCAAGACGGGACACGTGCCTACTAGGAGCTGGGACTGGCCCCAATTAGTAATAGCTGAGAGCCTCCCATATCTCCAATATTCAAAAGCCTATCACACCCCATTATGTACATATGCATGACCAATATATCAAGCCTTATACATTTGCCTTATACTATATGATCAATAAAAATTATATAAAAAACCTATGTATATCTTTGAGTGGTATATAAATTATTGTTTTTTCAAATTTTAAAAAAAATTTCAGCAAAACTATATTATGTGACCTCCTCATGGGAACGATGTGACCTCTTCGTGGGAACGAGTTTTTTATTTTGAAAAATGTATTTTTTCATCTGATTAATTTGCAAATTACATGGGTGGATGCGGCCGATTAATTTTTAACCCTTCATCTGATACAACAGCCATATCTGGTAAGTGCAGTTCATAACTAGAAGGGGCATTAGTACCTCGTGGCTCACCAACGGGTGGCTAATGTAAAGTGTGGCTGTCCAAAAGCTGCATACAAAAGTAAAAAATTCAAGTAAATAAGCATGGAAATGATTAAATAAAATATTACTATCCCTGAAAAGTATGTTAACATTAAATTGGAAAAAAATAAAAACGAAAAAAAATCAAAACCTACACACAAAAGTTCAAAATGTAGAAATGCAGATGCCGACAGGAGGGCTTTCCCACAGGCTCACACAACTATCGATAAAACTGGAACCATGGCAATATACTGCAAGGTAAATTACTCCTTGGAAGAAAAGAAAAACAAATATCAAAACCAGCACACAAAAGTCAAAAACCTGTACACAAAAGTCCAAAATTCAAGTAGCTAAGCATGGAAAGGGTTGAATAAAATATTACTATCCTTGAAAAGCATGCTGACATAAAAAATGAAAGTATCAATGACACTGTAGCTCAACTTGTCAAGACAAAGACATGTACATGTATAGTATGTGACACAGCAATGACAAACATCTAGGTAATGACCTGATAGCAAAGGTACATATAAAGTATTGTAACAGTCTGTACATAAATACTGCCTGTAATAAATGTAAATGTATAGGTAAAGTATTGTAAAGGTGGGTGACAGTCAGATGCTAAACTAGAAAAGAAATCTTTGAGTCCCAGAGTGGGTCTGACTGAACCCCAAAATATTTGTTCTCATAGCACAGTGATAACAAAGGCACCCCAAAACACACTCGTTCTCGTCCCAAGGTGAAAACAAAGGTACCCAAGAAGTTTTGTGAAGATCAGTTCATAAATACGAGCTGTATAGAACTTGTGACAAAAAAATGATTGGACCTAATTTCGGTACAAAATGGCCACTGGCAGCCATCTTGAATTTTGGAACACACCCAGAAACACTCATTCTCGTCCCAAGGTGATAACAAAGGTACCCAAGAAGTTTTGTGAAGATCGGTTCATAAATACAGCCTCTACCCTGAGCCTTATTGACATGTGTGCTTACATTGTGTAAGTGGCACTGAATAAATCAAAGTTCATCTAATTTGCATAATTTCTGCACGAAAAAAAAATCCTTACAATATGTGATGTATGCCATGTTACTAAACATTCAAACAAAAATTTATTCAAATCAGAACTTTCATACAGAAGTTCTGTACAAAAGACTGATTGCACTAATTTTGGTACAAAATGGCTGCTGGTGGCCATCTTGAATTTCGGACCACACCCAAAAACACTCGCTCTCATCCCACGGTGATAACAAAGGTACCTAAGAAGTTTCGTAAAGATTGGTTCATAAATATGGCCTCTAGTCTGAGCCGTATAGAAGTTGTGTACAAAAAACTGATTAGACCTAATTTCGGTACAAAATGGCCACTGGCAGTCATCTTGAATTTTAGACCGCACCCAGAAACACTCGTTCTCATCCCAAGGTGATAACAAAGGTACCCAAGACATTTCGTGAAGATCAGTTCATAAATACAGACTCTAGCCCGAGCCGTATTGACATGTGTACTTACTGTGTGTAAGTCGCACTGAAAAAATCAAAGTTCATCTAATTTGCATAATTTCTGCACGAGAAAAAAACCTGTATTATATGTGATGTATCCCATGGTACTAAACATTCACACAAAAAATTATTCAAATCAGCGCTTTCATATAGAAGTTCTGAGCAAAAATCTGATTGCAACTAATTTTGTACAAAATGGTTGCCATCGGCCATCTTGAATTTCGGACCGGACCCAAAAACACTTGTTCTCGTCCCACGGTGATACCAAAGGTACCCAAGAAGTTTCGTAAAGATCGGTTCATAAATACGGCCTCTAGCCCGAGCCGTATTGGCATTTGCACTTACAGTGCTGAAAGTAACACCAAAAAACATCAAAATTAGTCTAATTTGCACAATTTACGCACGAGAAAAAAACCCGTATTATATGTGATGTATCCCATGGTACTAAACATTCAAACAAAAAATTATTCAAATCAGAGCTTTCATATGGAAGTTCTGTACAAAAAACAGATTTCAGCATAGTCGGTACAAAATGGCGGCTGGCAGTCATCTTGAATTTCGGACCGCACCCAAAAACACTCGTTCTCGTCCCACGATCATAGCAAAGGTACCCAAGAAGTTTCGTAAAGATCGGTTCATAAATACGGCCTCTAGCCCGAGCCGTATCCAATTGTTGACGTACGGACAGACGGCCAGACGGGCCATGACAAAAGCTCAAATTTGGCTTCGCCAAAGTTGAGCTAAAAATCAAAACCTGCACACAAAAGTTCAAAATGTATGAATCCAGACGCAGAAGCCGACACCGACATGAACGCTATGCCATAGGCTCACACAACTATCATTGGTGAGTCAAAAATGATTAAATCAGCATTTAAAGTTCAACATTTTAATATTTTTTCAATATTTTCCTCCAAAGCATAGCTCATGAGCTTTCAATGGAATGGCCTTGTCAAGTTTGTTCCAATGAGGGGTCATAAGGCTAGCGGGATGTTACTAACCCAAAATATTGGGGGGGGGTAGCCCTTTGCTACCCTGCTGATAGTTCAAATTGCCCTGTTTTCCCCCACCCCCTTCCAAAACTGCACAATTAGTCTTGTCATTTAAATGCCTAATTCCTATATAAATAGATGTACTGTACCGATACATGTCAAGTGTCATGATTAAAGGCCGCCAGACTTGGCACGATGAATTATTAACACTCATACAAAGCAGTATTCCCAGTAGTTTCCTGCACAGTTGTCTTGAGATGGGTGCGAGTGATTGCACTCATCAGCACTCACAATTCCAATTTTACGGAGGAAAAAATCACACTAAACAAAAATCAGAAATGCCATACCAGCCAGTGTGTAACATTTTTTCCTCCCAAAACATGAACCCAAAAGAGTGGGTCTTGCATATCAGTTGGAAAAAAGTATCCCATTTTTTGGTGGGGAGGGAGATACATTTTATCTCTGTGCTGGGGAATTGCTTATGTATTTCCAATGGGAGGGCATAAGTGATGTAGTTCAGGCAAAAACTGAAAAAATTTTAGGGATTCAAGAAACTATTTAGCAAGCGTTGTTTGTAAGTCATATTGGGTAAAAGTTAAATAAGATATTTCAAATCTGAAGAAAGAGTTCTGAGTTTTATATGACAGAATTCTAACTTGACGACAAAAAACAAAGATATAAAAGAGATGCAAATGAATTTTAACATTATTTACCTTCTATCAGGAAGCAGATATAATTTGCAATAAGGGTTTCTGAATTTGCCAGACTCAGTCACTGGAAGATCTATAGCATTAATTATTGTGACTATCAGCTGAAATCCTTGTCCATCATACCATAACTTCACCTGTAAAATAAATGGAATGCTAAAATGCAATGAAGTTGCACCAGAAACAGACATGTCAAAGTACCGCTGGTACCAAACAAAATGGTACCCGGGATGGGACAGAGCCTGTCCCGACAAATCCAGTACTGGAACCGGGACACATCAGCAATTGGGTGACATACACAGTCAGATGGGAGAAATTCGCATTTAAACTGCCCCAGTCCCCAAGATCACAAGACAAACATGGCATCGTACCAATTATTCTGCAGCAACATCAAAGTAATCATAAAGCAAAGCACGAAGATTGTGCTTTATGATTACTTTGATGTTGCCACATAATAATTTCTTTGAAGTAGCTGATGACAGAGCTTTCATTGTCTTTGAAGCTACGTTTGAAAAGTCAAAATGGTTGGCCTTATCGAGGTCGTGGTGCAGACAGAACATGCACTTTTAGAGTCTTTTGATATGTTCATTCACAAATAAGTATTGAAAGTGCCATACACGATTATCAGCCTGTTTACCCTCATTCAATTAGGAATTTCTCCATAAAATAATTTTGTCCCAGTACCGGAGGGAGAAAAGCTTCAGTACCAGTACCAGTTGGAGCATGAGGGAACGGGCGGTACCGGTACAGGTACTGGTTGACATGTCTGAACAGAAACCAATGAAATACCTGTAAGCATCCTCAGCTACCAACTCATTTTAGTTTGGAAATCATTGGAGATGCAGTTTGAAACTACAAACAACAACAAAGACTTAAATTTCTACTTTCCACATTTAACCCCCAAAAGCCCAATTCCAACTTCGATCGCTTTTTACTGCAACAAAACAGGTGCCCCAGCATGCAGTAAACTTGCAGGTTGCATTCTACCATGGCAGTTATTACTGGGCAAATGATGACTGCCTATACAGGAAACCAAGACTTGCCTAGAAACAAGTGCAAAGGAACAGGATGCTGACTGTCCTATAGTATCATCTTTCAACATCAATGGTTATACCATGACCACAATACAGTTCAAAGTAGAGAAGGGCAATGTACCGAAAAAAACGAACCAATACCGATATCATGGGGATACCAAAACCATCTGAATTTTCAAATTTGTATACATTCAATGTTTATAAGGCCTTGTTGAGGTTTTTTAGCAGGTGAAGGGTTCATTTTCTTGAAAGAAGTGGCTGATTTTATTTTCAGTTTTGTTAACCTTCAGGGGCCTGGGCAATTGTCCTGAATTTTCACTAGTCTACAATCTGTACAAGTCTAGCAGTTTGACAGCGATTTCTAGCCAAGTCTTGGCTGCCTTAGCAGGCAGCCAAGACTTATCTATAAATCACTGCCCAGGTGCTTTGTCTATTGTCAGCAGAACCTCTTGAAGATGGCATGGTTAGGGCACATGCTCTCAGATTGCAAACGCTTCAAATAGGCCTTTAAAGAGCTTACATGTAACATCACACTCACATGCCATTGGCATGCTGGCTGGGACAAGAGAAAAAACATCTTTACTGTCCATCTACATTCTCATTATTTAAGCAAATTCACTTACACCCTACCATTATGACCAGTACAATTCTTGAAACCGAAAGAATTGGCAAAGAACTCTTGATACCTGTCATCTTGCCAGACACAACAAAAGAAAAATTATTTGTCGGATTCTTTGAATGGTAGATACCATTTAGCAAATGCAGTGTATTTACTGGAATGCTTGAAGCAACACTAGTTCTCTCCTGCTGGTTGACAATTTCATTTTTCTCAGACAGTCCAAGATTCAACAGAATGTCTCTAACGAATATTATTACCACTTTAGCAGGCATTCTCTAGTATATTAACGGTGTTTAGCGGGGCGGTAAGACTCAGTAATTCATGATGCCATGCAACCGGAAGTGAGGCGCGGGCATTAATGAAAACAAAATTCATTAACAGCCCGCCGCCCATTTCTGGCCATGGTAATAATAGTAATAACATATTTTGTCGAGCGTCCCAGTTTATTAATGGCCCTCGGGGAATGAATAACAGCCCTCTGGCTTATTAACGGCCCTCGACTTCGTCTCGTGCCGGTAATAAATCTTCGGGCTGTTATACATTTGCCTCACACTGTTAATAAATCGTAATGCTCTCCAAACTCATGTTATTGTTATATTATGCATGTTATCTATTTGTTTCATTTTATGTCCATTTTCAATGTTATTAGATTATCCTCAGATAAGATTAGTAAAATTTCAATTATAAACATACGACAGAATCATTTTTCCATCATTTGTATAGTATTTCAGACCTCTGGCTTGTTGAAAGCATTTTTCAATCATACGGCGGTGTTAATTGATTTCAAATTACACTCTCAATATCTAAGATCATTTCAAGATCTTTAATATTTTAAGGTCCGAGTTAGTAGTGTTTGATGGAGCTCCATCTAATCTCTCATTAATTGTTTTATTTCTGACATTTCAACTCATTATATTTTGACTTCTGTCCTTAAGCTGTTTTAAATATACAGTAGAATGCTATTAAATGAATAGTTGATTTGCCATTGAAAAATAGTAAACAAACAGGAATTTGATCATTTTCCTGTATCTATGTGATAAACTAAGCATTTATTCCATTATATATTGTTTGACAGAGCTCTTTGAGATCTGTCAAACAAAATACAATAGGCTCAACACTTCTACTGGATGCATTGTGGTCAAATATGTCTATAATTCATTGGTTAGAAGCATAATTCATTTTTTATTCATTTAACAAGAAATATAACAAGAAGGACGCCAACACCCTATAGCTCACCAACATTCCTCTTTGATAGTAACTTTGGCAAACACAAGAACTGTATCAAACAGGCTCATAACATGCGACAAAGCTTACCTAAACACAACCTCGTAAAAGTAAAACACAGAAACTGACATAAACATTAAGTGAAACATGAAATTCTGAGCGAAACAGAAAACTAAACGCAAATAAAAATGTCAAGAAAAATGTTTAAAATGCAGGGTATGAGGGGTTAATCATGGAACAATGATACTGAGGAACATGTATGATGAATATAAGTGCCATGGGAAGAGAAGGAACACAGCAGCTGACCTAAACACTAAGTTAAACATGAAATTCTGAGCTAAACAGAAAACTAAACGCAACTAAAAATGTCAAGAAAAATGTTTAAAATGCAGGGTATGAGGGGTTAATCATGGAACAATGATACTGAGGAACATGTATGATGAATATAAGTGCCATGGGAAGAGAAGGAGCACAGCAGCTGACCTAAACACTAAGTTAAACATGAAATTCTGAGCTAAACAGAAAACTAAACGCAACTAAAAATGTCAAGAAAAATGTTTAAAATGCAGGGTATGAGGGGTTAATCATGGAACAATGATACTGAGGAACATGTATGATGAATATAAGTGCCATTGGAAGAGAAGGAGCACAGAAGCTGACCTAAACACTTTGTTAAACATGAAATTCTGAGCTAAACAGAAAACTAAACGCAACTAAAAATGTAAAGAAAAATGTTTAAAATGCAGGGTATGAGGGGTTAATCATGGAACAATGATACTGAGGAACATGTATAATGAATATAAGTGCCATGGGAAGAGAAGGAGCACAGCAGCTGACCTAAACACTAAGTTAAACATGAAATTCCGAGCTAAACAGAAAACTAAACGCAACTAAAAATGTCAAGAAAAATGTTTAAAATGCAGGGTATGAGGGGTTAATCATGGAACAATGATACTGAGGAACATGTATGATGAATATAAGTGCCATGGAAAGAGAAGGAGTACAGCAGCTGACCTAAACACTTAGTTAAACATGAAATTCTGAGCTAAACAGAAAACTAAATGCAACTAAAAATGTCAAGAAAAATGTTTAAAATGCAGGGTATGAGGGGTTAATCATGGAACAATGATACTGAGGAACATGTATGATGAATATAAGTGCCATTGGAAGAGAAGGAGCACAGCAGCTGACCTAAACACTTAGTTAAACATGAAATTCTGAGCTAAACAGAAAACTAAACGCAACTAAAAATGTAAAGAAAAATGTTTAAAATGCAGGGTATGAGGGGTTAATCATGGAACAATGATACTGAGGAACATGTATAATGAATATAAGTGCCATGGGAAGAGAAGGAGCACAGCAGCTGACCTAAACACTAAGTTAAACATGAAATTCCGAGCTAAACAGAAAACTAAACGCAACTAAAAATGTCAAGAAAAATGTTTAAAATGCAGGGTATGAGGGGTTAATCATGGAACAATGATACTGAGGAACATGTATGATGAATATAAGTGCCATTGGAAGAGAAGGAGCACAGCAGCTGACCTAAACACTTAGTTAAACATGAAATTCTGAGCTAAACAGAAAACTAAACGCAAGTAAAAATGTCAAGAAAAATGGCTAAAATGTTGGGTATGAGGGGTTAAATCATGGTAAAATGATAATAATCATCATATAGAAGCATTATAAAATCCATGATATGGAAATAGGGCGAATAAGTGACCTAAACAGAAACTTTAACATTATTGGACACGTACGCTGACGCTGACCGATCGAGCCATGCCATAAGCTCACACAACTAAAGTTGGTGAGCTAAAAAAAATTCTACAGTGGATAACTTAGAATAGAGAAACTAAAGTTTTTAGGTTATCTGCAGTTTACCTGGAAAATAACCAAGCTGGTGTTAATTCCGGACACTTGTCCACCCCCTTACGGGTTAACTTGTTTTTGTTGTAAAGATGTGTTATAAGGCCCATAAAACTGAAGGACCTGTGTGTCTTTCACACTGTCAGTTGTCAAATGTCTGAGGGATAGTGCTAGGCCAAATGTTATTTTGTACAAACTTAATTTCACTACAACTAAACTGTTGGTCAATTTTACTATGAAAAAACATGATTCTGAACACATCCGCTATATCTGTGGAGTTGTTGTATTTAACATATTTTACTGTCATAGAGTTTCTGCAATCAGGACACTGGCACCATTAAGTTCTGATAGACATAAACTTCAAAAGTCAGATTTGATTTCAGACTTATTTAGAGTTGTAGAAGTAGAGTTAATACTTTTTGATTAAAGTGAACTTGCAGTTGAGGATAGATCAGTACTTTTACACAAAGTCAGACACAGATGATGTTGAAGATTTTTCTTTCTTTAACATTTTTAATATGTTTAGACAATTTAAATGAGATGTTAATGCTGCTTTGTCCATGTTTGCCCTTCTAAACTTCCTCAAATACAGCTGGCAAAAAAGCAAGTTTCAGCCCCCATGCACAGGCTCCAGTGATGAAGAGTACAACTCCCGACTTTCCACTGTTCTAGAAATTTTGATTTCCCGCCTGGCATACTTAAAAATAGAAGATTTTCATTCTCTTTCAAATAAAAATAAACACTACAAATGTGAAATACACACATCGTGATAGGTGCTATTACAGCACCAAGCTTATTTTTTTCCAAAGTGCATGCACAGGGTAAATTGCATACTTGGATTGGTTAAAACAAGATGTGTATATTATAATTTGAGCATGCATTGGTCATGACGTGTTTCCAGAAATGATCGGCTGATTCAGGGGTGTAACATTATTATGAACAAATAAAATATCCTGGGTGGTGTGACGATTTTAAAGTTATCAGTATGCATCTCAGATAGAATTGTCCAGTACTTCATTTTCCAGGAGATACAAGGAAGATTACTTTAATTCAGGAAGTTTCAAGGACCTTGGCAAAGGGTTTTTAAACTCAAGGACTTTCAAGGAGCCACAAGGCCCTGGTATCAAATTTATAGAACAGAATATATTCAAGAATCTTAAGGTGTGTGTATACGTAGAAATTCCATAAAAAAATGATATTGTAAGAAAGAAGACAACAGTTCTGCTGCATCAGTAAATTGTTTTCTCATAACTGACACAATAAAGAATGGTGGTTAATTGTACATTCCATGAGAACTGAAATTCATTAATATCATACCTGTATTTTACCGGTAATCTGTGGAGAGTGGGCTCTCGATCTGTTACCAGGTGATGTAGGAGAAGTGACAGTAACACTTGGGCGTTTCCTTTCTAAGGCATCATTTGGTGTTCTGTGATCTGAAATATTTTCAACAACAAATCTTTTTACAATTTTCGAGGAAAAAGGTATTCCTAGACAATAAAAATGCTTTTAAATAATCTGAAAGAAAACACATTCTTCAATCGGTTATTTTGACATACACATGACAAAAATATCACATTTCTTAAATGAAAGTGTCAATGACACTGTAGCTCAACTTGACAAACTTGAACTTGGTAAGTTATAAATGAAATGGCAAAATTGAAGATCATTAGTACCAATGTTATTTGATGAAATTTCAACATAACAGCATTGTGTGTGAACAACGTCAGAGTAATCCATGCAATTTTTAAATGTAAACAGTAAGACTGGCTAAAGGAAGAATGTTGATACACAAATGCAGGATGTTCAGAGGTTATTGTAAATGCCAACTTTTTTCACAGAAATGAATGCTAATCAATAGCTCTTATCTAAAGGTCTTGCCTAATGAGCACACCAAGTTCAAAAACAATCCTATGATAAATGTGGCCTGTAGGCCATGTCAAAGAATGTTGATGCACAATCCAATAAATTCAAAGATTGTTGCTAACATTCATCGAGGTTTCTAAAATATGGTCATGTACCCAAGTCATGAGAGTGGGGCAGAGAAAATATTCAACCAAAAACAAGAAAATTCACAACACCTACAGTTAAAACTGTCATGAAATGTGCACAAATAGCACATCAATAAGGGTGTTAATCTATGCGTTATGACCATAGTAAGCCAATCACATTTTGGAAATATGGCCTGTGCACAAGCAATGTTTCAGCCAATGGACCTCCGTGTAACCCAAGAGGTCCATTGGCAGAAACATTGCCTGTGTTTGCTATGAGTAACCAGAACCTGCCGTGCTTTGGATGCCATTCTTTATGGCAATTGCGCGCAATTCCTACATGCAATTAAGCCTAGATAACCGCACAGTTCATTACAGGACTTCTAGTTTTAACTGTAACACCCTGATGACCTAATGTATTATTATCAAATGTACTGGAAATGTGGTTTAAGAATCAAAAGCCTAAGTAATTAGCAGGACAACCTGATGCAGAGTGCCAATCTGAAATATGTTTGTCACAATTGGTTCAACTTCATAAAATGAGTCGCCCAGTAGGATATCCTAGGAATGATTTATGGGAACCATGTCAAAATTCTCATAGAATTTGATGTCTATTAACTGGTAGAGAGCCAAATTATTTTTGACCATCAAAATTTGTTCACATGTCTTTGACTTGTTACAATTTATGAGAGAGTGCCTTTGGGCACTCTCCCATAAATTATAACAAGGTAAATCCTTACTGAATAAATAATATCACTTCAAAGGTAATATGAAACACAGTCACTGAATATGAAGGCTTCAGAATAAAGCCCAAATATGGGCTTCCAGCACTCAACCAGTCAAAGATAGATAATATTTCATGGGGATCTGGCAACTTAGCATTTCTTAATCCATTTTTTAGTTTAAACAATATTTATTTCAAATTTCAAATAATTGCATACAAAAAAATCCATTTTTTAAATTATTTCCTACTGACGGAGTATTATTTCCTAATGTACCTAAATTCTAGCAAACAACTTTCCTCAATTCAGCTAATCTAGAGGGCCTGGCTTAACCCTTCACACAACGTACATGATATCAAATTGGTTATTTCAATTACTTTCCTTCCAATTTGTAAAAAACATTTCAACAAAAACGTTTTTTACTAAATTTTTTCTTGACACACGCAATTTGAAAATTAAGTGGGCGGATGCGACCAATTCGTGAGATGAAGGGCTAAGATACTGGTCCACTGAGTTTCGCACAACAGACTATTAGCTGAAACGTTACTTGTTTTCTAACGTTTTTAGATGATATTGCCACTTATCATCTATGGCTGTATCATTACAGCAACAGAATTAAAAAGTGAAGTTTTGCCAAGCGTTTAATAGAGAGTAATCAATTTGTTTTGAGCTTTACGGTAAATAATTCATCGAGAGAGGGACGTGAGTAAATCACGAGGGCGTAGCCGAGTGATTTACGAAACAGTCCCGTCTCGAGATGAATTATTTACCGTAATGCTCAAAACAAATTGATTACTCTGTTTATTACATGACATTTGGAATAAAGAGGTTTTTTTACTATAATAATTCAACCCAAACTATTGTCAGATATAATCCAATTTAGTGTAAACACGGAAACATTTCTAAAATTAGCAGGAAGGAAATACGAAATAGTCCTGTCTCGAGGCGAATTATATACCGTAACTTGCCGTAAGAATGGGTCACTCTCTTTAGTAAATGACATTTTAGACCAAAATGTCTTTCATTAAAAATAATTCAACACAAAATATTTGCAAATGCAACTCTGAAATACTTCTGAAATTAGCGCTTATGAATACATCACTTTCTATGTTAAATCTTCAATTGGAAATGGCCCAGTTTTATTTTTGTGACTTTCGTTTGATATTTTACTATTTTATGTGGCGTTCCAGTGGCATTTGGGGAATGGCATTCAGCCATAAGATAAAACATTTCTATTTGGATTTTGTCAACTGTGCTAATGAACCTGTTCATAGAGGAAAGAAAGGATTTTTAAAAATATTCAGAAGGAAAATTCATTTTAATTAACTGATGTGGAACTGGAAAACAAAACATCAACAAATCGGTGGGGGCATGACTTATATACGTCAGTCGTTCCAAAGTTACTACTGAAGTGACATAATTCACTCGTGACATTACCACTATTTAATCAACATTAAATTCAATGCAAAACGAACTGAGGAATGTAATAATACTTTTTATTACACGCCTGTTCTATGAAATCCCCATCTACAGCAACACTACACCATACGGAAAATGAAAATCCGTTTTGCACATATGTGCAGAACAGAAATCGTTGACAGACTATTTTGATAAAGAAGCGAAATTTCACTGAAATTTTCTACAATCGTGCACCGCAATTACAATTTGGATCGCTAATGATAGCTAAAATCGTCCTCCCTGTATTCTAGAGATAAACTTATTATTCTATTATATCTTGTTTGACAGAGCTCCATGAGCTCTGTCAAACAAGCTATAATAGATTAAAAGCCTGTATTGGATGTACTGAGGCCAAATAGGTCTATAAACAAAGGAAAACTGGGGAGAGTCAAGGTAATTTCTTGACAGGATACAAGATTTTTTATTCAATTAACAGAGTTTACTCTATAACCTATATTCAATTAACAGGTCAAATTTCTACTGGAGGTATTGTAAATAGTTTTGTGCTGTGAAATTATATTCAATTAACAGGGTTATTCAGTTAAGAGATATCCAATCAAGTGGGCTCCACTGTAATCTTATATAATTCCATCAATCCAACTGTGTCTCTTAGATGTTCCCTGTATTGTACGGAAAAAACACTCCGTAATGAATCATGGATGAAAATGCCTCAGGCACCAGTGACAAAATGAAGTGATATTAAAAATGAAAATTTCTATAAATGCATCAGATGATGTGGGAGTATTTGTACAGCATTGTGGAAATCAAAGAAAAATTTCAATGTAATACATCTCCAATCATCCCACTCCTGTAACAGTATGCATTAGATTCCACTTATCAACCATTAAATTAATAAACAAATACTCAACAATCAGTGACAAAGCCAGGAATGCGCTTACTGTGGAATGTGATATGGAGGAGTGTATTTGGTTAGCAGAAACAACAATGTTCTTCAAATGTAGAGATCCATCTGGGATCAGTGCAGGAGCCAAGATGGCAAGTCATCCCTGACCCTCCCTCTTATCAGAACATTCCAAGCCGAAATAAGATGTAGGAATACTAAAAATAAATTTTCTTTGCATTTTCCTCAGTTGATAATGCATACATAGCCTTGACATCACTTTTTGTAGTGAAGATGGCATGTGTCACCATCAAGTTGTCAAACGTTTGGTTTAAAGTTTAATGCTCCAACAAATGAGCCACCCACCCTGCTGCTCCCTTCAGCATCTCAATGAAATGCTACAAAAAAAAGAATGAGATGTGAAAATTACCCAACAAACTTGTATCCTTATTACTACTTTAGACAACTTACAATTAAAACATTTGACAAATGTACACAATTACACTCAATGAATTGGTACTAATTTATCACAGTAGACAAAACAAATCAACTTTTCAATAAAGTCAAAATTATGAAATCCAACACTGCATCAACTACAGGACTGTGGTATATTTGTAGGAAAGTTAGAAAAATGGTTGCTGCCAGAGCTGCAATGATTAACCCTTTAACTAACATGAAAAGCAGATGACACGTGCAAACAAAATTCTTGAATAACTAATTGTTTGTCTCAAAAACATAGGTTATGACCCCTCTTTGAAATGAGCTCGATGAGTTCATTCCAAAGAGGGGTCATAACCTATGTTTTTGAGACAAAAAATGAAAAAAAATAATGAAAATTAATTGGCGATTTTTGTGAATAGCGCTGGCCGGTTTTGGCTGTTATGCTGGGTAAAGGGTTAATCAAACTAAACAACTAACCCGGAGCAAGTGCAGTCATCAATGGTTATTTTTTTCATGGACTAATAAATGCCACAAAATATGGGGTAATATTTCTCATACCAAATGAAATTGACACAGCAAACAGCAGTTAACACTAGTTATTGACATAGACAGATCTTTCCTGACTGTGAAACATACAATATGACAAATACTGATAGTAGTTACTGTATTAGCACATAATTTCTCTTTGATTGTTGGTACAAGCAACAGTATTGTGTGGGTGGAATATCAAATTGTTAACCCTTTTCCTAACATGACAAGCAGATGACACTTGCAAAAAAAAAATTCTTGAACTATTTTTTTTCATTTTTTGTCTCAAAAACATAGGTTATGACCACCTCATTGGACCGAGCTCGCCAAGCTCGTCCCAATGAGCGGTGATAACCTACGTTTTTGAGACAAAAAAAATGAAAATTAACTAGTGATTTTTTTAGAATAATGATGGCCGGTTTTGGTCATTATGTTGGGTAAAGGGTTAACAGTGTAGCTACCATAATGTCATTGAAATGAGTTCAACAGCAGTAAGAACCAGAAACAGTGAACCATTTTTAACTTGGGAGGGGGGGGGGGGGTGTGCATGGTCATAGAAGAGTATCCTAACTCTGGTTGTATATTTATGTAAGTGGTGGTCCATGTGTCTTGGCAGTATAGTTGGAATACAATAAACGAAAGTATGTTTGCAACTAACGCACCTCTACACTAAGAATGAAAGTGTCAATGACACTGTAGCTTAACTTGACTGTGTGTAGTGTTTGATGAAAAGGATAATGTTCAATGTTTATGAAAGTATTATGAAATACGACAAGAATTGTGATAATTGAGAATATGTTAATTTCTGTTCCCTACATGCTATGCTTTCAATAAGAATAATTTGAGGTGTAGAGTATACTAAAGAATTGAGTCCTGGGTTGATGCGGCCCTCACAGTTAATGTATGTCAACCAAAGTTACCACCTTACAGTAGAGTCATTCAAAACGAGTCATCCTACAAAGTTACAATGAAATCCCTTAATAAATATGACTTGTAGACTTTGCTAAAGGAATCTAGATCAAGTTCCGGTCTGGCAATCACAGCTGACCAATCGTGACCAAAATAGGACAGTATCATCTAGATATCATACCGAGTTATCCTACCAACAAATCTAGGTCATGTGCCTGTGCAGCTGTCATGGCTGTCCGATCATGGCCAAAAATAGGACGTTCTCATCTAGACATTATACTGAGACATCCTACCAATTACAATGAAATCCCTTTATAAAAGACTGTGCTAAAGGAATCAAGGTAATGTGTGCAGCCATCACAGTTGACCGACTGAAAATAGGACGTTCTCATCTAGACATTATATGGAGTCATCCTACCAAGTTACAATGAAATCTCGTCATAAATACGACCTGTAGCTGTGCTAAAGGTTTTCGGGTTTCAGTCACACGCAGCCCTCACAGTTGATCGATCACAACCAAAAGGGGATGTTCTCATCTAGACATTACCTTGAATATGCATATGCACTTTCGTGATGATTGGACAAGAACTATGGGGTGTACAAATCCCTTCATAAAATCAACCTGTAGACAATGCTAAAGAAATCTAGGTCATCTGACCAGGCGGCGATAATGGCTCACCGATCGTGACCAAAATAGGATAGTCTCATCTAGACATCATACAGAGTTATCCTGCCAAGTTACAATGAAATTGCTTCATATATATGAACTGTAGACTATGCTAATCAAATCTAGGTCACGTACCTGTGCAGCCATTACGGCTGACCGAACACAGCCAAAATGAAATCCCTTCATAAATACGACCTGCAGACTGTGCTAAAGGTTTTCAGGTTTTGGGCCCACGCAGCCATCATGGTTGACCGATAGTGACTAAAAGGGGACGTTCTCATATAGACATGACCTCAAACCTGCATTTGAAATTTCGTGATGATTGGAAGAAGTATGAGGTGTAGACTGTGCTAAAGAAAATGTGAACGGACTCAGCCACTTACAGACTCACAGACTTCCGCACTTTGTCAAGTTAAGCTAAAAATGATTGTTTCAGCCCAGTGGGAAACTTTGATATTTTGGGGGAAACTTTGATATATTTGGAGCCAAAAATGAGCACTTTTCAAAGGCCTGAAATGAAACAAATCATAGAGGGAATATTCAGTCACATCTTAAGAGTAAAGAGTCTGTGCACTTCTTCCTGCTAATTCCCAAAAACAGGGCTTATATTTCATCTAAATTTGGGAGAATCCATTTGGATTCTCGCGAAAATGGTTGCAAGAATCCACACCTGCAATGAGTGTCTCAGGATCCCATAAGACCACCATGGTTGAATATCACATAGCTTTTTAATTTTTAAAACATGAACAAAATTTGATATTTTCTTAAAAAAATAAACAATATCTTCCCATAAAACCTAACAAATATGGCTGTCAATTGAACCGGATCATTGAGCCGGTTCTAATGACAGCCTTATTTACAATTTTATTGACAAAGTGTCAGGATATTTCAGGTCATGTTAGGCTTTTACTGGTTAATTTGCTGCCACTGTGTTAGGTAAAGGGTTAAATTGACTCAATTTTTTTCACGCGAATCGTAGCAGAGCTGCAGCGTGAACCTACATGGATTCTTGCTGGTTTTGCGGCGTGAATTTTTGCATGAATCACTTCTTGGATTCTCGTAGAAATATAAGTCCTGCAATAAGATTACAATGATGGGACCCCAAAAGAGAAATACTAGTTCCAGTGACAGCATTTGACACACACACACACAAACACACTCTCTCAACTATTTCTTGAAAAAGGTTGGGGAGAGGGGAGAGGGGAGAGGGGGGAGGTTGTTGGTAAAGGATTACTGTATCTGTAGCATACAAGAACAACAGAAGAGTAGAACATTAGAGGTTATTTATTTATTAATCTCACTTTCAGCATCTGTATCTATTCTATGACCATAATACAAGTATAAAGTCAAGTTTAACCAATCGTTTATACCTTTGTTGCCAACTTCAGACAACTACCACCCCAGGCATTGGTAACAAATTTTACCACCCCTGGCATTGGTAAGCACTTTTATAAGTAAAACAGAACTTCTTTACAAAAGTAAACAAGCACTGTTCCATACCCTGTGTTTTCCTGAAGTTATCACAGTATGCAGAGATAGGGTTACTACTAAACACCAATGGACAGGGGGTAAGACTTTCAAACCAATGGTGCTTTAAAATTGTTGAGATAAAGCACAAGTGGGGCTTGAATCCAACTCACTATCCATAGAAAAACACTCTTCCACCGTGCTTCCAGCAGACCAAATGGGGTGGAAATACTCCTGTCGACAAACACAATGCAAGGTAAGATTCAGACTCAAAATCTAGGCCATCAAATTCCTGATTGAGAAGTGATGAGTTTGGATCTGTCTCGCATCATATGAATTGTATCCTTAACACTTAAGGGCCTATTTCTGACTTTTAATACCCTAGATCAGGAGCCCTTATGTACCATCATGTGGAGCTCCTGCCAACAACAGACAAATTAATAAGGTAGTGGTTTCTAGTAAAGTCTTGGCTGCCTTACTCTCAAGCGCCTAATAATAGTACAGGGCAAAATAATAGTACAGGGTGGAAAATTTCTGAAATTTAATAATAGAAAAGGGTCGAATAATAGTATAGGGTGGAAAATACCAAGATGTGAGCCAGCCGCTATGCTCAGAGCAGTTTTTATAACACAGATGTCTGATGCTCTTGAAAAGGTGAAGGGCTAAATTACTTTCGGTTATCATAATTTTTCACATGGAATTGAATTGTTGCAATTTATGGGAGAGTGCCTATAGACTAATTAATTCTGTTTCAGTGATGGTATGAAGCACATCCACTGGTTAATAGGTCTTAAAGTTATGGTAACAGTACTTCAGAATATAGCCCAAATATATACTTCCAGTTACTCTCCCAGTTAACATTTCCATCCAACATTGCATCCTGTGTTTGCTTGTACATGTACCTTACAAGTTTGTTTTGGTGAACTTCTTGAGATAAGTGGTTGCTCTGCACATTCAATTGCTGAAAATTAATAATCATACAGGGCCAAATAAGGATCATACAGGCGGGGATTTTGTTCGAAAAAGAATAATCATACATATATGATTATTACGCACTCAAGAGTACTGACAAACAAGACTTTACTAGAAATCACTGCTAAGCCACAGGACTTGTACAGGTTGTGATCAGTTGTAAATTCAGGACAACTGTCAAAGCCCTTAAGGGATAATGCTTAATCTATTAAGTATTCCCTCAATTTTTCATAAAATCAAGTCATTCCCACTGTAAAGCAGTCGATCAAACAAGACATTTCACATGCACTTGAAGATGATGTGAGCTCTGTCAAACAAAATATAATACAAAAAATCCTCAGTTATCTCAGGAATATACGAAAGTGACTGAATCCATTATTTGAATACTCCTATTATCTGAAGCATTGTCACTGGCAAAGTGGCCATTCATTTAACTAGAGATGGGCAATATATCAAAAAACCAAACCGATCCAATAAATTATAACTGAATAGTAAAACTGTCTGAATTTTCAAATTTTCCAACATTCACTATTTATAAGGCCATGTTGAGGATTGATAGCAGTTCAAGGGTTCAGTGTCATGAAAGAAGTGGCTGATTTTATTTTCTGTTTTGTTAACCCTCAGGGGCCTGGGCAATTGTCCTGAATTCTCACTAGACTACAACCTGCACATGTCAAGCTGCTACCTTAACCCTTTACCTAACATGAAAAGCAGACGACACTTGCAAAAAAAATTCTTGAATAACTAAATTTTTTCATTTTTTGTCTCAAAAACATAGGTTATGACCCCTCGTTGGAACGAGCTCGACGAGCTCGTTCCAATGAGGGGTCATAACCTATGTTTATGAGACAAAAAATGAAAATATTTTGAAAATTAATTGGCGATTTTTGAGAATAGCGCTGGCCGGTTTTGGCCGTTACGTTGGGTAAAGGGTTAACAGGCAGCCAAAACCTCACTAGAAATCACTGACAAGTGATTTGTTTATTGTCAGCCAGACATCCTGAAGATGGCATGGTCAGGGCACATGCTCTGAGATTTTAGAAGAAGTCACAAAATTACTGTAGATATGATTTGTGTTCGTAAAAGAATGCCACTATTGAACTCATTGGCAGTGGCATTTGTGGAGCTGTGGTAGAATGATACAAGAACAACTTATTCTGTAAATGCCTGATGTGAATTCCCCTTTGGTACTATCAGCAAATCTCAGTCAAGTCAGATACCGAATACCGAACCGATACTGCGGTGTACCCCCTCAAAAAAAAACAAAACTCAAAATTCCAATACCACCCATCTCTACAATCAACAGGGTTCTACTGTATTTTGCAAGAACTGAACTGGGTACAAGGCCAAATATCAGAATCCTTCTGGTTAGATTGAAAAGCCTTCCAGGTGAAAGTTAGCCAGATTTATTTCTGTAAATGTACCCATCGAGAATCTTTACTTATAAAACTTGATCTTCCTCTCAATCTTTAACAAGGTGCAATGCTACCAGTATCCCACGACAAGGGTTTCTAAGTTGAAGGGTTTCTAAGTTGAAAAAAAGCAGAAAAAGGCCCGTAACTCTAGAAAAAAAAATGGACACAAACTGTTACTTCTGAATATGCTTTCCCCCATGGTGGTCTATCAACATACCAAAGATCATTTAAATCCAACATCCAATGACTGAGATATGTAGGTCCAAAGTTGTTAAGGATGGATGGACGAAGAACAAACGGACGGACAGGCGAATGAATGGACAAACGAATGAATGGACGGATGGACCCCATTTCTATATCCCCCCCCCCCTGCAAACTTTGTTTTGGTGGGAGATAATTAGCTGCTAGTGTATTAAATGCATTAGTAAATGATTACAATTGAGATTAGAAAAAAGCTAGCAGTTTAGAAATCTATTAGTAATAAGCTATTTGTTATTGCAAATGTATTATGGTGTGTTAACTTCAATGGAAGCTTTCAGAAATTTCGCAACTTACAGTCATTTGTTCACAAAAACAAGTAAAATACCTGGAAAAAAACGAAGATAGTAGAAAGTTATTGAATCTGAGTGATGCATGTACCCCAAATGCCTGCAAATCTGAAACTGAAACTCAGTGCTGGAAATGAACAAACTTGACGGGTGCAGTTTTATGCTCTCGCGACATCAGAGACGAGAGTAAATTGCACCCGTAAAATGTTAGTATATGAATGTACACCTTAACCCTTAGAACCCGGGTGGCCGTTTTTTCAGCCAGGAACATGATGCGTCATAACGTCATTAAATAGGATGGCTGTTCAGTAAATGTGTGGGGTAGACCAATTATCAGTATTTTCAACGTGCAGCCCCGAGGCTGCACGTTGAAAATATTGAATGGTCTACTACAAATAATGAATATGGACTCTTCTAATTGCTGCCATTGAACTGGCATGGAAGATACCACTAGTGTTCAAAGGGTTAAATGTATAAGGAAATGCAGAATTATGACAGTAACTCGCCACTGGCCACAGTGTGCTGCTTTCTCAAAACAACAATATTTTCCAACGAGTGCATTTTTTAACTCTCGTAAAATAGAAATCACAGGTGCTGACAGGAGCAATTGTACTTGCAACCCGTCTCATTTCTCAACATTAACAGGGTTCCACTGTACCATCATAAAATAAGACAGGCATGAAAGTTAGTTCACTATATTTATGTTTACATGCTACCTCCTTCAGAAGATTCTATTCCAGATTGGCTTTTAAAGCAAATTGAAGCAAAACCTGTCTACTATACAGCAAAGTCAATGAGGAATAGGGGAAAGATTAAACTCTTTTTCTCACACTTACAGATGACAATGGCAAATATATTTTTTCTTAAATAACCAAGAAAATTCAAATTTGTCCTCTAAAAAAATATGTATGACCCTTCATTGGAATGAGTTTGTTCTAAGAAAGTGACATAATCCATGTTTTTAAAGTAAAAAAAATTAGAAAAAATAATAACATTTGAAGAGTGATTTTTGTGAAAAATGTTGGTCGAATGTGGCCGTTAAGGTTAAGGATTAAGAGAAAGTAGATGCCTGCACCAAATCAAATCCATGAAAGCTAAAAGGTTAACTTAATAGAGTTTTCTCTCCTTAAATGCCTTATTTTATTTTATTTTTTATTTTCTGAATCTTCTCAACTACTGTTGTGTAAATAATAAAGCTCAATAACTTGGTATAACCTTTCATGCTTTGTTCACCAAACATAGCTTATTATTATTAAAACAATCAACAATCTTGCTTAGTTTACTCCAATGAGAGGTTATAAGTTATGCTTTGCAAGAAACAAAAATTTCTGTTATTCTGAAGAACCAGTAAATTTCTGAGAAAAATCTAAATTTTATAGTAAATTTCCTTTCTTATTATACCTACCACAATTGTTTACTACAGGCTTGCACTACAGTGGAAGTCCCTAACTCGGATAAAATACTCTCTATTTTTGTCTTTCCCAAGCAAGTTGGGAAAGAAAAGTGGTGCAAAAGCACCAATAAAAATAAGCCAAAACTGGGTCGAGTGCAACCGGTGCAGACCCAGTACGGGACGCTCTCTCCCAAGTACAACTCCACGACTTCCGTTGCAAGTGCGCATATACCGTCTCTAAAGACTCATTCTTTTTGAATCCGTAAACATTAGAGTTATGTGATCAGCGGGGAGGAAAGATTTTTTACCCGTAAAGAAGACGGGAGGGCCTCCATGTAAACAATTGTGGTAGGTATAATAAGAAAGAAAATTTACTATAAAATTTAGATTTCTTATCAACCTACTCACAATTGTTTACTACAGGCTGAATAGACAAAAGGCTGGAGGGAATCGCATAACCAACCCCCACATAACCCTAGTGCACTGGAACCGTGAAGTAGAAGGAAGAGGTCCCGAGGCTTATCAACCATAATGTCGCAATCATTGGTAAAGGACAATGAAAAGAGACATATGAGCCTGTGTGACACACAGACAGAAAAAGGGCAGTAACAGCACATGGCTGAAACTGACCCTCAAGAAGCCTAATGGCTATGGCAGACAACAGCCTGAGCAGAAGAAAGAGGACCCAGGGCAAAAAGGTCCTCCGACTGCTCCTGCAACTGGCGCAAATAAAAGGTGGAGAAAGTAGAAGCATTTCTCCAGTAGGCTGCCTGCATAACATCCGACAACTTGACGGAGTTAGAATAAGCCCAAGAGGTAGACAGTGCCCGCACCTCGTGGGCAGAAATACGATTGGTAATACAATCGCCAGCTGCTAAACGACTATAAGCCGTACGAATAGCAAGACAAATCCATCGAGAAATGGATTGAGGAGAGATCTTCTGTCGACCCGGAATGAGAGACAGAAAAAAACGTTTTCTGCCCTTCCGTATGAAGCGTGTCCGATCAAGATAAATGCGAATAGCACGGACTGGACAGAGCAAAGGGCGAGTACCCTCAACAGAGGGAAGAGCCCTGATACAGATAGGAAGAGGAGTAGTATCTGGTAACTGATTCTTAGCCAAAAAGGAGCAATCAGTGGTAAAAGTAACACTGTTGGGAGAGCTCCTAAAAAAGGATGGGTCAACCGAGAGGGCGTGAAGCTCACTAACCCGTCTGGCCGAAGCAAATGCCATCAGAAAAGCCGTCTTATGTGCGTGCCGCCCTGGTTCCGAATGTGAGCAACCACCGTCGAATTGTCGGATAGTAGAAGGACCTGGCGATTCGACAGGTGAGGGATCCACTGCCTGAAACTCAGAAGAAGAGCAAGAAGCTCCTTCTGGTTGATGTGTAGAGCTGCTTGATCCTGGTCCCACATCCCGTGTAGGGAAAGACCGAGAGGATCCAACGTCGCACCCCATCCAAGATCGCTGGCATCTGCCGTCAGAACGCGATCGGACGTGGGTAAGTCCAGCGGAACACCATGCGTAATCCACTGAACATCTGTCCAGGGAAGAAGGTGAGGATACAGAGAGTCCGGAAACGGAAGCACCTGATCCAGAGAATCTACATTCGGCCTCCAACGACTGAGCAGAAAGTGTTGGAGAGGTCTGACACGCAGCCGACCTAGAGGAATGAGATCCGTCACCGAACCGCAGAGACCGATCAGCCGGAGAAAACTCCGAGCGGTCGCGGACCTGGACTGGGACAGAGTCAGAGCAAAAGCTGAGAGAATCACAGCCTTGGCCTGGGGAACAGCCACCAAATTGAATTTGGTTTGGAAAGACATCCCCAGATGACAAAACGACTGAGAAGGGACCAGGTCCGACTTCTCCTCGTTGACTCAGAATCCTAGCGATGTGAGCAAGCTCAACAGAGTGGCGACATCCGATTCCAGTAAGGCAGCATTGGAATGCCTCGGGAGGATATCGTCCAGATATGCCGAAGTAGTCACCCTGGACTGTGTGCGATGGAACGCTATCACATGCGACATCAGTCTGGTGAACGCCCAAGGAGCCAGGTTGAGGCCGAAAGGCATGGCCTTGAACTGGTAAACTCGCCCCAGAAAAGCGAACCTGAGATACTTCCGTGACGCCCGATACATCGGAACGTGGAAGTAAGCATCTCGCAGGTCGATGCTGGCTGCGAAATCTCCCTGGTGAATTGATTGGCGGACCGACCTGAAAGTCTCCATGCTGAACTTGGGAGCAATGATAAGACTGGTTCAGGATACTCAGATCGATAACCGGTCGGAGTCGGCCGTCCTTCTTCAGCACCAAGAACAGGCGGGAATAGAAACCCACTGACTGAACGTTCTTGACGACCTCAATCGCCCCCTTTGCCAGGAGATTGGCAATCTCAGTGGACAAAAGTTCCCGACGTAAAACGTCTGAAGGAACTGTGGTTGGAAGAGGCACCCTTGACAGAGTGGGGTGCCGTCGGAAGGATATGCGCAGCCCGGACCGAACAACATCTAACACCCATGGATCGGATGTGATGGTGGTCCAATGGTCTGCGAACTCTGCTATCCTTCCTCCAACCTGGGACGAGTCAAGGTGAGGACCTTCATTTCGAGCCCCGACGAGGCCCGCGAGAGGAGAAACCACCTCCTCTGCTAAATGAAGAATCCTGAGACTTCCCTCGATTCTGCCGACCCCTACCTTTACCCCGTGAGTAAGAAGTAGAGGCGGCGGCAGAAGGACCAGCCTTTTGCTTCACAGAGGAAGCAGAAGGGTACTTGTTAGGCTTGGAACGGCCCTTGCCTCCCCGAGAAGGCTGATCAAGCTGACAAAACAGCAGCTGATCTTTGGAATGGCGTAGGACGTCATCCCGGACCGTCGACACGGAACCATGGAAAAGTTGCGGACCTGCCAAAGAAGCAGATCGAAGAGTAGCACGCTGCTCCTCGGGAAGGGATCGTCCTGTGTCCAGCACAGCGTCCCTTCGAACTAATTCCAAATTCGCCATGTTACAGGCATGCGTGTGAGTAAGGTGCATAAGCGCCTTGGACAGCACACGCAAAGGAGCCTGTACCTCGTCAAACTTATCTGGAGGCAGATAAGCAGCCAAAGCTGAGACGACGTGATCTGAGAGAGAAAGCATGCCAAGCATCTCTCTAGATAAGCCCAACGTGGACTCCAGAGTCGTCATTGGAATGACGGCAGACTTGGGCTTGGAAAGCCCGAGGGAAGTGGAGTCCTGATCCAGAACCATCAAAGCCTGGCAGACTGACGGATTGGCAGAATCGTAGGAACGATAATGCACAGGAGGCAAAAAGGTGTCAACCCTGGTGAAGAACGAAGTCTTCAAAGCCTTGGAATTCAGCTTGGCATCCAATGCTGAAAAAGCTTCAACCACCTGTACCGACTGGCACGGTCGAAGGCGCCCAAAAGCAGGTTGCTCCATAGGCTGTTGGCGCGCGACCGATGATCGCGGCCAGGCTGACACTGTCGGCTGGTTAGCAGGTTTGAGCTCAGGCAGAAACCCAAACACAAAGTCAAGAGCCGCCCCCAAGTCCGAAGACTGCTGGCCCTCGACCTCAAGCATGTCGGACTCCTCCCCAGAGTCGGAAGACACATAGCCCATCGTGGGCAAACCAGCCGACGCCTCCCATGGTGTCGGGACACCAGAGGAATCGGAAACCGGCCTGTTTCCAATCCCGGGAGGCGGCGCCAAAGGAGGCGCCTGGAAACCACCCATAGCCTCGCTGGAAGCAACAGGAAGGCTCTTAGAAAGAACCTGAGTGAGTAAGGAGAGGGCCTCCCTAAGCTCACTGCCTGTACCGACCGGTTTGACAGGGGAGCGAACCGGCAAAGTGGCTTCACCTCTGACCCTCTTAACCAGCGAAGGGTCAAGATCCTCCAAAACACCCGACGCGGGACGACGGGCGGCAGCCGAAACATCTGAAGGCAGACGTGTATAGGGGTACGAAGCACCCCGAGGATCAATATTGTGAGAACTCATGAGAGTCACCGCGGACCTCTGCGGGGCAGAAGGTCCAGGCTGCACAAAAGGCATTGGTCCCCCAAAATTGGTCGTGTGACCAGAGTGAGTAGACGGAAACGCCACAGAGTTCATAGTGTTTCCACTACGAACATCCGAATCCAAAGACACAACTGTGGTGCTCGACGGCGAAGAGACCACAGCGATGGGCTCGGCCGGCAGCCCCTTCCGACTTCGCCGAGTTGAAGTCAGGGAAGGCTGAGGCCGATATCCCACGTCTACAGTATCGGACAGTCCTGCAGTCCCCTGCAGCGAAAAGCCGAGGCTGGCTGAAACAGACAACGAAGCAGACGGACCAGCAGCAGTAGTAGATACGTCGAAAATCGTTGAGGCTGGTGAAAAAGTGGAGAGAGCACACCGGCTCGGCTCCGAAGGAGGAGTCACAACCCTAGTGACAGCCTCAGATGTCGACTGGAGGGGGACCGTAGTCCCGGAACCAGGCATCTCAACACCAGAACACTCAACGGCTCCCGCAGTATCCACCACAGGAAAAGACTGCACATCCCCCACGGAGGAGGAATAACTCTCACCAGACAAAGTCGGCTCGGGAGGCCCCGAACGACCACGTTTTCCTTTCCCGCGGGAGCGGGAGGCACGGCCACGAGAACGAACGACACGGTTTACTGACGCCCAGAAGGTGGAAGACCATGTTCCACAGACACCACACGGCCACTCGGCCGAACACCCATTACAGGAGGAACAAGACGAATGTACATCGTCTACATGCTTTGGCAGCAGACATTGCCCACAAGGAATTGTCCTGGGCATGATAGAGGTGAGAGGAGCAGAGAAGGTGAGATGAGAAAACAGAACACCCCCAAAGAAGAGAGAAAGGTGACCGAAACAAAGACCCCAGACGGTCGACCGGGAACCACCCAACAGGAAGACTACTCTCAAAAGAAGAAGAAACACTGTAGGAGTGGTACCCCGCTGACACCTAACTCTAACACAATTAGAAAATTTTGCAAAAAAAGCATTAACAATAATTGTGAAAAAATCTAAGTCCGAACCGCGTGGCACGCGAAATACGCGCGCGACTCGAGAGAGAGCAAATAAATATACATTATGGACATATAATAGAAAAGAGAATATATAAAACTCTGTTCCTGAGAATACAAAGGATACACTGTGGTATAATGAATCAGGAATCATCAAACATCGAGCTGGTGGAACACTGATAAGCGTGCAAAAACATCTCGACACGAAGCGGATTTTAAAAAGAATGAGTCTTTAGAGACGGTATATGCGCACTGGCAACGGAAGTCGTGGAGTTGTACTTGGGAGAGAGCGTCCCGTACTGGGTCTGCGCCGGTTGCACTCGACCCAGTTTTGGCTTATTTTTATTGGTGCTTTTGCACCACTTTTCTTTCCCAACTTGCTTGGGAAAGACAAAAATAGAGAGTATTTTATCCGAGTTAGGGACTTCCACTGTAGTACAAGCCTGTAGTAAACAATTGTGAGTAGGTTGATAAGAAATTAAATTTTCAACAACATCTTGTATTCCTTTTCTCCTTCCCCAACTCCCATAACCCCATACACAAAGAAGGATGTGTACACTTACGGAGAAATAACATTCAATACTTATCCATGAATTTCCATGGTTACTTTTTTCAATTTCTATAATGTTCAATGGAATCTTTGGACTTACAAACATAGTTCGGTGATAAGTCCAAAGGAGTATTTGTCAGTAAATGGAAAAGTTAGGTGGAGAGGATCTGAGGGACCCTAATAATAATACTGCTAAAGTGTAAGTTAGGAACAAGTGTGTACTTCAACATTTTCAATCTGGATTGCATAAATTTTGTAGAACATTAAATATTTTCAATGTGCAGTTGAAATTAATGACTCCACACATTCACTGTGCAGTCATCCCACTTGGTGAAATTATAGCATATCATGTTCCTGGACCAGCAAACCAGCCTTCAGGGTTCAAATGGTTAAAAGATGATGCCTAAACTGATCAAGAAACAAACACTGCTTTCTATAAGGCCTCAAATTACATTATTAACCCTTTACCCAATGTAACTGTCAAAACTGGCCAGCGCTTTTCTCGAAAATCACTGATTAATTTTCATTATTTTTTTTCATTTTTTGTCTCAAAAACATATGTTATGACCCATTGTTGGAACGAGCTCATCGAGCTCGTTCCAATGGGGGCATAACCTATGTTTTTGGGACAAAAAATGAAAAAAATTAGTTACTAAAGAATTGTTTGCAAGTGTCGTCTGCTTTCCATGTTAGGTAAAGGGTTAAGACAAATGCATTGGGCAGAGATCTACCTCCCAAAAATACCCCCTACTGACATAAAGATTTTTAAGCATTCAATAATGGAAATGTTTTGAAACAACATCTAAAAGGTTGTTATATGATATCACTGGAAATGTTTTTATTTCATTCATCATCTCACAGGTCACTGTGAATGATTATGCGGCAACAATTCATTTGTTTTTATGTTTATGCGCTTCTGGTACTGACTGATCATGTATTTTTAATGGTGATACCGGCCTCTGACACTGTTTTGCGGGCTGCTGCCTCAGATATCCTGTCAGTGATCAACGTCACAAACTGATATAACAATAATACATTGTTTAGTTGAAAGCTTTCTCAGAAATCCTTCCCAGAACCAATTATTATTTATTTATTGGGTTTAAGGTCATATACTTATGCACAATGGCTAATCATGACCGTGACAGTTTTACGGGTGGAGGAAGCCGGAGTACCCGGAGAGAACCACCGAGCAGCGACGAGCAGCTGCCAGCTCCCCAACATTGTAACTCCGCACTGCAGCACAGGCAGGGTTAGATTTGTTGAAGACATGCATACCATCGACGTGCAGTACGCCTTAGTACACGGCGTCATCATGCTCCCATGTGGACAATTGGGGTTAAGTGCCTTGCCCAAGGATACAATGCGGTTGCCGCAGGTGGAACCTGCACCTCTACCTACTGAGCCCCCCCCCAGAACCAACAACATGAGTAACTGATGTTATAACAATACCAGCTTCTGACACTGATCAGAGCTTTATAAGAAATCAATTTCAGATGCTGGTATGATGAAAGCTTTCGAAGAAACAACCACTACCCATGATTTGTAGTATTTTTATTAACTGGTAAAGTTTTAAATAATTTTTCAAAGGTGATTTGTGATGCAAATATTTTTTTCCAAGATAACATGCCACCAGCATGGGGAGCCTTAGGTCAGCAGGATTTTGTTCATTCAAAATTGTTTTGTTACAGTTTATTGGAGAGTGCCTATTGGCACTCTCCAATAAATTGTAACAAAAACAAGTTTATATAAACATTTTTCTTTCTACTGCCTAGGAAACAACACAGCTGATTCATACAGCATGAAGCCAATGAAATGGCTTTCAGCACTTTTCAAGAGAGCCATGATAGTGGCTTCAAGCACTCAACCAGTTAATGTGTACAAACACTAACAAACATTTGATATGAAACAATTTATTTATTTATTGGTGTTTAAGGTCACATATTTTGGCACAATGGCTAATCACGACCACAACATGAGTATCAAGACCAGGGGTGAGCATTAATAAGCCATGTTGCCCATTTTAGAGAGGGTTTGCACCTCCCAAGCATTGGTGACTGGGTCCTATTTTACCAGTAAAACAGAGTCTGTTTACCACAGTGAACAGGCACTGTTTCACTTCCCGGGGTTCCCGCGGGAAGATATGAAACAATAGAAATGGTAATACTAATGAAACAGTAATAGAACAGGTAAAATGACTTACTTCTGGAGAGCTCTGGATACTGTTGTTGTAAACCAGGTGGTATTTCTCCCCTGTAATAATAAAAAAAAAATCAGTGAATGCAGGTTTTCAACCACAACAAAACGCAATAAGTGCACACTCTCAAATGGATCCTGGTTAATTATTTGTATTTAACCAGCAATGATCCATTCACCATTGTATTGGTTATAAAAAAAAGGTAGTTAACTCAATAAATTTTGTCTTTGAACTCTGTTGAACAAGAAATACAGCATGTAGATTTATTTATTTATTAAGGTTTAACAACACTTTAACAGCCATGGTCATATCGTATCGGTGACAGTTTTACAGGGTGGAGGAAGCCAAAGTACCCAGAGCAAACCACTGGGCCGGGCAATGACAAGCAGCTGCCAGCTCCGCAACATCGTAACTCCGCACAGGCAGGGTTAGATTGGTTGAAGACATGTGCTCCATCAATGTGCTTTACACCTTAGTACATGGCATCATTATGCCCCTATGTGGACAGTCGAGGTTGAGTGTCTTGCCTACGGACACAATGCGGGAGTCCGAATCGATCGCTCAGACGGTCACGCATCCAAGGACTAACTGAGGTCGATGTTGCTTAACTTCGGTGAACTGACGAGAACCAGTTACCCAAATGCCACCGCTCCTCAGAGCATGTGGATAGTGGACTAGCACTAAAGTACCTACAGAGTGACATTCTCACCCATACAATAATTTTTGCAAAAAAATATAAGCAAAAGCAAGGTTTCAGGAAATGGACTACTAGGTTCAACCTGGTGGTCCATTGACTGGAACTTTATTTGCATTACTTATACTTTTTCACAGGATATATAATTCCTGGGTGGAAACTCCACTCTCCACAGATATCTTAATGTTAATCCACAGACTATGTATTGTAATGAATAAGACAGAACACAACAAGTGTGAAGTACGGCGGGATTGGAATCCACAATCCGAAGTGGAATTTTGTTTTGTATTTCAAGCGCAGCGAAAGTGTCCTTGAAACACAGGAAAAATTTCACCAAGAGTCATTGATTCCTGTTCTATACCCAAGTTGTGTTTTGTATTTGTCACCTTCAGCAGTCTGATAACTTTCTTGCTTGACACTGTTTTGTGTCAAAGTGTAACAAGAGGAGAGAGAAGTGTGGGAGCCGGGGGTCGAACCCTCGACCCCTAGCACACGAGATCGATTTACCACAATACTAAGAGATCTGGACCAACCAGGCTGGTTGGTAAATGGCCTTTATACCCTGACTGCTACACTACTCTCCCCTTCTTTTTGAGATTCACCCACCGTGAATCTCAACCCAGATTCCACCTCAGAGCGGTCAAAACATCCACCATGCTTCACCACAGCATCCACGTCACCAACTGCTGTGGATCAGATGAGCCCCCAAATGTAAAAGGAGGAGAGATAAGTTCGGGAGCCATGATTCCAACCATCGACCTCTAGCACACAAAGCGACCGATTTACCATGAGACTAAGAGATCCGGACCAACCAGGATGGTTGGTAAATGGCCTTTATACCTTGACTGCTACAGAAGCATTTCATTTCATTCATGTCACACAGTCACGTAACATCCAATCAGACGCATACTTACATGATGTTCTTGCATGTAAACCAGATACCACTTGTGGTGAACCTAGAAAATTTCCCAATGGCTATACAATGTATCGAGTAACACTGAATACACACAGCAATTGTGGTATAAAATTAAAATTAAATACTTATAATTTATCATCAGAAAAATGGTAATAAATTATGAATGACAATATCCTGTCCAAGCCTGGAAATAAGCAGACTGTCTTCTGCAGAATGAGGTGTCCAGAGGGTGATTTTGGTAATGATACCCTTCACAAATCAAGCTCTCAGGCCTAAACAGAAAAGGTACTAAAGGATAGATTGGGGATTCTAGACTACTGTATGGGATAGCATCAGTAAATTCACCCTCTGGGTACCTCATTCTGCAAATGACAGATTGCTTATTTCCAGGCCTGATCCTGTCACTTGCAAATTTCAGTTATTCAATTAACCCTCGGCACACTGATGTCAAACTTTGAAGCTTCAAATTTTTCCCATAATGCAACTTGGAATTTAACAAATTCAGTCTTGTTTGAAAAGGCTCACTGAGGGTTAAAGTTCAAGCCAACATTGCTCAACAATTTTATCTTTATGTTATCCAATTTAGAGGACTTACACACCAAACATTGGCTACTAGGATCTATTTTACCAGTAAACCACAAGCAGTCTTCAACAGAAAATATTCCAGTTCCCAGAATTCCCAATGAAAAACACTTACAAATAATTACAGTCAACTGTCCTGATGGATGCAGCTTGAAGAATAAAAAGTCATGTGCACACAAAAAAATTGATGCTTGATAGAATTATGTTAATTAATGGGAATACAAGAAACTAAGTGTCTGAACAAAAAAAAAAGAAAAATTCTAAGCTTTGTACAAAAAAGTTGATAATTTCTTGACCTAACAAGTTCTGTACAGCAACAATAAAACTAAGCAATATCTGAAGTAAAAATTACACCAGATGTTATTTCTTTAATGATGACGACTTAATGAGACTATCTTCAAACCTTTAAGGGTAGTAGACTGAAAGAATTTTGAGGGAATAATGACAGGCTGCTGTCTCGGTAATACCTGGTCAGACATGTGGGTGTGAAACTGAAAAAAACAGAGATAACTCCTCAACTAGATTGCAACTGTAGTTACCATTCTCTAAAGACATTTCATGAAAGCCTACAAGATGCATGGTAATTTTTTGACGTCAATGCCAAATTAATAAATGAAAAGGAGACAAATTTTCTTTTTATAAAACACATTTACATGGTATATTGGATAATGGATTACATGGTGAAGTGGTCTGTCATTAAAGACAAGTTTTCTGTGTGCTTTAACCCTTTACCTAACATGAAAAGCAGACGACACTTGCAAAAAAAAAAATCTTGAATAACTAATTGTTTTCATATTTTGTCTCAAAAACATAGGTTATGACCCCTCGTTGGAACGAGCTCGTTCCAACAAGGGGTCATAACCTATGTTTTTGAGACAAAAATGAAAAAAATAATGAAAATTAATTGGCGATTTTTTAGAATAACGCTGGCCGGTTTTGGCCGTTATGTTAGGTAAAGGGTTAACAGTTCTCCTACCAAGATTATTCTGAGTGGCCTTAGAGAACAGATCTGAAAAGGATTACTTCCACTGAATTTAGGATATATATACAGAACAGCACATATGTTTGAATGAGTTAAGAATTATCACACTCAATTGCTTTCGGCTCTCGTAATACCCAGGCCAAAGCAATCTTGTGTGATAATTCTCAACCCATTCACATGTGTGGTTCTGTATTTATCACACACCTCCCATGTAATGACCAGTCTACACAAAAATTCAACTAAAAGCACTCTTCAGCTGGATAACTGCTGCGTTTTCTTCTTTGCCAACACGACATCACTTAGTTGGCTGGGTACCAACCCTAATTTGCTTTTTCATTTTTACGGCATTCAATTGGTCAAAATCAATAGATACCGATCAGCGCCATGGTCACGATGATCGAACTTCAAATGTTATATAAACTGCGGAGATATAACACAACAAAAAGTTTTTAAATAGCTAATAAGTTTAGAACACTCCATCATTAAATGACCAGTTGTGGAAAGTGTTCATCTGGTGCATTCGACCAATGATTGACATGATTTATTTAGACGGGTTCCTTCTCAATTTACATTAGAAATGAAATCAACTTGTTTTGTATCACCATGTGTGCGATACAACTTTATTTTTTATCGTACAGGCAGAACAGTGGAAATTCCATGTTTTACATTAATAGGTGTGTGATAAATGTTAAAACACAACAGGTCCCTAAGAGGACAGGCCTTACCTCTTAAGGGACTGGACAACTTTATAAATTATATCACATCATTCACTTAAAAACTAGAAGCCAAACAGTAATTCAGGCCTGTAGATTTTAGGCGAATGGCCGGTTGGGGTGCGTTGAGGTTACCAAAAGTGAAAAACATGTGATCGAAAAACAGTTTGTGCCAAATTGTTGCCAGATCATGCAAAATTTTTACCAAGTTGAATGGTGGAATGAGGTTGAGCATCAACCAATCATCAGCTGCATAGGTGTTTGCATCTACCCAATGTATAGCTGCTCTGTTGACCAAATATTGACCAACAGAGCAGCTATACTTCAGGCAGATGCAAACACCTATGCTGATGACTGGTTGATGTTCAACAGCATTTTAAAGTGTTGATCATCTTAAGATGTAACATAGGTACAAAATCAGAAAATGGAAATAATTCAGGTCTCTACCACAAATAGTGATTACGGATGCAATACCCTTCTGCAGCATGCTAGCCCATGCCAAGAATAGGCTTTAATTGCAACTAATTTCTATCTGGATTGCTACATAGTCTCATTATTGTTCCTAAGGATGCATCTCTATTCATCAGGATATTGCCCTTAGACCCTTAACTTGGCTATGATACAACAGTTCATATATCAGCATAATTCTAATTCTATACTATATTTTAGAATGTGTCTGTCTGTCCGCTATAGAAATGAATATGGGGGCCATCCCGAGTGTCCAAAATGGGCCTACTAGGAGTACTTTTTTATGGCGGAGGTCATAGTCAGGTTTAAAAAAGTGTGGGGTGGGGGTGGGGGTGTGGAGGGCATCAAAGGTTATGACCAAAATTTTTTTTACCGATAGATGTCTTCAAAGGGATCTACTAAGTGTACGTTTTTATCAGGAATCTAATGGTGAGGTATAAAAACGTATCGGGGTGGGGGTGGGAAGTGGGGGTGTAGAGGGGCACCAAAAGTTATGACCAAAATTTTTCTCACCGATATAGGTCTTCAAAGGGGTCTACTAGGGGTAATTTTTAACAGGAATCTAATGGTGAGGTTTAAAAAAATGCCAGGGTGGGGGTGTAGAGGGGCACCAATAGTTATGACCAGCAAAATATAGTATAGATTAAGGGAGAATACTCTCCTCAGCCCGAGCAATGCCGGAACATATATATTTAGATTACCTAACAGGTTACCTGAATCAAGAACAGGGGAGCAACGATAGGTAACCAAAGCTCAGACCAGGTGAACAATAAATAATGGGTTAAGCAAAATTCCGAAAACAGCAGGCCAGTAATTTCCAGTCAACTCTTTATGGAAAGCCTAGATTTTGATTACCACAGCCAAGCCTGGAAATAAGCAGACTGTCATCTGCAGAATGTGGCAGCCAGAGGGTGAATTTGATGATGCTACCCTGCACAGCAGGGTAGTATTACTAAATTTACCCTTTGTGAACCTCAATCAGAATCAAGGCCTCAAGCCTCAACAGAAGGAGGTACCCAGAAGATAAACAGGCCCACTGCATCAGCAAATACCCGCCTCCCCCCAGGGACCTCAATTCGCAAATGACAGATTGCTTATTTCCAAGCTTGACCACAGCCAAGAAAGTCTGATGATTGGATGTGGCCTTTCATCAATTTTTTATGTACTGTTTTCTCACCTGCAGAATAAAAATATTGAACAAGATCTCAGGCCACCAATTCTGTTGGGAAATTGAAGCTGTTATGTGCTGTTTGTTTACCCATTTTTCCGGAAATTTGCATGCAGACGGCCGTTGATGTATTGTGATGTGCTGCTTTCAAAGAGATACAGGTATTTTTTTCTGCCCAAGTTATAGATATTCCAATCAATAAGTATTTCATTCCTCTTGAAAACATCAAGATATTAATATAATTTTGTGGAACTACCCGGCATAATCATAAAACTGAGTCTTATCGGTGTCAAATTTCTAACAGAATTAGGCTGGTGACCGGAGAGCTTGGTGTTGACCATCGCAATTATCTGATGATATTGTTAAGTAAAGTGCAGTGGAAATTCCACTTCATAACTGAATAGCCACTTTACCAGTGAGAATTATTCAATTAACATGACTATTCAATCAACAGAGATTTTCTTTTAAAAATTTCTTGTGACCAAGTGTTTTGGCACACATAATTTGGCCACAAAGTTTAACAAAGTCAAAATACAGCCTCTTGGGGTAAGCAGGACTGTATTCTTTTGTCAATTCTGTCTGCACTGTTCTCTCACCCGATGAATAAAAGTGATGACACCATTATTAATTTTGGATAAGAATGGTGATCAACACAATTATTTTGATTATACTCAAAGTGAAAATGTCACCACTACAGTGGCACTCTGTTAACCCTTTACTCAACGCAGACGATTTCAAAATTTATTATTTTAAATATCATTTTTTAAATTTTTTCAAAATATTTCAACAAAACCATATCATGTGAACCCTCTTTGGAATGAGCTCGTCGAGCTCGTTCCAAAGAGGTGTCACATGATATGGTTTTGTTGGAATTTTTCGAAAAATAATATTTTTTCAGCTGTTGAATTTGCATATTACGCGGGCAGATTCGGGCGATTCATTGGGTAAAGGGTTAACTGAATAGCCATTTTGCCAGCAAGAAGTATTTAATTAACAGGAATATTCAATTTACAAGGATTTGGTCACTTCCCTGTATTCTAGAGGTAAACTGAACATTTATTCTATTATATCTTGTTTGACAGAGCTCACTGAGCTCTGTCAAACAAGACGTAATAGATCAAATGAATATAATGGATGTATTGAGGCAAATAGGTATATAAACATAAGGAATTCAGTGGTTGTCAAAACAAATCTTTGATAGATCACAAGACTTTCTATTCAGTTATGAGCTTACTCCCAGATAACTCGAAGTCTGTCATCGGTCCCCCCAAAATCTGTGTGCAATTAGTATTAAAAAAACCCAATAAGATGCCCATGGATAACTCGAATAACAGGTATAACTCGAAGTAATTACCTGGTCCCAAATGAGAAAGTCAGTGGAAATGACAATGGGATAACTCAAAGTCAGTCCAAGTGTGATGTTGTTTGAAAATCAGAATAGCCATTGTTTGGGTGTTGACTTCTTTTGGTGAATTGGCAACAAATCAATTAGCAGAACAATAGCAGCAGTCAAACAATGGATTACTGATGTTTCCATATTTTGACAGTGTTGGGGGTCATAACTGGTGACATTTTGAGGAGTTATCTCCAGGCGAGGCCAGATTTCTAGGAGCTTCTGAACGAACTTTAAAAAATCAATGACAAGCTCTCAAAAGATCAGGTTACAACGGACATAAAAAACAATCTGTCATGACAAATTTTGTTAAAATGCAATAATCTGTAACGGAAAAGATAGCCAGTGCCATTCAAAGAAAGTGCTATTTAAATTGTATTATGTTTTCAATTTTTATCACAAAACATAGCTTATGACCCCTCATTGTAACGAGTTCATTAAGCTCGCTTCAATGAGAGGTCATAAGCTATTTTTTTACTTTTGCAACTTCGCGTAACTGCAATAAACCTTTTCTCCCATGTCTGTACCATGAGGTTGGGCTGGTATCATCAGTACAGAAAAAACATTTTCTTCAGAAGTTTTTCTCCTGTGTGCGTACTGAAAATACATGCTATATTCCATGTTATTTCAGTTTATAATGTTCAGTCCTTTGTTAACTTGGTATTTATCATCCGCATTCAGGCTGACCCGCTTTCTTGTTGGAAATTTGTATGCAGCATTGCTTGTTCTGTACATTCTTAATTTTTATACTTTAAAAAAATGCCAATAGGATCACCGATCCAATGTCGAGTTGTGACAGCACAAAAGTGGGTTTAATCATTATCAACTTATCGTCTGGAAACCAGTTGTTTACAATTTACTATGTGAAGGGTCACTGTGACCTTGACCTTTGACCTAGTGATTCCAAAATAAATAGGGTTCTTTCTTGTACAAATGCCAACCTACCTATGAAGTTTCATGAATGTGGATGGAACCATTGTCAAATTATCATCTGGAAACCAACTATTTACGATTTATTACGTTCAAGGTCACCGTGACCTTCACCTTTGACCTAGCGAGTTCAAAATAAATAGGGGTCTTCCACTCACTGATGCCAACCTACCTATGAAGTGTCATGAAAGTGGGTCGAACCATTATCAAGTTATCATTCGGAAACCATTTGTTTTGATTTGCTATGTTCAGGGTCACTGTGACCTTGACCTTTGACCAAGTGAGTCCAAAATAAATAGGGTTCTTCCTCTCAAGACGGTAAACCTACGTATGAAGTTTCATGAATGTGGGTTGAACCATAGTCAAGTTATCATCAGGAAACAATTGTTTACAATTTATGATGTTCAAGGTCACTGCGACCATGACCTTTCACCTAGCGAGTCCAAAATAAATAGAGTTCTTCCTCTCATTGATGCCAACCTACCTATGAAGTTTCATGAACGTGGGTCGAACCATTATCAAGTTATCATCCGGAAACCATTTGTTTTGATTTATTATGTTCAGGGTAACCTTGACCTTTGACCTAGTGAGTCCAAAATAAATAGGGTTCTTCCTCTCACGAAGGCCACCCTACAGATGAAGTTTCATGAACGTGTGTTCAACCACAGTCAAGTTATCATCCGGAAACCAATTGTTTATGATTAAGTATGTTCAAGGTCACTGTGACCTTGACCTTTGACCTAGTGAGTCCAAAATAAATAGGGTTCTTCCTCTCACTAAGGCCAACCTACCTATGAAATTTCATGAAGTGGGTCAAACCATTATCAAGTTATCGTCCGGAAACCAATTGTTTACGCCAACCTGCCCGCCCAACCCACCATTCAGCCCGCCCGCCCGCCGTCGAACTCGACTAATAAATAAGATAAACAAACTGTGAGTTAAGTTGTGATTTATTTTATCAATTACATGTAGCACAAAGCAAACTGCAGCTCCAAAATCTGTTTCATGTACAAACAATTTAGAAATACTGAAAACTGAAATAAATATTCAAAGCATGTGTAGATGCTGAACATCCAAACAACGTAATGGTGTCCCATTTTCCTTTGCTGGTGAAAATCATCGAATTAGCCAAATCTGGATAACTCGAACCCCTGGATAACTCAACGTTCACTGGCAGTCCCGTAAACTGTGAGTTAATAGGTTTTGACTGTATTTGGAAATTATTTGATTAGCTGAGTAATGACAACTCATCTGCATTTGCCATTACTGCATTTGATGGATATTTCAAGGAGCCATCAATGAAGGTAATAGTAATCAATAGAATGTAATTAAAATTCAATAAACTCAACAAAACAAATAATTGTACAATATTTACTCTTCAACATTCAGAAAAAGACTTCCTTTGTACATTTATTTATTTATTTACTGATGTTTAAGGTAAATTTCAGCATCTGTGGCTGTATCATAGCCACAGCAAGTATTAAATCAGGTTAGCCAGTTGTCTATATCCATGCTGCCCACTACAATCCCAGGTGTTGGACACTGCAAGCTTTTGTACCATAAAAACAAAACTTGTCTTCACACAGTAAATAAGCACTACTCCTCTTTCTAGGGTTTCCACAGGCTCTTTCTAGGGCTCTTTATTTGTACAAAGTTGTATTTGATGAGTACACTGTTCAATCAAAAACATATTGTTCCTCGAGTGCAGGAAAAGTGCAATCTGCAATGCTAGAGAATTGCAGATGGCTCCTTGAAGAAATCAAGGGGCAATATTATCCAAGACGTCATTTCTGTTTTAACCTTTCACTTACAAAATGTTGGAATCGGACAGAGTTATTCACAAAAATCGCCATTCAAATTTTATTTTCAATTTTCTCCAATAAGCTTGTTTCAATGAGAAGTAATAAGCTATGTTTTTGAGACAATAAATGGAAATTTTTGCAAGTACTGTATTGTTGGGCTGTTTGTTTGTTTATTGGGGTTTAATGACACTTTCAATAGCCGATGTCACATACTGTAACAGTTTTACGGGTGGAGGAAGCGGGAGTACCCAGAGAGAAACACTGACACTGAACAACTGTCAAGGCTCTTTAACTTGAAAACTCCACACAACCAATGTCTGTATTGTATCGTGTAATGTTGCACAAGTTAAGTTAGCAGTGACTTAAAGCAAGTGCACCATCAGCATGAAGTATGCCTTAGTATATAGCACCTCCATGCCTTCACATGAGCAATTGGGATTGAGTGTCTTGCCCAGGGATACAACACAGTTACTGCTACTCAGGATCGAACAGTCAACCTTTTAGTTTAACCCTTTACCTAATGCAGACGATATCAAAATTTATTATTTTAAATATCATTTTTTTAAATTTTTCAAAAAATTTCAACAAAACCATATCATGTGACCCCTCGTTGGAATGAACTCGATGAGCTCGTTCCAACGAGGAATCACATGATATGGTTTTGCTGAAATGTTTTGAAAAATAATATTTTTTCAACTGTTGAATTTGCATATTACGTGGGAAGATGAGGCCAATTCATTTAGCAAAGGGTTAACTCTTAACCCGCTGAGTATTTTCAAAACAGTTTTCATCAAATATAGTCGTGGATGCTTCACAGCAGCCATGATTAGATTTGATGAAAAATTCATCTAAATGTAACTTAACAAGAGGGGCAACGCAAAGTGTGTGCCAATGCCCTGACACGGCAAAAGGTTTCCAAGTCAAAAGAATGAAAAAGCGCCATAACTCAGCAAAAAATGTGTGGAAGAAACTCTGCTACACAGGTATCCTTCCCCCAGGATGCTCTATCCCAACACCAAGTATCATTCAAATCAGAGTAGGCATGACTGAAATACAAGGGAAAAAGTTGGGCAGCTGGATGGACGGATGAACAGATAGATGAACAGATGGATGGACAGAGGTCTCCACCAGATATCCCTTCGGCTTTTCAAGTCGGGGGCATAATAAATGAGCAGTAAAAATATCCACTCGATTTAGAGAGAGAAACTTGGACTAAATGTGCCTAAATTTACTTATTTCAGTGGCAAAAGAAATCCTGTCCTGGGCAGGAATATCTGAAAGTAGCATGCAAGGAGTTAAAGTACATTGTTCTAACAACTGTGCCACTTCACATCTTGTTGTGTTAGGTAATTGATTAATGAGGCCCATCTTCACACAAAGGTAAAATACTGAGACAGAACATGATTAACACTTGCACTGACAAGGCGTGTATATATTACAGGAAAAACTCCACTTCGTGTTGTTGTGATCTGCATTTTTACCACCATTAAACTTATATTATGTGAAGGAAGCTGATATTTTTAAAGAAAAATATCACCTTCAGCAGTCTGATAACTTTCTTGCTTGACACTTTTGTGTCAAAACATTTCATTCACATCATAAGATCACTCAGATGCATAACATCCCATTAGATGCATTTGGTGTATATTGTAACATTGGATACACTCAGAAATCATGGAATAATATGAGTGACCCCAGCCGTAAAGTTTTTTCAACACATTCCAACTTGGACACAACAATAATAGCCAAAAATAAAATTAAAAAGCAAACACTTCATTTATGTGTGACATAATTTTCTTTCCATTCAGCCAAAAAGCCAGTTGCATGGTAGTTCTGACATGGCAAATTTAATGAATGACGAATGTATTAATTGCCAAAATGTTGGAAATGAAATTTCTATGAAAAATTACTATGAAATAACAAGACTCTAAAGTTTTACCTTTTTTGATCAATGTGTATTTATTTGGACATGTTGGCAACAAAGCTTGAAACAAATACAGTGTCTGACTCTGTTTATTCTAAATGTTTTGTAAATATCAAGTTTGTTATACCCTACTGAAAATAACCCGGGATGTGGCTAGACGTTTCTGATTGGGGGTGTAGGGTAGTGAATTTTGAACTGGGGGAAGGACTGGGAGGGAGAAACCCCCCGCCCCCTCCAGGTCCCTCCCCATAGTTGGAAATTCACTACCGAGAAACATTTTGAAAATGAAGCCATGAAACGAGGCATAAAATTGATTCTAGTAACTAAAATGCCACCACATTTATGATCGAATTATCAGGTTATTATTATTTGGTATTATTCTGGGAACTGAATATGTGCTAAACAAATGCTCAAGCTCAGAACTTTGAGCAATTCACACTGTCCTAACATTAAAACAGATCTTATGCAGGAATGATCAGTTTTCGATGTTTCATCATTTTGTAATTGTGAATGATGTGATTTTCTTGAATTGCATTTTGAGTATTTATTTTTATTACGATAAGTAATGTACTATAGAAATCTCGTACTGATTGACATCATGCATACTTATGAAGCTTGATATTGCATACACTGCAGTTGTAAATAGTAACAGTTGCAATTTTTGCCAATTTGAAACCGAGTTGGAATTTTGGGAAGTAAATGAGACATCAGAATCACCAAAGAAGCTCTAGCACTCAAACCAGTTAAGAATGGAGTCCAATGATGGGTTCCAGCAGGCAACCAGTTAACAAATATAATAAATAAAAGACCACTTTCCTCACAGATTTGAAAAATTAATTGCTCAAGAATCAAATTAATTTTTTTATTTGGCATAATATTCTAAGGTAAGATACCATTTAAGAACTTGGGGTTGAAATGCTCCAAATGGCTGTCTCTTAACAGCACACACTGCATTCATTTGATCAGGACAGTGAGGGTTAAGTCTGCACTGTACTCCCAACAGGTAATCCTCGCAAGATCCATTTTTTTTACAAATCTGTATTTGCAAATGTGTGTGGTATTTTTAGCTCATGGCTCTTAGACTCGACAATTGATCAACAATCAATATTCACTCAACGCTCAATTGATCAAAGAATAGAATTTTTTTTGTCTTTTAGCTGTGGATAATACTACATAGTTCACTTCTTCTGTAGTTCTAAAAGATATTTTTAGCATTAGCCCTTAAGCTACAATTTTCTTCCATTGAATCGGTTAAGTGATTGACTGACTGGGAGAGTGGCAGCACTGTGTACGGAGGAACATGGAATGTTGATGGTACACATTCTTTTAACCAATGCAGACTGCCTTTGAAATAGGTGGACATTTGCCACAGACAGGAATTTTTACTGCTGCACTGATACAGCATTTTTCTTGCAACCAGGATGCTTTGTTCCCTTAGCTGATGACATTTTTGACAAGTTTATTTGCTCTGTACCTAATACAGTGGAACCCTGTTAATTGAATAGCCGCTTTGCGAATGGAAATTATTCAATTAACAGGAATATTCAATTAACAGAGATTGTGTCACTTTCCTCTATTCTAGAGATAAACTTAGCATTTATTCTATTATATCTTGTTTGACAGAGCTCCATGAGCCCTGTCAAACAAGATATAATAGATTAAATGCTTATATCGGATGTACTGAGGCCAAATAGGTCTATAAACAAAGGAAAATCAGGGAGAGTCAGGGTAATTTTTCGACAGGTTACAAGATTTTTTATTCAATTAACAGAAGTTTAATCTTTAACCTATATTCAATTAACAGATCAAATTTGTACTGGAGATATGGTAAATGGATTTGTGTTTGGAAATTATATTCAATTAACAAGGTTATTCAGTTAAGAGATATCCAATTAAGTGGGCTCCACTGTACAACTTTCTAATGAGATTTTGAAGAGTTTGTTCCAATATTTCATAAGCTATATTTTGGGAGACAAAAATTAAAATTTTGAATGACAATTACAGTGAATAGATCTGATTGGGTATGGAAAGTAGTTGCTATAAAAGATCTATTCAAAATAGATATTTGTACATGTTTTGCAAAGACATTCACCTACCATAGAAAAAATGCCTTGTCACTGCACTCAGTATGGCATTTTCTAGTGTTGTGCGGTTTTATTTTTCTTGTTTCGGTTCGGTTTCGGTTCGGTTATTTAAAAAAAACTCGGTTTATAGGTCGGTTTTCTATAGTAAGACATCTGCAGTTTCCAACAGAAACTATGTAGTGTCGATATACTGCCCATACTGTCATCTTTTCAATGATGATTTGATTGGCATTGACTAGCATTTGTGCTAAGTGTATAAATGGCAGGCATTATCAAAACAAAATAATATTAAAGAAAATAAAATGTAACAGTGTTCGTAGAATATCACCACACACCAATTCTAGGCACATGCCCCCCCCCACCCCCCCCAGCCCCACCTCTGGTCTTTAAGTTCAGGCATAGAGAGTCTATGATGAATTGATATTAACACATGGGTGTGAAAAGAGCTAATTCACAATTTCCCGGCGCTTTGTTCAGTGCTCACTCCTAGGTGGGCCCTGGGCAGTGGGCAGCCTAACAAAATGACCCTACCAGGCATTGCAAATAATAACAAGCGTTGCCAAGTGGGTCACCTAGACACCCATCCTAACATATTTGACAATGAACTGATGTATGCACTCTTTTCAATAACCCCCCCCCCCCCCCCCCCCACACACACACACACACAGTGGTGACTAGTGTCTCCACCCGCCCAATCAGCAATCATTTCATGTCAGCCTGGAATGGGAAAGTCATATTGTTTGTAGCTGGGTGGGCTTCAAAACGAACCACTTTACCAAATACCTATTGTCCCCCCCCCCCCCCCCCCCCCACCACGCAATGGTTTTAGCTCAACGGAATTGATTTCACAAATTCACTGGTGTACTGTTATATATTGTAACTTTTTTGCGTTTGCCTCTTGCCATTCCAATTTCTATCGCTGATTTGTTCCTTTGGTTGGCCCCCTTAAAGTAAGTTGTGTGGGAATGCAACTGTGGCACGCTGACAGCGATATTACGGAACTTGGGACGTTTCGGCCTCGGGACGTTTCGGTTCAAGACGTTTTGGCCTTCATATATTGAACTAAATAGAATAAGAACTTGCGGTTTCGCGTTTTAGTGGGCCGAAGCCTTCAGGACAAATCGTCTCGGGTCGGAACGTCCCAAAACTGAATTGCAGTAAAACCTCTTCCCAGATAAGCACATCAAGGGAGACAACAGACAACATCCGATGCACGTGATGGGGCAATCCGTGACAAATGTTATTTTTGAATACGACAATGAAATACCAAGACCTTTTTCTGATATATTATTCCCTGTCCAACAGATTGTAGATAAGTAGTTTTAATTAAACTGATTGACTATGTCATATAAACCTGTTCAAAAACGAAGCCAATTGCACAAGGTATTTCCTGTAATCAGTGAAATGTAGGCATGTTGGCTGTCTGTTTTGTCATTCTCACAGAAAACACAACCCATTTTTACGCCAACGATTTGTGATTGACAACTTGTCATACATAATTCTCGAGTGATCTGGACATGCTGCAGTGGCCTCTTTGCACCCAGAATGTGGCGTGCGTTGACGACACTGTTATTTCCTGACAAAGCTTGACATTTCAGACATTGTTAGTGCAAACTGAATAAAGAAAACATCTCTTCCCGACATTTTAGGAAAAAAACGAAACTGTACTCATTTACCAGTTACACGGTTTCGGTTTTTAAGCAAAACCGAAACCGACTTATAAAACCGGTTAACCGTACAACACTAGCATTTTCAATTGCTGTGACTAATTGGGGGTGGGAATAGTGAAGGGGGAGGGCCCGGAGGGGACAGAATATAATCACCTTTTAAAGCAAGGAAAGACCTCTCAGGGTTCTCTGAAACCGATTTGATTTAACTGATCAGGTAACATTTCTGCTGATAGAAAATTTCAGCTCAATCCATGTTGTCTATAGAATGAAGACTAAACCAGCCAATAAAAGAAAATATCTTACCTTGCACTTCTATGAACAATTAATTCAACTTGGCTTTCTTGTTTCGATTCTGAAATTATGTCATATACTTCTTCAAATGTAGCACCTTGTAAATTTCTCCCATTCCATTCTACAACCTCATCCCCTGCAAATAAAAGAAGGATAAAAAATGACTAAACTGAAATGACTGAATAGAAGCCATGACTGAACCAAAATGACTGAATTCAAGAAATGACTGAAAAGAAGAAACGACAGATTCAAACCTGAACTAAATATGCCTTAGTACACAGCACCACCATGCCACCAAGTGGGCAATCGGGATGAAGTGGCTTGTCCAAGCTACAATGCAGCTACCCCTGGCAGGGATTGAACCATGACCCTTTCGGTTTGAAGTTCAATGTCAAACCACTGAGCCACCACACTTCACAATGAGCTAATGATGGAGGTACCACAATTCCCAAATATGTTTTCACTTCACTCATAAAATATCATTGCTATTAGCCCATCACACAAATAATATCCTTTATTTATGGAAAGAAGTTGAATGACATACTACTACGCCATGTGATACCAGAACAAGTTCGACAAACCCAAACAAACTCTTTCAACATGTGTTTCATGTATGATTTAATTAAATTTTTTACTAAAAGCATTTTCAACTTGAAATTTACATCACTCATTTCCATAAACAATCAATATATCCCTTGTCAAAGCAAATTTGGGCAATTCCCAACCCTCACAGTAGCTACTGTCAATAATGTACATTAACACTAAACCTGTAGAGTATTTTCTTGAATCTCTCATCAAATCAAGTCATAGCATCTATTACTCTAAGGCCTTTTTGAGGCTAAAATTCTGCCCCCGAAAGGCAAAATTCTGTGAACTAACAGTTGAACTAACAATGTTGTCCCTGACATACCATCTACTGGCCATCAAGTACAAGCAGTACCGAGTCCAAGTCTTGCACATATTACATGCATACATGTAGGCACTAAACTGTCATGGAATATGTTTTAACAGGGTTTAACAGGCATGGCGTTTTCAGGCGCACGATTTTTTCGCGCGCCTTAACGTGCGCCTAGAACCATTAAGGTCCGCAAAATTTCGCTCCCCTGGGTGCACAAAGATAAGTACCCGTATATGTCCGTGTATGAGTCGCCCCCGTGTATAAGTTGCACCCCAAACTCACACTTGGAATTCCTCCCTTTTGCCTAAAGCTCATGTATAAGTCGCACCCCCATTTTTAAATATATGCAGTCAAAAGAATTAGTTGCAAGTTACGTTTTGCCAATTTGGGGCAGATTGGGATGCAACGGAAATAGGTAAGTTTTCACGAGTTAACATGTGGCGAATAAGATAAAAGAATAAAGGAAAATTATTATTAAAAAATACTCGCATTTATTGGTTTTTCGATGTTTGTTTATCACCCCAATGTCTTCATCCCTGTCAAGAAAATCCAGTGCTCGTTTGTGACTGAAACTTCATAGTTTCAGAATCAGAGCACCATTTGCGCCATAACCTGCGCAGTTGTTGTGATTAAGTTGTTTTTTCCGGAATGCGAGAACATTCCGGAAAAACCAATAAAAATACAACAAATGTGCAGGTTACAGTGCAAATTGTTTTCAAATTGTTGTCCCACTTAAGCATTGTTGGTGCTATTGAAACTAACTTTATCTGGTGCACGTGTGTGTAATTTATTACCGGACATTACACATCAGTGAATTGGAGTTCATGGAATATATAAATACTCCTCTCCAGGTATTGCTGGCATACATTTAATGTGTTATTATTTATTGTTTCGTTGTTATTTTGATGATTTTGTACTTTTTATGGTTTCATCCATATTGGCCCCACAAACCTGTTGATTTCCGGTAGTACACACACTGATGTAAACACATGGGCCGATTGAACAACAATGACTAAATAGAATACTTCTTATTATTATTTATGGATAAAAGTAACAGAAAACACACATAATATTTTATTGACAATTTATTTTCTGAAGAATTTAAACTGAAATAAAATGAAAAGAAAAAAATTTTGGTGAATCTGCACTCAGTCAAAACCACACGATTGTACTGTCTGTTATACAATTGACAAATGGTAGGAACAACGTTTGTCCGAAGAAGTCAGTGCCCTGAAAATTCTCTGAAACAAGTCGTACCCATGTATAAGACGCACCCCCGATTTTGACATAACATTTCAGGTAAAAAGGTTATGTACTGCACTGCTGGCTCACGTGCAATGAACTGAAATTCAAAATTTATCTGATGGGATGAACTTGAAGGGGATGAAGTTTAACCATGATTGGCTGGTGACAGTTGTGAGTTGTCGGGACCGACGACTTCAACACAGTATTGAGTAATTTTCGAAGTAACATGTATTACAACTATCCAAATTACGCTATGCAACTTTGTGAGTAGAGCATGTCTGGTCACAGTATTTAACTGAATTCATATGATATTCCAACTGCCTTCCATGTCAAAAAAAATTAGGAGAGCACTCTCCTAGATCATTTCAGGAGAGCGATTTTTAGCCCCCTTAAATGTTTCAGAATGCCAGGCCTGGTTTAATATTGGGTGAGTTGGTAGGGTTACTTTAAGAACACCACAATTTCTGTGACCTAAAATTGTCAGGCATCAGAGACAGATCTTTTGGGGTCCCTGGAAGTATGACACAGTTTGCATGAACTTGGCAGATTTGGGTTATGTGACATTAGTGGATCCTTGTTCCCAATTTCCATGCATATAAGTAACATGGTGTGCAGCTGGTTGATACATTTCCATACAAGGCGATGAGAGTTCACATCAGGTGAGATGGAAAATTTCATCAACAAAAAGCAGTGACATATCTCTACCAGCTAAAAAGAGTACATGCATTTTCATTCTGGGCTGGAAAATCTGCCTGCAGAAGGAAAACCAAACAAATCATCATTAGTCAAACCCACTCAGTGACACACAGAAAAAATGCCAATCAAAGTCACTGCAGAGAAACCTTGTTAATTGAATAGCTTGTTGTCCAGTGACTGCTATTCAAATAATGGGATATTCAATTAATCCAAAACTGATCACCCAGCAGCATCACTGCGGTAAATTGCGTATTAAATCTGTGATATCTATTTGACAGAGCTCAGGGACCTCTGTCAAACAAGATATAAAATAATAAATGCCTACTGAGGCCATGAATTTGGATGTTGTCTGCATAATTATCTGAGAGCCCACACATTCATTTTGTATTCAGTTAACAGGTATTCACACTTTAACCCTTTACTCAACGCAGACGATATCAAAATTTATTATTTTTAATTATAATTTTTTAAAATTTTTCCAAAATTTCAATAAAACCATATCATGTGACCCCTCAATGGAATGAGCTCGATGAGCTCGTTCCAATGAGGAGTCACATGATATGGTTTTGTTGAAATATAATATTTTTTCAACTGCTGAATTTGCATATTACGCGGACGGATGCAGCCATTTCGTTGGGTAAAGGGTTAACCAATATGAAATTAAGAGAACAAATTTATACTATAGATATGCTAAATTGTTTTGTGAAAATAATATGCACCAGCATTATTCCATTAAGAGGTTCGATGCCATGGTGGGATGTCCATTTCCCCACCACCAAAGTTCTACATGGGCAATAACTCTCAAAGAAATACTTGGACACAAGTGGTTTGCAACCCCCATAATGATATTATCACCAGAGAGGTATATATTAAATATGGAGAACAAAATCTTTTGTGTTTTTGCAATCCACTCATGATATGGGGAAGGAAGGATTGCTAGAACCCATTCCTAAATCCCTCTCCCACTGTGTGATAGAGATGGGCGGTATTGGAATTTTGAGTTCGGTATCTGTTTCGGTAATTTTAGGGGGACATACCACAGTATCGGTTCGGTATTCGGTTTCTGACATGACTGAGATTTACTGATAGTACCCAAGGGAAATTCATATTGGGAAAATTCAGAATAAGTTGTTCATGTATCATTCTACCACAGTGCTACAAATGCCACTGCCAAGGAGTCCAACATTGGAATTTTTTTCCAACACAAATCATATCAACATAATTTTGTGACTTGTTCTAACATACCTTAACCTTTAACCCTTTACCCAACGTAACGGTCAAAACCGCCAAGCGCTATTCACAAAAATCGCCAATTAATTTTCATTAATTTTTTTATTTTTTGTCTCAAAAACATAGGTTATGCTCGTTGAGCTCATTCCAATGAGTGTTCTTAACCAATGTTTTGGAGACAAAAAATGAAAATGAAAGTGTCAATGACACTGTAGCTCAACTTGACAAACTTGAACTTGGTAAGTTATAAATGAAATGGCAAAAGTGAAGATCATTGGTACCAATGTCATTTTTTTTGCCAGTGGCAACATTTTTTGACAGAAACCGAAGAAAATCGATAGCTCCCATCTAGAGGCCTCCCCAAACAAGCATGCCAGGTTTCAAAGCAATCCGATCATAAATGTGCCCTGTAGGGTGTGTAAAAGGGAAATATTGTGGTCTGACTAGACTAAATTCTAAGAATGTTGGCCATGGCAACATTTTTTGACGGAAATGGAAGAAAATCGAAAGCTCCCATCTAGAGGTCACCGTAAATAAGCATACCAGGTTTCAAAGCAATCTAATCATAAATGTGCCCTGTAGGGTGAGCCAAAGGGAAATATTGTGGTCTGACTAAACTAAGTTCTAAGAATGTTGGCTGCGGCAACATTTTTTGACGGAAATTGAAGAAAATCGATAGCTCCCATCAAGAGGTCACCCCAAACAGGCATGCCAGGTTTCAAAGCAATCCGATCATAAATGTACCCTGTAGGGTGTGCCTAAGGAAAATATTGAGTCTTCTGACTAAACTAAGTTCTAAGAACGTTGGCCGCGGCAACATTTTTTGACAGAAATTGCAGAAAATCGATAGCTCCCATCTAGAGGTCTCCCCAAACAAGCATACCAGGTTTCAAAGCAATCTGATCATAAATGGGCCCTGTAGGGTGTGCCAAAGGAAAATATTGAGGTCTGACTAAACTAAGTTCTACGAACGTTGGCCGTGGCAACATTTTTTGCCGGAACTTGAAGAAAATCGATAGCTCCCATCTAGAGGTCACCCTAAATAAGCATACCAGGTTTCAAAGCAATCAAGTCATAAATGTGCCCTGTAGGGTGTGCCAAAGGGAAATATTGTGGTTTGACTAAAGTAAGTTCTAAGAACGTTGGCCGCGGCAACATTTTTTGACGGAAATTGAAGAAAAGCGATAGCTCCCATCTAGAGGTCACCCCAAACAAGCATGCCAGGTTTCAAAGCAATCCGATCATAAATGTACCCTGTAGGGTGTGCCAAAGGGAAATATTGAGTCTTCTGACTAAACTAAGTTCCAAGAACATTGGCCGCGGCAATATTTTTTGACAGAAATTGAAGAAAATCGATAGCACCCATCTAGAGGTCTCCCCAAACAAGCATACCAGGTTTCAAAGCAATCTGATCATAAAGGTGCCCTGTAGGGTGTGCCAAAGGAAAATATTGAGGTCTGACTAAACTAAGTTCTACGAACATTGGCCGTGGCAACATTTTTTGCCAGAAATTGAAGAAAATCGATAGCTCCCATCTAGACGTCACCCTAAATAAGCATACCAGGTTTCAAAGCAATCAAATCATAAATGTGCCCTGTAGGGTGTGCCAAAGGGAAATATTGTGGTTTGACTAAACTAAGTTCTAAGAACGTTGGCCGCGGCAACATTTTTTGACGGAAAGTGAAGAAAATCGATAGCTCCCATCTAGAGGTCACCACAAACAAGCATGCCCAGTTTCAAAGTAATCTGATCATAAATGCGACCTGTGAGGTGTGCCAAAGGAAATTGTGGACGTACGTACGCCGACGGACGAGAAGTGATGGCAATAGCTCAGCTTGACTTTGTCAAGTTGAGCTAAAAAATAGTTATTCAAGAATTTTGTTTGTGAGTGTCATCTGCTTTTCATGTAAGGTAAAGGGCTAAAGACCTATTTCTGGCATTGTGTGATCTCAAAGCATGTGCCCTCAGCATTCCATTTTAGGAGGTCATTCTAGTCACTCTCAATGTGTTGTTGTTGTTGTTATTTATTGTGTTTCAATTCACTTTCAGCATCTCTGGCCAATCATGACCTCAACATAAGTTAGAAACATCAAGTTTAGCAAATCATTTATACCTCTGTAACCAGTACACTAGCACTGCTCTCCTCCTTAGTGTTGCCACAAATGGTTCTGTTCAATAAAACTCTGTTTTGTTGCATTTTTTAGAGTGCTTATTTGAATTTTCCACTAAATTGTAACAAAACAATTATTGTTGAACAAATTCTCACTACTAAAAATAATCTAGCACTTCTCCAGCAAATCTCTCCACCCATGTTCTACAGACTTAGTTTTAAGCCACGGAGTGTCAGACTTAGTTTTAAGCCACCAAGTGTCAAAATGCTGTTCACACTGTGTATGTGATAAAAATATTTCTCTTCCAGCTATGCCTAACATTGTTCCTTTTGTTCTGTGGCAGTAAGCATATATACATACGACTTGGACTGATAACCATGAAATAATATTCTTCTCACACCAATGAGTATGTTATTGAACTTCAAACATGTTCAGCCCCATTTATTTTTCTCCAGTACAAATATACTAAGTCTCTCGCTATCATCCTAATAAAATGATTCTTTCTATGTTTGTTGGGGTTTAAGATTACTTTCAGCACTTACAGCTATATTAGGCCTGTACCGCAATTATAAAGTAAGGTTTAACCAATTGCATAATTGTGATGCCCAGTTCAGAGGACTCTTACCTCAGACATGGCTTACCACCTCATATTTAGGGATAAAATAGAATTGGGATATGAAGTTGAATTTTCCAACACATGACAATTTTTTATTCAATTCACAGGGATTTACTGCATGAACTAAATACAATTTAGGGGCAAGATTCTACTAACAATGGGATACTATGATACATGCAATTAACAGGGTTAAGACTGTAAGAATTATCCAATTAATCATCCTACTGTTATGGAGTCTTGTCAATGAATGTTGCCTCAAAAACATAGCTTATGACTCCTCTCTGGAATGCGCTCAATAAGCTCATTCCAGTGAGGGGTTACAAGCTATATTTTAAAAAAAAAACAAAGATTGAAAAAATAATAAAATTTGAGCGACAAATTTGGTGAAAAGAACTGGCCAGTTACGATGTTACATTAGGTAAAGGGTCAAGCACATTCAGGCCAGTATGACCCTCAAAAAGTGTAGATTTTATTTCATATGCCAAAGAGGTGACTTTATCGGTGATTGTAATGAAATCATTAATAACTGGTGTAATGAAAAAGAAGTATGAGTGCACTAGGGAGATACAGTTCTACAATTCAAACACTGTATGAAGGAAAACAAGGTATATTCAATTTTTAACCCAAAATTAAATTTGTAGATATAAATATAAAATTCTGACATGAAAGACACAACTGACAACAGAAGACTTAATTTTACAATTTCCAAATCAGAAACTTTAAAAAACTAAAGATTCCTTCAAGCCCACTTTTCCTAACAACTGTACTGGTAACATGTGGCAACACACACGATAAATACAAAAGCCATAAGAAATCATCCAAGACTGCGCACACAAACGGTTTAGTGCATCATGAACACCTTTGTGACACCTGCTGCAACAGTTGAAAACTAGTTCACCAATTACAATATTAAAGGTAGTAAACAAACAATTATGAATCATCAACCGTAGGAGGCAAGTGTACAGCAACCATTGGTTTTCCAACATTTAATTTTGATGGTTATGGTTTTGTAGATATCTTGGGATTTGAGAATAAAACTCAGTGCATCACCTGATGGGAAGGTTACCACTGTAGCGAATAAAATGGGAATTTTGAAAATTTGTGAATGCTAATTTTTCAGTTAATTTCACTGTTGACTACTTGACTTGAGAGCTTACCTTTCTTTTAATGTTGGGAGTTGGTAATTGGTAATTGTGGAAAAAAGCAGACTAAATCACATTGGGGATGATTCCCATAACTGGTCCCTATAGACCCCAAGCAAAATCTTTATCTACATGTACATGAAACAACAGTCTGTTACAATTCTTTTTAACAACCTTTAACTAGTTGAGTGATAGAAGCCCCTGTTATGGCTCTATTGAAAAGTGCTGGAAGCCACTTTAGTGGTGGATTTACGTTGTATGCATTAATTTAAACAATATTTATTCATGAAAAAGTATGATGCATACATATAATAAACTACAACATGATTGTCATATAGAGTGTGCAGTACAATGGTATGCATTAAAGTAATGAGTCAAGAACGAGATTTGTTGAAAGGATTCAGCAGTAATCTTTTAGCTTTTATAAGCCGTCTCCTCATTGTATGCATTAGCTTGATGTTTGCTCAGCAGAAGAAGGGTTTTTTATACAAAAGTGTTTGGTTGCAATTTATTGGAGAGTGCCTATTGGCACTCTACAATAAATTATAACAAAACAATTATTCATGAACAAAATCTTGCTAAACTAAGACTAATCTTGCTGGTAGCAAGGTATCTTTGAAAAAAATCTCCATGTTTCAAATGACCTTTGAAAAATAATTCAGCACTCAACCAGTTAACACACTGATGAGAAAATACAGAAGCTTTAAGTGGCAAATGTTTCCCATAATGCAGCTAGGAATTTAGACAATTCAATCTTGTTTTACAGAGCTTGAATTGGTTAGCTATGACTAGATTTTACGAAAGTAACTCCTGTCACCTATTTTATGATGATTATCTGTACATTCTGGTATGCGCAGATCAAACCAACCATCTGATTAATTGTTGGAATGGGCTCAGATGATAAATTTTATTAAACTTCCTCGCATACAGGCATTACATTAGTGGTCTTCCATATATGGATAAAGTGGATGGGGCAGTAAAAGGGTTATATACCTTGTGGTATTGTTGGAAAAACTTGCAGCTTGAAGCTTCAATATTTTGACATCAGTGTGCAGTGGGAAAATCAGTATTGAATATTAACATTAAGCATTCAGTCCCTGTTAAAGTCACAAGACTCATGCCAAACTAACACTACTGCTAGGAGGGGTTTGAAAACTCAACCAGGTGACCTTGTAACTGTAAATTATTAAGACTTTTTCTAGTTTCTTGAAGTGAAAAAAGTGGAAAAAAGTCAATATACGATAACTGAGCTTTTAGCTGAGTGAGTGATGGAAGCCAATATTTGGGCTCTACACCTAATACCATTACGTAAAGGATTCATGTTCAGTAGATGTGCTTTGTATTATATTCAATGTGAAATTATTTATTCTGTATGAATGTGCCTTGCGATCAAACTTTGACGGCGAAAAGTAATTTAGCACTCTACCAGTTAAGTGAGTTATTATTGTGTAGGTGCCACACGTCATGATAAGACTTTCTGCATTTTTGATGTGTTGTAATAAGCTATGCATAAAGTATATATTATCTAATTGTTTGAATATTTATACTCAGCCCCACTGAGCCCAGTTAGTATGCTGAAAAGGCTGACAGCTGTTTACCACTGGCTGCTGCTGTTCAGGTACTTGGGCTTTCTCCAACTAGCTAGATTATGACCTAATGACAATCTAATCAAGAAAAATACTGTGTCTGTGATTGGAGTACTGCATAATTTATTTATTTATTTATTTATTGATGTTTAAGGTCACATATTTATGCACAATGGCTAAGCATGACCGTGACAGTTTTACGGGTGGAGGAAGCCGGAGTACCCGGAGAGAACCACCGAGCAACGACGAGCAGCTGTCAGCTCCCCAACATCGTAACTCTGCACTGCAGCACAGGCAGGGTTAGATTGGTTGAAGACATGCGTACCATCGACGTGCAGTACGCCTTAGTACACAGCGTCATCGTGCCCCCACGCGGGCAATGGAGATGAAGTGTCTTGCCCAAGGACACAACGCGGTTGCCGCAGGTGGGATTCGAACCGAGGACCTCTCGGCTTGCAGCCTGCACCTCTACCTACTGAGCCACCGCGCTCCCCGGAGTACTGCATAAAAAATATTAGAACCATCTCAATCTAAATTAACCATATAATCAACAAAAAGCGGACCTAACTCCACACAATGGAGCCCACTTGGATATTTTTTAATTGAACCTTGTTAACTGAATATAATTTCCAAACACAAAACCATTTACTATACCTTCAGTACAAATTTGACCTGTTAAATGCATATAGGTTATTGAGAAAATTCTTGTTAATTGAAAAAAAAAACTTCTAATATGTCCAAAAAAAATACCCTGACAACCACCAAATTACCATTGTACAAGTATATCAACCAATTTGGCCTCAGTACATCCAATACAGGCATTTAAACTATTATATCGTGTTTGACAGAGCTCACAGAGCTCTGTCAAACAAGATATAATAGAACAGAAGCCTAGTTTATGTCTGGAATACAGGAAAGTGATCAAATTCCTGCTAACTGAATACTCAGGTTATAATTCTCATTGGCAAAGAGGTTATTCAATTAACAGGGTTTTACTGTACAGGTTACAGAAGAAATACCCATTCACTAAACATAATTTATAGAGCTCATCGGAAAATGTTCTAAGCTATGTTGTGGAAGGAAACAATGAAATAACTTGAAATATTTAAGAGAAAATAAAACATTGTTAATATAAAACAGCACACAAAACAATAATCAAAATCCAAAAACAACAGTTCAATTTATCGCATGAACAAACTTTTCGATGGATGGATAGAAAGACAGAAAGATGGATGGAGAAATGGATTTATTTTTTTATTGGTGTTTAAGGTCACATATTTTCTACACAATGATTAATCATGACCACAACATGGAGATAAAGTCTAAATCATTTATATCCATGTTGCCCATTTTAGAGGACCCCCACTGCAAGCATTGCAGGTGACTAGGTCCTATTTTACCAGTAAAACAGAGCTTGTTTACCATAGTAAATGAGCACTGTTTCACTTCCTGGGGCTCCAATGGAGGATGGGGGAGGGGGGGGGGGAGCAAGATGGATGGAAAGATAAATCTCTTGACTATATCCATCCCCAGCAGGGGGATAATAATGGGAGACTGGGCATCAGTCGTGTAAGGTAAAGGGATAAAAATGATGTTAGATCTCACGTCATTGACAAAGGGTCAGAGAACAGTCAAGTGAACATAAACTTACCTGGACGCAGGTGTCCCACTGTATCAGCAATGCTGCCCTTCTTTACTTTAGTTATAAAGGCACCAAGCTGACCAGAGTCAGACATTTTCCCTCCTATCACCTTGAGACCTGAAGAATAGAAAATACATGTTGAATAGCGGAGATGGGCAATATGCTGAAAAACCAAACTGATACAGATATCATGGGCATACTGAAAAACAGAACCGAACAAATCATTTAATACCGAAACTGTCTGAATTTTCAAATTTTCCTACATTCACTATTTATAAAGACCTGTTGAGGCTCAATAGCAATCGAAAGGTTCATTTTTATGAAAGAGGTGGCTGATTTTATTTTCAGTTTTGATAACCCGCAAAGGCCTGGGCAATTGTTCTGAATTTTCACTAGATGACAACCTGTACATGTCCAGCTGCAAGGCAGTGATTTCTAGCCAAGTCTTGGCTGCCTTCATAGGCAGCCAAGACTTGTCAAGAAATCACTGCCCAGGTATTATGTCTATTGTGAGCAGGACCTTTTGAAGATGGCATGGTCAGGGCACATGCTCTGAGACTGCATACGCCTGAAATAGGGCTTTAAAGGTTAAGGAGTGTTTAGAACAAGTCACAAAACTACTGTAGATATGATTTGTTTCAGTAAAAGAATGTCAATGTTGAGCTCATTGGCAGTTTCATTTATGGTGCTGTGGTAGAATGATACAAGAACAACTTATTCTGTATTTTACTGATGTGAATTCCCCTTTGGTACTATCAGCAAATCACAGTCAAGTCAGGTAGTGAATACCGAATCCCCTTAAAACTATTAAAACCAATACTGAACTCAAAATCCCAATACTGCCCATCTAATAAGAGGCCTGGGCATTTCAAGTTATGCTGCAGGTGTGCTGCATGCCTATTACCCACCTAAAATTTTTTTCAGGATTGCAATTATTAGTATGCCTGTAAATCTACTTATTTATTTATTGAGGTTTAAGGTCATATATTTCTGCACTGTGGCTAATCATGACCATGATAGTTTTACGGGTGGAGGAAGCCGGAGTACCCGGAGAGAACTACTGAGCAACGGCGAGCAACTGTCAGCTCCCCAACATACTAACTCCACACCAGCAGGGTTAGCATTGGTTGAAGACAAGTGCACCATCGACGTGCAGTACGCCTTAATCCACAACGTCACCATGCTCCCATATGGGCAATGGGGGTGAAGTGTCTTGCCCAAGAACACAACGCGGTTGCCGCAGGTGGGATTCGAACCGAGGACCTCTCGGCTTGCAGCCTGCACCATGCCTGTAAATCAAGCATAATTGTCAACAGTGTTCAAAATCATTGGTTAACCCTTTGAACACTGGTGGTATCTTCCATGCAAGTTAAATGGCAGAAATTGGAAGAGTCCATATCCATTATTTGGGGGTAGAGCAATTAATATTTTCAACGTGCAGCCTTCAGGCTGCACATTGAAAATATTAATTGTTCTATCACACACGTTCACTAAGTGGCCATACTACTTAATGAAATTATGATGTATCATGTTCCTGGACCAGAAAAGTGGCCTCTCATATTGAAAGAGTTAAACAACCAAACTACACGGTCACATTCATCATTTAAATCAACTGCAAGATGAAAAACGAATGATACAAGTTTATAATCTTTGACAAAGATCTGGTATTTTTCACTTGACCGGTGTGTGAGACATATTAACTCTTGCACCTGTGGAGTATTTTCAAAATATTTTCCACCAAATATAGTCATAGCTGCTGTGAAGCAGCCATGACTAGATTTTATGAAAAATTCATCTAAGTTTAACTGAAGAAATCAGTAGTCAAAAAGTCCATTCAATTTACAGTAGACAGATTTTGTTAAATTTACTAAATTTATATCTATTTCAGTGCAAGGGATTTTGTGTCTTCGACAGGAATATCCACCAGCAGCATGCAAGGAGCTGAACAGTGTTTTTACTGAACTTACCTGGTGACCACCACCATTTTCTTCTACCACTGCATTCCATGATGTCACATCATAATTACAAAATCAGAATTTGTTGTTCCAAATCAGAAACTCAGTTGCTGCATTGGCACACATAGGCTAGCCCTTATCAGATATACAGGCTTCATTCGCGCAATTCAAGTTCAATTATGGTATAGATAGAGATCACAACTCGGGTAGAGTACATGGTACAGGAATCAACGACCCTTGGTGGAGTTTTTATGTATTTCATGCATGTCATTGGCACTCATGAAATATAGTAAAAACTCCACCCCAATTTGTTGATTCCAGTACCCTGTCCTCCATCCACCCCTGTTCTGTTCTGTCTCAAACCAAGATAAATAATAACTTACCTAAAATAGCACTTGAGTCCTTTTGACCAGGACCTTCCAGAACAGCCTTTTTAAGTATCATGTGACCTATGAACTTTGTTCCATCCGTAGATTTCTGCCATGTCACTGGATGCTAAAGAGATAACAGAAGCAACAAAATACATTAACCAATATTATAGAACACCGAAGTGAAGTAAAAATTTAAATAAAATAATTGTGGGTATGGCGTTGGGGGTGGGGGGGGGGGGGGGGGGGGGTTCGTGGGGGTGGGGGGGATGGGGGAATGAGAAAAGAGGTCTGTGATTCAAGAAAAACAATACAATGATGACTATTTATAGTTTTTTTTTCAAGAAACCTTCAACAAATGTCTGTCAGAATTTAACTCTTAAAAGCAGGGAAATCAGAATGAATTTATTGAACATGACATACCGCGAAAAACTTCAAGTAAAGCAGGTGCTTCTAGTCAAGTGTCATCTGCCTATTCAGGCAGACGACACTTAACGAGACGCACCTGCTCAGTGTTTAATTCTTCCCCAGCCCAATGATAGCTAAACTGTCACAGCCAGATTACCTGTCGTATTACATCACAGGCAAGAAAACTCGACTCCCAGCTTCTAAGAGTTAAGTGTATGCTACATTTCAACTAACCTTCAACAAGTTATGGTCAACATCTAAGGATATGTTGTGACTGTTAGGGGTTTTTAGCTTCCCAATTATTTTAGATTTTACAATGGTTAGTTTCCCTACCCTGTCCACTCCAAGGGGAAACAGTAGCTATGTTAGATGCTTCTTCCACTGACATGGTTTTTTTTGTCACTGTTTTTTTTTTCTAGGGAGAATTGATTCATGGATGTTTTCCTGTGTTCATATATTATCCAAAAAGGCCTAATTCTGACTTGGTTGAACTTTGTGGCCCACAAACAAGTACTGCAACATGAAGTCTCCCAGACCATAATCAAACTTTCCTTGCAGTGATTAATTTCTTGTCCAGTTTCACCAGAAATTCTCTAGACTTACAGGTAACTATTTGGATCAACTTGTGAAAGGGATAAAATACTCATTTTTTTCACCTCCATAGAGGAAAATAAACATGTCCTGGCTAAATGGAGGCCTTAAAATTTGTCCCCATTCACAGGATTTGATTTTGATTCACCTGATCTCCTGCTGTGAGAATCAATTTTCAGTTCTTAAATAATTTAGAATTGGAAAGTACCCTTCTCTTGTCACTGCTATCAGTAACCCTTATACCCTTGTCAGTGTCATCGGTACATTATCCCAAGTGAAAAAAAATGCCGCTCAGGATCACAGATCCAATGTCGAGTTGTGACCTTGACCTTTGACCAGGCGAGTCCAAGGTCAATAGGGTTCTTCCTCGCACCAAGGCCAACACACCTATGAAGTTTCATGACTCTAGGTTGAACCACTATCAAGTTCTCATCCGGAAACCAATTGTTGCGATATACTAGGTTCAAGGTCACTGTGACCTTGACCTTTGACCTGGTGAGTCCAACATCAATAGGGTTCTTCCTCGCACCAAGGCCAACACGCCTGTAAAGTTTCATGGCTCTAGGTTGAACCACTATCAAGTTATCATCCGGAAACCAATTGTTGCGATATACTATGTTCAAGGTCACTGTGACCTTGACCTTTGACCTGGTGAGTCCAAGATCAATAGGGTTCTTCCTCGCACCAAGGCCAACATACCTATGAAGTTTCATGACTCTAGGTTGAACCACTATCAAGTTATCATCCGGAAACCAATTGTTGCGATATACTATGTTCAAGGTCACTGTGACCTTGACCTTTGACCTTGTGAGTCCAAGATCAATAGAGTTCTTCCTCGCACCAAGGCCAACACACCTATAAAGTTTCATGACTCTAGGTTGAACCACTATCAAGTTATCATCCGGAAACCAATTGTTGCGATATACTATGTTCAAGGTCACTGTGACCTTGAGCTTTGACCTGGTGAGTCCAAGATCAATAGGGTTCTTTCTCGCACCAAGGCCAACACACCTATGAAGTTTCATGACTCTAGGTTGAACCACTATCAAGTTATCATCCGGAAACCAATTGTTGCGATATACTATGTTAAAGGTCACTGTGACCTTGACCTTTGACGTAGCGAGTCCAAAATCAATAGGGTTCTTCCCCTCACCAAGGCCAATCTACCTATGAAGTTTCATGAATGTGAGTTGAACCATTATCAAGTTATCATCCGGAAACCAATTGTTTAAGATTTACTATGTTCAAGGTCACTGTGACCTTGACCTTCGACGTAGCATGTCCAAAATCAATAGGGTTCTTCCTCCCACCAAGACCAACCTATGTATGAAGTTTAATGAATGTGAGTTGAACCACTATCAAGTTATCATCCGGAAACCAATTGTTTACGCCCGCCCGCCCGCCCCGCCCGCCATTCACCAAACTATAAGTCGAGTTTGACTTCGTCACAACTCGACTAAAAAGCAGTATATATTATGTTTGCTAAAGTTTAACCCTTACTCTTAACCCGCAGAGTATTTTTAAGATATTTTTCATCAAATCTAGTCATGGTTGCTGTGAAGCAACCATGACTTCATCTGATGAAAAATTAATGTAAATTTAACTCAAGAAATCACTGTTGAAAAAATCCATTCAATTTACGGGACCCAAATTGGATTAAATATGCCTAAATTATACATATTTTAGTGGCAAGAGAAATATAAATTTAGGTAGGTATAATAAGAAAGGAAATTTACTATAAAATTTATATTTCTTATCAACCTACCTTACAATTGTTTACTACAGGCTGAATAGAGAATAGGATGGAGGGAATCACATAACCAACCCACACATAACTCAATTGCACTGGAACCGTGGAAAGAGGAAGAGATCCCTAGGCCTATCAAACCATAGAATCACAAACATTAGTAAAAGACAATGAAAGATGAGGCGTATGATGAAGTGCGACACAGACAGAAAGGGCAGTAACAGCATGGAGCTGGAACTGACCCTGTAAAAAGCTGAATGGCTGGGATAGACAACAGCCTGAGCCAAAGAAAGAGGGTCCGTAGGACAAAGGTCCTCTGTCGGCTCCTGCAACTGTTGCAGATAAATGGAGAAGGTAGCATTTCCCCAGTAGGCTGCCAGTATAACATCCAACAACATGACAGAGTTAGTAAAAGCACCAAGAGGAAGACAATGCACACACCTCGTGGCAGAAAAAACAATTGGTAATACAATCACCAGTAGCTAGACGAGCGGAAGCTGCACGAATAGCAAGACAAATCCATCGAGAAATTGATGCAGGAGAGATCTGGCATGTGAGAAAACACATATCCATCCAGGATAAAGGCGCGAACGCCCCCCCCCCCCCCCCCCAAGCAGAGCAGCGCCCAAGAAAGTGTCCATCTGCAAAGTCCTAGGACATTTCAAGAAAAAGAGATGAACAAGCTTGGAGAGGCAAGGATGAGTATCGAAACAATGCGGTAAAACATATGAAAAAGGTTTCCGAAGCATGGACGTGTACCCATTGCTGGCGAACCCCAGAAACAAACATATACCAGAAACTCCACAATCGTTGTGATCGAAGAAGTGACAGAAGCAACAGAGTGATTGCACACCATTGACAGAAGAACCTTCGACTGAGCTACAGAGGCTCAACCAGTGGAGTGAGTGAGCAACTCCACTGTTTGTCTCTAAAAACCACGACGGAGGAGACAGGACCCGATAAAAGACATGCACGAAGGCACAATGAAGTGGGGTCAACTTGAAACCTCCTCAGGCGACTTTGGCAAAGACGTAGAGGGAGACATGCTGGAATTTACGCTAACAGAGGGCGGAGCAGATATCGTCTAGATATGCCGAAGTAGTCACCCTGGACTGTGTGCGATGGAAGGCTATCACATGCGACATCAGTCGGGTGAAGGCCCAAGGAGCCAGGTTGAGGCCGAAAGGCATGGCCATCAACTGGTAAACTTGCCCCAGAAAAGCAAACCTGAGATACTTCCATGGCACCCGATGAATCGAAACGTGAAAGTAAGCGTCTCGCAGGTCGATGCTGGAAGCAAAATCTCCCTGGTGAATGGAACGGCAGACCGACCTGAAAGTCTCCATGCCGAACTTGGGAGAAATAATGGACTGGTTCAGGATACTCAGATCGATAACCGGTCAGAGTTGGCCGTCCTTCTTCGGCACCAAGAACAGGCGGGAATAAAACCCCACTGACTGAATGTTCTTGACGACCTCGATCGCCCCCTTGGCCAGGAGACTGTCTATCTCCGTGGACAAAAGCTTCAGACGTAAAACGTCTGAGGGAACTGTGGTTGGAAGAGGCACTCTGGACAGAGTGGGGGTGCCTTCGGAAGGATATTCGCAGCCCAGACCGAACAACATCTAACACCCAAGGATCGGATGTGATGGTGGCCCAATGGTCTGCGAACTCTGCTGTCCTTCCTCCAACCTGGGACGAATCGAGGTGAGGACCTTCAGTTCGAGCCCCGATGAGGCCTGCGAGAGGAGAAACCACCTCCTCTACTAAATGAAGAATCCTGAGACTTCCCTCTAGCCTGTCGATGCTTACCCTTACCCCGTGAGTAAGAAGTAGAAGCGGTCGCAGAAGGATCAGCCCTTTGCTTCGCAGAGGAAGCAGAAGGGTACTTGTTAGGTTTTGAACGGTCCCTGCCTCCCCTAGAAGGCTGATCAAGCTGACAAAGCAGCAGCTGATCTTTGGAATGACGTAGGACGTTATCCAGGACCGTTGACACGCAACCAATGGAACAGTAACGGACCTACCAAAGAAGCAGATAGATAAGCAGTGCGCTGCCCCCAGGAAGGGATCAGCTTGTGTCCAGCACAGAGTCCCTTCGAACTAATTCCAGATTAGCCGTGTCACAGGCATACATGTGAGTAAGATGCCTGAGCGCCTTGGACAGTACACGCAAAGGAGCCTGTACATCGTCAAACCTATCTGGAAGCAGATAGGCAGCTAAGGCAGCTGAGGCAGCTAAGGCAGCGATGACGTGATCAGAGAGAGAAAGCATACCCAGCATTTCTCTCGATAAGCCCAACATGGACTCCAGAGTCGTCATAGGAATGACGGCAGACTTGGGCTTGGAAAGCCCGAGGGAATTGGAGTCCTGATCCAAAACCATCAAAGTCTGGCAGAATGACAGATTGGCGAAATCGTAGTAACGATAACGCACCGGAGGCAAAAAAGATGTCAACCATGGTGAAGAACGGAGCCTTCATAGCCTTGGAACTCAGCTTAGAGTCCAAAGCTGAAAATGCTTCAACCACCTGTACTGACTGGCACGATCGAAGACACCCAGAAGCAGGTTGCTCTACAGGCTGTAGACGTGCGACCGATGATCGCGGCCTGGCTGACACTGTTGGCTGGTTTGATGGTTTGAGATCCGGAAGGAACCCAAACACAAAGTCAAGAGCTGCCCCCAAGTCAGAAGACTGCTGGCTCTTGACATCAAGGATGTCTGACTCCTCCCCAGAGTCGAAAGACACATAGCCCAACGTGGGCCAACCAGCCAACGCCTCCCATGGTGTAGGCACACCAGGGGGATTAGAAAGCGGCCTGTTTCCAATCCCGGGAGGTGGCGCCATAGGGGGTGCCTGGAAACCACTCACTGCCTCACTGGAAGCAACAGGAAGGCTCTTGGACAGAACCTGAGTGAGTAAGGAGAGGGCCTCCCTAAGCTCACTGCCCGTACCGGCCAGTTCGACATGGGGACGAACCAGCAAAGTGGCTTCACACCTGACCCTCTTAACCAGCGAAGGGACACGATCCTCCAATACACCCAAAGCAAGGCGACAGGTGGCAGCCGAAACATCTGAGGGCAGACGTGTATAGGGGTACAACACACTGTGAGGATCAACATAGCAGGAAAGGAGAGTTGCCACGGACATCTGCTGGGCAGAAGGTCCAGGCTGCACAGAAGGCGTTGGTCCCACAAAACTGGCCATGTGACCAGAATGAGTGGACGGAAAATGCCAATGACAAAACTGTGGTACTCGAAGACGCAGAGACCACAGTAGAGGGTTTGGCCGGCAGCCACTTCGAACTTCGCCGAGTTGAAGTCAGGGAAGGCTGAGGCCGATACCCCATGTCTACACTACCAGACACTGCTGCACTGACCACTGCAGGTATAAAACTGCTGTGCTCAATGGCTGAGAGGACACAGCAGGGGGTTGTCGGCAGCCACTTCCGACTTCGCCGAGTTGAAGTCGGGGAAGGCTGAGGCCGATACCCCACAACCACACTACAGACAACCCTGCAGACCCTTGCAGGGAGACGCCAAGGCTGGCTAAAAACGGTGCCCGATGACGTTGTAGACGGAACAGCAGTAGCAGCAGATATGACGGGAGCTGTTAGAACTGGCAGAAAAAGGGAGAGAGCCACCTAGCTCGGCCTCCAAAGGAGGAGTCACAACCTTAGTGACAGCCTCAGATGTCGACTGGAGATAATCCCGGAACCTGGCATCTCTTCACCAGAAATCCAACAGCCCCCGCAGTATCCACAACGGTAAAAAAACCCTGCACATCCCCTGCAGATGGGGAATAACTCTCACCAGACAGTAGGCCCCGAAACGACAGCGTTCCACACTCACCGCAGGTGTGGGAGAAGCTGCACATCCCCCAACGAGGGGGAGTTACTCTCACCAGGCGTGGTCGAGTCGGGAGGCCCCAAAACAACAGCTTTCCCCACTCCCCACAGGTGTGGGAGGAGCTGCACATCCCCCACAGAGGGGGTATAACTCACACCAGACATGGTAGAGTCGGGAGGCCCCGAAACAACAGCACCCCCCCCCCCCCCACAGGTGCGGGAGGAGCTGCACCTCCCCCACAGAGGGGGTATAACTCACATCAGACGTGGTTGAGTCGGGAGGCCCGAAACGATAGCATTCCACACCCAACGTGGGTGCGGGAGGAACAGCCACTAGAATGCACCAAAGGTGAGGGCAAAAGGAACTGCCCTAAAGGAACTGAACTGGAAATAACAGAGGTGAGAGCAGTAGAAGAAAAAGGTGAACTCAACAGATACAGAAAGTAGAACACCCTCAACTATGAGAGAAGGTGGCAGAAAAAAAAAAACGGTGGGTACACAACAGAACCCAGACGGCCGACAAGGACCAAAAAAACCAGAAATTCAGCCCTCAACAGAGTGAAGAAATCCTGTCCAGACAGTCCCTCATTGACACCTAACTCCAATAACAATAAAAATTTATCAACCGAAAAATTTCATTGCCGAACCGCGTTGACACGATGTCGAAAAAAAAAACATTGGCGAAAACGGAATATATAATGAGAATGTGGTTGAAAATATTAACGAGAATATATAAAACACAGTCCTGTTATTATACGATCTTCACATCCATAATCCAGCCACAGGAAAACCATTATCGACGAGTTGAATTATCACTGTATCGTAATGCAAAGATGGCAACATGTCAACCATGTTGCACGGACAAAAGAAGAATGGTTTTGATGACTGCTTGCGCACTGGTTAACGCAAGTCGTGGAATTACACTAAGAGAAGAGCGTCCCTTACTGGGTGTGCACCGTACTGCACCGATGGCGCTCGACCCAGTTTTGGCTTATTTTTTTGTGGTGTTTTTACACCACTTTTCTTTCCCAAATCTCTTGGGAAAGATTAAAATAGAGAGTATTTTATCCGAGTAGGTTCTTCCACTGTAGTGCAAGTTTGTAGTAAACAATTGTAAGGTAGGTTGATAAGAAATCCTGTCCTGGACAGAAATATCTACCACTAGAATGCAAAGAGTTTAACCCTTTACCCAACGCAAACGATATCAAAAGTTTTTTAAATATCATTTTTATAATTTTTTCAAAAAATTTCAACAAAACCATATCATGGGACCCCTCATTGGAACAAGCTCTTTCCAAAGAGGGGTCACAAGATATGATTTTGTTGAAATGTTTTGAGAAAAAGTATTTTTTCAGCTATTGGATTTGCATATTATGTGGGCGGATGTGGCCGATTTCGTTGGGTAAAGGGTTAAGGACCTAGTTCAAATTTAGTGGGTTCCTTGTCTTAAATGTTCAAGGATATTGATGGTCATGCTGATGGAAGTTACAGTACCTTGGAAGTGGTTTCTAGTGAAGTTTTGGGTGCCTACAAGGGTCAGAGTGTTGAAGTTTTGGGTGCCTACAAGGGTCAGAGTGTTACCTTATTATGAGGCGGCAAAAAGTAAGAAGAATTCTTCAGGCCTTTAATGACACATCCCAAATCTATTACAAGAATCAAATTCACATTTTGCAGGAATCGATTCCGAATTTTGCATGAATATAAAGCACCAGACAGAAAATTTCTGTTTATGTCTTGTTCTTCACTGGCAAAGTTATTATTCAATTAATAGTGTTCGCCTATTCTAACATCTAGGTCTGACGAGCATTTTTTTAAAAGTTATCTATTCAACCACCGTGTGTACCAATAAATAACATTTTCCTTATAGTGAAATACTTGAGCACACAAACAAGAATACATCCTCAACAAGATGAGCAATTTCCATTCCATTCCACCAAATATGAATTCCACTCAACCTCATTGTTTCATAGCAAAGCACATATGCTTTCTGTAGATACAAAAAAAACTGATATGCAAAATAATTCTTTCCAGTAACATATGTGTACTGTATCATGCAGAGTACCAATTGTTATTTGTTTAATTAACCGGTAGACTGCTAAATTATTTTTTAACGGTGATTTATAACACACACATTTTTTTTTCAAAGATATTATGCCAGGAACAAAAAGGAGATTTATTTAGCAATATTTGGTTCATAAATGTTTTGTAACAATTTACTGGAGAGTGCCCCTTGGTGTTCTCTAATAAATTGTAATAAAAAACAATTTAATATAAACATGTGAAATTTCAGACAAAACAATCCCCTCGGGAACCCCGGGAAGTGAAGCAGTGCCTGTTCACAGCGGTAAACAGGCTCTGTTTTACTGGTAAAATAGGACCCAGTCACCAATGCTTGGGAGGTGCAAACCCTCTCTAAAATGGGCAACATGGCTTATTAATGCTCACCCCAGGTCTTGAGTTGATACTCATGTTGTGGTCATGATTAGCCATTGTGCAAAAATATGTGACCTTAAACACCAATAAATAATAAATAATAATATCAGACAAAACAAGAGCACGGCCAGGCATGGTTAAATACGCCCGTTAGCCATTTTGAATTGTACCAACCTTGGTTGAGATCAAATAATCCAAACTGGAGTTATTGGCCGGGAACCAAAAATGTTAATAGACAGCCGAATTCCAAGTCGAAAAAGGGTTGTAACTCATGCAAAAATAATTGGACGGAACCCCTAACTGAACTTTGTAATAAAAGCTGGGTAATACACAAACCAACTTTGGTTGAGATCAAATAATCCAAACTGAAATTATCGGTTAGAAACCCAAAATGTTAATAGACTGTCAAATTTGTTGAAAAAGGGCCATAACTCCTGTAAAAATAATTAGGCAGAACCCATATTCAAGGTTAGCCCTCCACATGGTCCTTTTGGCTGCTGCATGCTCTCTGTTTTATAACCAATGCAAACTTAAAACATGAGCACAGCCAGGTGTGGCTAAATATGCCCGTTCTAAGTCAAAAAAGGGATGTCACGCATGTATAAATAACTGGACAAAACCCATCTTCAAACTGATTCAGTATTATTAGCTGGAAAATATACATACCTACTTTGGTTGAGATCAAATGATCCAAACTAGAGTTATCGGTCGGAAACCAAAGATGTTGATAAGATGGTCGAATTCTAAGTCGATAAAGGGTTGTACCACCTGTAAAAATAATTGGACAGAACCCATATTCGAAGCTGGCCTATATTACTAGCTGACGAATACACATATCATCTTTGGTTGAGATCAAATAATCCAAAGTGGAGTTATCGGTCGGAAACCAAAAATGTTAAAAGATGGTCAAATTTTAAGTCAAAAAAGGGCTATAACTCATGTAAAAATAATTGGACAGAACCCATATTCGAACTTGGCCTGTATTACTAGCTGGGTAGTACACATACAAACTTTGGTATAGAACAAATAATCCAGACTGAAGTTTGCGGTCAGAAACCCATTGTTTATGGACAGACAGACTGACAGACCATTTACATTATACAACCGTTTTACAAACGGGCATATAATAAAATAAAGTTATCGTTTTGAAATGAAATGTGTCCACGGACAAAAGGACAGTCAGATGGATGGATGGATGCACAGACAGGTGGATGGGCGGAGGGCGAGACCATTCACATAATACGTCGCTTTTATCAAATGGGCATATAAACCAAATTTCTTTCCATTCGATCCATTATAATTGAAATTATTATCCGGAAACGAAAAAATTCTCATAAACAAAGGACCATAACTCCACTACAAATGAACTTTCAAAACCAGAAATGAAACTCATCCTTTATTTTGTTGTAATAAACCCACATACCAAATTTCTTTCCATTCCGTGTATTGTCCGGAATCGAGAACTTGGGCTAAATTCCCATAAACAAAGGGCCATAACTCTACAGCAAATGGGCCGTTAGAAATGGAAATCAAACCCATCCTGTATTTTGTTATACTAAATCCACAACTCAGCTCAAACCATTACAACTGAAGTTATCGTCTGGAAACGAAATGTGTCCACAGATGGACAGACAGACGGTGAGACGATTCACATAATGCGTCCCATTTTTTAAACGGGCATATAAAAAAAATGCAGTTTCCATGACTCTTGAGTCTGTTTGTGTCCATAAATTATAAGTTGTAAAAGGCATCAATAATTAGGCCATATCACCGGGGTGGGTGACATAAATTTGGGGGGCATGTGTCCCCTCAACCCCCACCCCACCCCTACACAACTGCATCTCTTTATAAGGAAGGCCTCCAGACTTCTTTGCTTTGTTGCCCCAACCTAAAACCATCCACCCCAACCAACCACCCCCATGCAAATTCTGGTTAAATCCTCCATGACTGATGATTTATTGCCTTGTGTTGTCCCCCTCGAAGTCTGAGATTTCTATTGAATAGTTCTCTTCAAACTCCTTAATACACCCAGTCACAGTATTTGAATTCCAAGTATTCTGGAACATTAGATGGCATCAGATGTTGGGGAAATTTACCAAACAGTTAAGATAACAAAGTTTTATTAAGTCTATCCTGTTCTTGATCTTTATGTTATACCTGATACACCACATTTCCAAATGATTTTTCCCGCAAAAACCTTATTAAAGCTGTTTCTCCTTAAAAGTTTCATTGATAAAGAATTTTAAGTTTATTTGAATGATTTTGGTAGATGCCTCTTCCTGTGGTGTTTATGTTGGTCCACAAATACTCGTAGTCACCTGTCTCTCCCTCACTAAGAGGTTTGCTGTTACATCTGGAATAGAGAAGTCCTCACCTTCAAGTATGTCCACTTTAACGACCCCTGGGTATAACTTTGATTTTGTTTTTATTTCATTCAAGTCTCTATCTCTTCCCATAACTCCCAACAGTAGCCATCATTTTCTTTAAACCCCCCCCCCCCCCCTTTGTTTTCTGACACTAGTACCATATCATCTGCAAAAAAATAGCCCTGGGATATTCATGTTCCCAAATCCTACTCCCTCAACACTATGCAGGAATTTCCTAAATCTGTGATGTACAGTGTGAAAAGAATTTGTGAAAGGATACATCCCTGCTTTGGGCCTACCTCCATGGGCACCTGTTACGTTACCCAGACTATGTTCACTTTGTACATCTTTAGTTTAAACAATATTTATTCAAGAAGTATAAATTTTATAGTAAATTTCCTTTCTTATTATACCTACCGAAATTGTTTACTGCAGGCTTGCACTACAGTGGAAGAACCTAACTCGGATAAAATACTTTCTATTTTAATTTTTCCCAAGATTTGGGAAAGAAAAGTGGTGTTCAAGTGCTATAACAAATTACATTGCTTTGTTAGGTTGTTGTTATTGTTGATAAAGTCTGGAGTGAATAAAAATATCAAATCTTTTGTGGGTAGTTAATTTTCTCATTGTTTATAACCAGGCTTGGATATCTTCCTCCCCCCCCCCCCCCCCCCACACACATTTCCAATTCCAACCAACCCTAACTCAGTGTTTATCCGAAACCAATTTTTTATGCCCCAAATCTATTTCTCTCACCATTTGATTATCAATTAATGTCAAATGTTTGACAAATTTTTTTTTATTTTGTCATGGTGGGGGGAAGATATCCAGGCCTGGATATCTTCCTCCTCCCCCCCCCCCACCTCCTATTCCAACCAACCCTAACTCAGTGTTTATCCAAACCATTTTTTCATGCCCCAAATCTATTTCTCTCACCATTTCATTATGAATTAATGTCAAATGTTTGACAAAAAAAATTTGTCATGGTGGTGGGGGGGGGGGGGGGGGGGGAGGGGGCGGATATCCAGACTTGGATATCTCCCCCACACCCACACCCACCCCACCACCAACTCCAACCAACCCTAACTTTGTGTTTATCTGAAACCAATTTTTTATGCCCCAAATCTATTTCTCTCACCATTTCATTATCAATTAATGTCTAATGTTTGACAAAAAAATCCAGGCCTGGATATCTTCCGAACCCTCCACCTCCCATTCCAACCAACCCTAACTCAGGCCTGGATATCTCCCCCCACCCCCAACTCTAACCAACCCTAACTTAGTGTTTATCCGAAACCAAATTTTGTCATGGTAGGGGGAAGATATCCAGGCCTGGATATCTTCCCCCCACCTCCCATTCCAACCAACCCAAAACAGTTACACTTCATGTCACATGACAATATGAACCAGAATAGTTGAGAAAATATTGAAATGACTTTTTTTCATGGGTTTTCAACTGGATGAGAGCAAGATATCCAGGTTGGACCTGAAAAAAAAAACAATATTCTGCCCCCAAAAATTTTTCTCGCCATTTCATCATCAAATAATGTTAAATTAATGAGAAAAAACAATTTTCATGGTGGGGGGGGGGGGGGGAGATATCCGGGGCAGGGGGGGGGAGATATACTAGGAAATCTTCCCATCCTAGGATATCTTCCCCTGCACGGGAAGATATCCAGGGGGAAAGATGACGTGTGACACCGGTACCAGTTCAAGTGCCTGACTACCACTCCATCAGTTAAAAAAGTTATACCAAACATTTATTCTGCTTTTACAGAATCAATAATGAGAAAATTTAAATAAAGCTAAAACCCAGAAGAATACCCATTACATTGAATACAAGTTGATTGAAATGATCAAACAGCAATTGTGAATACCCAACATGCATTGTGCATGGCATCATGTTATTACTTTTACCAATCCCATAAATAATTTGTTGATACAGCATGCTACAGTAGTACATATTATGTTTGTCTTGAAAGCTCTGTTTGTTCAAGCCAGGGTTTATTTTTCTATAATGTGTTGTGTAGGTGATGTGTGCAGGTGTTAATGAGAGTGATAATATTTTATTAATGATCACGTTTGTAATCTGTCAGAAAATTCAAATATTTTCTTTGCTTCTAAACTGGCAGAGTGCTAAATTATTTTTCAAAGGCAAGTTAATTGTAAGGTATGGATTTTTTTCAGAGATACCAAGTTGTAACCAGCGAGGGGCTACATAGCATTTATTTATTTATTTATTTATTTATTGGGGTTTAAGGTCAGTTTCAGTATCTATGGCTAGGGCTGCAGGCCTGAAAAAAAGCAGTCTGACATTTGCAGAATGAGGTCCTCAGAGGGAGAATTTGATGCTGCTATCCCATACAGTGGGCCAATTTATCCTCTAGGTACCTCTTTCTGTTTAGTTTTGAGACCCTGATTCAGACTGAGGTTCACAGAGGGTAAATTTAGTGATGCTACCCTGCTATGCAGGGTAGCATCACTAAATTCACCCTCTGGGGACCTCATTTTGCAGATGACAGTCTGCTTATTTTCTGGCTTGGCTGCATGGTATAGATACATACTGCGGGCACTCTCCCATAAATTGTAACAAGGCAAATCCCAACGGACAAAATAATATCACTTCAAGGATAATATGAAGCACAGCCACTGAATTTAATGCCTTTAACCCTTTGAAGCCTTGTGGTATCTTCCAAATTAGTTCAATGACAGCAACTGGAAGAGTCCATATTCATTATTTAGGGGTAGACCATATAAGACAGCACACTGAAAATATTGATTGGTCTACCACACTCAGAAATTCCTAACGAGTTTATCAAAAAAGGGGGAGAGGAACTCTTGGAAAGCCTAACTGCCCTATTCAATTTAGCCATAGAAAAACAAGAGGTCCCAAAGGAGTGGAGAGAAAAGTAAAGTGACATTTATTCACAAAAAGGGGGAAAAAGACGTCTTGGATAACTATCGAGGGATCTCTGTCAGCAGCAACATTGGAAAAGTCTTTTGTAAAGTCCTGTATGGGAGATTAGAGGAGGTGTTTGAAGAGAAGGGTTTTTTGGGAGAAATCCAGAATGGCTTCAGGAAGGGAAGGAGAGTCATTGACCATCTTTTCACGCTATCCCAAATGATAGAATCCGCGAAAGCAAAAAAGAAAAAGATGTTTATGGCCTTTTTGGATGTTAAAAAGGCATACGATAGAGTATGGAGGGAGGGTATGTGGCACAAGCTGAAGGCTCTGGGCTTGGGGGGGCCAGGTTGTTGGGATTATGAAAGCATTATATAAAGATGTATAGAGTGAACTTAGCCTGGGAAACATTACAACAAAACGTGTGCCAATGGAGATAGGCCTAAAACAGGGGTGTATCCTTTCGCCAATTCTTTTTGCATTGTACATCAAAGGTTTAGGAGATGAACTCCTGCATAGCGACGAGGGGGTTGCAGTTGGTGACTTGAAGATCCCAGGGCTATTTTTTGCAGACGATATGGTGCTAGTGTCAGAAAGCAAACAGGGGCTAGCGAAGATGCTGGGAATTGTTGGGAAATATGGGAGCAAATGGAGACTTGAACTTAATGAAAGCAAGAGCAAAGTTATACCCGTGGGCCGCAAAGTGGACCCCACTCGAAGGTGGAGAGTGGGGGAGTTCTGCATTCCGAAAGGTAGCAGTAGACTTCTTAGTGTAGGAGAGACTAGTGACTATGAGTACCTGAGGGTAAATATAAACATCACAGGAAGAGGCATCTACTGAAACCACACAAATAAATTGATTCTCAAGGGGAAGCGAATCCTTAACCAAATGAAACTTATAGGGAGAAACAGTTTCAATAAGGTTTTCGTGGGGAAAACCATTTGGGAAATGGTGGGTCTGCCAAGTATAACATATGGTACGAAAGTTGTACCCCTAAACCAGACAGTTGTTAAGAGCTTGGAAATCCTGCAGAACGATGCAGGCCGATGGATAAAAGGCTCTAGTAATGCCGCAGTGCTAGAAGCAATCAGGGGTGAACTTGGGTGGATGAGGATCAAGGACAGGACAGACCTATTGAAACTCGGTTATCTTAAATTTTTGATAAATCTCCCCAATAGCCGATGGTGTAAAGTAATGTTCCTGAGAACTTTCAACTCAAATATCAAGACTGGGTGGATGGTCCAAGTGAGGGAGCTAGTAGAAAACTACTCATTGGAGATCTCGGACCTTGACGTTAGGGCAAACCGGGGTAAAAAGATCGTCAGAGAAAGGGTCATGGAGGATTGTAACCGTAATTGGCGAGAGGGGGTCAAATCAAAGAGATCTTTGGGTGGCCTGCGTGATCAAGAGAAGTCTGGTTTTGAAGAGTACCTTGATGGCACCTTTGGGAAGTCACTGTTGTTCAAGCTGAGGTCGCAGTCCCTGGAGCTGAGGGGAAAAATTGGGAAAAACAGTGAAAAGAAGTGCCAGATGTGTAACTTGGGCGCGGTGGAGACCCTGGAACACTTTCTTCTAGAATGCCCATCATACCAGTCTAAAAGAACAAGATTCACGGGGAGTATAATGGGGAAGTGGAATGGGAGAATGAAGGACATGTGATTAGGGGTGACTCAAAGGAGAGGGTTAATGTGCTAATCGGAGAGATTGGGAAGAATGAGGCAAGGGATGTCATCAAGCAGTTCGTCTCCGAGTGTTGGGAGGAGAGAAGAAGTGCAGGAATAGGGAGGCAGTTGGTAGAACATGGGTAACCAAGGCCTTCTCAAACAAGAACCGCGACAAATCAGCGGCCAGCCGAAGTGTTATTATTACTTAGCATCCATCCTATTTAATGAAATTATGACATATCTATTTATTTATTTCTTGGTGTTTAAGGCCACAAATTTCTGCACAATGGCTAACCATGACCGTGACACTTTTACGGGTTGAGGAAACCGGATTACCCGGAGAGAACCAGCGAGCAACGGCGAGCAACTGTCAGCTCCCCAACATACCAACTCCACACGAGCAGGGTTAGCATTGGTTGAAGACAGGTGCACCATCGACGTGCAGTACACATTAGTACACATCGTCACTGTGCCCCTACGTGGGCAATGGGGGTGAAGTGTCTTGCCTGAGGACACAATGCAGGTGGGATTCGAACCGAGGACCTCTTGGCTTGCAGCCTGCACCTCTGCCACCGCACCCCCTAAGACGTATCATGTTTCTGGCCAGAAAAATGGCCGCTATGTTTCGAAGGGTTAAGTTGCACTAGCTGCACTTCAGAATAAAGCCAAAATATGGGCTTCCAGCACTCTACCAGTTAATTAAAAACATTTCTCTAGCAAAGTGATATTGTATATGAAATATATCTCCACTCATAATTCAATCTTTTACCAAACTCAATTTTTTTTTTAACCATCCAGAGTTATTCACATAAAGGGGGCACGGTGGCTCAGTAGGTAGAGGTGCAGGTTGCAAGCCGAGAGGTCCTCGGTTCGAATCTCACCTGTGGCAACCGCGTTGTGTCCTTGGGCAAGACACTTCACCCCCATTGCCTACGTGGAGGCACGGTGACGTTGTGTACTAAGGCATACTGCACGTCGATGGTGCACCTGTCTTCAACCAATGCTAACCCTGCTTGTGTGGAGTTAGTATGTTGGGGAGCTGACAGTTGAATATATTTCATCAAATCTTGTCATGACAAAAATATTCAAAGGGTAGACATTTAACAGTCATCTGAAATATTTAACCTTTTATCTTATACAAAAAGAAGACATGCCAAAACATTTCATAGATACAGTGGAGCCCACTTAATTGGATATCTCTTAATTGTATATCCCTGTTAATTGAATATAATTTTCAAACACAAAACCATTTACCATACCTTCAGTACAAATCTGATCTGTTAATTGCATATGGGTTGAAGAGTAAACTCCTGTTAATTGTATATAAATTTTTGTAATGTCTAAAAAATTGCTGTGACACACACCAAATTTCCCTTATTTATCAACCTTTTTGGCCTCATACATCCAATACAGACATTTATTCTATTATATCTTGTTTGACAGAGCTCTATGAGCTCTGTCAAACAAGATATAATAGAATAATTGCTCAGTTTACCTCCAGAACACAGGAAACTGACCAAATCCCTGTTAATTATATACTCCTGTTAAATGAATAATTTTCACTGGCAAAATGTATATTCAATTAAGAGGATTCTACTGTAGTAAAAGACCATTCATTTTTTTGCTTCATAAACACATCTTTTACCCCTCATTGGAACAAACTCATTGAATTCATTTCAGTCAGGAGACACAAGCTATGTTTATGAGGCAAACATTAAAGAAAATTATAAAATTTGAATGCTATTTTAAATATGTGAATTATTTATTTATTTATTAGTGTTTTAAGGTCACATATTTCTGCATAATGGCTAATCATGACCGCGACAGTTTTACGGGTGGAGGAAGCCAGAGTACCCGGAAAGAACCACCGAGCAACGGTGAGCAACTTTCAGCTCCCAAACATACTAACTCCAAACAAGCAGGGTTAGCATTAATTGAAGGCAAGTGCACCATCGATGTGCAGTATGCCTTAGTACACGCCACCTTGCCCCCACATGGGCTATGGGGGTGAAATGTCTTACCCAAAGACACAACGTGGTTGCCGCAGGTAGGAATTGAACCGAGGACCTCTCAGCTTGCAGCCTGCACCTCTACCTACTGAGCCACCATGTCCCACCATTATGAATGAAAACTTACTACAGCTGTAATTTTTGGATTACGATGCATAGTTTGACTAATTGTATTAAAAATCTTGATGTTTTCAATGTGAATTAAATACTTATTGATTGGAAAATCTATAACTGGAGCACAAAAGAATATCTGTACATCCTTGTGAATAAATGTGCATCACATTGTATCAACAGTTGTCTGGATGCAAACTCCATGAAAAGTGGGAAAACATAAAGCCCATAACAGCATCAAATTCCAAACAGAATTAGACTGGTGACCTGAGAGCCTGTTAACAGTACTTTGGATTTGGATCTCCTTTGGTATGCTGATAGATCCGCATGGGGGAACGGATATGCACAAGGAATGGGTTCCGTCCAATATTTTGTCACAGAATTACGGTCCTTTTTCACTCTTTTGACTTAAATATTTTTCTGTCCCACAATATCTTTAAGGCTGCTTCAAACATGCCTACGTTTCTGGAGAATGTACAATATTTCCTAACACTCAAAAACACAATTCGGTAAAGAAATTTGAGAGCTAAGAATTTAATTCTTTATTATCTTGCTTGACAAGGCTGGCAAGGGCTGTCAAGTAAGATATAAAAATTTAAATTCTTATTTTATCATCAGAAAACAGGTAATTAAAAAATCATGAATAATAGCATATCTCAAGTGTTTTGAATATTTTTGGCTCATATCATATTGTTATCATGATTATTATTACTATTATATTATTGTTCAATTAACCCTCTGCACACTGATGTCAAAATATCAAAATTTTAAGCTGTACATTTTTCCCACAACTAGAAATCTAACCAATTCAATCTTAACTCATTTAAAGGCGTTCAAGGTCCCATTTAGCATCTATGGCTATAATCATGCAACACAAGCATAAAATCAGGTTTAGGCCCCACACAGTAGATCTTCTCTTTCTCAGGACATTTTTTGGCAAAACTGCAAGTGGGCGAGCAATTTTTATTTTATTTTTCTAATTATTTCTTTGCCATCAGAAGTTCATGTTCTTGGTTTATTTCATGTTCTAGGCCTCATAACCTACAGAATAGTATGGGTTGTGGTGTATTTCATCCCTTGAGTGCAAAAAGGATTTGCAATGCTAAAGCATTGCAAAGCCTTGTTGCACTCAAGGGACAAAGTTATCAATTTTATTAACTTGGGTAAAATATCAGACATAAACAATTTAGTTTTTAATTTTATACATCAGTTTGTAAAAGTGGTTGTATTATGTAAATGATCTGTCTGTCTGTCTGATGATCTGTCTGTTCAACAATTGGTTTCCGACCGATAGCTCCAGTCTGAATTATTTGATTTCAACCAAAGTTGGTATGTGTTTTCTGCAGCTAGGAATACAGGCCAAGTCCAAATATGGGTTCTGTCCATTTATTTTTACATGAGTTATGGCACTTTTTTGACTTAGAATTTGACCTTCTTTTAACATTTTTGGTTTCCGACCGACAACTCCACTTTGGATTATTTTATTATTTATTTATTATTCGTTACTGGTGTTTAAGGTCACATACTTATGCACAATGGCTAATCATGACCGTGACAGTTTTACGGGTGGAGGAAGCCGGCGTACCCGGAGAGAACCACCAAGCATCGACAAGCAACTATCATCTCCCCAACATTCTAACTCTGTTCAAGCTCAGCTCAAGCAGGGTTACAGTGGTTGAAGACATGTGTACCATCGACGTGCAGTACGCCTTAGTACACAGCATCATCGTGGCCCCATGTAGGCAACCGGGATAAAGTGCCTTGCCCAAGGACACAACGCGGGGATCGAACTCGGGACCTCTAGCATAGAAGTCCAACAGTCTACCACTGAGCCATCGCGCTCCCGATTATTTTATCTCAACCAAAGATGATACGTGTAATTGTCAACTAGTAATATAGGCCAAGTTCGAATATGGGTTCCGTCCAATTATTTTTACAGGTGTTATGACCCTTTTTTCGACTTAGAATTTGACCTTCTATTAACATTTTTGGTTTCCAACCGCTAACTCTACTTTGGATTATTTGATCTCAACCACGGTTGGTATGTGTATTACCCAGCTAGTAATACAGACCAAGTTCAAATATGGGTTCCGTCCAATTATTTTTACACGAGTTACGGCCCTTTTTTAATTAGAATTCAACCATCTTAACAACATTTTTGTTTTCCGACCGATAACTCTAGTTTGGATAATTTGATCTCAACCAAAGTTGGAATGTGTATTTTCCAGCTAATAATACTGAACCAGTTTGAATATGGGTTTCGTCCAATTATTTATGCATGCGTGGCATCCCTTTTTTTGACTTAGAATGGGCATATTTAGCCACACCTGGCTGTGCTCTTGTTTTTTTTAAGTTTGCATTGGTTATAAAAAAGAGAGCATGCAGCAGCCAAAAGGACCATGTGGTGGATCTGAGAAACAGATTTTTAATTTTTTTAGGCCTCAGCCAATCAATTATACTTATGTTGCCCATGTTTTAGGACATCCACCCTAGGCATTAGTTTGTGGGTCTTAATTCAATAGTAAAGCAGAACTTGTTTACCGCAGTAAACAATCACTGCTGGACTTCCCGGCAGTTCTCCATGGGAAAATTAAGTGTATGAATGCATATGAACATACTGGATCCCCACATACCAAATCACCAAAAGAATGATTCACCCAATTCAGAATAAGTTACAGAACTTCAACAGTTGATGTAAACATTTAACCCTTTACCTAACGAATCGGCAACACCCGCCCACGTAATATACAAATTCAGCAGTTAATAAAATATTATTTTTCAAAAAGTTTCAACGAAACCATATCATGTGACCCCTCAGTGGAACGAGCTCATAGAGCTCGTTCCAGTGAGGTGTCACATGATATGGTTTTGTTGAAATTTTTTTAATTGTCTTTATAAATGATATTTAAAATAATAAATTCTGATAACGTATGTGCTGGATAAAGGGTAAAACTGCATGACATACTGATCATCTTTACTGGAATATAAACTGACATGAGAAAATCCGTATACCGAAAAGAATAGAAAGAAAAAAAATTAAATCTGGCCAATAAAATTTATCAATGAAGCATCTTTCTTGTGTTACATTCAAAACATCTCATTTACAGGACAGAGCAGCTTTACAACAGTAAGGAAGTACTGCCTGCATTCCTGCATTCCACAGTTTTTCAAAAAATGGTGACTAAAAATTCATAAAAATTTTATAGTTTTAAAAAGGAAAAATGATAATCAACATGCAAATAAGATTAATAAAACAGCAATAGCGATTATAGAAATAAGCCATCAACAAACAAAAAGCAATACATTCAAGCAAAACCTGCAGACAGCAAAGCTATATAAATATGAAATGCAGAATATGCAAGAAATTTCAGACAAGGTAAAACATACACCACAAACCAAGAAGAAATATAATTTTCAATTTACAAATTTTGATTAAAAAAATTGAGTTGGGCTGTGTTATTGAAGAAAAAACGTCTTTAATATTGATTAATTTAAGGTTTCCAATCTCTGTAAACTGCAAGATAGATTTAGTAAACTTATTTGAAGTTCAATACAAGTATTAGTGTTGGTGTAAAACCTACATGTTGAATATTGAATGATGACCTAACTTTCAAATCATGTTTCGCTGATAAAAGTTGCATCTATGGCTGTACAGTAGAGCCTACTCAATTGGATATCTCTTAACTGAATAACCTTGTTAACTGAATATAATTTCTCAACACAAAACCATTTACCATACCCACAGAACAAATCTGACCTGTTAATTGAATGTAGGTTATAGAGTAAACTACAGTTAATTGAAAGTAGGTTATAGAGTAAACTATGGTTAACCCTTTACCCAACATAACGGCCAAATCCAGCCAGCGGTATTCTCAAAAAGCGACATTTAATTTTCATTATGTTTTCATTTTTTGTCTCAAAAACATAGGTTATGACCCCTCAATGGAACGAGCTCATCAAGCTCATTCCAATGAAGAGGTCACATCCTATGTTTCTGAGACAAAAAATTTTATTCAAGAATTTCTTTTGCAAGTGTCGTCTGCTTTTCATGTTAGGTAAAGGGTTAATTGAATAAAAAATCTTGTAACCTGTCGTAAAATTACCTACTCTCCCCAGTTTTCCTCTGTTTTGTAGACACATTTGGCCTCAGTACATCCAGTACAGGCCTTTAATCTATTATATCCTGTTTGACAGAGCTCAGGGAGCTCTGTCAAACAAGATATAATAGAATAAATGTTAAGTTTATCTCTGGAATACAGGAAAGTGACTCAATCCCTGTTGATTGAATATTCCTGTTAATTGGATACTTTCCATTGGCAAAGTGGCTATTCAATTAACAGGGAGCCTACTTTCTAGAAATTCCATCACAGGTGTTGGTTGCTGGTTCCTATTTTACCTTTAAATCAAAACTTTTCCTCACAGGAAACATGCACTGCTGCACTTCCCAGGATTCCATGGGGAAATAATTTGCTTTCAAAATTTAGTAAAGAATCACTTTATAAACAGATAAAAAGAAATAATTTATTTAGTTATTGGTGTTTACGGTCACATATTTATGCACAATGGCTAATCATGACCACAACATGGATATGAAGTCAAGTCCAGCCAATTATTTATGCCCATGTTGCCCATTTTAAAGGACTTCCACACCAGGGATCGCGTCTTATTTTACCAGTAAAACAGAGCTTGTTTTCTACAGTAAACAAGCATTGCTTTGCTTCCCGGAGTTCTCACAGGGAAAAGAAATAATAATAATTGTTACGGAAATACTTATTTATAAATAAGAAGCCAGATTTGCAGCCCAGGTGTTGGCTACAAGGTCTATATTTACTTGTGTAGTAAACCTCATGTGGCTGATTAACAAAATATTTTGAGTAACTGTTTAGTTACAGGGGTTTACAGTTACTTTAAGCCTCTAAGGCTGCTATATTATGTCCACAACACAATTCTAAAGTCAAGTGTAGTCATTCGTTTATAATTATATCCCCCACTCTAGAGTACTTGCAGCAGGGCTTATAGTTCATCTCAATTAGGGAGAATCTGTTTGGATTCTCCCGAAAATGGATGCAAGAAACCCTACCTTCTAGGAGTGTCCCAGGATCTCATGAGGCTACTATATAGCATTCCAAAATTCAAACATGGAATGTTTTTTTATGTTTCGCCGACATGCCGTATTTTGCAGTCAAGAGATGAATCATATATCAACTTTGACAATTGTGTCTCCCTTTTGATTTAAACTTACACCGAATATTGCATACTTTCTGATAAATTTTGAATTGTTCCTCCAAGATTCTGGGTTTGATGAGTTGGTCTCTTGTCAAAGTTTCACCAGGATCAATTTTCCTCTTTTATTGTTCTAAGGGCCATTAACCCTTTACCCAACGAATCGCCCGCATCCGCCCGTGTAATATGCAAATTCAGCATTTGAAAAAATATTATTTTTTTTTAAATTTCAACAAAACCATATCATGTGACCCCCTCGTTGGAACGACCTCGTTCCAGTGAGGGGTCACATGATATGGTTTTGTTGAAATTTTTTGAAAAATTAAAAAAAATGATATTTAAAATAATAAATTTTGATATCGTCTGCGTTGGGTAAAGGGTTAATAGAGGAGTCAGATGATGAGCTGTAAAATGTGGCTACACTGCCATCTGACAACCATACATTACTAGACGAAGTTGATGGTATTACGCTGACCATAACCTTTGAAAATGGTGAAGTAACTAATGGTGTCAGAGCCTGATATCAGTTCTAGCATTGTTTAACCCTTTACCCAACGAAACGCCCGCATCCGCCCACGTAGTATGCAAATTCAGCAGCTGAAAAAAAAAAATTTCGAAAAATTTCAACAAAACCATATCATGTGACACCTCTTTGGAACGAGCTCATTGAGCTCGTTCCAAAGAGGGATCACATGATATGGTTTTGTTGAAATTTTTTTTAAAAATTTAAAAAATAATATTTAATATAATAAATTTTGAAATCGTCAGCGTTGGGTGAAGGGTTAACCTTTAGGTCCCCAGACAGCCACAAACTGCCTCTTTTATATTACATTGAAAAAGTTGCCCCATGTGTATTCTTCCTCAAGAACTCTTCTGGTAGGCTGTAATTATCTTGATATTGTTTTTATATCATTGTTGGTTTCCGTCATAGGCAGCCAACAATGATGTAGAAACACTGTTATGTCATCGGCAGCTGTGTACAAGTAGATATGATATTTATTAACATAAAATTAATCTGAGGATTTAAGGGTTAAGGAGCGACCCACTTTTGTGTACTGTCTGTAAGTGTTGCAAACTGGCAGCTATTTTTTACCTGTTTAGTATTAAATGAAACAGACAAAACTACAGGAAGAAAGAGAGAACTAATATAAAAGAATAACCCTTTTATACCTTTAACACATTCTATAAGCCAGGTAAGGGAACTAGAAAGTGAATGCACAAATGTGTGACAGCTGAAAAGTCATTCTCTGAATATCAAACACTGCCTTACAATTATCTGCATCAAACTGATAACCAATACAATAGACAAATTTGGCTAGTTCTAAAGATAGAGATGCAAATCAAATGCTTTTGGGGATAACCTCTGTCATAATCACATTCTTTTAGTATAATAGTAGTGGAGTCATTATACACAGATAAGAGCCGAAACAAGAAAAATAGAAAATCTTTACTTAAGAATATATTAACAGTAATTATGAATTCCAGTTTTCTATTACAAGCCTTTCAAAAAAATTCCTGAAATATTCTAAGAAAAAAAGGAAGAACAGTCATAAAGTTGGGTACCCTAAAGTTATTCTCAGCTTGTTGACAATGATTTGTTACCTTACATTGTCATTAATGGTTCTGTTTTCTGTTTATTATGTTTTACAACACTTTCCAAGATCAGGCTTGATCCTTTGACCTTGAAAGCCCACATTTTTCAAGAATGGGATCATTATTGGTCCAAATTTCAGAAAAAAAATGGATTGCAGGAATTTATGTGGTTGACTAATCCATATTTTCAACTTGCAGCTCTAAGGCTGCAAATTGGAAATGTTAATTTATCTACCCTCAAAAATACCAACATACCAATAGGGTTCAAAATGCTGTTAAATCATGGACCAGATTCAAACTCACAAATCTTGACTGCAAGTCTAGCAAGTCTGGCACAATTTTTGAAATGAAAAACAACTGCTACAGCACAGTATCATGGACAGAACATTTTTGTCATTGTACTGAAACATGTTTTCCTGGTTACTTGGATGTCTTGACCCCTCCCCTCAATTGATGATACTTGTAACATTGGTAACAAATTTTAACGCTGTGCAAGTCACTTATACTTCTACTAACCATTTTGGGGGAATTCCACCTCAGGCACTGGTTACTGGATCTTATTTCACCAATAAAGCAAAACACTGGTCTACTGAGGCACTTACCATGGTAAGTGGCTAGTTTTGAGAGTTGCTGACATACTAACAAATCAGTAAGTACAATCCTTACATTGATGCAGTGTGCAAAATTTCAAAAATGACTCCAAATGATTGACCGTTCCGTGGTTTGGAGAGGACTAACCGAACACTCGGCTATGTAAAAATTCTTGGAAAACTGTTTTTTTATCATTAACAAGTATTCATATATTGCATGTGATCGAAAGAAATATGGACTCTCAAGGCAAAAGTCTAAAAATCTATCTTGACACAAGAAAGGCTGGTTAACTGGTAGAGTGCTGAAAGCCCATATTTGGAGTTTAATCTGAACTGCAGGTACCTAAAGTTGAAGACTTCATATTCTGTGGATGTCCTTATTATCTTGGAAGTAAAATTACTTCATCTCCATCGATTTGCATTGTTACAAATTATGGGAGAGTGCCTGTTGGCACTCTCCCATAAATTGTAACAAGAGACAAAAATGTGTGAACAAATCTTGAGTCTGAGAAAAAATTTAGCACTCTACCAGTTAAGTGACTCAGACTTTACCATTCAAGATGCAACTTTGGCTAACTGGTAATCCATTTGCGTAGATTTAAATTTGCTTCACCACCACACAAATGAAATGAGCATTCTCATCAAATTTTGCACACTGTTGATGGTTTAAGTAGATAATGACCATGTTGTAGTTGATATCGCAGCAATAAAACCAGTAAACTGCGCTCCCAAGTCACTGCAGTCATAAGGCTCATCATAAAAAAACTGAAGCTTTTTCAAGTCCAATGATTTATTTATTTATTTATTTATTTATTTATTTATTTATTTATTTATTTATTTATTTATTTACTGGTGTTTATAGTCACTATTAGCATATATGGCAAAAAATGACTACAACATAGTACTATGAAGTCAAGTTTTTTCAATCATTTATACTTAAGCTGCCCATTCAAATGACTCCACCCCAGGCATTGGATACCAGGTCTTACATTACCAATTAAGCAGAACTTGCTTACCACAGCACACAAGCAGTGCTCCACTTGATGGGGTTCTCACATGGAAAAGTCCAACAAGAGATTGCATCAAAGGTGCTGGCATACATCTACAGGTGTTAAGTCGGAGCTGTGACTGGATGGACACAATAAAAAATTATTATTAACATAAACCCAAAAGACTCCACCACCAACCCCAAGAGCTATTTTTTGTTTGCATTACTATTATTATTTACTGGTGTTTAAGGTCACATAATTTTACACAATGGCTAATCATGACCACAACATGAGTATCAATTCAAGACCAGGGGTGAGCGTTAATAAGCCATGTTGCCCATTTTAGAGAGGGTTTGCACCTCCCAAGCATTGGTGACTGGGTCCTATTCTACCAGTAAAACAGAGCCTGTTTACCGCAGTGAACAGGTTTTGTTTGCATAAAATCACTCAAAATCCTTCAAAACTCATTTTACCCTGCCCACCTCATGTGCTAATTTTTTTTCTTCTAATTTTTACCCAAAAATAACTCAATGGAAAGGGAGCGAAACTCACGATTGGAAGGTGCAGACAAAATAAATTGATACATGTCTGAAAAAACGTCATACTGCACATGCATGTAAGATTTCAGATCGGACCACTGTCAGCTGAGTTATGAAAAATGGCATAACTCATAAGAGAAATGCGCAGACAACACAACTTGATGTGAGTCTGAAAGGGCATGTCACACTGGATATCTATATAAGATTTCATCAAGATCAGTCCACCATCAGCAGAGTTATGAATTAATACAGACAAAAAAATGTCTATTTCTCAAAAGAAAAAAGGGAAATAACTCAGGAGTGGAATGCATAGACAACACAATGTGATATGTGTCTGAAAGAACAAAGTCATACTGAAGATCAGATTTCATTAGGATCTGACCACTATTAGTCAAGTTATGAACTTGTATGTACAAAAAATGTTTGCTTCACTACATGTAACTGATCAGCTGAGTTATGAACTTGTATGAACAAAAAACGCCTATTTTTCAATGAAAGGGCATAAATCATACTGAACATGTGCAAGGATTATTCTGCTCTCTTTGGGAAAGTGTCCAAGGTCCATGCCATTGGAAAAATTTGCGTCATGTGGGCTTCAATTTTGGAGGGGAAAAAAACATACAAAGACTAAGAAATTTTACAACTGAACTGAACAGAGAATACTAAGACCGATACCTAAGCAACTACATGTGTACTACAATAAGTTTTGTTACAAACCATCACATGCAATCATGTACACACAGACTCTGTAGTCTCTATAAAATTATTTTCATACTACTACAGATTTTGTCATTTGCCTCTGAATTTAGGGACTTTGTTAGGCAAGCAATTAAAATTTAATGTATAACTGGTGTCCTAAACTTGGTGCAATGGTTTTCTGAGGCCTTATGATTACCCGATTCAGGGCACCAGTAGTGCATTAAAGTTTTGTTTGAGTGAGATTGGTAAATTTGGGGTTAAGAATTAGGAAAAATCATGCCCAAATGTCATTGGGAATGGGTGCCATAAAAGGCCTCTGTGGATACCCAAAATTATCCCTGATGCATATTTATTTATTAGGGTTTAATGACACCTTAACAGTCAAGGTCATACCATGTCGGTGACAGTTTTACGGGTGGAGGAAGCTGGAGTACCTGGACAGAACCACTGAGCAACGACAAGCAGCTGCCAGCTCCCCAACATCGTAACTCCACACTGCAGCACAGGAAGGGTTAGATTGGTTGAAGACATGCGCACAATCGACGTGCAGTGTGCCTTAGTACACGGCATCATTGTGCCCCCATGTGGACAATCGCGGTTAAGTGCCTTGCCCAAAGACATAACACGGAAGTCCGAATCGATCGCTCAGGCGGTCACCCATCCAAGGACTAACCAGGCTCGACGTTGCTTAACTTCGGTGATCTGATGAGAACAGGTTACAAAAACGCCATCATGCCCCCTCCTTGATGAGTATACTTCATCAAGATCGTTCCACTTTCAGTGGAGTTATGAACTTGTATGGACAACAAATTGTCTACTTCTCAATGGAAAGAGGGGCATAACTGATAAGGACAGCATAACTTGATATGTGTCTGAAAGGGCATGTCATACTGGACATATATGTAAGAATTCATCAAGACAGGACCACTATCAGTTGAGTTATGAAATCATAAGACCAAAAATGTACATTTCTCAATGGAAAAATGTGCATAACTCATGAGCGGAATGTGCAGACAAAATAACTTCATATGCTCCTGAAAGGGTGTGTCATACTGGACATCCATGTTAAGTTTGATCAAGGTCAGACCACTATTAGCTCAGTTATGAACATGTACGGACAAAAAATATCTATTTTTCAAAGAAAAAAAGGGGCATAACTCATAATTAGAATATGCAGACAGCATAACTTGATTTGTGTCTGAAAGGGCATGTCATACTGGACATCTATGTAAGTTTGTTTCATCAAGGTCAGACCACAATTAGCTGAGCTATGGACTCGTACGGACAAAAAATGTCTATTTCTCAAAGAAAACAAGGGTAGTAACTCCTAAGTGGAATGCACAGACAACATAACTTGATATGTGTCTTTAAGGGCATGTCATACTGGATAATGGATATACAGGTAGATTTCATTAAGATCAGACCACTATCAGCTTTGTTGTGAACTTATACAGATTTGTATGGAGGGAGGGACAGATTGGCATACGGATGTATGGCACTACAGACAGATAGATGCGATCCAGTATACCACGCTTTTAAAAAAGAGGGACTCTAATACACTGGAGCCCACTTAATTGGATATCTCTTAATTGTATATCGCTGTTAATTGAATATAATTTTCAAACACAAAACCATTTACCATACCTTTAGTACAAATTTGATCTGTTAATTGCATATGGGTTGCAGAGTAAACTCCTGTTAATTGTATATAAATTTTGTAATATGTCGAAAAATTTACTGTGACACGCACCAAATTCCCCTTATTTATCAACCTTTTTGACCTTACTGCATCCAATACAGGCATTTATTCTATTATATCTTGTTTGACAGAGCTCTAGAAGCTCTGTCAAACAAGAGTTAAAGAATAAATGCTCAGTTTACCTCCAGAACACAGGAAACTGACCAAATCCCTGTTAATTGTATACTCCTGTTAATTGAATAATTTTCACTGGCAAAATGGATATTCAATTAAGAGAATTCTTCTGTAACAATTCAGTACAACCGCACTTTTAAAAAGAAGTGGGGGTATGATGATAGTGATGAGATTTGAAAATACTATTACTTTTCTCACAAATTAATAGTATACTAATATTAATAGTACTTTGCCAGTGAAAAATATTCTAGGATCAGGAATACTGAATTGAGCAGAAATTGGTCAATTTCCTACACTATGGAGATAAACTGAGTATTTATTACACTGCATCTTGTTTTAAAGCGCTCATGGAGCTCTGCTGAGCAAGATGTAATAGATTATATGCTTATATTGGTAATGATGCCAATCAAATATGTCACTGCAGGCAGTTCTGTGGTTGAGTAATTTTTCAATAAATCACAAAACACCAAATTTTTCATTCAATTCTCAGGGATTTACTCCATAAGCTATGTGTAATTAACCAGTTGTCTGCTTTTAGCCACTCTCATGGCTGTAATGAAAAGTGCTGAAAGCCACTTTAGTAGGGGTCATAAGTATGTATTAGCTTCTTGTTTACTCTGCATTTACAATAAAAATATTTATGTAAAGTACTTTCATTACAATTTATCTGATGAGCACCTTTTGGCAGTCTCCAATAAATTGTAACAAAGCAATTATTACTGGGTAAAATCTTTCTAAACTAGGGCTCCATTACGAGTAGCATGGTATCTTTGAAAAAAATACTCTTGTTATAACTCACCTTCAAAAAATAATTTCACACTCCACCAATATGTTTTGTAAGTTATATACAATTAACAGGTTTATTCAACAAGAGCTATTGCTGAAGGCAATTATACCCCCGCTGCAGTGCTGGACTGATGAAGCATAAATGAATTAAAAACAAAGTAAGGACCATAAAATCCTGAAAAAATTGACAAAGTAAGGACCATAACTGTGGTAAAAAAAAAATATGTATGATAATGAAGAGAATTTTATTATGGATAACAATGTCCTCGTCAGGGGTTTTCAGGATGGAAATGACATCTGTTACTCTTATTTATTTAATATCTCACTGTTCACTTATTTTGAATGATTAGTGTAAAACTTATACCATAATGGTATGTGTTCCATATGACTAAATTTTATAGTAAAGTTAATGGTACTCCTCGCAGTTTGGAAACTCAAAAAGTTATTTACTTTCTGGTGTTTAAGGTCACTTTCAGCATCTATGACTCAATTATGACTGTTACATTGGTATCACGCCAAATTTGGCCAATCCCTTAACCTATGTTGCTCAAACTGGAGGACTGCGACCCTGGGCATTGGTTCCTTGGTCCCATTTTACCAGTAAAACAGAACCTGATTACCATAGAAAACAAGCACTGCTTCACTTCCCAGGGATCCCATGAGGGTGGATAATCCTAGTTAAATGAATATTTGTTTACATCATCAAGTCATTTACTAATTTAATAAAAATGTTACTTCATAATTGCATATTTGTTAAACGAGTTTTATAGTGGATAAAGGTTTGACACCTAAGAAAAGTAGCTTTTATATGAAGTCAACCAGGCAATGATGACAAATTACCTGACTAGGGCTGTCATGCTCAATCGATTGTCGATCGGTCATGCCGAAATCGATTAGTATTTTTCGTTGTAAAAAAATCGGTAAATTTTACCTGTTTTAGACGTTTAATAATTAAAAAAAAATTGGATGAAATCATTTCTAAAGGTAAAAGGTCAAGAACGTCGACATTAAACCACAAGAAGCTGTTAGAAGCATTTTTCTTTTCGGTACATTCAAAGCTTCGATGTTCTGAACTTTTGAACCATCAGTGTAAGAAACAAGACCAGTCATCAGATGCGAACTTTGCAACTGATGACCGGTCTTGATTATTACACTGACGGTTCAAAAGTTCAGAACATCAAAGCTTTGAATGTACCTAAAAGTGGATTATCTTTGTTGTTTACTTGAGGTAGGTCAACTGACTTGAACTTCATTTTTAACGACTTCAAAGAGAGGGAGAGGGGGGGTTCATCTAGGAAAGATTAATCGATTATTATCAATTATTTGTGATGATTAATCGATTCCTAAATTAAAAAATCATGAGACAGCCCTATACCTGACAGTGGTTTTTACTAAACAAGATTTCCTAGACAAGGCAAGCTTAGAAATAAGTGTGAAATGTACTGAACATCAAATATGGCTTGAAAGTTATGGCCTAGCAAGTGTTTCTAGTCAAGTGTCATCTGACTGAGATATGTACATGTGCAGTTCTTGCAGTGGGATTTGGTACCTCTGCCAATACAATCATTGCCTGTATTATCCAACATTTGTCATTTTCTAATTATTTCAATACCTGTTCTTTATTATTAAAGTCTTTTCAAAGGTCTAAAAAATTTTTCCATCTTTTCACGATTGTCAAGACCTTGCAGGATACCTATAGAAAGGTGCTAAAGAGGTTGTGAAGTACACTGAAACTATTGTTCAGTATTGGAAAAGTAAGATACTGAGACATTGGATACTGAGGTAACCCCCCCCCCCCCCCCCTCCTCCCCCATTATACCAAGACATAAATTTCAATACCTCTCAGCTTTACTTTAGGGTTACTGCACTTTTTTGAATGGTAAATTCCGGCATTTTGTCATCGTCTGGACTGATAGGGCTCGAGATCAGCCTCCTTGTGTCTTTTTGAGGCCTTTTACTAGGTCCCAAGAAAATAACACTTTACCAGTAAATTCAATGAAAATAGGTCCTGATTATACAAAAGTAGGCACTGAAAGGCCATGCAAGAGGGCCTGCTGATAAATCTTGACATTATTTCAAAATGCAAGACCTGTAAATTCAACAACAATTTCAATGAAAACTGAAGACTTTTCAAGGTTAGATAAAACCAGGATTCCTCCTGTCCTTTCCAGGCCAAAAGCAGTATTATGGAGTGCCCACAAAGCAAAGTGATTTGGTACTCAGCCACCTGGTGGATCTACCCATGTATTCATTTGCCAAACCAATAGAAACTTGGGGACACAACAAGCAAAATAGCAGTTCATGAAGAATTGGGTAAACAACACAGTGGTCCATAGGCTGCAAATTTGCATGTTTGGTCCTACAGTTCTACTCATGTAACAAGTGAAAGTATGTGCTTATGTACACCCACTGGACAACACACTGATTGTATTTTCAAAAGGTCAAAACAGTGCAGCCCACTTATTTATTTATTTATTTATTTATTTATTTATTTATTTATTTATTTATGTTTAAGGCCACATAGTTCTGCAACATGGATATAAAAACAAGTCCAGCCAATTGTTTACACCCATGCTGACTATTTCAGAGGACTTCTATCCCAGGCATTAGTTAATATTATTATTTATTGGTGTTTAAGGTCACATACTTATGCACGATGGCTAATCGTGACAGTTTTACGGGTGGAGGAAGCCGGAGTACCCGGAGAGAACCACCGAGCATCGAAGAGCAACTGTCAGCTCAACATTCTAACTCTGCTCAAGTAGGGTTACAGTGGTTGAAGACATGTGCACCATCGACATGCAGTATGCCTTAGTACATGGCATCATCATGCCATGTAGGCAACCGGGATTGGCCAAGGATACAATGCGGGTCATCCCGGTCGGGGATCGAACTCGGGACCTCTAGCATAGAAGTCCATTGTACCACTGAGCCACTGACCCCCCCTCTCCCCCCCCCCCCCCCCCCCCCCCCAGGCATTAGTTAATTTTACCAGTAAAACAGAGCTTGTTTACCATAGTAAACAAGAACTGCCTCTCCTCTTGGGGATTCCTCGGGGAACCCCACAATTGGATATCTCTTAACTGAATAACCCTCTTAAGTGAATATAACTTCAAAACACAAAACCATTTACCATACCTTTAGTTCAAATTTGACCTGTTAACTGCAAAAGGGCGAGAGTTGCACGGTATTGGGATAAAAATATATCGTGGTATCAAAGAAAATATACCATGGTATGCCGAATTATTGATTAATTTGATTCTGTCATCGAAGTGGCAGAGGAATGCGGTTCTGTTGTGGTTATAAGTGTTCAAATAATTCGATAATTTATGTTCTTATTTTTTACAATAAACAGTTGAAACTTACATATTTGTTATCAATAAAACACTAAATAACTTTTGTGGAATAAAATTGTGTTTTATTATTTGTGTAACATCCAAAACAAACAAAGAATGGTGCAGTTAAATAAAATGTCAACAATATTCCACAATTCTCATTCATGACCTTACATCATGAATATTAATTAGCTGGGGTCAGAAAGATGTGATCTGATCTCTCACAAACTGAGTAACTTAGTTTTAAATGTTGATGTTGGATTATTTTCGTTTCTTTCCTGTTTTGGTTATGGTTGTTGGTTAATTGAAACGCATGCAGAAACAACATATAACTTTTGAATGTGAGTAAATTAATGGAAAATAAAAATGAGAATTGCAATGCTGTTTTGCTGAATGCTACCATACCGCCAGTCATATTCCACAAGTTCCAACTTCGATTTGTTATTTTAACCTTCTGGTCAAGTCCCACGGTTGTATATATTTATTTATTGGTGTTTAAGGTCACATACTTATGCACAATGGCTAATCATGACCGTGACAGTTTTATGGGTGGAGGAAGCCGGAGTATCCGGAGAGAACCACCGAGCAACGACAAGCAGCTGCCAGCTCCCTAACATTGTAACACCGCACTGCAGCACAGGCAGGGTTAGATTGGTTGAAGACATGCGCATCATTGAAGCGCAGTACGCCTTAGTACACGGTGTCATCGTGCCCCCATGTGGACAATCAGGGTTAAGTGCCTTGGCCATGGACACAACGCAGGGGTCCAAATCGATCGTTCAGACGGTCACCCATCCGAGGACTAACTGGGCTCGACGTTGCTTAACTTTGGTGATCTGACAAGAACAGTTGTACTAAACTGGACGTTTCTAATGAGTCATGGCCATATTAGTAAGGCATGTGTATCTTAGAAGTTATGATGTAATACCATAATAGAATAATTACCATTTGTGGTGTTTGATCATCTTGGTATTATTCTATACTGGGGTGATACCGGATTTTCGGTATACTGAATATAAAAATTTATTATTTTAAATATCATTTTTTTAATATTTTTCAAAAAAATTTCAACAAAACCGTATCATGTGATCCCCTAAGTGGAACGAGCTCGATGAGTTTGTTCCAATGAGTAGTCACATGATATGGTTTTGCTGAAGTTTTTTGAAAACTAATATTTTTTCAGCTGCTGAATTTGCATATTACGAAGGCAGATGTTGCCGATTTATTGGGTAAAGGGTTAATTAAGAAAGTGTGGGAAAACATTTCTGACAAGTCGATAACTTCTATTTGTGGTTGAATATTTTGTTGATAAGAACCAGAATTATTAAGTGGGTATTACTGATTTGGGTACGAAAATCTGTCTACAGTAGACACAGAATTAACCCTTTACCCAACGAATCGCCCGCATCTGCCCGCGTAATATGCAAATTCGGCAGTTGAAAAAATATTATTTTTCAAAAAATTTCAACAAAACCATATCATGTGACCCCTCGTTGGAACGAGCTCGTCGTGCGCGTTCCAACGAGGGGTCACATCATATGGTTTTGTTGAAATTTTTTGAAAAAATGATATTTAAAATAATAAATTTTGATATCGTCTGCATTGGGTAAAGGGTTAATAAACTTTGTAGGAAAAATAATGGGTCAAAGAATTCAAGTACCCGAAGAAAGCTGTTACAGTGGCATGGCAAAAGGTGCTGGCAGAGGAATTTGGGTGCCATAGCAAATGATTTCTAATCTGAAGGGCTGCAATAATGTGCAATATGACTCACTTCTTCAAAAATTCAGCCAAAAATTGTCATTTCTGAAACTATTTTTCTCATTTAATTCAAAGGTGCCCCGTTCTATATTTACAGAAGTATTTAGTGTCAGAGAGTTAGAAATCACAAAAATTCCATCAGGAAATGCAAAAGAACAAACTGATTTTCATAGCACTAGTGATGCAAGTATGTTCCAAAAGAGAAAGGCTTGTCTGATATTCAGAGTTGTTTGAAATGCTGGAGGAACAAAAAATGGATACCTTTGACCGGATGTGGTCCTCATTTAATGTTTGACTACTACTTGAGTGTCCAGTATCGATACCAGAATCTTTAATTTGGGAGTCATATTTGCCCAAACCGGAATCCAGACCTGGACGTTTTCGATGACTCAAGATTCCAATTTTTGATGGTTTTGTGTCACTAAGGTGACAACCACTATCATACGCATCAACAGTACTTTCTAGTTCCCCTGGAAACAGAACAACAAAAGAACAAAAATTAAGCCCAAGCTTTTTAGAAAGAACTGAGATGCGTTACACAGCTTTTATTCACATACACGTATGAATGATGTAGCATGCCTCATATACCAACTCAAATAATTCATTTGGAATGCAACAATTGTAACGGTTGACTGAGAGATTAAACAGGAGTCTTGAAGTAAAACAGTAACCAACTTTACAGCACTAAAATTACGTCTTACCAAAGTGAAATTTCTAAATTTTCATTGTCTCTTCCCAAACATATTTTTGATTATTGAAGTTTTTGCAACTTTGCAACATCATTATACACATACTCTTAGCACATCAACCACTGGTGGGTACAACCCAATGATCTATGAGCTGAAAGGTCTTTAGTGTTTTGGGGGGGGGGGGGGAGCTTTTTCACAGAAATTATGAATATTCATTGCCTGAAAAATATCACCAAAAGCCATCAGGGTCATATTCTAAAATATGTTATCCATTATGAGAAGAGAGATTGAAACTGAAACTGTATTTTGAAGGGTTCAATGAGATGTTAACCTTCTGCATACTGATGTTGAAATACCACAATTTCAACCCGTAAATTTTTCCCATAATGTAATGAGGAATTTAACAAATTAATTAAATTTCTACTTGCATCATGTGAACAATTTGCTACTTGAAAATTGGTCCTTTGGCATCAGTGAAGATGGTTAACCCTTTGAACACTGGTGGTATCTTCCATGCCAGTTAAATGGTAGAAATTGGAAGAGTCCATGTCCATTATTTGGGGGAAGAGCAATTAATATTTTCAACATGCAGCCACAAGGCTGCACGTTGAAAATATTAATTGTTCTACCACACAAATTCACTTAGTAGCCATCCTACTTAATGAAATTATGACGCATCGTGTTCCTGGACCAGAAAAGCGGCCTTTCATGTTTGAAGAGTTAATATAATATGTTACAGTAAGTTTGGGTTACTACAATAATTTACCATGAAATATGTTTATATCCATTAACTTAATGTATGTACTTTCTTATTTAAAAGACAAACTTTTTGGGGACTTTTGACCACACCATTACAAGAACAGTGTAATCAATTTTATCCCTGATTTCCATGAGTCCAGCAGTGAGGTGCACTCTTCCTTTATTTTATCTATAATATTTAAAGCAGTATCGGTCTTTTGTGGGACATTTATAAAAACCAAGAGACATGAATTTTTCAATAATCACAAAAAAATAAATGTGCCCCTCCATTGCTTTTTACCATATTTTATGCCAAAGTTTGCTGAAGCAAATATAGACTAAAATTACTACTCTACTGGATTAGCCAACAATGCAGCCAAAGTAGAAATCAGCTCACAGCTAAGGTATACAAATCAGCTCACAGCTAAGGTATACAAATCAGCTCAAAGCCAAGGTATACAAATCAGCTCACAGCCAAGGTATACAAATCAGCTCACAGCCAAGGTATACAAATCAGCTCACAGCCAAGGTATACAAATCAGCTCACAGCCAAGGTATACAAATCAGCTCACAGCCAAGGTGAACAAATCAGCCCAAACCTGAGTGAGGGCAAGCTTTTTTGTTACAAGGTAATAGAACTTCCTCCGTTGTATTCCAAATGAAATTAGTTGCACTGGTATTTTCAACTGATTAAATTATTCTTCAAGCGAATGTTCAAAAATAGAGCATATGAAATAAATTCCTGTTGTCATCAATTTGATCATCAAATATATCTCAACAAAACAAATGGGTCACTGACCCTTGGTTTCAGGACTATAGAACAGCTGACAACCAGTGGATCTGCTATGAGAAGGGGAATGATGAGCATTTTTCCAACAGAAATGGGCTTCCCACATCCACAGACACAAACATATATGCCATACTCCATACAATCCTTGTATCAACTTTCAATCCTTCATGTAAGGTAAAGTCCATATCTGGACAGCGCTACTCATAAATACCGCTATATTTTATTCAAATCATTTTTTCAAGGTTTGCCTTCAAAACATAGCTTATGACTTCTCACTGCCTTGAACCAATGCTGGATAAGGGGTAATAAGTTATGGGATTGAAACAAAAAATAAAAATTTGTCTGCTTTTCACAGGTTTAGGGTTAAAATGAATTATAAATCTGTCCCTATGATGGAGACCTTATCCTGCCTTTGTCCACTGATATCAAATTTGATTCTAAAATTTTGATGCCAACACTGTTGACACCCATTACCAAACTGCCTTTCACTTTGTAATTCATCATAAAGTTGTTTGTAGTTGATAAAAATTCATTGCTTAAATAATACTACTTATCATTTCTGAGTGCTGTGGATGGGATATTTTACCATTTTTTTATAATATTAAAGGTAAACTTAGTGAAACTGTGGGCAGAGCCCCCAATAAAAATTTTGGTATACCGGGTATTTATCCTGCAACTTTTTTGGGAAATATGCATTTTATCCCTTGGAAAAACATTCAAATATAATTTATAATTTTCAAAGCGCAGTTTACCTATAGGAGTTTGGTAAACTGTTTGTCTTTTGTTTCATTTGGGTTTAGCAACACTTCCAACAGCAGCTAAGATCAAATCATGTCAATCATTTTCATTGGGTGGGGGAAGCCAGAGTACCCAGAGTGAATCCACTGAGCAGAGGCAAGTAACTTTTCAGACTCTTCAAATTATTAACCTTGCACATGCAGAGTCAGCAATGGTTCAAGGCAACTGTCCCATTGATGCACGGTTACTGATGTTTGCTTTAAAACACGACACCACCTTGCTTCCACTTCAGGGTTTGCATTTTATCGGAGCTGATCAGCCCAGGCCCCAAGATCAGCCCTGAGAAAAATTTAAAACAAAACTAAACTATTAAGGCATATTTAAAAATCAGCCCTGAGTAGGCCCCGACACTCAAATCTTGTGGACTTATTTCAGGCCCCGACCATTTTTCAAAATGCAAACCCAGCATTTTGGCAATCAGGATTAAGTGTCTTGCCCTAGTAACTAGTAAACAACGCTTATGATGTGGGTCAGCAGACCTTGATATAAAAGGCCTGTATTGTAACCCATTGGCAGGTTACAGCATATAGCATGCACGTAACCCATAGGAAAAGGGTGTTGTGGTGCTTTTTGGCTTTCTGTTTTTACTTTGCCAAACATGCTTTTTTAACTTCTTAATGGGATTCCCGCCTATTTAAATATCAACAACTAACATGCAATCTCGCCAAAGCGAGATCGCATGTTAGTTGTCACTATTCATTTTGACAGGAATTCTTTCAAGATGATTATGTAATAAACTTATGCCGTATTACTTGGTCGTAACCCATCGTAAGTTTGTTCGTGTATTTTACAATTGACGTAACCCACACGTAACCTAAACCAGTAGTTCGCAAGTTATTTCCAGGCCTGGGTCGGGATTAACTTGTCAACCTTTCAGTCTGAAGTCCAATACGCTTGCTAATCAGCCACCGCTTTTCCAGTTTAGTGACTTGATGCCAGATAAACTATTTTCTTCAAAATATGCCAGGCACAAAAAAAATATTATATTTGATGACAATTTTTACATCAAATTTTCGGAAGACATCTTGGCTTGTGCCAAGATTGAATCATTGCATAAATGATAGCTGTAAATTGGTACGACTTATCTTCAAATGATAAGACTTCCCATCTTATTAAATAAACTGGGCACAAGCTGAAATGGAGTTCACACTGTACTGGTGGGAGGAATGTATATCATCAATACATGATATTCTCTAGCAGACTTCACCTACAACTTGAAGTCTGTCCATGCAAGTTTCTCTTGTCAAATTCAAACTCACTATCTACATCCTCCTTTCAAGCAGAACAAAAAACGTAATTTTCACTTTCATCTGTCCTTCAAAACACTCATCAAAGGTAGAAGTATAAATATGGAATAGATAGAAAACATTTGGGAATTTATTTATTTTATGCACTATTTTTGAACAATCTAGCAACTTTCTGGTTTGCTTTTTTGCCCTGAAACACCAAACTCACCGACAAGAACTTTTTTATTTTAGCAGCTAAAATCTCATCTTTTCTCCACCGATCATCTCGTAATTTCAGAGCATTATACTCTCCTGTTTAGAATAAAATGTGTTGATGTTTATGAAAATATAATAAAGTAATACATGAAACATTTTGTCATTTTTTTCAATAAAATTCAACTTTGTCCATCCAAAAGGCATATAACATAAAATCACATCCTTAACTTCGTTAATCTTTGATAAAACTTATCTATACTCAAGAAAAAATTGGAGTCAATGGCTTTGTATTCATACATCATTCAAGGATTACATTAACCTTTAGCCTTTACTCAAAGCACACAATATCAAAATTTGTTATTTTAAATACTTTTTGTTCAAAATGTTTCATAAAATTTCAGCAAAGCCATACCATGTGCCCCCCACCCCCACCACCAGAAGGAGCTTGATGAGGTCGTTCCAATGAGGGGTCATGTGGTATGGTTTTATTGAAAATAATTTTTTTATTTTTTATTTCAAACAGAACAATTTGGGCAGATGCAGATGTTAGGTAAAGAGTTAACAATCTACATCCAACTTTTACAAACTTTGTGATCGCAGAACAGTCCTTTAACGTATATTAAACAAGAATTGTGAAATTACCATAGCAGTGGTTTCTAGTCAATCATTGGCTGCCTTTGGAGGCAGGCAAGGCTTGGCTAGAAATCACTGCTGACCTTCTAGACTCACTGACTGTGTTGTAGTAAAAAGTCTGAAAATGATATAGATTCTTATAGAAAAACAAGAGGCCCCACGTGGCCTTAATCGCTCACCTGACAAAGTGACTCTAAGAAGTATTTTAGGTCACCTTCACCATGTCATGCCTCATCAACATTAACTGGTTGAGTGATAGATTTTGTTTGAAGTTCAACATTTGTTACCTAAAATTAGTTTTATTTAAAATCATTGGTGTGTGGCCAATCTCCAATGATTTTTAATAAAGCAAATTTATCTCTGCAGACAAACTGGTTTAGCATGAAGCACAAACAAGGAATGTGAAGAGATAGCCTTGGACATCTCTCCCCAACTGTGGATATCTTCCATGTGCTACATGTACATATTTGCATGCAAGAAAACAAAAATTTTCACAAATTTTCCAAAATATTAGTTTTTTTTATCATCATTGGAACAAGCTCAAACAGCTTATTCCAATAGGGGTATGGGAAGATCAGGTATATTTTTGAGACAGAAATGTGAATATATAAATAATGGTGTTTTTTTGTGAATGATGCTGGAGAATTTTGCGTAAAGATATGGTAAATGGTTTGTTCTAGATACAGAATGATGCAAAAGTATTTAAATTTGATTAGGCAAGTTGTTCCTATAATGCATTTAAAAACTGAAGTAACTGTTTTTTTGCTGCCGAACTTTTAGATGTGTGTGTCTGTGTGTGTGTGTGTGTGGGGGGGAGGGGGGGGGGGGGGGGGGGTAAGAGTGTTCTTGCAAACAAAATTCCTGAATAAATGGAAAATTTTATTTTTTGTGTGAAAGACATAGTGCGTGAATGTTGATTGGAACAAGCTTAGAGAGCTCATTTTAATGTGAAGTCATAAGGCTGTGTTTTACGTACGAAATTCTGGAATAACTAAAAAATTGCTTTTTTGACTCGAAAAGCATGGTGTGCGACCTCTCATTGGAATGAGCTCAAAAAGCTCATTCCAATGGGGTATTTACAAGCGATAAGTACATGTATGTTTAAGAGACAAAAATTAAAATTTGAATAGCGATTTTTGCAAAGAATGCTGACAAGTTTTGGCAGTTATGCTGGTAAAAAGGTAAGATATGCAAAGTGGTTGTTTTTTAGAGGCGACATTTAATTAAGGGGAATTAACCCTTGATTACTGAGGTAACTTCCAAAAGTACTGAAATTTCATGAAGCAATGTGAATAACAGACAACAGTTGCCTAAAAATTTCATGAATAACTAAAATTTTTATTCTTTTGTCTCGAAAACATGGCATATGACCTTTGTTGGAATGAGCTGAATGCGTGTGTTCCAATGAGGGGTCATAAAATTTGAACGGAGATTTGTGTGAATAATGCATTAGTACTGCTAGATTTGGGTAAACGGTTCACCCTGGATACCACCCCTTCTATAGTAGATCTTTTCTGCAAATTTTGTCTAAGATTCTATCAACTTTACAAATAAATACGTTCATGAATCACAATCAGATCCACCCCACAATGTTGCATACCAAATATCAAAAGATTCTGCCTGCTGGATCTGGAGAAGAAGATTTTTTAAGAAATATGCCTGAAATGCACTAAGTTAAAATTTGGGCTCCTATACGGAGCCCAAATATAAACCCAGGGGGCCGATTTGAACAAACTTGAATCAGATCCACCCCACAATGTTGCTTACCAAATATGAAAAGATTCTGAAGCTGGATCTGGAGAAGAAGATTTTTTAAGAAATTTGCCTGAAATGCACTAAGTTCGAATTCGAGCTTCTATAGTGAGCCCAAATATGAAACTAGGAAGCCGATTTGAACAATCTTGAATCAGATCCACCCCACAATGTTGCATACCAAATATCAAAAGATTCTGCCTGCTGGATCTGGAGAAGAAGATTTTTTAATAAATTTGCCCGAAATGCACTAAGTGCGAATTCAGGCTTCTATATTAAGCCCAAATATGAATCCAGGGGGCCGATTTGAACAAACTTGAATCAGATCCACCCCGCAATGTTGCATACCAAATATCAAAAGATTCTGCCTGCTGGATCTGGAGAAGATGATTTTTTAAGAAATTTGCCTGAAATGCACTAAGTTCGAATTCAAGCTTCTATAGTAAGCCCAAATATGAATCTAAGGAGCCGATTTGAACAAATTTGCATCAGATCCATCCCACAATGTTGCATACCAAATATCAAAAGATTCTGCCTGCTGGATCTGGAGAAGAAAATTTTTTAAGAAATTTGCCTGAAATGCACTAAGTTCGAATTCGAGCTTCTATAGTGAGCCCAAATATGAATCTAGGAAGCCGATTTGAACAAAGTTGAATCAGATCCATCCCACAATGTTGCATGCCAAATATCAAAAGATTCTGCCTGCTGGATCTGGAGAAGAAGATTTTTTAATAAATTTGCTTGAAATGCACTAAGTTCAAATTTGGGCTCCTATACTGAGCCCAAATATAAACCCAGGGGGCCGATTTGAACAAACTTGAATCAGATCCACCCCGCAATGTTGCTTACCAAATATGAAAAGATTCTGCCTGCTGGATCTGGAGAAGAAGATTTTTTAAGAAATTTGCATGAAATGCACTAAGTTCAAATTCGAGCTTCTATAGTGAGCCCAAATATGAATCTAGGAAGCCGATTTGAACAAACTTGAATCAGATCCACCCCACAATGTTGCATACCAAATATCAAAAGATTCTGCCTGCTGGATCTGGACAAGAAGATTTTTTAAGAAATTTGCCTAAATGCACTAAGTTCAAAATCGGGCTTCTATACTGAGCCCAAATATGAACCCAGGGGGCCGATTTGAACAAACTTGAATCAGATCCACCCTACAATGTTGCATACCAAATATCAAAAGATTCTGCCTGCTGGATCTGGAGAAGAAGATTTTTTAAGAAATTTGCCTGAAATGCACTAAGTTCGAAATTGGGCTCCTATACTGAGCCCAAATATTAACCCAGGGATCTGATTTGAACAAACTTGAATCAGATCCACCCCACAATGTTGCTTACCAAATATGAAAAGATTCTGCCTGCTGGATCTGGAGAAGAAGATTTTTTAAGAAATTTGCCTGAAATGCACTAAGTTTGAATTTGGGCTTCTATAGTAAGCCCAAATATGAATCCAGGGGGACCGATTTGAACAAACTTGAATCAGATCTACCCTGCAACGATGCACAGCAAATATCAAAAGATTCTGCCTGCTGGATCTGGAGAAGAAGATTTTTGAAGAAATGTGCCTGAAATGCACTAAGTTTGAATTCAAGCTCCTATACTGAGCCCAAATATGAATCTAGGGAGCCGATTTGAACAAACTTGAATCAGATCCACCCTACAATGTTGCATGCCAAATATCAAAAGATTCTGCCTGCTGGATCTGGAGAAGAAGATTTTCAAAGAAATTTGCCTGAAATGCAGTAAGTTCAAATTTGGGCTCCTATACTGAGCCCAAATATAAACGCAGAGGGCCGATTTGAACAAACTTGAATCAGATCCACCCCACAATGTTGCATACCAAATATCAAAAGATTCTGCCTGCTGGATCTGGAGAAGAAGATTTTTTAAGAAATTTGCCTGAAATGCACTAAGTTCGAAATCGGGCTCCTATACTGAGCCCAAATATGAACCCAGGGGGCCGATTTGAACAAACTTGAATCAGATCCACCCTACAATGTTGCATACCAAATATCAAAAGATTCTGCCTGCTGGATCTGGAGAAGAAGATTTTTTAATGTTTTTCCCATTGCCTACAGTGTTAAAAAGTGCTGACTCAGCACTTTTTCAAAGTCCCGAAACTGTACCCTATGATAAAACCGATGGCAATTTTTTTTTACCAATCCTTTCTGTTGGTCCAAAGGAAGCTGCACACCAAATAAAAATTCTCAGTGCCGTGCAGTTTTGGAGATATGGGCGTTTTAAATTTTTTCTATTTTTAGCTCCTGCGGTTCCCACGGGGCTGCGGGAAAATTTTTTTTTGCATAAATCAAGTACTCATGACCCAATAAGCCCTCACATAAAATTTGGTTCAAATCAGCCTCTCGGTTTGGAAAATAGAAATTTTGGGCGGGGCAAAAAATTTTGCCCCTCCCATAACGACGCCAAGTATAGCCCCACAAACTTCTCTTGAACAAATCTGAGTCTACACCTCAAAAGGAAGCTGCACACCAAATATCAAGTCTCTGCTACTGCTGGTTCATAAGAAGAAGATTTACAAAGATTTTGGTGCCCCTTGGGGGCGTGGCACCACCCAGGAGGAGGGGCAACTTCATTTGAACAAATCTGAATTGGCATTAGGTAATAAACATTTAGCCAACATTTGAATAAAATTGGGCTAGTGGTTTAGGAGGAGAAGTCGATAATGTAAAGTTAACGCCGGACGACGACGACGACGGACGACGGACGACGACGGACGACGACGGACGGAAAGTGATTAGTAAAGCTCCCCTTGAGCTTCGCTCAGGTGAGCTAACAAGAAAATTGTTACTAAGGTAACACATGCCCCCCTCCTTCCCCGTGACCTTCACCTTGCAGATGCGGCGGAAACTATTATACGTGACACACCTTCTGACTGTCCTTAACATTTGTAAAAAGTTCAACAATTGTACTATGATTCTTTTCTGTGTTATGGCTGAGACACGAATATTGACCGATTTTTAGTGTGACCTTGAAATGTGACCTTGACCTTGAAGGTTATGAAGTCGGCTATGGTGTGTGACACATCCTCCCATGGTCCTTTATAATTGTGTGAAGTTTGATGACTGTGGCCCTAACCGTGTTCAGTGTGACCTTGAAATGTGACCTTGACCTTACAGATCTGGCTGTGGTGCGTGACACATCCACCCGTTGTCCTTTATAATTGAGCAATGTCAGATGATTGTAGCCCTAATAGTGTTGGAGTTATGCTTGAGACACGATTTGTGACCCTGAACATATGAAGGTCAATTGTGATCTCCACCTTGCAGATGCGGCGGAAACTATTATACGCGACACACCTTCTGACTGACCTTAACATTTGTAAAAAGTTTAACAATTGTACTATGATTCATTTCTGAGTTATGGCTGAGACACGAATATTGACCAATTTTTAGTGTGACCTTGAAATGTGACCTTGACCTTGAAGGTACAAACCCGGCTATGGTGTGTGACACATCCTCCCATGGTCCTTTATAATTGTGTGAAGTTTGATGACCGTGGCCATAACCGTTTTCGAGTTATTGGCTCGGACACACACACGGATGGACGGACACATACAAAATGTTTTGCAGTACTATCTACTACATGCAATGACTTATTAAGTTTAAAATACCTACAACTAAATATTTAAAATAACATTTAAGAATTGTTAATAATAATTTGACTGAAAAAGAAGGTAAATTCAATCAGCTTTGACTATGTAAACAAAACAAACGCATATGTTTACTTGTCTGCTAATTTTCTCCATTTTAAGTGACAAAGTCTGATTATTTATTGAGAGCATGGTATAAATAAAATAAATAGGTACTAGGGCCGGTAATCAGATTTAAACCACTCATAGAATAATGGTTTTAACCACTTGGCAGAGCCTCGGGGTTAAAACCCTTATCCTACTCATGGTTTAAATCTGATTATTGGCCCTGCCCTTAGTACCTATTTATTCTATATTTTCAAAATATTTCAACAAAACCATGTCATGTGATCCCCCATTAGAACAATCCAATAAGGGAACACAGGAGATGGTTTGGTAGAAATTTTTTGAAAAAGTCGAAAAAAATACTTAAAATAACAAAGTTTTGATCTTGTGTGTGTTGAGTAAAGGGTTAATTAATCTAATGTGACAGCCTTATTTGACCACCGCTATTCACAAATAGCCACACAAAATTTATTATTTTTCTCAATTTTTGCCCCCAAAACACAGCTATGACCTATTACTGCCACAAGCTCATCAAGCTCATTTCAGTGAGGGGTCAGGAGCAATATTTTTAGGGGAAAAAAATTACTAATTCAAGAAATCATTGGGAAATGTAATTTCTAGACATTTCCTCGAAGTAATGTTGATGAACCAAATGCCTGCAGTGCAATTCATAAGGCTGCCTGAATAAAGACAAAAAACCAAAGCACATAGATCATCTCCAAAGGAGGAACAGCACCTCTATTGTGAAATGTTTCCTTGATACTGTTTGACATTAGTAAACCACAACAAAAACTGAAGATCACCATCTATCAAAAAACACAATTCAAAAACCAGACTTCAAAATTGTGATGTGCAGTCTCAATCCTGATACTAATCCTCAGTGATAAACAACCAAACTATGACAACAGGGGTAACAATAAGTCTAGCAGTTTACAAGATTTGAGCATTGCTTCAGCATAAAAAGACCTGATTCACAAGAGGAAAAAACTTCAAGAATAAACTGTGGTGGACTGGATCAATTAGATGAGCTTCACCATAAGTATCTTCAAGAATAAACTGTGGTGGACTGGATCAATTAGATGAGCTTCACCATAAGTATTAGAGCCATGGATTTTCAGTATTCTGATTCTTTTTTTTTTTTATCAGTTTTGGTTTGGTGAGAAAATACAATTTTCTGTATTATTTTTGGTTTCAATCGACAGCATAGTTTCAACCAGAGGCTCAAGTGTGCCTAAAATGCTCACCTGGCTCAAATTGTCAGATGAGTGTATCAGCATGTGATCAGCAGCAAGCGCAATTTTTTTGATTTGCTGTGATACAACCAAAGGCGACTTTTCTGGCCATTCATTTCTGCTGGTCCTAGGAAAGCTTCCAAGCAAACTCTGTTCTGTGAAGTATTAAAAAACAACAACCGAAAGAAATTTTTGTTTTGTTTTAAACTACTGTGTTCTCTCTAGCGTCCCCCCCCCCTTCTGCCCTCCCCCCCTCTGCCCCCCCCCCCCCCCCCCCCCCCCAACAATTTTTTTTTTTTTTTTTTTTTAAAAAACAAGCGAATCGATTTGAACAAAACTTGAATTCAACACCCCTAGAGATGTTACATACCAAATATGAAAGGATTCTCACTGGTGGATCTGAAGAAGAAGAATTTTAAAGAAATTTTCTCATATTGCTCTAAGTTAAACTTAGGCCTTCAATAAAGAGCCCTAATATTAAGCCAGGGACCTGATTTGAACAACCTTCAATCTAACCCTCCCAGAGGTGTTGTACACCAAATGTCAAAATAATCTGACTGCTGGATCTGAAGGAGCTGATTTTGAATGATAATTCCCAATATTGCACTAAGTAAATATTTGGGCTCCCTTGGGGAACCCAAATAATAATAATAAATAGATTTGAACAAATTTGAACCTTACACCTCTAGAGATGTCACATACCAAATATGAAACGATTCTCACTAGTGGGTCTGAAAAAGATTTTTTAAGAAATTTTCTCATATTGCACCAAGTTAAAATTTGGGCTCCAATAAAGAGCCCAAATATTCATCCAGGGATCCCATTTGAACAAACTTGAATCTAACCCCCCTCCTCCTCCCCCCTCCCCCCCCCCCCCCCCCCAAGATGCTGCATACCAAATATCAAAAGAATCTGACTCGTGAATCTGAAGAAGATTTTTAAAGATTATTACCCATGTTGCACAAAGTTAATATTCAGGCTCCCACCGGAAGCCCAAATATTAACCCAGGGACTCGATTTGAACAAATTCAAATCTTACACCTCTAGAGATGGCACATACCAAATATGAAAGGATTCTCAATAGCAGGTCTGAAAAAGAAGATTTTTAAAGAAATTTTCTCATATTGCACTAAGTTAAAATTTGGGCTCCAATAAAGAGCCCAAATATTAATCCATGGATCCCATTTGAACAAACTTGAATCTAACCCCCTTAAAGATGCTGCATACCAAATATCAAAAGATTCTAATCAGCGGTTCTGAAGAAAAATGTTTTTCCAATTTTTGCAAATATGCTGACTCAACAATTTTTCAAACGCCCCTACAGAACAACCTAACACAACCAATGGCCATTTTTTTTTAATCCATTCTACCGGTCAAAAGGATGCTTCATACCAAATAACAGTTCTCTGTTCCGTGTAGTTTGGAAAATATGGGCATTTGAATTTGTTTCTATTTTTAGCCCCTGGGGTACCCACAGGGCAACGAAAAAAAAAATTTGGGGCATCAATCAAGTACTTTGGACCCACTTATGCCACATGCCAAATTTGGTTCAAATCGGCCCATCGGTTCTTGAAATAGAAATTTTGGGTGGAGCCCAAAATGGATATGTGCCCACTGAGAGCCCAAATATTGATCTACCAACTTCTCTTGAACAAACTTTAATCTTCAACACCAAAGAGTGTTACAAACCATATATCAAGGCAATCTCTCTGGTGGTTCATGAGAAGAAGATTTTTAGGCTTTGGCATCATTGCCCAGAGCCCAAAGAAGGCAGCCGCTCCATTTGAACAAAATAGAAAGGGTATACCCCAGGGATGGTTTGTGCAATATATGTTTGAATTTGGCTCAATGGCTGTGGAGAAGAAGCCAAGTTTGCAAAAGTTAACGGACGAAGGACACCAAGTGATGGTAATACCTCACACTGACTTGCAGTCAGGTGAGCTAATAAAATATCTGAATAATTACAAAATGTTCAATAGTACGTGAGAAATATGTGGTACATGTAGGATAAATTTTTAAAAATTCTTTTGTATTTTCAATCATTCAATAATACAAGCCCTTGACAGTTGATTCTAGGGAAGCTCTTTCCAGAAGCTTTCCAAGAACAACTGTCAGGTACTGATATTACTGGGAAGACAAATGAGTGCAGATTTTTCTTATGCTAACCTACAAGTAGTCAATTCAACTTATGATGGGAAAATTGGATTAAATGTGCCCAAATTATGCTTATTTCAGTGACAAGAGAAATCCTGTCCCAGGCAGGAATATCCACCAGTTGCATGCAAGGAGTTAACTGGCAGAGTGCTAAATTATTTTTGGTCACCAAAATTGGTCCATGTATTTTTGCCTTGTTATAATTTATAAGTTGTTTAAAGAAGGGTTTGGGAGCGCGGTGGCTCAGTAGGTAGAGGTGCAGGCTGCAAGCCGAGAGGTCCTCGGTTCGAATCCCACCTGCGGCAACCGCGTTGTGTCCTTGGGCAAGACACTTCATCTCCATTGCCCGCATGGGGGCACGATGACGCCGTGTACTAAGGCGTACTGCACGTCGATGGTACACATGTCTTCAACCAATCTAACCCTGCCTGTGCTGCAGTGCGGGGTTACGATGTTGGGGAGCTGGCAGCTGCTCGTCGTTGCTCGGTGGTTCTCTCCGGGTACTCCGGCTTCCTCCACCCGTCAAACTGTCACGGTCATGATTAGCCATTGTGCATAAATATGTGACCTTAAACATCAATAAATAATATAAATAAAGAAGGGTTTAATTACCACCTATGACTAGTTAACACAGCAGAGGAATAAGTTATTTAATTATTTATAACTCTGCAGTCCATGCCAGATTATCTTTTTCTAGTATTGGGATGGTACTACGGAAATAATACCCAGATTTTCAGAAATGGAAAACGAGGGACTCAAAATATCAGCCAAGAGACTTGACTGGAACAAACTTGCAGCTCATCTTGACTTTCAGTCAGGTGAGCTAAAAAAATACACTGCACTTGATTTTTTTAATCTTAATGGTTAGTTTGGAAAAAGTAGAAGTTGTGGTTATATTTGAATTATAAAAGCTTGGGTTTCATTTGTTTCTTTTCAAATTTTCCCTCTGAAACATTGACTGCGAACAAGCAGTCTGTCATTGTCACTGACAGGCACAATCTGCATGTTTCACAGACACCAATTCACTGGTAACTGTCTACTGACATAATGACCAGAACAATTTTAAGTAAGATTGAGTGACCATGATCATTATTATTTATTATTTGTTCAGTGAAGTCTTGGGGTATAAGAGAGGTTTATTTACTAAACTTATGATTGTTAAATGTTGCCTTGTTAATTTCCCGATGTGTGTTTTGAGCTATGGGTAGGGTTTTACTGGAACATATCCATTAGTGTGATGAACTGATGGGTAACATGGTCTGAGTTTTGCATTTCAGAGCTTATATTCAATCTCAAAAAAAGTGAGCCGCAAACCTCAGACCATGTGACTGTCAATTCATCACAAAATTGTATAAAGCTGTGTATGCTATTGTAGAACCAACCATTTTCTGGCTGCAGGCATAGAAATTATTACATAAATCCAGCTACTAACATTTTGGGTGCGTAAAAGAACGTGTACCTCAGTTACAAACAAAATACTTCATAGTTCAGCTAAGAAAGGAGACACAGCATAATTATGTTATCTCAAACTTTTTTTTACTGTAATTGATAAAACTTTTCCACATCATTCATGTTTGCATGCTAAGGGGATCATTAAAATTTTTAAAAAAATGTTCTATCTTCTTGAAATTATGTAATCAATTCTACGTCCACATAAAAATGTCTGACGTATCAGAATTAATTCAACAGTTTTATCTAATGAACTGATAGCATAATAATTTCCAATATCATTCCAGTTATATTATTAGAATTTTAGTCTGAGATCAATTCATTTTCTTGAATTTACATCAATAATTTGAAAAACTTTTAAGTTATTCAAAAGATTATTAAGTGATGTAAATTGTCAATTCTTCCTTTTGTGTGTGTATGTGTTGTTTGTGAGCGTCTTGGAAGGGGTGGGGGATGTAAACACTTGTAATTAAGAAACAGTACTAAATTAACACCTTGAATCTGGTGACTACTAGCCAACAAGAACATCAACATTAATGATTTTTTCTCACCAATAGGTGTCTATTGAAGGTTTAAATAATATAACAATAACATGATTTCCAAGACCAAGACAACAGAAATGATTAACAATCCGATTTCTTATGAGCAGCCTGTGACTGATTCGAGGTCTTCTTATAAGACAGAAGACTGTTAATAGTTTCTGGATGGCGGCTAATGGATTTTTAACCCTTTACGTAACGAATCGGCCACATCCGCCCCCGTAATCTGCAAACTGAGCAGTCGAAAAATATTAATTTTTTACAATATTTAAAGAAAACACTTCAAGTGACCCCTCAATGGAACGAGCTCGATGAGGGTCACATGATATGGTTTTGGAAAAAAAGTTTGGAAAAATTTTTAAAAAATGGTAATTAAAATAATAAATTTTGATATTCTCTATGTTGGGTAAAGGGTTAATACCTAACAAAGTCATGTTATTTCTATTATTATCACCTATCTCTTTTGATCTGTTACCCACCAAATGGAGAATGTCCAGAATCAAGACTAAGGCAAATAAAAAAAAATTGTTTCTCGGCACCTCCATTGTCATAGAAAATCTGCCTCATCACCATTTTTTTTTCTCCTGGAAATATCTTCTATGACACTATTTTGCACTTGAAGGACAAATATACTACTCAAAGTTTGCTAAGCACCACATATTTGATACATCATTGTGAAATTTGCTTGTGACATGTTTGCGATATTTTTGGTGGATATGATTGAATGTACTGAGATGGTCCCCAGTGTTTACATTAGCTCTTTTGACAGGCAGACTTTTTTTGGCAGTCATGGAAAGCATGTACCCCTTGATTTTTATGATGTTTTCGTGTACTGTCTGCATGTACATGACATGTGTAGGGTATTCAATCTCCATTTCAACACAAACCCTTGTGATTTAATGATTGAACATGGCAAATGCAAATGTAAGAAGATATTTGTCTGAAGCAGAAATGTGGTGGGCTGTTGGGATGGTGGAGCAAGGGGCTATGCATCGTCAAGTTCGTGAAGCCCTTGGTGTGCACCATGTGCTGACCACCAGAGCCTGAGCAAGATTCCATCACTATGGCACACCAGTAAGACAGCAATGGTGGTGGCAGAGACAGGGCAACATCTGCAGCTGAAGACCGTTTTTTGCATGCTGCATACCCAATATCAAAAGATTCTGCCTGCTGGATCTTGAGAAGATTTTCAAATAAATTTGCCTGAAATGCATTAAGTTATTTATTTATTTATTTATTTATTGGCGTTTAAAGTCACATATTTCTGCACAATGGCTAATCATGACCTCGACAGTTTTAAGGGTGGAGGAAGCCAGAGTATCCAGAGAGAACCACCGAGCAACGGCGAGCAACTGTCAGCTCCCCAATATACGCACTCCACACAAGAAGGGTTAGCATTGGTTGAAGACATGTGCACCATCGACGTGTAGTACGCCTTAGTACACACCGCCACCGTGCCCCCACGTAGGCAATGGGGGTGAAGTGTCTTGCCCAAGGATACAACGCGGTTGCCGCAGGTGGGATTCGAACCGAGGACCTCTCAGCTTGCAGCCTGCACCTCCACCTACTGAGCCACATCGCCCCCATGCACTAAGTTCAAATTTGGGCTCCTATACTGCCAATATGCCTCCACAAGGGCAATCAGTATAAGTGTCTTGCGCAAGGAAACAATGCAGTTACTGCTGGTTTGGATCAACCCATCAATCTATCTGTTTAAATTTCAATGCTCTAACCACTGAGTCACCATAATCTTAACCCTTTACCTAACCTGAAAAGCAGACGACACTTGCAAAAATAATTCTTGAATAACTAATTTTTTTCATTTTTTGTCTCAAAAACATAGGTTATGACCCCTCGTTGGAATGAGCTCGACGAGCTCATTCCAATGAGGGGTCATAACCTATGTTTTTGAGACAAAAAATGAAAAAAATAATGAAAATTAATTGGCAATTTTTTAGAATAGCGCTGGCCGGTTTTGGCCGTTACGTTAGGTAAAGGGTTAAACTAACTGGTATGTTTTTGTAGAAATTTGTAACCCAGGACATTTCATACTTATGAACTATTATTTTGAAAAATCAAAAATAAAACCAAATCAAAATGAAATTATTTTCCAAATGTTTTTAACCCTAATGTAACACAGTATTTTTAAAAAATAAATTAAATTTCACATTTTTAAAAACAAATTTCACAATTTTTCAATAAAACCATACAAATATGGATATCATTAGAACCAGCTGGTCGAGCTGGTTCTAATGGTATCTGTATTTGTATGTTTTTACTGAGAAACTCTCGATATATTTTTGGGCTTACTCTGGTTATTTTTTTGACAGTTTTTCGTCACTATATTAGGTAAAGCATTAACCAACACCAAACTAAAATATCAAATGAGCACTGTGAACTGTGACCCCAGACTTTTTTGGATCAGACAGAGGACAATGCTGATGATTCATAAAGAGTAGGAGGATTGGGACAGTTGATTAAAGTGTGCAAGCTGTGCAGAAAAAACAGAATTTTAAAATGTCAATGATCTTGTCTTGTTCAATCTAAGCTCTGAAAGTTGTATGACTCAGAAAATTTCATTAGGATTAGGATTTAAAATTCCAAACCCTGTCAATGGTGCTTTGTATTTATTTATTTATTGGTGATTTAAGGTCACATATTTCTGCACAATGGCTAATCATGACCACGACAGTTTTATCGGTGGAGGAAGCCGGAGTATCTGGAGAGAACCACTGAGCAACTGTCAGCTCCCCAACATACGAAGTCCACACAAGCAGGGTTAGCATTGGTTGAAGACAGGTGCACCATCGACATGCAGTACGTCTTTGTACACAAGAACACAATGTCAGGGTTTCCGCTATACAGGCATGGGATCCCATCAACGGCCCTAATCCCCTCGTTGACTTTCCCCTACCCAAAAGGTCCTCGTAGTGTTCTCATCACAGACACTCTTAAGGCTCGCATCAAAAGTAGAGAATTATAGGGAAAAAAGAACAGCAAAAAATCATACAGATTCAATTTTTTTAACAAGTTGCAATAAGCTTGACTATGGAACGACAGGATCTGGAGATAGGTTAGATGGCATACGTGCACGATTTGGGTTGGGTTCCATTGACCCACATTAGTAAGTTTTGTGTACACTCTGAGGTCAGCCATTTTAACATGCACAAGGCATAGCTCCTCCACTTGGGCGTCTCAGGTGTGCATTTCAGACAGATGAGATCATGAGGCCAGTAATGGTGAACCTAAGGATTCGACGGGGTGACCATGGGGGCGACCATGGTCGCCCCGTCGGATCCTTGGATTCCCCATTACCGGCCTCAACATTTTTTCAATGTCACCGTGCCGCAACATGGGCAATGGGGGTAGTGCTTTGTAAGCAAAACAAGCTATTAATTAAAAATAGAATACATTTTCATTTTTGGAATTCACTTAAAAAAACATAGTCCATTCCACTTCTGGGTAGTAAGCTGAGTTTGGACACTTTTTAAGAATAGTTCTGGCTGGTTTTGGCCATTATGTGGTGGTAAAGAGTTGATTGAGATGAGATTTACACTAAGTCTATACAGTTTACAGGAGTAGCTACTCAGTTGATAAGGGACATTTTTTGTAACAAGAAAATGTGATTGCACAGGGTTAGTCACACTTTCTGGTTATAAACAAGAGTAACGCTAAGTGTGGCATATGCCCCCTCCTGCAATACCATGGATAACATTATACCATCAAAAGCATGACATGTGCCTGCAGCAATCTGTACTAATATAAACAAGCATGGCAAAAATTATTTCAATCCAACGTATGATGACAGAGCTAGAGCAGCAAATATGTTGGATGGACACATTTTTCAATCATCTCCTAAGTTAAACAAGGGCAAATAACACTGTAAATGCTCATGTGAAGATATTAATTCTACTGTAGGATCCGTTCCCCCATGCTGAGGAACAAGCATGGTAAAGATTATTTGAATTCAACGTATGATGACAGAGCTAGAGCAGCAAATATGTTGGACGGAATGTTTATGCGAAGATGTTAATTCTGCTGTAGGATCCGTTCCCCCATGTTGACGGACAAGACTGGCAAAAATTATTTGAATCCGACAAATAATGACCATGCTGGAGCAGCAAATATGTTGGATGGACACATTTGCATTACGCACGAATGTACAAACATACGCAGCTTTCCACTAGATACCCCCTCCGACCAAGTCAGGGCATAAAAATTGGTAATGCTGTATCACACATAAAAATAATTGAATATACACTGACTAAGGCTGAAAAAGGGTTGGTTGGTTAGTTACGTTAGGTAAAGGGTTAATAGCTTGGGCAAGTGAATACCTCCAATTGCGACAGGCAACAATGTTTGGGTAACTGAGGCCAACTTTGTCTCAACAATAAGTTACCAAGTAATTCCACATAGGACTACAATGGACCAGAATCTTTCCCATCAGCCACTGTCTACCTTGATAGAATAAATGCTGTTGAGTATCCTCAAGAAGTCAAACACATCACTTGTCATTCTCAAGGGAAGCATTCTCAATAACATAAGCAACACCTCTCCAGTTCATCGACTCGAAAAACCTACTTTCAAGAAATTGGTTAAAATGTTTGATCTCGGATAAAAGCAATACAACTTTTAAATGTTTCCATTCACCATAAATGCTGCACATGCGGATTTGTTATTGTTAATGGGATTTAACAACACATTTGACAGCCAGGGTCACCATGTGTCAGACAGTTTTATGGGTGGATCAAGCTGGAGAACCCAGAAAGAACCACCAAAGAGTGGGAAGCAACTGTCAGACTCCCCAATCTACTAATGGATCAAGCTGGAGAACCCAGAAAGAACCACCAAAGAGTGGGAAGTAACTGTCAGACTCCCCAATCTACTAATGCCAAACAAGTAGGGAAAGCATTTGTTGAAGACAAGTGCACCATTGACGTGCAGTACAGCTTAGTTATCAGCGCCACCGTGCCTCAACATGGGCAATCGGGATCAAATGCCTAGCCCATGTACACAATGCAGTGACCACTGACGGGAATCAAACTGTGGACCTTTCGGTTTGGTGTTCAATACCATAACCAATGAGCCACCACACTCCCACAGGATGGATTTAAAACTGGATCATTAACAGGGTGGATGGAATCTTGTATGGGTGGATGGATGGGTTGGAATGATATGGGTGCTCCATTATAGCACTCATGCACCTATCACACACCTTATCTGCAAGCTGAGGTACACTTTTCTCTTACACTCCCAAATTATTAGCAGCAGATTATATCGGCACATTATTATTATTTCAATGCTACACCTCAAGTCTACCTGGGCTCTAAATCCAGGTACGTCTGAGGTATGGCAGAAATTATGAAATATATCCCACTTTTGATATGCAGCCCTGTTGGCACTCTTCAATAAATTGGAGCAAAACAATTTTATATGAACATTTCTTTATCTACTGCTGCACAAACAACAGGCTACTGCACGCAGGCTAAAGTCACTAAAGTGGCTTTCAGCACTTTTAAATAGAGCCCTGATAATGGCTTGTTGCACTCAACCAGTTAAAAAATTTAGGTGCAATATTTTTTACTCACTTTGTGTTGAGAAAAATGAAGAAATGGGTAAGGGTTAAAACTTAGATGGTTCCCATTTAACTTCTAAGAATCAGCAATCTTACAAATGACCAGTTTGAAGTAACCCTCATCAATCCAACTACTGAGGCTAAAAACTGTTTGAGTTTGGATTAGTGCTGAAATGGTTAGCCAGATAACCGGTTTGCAACCAGTTATAGATGTAACCGGTTGGAAAAGCTGTCAACCGGATAACCACCATACCTATAGTTTACGGGATAGCGTTGGGAAAATAAATAGGATTTGACCGCTATACGAAAGAATTGTTCTGCTGAAGCAAGCATTGTCCAGTGCTCAAAATAAATTTTTTTCTTTGCGTAGCAAAATGCCACACATTTCCAAAAAATGAATAGCATTTTGTAAAAATTACATAGCTATTTTTCTCTACCAGAGTTATGTTATGCGGTTTTGTATTGAATTCTTCTAAGTAGAAGAATAGTTTCCATCCATTTCTGGGCATTTCCAAATGATCTGCAACACATGAAACATTTACTATGTTTTTGTTTAACTGAACTGCCTTTAAGGGTTGCATGGACTTGTATATTTTCAAATGGCGTCTTGGTTGTTTAATAGAGTTCTCAAAATGGAAGTTGGGATTTTTAATTTGATGGGCTTGAAGTTATTTTTAATGGACATTTTATGCAAAATGTTGTAAAAACAGGAAGAATTTAAACCAATAGAATTCATCTTACATATAAAGTCGCTAATGATGCTTGATGGAGATAATCTGAGTTATGCCTGGAATGTTCCACAATCAGAAGTAAAGCATCAGTGAACTAGTTTTCAAATTTGTTTGCAAATTTTCATTTACATTTTGTGATACAAGATAATCAACTGCAGCCTAATAGGCTGCAGTTGATTATCTTGTATCGCAAAATGCTATACATAATTGGACATTGTGTAGCTTTTTGCAAGTTTTGCATAGCAAAAAGCGATGCGACACCGCTTATTTTGAGCCCTGGCATTGTCAATGCTGCCAAACATTTGTCGTTATTTATTTATTGGTGTTTAAGGTCACATATTTCTGCACAATGGCTAATCATGACCATGACAGTGTTACGGGTGGAGGAAGCCGGAGTACCCGGAGAGAACCACCAAGAAACGGCGAGCAACTGTCAGCTCCCCAACATACTAACTCCACACAAGCAGGGTTAACATTGGTTGAAGACAAGTGCACCGTCGACGTGCAGTACGCCTTAGTACACAACGTGGGCAATGGGGGTGAAGTGTCTTTCCCAAGGACACAACGCAGTTGCCGCTGGTGGGATTCGAACCGAGGACCTCTCGGCTTGCAGCCTGCACCTCTACCAACTGAGCCACCGCGCCCCCTAAAAACATTTGTCGATTTACAACAATGTGTACTCGATGTAACATGAAAGGGTTACGGTGTTAGAATGTTCAACAGTTATTTTGGTCGCTTGGGCTGTCAAGTAGCAGATAAATGTTTGTAACAAACTGCTAACAGTCAAGTGCACTGCAGGTTGTTTTCTTGTGGGGGCAGGAGTGAGCATGTGCCTGTCAATGTAACAATCTTCTACAGACAAATTTGACATTCTTCTCTTTGATGAGGCGTTGTTAATTGCAGATTATAATGCTGAAACAATCCCCCAGTGCAAGTAACGGTGCTTTCAAAATAAACTGACTGTTTGGTTCTTTACCAATTTACCAACATGTTTCAGAAAAAACATGTTTTGATTTTTACTGAACTGTTTAAAAGTATGAGCATATGTCATAAAAAAAATATTTTAAAATCTTGCATTTTAAAATTTGTTTTTCAATGGTCAATTGTCAGACAAAGAGGGGCTCTCGGAAGGATTAGTGTCATTTAGTACACAGGCGTTTCGTACACTGACTGTTTTGTATACAAATGAAGACCTTTCACAAATATATCAAAGGACGTTTCGTACACAGGAAAATTCTATAGGTTTTTTATGTATTTTTTATATAAAATAATAGACTACTTACTTTTGTAAGGTATTATAAACCAATATAAAAAAAATCCACATTTGAAATATCAGGGAACAGAATTTAATATGTCCAACACCATCACAGTATGTCGTACATTTGAAACTATTGTTAGGAATTAAAATGAACCGCAGACTGTAAAAACATCTTTCTTTGATGAAAAATCAAAACATTATGATGGGAGCTCATTGATGATTAATCAGCTTTGATCAATTCTTACGATATGTAATCACAGCATTGTTATTACAAGGGGGTCATAATTAGCACATGAAAACATTAAAATGATTAGTTTTCAGTACATGTACAACACTTTTTTATTACTGCAATGTTAAATACCCAGTATATCATCATTCAGCATCCCCCCCCCCCCCCCCCCCCCCACCTTACCCAAAGTTTAAGTAAGACAACTTACTGAGACGTCATGTAAGGATTACACCACCTATGCTGAGCAGGCGACCTGGGAATTCAAAGTCCTAAGCCCCATCCTTAGTATAGGCCTACTTATAATTATAATAAATATTTTCCAACTAGTATGTTCTATTTGTATACTGCACAAAGTCACACTTATCTTTGTAGAACTTTATATTTGTATCATTCCAGTAAGTTTTGCATTTATATAAATATGTTATTGCAATAAATTTTGTTATTTTTACTCGCGGGTTGTTATCTTTACTTGGGTCAAGACAGTCCATGTACAAAACATCCTAGCTTGTGTATGAAACGTCCTAAACAGTTCGTGTTCAAAACGTTCTGAAACGCCCATGTACGAAACGTCCAGCTTCTCTCTCGGACAATGGGACATATAATAACTTCTAACACACCCCTTCCATGACTCACAACATATTCCCGCCAGAATCTCATTGCAAGGAACAGGTAGATAAACATGTAACTGTTTATGACATTTGTCTTAGCAGAGAACAGAAAAAGATACTCAAAACATTAGGAGTACATATTCATTCTATGATGATATGATTACATCAAATTCAAGCCACTTGAGGTAAAAAGCTCTTTGCTATACAGTTAATTATGCCTAACTACAATTTACAAACTGGTTGGAAAATTTTTAAGTAATATCATTGACAATCATCCCTCACTTCAAATGCACGCACATGGGAACAAATTGCACATGTAAACTTTGTTTCAGGTGCGCGGCATGTCACGTACCTGTGACTTTCAAATGACAAGGCTTGGTTTTTTGACCAGGCAATGCAGGGTGACCACATTTACGATGTGTTAACGATCATTTGCACATCGACGATTTCTGTCGGCACTCTATGGTTTTCATTTGTTTACTTTTTGCAGGCATCAGGTGGCTGTGTTTTGAACTGTTTTCTCGCCATTCCTTACTGATTTTTGTGTTGTAGACAATACAATAATACCAGCGGTTGAAATTAACGGATATCCAGTTGAAATCCGGTTATGCCCGATGGTTAGCCGGTTACAAAAATGGGCCAACCGTTTCAGCACTAGTTTGGATATGACAGAAATGTTGAACAAAAAATCTAACTTCGAACCACAATGAGTAAAATATAGATATTAATCCACCCACCTATTCAATGATTTCCTAGCCAATTTTTTTGAAACAAACTATAACCTGGTAATGCTTATGCACTTAGAGTATTGGAAGGTTTTCTGGATCAATTCACTTCCCTAAAATCAATAGCTACAGCATTTCCTCATTCTTGTTGTCTCGCACTATGATTGCTTCATGTAAAATGAGAAGCGAAAAAGAGTCAAATATTCAATAAATAATCCTGCAATACACAGTGCAATTCTGTACTCCAAGTCACTTGCAGGGTGGCAAATCTCTGGTACCACATACTGTTTAAGCGATAGAACAGTTACAGTGGTCAGTGATAAAAAAGACCAGTAATTACCATAATAGCCTAACAGACCAGAGCAATGAGGCACACAAGGAGTCAAAAAAGCTCTCCTTACCATTTCAGAAGAAATTTACCGTTTTTATCTTCACTATCAAGCCTGTGAATAATAATTTTTTGGAGAGCCTGTCATGGTGCCGGCTATCCCATACTCAGTACGGTGAGTACCTGATTACAACTCAATAGTACAGTACTATTATTCAAGAGAAACTGTTTTCTTTTTGTGTAGATATATGAAGCAATTTCATACTACTGGGCAGTTGACCCTGTATGAGGCAGGCTTTTCTCCGATTGATTCTTTTAAGCCAAGAAATATTATTTTGTATTTTTTTTTAAATTTTACCCATTAGCAAGAGAGGCAAACAATAGTTTATGTCTGTCAATTACATTGAGCTTGTCACTTTTTCAACCCCAAAATCAAGGCTAATTGTATATAATCCACGTGTTAATTGTATATAATCCACTAGTGATGAACCGATAATAGGAATCAGTAATCGTAACCGGTCGGTTATGGGGCATCGGACGATTATGACAACCAGCAGTTAAAAACTAGCAGTTTCCGCTTATTCTATATTTAACACTGACTATTAAAAATCCCTTTGATATCTGGCCATTTCAATAAAGTTTCCCCATTAAAAACGTGTAAGACTCAGCCTCACCCCAGGCCCATCTGGGCTCATTCGAGCCCAGATCGGCCTGAGGTGAGGGTGAGTCTTGTAAGACTAGCACACAACCAAATTCAATAGCAAAGAACAAAACACCTCAGGAGTACCATAAAAATCACAGTTGTTGGAAATCTGCAAACTCTGACACAGTAAGTTCGTTCAAATTCAAAGTAAAAATTACTCTACAACAAAAATATTGAATCCCTGACCATAGCCTTGGAAATGTAGAAAACAGTAACGAAAACCTAGAATTCCAGAACAAGCAGAAAAACTTACATCCCCACTGTTAAAATTTTCAATAATTGTCACAGAGTCACAAAGAAAAGCAGTCCTGTTAACAATGATATAGCTGATGTTTAGTTTGTCAATTATGAAATTTTTATTAAAATGAATGTATTTAATAAAAATAAACCTGAAGAAAAGGTAATAAAATATGTATATTAAGTACGTAATGAGATACTGATGATATTCACTCAGTGTAAACATGCATATTCTTGAACAATAAATGTTACTGCCGATACCCAACTGGCTGGAATAAGGTCACAATATTGCCCATAAAAAGTAGACTGATTACTCATGCCAAAATGTTGTGGATCAAAAAAGTGGGTGCACTCAATGTTTTTACAATATAGGTGAGAATGACAAGACACAAATTCTGCCATGTTATTTCCATCCTATTTTAAGAAATTCTCAGTCAAACCACTTTTTACAAAACAGATGTTTCAATTGAGAACAAATTTAACCTGGACATTGTATTTTTCAGAGTTTTGCAAATTAAAATTTCATAAAACCGTTATATTTGTTTGTTTATTTATTGGTGATTAAGGTCACATATTTTTGTAGAATGGCTAATCATGACTGCAACATGGAAATAAAGTGAAGTCCTGCTAATCATATACCCAAGTTGCCAATTTTAAAGGACTTCCACCCAAGGCATTTGTTACCAGGTTCTATTTTACTAGTAATACAGAACTTTTTTACCACAATAAAGAAACACTGCTTCACTTCCCAGGGTTCCCACAGTGACAAACTATTCTAGACTTTTGATTTCAGTTGATGCATGGTTTTATCGACCTAAGAAGAAATATCAACCTCTAAATTTAATTGATATTTATTTCTAAGGTTGATAAAACCATGTATCAACCACCTCAAAAGTCAATAGCATAATGTGTGGGCTGGATGAATTATCACAAAACCACCACAGAGTATAAATATTCAGCAGACAAAAATATTCAAATTCTTTAAAAAAAAAAGAGAGAGAGAGAGAAACAAAGGCGAGGTTTTGCTGATGAACATCCGTCAGTTTCCACAGAATCTGCATTCAGGTCTGTAGTTTTCAAAATCACAGGATGGTGTTTAATGCCCTCCAGAAAAAAGGTAGAGGAAGGCGATTGCTCCTCTAGTTTAGTAATCATTTCACAATGGTGGGAAATTCTGTATCACAGACCATTCTCATATACAATCCAACCCTTGGAAACTGTAATTATTTAATGATCAATAGCCAACATTGGCAAACTTGATTGTCACAGAATAAGTATTTCAGAAGAAAATCAGTCCAGCAGACAACAGTCAAATTACCTTAGCTGAGGTTCTAGTTAAGTTTTTGGCTGCCTGTAGAGGTCCCCAAGACTTGGCTAGAAATTACTCCTGGACTGTCAGACTCACAGGCTGTGATGTGGATAACAGGCTGGCCAGACTCATAGGCTGTGATGTGGATAAAAGGCTGTGATGTAATATAATAATAATAACACTTTGGCCAGCCGCTGATTTGTCGCGGTTCTCGGACGAGAAGGCCATGGTTACCCCTGTACTCCCAACTGCCTCCCTATTCCCACGCTTTTCCTCTCCTCCCAACACTCAGAGACGAACTGCTTGATGATATCCCTTGTCCCATTCTTCCCAATCTCTCCGATTAGCATATTAACCCTCTCCTTTGAGTCTCCCCCTAACCACATGTCCTTCATTCTCCCATCCCACTTCCCCATTATACTCCCAGTGAATCTCATTCTTTTAGGCTGATACTTTGGGCATTCAAGAAGAAAGTGTTCCAGGGTCTCCACCATGTCCAAGTTACACATCTGGCACTCCCTTTCACCGTCTTTCCCAATTTTTCCCCTCAGCTCCAGGGATCACGACCTCAGCTTGAACAACAGTGACCCCCCAAAGGTGCCATCAAGGTACTCTTCAAAGCCTGACTTCTCTTTATCACGCAGGCCACCCAAAGACCTCTTTGATTTGACCCCCTCTCGCCAATTACGGTTACAATCTTTCATGACCCTTTCTCTGACGATTTTTTTACCCTGGTTTGCCCCAACGTCCAGGTCCGAGATCTCCAATGAGTAGTTCTCTACTAGCTCCCTCATTTGGACCATCCACCCCGTTTTGATATTTGAGTTGAAAATTCTCAGGAACATTACTTTACACCATCGGCTGTCGGGGAGATTTACCAAATAATTAAGATAACCGAGCTTCAACAGGTCTATCCTGTCCTTGATCCTCATCCACCCAAGCTCACCCCTGATTGCTTCTAGCGCTGCAGCATTACTCGACCCCGTTATCCATCGGCCTGCATCGTTCTGCAGGATTTCCAAGCTCTTTACGGCCGTCTGGTTTAGGGGTACCACTTCCGTACCGTATGTTATACTTGGCAGCCCCACCATTTCCCAAATGGTTTTCCCCACAAAAACCTTATTGAAACTGTTTCTCCCTATAAGTTTCATTTGGTTAAGGATTCGCTTCCCCTTCAAAATCAATTTATTTGTGTGGTTCCGGTAGATGCCTCTTCCTGTAATGTTTATATTTACCCCCAAATACTCGTAATCACCCATCTCTCCTACATTGAGAAGTTTGCTGCTCCCTTCTGGAATGCAGAACTCACCCACTCTCCACCTTCGAGTGGGGTCCACTTTGCGGCCCACAGGTATAACTTTGCTCTTGCTTTCATTAAGTTCGAGTCTCCATTTGCTCCCATATTTCCCAACAATTCCCAGCATTCTTCGCTCTCTGACACTAGAACCATATCGTCTGCAAAAAATAGCCCTGGGATCTTCACGTCACCAACTGCTACCCCCTCCTCGCTACGCAGGAGTTCATCTCCTAAGCCTTTGATGTACAATGCAAACAGGATCGGCGAAAGGATACACCCCTGTTTTAGGCCTATCTCCATAGGCACACGTTTCGTTGTAATGTTTCCCAGGCTAAGTTCACTCTGTACATCTTGATATAATGCTTTCATAATTCCAACAAACTCGCCTCCCAAGCCCATAGCCTCCAGCTTGCGCCACATACCTTCCCTCCATACTCTATCGTATGCCTTCTTGATATCCAAAAAGGCCATAAACATCTTTTTCTTTTTTGCTTTCGTGGATTCTATCATTTGGGATAGTGTGAAAAGATGGTCAGTAACTCTCCTTCCCTTCCTGAAGCCATTCTGGATTTCTCCCAAAAAAACCTTCTCCTCAATTACCTCCTCTAGTCTCCCATAAAGGACTTTACAGAAAACCTTTCCAATGTTGCTACTGACAGAGATCCCTCGATAGTTATCCAAAACGTCTTTTTCCCCCTTTTTGTGAATAAATGTCACTTTGCTTTCCCTCCACTCCTTTGGGACCTCTTGTTTTTCTATGGCTAAATTGAATAGGGCAGTTAGGCTTTCCAAGAGTTCCTCTCCCCCTTTTTTGATAAACTCGTTAGGAATTTCGTCCACCCCTCCCGCTTTTCCATTCCTCAATTTTGAGATCACCCTTCGCACCTCCTCAGTTTTGATTTCGCTGCACACGAAGTCCGAGAGATTTTCCTCGACCTGGTTCGGACACTCCGGTGGGTTCCCCATGCCCCATCGCTTATCGTTTACCTTTTCCCAGTGCTTAACTAGTTCTAATGCGATTTGATCTCGCTCTTCTGTAACTCTGCCATCTACTTTAATGCTCTGTTGGTTATTCCCTTTGTTACGTTTGTTCACCCATTTCCAGTGGATAAAAGGCTGTGACATAGAATAAGTCTGGAAAATAACCTAGGCCTTAATGGTTAAAAGAGACTTGATATTTTTGCATTAGATTTATTGTGCAGACTTGGAATTTGGACTCCACTAGGTTATTGATGATTTATATGGGGGCCAGAAGGGGATACCATTTATTACCCTCCTTATTTTCAAATAAGGCGGGTAACAGAGGGTGTAGGAATCACCTGCCTCAAAACTACGGGCCTATGAGTTAACATGAGTGGAAACTCACACTGAGGGTGTTTTCATAGTGAATCACTCTCTTTTAACCCTTTATCTAATGTAATGGCCATAATGGCCACACATTAATCACAAAAAACACCTTTCAAAATTAATTTATTTTTGCCTCCAAAACATAGCTTAGGACTCTTATTGAAATGAGCTCAACCTTATGAGGGAGTCATAGGATATGTTTTAAGGCAAATGAAAATGCTTAGCTATTTTTTAAGAAATGTTTTGCAAGCATCATCTCCTTGCCACATTGGGTAAAGGGTAAATTGTATAATACAATTTTATCCGAATGATGACTTGCTCAAAACTCCAGTAATCATGTATGATTATGTAGCTTATTATAGGTGTTTTATCACATCAGTAAATTTATTTAATACATTTAGAGTCATTTTCATCATCACTGACTTCATCATGATCACAACATCTGTGTCAGATAAAACTTATCCAATGTTTATACCCATGCTGCCCACTTTAGGGACTTCCACCCTAGGCACTGGCTGGTGGATCCTATTTTACTAGTAAAATATAACCTGTTAACCACAGTAAACAAGCACTGCTCCCCTTCTCACAGTACCCACGGGGAAGAAAAAGGTATGAGTATATTGTAGGCTTGAAGTAGTTCTAAACTTCCCAACAAATGTAAAATGGATTTATCCATAACCGTAAACAGTACTTCGTATCAAAATCTCATTAACCATTTACCTAATGTTACAGCTATAAGGCCCCAAAAAGTAGATCTTTTGTTTCTCAGGCCATACTTGGAAAAAATTGAATATGGGCAGGCAGTTTTTTATTTTACTTTATTTTTTATTTTTGTATTTATATCTTTGCAATCAAAAGTTCATTGTCTTGATTTGTTTTAAGTTCTAGGCCTCATAATCTACAGAATGGCATGGTGGTGGTGGTGTATTTCGTCTCCTGAGTGCAAGAAGGCTTTGCAATGCTAAAGCATTGCAAAGCCTTGTTTCACTCAAGGGACAAATATATCAATTTTATTAACTTGGGTATAATATCAGACACAAACCATTTAATTTTTATTTTTTTTTAGTTTGCATTGGTTACAAAAGAGAGCCTGAGAAACTTATTTTTAACTTTTTTTAGGCCTAACCAATCAGCTTTTTTCCCAAAATTTGTCATACAAATTTTATTTTTTGCCTCCAAAACATAGTTTATGATCATCTAAATGGATTGAGCTCATTAAGTCATTCCAATGAGGGTGTCATAAGCTATGTTTCTGAGGCACAAAATACAATTTTTTAGTTATTTAAGACTTTCTTTGCATGTGGCTGCTGCTATTCAGGTTAGGTAAAGGGTTAACCCTTTCAATGTGCTAGGCATACATTTTTGCAGGATGGAAAATTTTGTATTCAACAAACAGAAACCAATAACAGGAATGTTGAGAGAATCTGTGATAATTTAATCCTGCAGCCCTTTGGGGCTGTAGGCTTAATTTACAACTAAACTTTCCTACAAATGCAAAATGTATTTATCTGTTTCCACTGACATTATTACTGTATATGAAGATCTCATTCATCAACGCAGGTTGAAAGGGCTAATAGCATCAATGCCATGTCATTCACTTCTAAAATACTGCATCAATGACATAATTTTCTCTACACTCTTACCTTTTTCACTAACACTCTCACTCTCCAGATCAGGCTCCTCACAACTTGAACACTCCGGTGTAGAACGAATCTCATCATCGGAACTACTGAGCGATTGTTGTCTTTGTTTTTTACCACGTTTGTGTTTATGGGGTTTGGGAGGAGGTGGGCGAACACAATCCGATGGATCAGAACTAAGAGAATCATTCCGTAACATACTATCTAATTTCCTACGATTATTCCTAGTACTACGAACAGCAGCAGAACCAGGGTCCAAATGCCGTTTGTCTATAACTACCATAGTATCTTGCATATCTTCTATTGTCTGTGAATCCGAGGCTTGGTCCACATGAATCATGTGATGAGGAGAATTTGATGTTCTTTGTTTTGAGTGTTTGTCATAATTCTCCTGATCACGCCTCTCACGATCACGACTTGGTGATCGCCTGTCCCTTTGAGCACGATCTCGAAGGTGTTTAGCACCACCTTGTCGATCAAGTTTCTGGTGAGTATCACTAATTTCAGATATCCTCTCATCACGAGGTCTATCATCACGAGACCTATCCTCTCGTGAGTCTTTTCGTTTGTCCCTAGAATCTCCACGGTCTGCATAGTCTCTGTACTGATGTTCATTTGGTGATTGTCTGACACGCTCTCCTTGGTTGTCACGTCTCCTGTCATGGTGGAAATTCTCTCTTTCTCGAGAATCATGGACATCTTTTCTCTGTCTGCCATCGACATTCCGTACTCCCCGCTCCTCTCGTTCTCGAGAAGTTGGATCTGGTGACCTGCAAGATATAGCAGGCAAAAAACAGTAATGGACACATAATTTGGTTAGCATAAAATACACTTTTGAAAAATTTTCTAAGGATGGGGGAAGGGGGGGGGGGGAGGAGGGGGGGGGGGAGTGTGTTGTGGATCAGTGTTCATATTCCGTTTACTAGCCCTTTCAGAGATTTTTCCCACAGTCAATGTCTTTTTACTAATAAAGCATATTCTGAGATTCTATTTTGCGCAACATGGTTGTGATAGAAAAAAAGTTGAGAAATTCTTATTTAACCCTTTACCTAACATAGTGGCCTAAAACAGCCAGAACATTAACCAATATAAGCCTACCACAGCCTAAAATATCTCGGAAGTTTCTCAATAAAACCATACAAATATGGATATCATTAGAACCAGCTCATCAATCTGGTTCTAATGATATCCATATTTATCATTTGACTCGTCCGTTTTGTTCACTTTAAAACATTTGATATTTTGTTTTCATATTAATCAGTGATAAATAAAGCCTTCAGTCAATTTCATTGGTCAATTTCAAAACTACAGGTACTGTGAGCAAGCTCACAAAGTGATACCCCCCACGCATGAAATGTATAAGTTAGATTATTTCCCCTTGGACAAGTCAGAATGGAATTATAGTGCTTAATGCACATCTTCATATGGAGTTCTTCCATTGTGTGAAGTTTCATGGAAATTCTTCAAACAGTTTAGGAGGAGTTGCGCTTATAAGGATGGACAGACGGACAGACAGATGGATGGACAGGGTGATTCCTATATACCCCCCCCCCCCCCCAAACTTTGTTTGCGGGGGGTATAACTAGACAATTTGATTGGCTGAACAAAATACAACTGGGCCACATTTTCATAATTTGCATAATTAGAGTTGGGAGCTTTCATTGGTCAATTTCAAAACTGGACAATTTGATTGGCAAAACAAAATACAACTGGGTCACATTTGCATAATTTCAGTTTGGAGAATTCACGTTATCTGTCCTATTTAGGGTGGGTTATACTGTATTAATCTTTTACCTAACGTAACGGCAAAAAACGTCTCGCGCAACACAAGAAAAACGCCATTCATTTTTTTTTATATTTTCACTTTTTGCTTCCAAAACATACCGGTACGTTATGACCCCTCATTGGAACTAGCGTGTCACGCTCATGCAATGATGGGTCATAACCTATGTTTTGGAAGCAAAAAATAAAAAAATTTAGTTATACGAAGATGTTTTTTCCAAGTGCTGTCTGCAACTCAAGTTAGGTGATGGGTTAAAAATCATACTAAGTGGCTAATTTGTGCGTGTGTGTGTCATATGATAAATAGAATATGAAATGAGTGTTTTTCTCATATAATATTTATGAAACTCTCCTAATTTTCCGTTTGGGCTTGTCAGCGGCTTGCCCAAACGGAAAATTCTTAGACTCTTTTCATAAATATTATATGAGAAAAACACTCATTCCATATCCTCTATTTATATGGTTTTATTGAGAAATTGTGAATTTTGTTTTCGAAAAAAGGGGAAATTTAATTTAATTTTTTTAAAATACCATGGTAGGTAAAGGGTTGACCCTTAACCTAATGTATCAATCAGTAGAATTCATAAATATCACCAATCAATGTTACTTTTCATTTTCTGTCTCAAAAACATAGTCTATGTGTGCCTCTCCCACCCTTACAGGAATAAGCTTGTCATAAACTGTTTTTTCGGTAAAATTTTTTAAAAAATTTAGTTATTCAAGAATTTTTGTATATGTTGTCGGCCCTTCAGGTAGGGGAAAGTGTTAACCATTTACCTAACATAACTACAATATCCTGCCAGCACTATTAACAAAAACTTTCACTCAGATTTTATAATTTTTTCAAATTCTGCCTTTAAAACAGTTTATGACACTTCACTGGAGTGAGCTCATTGGGATTAATTCAATAAGGAGTCATAAGCTTAGTTTCTGATGCAAAAAATTACTTTTATTTAGTGCCGTTGTTTGATGTAAATATTGTTTGTTAAAGTTGTTTTTTATAATGTTAGGAACAGGATTAATGGCCAGTTAATACATCTGATGGATTTTGTCACATGTAGATAACTTCTCATCTCTTTCTTACCACATCTTACCAGTGTTTCTCCAATGCTGCAGAACAGAAATTATAGTACTGCTAGTTATTCTGGTAATTCACAAGGGACATCATGTCAGACTCTCTGAATGAACAAACTTCAAGAGCATTCATCTTTGTATTTTCATAGTTAACAAATAACACTTTTGTTGACAAAATTTGTTAATTTGAAGTGAGACATGCATTTTTTTTATCAAACAAGAGCTGGACTGTCGTCCGGTGCATACCCCCACGCAGTGTACCGCCTAGTGTGGGCATACCTATGACCAACAAATATTATTTATGAATATTCTCGTACGGACTGACGGAGGGATGCACAGACGGTCGGATGCAATCCAGTATACCCCTCCCCCCCCCCGATTTTCTTCGAAAGTTTTCAACAATTTCTAAGTCAAAAGGTATGGTAAATTGTTTGGTGTTTGGAAGTTTTATGCAATGAGGCAGAAGCCTTTGTCATAGGCAAACTGCATGCCATATTTCACTGAAATCTGATAACCCCAAGTCAGTATACCCCCCCCCCCCCCCCCCCCCCCCATGTTCTTCGAAAGTTTTCAACAATTTCTAAGTCAAAAGGTATGGTAAATTGTTTGGTGTTTGGAAGTTTTATGCAATGAGACAGAAGCCTTTGTCATAGGCAAACTGCATGCCATATTTCATTGAAATCTGATAACCCATACCTGAGATACAGGCTGAACAGACAAATAATGTCTATTTCCTACAATTTCTAAGTCAAAAAAGGAGGATAACTCTAAAAAGGAGAATGTGACAAATATCGTTGAATCCTTTTTTTAAAGCCTATACCATAAGCAGTGTTCACGGCAAATTTCATTGCAATAGAACATTCGATACCCGTGATACAAGCTGAACAGACAAAATTTGGCTCGGACGGACACAATTTCTAAGTGAACAAGTGTGGGCATACCTATGACCAACAAATATTTATAGAAAATAATAATTTACTCAAGTTTACTTAAGTTATGAAAGTTATGAATATTCTTGGATGGACTCACACATGGACAGGCATCAGATGCATGGACAGACGGATGCATGTAATCCAGTATACCCCCAGTTTCTTCGAAAGTGGGGGTATAATAACAATTTTAATTTTTGCTTCCTCAACATAACCTGACTGCATTTCATTTGAACAAGCCCAATCAGAGGTTCAAATAAGATGGGTATATCAGCACTGGGGTGCATGAAGGAACCATCTGCAATGTTTTAGCACTGCAGATGGCACCTTGATGCACTAAAGGGATGTATTAAATCAGTGGAGGCAACCAACCATGATCATGGGTCATGATGCCAAACATCATCCGAAGCATGTAGCAGCAAGTCAGGAGTGAGCATGAGAGGGTGTATTCCACTTTTGTTGGTGGGGCCGGGGAGGGGGAGCCTTCCAGGGAAAAATGGAAAATGGATAGTGAGCACGTTTCTCTGGTAGCTTCTTTGCACATGACCGCAATGTTTTCCTGCCGAAATATTTCTACACTTTTTATCGACTCATTCAAATTTTTAAAAAAGGAAGCCAATTGAGAATGCCTCACAGAAGCCCCATACTGGAGCTATAGATATAGATATAGGCATAGTATATGGTATTATCCATGCTAACACGGCAGTGGCTTCCATTTTATAATGGATAATACTGCATCCCCTGTTCTTGGTGCTGATGAATAAAACTTAGTTATAAACTAGACTGAAGCATGCCCCCACACTAAACATGACCACAGGAGTTTGCAGAGCAAACGGTGATTTGTTACTCATACATGTGCTGTGTGTGTAAGACAGATATGATGCCCCCACAAGTTCTATCATATACTTTAATTTATATATGTATTGTGGATGAGTTGACTGAAGAAATCATGTACCCTATATAAGACATTTCACAAAAATTTACTAATAAGTTCAACAACCTGTAATTTTGTGAAAAATGGAACAAAATCAAATTCCTGGCAGTATGCACATCTTTGGTATATGTATAAAAAACTCTGTAAAATAAAAAAGGTTCTAGCTTGAAAACTATGAGAGAAGTTAGGCAGACAAACCTTGTACCCTATATTTGAAATTTCACAAAAATTAAGTTCAACTCATCATTTTGTGAAAAAGAGAACATAATCAAATTCCTTGCAATATGCACACCTTTGGTATATGTGTAAATACCCTATAAAATAAAAATGTTCTGGCTTGAAAACTGTAGGGGTTAGGCGGACAAACCTTGTACCCAATATGCAGGCAGACGAATGGAAGAACCCACGAACAGACAGATGGATAGACAGATGGACAGGGGTACAACAATACGCCCCCCCCCCCCCACCCGACTTTTTGTCGCGGTGAAATAAAAACAGGTGTTGGGGGAGATCCTCCCCCACTGGGTCTGTCCACTCAGGCAAATGAATAAGCAGTACTTAGCAATAAGTATGAGCTTAGATGTGTACATACAAAAAGATACAGATGCCAATGTGAATCAATCCATTAACTCTTTACCCAACGTAACGGCCAAAACTGGCCAGCGCTATTCTCAAAAATCGCCAATTAATTTTCATTATTTTTTCATTTTTTGTCTCAAAAACATAGGTTATGACCCCTCGCTGGAACGAGCTCGACGAGCTCGTTCCAACGAGGGGTCATAACCTATGTTTTTGAGACAAAAAATGAAAAAAATTAGTTATTCAAGAAATTTTTTTGCAAGTGTCGTCTGCTTTTCATGTTAGGTAAAGGGTTAACTTAGCAGCATATTAGAACAAAAATAGATGGTAACATCAGCCAGGATAACAAAATGGGATGAAACAAATTTCCAAAACGTGTGTGTCAGAACAAATGGGTTGATTTGTCCTTCAAAAAGCATAAATGTGAGATTGACACGATGGAATTTACATTGTGTCATTTTCACCTAGTCAACTCACATTTTTGATGATCTATTCTTTCATCATGCTTGGGCAATCCATCATTTTTTAAGAAATAATGTTACCATATTTATGCCAATTGGGAATCAGGATTAACTTTTATTTATAATAATGTGAAATGGCAGAAAAATTGAAGGAACATTCAAGGGGATAAACAGGTGTATCACCCACCTACAGTACAAGTGAAAATAAGTTGTAGCATAACCGCAATAAACTAAGTATACCTTTGCTCCTGCACTGATAAGATCAGAATCTGACATCAATTTCTGGAAAGCTCGCAGTGAGAGCTTTCCAGAAAATGATGTCAGCTTCTGGTCTTATCAGTGTATTTATTTATTTATTTATTGGTGTTTAAGGTCACATATTTATGCACAATGGCTAATCGTGACTGTGACAGTTTTACGGGTGGAGGAAGCCGGAGTACCCGGAGAGAACCACCGAGCAACGACGAGCAGCTGTCAGCTCCCCAACATCGAACTCTGAACTCTGCACCGCAGCACAGGCAGGGTTAGATTGGTTGAAGACATGCGCACCATCGACGTGCAGTACGCCTCAGTACACAGCGTCATCGTGCCCCCATGTAGGCAATCGGGGTGAAGTGTCTTGCCCAAGGACACAACGCGGTTGCCGCAGGTGGGATTCGAACCGAGGACCTCTCGGCTTGCAGCCTGCACCTCTACCAACTGAGCCACCGCGCCCCCCCCCTTATCAGTGTAGAAAACTGCATAATTTATAGTGGTTATCCTACAACTTATTTTGACTTGTACTGTAGTTACAAATACAACAAGCTTGCAGCCATCAGTTTTATATTGAGCCAGTTCGGAGAGATATATGTGCACATACAGTGCATGTTATCTGTATAACCTTGTTCAGAGATAACTGAACTAATGAAATGAGATGTAACACTCTACATACAGTGTAATTATCTTTTTAACAATTTTCTCAGGTGTTCGCCACAGGTCCCCTGGTGCTGCTTAAGTGTTTTGGGTTTTCTGGTAGATAACAAAACATCAATAAGTTTGAGATAATTTACTTAAATTACATAAATTAAGTTACGTAATTATGACATTAACCCTTTACCCAACTCAAACGATATCAAAATTTATTATTTTAAATATAATTTTTAAAAAATTTTCAAACATTTTCAACAAAACCATATCATGTGACCCCTCATTGGAATGAGCTCAATGAGCTCGTTCCAATGAGGGGTCACATGATATGATTCTGGTGAAATATTTTGAAAAATTTAATTTTGTCAACTGCTTAATTTGCATATTACGCGGAAGGATGCGGGCGATTCGTTAGGTAAAGGGTTAATCTCATAAATGTAGCATAAAGTCAAGTTTAGCAACAGTCACTGACACTTTCATGAAATGTCCTATCCTTGTTCACGACAACATCTAAGTTTGAGCTTTTGATTTTGGGCATTGTTTTGCTGAATAATTGCTTTTGCGATGGCTATCTTGCAGTTTTTCTATTGAATGATAATTAATTTGGCACATCCAAAAAAAAGTTCAAGCTACATATTTTTACCATAATGTAACTAGGAACTTGACCAACTCAATCTTGAGCTCTGTTAAACAGGATTAAATTGGTTAAATTCCTAGTTGCAGTATGGGTAAATCTGCAGGCTAAATTTTTTTTATATTATCAACATCAGCTTGCAGAGGGTTAACTTGTCAGTCCAGTAAAAACTTGAGGATTCAATCAGCAAATCTGCTGCTCACAGACCATTCAGTAGATTACTAGTATAGTTTGGATAGATGACCACCCATAGAGGGCCTAAGTATCAAATCACTCTGTGTGTACAGTGTATAAACCATTAAGGCTTTACCCAATGTAACGGCAAAAACCGGCCAGCTTTACTCACAAAAATTTAAAATCACCTTTCATTTTTCATTATTTTTTATCATTTTTTGTCCCAAAACAAAGCCTATGAACCCTCACTGGAACGAGCTCACAAAGATCGTTCCAATCAATGGTCAAAAGCTATGTTTTTGACACAAAAATATAAATTTAATAGTAAATTTCCTTTCTTATTATACCTACCACAATTGTTTACTACAGGCTTGCACTACAGTGGAAGACCCTAACTCGGATAAAATACTCTCTATTTTAATCTTTCCCAAGAGACGTGGGAAAGAAAAGTGGTGTAAAATAAGCCAAAAATGGTCCGTGCGCCATTGGCGCATACCCAGTATGGGATGCTCTTCCCTTAGTACAAATCCACGACTTCCGTTAACAAATGCGCAGTGCGTCATCAATTCATCATTCTTTTGATTCTGCCAACACAGGAGTTATGTGATCAGCGGGTAGGAAGGATTCTTACCCGAATAAGAAGATGGGAGGGCTTCCATGTAAACAATTGTGGTAGGTATAATCAGAAAGGAAATTTACTATAAAATTTATATTTCTTATCAACCTACCTTACAATTGTTTACTACAGGCTGAATAGACAATAGGATGGAGGGAATCACATAACCAACCCACACATAACTCAATTGCACTGGAACCGTGGACAGAGGAAGAGATCCCTTGGCCTATTAAACCATAGCATCACAAACATTAGTAAAAGACAATGAAAGATGAGGCGTATGGTGAAGTGCGACGCACAGACAGAAAAGCTGAATGGCTGAGATAGACAACAGCCTGAGCCGAAGAAAGGGGGCCCGTAGGACAAAGGTCCTCTTTCGGCTCCTGCAACTATCGCAGATAAAAGGAGAAGGTAGCATTTCTCCAGTAGGCTGCCAGTATAACATCCGACAACATGACGGAGTTAGTAAAAGAGGAAGACAATGCACGCACCTCGTGGCAAAAAAACAATTGGTAATATAATCACCAGTAGCTAGACGAGCGGAAGCTGCACGAATAGCAAGACAAATCCATCGAGAAATGGATGCAGGAGAGATCTGGCATGTGAGAAAACGCAAATCCATCAAGAATAAAGGTGCAGATGCCCCCCCCCCCCACCCCCCCCCCCCATCCCCCAAGCAGAGCAGCGCTCAAGAAAATGTCCATCTTGGAGTAAACTGCAAAATGCTAGGCCTTTTCAAGGAAAAGAGCTGAACAAGCTTGGAAAGGCAAGGATGAGTGTCGAAACAATGCGGTACCACATATGAAAAAGGTCTCCGAATCATGGACTTGTACCCATTGCTGGAGACCCCCAGAAACAAACATATACCAGAAACTCCACAAGCGGTGTGATCGAAGGAGTGACAGAAGCAACAGAGTGATCGCACACCATCGACAGAAGAACCTTCCACTTAGCCAGAGGCTAAATCAGTGGAGTGAGTGCCTCCTTGAAGAAGAAAAGCAACTCCACTGCTTGTCTCTAAAAACCACTACGGAGGAGACAGGTCCAGAGAAAAGACATGCGCGAAGGCACAATGAAGTTGGGTCAACTTGAAACCTCCTCGGGCGACTTTGGCAAAGAAAGTCACGACGTAGAGGGAGACAAGCCAGAACTGCCGCTAACAGAGAGCGGAGCAGATTGATCCACACCCACCAAGGCGACAGGGGTGTGATCGAAAGGAGGGCCAGAGCGTCCATGGCGAAAGCCAGAGCATCTGGACACGAGGACACGAAAGTGTCCACCGGATGGTTCCAACGAGTCGCAAAGAGATCGATGGAACGCCGCCATGTGGAGCATCCACTCGGTGGAAAAGAACCTGCCCCGCCGGGACAGGGTGTCAGCTAGGACATTCAGACGACCTGGAATGTGACGAACAACCACCCCGGCATGGACATCCTGAGCGAGCAGTAGAAGCTCCCGAGCCAATTCGTACATTGGAAGTGCATGCGGGCCGCCCTGGTTCCGAATGAAGCAACCACTGTTGAATTGTCGAACAACAGAAGGACCTGACGATTCGACAGGTGAGGGATCCACTGCCTGAAACTTAGAAGAAGAGCAAGAAGCTCCTTCTAGTTGATGTGTAGAGATGCCCGATCCCGGTCCCACATCCCGTGAAGGGAAAGACGTAGAGGATTCAACGTCGCACTCCATCCGAGATCGCTGGCATCTGCGCCAGAACGCGATCGGACATGGGTAAGTCCAACGGGACACCCTGCGTGATCCACGGAACATTCGTCCAGTGGAGAAGGTGAGGATGAAGAGATTCTGGTAACTGAAGCATCAGATCCAGAGAATCGACATTCGACTGAGCAGAAAGTGTTAGAGAGGTCTGACATGCAGCCGACCTAGAGGAATGAGATCAGATCAAAAGCTGAGAGAATCACAGCCCTGGCCTGGGAAACCGCCACCGTATTGAACTGTGTGCAGAAGGCCATCCCCAGATGATAAACGACAGAGAAGGGACCAGATCCGACTTCTCGTTGACTCTGAATCCTAGCGACGTGAGCAAGCTCAACAGAGTGTCAACATCAAACTCCAGTAAGGCAGCATTGGAATGCCTCTAGAGGATATCGACTAGATATGCTGAAGTAGGCACCCTGGACTGTGTGCGAAGGAAGGCTATCACATGTGACATCAGTCGGGTGAAGGGCCAAGGAGCCAGCTGGAGGTCAAAAGACATGGCCTTCAACTGGTAAACTCGCCCTAGAAAAGCGAACCTGAGATACTTCCGCGACACCCGATGAATCGGAACGTGAAAGTAAGCATCTTGCAGGTCGAAGCTGGTAGAGAAATCTCCCTGGTGATGGAACTGCGGACCAACCTGAAAGTCTCCATGCTGAACTTGGGAGCAATGATAGACTGGTTCAAGATACTCAGATCAATAACCAGTCGGAGTCGGCCGTCCTTCTTCGGCACCAAGAACAGGCGGGAATAAAACCCCACTGACTGAATGTTCTTGACGACCTCGAATGCCCCCTTGGCCAGGAGAATGTCTATCTCCATGGACAAAAGCTCCCGACGTAAAAGGTCTGAAAGAACTGTGGTTGGAAGAGTGGGGTGCCTTTGGAAGGATATTCGCAGCCCGGACCAAACAACATCTAACACCCAAGGATCGGATGTGATGGTGGCCCAATGGTCTGCGAACTCTGCTATCCTTCCTCCAACCTGGGATGAATCGAGGTGAGGACCTTCAGTTCGAGCCCCGACGAGGCCCACGGGAGAAACCACCTCCTCTACTGAATGAAGAATCCTGAGACTTCCCACTAGCCTGCCGACGCTTACCCTTACCCCGTGAGTAAGAAGTAGAAGCAGAGGCAGAAGGATCAGCCCTTTGCTTCGCAGAGGAAGCAGAAGGGTACTTGTTAGGCTTTGAATGGTCCCTGCCTCCCTTAGAAGGCTGATCAAGCTGACGAAGAAGCAGCTGATCTTTGGAATGATGTAGGACGTCATCCCGGACCGTCGACACGGAACCCATGGAACAGTAGCGGTCCTGAAAAAGAAGCAGATCGAAGAGCAGCCACTGCCCCCAGGAAGGGATCAGCCTGTGTCCAGCACAGAGTCCCTTTGAACCAGTTCCAAAATAGCCTGTCACAGGCATGCGTGTGAGTAAGATGCATGAGCGCCTTGGACAGCACACGCAAAGGAGCCTGTAGATCGTCAAACCTATCTGGAGGCAGATAGGCAGCTAAGGCAGAGACGACATGATCAGAGAGAGAAAGCATACCCAGCATTCCTCCCAATCAGCCCAACATGGACTCCAGAGTTGTCATAGGAATGACGGCAGACTTGGACTTGGAAAGCCCGAGGGAAATTGAGTCCAGATCCAAAACCGTCAAAGTCTGGCAGACTGACGGATTGGCAAAATCGTAACGATAACGCACCGGAGGCAAAAGGTGTCAACCCTGGTGAAGAACGCATCCTTCATAGCCTTGGAACTCAGTTTAGAGTCCAAGGCTGAAAAAGCTTCAACCACCTGTACTGACTGGCACGGTCGAAGATGCCCAGAAGCAGGTTGCTCCACAGGCTGTAGGCGCGTGACCGATGATCGTGGCCTGGCTGACACTGTCGGCTGGTTTGATGGTTTGAGATCCAGAAGGAACCCAAACACAAAGTCAAGAGCTGTCCCCAAGTCAGAAGACTGCTGGCTCTCGACATCAAGGATGTCTGACTCCTCCCCGGAGTCGGAAGACACATAGCCCACCTTGGGCAAACCAGCCGAAGGCCTCCCATGGTGTAGGAACACCAGGGGGATCAGAAAGCGGCCTGTTTCCAATCCTGGGAGGCGGCGCCATAGGGTACGCCTGGAAACCACTCGCTGCCTCGCTGGAAGCAACAGGAAGGCTCTTGGACAGAACCTGAGTGAGTAAGGAGAGGGCCTCCCTAAGCTCACTGCCCGTACCAGCCAGTTCGACATGGGGACGAACCAGCAAAGAGGCTTCACACCTGACCCTCTTAACCAGCGAAGGGTCACGATCCTCCAATACACCCGAAGCAGGGTGACGGGCGGCAGCCGAAAACATCTGAGGGCAGACGTGTATAGGGGTACGACACAGCCCAAGGATCAACTCAGGACAGTTGCCGTGGACCTCTGCGGGGCAGAAGCTCCAGGCTGCACAGAAGGCGTTGGTCCCGCAAAACTGGCCATGTGACCAGAATGAGTGGACAGAAACGCCAAAGAAAAACTGTGGTACTCGACGGCGCAGAGACCACAGTAGAGGGTCCAGCCGGCAGCCACTTCCAACTTCGACGAGTTGAAGTCAGGGAAGGCTGAGGCCGATACCCCCACGTCTACACTACCAGACACCGCAGCAGACCACTGCAGGTATAAAACTGCTGTGCTCAACGGCTGAGAGGACACAGCAGGGGGTTCAGTTGGCAGCCACTTCCGACTTCGCCAAGTTGAAGTCGGGGAAGGCTGAAGCTGATACCCCACAACCACACTACAGACATCCCTGCAGACCCTTGCAGGGATAAGCTAAAAACGGTGCCCGATGACGGAACAGCAGTAGCAGCAGATACAACGGGAGCTGTTGGATCTGGCGGAAAAGGGGAGAGAGCCACCTAACTCGGCCTCCAAAGGAGGAGACACAACCCTAGTGACAGCCTCAGATGTCGACTGGAGAGGGCGCATAGTCCCAGAACCAAGCATCTCTTCACCAGAAATCCAACAGCTCCCGCAGTATCCACCAGAATAAAAAAAAATGCACATCCCCCACGGAAGGGGAATAACTCTCACCAGACGTGGTCAAGCCAGGAAGCCCCAAAACGACAGCGTTCCCCACCCCCCGCTGATGCGGGAGGAGCTGCACATCCCCCACGGAGGGAGAGTAATTCTCACCAGACGTGGTTGAGTCGGGAGGCCCCAAAACGACAGCATCCCCCCCCCCCCATGGGACCGGGAGGAGCTGCACATCCCCCACGGAGGGGGAATAACTCACACCAGACGTGGTCGAGTCGGGGCCCCGAAACGACAGCGTTCCCCCCCCCCCCCTCTGCAGGTGCGGGAGGAGCTGCACATCCCCCACGGAGGGGGTATAACTCACACCAGACGTGGTCGAGTCGGGAGACCCCGAAACGACAGCGTTCCACACCATCCGCAGGTGCGGAAGAAACGGCCACTAGAACACACCAGGGCGAGGGCAACAAAAGGAATTGCCTAAAGGAACCGAACTGGAAATAACAGAGGTGAGAGCAGTAGAAGAAAAAGGTGAACTCAACAGATACAGAAAGTAGAAGAACACCCTCAACTACAAGAGAAGGTGGCAGAAAAAAAAACGGTGGGTACACGACACAACCCAGACGGCCGTCAGGGACTGAAAAAAACAGATATTCAGCCCTCAACAGAGTGAAGAAATCCTGTCCAGACAGTCCATAATTTACACCTAAATCCAATAACAATTTATCAACCGAAAAATTTCATTCATTGTCGAACCGCGTTGACACGATGTCGAAAAAACATTCGCAAAAACGGAATAATAAATAATATACAATGAGAATGTGGTTGAAAATATTAACGAGAATTTTTCAAACACAGTCCTGTTATTATACGATCTTCAGATCCATAATCCAGTCACAGGAAAACCATTATCGACGAGTTGAATTATCACTGTTTTGTAGCAAAATGGCCACACATCTTCCACATGTGCAGATATAAAAAAGAATGATGAATTGATGATGCACTGCGCATTGGTTAACGGAAGTCGTGGATTTGTACTAAGGGAAGAGCGTCCCATACTGGGTGTGCGCCGATGGCACTCGGCCCAGTTTTGGCTTATTATATTTATACGAATGGGAAGTGTGCTATTCCTTGATTCCGAGATTCTGTCTAGCTAGAAATTCAAGCTTTGATTATCTCCCTTGATATGCAATGCAACTAGGTTTCTCTTCCTGGGACGGCTCGGTCCACTATAAACAATGAAAGTGTCAATGACACTGTAGCTCAACTTGACAAACTTGAACTTGGTAAGTGAAAAGTGAAATGGCAAAACTGAAGATCATTGGTACCAAAGTCATTTGGTGAAATTTTAACATAACAGCATTGTGTGTGCACAACGTCAGAGCAGTCCATGCATTTTTAAATGTAAACTGTAAGGCTGGTTAAAGGAAGAATGTTGATACACAAATGCAGTAAGTTCAGAGGTTATTGTAAACAGCAACTTTTTTCACAGAAATGAATGCTAATCAATAGCTCTTATCTAGAGGTCCTGCCTAATGAGCACACCAAATTCAAAAACAACCCTAAGATAAATGTGCCCTGTAGACCATGTCAAAGAAGAATGTTGATGCACAAATGCAATAAATTCAAAGATTGTTACTAACAGCAACAGTTTTTGATGGAAATGAAAAGAAAATCAATAGCTCCTATCTTTGTCACCCTGCATAAGCATACAAAGTTTCAAAACAACCTGATAATGAATGTGCCCTCTGAGGTATGCCAATGGAAGATGTTAATGCACTAAGTTTGAAGGTCATTGCTTGTGGCAATGTTTTTGGGTTTTTTTTATAGAAATTCATAAATATACCCTGCAGAGAGTGCAAAAGGGATAAGTTGCTGTTCAAATGCAGTAAGTTCAAAGGCTGGTGATAACGACAAAAAAAATTTATGGTGGTGTATTTCATCCCTTGAGTGCATGCAGGCTTTGCAATGCTAAAGCTGAGGCATTGCTAAGCCTTGCATCACTCAAGGGACAAATTTATAAATTTTATTAACTTGGGTAAAATATCAGACATAAACAATTTAATTTTTATTTTTTTAAGTTTGCATTGGTTATAAACAGAGAGCATGTGACAGCCAAAAGGCCCATGTGGGAGGGCCTGAGAAACAACTTTTAACTTTTTTAGGCCTTTTCAATGCATTTTTTTAACATGGAACCCACATTAAGAAGACTCACACCCCTTGTGTTGGTTACTGGGTCCTATTATACAAGTAAAAGAGAACTTATTTGATACAGTAATCAAGTACTGATCTACTTCCCATGGTTCTTGTGAGAAAAATGAGTGGACAGATGAATAGACAAAAGATGGACAAGTGGACAGATAGATGGCTTTATGGGATGTAAGTAACCTAGTGTAGTCCCACTGCATGAAATGAAGCTTAATGTCAAAAAAATACTCAAACTCCATTCCTACTATTGATTTATTATGGAAAAAACCTGAGTAAGCAAATTCTGAGATGCATTATATGGTTACAAATCCATGTTTTTACAACAATAATTTTCTTTTGAAACATTCCTTAGCAGAATATCAATGTGTAATTGGTTTTCTGTTTGAAAAAGAAAATTGCTGCCATGGAAATTTAACACTGTGCAAGTCACAGAGGGATGAGAGGGGGACCCACACTTTTCCTGACAAATGTAAACCTTATATGTATTCCTTCTTGGAATTGCTAAAACTGCTCCATGTACTCTTACCCAAATATTTCTTGGGCCATTTTTCTATAGTTATACTATGCTTTCTGGGTACTTAAGCTTTCAAAAGGTATTCAACAGGGCTCTCAAGGAGCAAATTCGTGGCGAGTGATACGTCACTCACCTACAGCTGAAATTAGGCGAGTGATGGCAAGTAATTGAAACTGCAATTAGCCTTTTAACACCTTTACCAAACATAGCAGGAAAACAGCCAGAAAATTTACCAAAGTAAGCCTACCACAGCCTAAAATATCTTACAAATGTCTCAATAAAGTGATACAAATATGGATATCATTAGAACCAGCTCATCGAGCCGGTTCTAAAGATATCCATATTCGTATGGTTTTATTGAAACATTCAGAGAATCCCTTTGATAAATGTGAATTTTAATTTATTTTTCAATAAAGCTGTGTTGGGTAAAGGGTTAAAGGACGATTTTATGGGTTTTAGAGGTGAGTGATGATCACTCGCCACTTTGGAGGTTTTGGGGAGCAATAGGGGAGTGCGAGTGGTCAATCACCATTCCTTGAGAGCCCTGTATTCAAGGTGCTCTAATTGGCATGGAAAGTTAATTATTACCCCCAGGGAAGACCTTGGACCTTCACGTTTGGGAGATACAGTCTTTAACTAGCTGGGTGCTATGTGTTGTGTTTGATGAAAAGGATAATGTTCAATGTTTATGAAAGGATTATGAAATAAGACAAGAATTATGATAATTGGAAAAATGTTAATTTCTTTTCCCTGTATGCTATGTTTTCAATAAAAATAATTTGTACTAAAGAATTGAGGAGTGGGTTAATGTGGCCCTCACAGTTAATGTATGTGGTCCTCACAGTTAATGTATGTCAACCAAAGTTACTAAGTTGCAGTTAAATTATTCCAAAACGAGTCATCCTATCAAGTTACAATGAAATCCCTTCATAACTATGACCTGTAGACAGTGCTTAAGTTTTTCAGGGTTTGGGCCTGCGTAGCCATTATTCGTTGACGGATCACAACCAAAAGGGGACGACCTCATCTAGATATTATACTGAGTCATCCTACCAAGTTACAATGAAATCCCTTCTTAAATCCGACCGGTAGTCTGTGCTAAAGTTTTCCCGGGTTTTGGGTCGGGCAGTCATCATGGATGAATGATCACAACCAAAATGGACGTTCTCATCTAGACATTATCTGGAGTCATCCTACCAAGTTACAATGAAATCTCTTCATAAATACGACCTGTAGACTGTGCGAAAGATTTTCAGGCTTCGGGCCCCTGTAGCCTTCACAGTTGATCAATCGCGACCAAAAGGGGACGTTCTCATCTAGACATTATATGGAGTCATCCTACCAAGTTACAATGAAGTCCCTCCAAAAATACGACCTGTAGACTGTGCTAAAGGTTTTTGGGATTCGGGCCCCTTTAGCTGTCAAAGTGGATCAATCGCAACCAAAAGGGGACGTTCTCATCTAGACATTATATGAAGTCATCCTACCATGTTACAATGAAATCCTTTCATAAATACAACCTGTAGACTGTGCTAAAGGTTTTTTGGTTTTGGGCTTGGGCAGTTGTCACGGTTGACAGATCACAACTAAATGAGGAAGTTCTCATCTAGACATCATACAGAGTCATCCTATCAAGTTACAATAAAATCCATTCATAAATATGACCTGTAGTCTGTGCTAAAAGTTTTCAGGTTTTGGGCTCGGGCAGCAGTCACGGCTGAATGATCGGGACCAAAAGGGGACGTTCTCATCTAGACATTATCTGGAGTCATCCTACCAAGTTACAATGAAATCCCTTCATAAATATGACCTGTAGACTGTGCTAAAGGTTTTCGGGCTTCGGGCCTCTGTAGCCGTCACAGTTGACCAATCGCGACCAGAAGGGGATGTTCTCATCTCAACATTATATGGAGTCATCCTACCAAGTTACAATGAAATCCCTTCATAAATACGACCGGCTGTAGACTGTGCTAAAGGTTTTTGGATTTTGGGCTCGGGCAGTCGTTATGGTCGACAGATCGCGACCAAATTGGGAAGTTCTCATCTAGACATGATACGGAGTCATCCTACCAAGTTACAATGAAATCCCTCCATATTAAATAAGACCTGTAGACTGTGATAAAAGTTTTGGGGTTTCGGGCCTGGGCAGCCATCATGGTTGACAGATCATGACCAAAAGAGGACCTTCTCATCTAGATATTATACAGTCAACCTACTAAGTTACCATGAAATCCCTTCATAAATACGACCTGTAGACTGTGCGAAATGTTTTCAGGTTTTGGGCTTGGGCAACCATCACGGTTGACCGATCATGACCAAAAGGGGACGTTCACATCTAGACATGACCTCAAACCTGCATATCAAATTTCGTGATGATCGGACAAGAACTGTGGGGTGTAGCCTGTGCTAAAGGAAAATGAGAACAGACTCACAGACTAACAGACTCACAGAGTAACAGTCTCACAGACTAATAGACTTCCGCACGCATGATGGCAATAACTTATCCTGACTTTGTCAAGTTAAGCTAAAAATACGGGTACCAGAGCAGAAGCAAACATTTTCCTTGCTCATGTTTCATATTCAGTCAAACACAAATAATATTTTGTTAATATAAATACGTTCCATTACAAATTATTGGAGAGTGCCTGTAGACACTCTCCAATAATTTGTAATAAAACAAATTTTGAATAAAATATCCAGACCACCAAAAATAATCTAGCCCTCAACCAGTTAATCCAGCACAGCGAAAGGTAGTGGGGGGGGGGATTTTTTTGTCCCCTATTTCATTTAGCCTGGCTACACCACTGCTCCTTCCTCATTGGAAAATTTTTTTTCTTTGCTCTTTTTAAAAATAATTTTTTAAATTTTATAAAATCTCTGTGTAATAAGCTTGAAATATTTTTCTGATCCATCCACTAATTTCTAAACAAAACCTGAGGCTCTAGTCAGCCTAAAATGCTAATCTGGATCATGTTGTATTGAGGAAATGGACTGCTGTGGGTGAGAGAATGTAAGTTGGGTGAATGACAGCTTTTTGTTGATTTATTTAGTGAGGGTAAGATTCTTCTTTGAAAATAACAGAATTTTCTTCAGTCAGTTTTATTTTGCTTCTCTTAAGGATAATCTTTAGAAAATAACAAATATCTGTCCCATGCGGTTTAGAAATAATGAGCAACTCAAATTCTTTTCTATTTTCAGGACAGGGGTTCTCACCGGGAACATGTTTTTGCAACAGGAAACAAGGATATGTGACCCCAAATTACTGCACACCAACCAGGGATACAGCCATGAATTCTGACCTTTCCAAATTAAATGCTCTCAACATTTGAAAACTGATCTACAACAAAATCTCAAAAGGGAGGGTTTATTTATTTAGGTTTAACAACACTTTTGACAGCCAGAATCAACTCATGTCAGACAGTTTTACAAGTGGAGAAAGCTGGAATATCCAGAGAAAACCCCTGAGCTGTGGCAAGCAACTGTCAGCCTCCCCAACATACTATCTCTGCTTGTGCAGGGTTAGCATTAGTTGAAGGCAAGTGCACTGTCAAAGTGCACTATTCGACACAGTGCCACTGTGTCCCTATGTGGGCAATCAGGATTAATTGCCTTACCCATGGACACAATGCAGTTACCCTGGTCAGGATCGACCAAGGGACCTCTCGGTATAAAGTCCTCTACTCTAACCACTGAGCCACCACAATCCTCTCAAAAGGAAAGTAATCACACAGGAACCAAAAGATGGCAAAAGTTTGTACAATCAAAGGCCATAACACCGATTAAGTACTTCTGAAATATTTGTTGGGTAGTGTGGCACAACATGCCATCCCCTTGTCCATTACCCTGGTGTGAAGATTTGTGAAAATCCACCAAGCTGTGAAGAGTTATTGCAAAGTACTAAAAACTAATCTTCCATGTGGAGAGACAAATTTTTTTGTATTCATAATCGTGTGACCTTGCCTTTGTCATTTAGATCTGGTAGTGTGGCACAACACACCTTCCCTTTGTCTTTTATCCTTGGGTGAAGTTTTTTGAAATTCCACCCAGGCTGACCCAGCCACTATAGAGTGATGACGTAGACACAATTTTCTGGCTGGACAGACAAAATTTGGACAGATGGATGGACTGGAAAGACAGATGGAAAGATAGGCAGATAGATGAAAGAACAGATGGTCGAAAAGATGCTTTGACAACTTGAAGAAAAAGATGCCACCCATCTGGGAATAAAAATAAAAGAAAAACATTATTGTTGTTTTTCTTACTTATCTTGGTTGATACTGTATATATTAAACATGAGCCAGGTACAAAAACTCTTTAAAATCTTGTAATGCTTCATGTTACACAACTATCTGATTTGTTTTGAATGCACCATCTTTCAAATGACCAGAAACGCAGTTGAAGTGCAAACTAAAATTATAAAGCCTTGAGTTAATTTTAAGTATGGGGACAGATCACAACAAAATTTAACTCAGAGTCTTCAGGCCAACTTTTTTAATAGCGTGAATGAAGATTACATTCTGATAATGCTGCAGGGAAGTGAGAGGTTGGTTAATTACTGGAGGATCTTACTTATAAATAACAATGGCCATACTTCATACCAAAAAATGCACAAAGCGTATTTCTGGCAATATGTATTCTTTATGTAATCAGAAACTAAATTACTGTTCACATTCTTCTTGGCCAACTAAAGCAGCATAAAAGAAGAAGGCTTGTTCCATCCTCATGAGCAAATTCATGTGAACAGTAGGCCGGTTAAAGATAATCTGCAGACATTCAAATTTCCAGAAAGCAAATCAGTCCAAGTGTATTTGTACTGAACCATTTTAGACTGGACATAATGTTACCTCCCATTGGAAAGGCATCTGTACAAGATTAACCCTGTATAATCAGACCTGCCAACAGAAAAAATTTGGCTTGGTAAAACAATTGCCATTGTAAAATGACTGGGCCTCGGCAAAAATACCTTTTGCTTCGACAGTTTTGAATCATTTTAGATTCAGGTATTCATTTTTCTTAAGACTTTTACCTCAGCACTAACCACAGCTGGCACTAATTGATAGAGTTGTATAATGCACCTCATGCCTGGAGTTGCTCTCAATAGATGAATGAAGTGATATTATGGGACACACTGTTGGAAAACGCTCTCACGTAGCATTTCCCATGCAAGAGTACAAAAACAAGTTTTAATAAAAACAGATTATGTCATTGAAGCAGGTTGGCCAGTATCAAATAAAAATATTATTGGCATAGTTTTAGAATACATACATTATGTCATGTCTTTTAGTTTAAACCGATCCTTCTGCAGTAAAATCATATATTGCTGTGGGACAGTAATTTGAAGTTACTTGTTCACAAATCAGTAATATTATTGGCCAGCTGCACGTCTGGTTCTACAGATCAAATTCAAGCAAACTATTTGTAGGTGAATGCATGTAACAAAATTTTGTGCCCTGCACAGTCACTTGATTTCACTGCTCAGATAAGCATCTAACATTTTCATTGTTGTATTTTGTTAAAAATAGAATGGTCACGGCATGACAGAAAACATATTTTAACCTGTCAATAGAAATATGGAATGTTCAGAAAATATATGAAATAAATTGCCAATTAATATTAATACTTCTACTAAAAAGATATACTGGAAATACGGAACCAAAAGTATGGCAAAATCCGTAAAACTTACATCCCTGTTTTATAGTTAAAAAGTGTTATATTAGGCCCCACAAAGTAGATCATCTGTTTCTCAGGCAATTTTTTGTAAACTTGTATGTGGACGGGCATTTTTTTTATTTTACTTTTTATTTTTGTAATTATTTCTTTGGCATCAAAAGTTCATGTTCATGATTTCATTTATGTTTTTGTTTCAGGCCTCATAATCTGCAACATAGCATGGGTGTGGTGTATTTTGTCCCTTGACTGCAAGAAGGCTTTACAATGCTAAAGGGACAAATTTATCAATTTTATTAACTAGAGGAAAATATTAGACATAAACTATTTAATTTAATTTGTTTAAAGTTTGCATTGGTTATAAAAAGACAGCATGCGGCAGGCAAAAGGACCATATGGAAGGGCCTGAGAAACAGATTTCTAACTTTTTTAGGTCTTATGTAGATTCTATTGTCATATGGTCTGTTCCACCCTACTTTCATACCTTGATTTTTCAGATGATGTATCCATATCATCTTGACCATTGAGATTCTTATTTGGAAAATCTTTTCGTAATCGTTCATTCCTGCGCTCCTCAGCATGGCGCAACCTTTCATGACTGTCTGTTGCTCTATCCATTCCACGATGGTTTTCTCCTCCTCTTGGAGCAGACTGCTCACGCATCCTGGAATCTGAATAATTATCACGTTCACTATTTGCATATCTTTTTTCAATATCAGAAACTCGACTTTCACTATGAAACCTTTGACCAGAATTTCCTCTATCACGTCTCCGCCCCCGATCAGGAGGAATCTGTCCTACTTCCCGAAGTTTCTCTGGTTCAATAATCATTTTGTCCTTTTCTTGACCAGGACCAGCCTGGTCAGGTTTAGAACCACTATTCTTTCTATGAGCATCTGACATTGAATACTGTCTTCTAAGTTCTCTACCCTGACCAGTCTGTTGTCGAGACACTTGTGACTTGCCTTCAATGTTTTCCTTTTCTGAACTAAGATTACCTTCCCCTTGATGCATGAGCATTTTACTCTTTTTTTCATACGATGGACTTGTGTCTGTTTTCACAGAAGCAGCATCACTCCCAGAAGCAATATCTCCAACATCTAAGCCAACAGGCTTTGCCATTCCGCCATGATACCATGCTCCTGTTTTGGCAAGAAGTTCTTGCTTTTTGCGACATAGGTTGCATGCCCATATCATCTAAAAAGAGAACAGAAAGACTATTAATTTATTCTTCAATGTAATCTCAGTATTGTGATCACTAGAGATGGGCCATATTGGAATTTTGAGTTCGGTATCAGTAGAATCCTCTTAATTGAATATCCATTTTGCCAGTGAAAATTATTCAATTAACAGGAATATACAGTTAACAGGGATTTGGTCAGTTTCTTGTGTTCTGGAGGTAAACTGAGCATTTATTCTATTATATCTTGTTTGACAGAGCTCATAGAGCTCTGTCAAACAAGATATAATAGAATAAATGTCTGTATTGGATTATGAGGCCAAAAAGGTTGATAAATGAGGGGAATTCGGTGCATGTCACAGCAATTTTTTCGACATATTACAAAAATTTATATACAATTAACAGGAGTTTACTCTACAACCCATATGCAATTAACAGATCAAATTTGTACTGAAGGTATGGTAAATGGTTTTGTGTTTGAAAATTATATTCAATTAACAGGGATATACAATTAAGAGATATCCAATTACGTGGGTTCCACTGTATCAGTTTTGGTATTTTTAGGGGGTATACCTTGGTATTGGTAAGGTATTCAGTATCTGGCTTTATTACACGCCTGTTCTTTGTAAGCCCCATCTACAGCAACACTAAACCATGTGGAAAATGAAAATCTGTTCTGCACATATGTGTCGAATGGAAATCGTTGACGGACTTCTTTTAAATAGAAGCGATATTTCCCTGGAATGTTCTACAAATCATGTAATGCAATTACAATTTGAATCGCTAGCGATGGCGGAAAATTGTTCCCAGCATTCCAATGTGTTCTAAGTGCCACAAGGAATGTAGAATACATTGGAACTCAGGGGATGAAATAGTAACACAGGTTCCCTTCGCAAATACGGTTGGAGATAAAATGTGTTCTTTTTATTGATAGCTGTCAAATGAAATGCTCAGTGTCCTTCTAATAATTGTTTTTTATAGACATGAAGGCCTGTAATAAACATAGAATGACACATGCATGTGAACGAGCAACAGGCAGCCAAGACATGACTAGAAATCACTGCTAAGCAATTGGACACGTACAGGTTGTAGTCAAGTAGGAATTCAGGACAGCTGCCCAGTCCATTGAGGGTTAACAAAACTGAAAAGAAAACCAGTCACTTCTTTCATGAAAATGAACCTTTCAACTGTTATCAAGCTTCAATAGGGACTTTTATCATATGACTCGTCCGTTTTGTTCACTTTATAACATTTGATATTTTGTTTTCATATTAATCAGTGATAAATAAAGCCTTCCATCAATTTCATTGGTCTATTTCAAAACTAGACAATTTGATTGGCTGAACAAAATACAACTGGGTCACATTTTCATAATTTGCATAATTAGAGTTGGGAGCTTTCAATGGTCAATTTCAAAACTGGACAATTTGATTGGCTAAACAAAATACAAACTGGGTCACATTTGCAAAATTTCAGTAGGGAGAATTTACCTTATCTGTCCTATTTAGGGTGGGTTATATTGTATTAATCTTTTACCTAACGTAATGGCAAAAACCGTCTCACGCAATACAAGAAAAACGCCATTCATTTTTTTTTATATTTTCACTTTTTGATTCCAAAACATAGGTTATGACCCCTCACTGGAACTAGCGTGTCGCGCTCGTTCCAATGAGGGGTCATAACCTATGTTTTGGAAGCAAAAGATAAAAAAATTTAGTTATACGAGGATGTTTTTTCCAAGTGCTGTCTGCAACTCAAATTAGGTGATGGGTTAAAAAGTTATACTAAGTGGCTAATTTGTGCGTGTGTGTGTCATATGATAAATAGAATATGTAATGAGTGTTTTTCTCATATAATATTTATGAAACTCGTCCGAATTTTCCATTTGGGAGAGCGAATTCTTAGACTCATCTCACAAATAGTCCATGCACCAGAAGTGTGAGGATTATTCTTCCTAGAGGACCACTATTTTGGCCTACCAGTAGTCAACATCATGTCTTAATAATTTTTATATTATACTAGCGGATGATACCCGGTGTTGCATAGGAGAAGATGGTTATATCAGCCGTTTTCGAAATAGAAGGTCAAGGTCACCAATTTCAAGGTCAAGGTCACCCCGCAACCCGATAAAGTCAAAATGATCGATGGGTCAATATACCCGCACATATGAAATTTTAGCCTGATCGGCCCAGCCGTTTTTGAAATAAAAGGTCAAGGTCACCAATTTCAAGGTCAAGGTCAATCTGCATGGGCACCTCGATAAAGTCAAAATGATCGATGGGTCAATATACCCGCACATATGAAATTTTAGCCCGATCGGCCCAGCTGTTTTCGAAATAAAAGGTTAATGTCATCAATTTCAAGGTCAAGGTCACCCCGCACGGGCACGGCACCCATCCCATGCTACTCGCAGGGACAAATTACCCCCATGTACAAAATTTGAGATCGATCGGTCGAGAAACAGAGGAGTTCACCTGGAACAAAGATAGATAGAGAGATAGACAGATAGAGAGAGATACAGATACACACATTTGCATTTATATATTAGATATGAAACAAAGTGAGGAGGAATCCTCTACCCATCAGGATTCCAATCCAAAGTACACTGGCTATTTTCAAGGAACTTGCCCAAGACAAGCATTTTCATTTTTGAACTAAGAAACAACGAAGCAGAATTCCAGAAAAAAATCTTAAAAGAGTAGTTTCTATTCTGTCAAATGATCTAGAATATTCTATGGCTATTTTGGGAAAGTGTATAGTGCATCAGAATCATGTATGCTTATTTTTAGAACTATGGATAAGTAAAAACTCTCAGAAATATGGTACCTCTGAGCCAATCAGAGGAAGGAAAAGTCACAGGAGATATAATGTACTGCTATGTTTAACCCTCTACCCTAACCGATAATACTATTCACAAAATTCATCAATCAAATTTTATTCTTTTTTCACTTGTTGCCTCTAAAACATCGCTTTTCATCCATTATTGGAATGAGCTTGTTTCAATGAGGGATCAAAAGCTATGTTTTAAGCAATGTTGATGGTTATACATGTACATGTAAGCGATGTTTTTGAGTCAAAAATGTGAATTTTCAGTTAAACAAGAATTTTTTTTTTGCAAGTGATATCTGTATCTGTCATTCAGGCAAGGTTGAAAGGGTCAAAAATATTTTTTTACCCAAATGGACACTATTTGTGCTAACATGAAATTCAAGGAAATGTCTGAACCTAAATGCCAAGCATTTGGAAATTTCAATGAAGAGACCCTGTCAACAGAACAACCAGTTTGCCTTTAGAAGGAAACAATTAGCCCGGCTTTGCAGGAGTGTGATGGGAAAGTGGCTATGGCACTGGACTTTAAACTGAAAGGTCTATGGTTCGATCTCTGCCAGGTGTAACTGCATTGTGTTCTTGGATCACAATGGGGGAACGACGGTACCAAGTACCGAGGTGTAGTGCACGTGGATGGTGCACTTGTCTTCAACCAATGCTAACTCTGCTTGTGTAGAGTTAGTATTGCTCAGTGGTTCTCTCCAGGTACTCGGGATTCCTCCACCCATAAACTGTCTGACACGAGGCGACCCTGGCTTTAAAAAGTGTCATTAAACCTCAATATATTAATAAATAACCCTACTTTGCTCATTTTCCTATATCTGTTGATAAATTGAGCATTTAGTCTTTTTATCTTGTTTGAAGGGGTTATGCTGCTCAGTCAAATAAGATATGCTAGATTAATTGCTTTATATTGAAGGACTGAAGTATATATCTGAGAAAAGAAGAGCAATTGGGAGCTTGTCAGTACTAGTGAGGACTTGTTCAACTTTTTTTGCAATTAACAGGTCAAATTTGATCTAAAGGTATGATAAATGGTTGAGATGGGCAATATACCGAAAAACCAAATCAATATCAAGATCATTGGGTTACCGAAAAGTCAAACCAAACCAATCGTTGAATGCCGAAACCGTGTGAATTTCCAAATTTTCCTACATTCATTATTTATAAGGCATTGTTGAGGCTTTATAGCAGCTGAAAGGTTCCTTTTCATGAAAGAAGGGCCTGAGCACATGTCCGGAATTCCCACTAGACTACAACCTGTACATGTCCAATTACTTAGCAGTAATTTCTAGTCAAGTCTTGGCTGCCTGTTAAGGCAGACAAGACCTGACTAGAAATCACTGCCGTGTTTTGTCTATTGTCAGCAGGACCTTCTAAAGATGGCATGGTAAGGGCACATGCTCTTGAGATCGGATAAGCCTGAAATAGGTCTTTAAACATTAAGGTGTGTTCAGAACAAGTCACAAAATTACCATAGATAAGATTTGTAGTCGTAAAAAAATGCCACTGTTGAGCTCGCTGGCAGTCTTATTTATAGTATTGTGGTAGAATGATACAACAACCTATCCTGTTTTTCCTGATGTGAATTCCTCTTTGGTACTATTGGAAAATCTCAGTTAAGTCAGATACTGAATACCAAACCAATACCGAGGTATACCCCCCCCCCCCCCCCAAAATACCAAAACAAATACCGAACTCAAAAGTACAATACCGCCCAACTCTAGTAAATGGTTTTGTTGCATACCCACGCCTCTGAATCTCTGATCCTCAAAACAATAGGTGTTCAGATCTTAAGAAGGTCTTCAATCTCATTCCAATGGGGGATCATAAGCTATATTTTCTTACGACAAAAATGAAAATTTTAGTTTTTCAAGAATTTTCTGTGTCATAGACTAGTCGTGTTTGGTAAGAAGTTAATATATAGGTGTGCAGCAGCCCTCTGAATGTGAAAGGACTCGGCCAGTAATCACAGTCTATTAATATCCAGACTGTCTGCACTGCCAGACAAAACTTCATCAGTAACTACTCTTTGGACACATCTTGTGAGATATGATACTATGACTTCTGAAAATGTCATAATTTTTAGGGTTCAAGATTTAAAGCTGTTCAAATCTAACATGGTGGAGATGTATATGTAATTTCTAATTCTTACTTTTATTCACAAAATGGAAATGGCAAGATATAAGATCTATTCCTCACCATAATACCGCTCAGAGGCATAATCAATTCATTGGAGAAAAAGTAGGAGAGAAAAAATCACTCTTTCGATTGAACCAAAAATTTTAATTTGAAACATCAATAACTTGAGCAAAAATATCCGCTGTCTACCACTGCTTCTATCTCATATAGAACCATAAGACACTGAAGTGACACACAAGATTTATCTAGAGTGTTCTGTCAACCAAAGGAGAACAATGAAACCAAATGGCAAGATTGAACCCTTTACCTACCGGTAACAATTTAGAATTCTGCACCGTAATAAACATTTCATTCTTTTTTCTCTTGTTCCGAAACAATGCCGATTATTAATCACCCTCAAGTTTTTTTTTTCTTTCACCACCTGCAGATTTAGGTCAAAATACTGAAATTTCTTGTAGGAAATTTTCCCCAAAACTCAAGTAAGAATTTAACCCTTTACCTAATGAATTGGAAACATCCGACAGTGTGATTTACAAATTGAGAAGTTGAAAAAATTAATTTAACCCATTACCTAACCTGAAAAGCAGTCGACACTTGCAAAAATAATTCTTGAATAACTAATTTTTTTCATTTTTTGTCTCAAAAACATAGGTTATGACCCCTCGTTGGAACGAGCTTGACGAGCTTGTTCCAACGAGGGGGTCATAACCTATGTTTTTGAGACAAAAAAATGAAAAAAATAATGAAAATTAATTGGCGATTTTTGAGAATAGCGCTGGCCGGTTTTGGCCGTTACTTTAGGTAAAAGATTAAAACAAAAACATATCATGTGACAACCTCATTGGAAAGAGTTTCATCCAATGGGGGGGAGGGGGGGGCGTCACATGACAAGGTGTCATTGAAAAATTCAGGCCAAAAAAAAATTTAAGTAACAAATTTTGATATCCTGTGCATTTGGTAAAAAAAATTTCATGCTTAGACAACACTGTGCAGAGGTCAACATACAACATTTAACCCTTTATCCAATGAATCAGCCGCATCCACCCACGTAATTTACAGTTTCAGTAGAAGAAAAGTATTATTTTTCAAAAAAGTTCCACAAAACCAAATCGTGTGACCCCCAATGAAATTTTTTGAGAAATATGTGGTCTTAAGTTACAGATAGAAGAAAGAAAAATAGAGATTTTTGCATTCCAAATTACAAAAACGTAGGTGTTCTAGTGCTCAACTTGTGTTAGATAAAGATTGCATATGATCAATACAAACATCAATGTTGAAAACATTTGTGCATTCATTCATAAATTTGTATGTGATGTGGAAACTGGAATATCACAAATAATTCTTATGTTTGAAACCATAAGTATACATAATGATAAAAAACAGTACAATAATTCATTGATTTAATAACATTATACCACGATTAGTGTGCATATGCAACATTACCCGATACAATACAGACATTTGTGCCAGATACACCATGCATTGAATCTGGATTACATGTAAGAACATCATGTAAGAACGCATCTGATTGGAAGGTATGCATCTTTGTGACATTAAGACATGAATGAAATGCAGTGTCATGCAAAAGGTTATCAAAGGCTGCCGAAAGTGATATTTTTCTGTAAAAATATGGTTTTGTTGAAATTTTTGGAAAAATAGTATTTTTTCAGCTGCTGAATTTGCATATTACACCGGCGGATGTGGCCGATTCGTTGGGAAAAGGGTTATTGTAAGTTTAATCATGATATAAATACACAACACAACTCAGGTAGATTCGGCTTTTGTTAAACAGAAGAAAAACTCAAGCAGCACTTGCTGTACCACTTAGCACACTGTGTCACCATTCACCTATTATTATTTATTTATTCTTTGGGGTTTAAGGTCACATACTTATGCACAGTGGCTAATCGTGACCGTGACAGTTTTATGGGTGGAGGAAGCCGGTGTACATGGAGAGAACCACCGAGCAGTGACGAGCAACTGTCAGCTCCTCAACATTCTAACTCTGTTCAAGCTCCGCTCAAGCAGGGTTACAGAGGTTGAAGACATGTGCACCATCAATGTGCAGTACGCCTTAGTACATGGCGTCATCATGCCCCCATGTAGGCAACTTGGATAACGTGCCTTGCCCAAGGATACAACGTGGGTCGTCCTGGACGGGATCGAACTCAGGACCCCTAGCATGGAAGTCCAACAGTCTACCTCTGAGCCACCACGCTTCCTACCATGCACCTACTTGAGCAATTCATGTCATGCCCAAGGACACAACATAGGCGAACATATCTACATGTTCAAATGCAAAATGGTTTACCTATTTCCCACAAAATGTGTTCTACAAGACAATTCTGGGTTTAACCATTCAAGACTCAAATTAATACCCCATTTGCATGATGCATTCTTATCGGGGAATAAATTTTTTTCAGGGTACAATTATTGTCATATAAATACATTTATTCGGGGAATATATCAATTTTACGATTTATTCCAGGAATAAATTCAGGAAAAATAATCCACCTGATGAGGTGGAACAAATCGCATTATTCCCGGTATAAATCCTAGCGACCCGGCCATGTAAATGGTCGTCAAAATAATATAGGAACAATTCCAAACAAAACTGCGTTGTCAACAGTGTTGTCAAGGATATTACTGCTAATTTTTTACAATGCAGTACTCGAGTCCGACGCCAGCCTATATAAGGGGGTAGCTTTTTCATCCACTGGTTTCCTTACCCAGTTGTCTAAGGGTTTCAGAAATGGCACAATTTCAGAACAAGATTGAAAAAGGAAAATTTTTTCATCCTGAAGTTTGCAATCCACTGCTTGTTGTTAAAAGTCTTCATGACAATGTCTTCAAATCAATTCACAGAGCAATCAAGAGTCCAGCATGACCTGATCCACATTGTTCTGCCAATCACTCCCAATGTGTGGCATATGCCACAGATTTCCTCTGAAAATATCTTATACGACAGATCCATGACTAAATGCTGAATGAAAAGTGTTATGTAAATCATAAATATGAAAAGTAATCTGTTAAATTGTTTTTAATGTGAGCGCAGAATACTTTTTGCAAAATGTTCCAGGAACAAATTTGGTTGCTAAATATTCCCTGAATAAAAAATATTACCGGAATGTTTCACGTCATGTAAATTGGGCTTTAGTTAATTGCTACAATATATATATATGTTCGCAGATGATGTCTTAACAGTGTTTCTACATCATTGTTGGCTGCCTGAACAGGCAACCAATGATCAGGCAGCCAACAATGATGTAAAAACATATCCAAGATAAACGCAGCAGTTAAGTTCTCAAAGATGAACACACTTTGGGGTAACTTGCTCAAAGCAATATAAACATGGCAGTTTGTGGCTGTGTGGAGACTTCAGGATTAAAGCAGTAAAGTAACCATTGTTCATACCCACCCCACACGTAAAATGGGATGTGAACTTAAAAGTGAAAATTTTAAGTCAAAAATGAATCTTGACACAATTGTTAGCAACTTGCAATGGATGAGAAAGATCGAATTTCATTTGACAATTTGTAAATTTGTAGATGGACATCTTGGTCACAAATGGTAAATTATTAGTGCAGATGGAAAAAATATTTTGAAATTATCCAAAATAAGGAAAAATTAATCGGCGATATGAATCTTAACTGGTAGAGTGCTGAATTATTTTTGGTCATCAAAATTTGTTCACATATATTTGCCTTGTTACAATTTATGGGAGAGTGCCAATAGGCACTCTCCCATAAATTGTAACAATGCAAATCCTAATAGCCTAAATAATTTCACTTCAGAGGTGATATGAACAACATCCACAAAATATAAAGCCTTTAAGTTGTGGTACAGACACTTCAGAGTAAAGCCCAAATATGGGCTTCCAGCACTCTACCAGTTAAGACAGATATAGTGTTAATCAGAAAGAAATGTAACTGAGAAAATAAAATTCTACTGTGCATGCCAGGGGTGTGAATGCGAACATACTGATGCACATGGCCCAGTGAAATGTCTCCTGTGACTTCAGCAATAGATAATATTCATATCGAGAGTTGATCGCTATATAAATAAGGAGAAATTAGCTGTAAATTTGTCTGACAAGTGTACCTATGAGAGGAGGCCTGTGCTCCCTTGACCAATCCTATATAACTTAACGCTGATAATTAATGTCTTGGGGTACAGTTATGATATATAATGAACTTACAGTGGATCACTTGCAGAATCCCATTATGGTAGGTCTGCATTTCAACAAGTGTTATGCTTCCAACCAGTTATGAAGATAAATCCATGTATATGGTGATTTATTCTGACTATTAACTATAACAGCACTAAATTAATTCAATGGTAAATTGAAACATGAATATTTTTAACAGATAGCACTTGCTAAGCAAATGCATGGATGGCTGGGGTAAATGTCCAGCATGCACTGGAAGATTTCGTTCTGTGACCCTCACTGAGGGGATACATAGTACTGTGGTCACAAAACTGGTATTTTTCTTCATCTTATTGCCAGCAGGAGCCAATGCTATAAACTTTTACAATTGTATTTTCCAGAATTGTATTTTCTACCTATTAATATAACTAACTAAAATGAATCATTAGCATTTTAAAAGATGTGGCAATTTGCAAACTGGTAAATTGCCACATCTTTGAAAATGATAATGGTTCATTTTAACCCATTTAAAGTTATAACCAGAAGATAAATTCTGGACTAGAAAATGGAATTGTAAAAGTTTTATAGTATTAGTACCAGGTCACAACAAGCTTAAACATCAGTGCTTTTATCCACAAATAAAATATTGTGAAATTAAGACAGGATCACAAAAAACCCCCAAAACTGAATCTCATTTCTTTTCTGACATGTTAAGATTCTTTAGTGCTGTTGGGAGAAAAAGGGAAAGACAATTTTTCAAGTGAAATATAGAAAAAACTCCAACAAGATGACTGGATTCCTGTCACTGCACTCTACCTGAGTTGCTTTCAGTATTTAGTCCATGATTAAACTTGAATTAACCCTTTACCCAACATAGAGAATATCAAAATTTATTATTTTAATTACTATTTTTTTTAATTTTTCAAAAAAATTCAACAAATCCATATCATGTGACCCCTCATTGGAACGAGCTTGATGAGCTCGTTCCAATGAGGGGGTCACATGATATGGTTTTGTTGAAATATTTTGAACAATTTATTTTTTGCAACTGCTCAATTTGCAAATTACGTGGGCGGATGCAGGCGATTCGTTAGGTAAAGGGTTAAGTGAATGAAGCTGATATTTTTCAAGAAAAACGTATCATTTTTGCTGGTCAGTTTACTTGACACTGTTTAAAATCTCTCTCCTGAATTTTTCACTCTCACAAAATCAAAATGAGGAGAGGGATTATTCACTCGCCTGCATTATCTTCCCAACAGTCACTGAGTGACTAAAACTTTTTTCCCCAAGAAATGAACATGTACAACAAGCTTGTTCTAATGAGGGATCATACGCAATGTTTTGGAGACAAAAATTTTTTTTTTTAAAAATAATAAAATTTGAATGGTGATTTTCGTTAACAGTGCTGGCCTGATTTGGGCATAAAGTTAAGATTTATCAATACTGCATTATCCTGACCAAAAAAAGGGTGATAGTATACACAAAAATTTGTTAACCCTTTACCCAACGCAGACGATAACAAAATTTATTATTTTAAAGATCATTTTTTTAAATTTTTCAAAAAATTTCAACAAAACCATATCATGTGACCCCTCGTTGGAACGAGCTGGTTCCAACGAGGGGTCACATGATATGGTTTTGTTGAAATTTTTTGAAAAATAATATTTTTCCAACTGCTGAATTTGCATTTTACGCGGGCGGTTGCGGTAGATTCATTGGGTAAAGGGTTAATTACATTTTTGTTTAAAAAACAACTTCGTTTATAACAAGCTTGTCAAGCTCAATTCAATGCGGGTTGAAAGATTAGCTTAGAAGAAAATTAATTCTTTAGGTAGTGAAGCAAAAATATTGTATATTTTTATTCTTGGGTTTGGTAAAACGTATACCTCCTCTTGATGCTGCTAAGTGGTCTGCAGCCAATGTGTATCACCCAGACATTTTTTATGCTATATTACCAGCAACAATGGAATTTTTACAGATGGTAAGCACAAGGTTATTCATAATCGTAAATTATATACCATTCATTTATCTAGTCTCTTGTGTACTTTTCACAGCCATCATTCCATAGAGATTATTGATTGTATACAATATAATATAATCTTCGATTGCGCATTAAAATAATGTTCTCTCAGCCTTTATCTTGCTGAAATAGAGCATGTATTTTAAATAGCCAATCAGGGTTTTTTGCAAGGAAATTATAGTTGATAACAAAATATATAGTCTGTCTTCTTGGACAAAAACATTACCATGGGCTGCATATAAAGTATATCTCTCGTATTCATTGTGGATGTTTTAGCCTTTGGCAATTGCAAAAAAATCTTGATGACATGATAATTTCAAATCATTGCAACACTTGATATTATATCATAACAATTTTCACACTGACGTCAAACCGAACTTTCATGTTGAGATGGGTGGTATTGGAATTTTAGCGGAGTATACCACAGTATCAGTTTGGTATTCCATATCTGTCTTGACTGAGCTTTTCTGATTATATCAAAGTGGAATTTGAACCACGAAAATACAGAATAAGTTGTTCTTCTATCATTCTTCCACAGTGCCACAAATGCCACTAGCAATGAGCTCAAAACTGGCATTCTTTTGCCAACACAAATTATATCTATAGTAATTTTGTGACTTGTTACAACACACCTTAATCTATGAAGGCCTATTTCAGGTTTTTGCAATCTCTACTTTTAACCTGCAAATGTCTCTTATAATGAAACTATGAATAGAGCAAATTCAATCTTGTTTGACATAGCTCCATGAGCTCTGTCAAACAAGAATGAATTGGTTCAATTCCTAGGTGCATTGTGGGAGAATTTTGTGGCTTGAAATTTTGATATTTCAACATCAGTTCGCAGAATGTTAACCTTTTACTTAACTCTTTCAACAAGAGAGACCACTTTTCCGATCCAGCAACATGACACATCATAATTTCATTAAGTAGGATAGCTACTAAATGAATGTGTGAGGTAGAAAAATTAATATTTTCAATGTGCAGCCTTCAGAGCAGCCTGAAGGCTGCACATTGAAAATATTAATTGCTCTACCCCCAAATAATGGATATGGACTCTTCCAATTTCTGCCATTTAACTGGCATGGAAGATACCACCAGTGTTCAAAGGGTTAATGTAATGGCCAAGTATGCTCTGTGCTATACAGAACAAAAGGGTTGGGCATAATCCATTGGTCACTCACTGCTATGTATGATACTATTACTACAAAATTCCATAACTTTTACTGAAAAGATCAATAATGAAAAAGGAAATTGAAAAACTATTCTATACCACTATAATGTAAAATGCAGGTGAGGTGAAAACAAAAAAAATCAATCAGAAAGGCCTATAAAAAACTAAATGAAAACATATTTTGCATGTAAAAGATCACAGGTAAAACTTCACAAAAGGTCACCGTCTGATGTGCTAAACCGGCAAAGTATCTCCAGAATAGCTAAAAAAAAAAAAAAAAGGACAATTTTTTCAAGGCCCTGGAATTCTAAGTATCTATTTTTCAGTTTCTAGGACAAGCAGCAAACATTGCGTTCAAATTTCTATGTGTCAACGTTGTATTTTGGGGTGTGTTGGATCCATGGGAAGAAGGAGAGTTCATTGGGTGAATTGTTTTATATTTTTCTTGAAAGTAAATCTTGAAACCTTTGAAATGATTTGGTTAGTGGTTTTACTCTGTAATGGACCTGTCATGAGAAGACCGGTTCTACTGTACCAAATACCAAAGGATCGGAAAACAGCATATTTTTTATTCTCCCTATTTGCCCTAGGACACAAATGATGGTACTTTTTTACTATTCTATTCTGCTGGTTCATACCACGTAACAAATCTCTGTTCTGTGCAGTTTCAGAAATAGAGGCATTTGAATGTGTTTCTATTTCTAACACCACAAGTTCCCTAAGTAATGTGGAAAACCTTTTTGCAGGAAGTACTTATGACCCCAATAATATCACATACCAAATGTAGCTCAACACCAAATATCAAGTTATTGTACCAATGGGCTCATGAGAAGATTTTTTCAAAATTTGGGGTCATTCTCCCTGTGGGGCAGGACAATTTGATTTGAACAAAATTCAGGGCTTATATTGCATCTAAATTTGGGAGAATTCATTTGGATTCTCGCAAAAATAGTTACAAGAATCTATACCTGCTATGGGTGTCCCAGGATCCCATGAGACCTCCATGGTTGAACCCCTGTTGTATACTGATAACACATGTTAACCCTTTACCCAACACAGCTGTTTAATTTTTAAAACATAAACTGAATGTCATAATTTTTTTCCAAAATAAACAATATTTATGAGTAAAACCATACAAATATGGGTGGCATTGGAACCAGCTCATTGAGCTGGTTCCAATTACAGCCATATTTGTACAATTCTATTGACAAAGTGTCAGAATTTTTCAGGTCATGTTAGCCTTGTACTGTAATTTGTCGCCGATATGCTTTGTTAAGTAATGTGTTAAATTGACTCAATTCATTTCACACGAATACTAGCAGAGGTGCAGGGAGAAAGAATCTACATGGATTCTCGCTGTTTTTGTTGTGTGAATCTTTGTGTGAATCGATTCCCGTCAAAATATAGGCCCCAAAAATTATAATGTGATGTCATAATAAGTCCAATGCTCTAAGCAATGCGCCACCAAGCTCCTCTAGTCGTGTTAGGTAAGGAGTTAATGTTGATTCTCCAATGCTTTCCTGATAGCCATCTCCACACACAAACTGTGAAGGTAATCAAGAATTTCTGACTTTAGACTAATGACCACTGACAGTGAATATCTGATTATCCCTTAGAGATAAACACTGAATCTTGTCAGTTGATTTTTTTTATCTCTTAGACCCAGAATGTAATTACAGCCAATCAAAACCTACATTAACAAACTCCACAGTGGTCAAATCTTCTGATGAAGATAACCCTTTTTCTTTATTGCAAACTTTTAACCTTTACCTTGTTTAGCCGGAAGAATCTGCGCCCCTAATATGTGCGAATTTGCCATTAAAATTTGGGGTTTTTTTTTGCACATTTCATTTAATTTTTCAAAATCATAGCTCATAATCATAAATGAGAACAAGCTCATCAAGTTTGTTTCAATGGTAATCAGAAGCCATAGTTTTATAAACAAATCTTTCTGAGGTGTGCAGAAATGGATAATTTTTGATCAAGTCATCTGCAACTTGTTAACTGGCAGAGTGCGGGAAGCCCATAATTGGGCTTTATTGTGAAGTGCCGGTACCACAATTTAAAGGCTTCATATTTTGTGGATGTGCTTCATATTATCTTTGAAGTGATATTATTTTATCTGTCAGCATTTGCCTTGTTACAATTTATGGGAGAGTGCCTATTGGAACTCTCCCATAAAATGTAACAAGGTAAAGATGCACAAAGAAATTTTCAAGACCAAAAATAATTTAGCACTCTACCAGTTAATGAATTCATTATTTCTTAATTTTAGCAGTTTTTCTGTGATGGTATCATGGTTGTAAATTTAAAATAATCTACAGAGGAAATCAATTTTAGTATATATGTTACACATCGGGCCCGGCAAATCACGATGTTTCTCTCGAATCGAATCAAGCAAAAGGTTCGAAACTGAATCGCATCCACTTTTCAATTGTTATGAGTCTATGGCCTACTGGTGCTGTCTATCTCCACCATGAATCCAATATGAATAGGAATACTATACTATTAGAAAATTGACAGGTATCACAAAGGTGGTTGAACTAAAAGTCATTTATCATCCTTTGAGTGCAACAAGGTGCCACCTCCAATACAAAAACATTGCAGATGGTGCTTTGGTGCATTCAACGAATGATATAATGGGGGTTTTTGAGGGGTGTGTGTCTGTTTTTGTATTTGTTTTGGGGTGTTTTCTTTGTGCTGGTGCATGTGGGTGGGTGATTGTTCCTGGATCTCCCATTTGGAGGGGGGGGGGGGGCTTGTGCTCCTAGTCAGGGGGGTGGGGGGGGGGGGCTGACAAGCCAACATTCCTGCTGCCCAATGGGGTAGACTTTTCCAACAGAGGGGTTGTAGCCCCACTGATGCTCTTGCTAATACCCCATGGTGCCATCCTGGGGGATAATTGGGGGCACAATTTGCTTGTTGGGTCTTCATATTTCAACTGGTTAATCACACAAATGTATGGTAAGAAATTCTATTTATTTATTTATTAGCTCACCTAACTGAAAGTCAGGGTGTGATATTGTGATCACTCTTCATCCATTGTCCAATGGATGGAATAACTTGATAATGTGGTATTCAACCTCCTTTTGAAGTGTCCACTGAAGGTTTTTCAAGAGAAGATTGAGGGGTAATATATTCACTTGTTTTGGGAGGGACAAGATTTTTGGCAAAGCAAGAAATTTATATTTTTTGAACCGATATGCCAATTTTAAAAACAAATTGGTATGTTAGATTATTAGGTCATAACTAAAAATTATCATAAAATTTTTTCTTGCATCCCAATAGGAACCCCAGGAGCTATGCAATCGGTGGTGTCCTAGGAAAACTTACGTCGAATCGAAAAAATGTTGAGTCAGCATAATTTCCAAAATTAAAAAAGTCTTCTCCAGAAGCACCAGTCAAAATCTTTTGATATTTTATATAGTACTTACTTTAAGCTTATTTGTTTTACAAGGATTGGCAAGCAAGTTACACAACTTATATTAACGACTCTCCTTACTCTCCTTAACGTCAGGTCAGATTCAAGTTTGTTCAAATCATGTCTCTGTTTCCTATTTAAGATTTAACTTAGTTTAATATAGAGAAAAATTCTTTGAAAATCTTCATCTTGGGTTCATCCTAGGGTTCATATATGAGCTCCCTGTGGGAGTCACAATTTTAACTTATTCCAATATGAGGAATATCTTTTGAATATCTTCTTTAGGTCCACCAAGCAAACACTTTTCATATTTGTACAAGCAGGGTTGGTACTGATTGAAGGCATGGGTACCATTGTGGTGCAGTACACCTTTGCACATTGCACCATCATGCTCCCACATGAGCAAAAGAGATGAAGTGACCAGGCTTAAAAAACAAAATAGATGCCAGACCTTCATTTTAAAAAAATCCAGGCGTGCTATACATCGCACACCCAAGATGACGCCAAGGCGCACGGTTTCTTTGGTGGCGTGCCAATTTGGGAAAATGCCTCTTAGGGCACAAAAAGGAAAAAGATGCTATTACGAAATAATAACATAAAGCACTGAAAAAAAGTGCAAATTGGTATAAATTTAATGATACAAGCATTACAATTTCTTACCACTATATTTCTAAATTTTAAGCATAATATACAGTGAAATATTTAGCGAAATACAAGTAAATGCAGTTCAAAATCCTGACAACACAAGTGAAAATCAAAGCACTATCTGGACTTTCATTTGGGTCATTTTGGGTATCAAGAAATTCAAATTTTATAGTAAATTTCCTTTCTTATTATACCTACCACAATTGTTCACTACAGGCTTGCATTACAGTGGAAGTCCCTAACTCGGATAATATACTTTCTATTTTTGTCTATCCCAAGCAATTTGGGAAAGAAAAGTGGTGCAAAAGCACCAAGAAAAAATAAGCCAAAACTGGGTCGAGTGCAACCGACGCAGACTGAGTACGGGATGCTCTCTTCCAAGTACAACTCCACGACTTCCGTTGCCAGTGCGCATATGCATTGCTAATGACTCATTCTTTTGAATCTGCCAACATGAGAGTTATGTGATCAGCGGGGAGGAAGGATTCTTACCCGTATAAGAAGACGGGAGGACCTCCATATAAACAATTGTGGAAGGTATAATAAAAAAAGAAATTTACTATAAAATTTAAATTTCTTATCAACCTACCCACAATTGTTCACTACAGGCTGAATAGACAATAGGCTGGAGGAAATCGCATAACCAACCCTACACATAACCCAAGTGCACTGGAACCGTGAACAGACGGAAGAGGTCCCGAGGCTTATCAGCCATAGCATCACAAACATTAGTAAAAGACAATGAGAGATGAGGCGTATGGTTCAGTGCGATGCGCAGACAGAAAGGGCAGGAACAGCATGGAGCTGGAACTGACCCTGTAAAAAGCAGAATGGCTGAAATAGACAACAGCCTGAGCGAAGAAAGAGGGCCCCTAGGACAAAGGTCCTCTGTCGGCTCTTGCAACTGTTGCAGATAAATGGAGAAGGTAGCATTTCTCCAGTAGGCTGCCAGTATAACATCCGATAACATGGCGGAGTTAGTAAAAGCAATTGGTAATACAAACACCAGTAGCTAGACGAGCGGAAGCTGCACGAAAAGCAAGACAAATCCATCGAGAAATGGATGCAGGAGAGATCTGGCATGTGAGAAAACGCATATCCATCCAGGATAAAGGCGCAAATGCCCCCACCCCCAAGCAGAGCAGCGCCCAAGAAAGTGTCCATCTTGGAGTAAACTGCAAAGTCCTAGGCCTTTTCAAGGAAAAGAGCTGAACAAGCTTGGAGAGGCAAGGATGAGTGTTGAAACAATGCGGTACCACATATGAAAAAGGTCTCCGAAGCATGGACTTGTACCGATTGCTAGAGACCCCCAGAAACAAACATATACCAGAAACTCCACAAGCGGTGTGATCGAAGGAGTGACAGAAGCAACAGAGTGATCGCACACCATCGACAGAAGAACCTTCCACTTAGCCACAGAGGCTAAACCAGAGGAGTGAGTGCCTCCTTGAAGAAGAAAAGCAACTCCACTGCTTGTTTCGAAAAACCACTACGGAGGAGACAGGACCCGATAAAAGACATGTGCGAAGGCACAATGAAGTCGGGTCAACTTGAAACCTCCTCGGCGACTTTGGCAAAGAAAGTCGCGACGTAGAGGGAGACATGCAGGAACCGCCACTAACAGAGAGTGGGAGCAGACTGATCCACACCCACCGAGGAGACAGGGGTGTGATCGAAAGGATTCAACGACTGCAGGTTCATATCTGGGCGAGAACCTGAGGCGGAATCGGAACCGGCAGGAAGGTGTAGCCGACAAGACCGTCCCAAAGGAGGGCCAGAGCATCCATGGCGAAAGCAAGAGCATCTGGACACGGGGACACGAAAGTGTCCACCTGATGGTTCCAACGAGTCACAAAGAGATCAATGGAACACCGCCATGTGGAGCATCCACTCGGTGGAAAAGAACCTGCCCCATCGGAACAGGGAGTCGGCTACGACGTTCAGACGACCGGAAATGTGACGAACAACCACCCCGTTGTTGACATCCTGAGCGAGCAGTAGAAGATCCCGAGTCAATTCGTACATTGGAACCGAGTGCATGTCGCCCTGGTTCTGAATGTAAGGAACCACTGTCAAATTTTCGAACAACAGAAGGACCGGACGATTCGACAGGTGAGGGATCCACTGCCTGAAACTCAGAAGAAGAGCAAGAAGCTCCCTCTATTTGATGTGAAGAGATGCCCGATCCTGGTCCCACATCCCGTGAAGGGAAAGACCTAGAGGATCCAACGTCGCACCCCATCCGAGATCGCTGGCATCTGCCGTCAGAATGCGATCGGACGTGGATAAGTCCAACGGAACACCCTGCGTAAGCCACTGGACATCCGTCCAGGGGAGAAGGCGAGGATAAAGATATTCTGGAAACTGAAGCACCAGATCCAGAGAATCTACATTCGGCCTCCAACGACTGAGCAGAAAGTGTTGGAAAGGTCTGACACGCAGTCGACCTAGCGGAATGAGATCCGTCACCGAACCGCAGAGACCGATCAGCCGGAGAATACTCCGTGCCGTCGCGGATGTGGACTGGAAGAGAGTCAGAGCAAAAGCTGAGAGAATCACAGCCTTGGCCTGGGGAACCGCCACCAAATTGAATTGGGTGTGGAAAGCCATCCCCAGATAACAAAACGACTGAGAAGGGACCAGGTCCAACTTCTCCTTGTTGACTCTGAATCCTAGCGACGTGAGCAAGCTCAACAGAGTGGCGACATCCGACTCCAGTAAGGCAGCATTGGAATGCCTCTGGAGGATATCGTCCAGATATGCTGAAGTAATCACTTTGGACTGTGTGCGATGGAAAGCTATCACATGCGACATCAGTCTGGTGAAGGCCCAAGGAGCCAGGTTGAGGCCGAAAGGCATGGCCTTGAACTGGTAAACTCGCCCCAGAATACCGAACCTGAGATTCTTCCGTGACGCCCGATGAATCGGAACGTGAAAGTAAGCGTCTCGCAGGTCGATGCTGGAAGCAAAATCTCCCAGGTGAAATGAACGGCGGACCGACCTGAAAGTCTCCATGCTGAACTTGGGAGCAATGATAGACTGGTTCAGGATACTCAGATCGATAACCGATCGGAGTCGGCCATCCTTCTTCGGCACCAAGAACAGGCAGGAATAGAACCCCCCTGACTGAATGTTCTTGATGACCTCGATCGCCTCCTTAGCCAGGAGAATGTTGATCTCCGTGGACAAAAGTTCCCGACGTAAAACGTCTGAAGGAACTGTGGTTGGAAGAGGCACCCTGGACAGAGTGCCAGGGTGCCTTCGGAAGGATATTCGCAGCCCGGACCGAACAACATCTAACACCCAAGGATCGGATGTGATGGTGGCCCAACGGTCTGCGAACTCTGCTATCCGTCCTCCAACCTGGGACGAGTCGAGGTGAGGACCTTCATTTCGAGCCCTGACGAGGCCCGCGAGAGGAGAAACCACCGCCTCTACTGAATAAAGAATCCTGAGACTTCCCTCGATTCTGCCAACCTTTACCCTTACCCCTTGAGTAAGAAGTAGAGGCGGTGGCAGAAGGATCAGCCTTTTGCTTCACAGAGGAAGCAGAAGGGTACTTGTTAGGCTTGGAACGGCCCCTGCCTCCCCTAGAAGGCTCATCAAGCTGACGAAACAGCAGCTGATCTTTGGAATGACGTAGGACGTCATCCCGGACCGTCAACACGGAACCATGGAAAAGTTGCGGACCTGCCAAAGAAGCAGATCAAAGAGCAGCGCGCTGCTCCCCAGGAAGGGATCGGCCTGTGTCAAGCACAGAGTCCCTTTGAACTAATTCCAGATTAGCCGTGTTACAGGCATGCATGTAAGATGCATGTGCACCTTGGACAGCACACGCAAAGGAGCCTGTACCTCATCAAACTTATCTGGAGGCAGATAAGCAGCTAAAGCTGAGACGACATGATCTGAGAGAGAAAGGATACCAAGCATCTCTCTCGATAAGCCCAACGTGGACTCCAGAGTCGTCATCGGAATGATGGCAGACTTGGGCTTGGAAAGCCCGAGGGAATTGGAGTCCTGATCCAAAACCGTCAAAGTCTGGCAGACTAACGGATTGGCGGAATCGTAGGAACGATAATGCACAGGAGGCAAAAAGGTGTCAACCCTGGTGAAGAACGGAGCCTTCATAGCCTTGAAACTCAGCTTAGAGTCCAAGACTGAAAATGCTTCAACCACCTGTACCGACTGGCACGGTCGAAGACGCCCAGAAGCAGGTTGCTCCACAGGCTGTAGGCGAACGACCGATGATCGCGGCCTGGCTGACACTGTCGGCTGGTTTGATGGTTTGAGATCCGGAAGGAACCCAAACACAAAGTTAAAAGCTGTCCCCAAGTCAGAAGACTGCTGGCTCTCGACATCAAGGATGTCTGACTCCTCCCCGGAGTTGGAAGACACATAGCCCATTGTAGGCAAACCAGCTGACGCCTCCCATGGTGTAGGCACCAGGGGGATCAGAAAGCGGCCTGTTTCCAATCCCAGGAGGTGGCGCCATAGGGGGCATCTGGAAACCACTCGCTGCCTCGTTGGAAGCAACGGGAAGGCTCTTGGACAGAACCTGAGTGAGTACGGAGAGGGCCTCCATAAGCTCACTGCCCGTACCAGCCGGTTCGACATGGGAACGAACCAGCAAAGTGGCTTCACACCTGACCCTCTTAACCAGCGAAGGGTCACGATCCTCCAATACACCCGAAGCGGGGCGACGGGTGGCAACCAAAACATCTGAGGGCAGACGTGTATAGGGGTACGACACACACCGAGGATCAACATAGCAGGAACCCGGGAGTGTTGCCGCGAACCTCTGCAGGGCAGAAGGTCCAGGCTGCACAGAGGGGCGATGGTCCCGCAAAACTGGCCGTGTGACCAGAATGAGTGGACGGAAAACGCCAATGACAAAACTGTTGTACTCGATGGCACAGAGACCACAGTAGAGGGTCCAGCCGGCAGCCACTTCCAACTTCGCCGAGTTGAAGTCAGGGAAGGCTGAGGCCGATACCCCCACGTTTACACTCCCACACACCGCTGCAGACCACTGCAGGTATAAAACTACTGTGTTCAACGGCTAAGAGGACACAGTAGGGGGTTCCGACTTCGCCAAGTTGAAGCCACTTCCGACTTCGCCAAGTTGAAGTCAGGGAAGGCTGAGGCCGATACCCCACAACCACACTACAGACATCTCTGCAGAACCTTGCAGGGATAAGCCGAGGCCAGCTAAGAACGGTGTCCGATGACGTTGTAGACAGAACAGCAGTAGCAGCAGATACGACAGGAGCTGTTGGAACTGGCGGAAAAGCGGAGAGAGCCACTTAGCTCGGCCTCCAAAGGAGGAGTCACAACCCTAGTGACAGCCTCAGATGTTGACTGGAGGGGGCGCATAGTCCCGGAACTAGGCATCTCTACACCAGAAATCCAACAGCTCCCGCAGTATCCACCACGGTAAAAAAAAATGCACACTCCCCACAGAAGGGGAGCAATTCTCACTAGACGTGGTCGAGTCGGGCGGCCTGAAACGACAGCATTCTCCACCCCCCCCCCCCAGGAGGAGCTGCACATCCCCCCATGGAGGGGGTATAACTCACACCAGATGTGGTCGAGTCGGGTGGGGGGGGCTGAAAATGACAGCCCCCCCCCCCCCCTGCGGGAGAAGCTGCATATCCCCCATGGATGGGGGTATAACTCACACCAGACGTGGTCGAGTCGGGGGGCGGGGGGGGGGGGGGGCCCGAAATGACAGCGTTCCACACAACCCACAGGTGCGGAAGAAACGGACACAAGAATGCACCAAGGCGAGGGCAAAAGGAATTGCCCTAAAGGAACCAAACTGGAAATAACGGGTGAGAGCAGTAGAAGAAAAAAGGTGAACTCAACAGAAAGTAGAAGAACACCCTCAACTACGAGAGAAGGTGGCATAAAAAAAAAACGGTGGGTACATGACAGAACCCAGACGGCCGACAGGGACCAAAAAAACCCAGAAATTCAGCCCTCAACAGAGTGAAGAAATCCTTTCCAGACAGTCCCGGATTGACACTGGATTGTTCCGGATTGACACAAATTTATCAACCGAAAAATTCATTGTCGAGCCGCATTGACACAAAGTCGAAAACAAAACATTCGCGAAAACGGAATAGTAAATAATATACAATGAGAATGTGGTTGAAAATATTAACGAGAATATATAAAACACAGTCCTGTTATTATACGATCTTCAGATCCATAATTCCAGTCACAGGAAAACCATTATCGACGAGTTGAATTATCACTGTTTCATAATGCATATGGCGGAGACACATCTTTCACGTGTCTCGGACAGAAAAAGAATGAGTCATTAGCGATGCATATGCACACTGGCAATGGAAGTCGTGGAGTTGTACTTGGAAGAGAGCGTCCCGTACTGGGTCTGCGCTGGTTGCACTCGACCCAGTTTTGGCTTATTTTTTCTTGGTGCTTTTGCACCACTTTTCTTTCCCAAATTACTTGGGAAAGACAAAACTAGAGAGTATATTATCCGAGTTAGGGACTTCCACTGTATTGCAAGCCTGTAGTTAACAACTGTGGGTAGGTTGATAAGAAACTGTTGCTTGATGAAAATTGCCAGGAATATAGCACATGGTGCTTATTCCAGCCAATCGGGTCCTCTAAAAACTAGGGTTTACCGGGAATTCTTCACTGATGTAATCAACTTTGTGTCAGTCACTGTCATGTGATGCTAACAGTTGAAAGAATGGACATTCTTTCAGAAATTTAGTGTCAATAAATTCCACATTGATATTAAATTTATCGAATTTAAAAATTAAAATGGCAAAAATTAACATGGATTATCAACAATTTGTTCACAATTACTTGATCCAGAGCAGAGTTTAGGTATGACAACGCCCATTTCACGAAATAATATGCGAGGGTAAAGTCAAAATGACTGCCTATTTTCATGATATAAACAATGAATACGAAGGATAACAGGTACCGTTACAAGTCCCTCGCAGACCAATATTATCATTCAGTGGCATGATGTATACGGCAAAAAAATAGTCGACTATGAAAAATAATAGTAGACTATAGCACCTTACCGACGGTTAATCGATTAATCGAATAGTCGAGGCAGCCCAAGTGTTTACAGACACAGTTTCTGAAACTCTGACATCGTTGACGTAAACTAAAAAAGTAACTGCCTTTTTTTCCACGTGCGCAATTGATCGTTTGCCGCAAATTGTAAATGCACAAGCAGTGGCACGTGAGAGCGATCGCGGACAATTAAAATGAAGGTCTGAGATGCGTGGATCAGGATCAAACATTTGAATTTTCGATCTGAAGTCAAACATGCTATTGAGTGAGTCACCACACTCCCATTGGTATAATATTTCACACATGCAAAATATGTGCTAACCCTTCACCTAACGAATCAGCAACATCCACCCACGTAAATTACAAAATAATCAGTTGAAAAAAATATATCTTTAAAAAAAATCGAACAAAACCATATCATGTGACCCCCTCATTGGAACGAGCTCATCAAGCTTATTCCAAGGAGCGGTCACATGATATGGTTTTGTTGAAATTTTATGAAAAATTTTTTTTAAAATGTTAAAATAATAAATTTTGATATCGTGTGCGTTGGGTAAAGGGTTAGCAGGAATTTACTCTATAACCAATAGGCAATGGTGGGTAAAATTAGTAAATGAATAAATTAAATGAAAATAATTAAATTAAATAAATTAAATCAATAAAAAAATCGAAAACTTGTCAATTGTGGCACTTACCATTATAACTGAAATAAAATCTTTGGGTGTCTATTTGCATAATTTAAATTTATGTATGATCTGTTTATTATGTAATCCACAAAAGAGAAGGTTGCAATTTTCCTTTTTTGGGTTGGGCAGGGGTATAGAGGAAGGGGGAGGGGGTGGTGAGTAGGGCTCTACCCAATTAACTAGGTCTGTCATACTTCTAATACTGATGATACAGATAATTGCTTTCAGACCAAAGGGAATCCAGCCTCTTTTAAAGTAACCACATCATGCAAATAACACTAATCAAATTTAACATACTTAACCCTTTACCTAACATGAACACTTGCCAAAAAAAATTATTGAATAACTAATTTTTTTCATTTTTGTCTCAAAAACATAGGTTATGTATGACCCCTCGAGGAGCTCGTTCCAATGAGGGGTCATAATCTATGTTTTTGAGACAAAAAATGAAAAAATAATGAAAATTAATTGGCGACTTTTGAGAATAGCGCTGGCCGGTTTTGGCCATTACAGTAGGTAAGTGGTTACAGTAGTGTCTGTACAAGAATAATAATATATGTATTACATACAACAACAATGTTAACAAATAAAATTCAACTCAACTAATAACTCTATATTTTAGGGACATGCAGCATGTGTGCACACAAATATATTACAGTGTATAAAGGAAATATAAATGATAAATGGATGTGCAAAAATTAATGAAAATGTTTGAGGATTATAATGATGACGATCAAGTTTGGATTGTGTTGTGGCCATCCCACAGTTTCAGGACCTACTTTCAAGGACCATTTGAGGTTTAATTTCACTGTTAATTCAATGAATTCCAAGGATATTTTAGGACCAAATTCACCTGTGAGGACCTTCCACAAAAGGATAAAAAATAAAAATCCAACAAGGGGATCACGGATCCACAAGCCGAGTTGGGAAACCTATTTTCAAAAAAGTTACATTTAGACTGACAGTACCATACATGAAAACCAAAAAGTGTTGTTTTTAATAATTTTTAATCATCTTCCTTCTTTAATGGTATCAACCCAATAAATTTGATGGCTCTGCATTATGTAGAAGAACAGTTTATTGCTCAGAAACCATCCTTTTTACCAAGTTCTAATTTTAGTAACAGTCCTGTAACCTTTGAATTTTCAGTTACATACGACAAAATGAATAAGATTCTTTCTGCCCAACAGGGATACCTAATCTGTAAATCTGGTAACATGTGACATATAAAACAAAATTTACTGCCCAAAAAACAATTTTCGGCAAAGTTCTATTTAGACTAACAGTCGTGTGATCTTTGCCCTTGTGGATACCATGCTCAAAATCAACAGTGTTCTTCACTGTTCATATGTAATTACTTTCCACAAGTTTGGTTGAGCTATGAAAAATAGAACTAAAGGTATCTACCAGAAACAAAAAAATTCCCATGTTTAGGAACACTGACCTTAACCTTTGGTCAACAAATCTGAACAATGATAGGGTTCTTCCCCTTCCATGAGGGTTCCAATCATGTAAATTTTGGGAACAAACCTGGAAATAAGAAATCTGTCATTTGCAGAATGAGGTGCCTAGAGGGTGAATTTGCTGTTGCTATCCCATACAGTAGGCTAGAATGCCCCAACCTCCCAACCTATCCTCTGGGTACCTCTTTCTGTTTATGCCCGAGATCTAGATTCAGATCAAGGTTTACAGAGGGTACATGAAGTAATGCTACCCTACTGTGCAGGGTAGCATCATCAAATTCACCCTCTGGGAACCTCATTCTGCAGATGACAGTCTGCTTATTTCCAGGCTTGTTAGGGAACCTGCATTAAATGGAACTAAAGTGCCAGGAGACCCAATTGTTTGTGCCTGGATGTCTGCCCACCATCAAACTATTAGTCAAGTTAGACTTCATCACAACTTGGTTAATACATGAGCAATAATTTTAACTGACAGTGTACAATGTTTTTTTCAATTGACAGTGTAATGTTAGCATTTCTTTAACTGTTACTACTTTCACACAGAACTGCAATTTTAACCATTTATATCTTGTTTGATAGAGTCCAGTGAGCTCTGTTAAAAAGAATAAAATTGGTTTATTTTTCACGATCAAAAATTTGCTGTTAGAAAATATTGCCATTACTCTTTAGTCTCCTACCATACCATAACCTAATTTTTCAAGCACTTTCTATGACCTGTTCAGTTTTTAGTTCAGAGGTCAATATCAAGTACTTTCAAGAATTCAAGGACAGGCCTTAAAATTTCACTGGGACCCTCTACTAGAAAATTATTATGTAAACAAAGATCAATGTAAGAAGCAAATTGGGTGACTTTAGGGGATTATAAGGGGTGATTAGTGGACTGCTGGCTCTGATCTGGTGGTGGTAGTTCACTTTGCTGGGTGGTGGTATTTCACTAATTCTCTAACATTGCTCCGACTGGTTTTGTTAGTCCTCCATTGTGAACTTTGACATGCTAATACTAGGGTTGTAACTACTCCATCGCTGATCCCAACTTAGATAACAGCCGACTCAAAAGTTAAGTTCTTTGGTATTAAATATTACGGGTTGAATAAACAAGCAATTAAGTACGTTTTGTTTCCAATTATTAAGAGGTTGTCAGTTCAGATCTGACCCTCTTCACTCACACTGAGTAAGATTTCAGAAAAACCTAATAGAAGAAAAATCCAGGAATTTAGTTGAGAATTTTCAAGGACTTTCCTGGACCTTTGTTTAATATTATATGAAAATACATCAACAAATACTTCTTATTGTATTCCATACCAATATACCCACATCTAACACTAATCCTTGAGAAGCTCTCTCGGAGAAATATTCTATTTATTGATGTTTAACTCCTCCTTGCATGCTGTGGGTGGATATTTCTGCCGAGGACAGGATTTCTCCTGCCACTGAAAGCCTAAAAATTGAATGGATTTTTTCACAAATGATTTCTAGAGTTAAATTTAGATGACTAGATTTGATGAAAAATATTTTAAAAATACTCAGCTGGTTAAGAGTTAAGGTTGTTTAATGATTACAAAAAGCAGACTGATACTTTTGTGATCTTTCGACATTACAAAACACCACATTCTGAAGTGAAATGCGAGAAATTCATTATTCCTTGTGGGTGAGGGTGTGAGATGGGGAAATCTCACCCGAGGGCAAGATATCTGGACCAGACAAGAGGCTTGCCCCATCTCAGACCCGGCTCCATAACGGATAATTTCCCCCCCCCCACCCCCCCCCCCCCCCACCCAAACAGTCTGACATCATCAAAACTAATTCAGGGGCACATGCAGCTATATCGAACAATTTTGTTGTCCATTTCTGAAAAAAACTGATTTGTTTATCAGAAAGAGCACACAAAAGTTTTGTATTTACCAAAGGTATATACCACAATATCAAATTCCAACATCGCCAAGACAGAGGCATTAAAGATTTGTATCGAAATGAACATTGACACATTCCGATGACGTCATATTGTAATTTCTGCAAAGTATTCACATAACTTTTCGATGAGAATTTCATGCAACTCGTTCCACTCATAATGGCATTCATCCAAAAATTCATTTAACCCTTTACCCAACGTAACGGCCAAAACCGGCCAGCGCTATTCTCAAAAAACACCTATTAATTTTAATTATTTTTTTCATTTTTTGTCTCAAAAACATAGGTTATGACCCCTCATTGGAACGAGCTCGTCGAGCTCGTTCCAATGAGGGGTCATAACCTATGTTTTTGAGACAAAAAATGAAAAAAAATAGTTATTCAAGAATTTTTTTTGCAAGTGTCGTCTGCTTTTCATGTTAGGTAAAGGGTTAAAAGAATCAAGTGTCCATTTGTTTTGCGGTCTGTGTTTTTATTTCTATTTTCTTTGACAAACATCCGTCTGCTAATATTTCCGAAACATGACATCATGTTGTTTGTTTACAGAAGAAGGTGCGATGATTGAATAGTCCTGCGCTCATTAAATATGCCAAGTGGGTTATGTGAGATAGATATCTATCTCACATAGCCTTCTCACATGAGACATGCATATCTTGTATAGGAAATGGGGGGAGAACATTGAATCTTACACTATATTTTCAAATGTCTTTTTCTTGGTTCGATCTTTATTTGACAGTATTTATTCAGAAAACCTTGATCCTCTGGTATAATTGCATTGTGACCAGATCACGATCTGATCAAAAAAGAGACCAGTTTTGTGATCATGGTACTGACCGCAACACAAATATAAAGTCTAGTTTAACTTCTTGCATGCTCCTTGCGGATAGTCCTGCCAAGTACAACAAATCTCTTGCCACTTATAACCAAATTTTATGTTGTAAAAATTCAAAAGTTTTTTAACTGGTGATTTTTCGTAGTTTTCATAATTTTTTTCATCTGGATTAGGTGAAAAATGTTATGTTAAGCAAAAGATGTTGAATGGTGAATCTGTACAAGAAAATTTTTAATGAATTTTCCTCATATTGCACAATGTTGAAATTCAGGTTCCCCTATGGAGCCCAAATATGACCCCAGGGACTTGAATTGAACAAACCTGAATCTGATCCACCTAAGGATGCAGTATGCCAAATATCAAAAGATTCTGACTGGTGGATCCAAAAAAGAAAAGTTTTGCAGAATTTACTTCATATTGCACTATGTTAAACTTGGGCGGCCATGAGGGGCACAAAGATGGATGCAGGAATTTGATTTTAACTGACTTTGATGTTACATCTACTATATCAAAAGATACAGATTACTGGTTCTATGAATTTTTTTAATTTTTGAAAAACATTTTGTGGGTGCTAAGAGTAAATTATGCTCAATGTGGTGCACGTGAGTGTGGCAACTGTATTTGGACAAACTTCAATTGACAAATTAGAAGGAACCTGCATACTAGATTTGGTTTCATCTGTCCAGCAGTTTTTGAGGAAAAGTAGATAATCTGCCAGACAATGGATCATGGATGGATGGTGGATGGAAAGTGATCAGTCAAGCACACCATGAGCTTTGCTCAGGTGAGCTAAACTACTCAGCAGTTAAGAGTCAATCAACTGATTATACTTATCATCTTCCCACCTTAGAGGACTCACACTCTAGGCAGGTATAAGTTATCATCAACTGCAAATTTTATGGGGAAAATCATCTTAACTCTTAAGGGCCTAATTCCGACTCTGATAACTGTTTAATGCAAAGAAACAGGTGCCCCAAAATGCATTGTTTGGGTAAACTCAAAATCTGTTTTCTACATACCTTGTCAGTTGTTTCTAGTCAAGTCTTTGCTGCCTACAGAGGCAGCCAAGACTTGACTAGAAACAACTGCAAAGCCACTGGACGTAGACTTTTAAAGTATAGTGAAAATGTATTAAAAATGTTCATCCCTTGAAGGGTTAAACTTGTGTCAAATAAGAGATCACCGTATTCTGACAGTATACAAGAGACCAAGAGATTTGAATGGTGTTTTGGGAAGGAATTTTGGGGTCTGAATCCAAAACTGGCCCTTCAACCTCAAAAGTTACTTTGTGAAAGTCTCATGCAGAAAGGAAGCTATCACTCAACTGATCCAGTCTAGATGTAGACCCTTTCTGCATGTAACCCTCATTTTGATCTGCACCCCCTTCCCTACCATTCAGGTCCTGTGAGTTCCTGAATACATGAATACTCCAAGTTTGTTACAATGAGGAGGAATATAACTGAGGTACATGGTGAATGTTTTACAATGTTATGGTATGATATGTGATGGTGCTGAATTGAATGAAACAAATGGAAGGTTTCTGTTACATACTGTACTACACATTGAACTAAAAACGCCATGCATACACATATAATACTCAGCATAATACCTTTCCTTCAGCCATTTTACTAAACTAAAAGTATAAAGAAGTATAAAGATTACCCATAAATCAATAGACAAATGTTTTGTTGCTACTAGTGTAGTCCAAATCAGCTGAATGCTACCATAAATGAATTACAATTGTGTAGTTAGGAAAATTCTTCTCTCTGGCTTCCTGTACTTTTAAAAGTAAAATAAAAATCGGGCAATTTTAAGTTTTCAATGCCGGAATCCATTTAGCATTAATTACGTGTATGGCACAAAGAGAGTGATTTAATACCAGATCAACCGATGTGTGAAGATCCTTCCACATGCCTACTTGTATGTCCAGTGAAATATACAGCACAAAATTTCACGGGAATGCCTGTTCTATTCTTGTTAAAGTTATGTAACAATTTACACAACCGGTTCACAATCTGAAGTTCAAGATGGCAAATCAGCTCATATGTATTTGTGCTGAACAGTCTTGGATGAAATATAAAACCAACTCCAACCAGAAATTCATCTGAACAAGATTAAGACAGAACACAACGAGGGTAGAGTATAGAGGACTGATATCAATGACCCGAAGGTGGAGTTTTCACTGTATTTCACAAGTGCAAAAGGCACTGTGAAATACAGAAAAAAACTCCATCAAGGGTTGTTGATTCCTGTCCCCCATAATCCACCCAGTTGTGTTTTGTATTATTTTATTTTATTGGGGTTTAATGACACTTTTGACAGCCAGGATCACCTCGCATCAGACAGTTTTACGGGTGCAGGAAGCCCCGAGTGCCCAGAGAGAACCACTGAGCAATGGCGAGCAACTGTCAGGCTCCCCAACATACTAACTCCACACAAGCAGAGTTAGCATTGGTTGAAGACAAGTGCACCATCGATGTGCAGTATGCCTTAAGACACAACGCCATTGTGCCCCCATGTGGGCAATGGGGGGTGAAGTGTCTTGCCCAAGGACACAATGCAGGTGCTGCAGGTGGGATTCGAACTGAGGACCTCTCGGCTTGCAGCCTGCACCTCTACCTACTGAGCCACCGTGTCCCAGTGTTTTGTATTTAAACGATCATTAAACTTCAATTAATTCACTGAAGCTGATATTTTTAAAGAAAAATATCACAGGCGAGCTCGTTCCAATGAGGGGTCACATGATATGGCTTTGTTGAAACTTTTTGAAAAATTTTAAAAAGTGATATTTAAAATAATAAATTTTGGTATCATCTGCATTGGGTAAAGGGTCAAGCAGTTAAATTAATAGTTTCAACTATTTTCAGGACTGATTTGTTGATTAACCACAAAAAAGCCTCCCTCCTTCATCATAAAATTGAGGGAAAATTGCCAGAGAATGAAAAAAGTGTTCAACACGCCTGGACTAAGGGATTCTAAAAGACATCTTCACACACTAATGGAAACATACAGAGTCTTCACTCTGTTATTTCTTGTTTTACAGAGCTCCGTAAGCACTATTAACCCTTTACCCAATGCAGGTGATATAGAAATTTATTACTTTAATAAGTATTATTTTATCAAATTTTCCAACAAATTTCAACAAAACCATATTTAGTAACTCCTCATTGGAACAAGCTTGAGCAGGCCTGGACGTCTGAGGAGAGCTATTGCTCCGGCTCTCCTTGGCTCCCCTCAGATCATATTGGGGAGGGCCATAATTGCCCTCCTTAAACTGTAATGGCTCTCCTCAAACTTTCAATTCCCTTATTAAATACCGTGTATAATTAACATAAGTGTGGAATAGCTCCCCTGAAACAGATTTAGGGGAGCTGTAGCGGCTCCCCTGGATTTTTCAAAAGGCCAGGCCTGCTTGAGGAGCCCATTCCAATAAGGGGCCACATGATGTGATTTTGTAGAAATTTTCTGAAACATAATATTTTTTCAACTACTCAATTTGTATATTACGTGGGAGTATGCGGCCGATTCATTAGGTAAAGGGTTAATTGCGGAAGAATAAATACTCAAATTGTCACCAGAATAAAGCAAAATTACCATTTCTGGTTAACCCATTACCCAATGCACAGGATATCAAAATTTATTACTTTATTATTTTGTAAAAAAATTTTAAAAAATGTCAACAAAACCATATCTTGTGACGAGTTCATTCAAATGAGGGGGCAGATATGGTTTTGTGGAAATGTTTTGAAATTTTTTTTTTTCAACCGCTTAACAGTCTGCACAATGATGTCAAAAAACCAAAATTTCAACTTTACCCCTTTACCTAACCTGAAAAGCAGACGACACTTGCAAAAATAATTCTTGAATAACTCATTTTTTTCATTTTTTGTCTCAAAAACATAGGTTATGACCCCTTGTTGGAACGAGCTCGACCTATGTTTTTGAGACAAAAAGTGAAAAAAATAATGAAAATTAATTGCCGATTTTTTAGAATAGCGCTGGCCGGTTTTGCCCGTTACGTTAGGTAAAGGGTTAAAAAGTTTTTCCAGAATGCAACTAGGAAGTTAACCAATCAATCTTGTTTGACAGAGCTCATTGAGCTCTGTCAAACAAGACTGAATTGGTTAAATTCCTAGTTGCATCATGGGAAAATTGTGCTGCTTCAAATTTTGGTATTTTGACATCAGAGAGCAAAGGGTTAAATGGCAAATTATGTGGGCAGCAGCAACCAATTCGTTAGGTAAAAAGTTAACAGAATATTACTGTTAACTGTTGTTGTTTTTCTAACTGACAAATTTCCTATTCAGTAAACAGGCTTCCACAGCGTACTGATTCTAAAAAAGAGGTAATTATATTATTTGCATGGACAATTCACCTACAAACTCGATACAATATATGAATCAACTACTCTATTCACCAGTCATGTTGTCTCTTACATAATTAGCTAATTGACTTTACAGCAGCCATATGCTAGTACATAATACAATAATGGTCAACAACAAAAACTTGATAATTCTCTGACATTTAATTTTCTTTCAAATCTCATTGTACGAGCTCCCTCAATTATTTATATGATCCCGATTCATTTATAGAATACTCTTAATTTTAAGACAGATAATTTTATATGCGTAAAAAAACCCCAATGGGGATGGCCTGACTCAGATGGTGATTCATTTGAAATGAAATGATGCTGGTAGAGAAAGCATACAATGTTGGGAACTTGGCAAATATACACTGTCACAGTGTTACTGTGTCATTCAAACATGGGTGGATGAAATTAACCCTCTACCTAATTCATTTTAACAACAATATTGTAAAAAACTCAAGATGTAATTACAAATTATGTGCTACATTATATAGGGTTTGTAACAATATATTGTTAGCTGTTTACATAACAAATCAGTGCAACAAAAAGAATTTTTAAAAGAATTTCAACAAAAACATATGATGGGCCCCCTCATTGAAAAGAGTTTGTTGAGCTCATTATGAGGGGACATATATGGTCATGTTGAAGGGTGCTGGAAGTGTGGAGGGGGGAAGGAGGTAGCTGCTCCCTTGCCCTGAGGCTAGGGAGACAAGGGGCAGCACATGCACTTTTCTTTATTTTACTATACTTTTCGAGAACGGTAACTGAGAAAACTCTCGACTATTCGTTTAGAACATCATATTTTATGTATGCCAATGCCAAGGAAGGGGGGGGGGGGGGGGGGAACAGGTATAATGATGAAATTTGGTCTCAATCAGCGGGGTGATTTCTAAAGCTTTATATCATCCCTTGAGTGGGGAGTGGAACAAAGTGCCATCTGCAATGCTTTGGTATTGCAGATGGTACCTTGTTCCTCTCAAGAGACAATATATATAATGTCAATATTCGTGAGAGTCACTTTACAATTTATGATACGGCATAAACTCTCAGTCATAACTCATACCAGAGTAAAGTGCCCTTTTTGATATGTTTCCCCCCTTGTCCTTGGATCTCTAGATTCTCATGACTGAGGAATAACTGATGCTTTGCTCATTTTTCAATGATTTCAGTTTATACATATATACTATCCAGTATCCATACATACATCAATGGTTATATCACAAAGTTACATATGCTGAAAGATGAAACCTTGATTCTTCCCAATATGACACAATAGTATAATGTACTATTGTTACAACAAAGATTTGGAAGCACAGTGGCTCAGTAGGTAGAAATGCAGGCTGCAAGCAGAGAGGTCCTCGGTTCGAATCACACCTGTGGCAACCGCATTGTGTCCTTAAGCCTAATTGCCCATGTGGGGGCATGGTGGTGTTGTGTACTAAAGCGCACTGCACGTCGATGGAGCACTTGTCTTCAACCAGTCCGAACCCTGCTTGTGTGGAGTTACTACGTTGGGGAGTCTGACAGTTGTTCATCATTGCTCGGTGGTTCTCTCCAGGTACTCAGGCTTCCTCCAGCCATAAAACTGTCTGACATGAGGTTATCCTGGCTGTCAAAAGTGTCATTAAACCCCAATAAATAAATACAAGAAAGATTTGTTATTTCTGTGTATGTGTGAAAGTATGAAATAACATTACATAATGATTATTGGGCTGTGGACACCAGGGACCAGCAGTGAGGGCGACTAGGGCGATTAAGTCGCCCTTCTAAGCCCAAAGTCACCTAGAAAAATAGTCGGGGCGATTACAAGTCGCCCTCTAAAAATTGGCCAAAATGAGAAAAGGCTGAACTGAGTGATGCAAGGTTTACATGAAAACGAGTATTTTCAAAAATCGAATGTGCTCGAGTGTGATAAATGGGCATTTTAATTCGTCAAATAAACGTCCATTTATTTGAAATCACACGACAAGCAATTGTCCATTGTCGCTTTTGGCGGATTTTTTTATTTCTATTTTGTTGCGTTCCAGTCGGAGCTTCAAGTGTCGAAACGAAAATAGTTGACTTAAGCGACTCATCAAAACAACCCAGTTTGAAAGTAGGTTACGTCGCTTAGGATGCCGAAAATGTATACACAACGGACGTATTTTATAACACATTATTTTCATTTCGATTTGCTGACGACTGTTAACTGTTGGGCTGTCTATTCCCAGAAAAACACGAATGGAATTGAAACACATGAAAAAAAGCTTTAGTGAAGTCAAGAAAAGCTTTGTACAGGACACAAGTGTGCATGTGGACGATCTTGAAAAAGGGTCCTCCTAAACATCGGAATGACATAAAATGACGCGGAATGACACCGGAATGCCATAAAAATGATGCGGAATGACATTTCTTTTACAAAATACTCGACCCCAGAATGTATTTTGTTTATTAACTAACAAAGTACCTCCCAAGCAACCTTCTTACATCTGGTCCTGTTCACACTTTCAGACTTAGGAAATTATTAGCTTAGTAGACTTTGTTGAAAGGCAACCACCACAGGAGGGTGATGGGGGATTGGCACGAAGAAGAGGTGAGGGGTCATGAAGGAGAAGGTAGCAGTGGGGGATTTTCAGTCAATAATTACATTGTGATTTTTTAACCTGGCACAGAATCAGATGCATCATAGACAACTGGACCTGGATTATTTGTACGTTAATGGAGGACCATAAATTGAAAATATGAAGGGGCGGTGGGGGTGGTACATGAATATTCTTAATTTTCCCCACTTGCCTATGAAGTCTCCCTACATGACTCTGCAGTCTCCCTATTTTTTCTGGAGGGAGACTTGAAGTCTCCCTAAAATTCCCCCCTAGGCTGGTCCCTGGTGGACACTGTATGAGGTAGGCAGTGATTGGTTTATTCAAGTCTAAAAATAAGTCTATGTCTCAATCAAGCCAAGAAATAAGCCTACCTGTCACTGTACGAGACAAACAATACTTTTTGTATGTCAATTATATTCAGATTGTCACTTTTACTTTGGGAAATCCCAAAAGTAAATTCTGTATCATGTTATAAATATTCATGAACATATTATTTGTATATGCAGATCTTATAAAAAATCATGTCTTGTTACCATTTAAAGGAAAGCTTTCTAAAAGAGAACTTAAAATAAACGATAAATAAAGAATATGGTAAAGCTAGCTAAACTTTGACATGTTACTTGTAGTGGATTAAAATTAATTTAAAATGTGTTGTTTTGAAAAGTACGTTCAACTTCTTACATGGTGCTGGCAGATATTCCGGCCCAGGACACAAAATATCTTGACCACTGAAATAAATATAATCTGGGTGCATTTAACCAAATTTCTCTCCTGTAAACTGAAAGAGCTTATGGACCAATAATTTCTTAAATTAAATTCAGATGAATTTTTCTTCAAAAATTAAATTCAGATGAATTTTTCTTCAGGTCTAGTTATGGCTGCTGCAGAGCAGCCATGACTAGATTTGATGAAAAATATTTTGAAAATACTCAGCCTGTGAAGAGTTAATCATGTAAATTTATATTCAATTTCTTTCTGTCTGTCAAACATACAACTTGTGCATATGAATGAATATAGCAAGTTTCTTATTTGCACACTGGATCTATAATTACCAGCAAAGACTACCTTATTCCAATGAAGGGAGATAAGCTGTGGTTTGAAAACAATAAAAAAAAATTGATATTTTTTGTATGGAGCTCACTGGATACTGATATATTATAATATATACATATTAAAGAGTATAATAAAGGTATACTAAAGGTTTAATATAAAAGTTGTTCCTTCCTTCATAGGCCCTTTTGTATTATGGCTAAAACATTTTTAAATGAAGATGCCATGGACAGAGACAAAATGCAACCATCAAGCAAAGGGGATACTTATATATTCTTGGTAAACAAAATCAGTTCATCCATCGATAGAACATGGATTCTCCCATAAATAAGGGCAAACCCAATACAACAACCAATCTTCTATACCTTCCACACTGAAAGTTGTATTTGTAATTGTAGATAACTGGGTATATTTCCTTTCTATTTTGAGAGTAACTGTTTAAAAGCAGAAATCATATTTCCCAGCTAACCCTGTTCAGTTCATAATTTATGAAGGAGATGAATAAACTCCATCAGCTAAGAATAGCCTGGAAGCAAATGATTGTGAAATGAGGTGATGGAAAAATCAATTCTCAACATTCTATACATACAGCTGAGCATGGTTGAGAATTCAAGCTTAGATTATGCTGAATCAATGTACTGACTGAACTAGATAAACAAGATACTATTTGTGGAGTAGTAACAGGAACTCACCCCAGAAAAAAGCCCATTTATTCCAATAGCAGCCTTCACTTATGAGCATTTCATCAGTGAATATTTTCCCAGCCAATGAAATTAATCTCTAGAAAATTACCCAGGCACAAATTAAGTAATATAGTGATAACAAAATCAGAGCTTTTATCAATCCACCTTTATCAAACTTCAACTCTGAAAGACCGAATTCCGATTTGATCATTTTTTATTACATGTTCTACAAAATAGATACCCCAACATGTAGTCTTTGAGTAAACTTGCAAGTTACAATCTAAGTACATTGGCAGTCATTTCTTTCCAAGTCTTGGCTACCTATATAGAAAGTCAAGACTTATCGGAAACAACTGCCAAGCCACCAGACAAAAACTGTCAAGGTGAAGCAAAAATGATAAAAATCCCTAGGTATTTAATTGTGTTTAACCCTTTATCTAACATGAAAAGAAGACGACACTTGTAAAAAGAAATTCTTGAATAACTGATTTTTTTCATTTTTTGTCTCAAAACTATAGGTTATGAACCCTCATTGGAACGAGCTCATTCCAATGAGGTGTCATAACTTATGTTTTTGAGACAAAAAATGAAAAAAATAATGAAAATTAATTAGCGATTTTTTAGAATAGCACTGGCCGGTTTTGGCTATTACGTTGGGTAAAGGGTTAACATTAATACAATACCCTTCATTTTAAAAAATAAATAATCCGAAAACTGATATCAACATGGAAACAATTTATTCACTGGTGTTTAAGAGGTCACATACTTCTGCACAGTGGATAATCATGACCACAACATGGAGATAAAGTCAAGTTAAGTCTGTCGTTTATACCCATGTTACCCATTTTAGAGGACTTCCACTCCAAGCACTGGTGACTGGGTCCTATTTTACACGTAAAACAGAGCTTGTTTACCACAGTAAACAAGCACTGCTTCACTTCCCATGGTTCCCACAAACATGGAAACAAAGAAAAGTGAACAATGTAACTTGTATATTGCTCGAGCACATATTTAGGCTCTTGAAAAGTGCTGGAAGCCTTAATTGGTTCTGGTTATGAGATCTTCTATAGTACAGACATGCACTACTCAGGGAAAAAACAATAATAATAGCACTGCTTCAACATGATTTTTTAGGTAAAAGAAAAATGGAATAAAAATGCAGTTCACATGGCCATGCTCAAAATCTGTTCCCCAACCTCTCCTTGAGATGCTTATCCTTAAGCCAAAGAGTACGAGGAACAGAAAGACAGACTGAACACATGGGCATGACCTATCTCCTGAACCTGTGCTAAAGTCAATGATTTCAGGTAACAATTATTTTTTGGTAATCATTTTTAGATTTTGGATCGCAGCGTAGAAACTTTGATTTGCATTTGTAATGCAAAAATGTACAAATACGGGCCCGGCTGTGCTACTTCCTGGAGTTCCCACAGGGAAGTTTAGCCAAGCGTTAAAACCTATGCTGCTCACTTGAGAGGCAATGGTTACCAGATCCTATTTTACAAGTAAAATTGAACTTGTTTATCACAGTACAAACACGGCTCATGTAAAAATGGTTAGACTCCATTATTAAATAAGTCCATCCTAGAATCTGCCAGCAAATTTTTCAAATCAAACCCTCAAAATTCACTACCTATTGCCATACTGGGCATAAGTACATCTATCCATTTTTATAAGGAACAATTTCCCTGAAAACTCTACTCAATGTTCAAAGAACCAAATATATGTTTGTTCACTTTGTTACTGAGTACAAATGTTAACAACATTCAATTGTAGGGTGTTACAAATTGATGAAAGAGCAACTTGCATAATATCTGCAATAGGGAACTAACTCATGTTAGTCATCAATGATTTGCATAACGTCTAGTTTTAACGGATGGGATGAGCAAAGTCAAGTATACGAAGGGAGCTAACAACAGCCATTCAGGTCAACTTCTCCATCTTGCTCTCATGACGATTTAAATATGCTCCACCCTGACATCACAAAAATTGTCAATTTTCAAGGTCGTTCAAGACACGAATGGAAATCTGAAGACCTTACAGCTTGAATTAAGTAATCACAGACACAAACTGTGTCTTGTACTCATGGCAGCTTCTCAAACGGCATCTCAAAAGACTTTCTGGTGTGATACATGTTTAAGAATGAGAATACAGAGAGGAGTTGGACTGACTTGCTGATTACCCCTGTCGACTTGGAAACTTCTGAAAATCACAAATCATTTCAACACTAATTACTCTTTTTTCTGGAGATCCCACAGGAGCTCTATTCTTGAATATGTCACATCATTAAAACCATTACCTTCAATGTGGATTGTATGAAACTGATTTTCAAAGGGGACAATCAGAGAACGAACATTTTGATGCAAAACTGGTTTCAAATTTGTAAAATTCATATGTAATTGATAAGTAACTGGAAAATGCCCATTTCAAACCCCATTAACCCTTTACCCAACATTACAGCCAAAACTGGCCAGCTATTCACAAAAATCGCCAAATAATTTTCATTATTTTTTTCATTTTTTGTCTCAAAAACATAGGTCATGACCCCTCTTTGGAACGAGCACAGTGAGCTCATTCCAAAGAGGGGTCATAACCTATGTTTTTAAGACAAAAATTGAAAACAATTAGTTATTCAAGAATTTTGTTTGCAAGTGTCGTCTGCTTTTCATGTTAGGTAAAGGGTTAAATCAGAAAAAATAACCAGAAGAATTCTGTTCACCCTTTTTGTAACATAATAGCCATATCCTATATCCATATTTCCATAAGACACAATTCAATTCATCACTTTTCTCAATTTTCATCTCCAAAACATATGACCACTCAATGGGTATGTAGTACTAACTGTTTATCTAATGTAACTGCCAAAACTTGCCAGTGCTATTTACACAATTTGCTATCCAAATTATATGTTCTCAAATTTTGCCTCAAACACACAGGTTATGATCCCCCGATTGGAACATGCACATAGAGCTTATTCAAATGAGGGATCATAAGCAATGTTTTTCAGGCAAAAAATAAAATTTTTAGTTGTTGAAGAATTGGTTTTGCAAGTCAAGGTTCCTGCAGCTAAGGACTGACTGATTTATTTCTTTATTGGAGTTTAATGACACTTTTGATAGCTAGGGTCACCTCGTGTTGAACAGTTTTATGGATGAAGGAAGCCCGAGTACCCGGAGAGAACCACCAAGCAATGTCCAGCAAGTGTCAGACTCCCCAACGTACTAACGCCACACAAGCAGGGTTAGCATTGGTAGAAGACAGGTGCACCATTGACGTACATTATGCCTTAGTACACAGCGCCACCATGCCCCCACATGGGCAATCGGGATTAAGTGCCTTGCCCAAGGAAGCAATGCAGTTACCCCATGCAGGGATCGAACCGTGGACCTCTCAGAATGAAGTTCAATGCCATAACTACTGATCCACTGCACTCCCTAGCCAAGGACTGATAAACTTCAAGGCTTTTCAAGGTCCTACAATAGCCAACTTTAAGGACTTCCAGGGCCTCACCTTGGTCGAGTGGTGGAAGCCCATATTTGAGCTTTATACTGAAGTAATGTTCAACTGATTACCAAAAATGGCCGCTGACCGATTACTGGTTATTTGAGCTCACAATCAGCCAATTCCTGAAGGCCAATTCCGATTGTAATACTGTGCACTAGTAGACAAGTCGAGGCTTGCAAAGAACTACATTAAATGAACATATTTTACAGTGTTTACAGTCCGTTCACTACTAGATAAGTCGAAACACAAAAGAACTACATTAAATTGAAGATATGTCACAGTGTTAAACTCTGTTGACTCAGGTCCAGTAAAATTACCAGTCGTGCACACTTGGGTGGTAAACGTGGCTCTCAGAGCCACGTTTACCACAGTGTGTGCAAGTGGTAATTTTTACTGCAGCCAGAGTCAATGGAGTGCAACCCTCCCTTTTTCCAGTACGAACTGGCGATTGCCGCAAGTACGCTCGATTGTAAGCTGTACATGTCGTTTAACTTGTATATCCCATAATGGGGCATCTAGAGAGATTAAGAATACACATTGAGGTGTTTTTCATTTTTTACTGAATGGTATCATTGACATCATTTTACATTAACAATTGAACACTTGCAGAAGATAATAAAATGTGGTTTATGAATCATCATAAAATGCTTGGCAACAATCGGTTGAACCGATGTTCCAGGAGCCATTGCTGTTGTCATCCAATTACCCACAATCATCTGATTGTAGTGGCCGGTTCCGATCATCGGTTGAACTCTATACTGAAGGGCAGGTGCTGCAACGTAAAGGCTTCATTCTGTGGATGTGCTTTATTATCTTTATTACACACCTGTTCTATGTAACCCCCATCTACAGAAACACTAATCTACGCAGAAAATGAAAATCTGTTCCACACATATGTGCGGAACGGAAATCTCTAACAGACTTTTTTTAAACAGAAGCAAAATTTCTCTGGAATTTTTTTACAAATCGTGCAACACAATTACAATTTGAATCACTAGCAACCAAGCCAGAAAATAAGCAGACTGTCATCTGCAAAATGAGGTCCCCAGAGGGTGAATTTAGTGAAGCTATCCTGCATAACAGGGTAACATCACTAAATTTACCCTCTGTGAACCCCAATCTGAATCAGGGTCTCAAAACTAAACAGAAAGAGGTACCCAGAGGATACATTGGCCTACTGTATGGGATGGCATCATCAAATTCACCCCTTGGGGACCTCATTCTGCAAACGTCAGACTGCTTATTTTCAGGCCTGCTAGCGACAGCTGAAAATCATCCCATGAGTTCCAATGTGTTCTATGTGCCAGTAGGCACATAGAACACATTGAATCTCAGGGGACGAAACAGTAGCACGGGTTCCCCTCGCAAATATGGGTGGCAATAAAATGTGTTCTTTTTGTTGATAGTTGTCAAATGAATTGCTGAGTGTCCTTCTAATAATTGTATTTTTATGGATGTGAAGGTGTGTAATAAACACAGAACGACACACACGTGTGAATGGGTGTGGCTTCGAGTTTTATCCTTCTGTGATGGCACAAGTGCCATATCGATTAACCCATTCACACGCAAGTCATTCTGTGTATGTATTGGCTTATTATTATCATCTTTATCTTTGAAGTGAAATTATTTAGTCTGTATGGATTTGCCTCTTGGCATTCTCCCATAAATTGCAACAGGCCCAAAACACCTAAACAAATTTGGATGATAAAAAATAATTTAGCACTCTACCAGTTCCCTTCAAGGGAAGTGGAAGGAGGGAGGTAATGACCAGAGCATCCTAGTTGGAACTATGCCATCAAAAACTATACCATATATTTAACTATATAGTTATGATTACGTATTTCATCAGTTTTTATTTCATAAATCTACAATGCCTTGAATAGCCCAAAGTCAAATTCAAGGCAATTTCTTGAATTCAAGGCCTATGGAAACCCTGGCAAGTGTCGTCTCCCTATTTGTATTAGGTAAAGAGTTAAGAAACATGCAGCTTTCAACTGATCATTCTAAATTAATTTAGTTCTGAACTAGTTAAAGGAGGAATGATTGACATGAACATGCAAGGTTGTTTGATAAATTATTAAGGATTTCAAAATGGGGTGTACTTGCCAATGACCCCTTCTGTATGTGATCTTCCAGGTTATTGATTTTATCACATGCATAATACAATGAATTAATCTTCAACTGTTACTTACATTTTACTAAGTACAGTTGTCTACGCTGTGGCCAGGTCACCATCAATATGATAAAATGAAAGCCCACAAGCCATTTCTGTTTGTTGGTGGACATTTTATTTTTTTTTTTCATTTTTATTTCTTTTTCCTCAGAGGTTCATACACTTGGTTTGTTTTATGTTTCAGGACTCATAAACTACAAATTAACATACAGAGTGGTTATTTTACCCAGTTTTTGACGAATTTATCTAACACAAACTAATTAAGTTTTATTTTTTAAGTTAGCAGAGGTAATAAAATCAAGGCATGCAATAGCCAAAATTACTGGGGGTGGGGGTGGGGGGGGATATGGGAGGTGGGAAGAGGGTGTGTGTGACAAACCGATTTTTTACCTAAAGTATTCATGTATTTTGTTTAACCCTTTACCCAACGCAGACGATTTCAGAATTTATTATTTTAAATATCATTTTCTAATTTTTTTCAAAAAATTTCAACAAAACCATATCATGTGACGCCTTTTTGGAACGAGCTCGATGTGCTCATTCCAAAGAGGGGTCACATGATATGGTTTTGTTGAAATTTTTTGAAAAATAATATTTTTTCAGCTGCTGAATTTGCATATTACGCGGGCGGATGCGGGCGATTCGTTGGGTAAAGGGTTAAGATCACTTTCAGTGTCTATGGTTATATCAGGACTGTAACACAAGTATAAGTAAAGTTTAGCTAACTGTTTATAATTAAGCTGCTCACTTAAGAGTCCTTCCATCTGTCCTATTTTACCAGTTCACTACAGAACACAAGATGTGCTCAACTTCCAGATTCACAAGGCGGAACACCCACAAAGTTATTTGATGATCATGCAAGTGCTGGTAGAGTGGAACACAGTAAAGTGAATAACCACTTTACCAGGATAAAACATTCAGTTCACTGAGATATCCAATTAACCAGAACACAGGGTACCCCAACAATTTCAGGAACCAAATTCAAGAACTTCCAAGAAAGGTCCATTTTGGCTTCAATTCAAAGATTTTGAAGGCTCACACTGCACCAAATTGAAGGACCTTTGATATATGAATTACAACATCAGGGTATATGTACAGTAACAATTGAAATAAGATGCAGGATAACCACTAGAATATTTCATCCCTTGAGTGCAACAATGTGCCATCTTAAATGCTGAAGCACTGCAGATGGTACCTTGTACTAAGAGACAATTTCTCTCTCAATTGTTCTTTGTTGGTACTACAAAAGTTTTCCTAAACAGGCTTTAGAGTACCAGAATAATCACTTTACCAGGACAAAACATTCAATTAACTGAGATGTCCAATTAACCAGAACACAGGGTACCCCAACAATTTCAGGAATCATATTCAAGAACTTCCAAGGAAGGACCATTTCAGCTTAAATTCAAGGATTTAGAAGGACCACATTGCACGAAATTCAAGGACCTTTGATATATTAATTACAACATCATGGTATATGTACTGTAACACCTGAAATAAGATGCAGGATAACCTAAAGCATTGCAGATGACATCTTGCTGTACTAAGAGACAATTTCTCTCTTGTTTGTTCTTTGTTGGTACAAGTAAAGTTTTTCCTAAACAGGCTTTAGAGTACCAGCTAACAGCAAATGTTTTCTAAGTACTTTGAAGGACCTTCGGGTTTCATGGCTATTTTTCAAGTACTTTGAAGGCCTTGAAAATACATTTTTGAATTCAAGAACTAAATATTTAATGGCTATTGCTGTTCCACAAATGTCCATTTTGTGGCAAAGTATTTATTTATTTATTGGTGTTTAAGGTCACATATTTTTGCACAATGGCTAATCATGACCACAACAACTCAAGACCTGGGGTGAGCGTTAATAAGCCATGTTGCCCATTTTAGAGAAGGTTTGCACCTCCCAAGCATTGGTCACTGGGTCCTATTTTACCAGTAAAACAAGGGCTTGTTTACCGCAGTGAACAGGCACTGCTTCACTTCCCGGGGTTCCTGAGGTTCCCACGGGGATGTGGCAAAGTGTATGATGTAAAGTGTTTTGTATGACATGTAAACTAAACTCATTGCCCAGAAACCAAAATTCTATTTACCATGACAGTGAACTTGACTTTGATGTCAAAAACAATCCCACACAATCATCGACACCTTACAGGCAATCCTGTGTATGAAGTTATAGTCTGCGTATCTGTTACAGGGCCCCTATTATAATATCAGAATTGATATGTCCTTGGTCAATAATTATAAACAATTACAGTCAAGCACACTTAATTGGATATCTCTTAACTGAATAACCCTGTTAATTGAATATAATTTCCCAACACAAAACCATTTACCATACCTCCAGTACAAAGTTGACCTGTCAATTGAATATAGGTTAAAGAGTAAACTCCTGTTAATTGAATAAAAAATCTTGTAACCTGTTGAGAAATTACCCTGACTCTCCCCAGTTTTCCTTTGTTTATAGACCTAGTTGGCCTCAGTACATCCAATACAGGCATTTAATCTATTACATCTTGTTTGATAGAGCTCATGGATATAATAGAATAAATGTTTATGTCTAGAATACAGGAAAGTGACACAATCCCTGTTAATTGAATACTCCTGTTAATTGAATAATTTTCATTGGCAAAAGTGGCTATTCAATTAACAGGGTTCCACTGTAATATTTTAAAAAAATATTTCGAATTAGAATAAGAAGACTCTGGCTGGGGTCAACACTTGTTTGCATTGAGTGACCTCTGAATGTACCTTTCAACATGTTTACAAATACTGTTACACAGGATCTATTTTTAGTTCACTGATTGTTTACTTGGATCACACTTGTTTACTTGAAATTAGACAGAATGGACAGTGCATTATTTTAGATAGCAGCTGAGATTATTAGATATTCACCGGAATATTATTTTGTTGCATCTGATTCATTTTGCACTGAAAAAGTTTTTCCATAATTTGAAGAAAATTTACTCTTCTTGCGAACCAGACTTTACTGTTGTGAAAAAACCAGTATTCAACTAATTATTTTCAAACTACCTTTGAAGCAAGCCGGAAAATAAGCAGACTGTCATCTGCAAAATGAGGTCCCCAGTGGGTGAATTTGGTGATGCTACCCTGCACAGCAGAGTAGCATCACAAAATTTACCCTCTGTGAACCTCAGTCTGAATCATTTTGCAAATGACAGGTTGCTTGTTGGATATTATTTCCATTTGAAGTTTGATGAGTCCTTTATGGAATTTATTGCATACTGCTGAATTTTTCAGTGAATATTTCATTATAATTTACTGGATTCTACTGAATTGTATTTTTGACTAACTGATAAGTCGTTCTGCTTATTTTTCTGTAAACCACACTGTGTAAAAGATTTTGTACCATTTTCATTTCAACCCACCCATCTTTTGGAGAGCAGTATATAAGGCCGGGTCATTCAGTAGTTGATCTTCTTTGATGAAGTTCACATTGGATGAAATCAGTCTGGTAAAACAAGTTTTGTAAGGGATAATTTTAAGTAGCAAGCCCTCTCATACTCTGCTGAGCAGTTTTTAAATATATATTTTCAATTGAAATTATTTTTTTTATTACATTTTAGAATAGTTAAATTGAAGTTATTGTTGCTTGATATTAGATTTCTTTCTGTTACCATTATTATAATTACACACTGTAACAGTATGACATTGTAACAGTATGAAGTTATGATTTGGATGCAAAAGGAAACTAGTTATTCATGGAAAGCAGAATTCTGTAATATGTAGTAATACCCGGTAGCAAGCTTGACTTTTGACCAACTGACCCCAACACAATCCTAATCAACATCTTACAGGCAATCAGTATTTGCAGTTATCATTTCGTACATAAAAGAACTTGGTTACTGCACAGAAAGCAAAATTCTACATAAAAAACCTTGACCTTTGACATATTGTTCCCAAACACAACCTCAATCACCAACACCTTATAGGCAATCTATGTTACGTCATAATTTTGTGTGCAACTGGAAAATAAATTTATTGCAAGGAAAGCAATATCCTATTTATAGACGTGACCTTGACCAAGAAATAAAAGTAAAATTTTCTTGTAGTTTTACTTACATCTTCTTTCAGATGAACTTTTTGTTCAAAAAACTTAAGTCTTCTAAAAAATATGTTAAAATGCAACTAACTGATAAAGTTGTTGCCCCCGACCCGTAGGCATGTTCAAAGTAGCATTAAAGGTATTGTGCACAGAAAAAAGTCGAAAGAGTGAAAACAGACATATTTTCTAAGTAGAAGAGTGAAAAAGGACCGTAACTCTGTGGAAAATTATTGGATGGAACCCGTTCCCTGTGTGTATCAGTTTCCCCATGCGGGTCTATCGGCATACAAAAGAAGATCCAAATCCGACCGATGACTTTGAAATTACAATGCAAAACATTTGTATGGATAGACAGATATACACATGGATGGACAGATGGAGGGCTTCACTAGATATCCCCGAAATCCTCCTTTTGGAGGTTGGGGGCATAATAAAGCCCTGTCATTAATTGGTAGAGTACTAAATTTTGTTCACACGTTTTTGTCTTGGTACAATTTATGGGAGAGTGCCTACAGGCAAACTCAACAATTCCACTCAAAGGTAATATGAAACACATTTACAGAATATGAAGCCTTTCAGTTGCTGTACCTGCACTTCAGAATAAAGCCCAAATATGGATTTCAGCACTCTACCAGTTAAATTGTGAAAAGTCTGAAACAATCTTCGAAGTATTGTTTGGTAAAGGGTTGAATGAAAAATCTATATGAGAAATGTCAATGGCACCACAATTTTTTTAGTGTCTGTTGACAACTTAAAATTGAAAGTGTGAATTTGCACAAGGAGAATGACTAGTGACAGCTTTAGAAGAAATACATTAAGACGGGAGAGTTAGTGTCATTAGCTACAAAAGCTGGCTCATTAAATTCACAGACCACTTCTCTGAGCTTTCATTATACTATTAAACTGTGCAATTAGGCAGAATGCATTTGATGCAAGAATCAAGCCCTTTTAACTGTATGGGCCGATCAAGTTTTTCTGACCTGCTTGTCAGCTTAATGGCAGTTATTAACTCTTCTGAAACCTAGATTAACTATTCTAGCACTGGGATCTATTTTTTAACACTAAGGTCCCACTGCCAACACTGACAAATTTGAATTCCTTGTTGAAATGCTCGCTTCTACAGTCAGAAAGAAATCTTGTCAAATCATATTGACGGTGGTTTATAGTACAGTGGAGCCCACTTTACTGGATATCTGTTAATTGAGTAACATTCTTAATGGAAAATAACGTCAAAACACAAAACTATTTTCCATACCTACAGTACAAATTTAACCTGGTAACTTCCGACACGAGGTGACCCTGGCTGTCATAAGAAGATTTTCCAAATATTTGGCCATTTTTTCCACACCCCTCTGCTCAATACCCCCTGCTCAATATGAGCCAAAACCTAATTTGCATAAAAATCAAAATGCCCCTATATAACCACTACTTACATGAAATTTAATTAAAATGTGGCCAGTGGTTTAGGAGAAAGAGGCTCAAACACCACCTTCACGCAGGACGACGGACGACAGACGATGGACGGAAGGACGATGGACGAAGAGTGATAAGAAAAGCTCACCCTGACTTTCAGTCAGGTGAGCTAATAAAGGCTCAGTTGATCTCCAGAATACCAGTACAGGAAAATGAGCAAATCCCTGTTACTTGAATACTCCTGTTGTATTAATTGTATAATTTTCATTGGCAAAGTTCCTATTCATTTAACAGGGTTCCACTGTACAGGCAGCCAATACTTGACAAGAATGCATTGCCAAACCATTACCGATATAATTTCTGATGCTGTAGAAATTCTAGAAAACTACGAAGACTCTTAGGGTTACAGAGGATGGAAGCTTTATGTATTTTTCTTTATGTGAAAGGAGTTGTGTATAGAGCTGGACAGTTTTTTTTTGTTTTCCGGTTTGGTTCCGTTTTTTGCAGCAAACAGAAAGACCAAACCCCCAATACCCAGCAAAAACTGGCAGAACAGTTTCATGGAGTTTGTGCTAAACTGACAAGGGCTACGCAAAGCGTGGGCCACTGCCCCTGACCCATAGGCATGTTCAAAGTAGCCTTAAAGGTACTGTGGGACAGAAAAAATTCCCGAGTCGAAAAAGTAAAGAAGGGACATAACTCTGGGAAAATTTATTGGATGGGACCCATTCCTTGTGCATATCCAATCCCCCATGCAGGTCAGCATACCAAAGGATATCAAAATCTGCCCGATGGCTTTGACAAACATCTAATATATGGATAGACTGAAGGACAGATGGATGGATGGATGGATGGATGGATGGATGGATGGATGGGATGGATGGATGGATGGATGGATGGATGGATGGATGTCACTAGATACCCCCGAATCCTCCTTTGGAGGTCGGGGGGGGGGGGGGGGGGGGCATAACAAAATTATCTTACTGGGAGGGAACTGGACTAGTGACCCGTATGGACTCTTGTCATTTAGTCTATCTGGTAAAGGAGCTAATATATCATGTTATCATTATCACATTTTTCTCCCTTACTGGCTTGTCCACTCATCAATAAGGGAGAAAATGAGAACAAAACATAGATTAGATGAACCTGATTCATTTGTTACCTTAATTTATGTTATTTTCTGACTAAACAGGTTTAGCAATGAACTCAATGGAGATACTTACAGACAGGGATTTTTGTGGTAAGCTTGCAGATTTTTTCCTTCCAATTTATGGGGCCTTAAGTGTTATTTATGATATGTTCCTTACACATAGAATGAAAGTGTCAATGACACTGTAGCTCAACTTGTTTAAGACATGTACATGTATAGTATGTGACACTGCAATGACAAACATCTAGGTAATGACCTGATAACAAAGGTACATGTAAAGTATTGTAACGGTCTGTACATAAATGCTGACCGTAGCCTGTAACAAACATATAGGTAAAGAATTGTAAAGGTGGGGTGACAGTTAGATGCTAAACTAGAAAAAAAATCTTTGGAGTCCCAGAGTGGGTCTGACTGAACCCAAAAATATTTGTTCTCATAGCACAGTGATAACAAAGGCACCCAAAAACACTCGTTCCTGTCACAAGATGATAACAAAGGTACCCCAAGAAGTTTTGTGAAGATCGGTTCATAAATACAGACTCTAGCCCTAGCCGTATTGACATGTGCACTCACTGTGTATAAGTAGCACTGAACAAATCAAAGTTCATCTAATTTGCATAATTTCTGCATGAGAAAAAACCCGTATTATATGTGATGTATTCCATGTTACTAAACATTCCTACAAAAATTTATTCAAATCAGAACTTTCATACAGAAGTTCTGTACAAAAAACTGATTGCACTAATTTTGGTACAAAATGGCTGCTGGCAGCCACCTTGAATTTTCGACCGCACCCAAAAACACTAGTTCTCATCCCAAGGTGATAACAAAGGTACCCAAGAAGTTTCGTAAAGATCGCTTCATAAATACAGCCTCTAGCCTGAGCCGTATAGAAGTTGTGTACAAAAAACTGATTGGACCTAATTTTGGTACAAAATGGCCACTGGCAGCCATCTTGAATTTTGGACCGCACCCAGCAACACTCGTTCTCATCCCAAGGTGATAACGAAGGTACTCAAGAAGTTTTGTGAAGATGGGTTCATAAATACAGCCTCTAGCCCGAGCCGTGTTGACGGAACGACGGGCCATGACAATACCTCAAATTTGGCTTCGCCAAAGTTGAGCTAAAAATTAAACGAAAAGATTCTTCAAAGAATATTTCTCATTTTGCTTAAATTCAGGCTCCCATGGGGAACCTCAAATATCAACCCAGGGACTTGAGGGGGAGCCCAAATATGAACCAAGGGGCTTAGACTTAACAAACTTGTATCTGAACCCCCTCACCTTCCACACCCTACCCCCCTTCCACTTCCCACCCAGTTTATGGGTGCTGTTCATCAATCAAATGTTTCTGATTCATGGTTCTGAAGGTCTATTTTTTTTTCATTTTGCAAATATGCTAACTTAGTATTTTTTCAATTCCCCTTCTGCGGTACACTATGATGATGGCAATTTCTTCTTACCATTTGTTTCTATTGGTCCTAAAGATGCACCATACCAAATAACAGTTCTCTGTTCCATGCAGTTTGGGAAATATAGAAAATATTTCTATTTTTAGTTCCTGGGGCTCCAAAGATGATGCGGGCAAAATTTTATTTTGCATGAATCAAGTACTTATGACTCAATAATACCACATATTGAAAAGTACATGGCTCGATCAACACCATGGTTAACTGCATTGTGTCCTTGGCTAGGCATTTAATTCTGACTGCCTGCTTGGGGGGCACAGTGCTGCTGTGTGCTAAGGAGCAAATGCTAACCCTATGCAGAGATAGTATGTTGGGAATCTAACAGTTGCTTGTCACTGCTTGGTTCTTCTCTCTGGGCACTCCAGCTTCCTCCACCCATAAAACAAGATGATCCTGGATGTTAAATGTGTCTTTAACACCTCCCCCCCCCCCCCACCCCCAAAAAATGAAAGTGTCAATGACACTGTAGCTCAACTTGTGTAAGACATGTACATGTATAGTATGTGACACAGCAATGACACACATCTAGGTAATGACCTGATAACAAAGGTACATGTACAGTATTGTAAAGGTCTGTACATAAATACTGACCGTAGCCTGTAACAAATGTACAGGTAAAGTATTGTAAAGGTGGGTGACAGTTAGATGCCTCTTACCAGAGCCGTATTGAAATGTGCACTTACTGTGTATAAGTAGCACTGAATAAATCAAAGTTTGTCCAATTTCGGACTGCACCCCAAAACACTCGTTCTCGTCCCAAGGTGATGACAAAGGTACCCAAGAAGTTTCGTGAAGATCAGTTCATAAATACAGCCTCTAGCCTGAGTCGTATTGACATGTGTACTTACTGTGTATAAGTAGCACTGAAAAAATCAAAGTTCATCTAATTTGCATAATTTATGCACTAGAAAAAAACAGTATTATATGTGATGTATTCCATGTTATGTTATTAAACATTCATACAAACATTTATTCAAATCAGAACCTTCATATAGAAGTTCTGTACAAAAACCTGATTGCACGTAATTTTTGTATAAAATGGCTGCCGGCAGCCATCTTGAATTTCGGACCACACCCAAAAACACTCGTTCTTGTCCCAAGGTGATAACAAAGGTACCCAAGAAGTTTCGTAAAGATCAGTTCATAAATACGGCCTCTAGCCCGAGCCTATTGAATTGTTGACAGACAGACGACAGGACATGACATAACCTCAAATTTGACTACGTCAAAGTTGAGCTAAAAAACCAACTGCATAACTTATTTACAACGCTGATACTATGATAAAGCTTTCTGCTCTGTTGAATTGGAAACATGTCTGTGTGCACACAAAGTATCATGAATAATTGCTGAGAAAAATCACTGCACGTTTCCATTAATGGTGAAGCACAACCATTTTTTAATTGGAAGCTAAATTCAATCTATGTTGATGCACGTCTATGGAATCTCAAAAAGTATTACAGTTGATCACTTTTACCTGTAATACAGTGTGTCCACACTCAAGCCAGAAAATAAGCAGACTGACATCTGCAAAATGAGGTCCCCAGAGGGTGAATTTAGTGATGCTACCCTGCACAGCAGGGTAGCATCCCTAAATTTACCCTCTGTGAACCTCAATCTGAATCAGGGTCTCAAAACTGAACAGAACAAGGTACCCAGAGGATAAATTGGCCCACTGTACGGGATAGCATATCAAATTCACCCTCTGGGGACCTCATTCTGCAAATGTCAGATGCCTTATTTTCAGGCCTGTCCACACTTAATTGATGCTGCCTTATTTAATCACCTGTTAACTACATATAATTTTCAACCACAAAACCATTTGCTATACTTGTTTGTTTGGCTGTATTTTTATTGGGTTTAATGGCACATTCAACAACTACGGTAATATCATATTGGATAGTTTTACGGAGAGAGCCAGAGTACCCAGAGAATTACAGAGCGTGGGGATTAACTGTCAGACACTTCCAAATTACTAACCGGTAGAGTTGGCAGTGGTTGAAGGTAAGTACACCATCGATGTGCAGTATGCATCAGTACACAGTCCCATCATGCGCCACCGAATACCCATATGGGCAATCAGGATTAAGTGTCTTGCCCAAAGACCAAACGTAGATGGAACGAGTCAGGATCAAAACCTCAACCATTTGATTTCAACTTCAGTACCGAAAATAGCAGCAGAGATACTTGGGCATGAGAACACATCAACTCCACCCCACTTCCACCTCTATGGTGAGCCTCCCAGATCTGTTCACCACTACAGCCAGACCCCCATCAGACACCTAGTGGCCCTGCCACTGCAGCAGAGGATGGCCAGACCTGCCCGGCCCCATCAAGCCTCCAGTGAATGTTCAGCCAAATCTCAGGTCAAACAGTGAAACCAAAAAGAGGCCCCAAAGGATCTTAATCACTCACCTGATAAAATTGTTTAAAGAAGGATTTAAGGTCACATTCAGTATCTATTGCAAAATCACTCAAAGACAAACCCCTTCAAAACTCATTTTGAAGCAAAGAAAAAAAAATTGCTCGATGGACCCTCTCACTCAAGTGGCTTGGTGGGTTCCAATTTGAACAAACATTAATCTTATGTACTTATATTTTACCAGTTCTGTCATGCATTGGGACAATTCATTTAACCCTTTACCTAACATGAAAAGCAGACGACACTTGCAAAAAAAAAATTCTGGAATAACTAATTTTTTTCTTTTTTTGTCTCAAAAACATAGGTTATGACCCCTCATTGGAACGAGCTGGACGAGCTCATTCCAATGAGGAGTCATAACCTATGTTTTTGAGACAAAAAATGAAAAATTAATGAAAATTAATCGGTGATTTTTACAATAGCACTGGCCGGTTTTGGCCGTTACTTTAGGTAAAGGGTTAAACAAATAGTAATTTGTTCATTAGGTCTGATGTTAAATTTAAACCCCTCTGGTGCCCACCAAAATCAGTCAACCATAACACTTTGAACAAACTTTAATCTTGGAGTCATGGTAATGCTATATACCAAATATTAAAAGGTTCGGTCTGGTGGATCTGAAGATCTTTGAAGAATATTCCTCATGCTGCACTAAGTTAAAATTCGAGATATCAAAAAATATGAGCCCAAAGATTTGATTTGAATAAACTTGAATCTCACCACACAAAGGATGTCAATACTATGTAACAAAGAATCTAACTCGTGAATGTGAAAAAATAGATTTTTTAAAGAATAGTCCTTATACTGCACTAAGTTAAAATGTGGGATCCCACAAGGAGCCCAAATGTGACCTAAGAGACTTGATTTGAACAAGCTGGGATCTGAACCTCCAAGCATTGCTGCATATCAAATATCAAAAGATTCTGACAGGTGGATATGAAGAAGATTTTTAAAGGAATTTCCCCATACTGCTCTGAGTTAAAATTTAGGTTGCCATAGGGAGCCCAAATATGAGCCCAGGGACTTGATATGAGCAAACTTGGATCTAACAAAACCACCCACACCACCCCCCCCCCCTCCCCACCCCACCACCACCACCTCAAGGATGCTCTATACCAATCATCACAAAATTTGTACTGGTGGATCTGAAGAAGATTTTAAAACATTGTTTCTTATATTAGACTGTTCAAATTTGGTTTCCTATAGGGAGCCCAAAAATAAACCAATGCACTTTATTTGAACAAACTTGAATCTCACCCCACCAACAATGTTACATACCAAATATAAAAAAATTTGGACTGATGGATCTGAAGAAGATTTTTAAGGAATATTCATCATATTACACCAAGTGAAAATTTGGGCTTTGACCGGGAGCCAAATATGACTCCAAGGACTTGATTTGAACAACTTCAAGCTGACACCCCCCTCCCCCCCCCCCCCCCCTTCCAAAAGATGCAGTATACCAAATATCAAGAGATTTTAATTAGTAGATCTGAAGAAAAAATTTCTAAATAAATTTTCTCATATTGTTCCCAAAGAGAGCCAAAATATGAACACCGGGACTTTATTTGAACAAACTTGAATCTGAACCTCCTACAGATGTTGCATAGTAAATAGCAAAAGATTCTGTCTGGTAGATCTAAAGAGTGAGAATTTTAAAGAATAGTCCTCATATTGCGCTAAGTTTAAAGTTGCCATAAGGAGCCCAAATATGACCCTAGAGACTTGATTTTAACAAACTGTACTCCCCCCCCCCCCCCCCCCCACCCACACACACACACACACACTCCCCCAAGGATGCCCCATACCAATCATCAAAAAATAAAAAATTCTGACTGGTGGATCTGAAGAAGATTTTTAAATAAATTTCCACATATTACACCAAATAAAATTAAGGTTCCCACAGGGTCTCCAAATATGGAACAGCGAAACGAACATATCAATTTAATGCCGGTGGTTCAAACAATAGCAGACCCTCCATCTCCTGGCACATAAACAAGCTCCTTTCCTTTGTTAAGCCCGAGACAAGAGCTTGTTTTTGGTTTTGTTCGACCAATCATTTCCCTGAATTTAACATTCTCAGATAAGATGATGGAAAATTCTGAATCTGTGATTTGGTTGTCTTGGAATGGAGATAAGCTATGGAGGAGAGTTGGCCTCTGCTAAGGTGTAAATCACAGAGTGCTTCTTGGTCTTTTTAGCCAATGAAAACAGGTTTCCTACTTAACCCTTTACCCAACGCAACGTCCAAAACCGGCCAAAGCTATTCACAAAATTCACCATTCAGTTTTTATTACTTTTTCATCTCTTGTCACAAATAACATAGCTTATGACCCCTCAACGAGCTCGTTCCAATGAGTGGCCATAAGCTGTTTTTGACACAGAAAAAATCAAAAAAATAAGTGCTTTAAGAATTTTATTTGCAAGTGTCGTCTGCTTTTCGTGTTAGGTAAAGGGTTAAAGGAATATAGAAGGTAAATGTGTTCTCAATGTTCTGGAGCTTACGCAGTCTGTGCCAAGCCGCAGTGTGAGATAAGGTTGAGTGAGTCTCTGAAGTCGAGTTCCCACCCGCCAGCATCTGCAACAGGGTTCCTGTACACAGCCCAATGGTTGCTGCCTCTCAAAAGGATTTTACAGTGCTTCCATATGGCTGCACACCCCAAATCTAAATCGCTAAGCTCTGAAAATTTAGCAGGGAGACAGAGCCATGGCAGAAACCTCTTTTCTCTTGTTTACCCTACTCGAGAGCTGTGATGCGTATTGTTCGACCTCTATTCCTGAGTCCCCGAATCTGGATGTATCTCAGATCAGCGAGATGAAGAGTCATGCACAGCCTTACTACATGTGCACATGGTCCTCCACTGTATGCCATTTTCTCAAATATTTAGTGTGACTGATAAGTAGTCTGTAGCTAGCTCTTTTCCTTCTTTATCCAAAACTTCTGACCAGGTCGATGGGGTCTGGCAAGCTTTTTATACTGCAGATGTGGGAAGGTCTCCGTAATACTGCTGACACATCTTTCATTCTTAACAGGCACAGCCCTTGATGGTGTACTGGGATAATCATAGAGAATATTGTCTGTGTTCCGGATCTCTGAGAGATGGATGCAGAGTTCATGAAGTTCTGTAAACCTTGGAAGCTCGTCCTCCAGCCGTATTTTTAATTTGACTGGCATATTGCCTGTTTTGATTCACAGATGACTGGATAGTATATGAAGGCTCACCGGTGCTTTACCTTTCTAAAATACCTTGTTGTTCAGGTCAAGTTAGTAGTAGTAGCTATTTGACAGGTATTTTTGTCTTCCCAGGTCTGTCTAGGGCCCGCACCCAGGCCTGTCTAGGGCGCTCACCAACAGGAGCCTTACCATAACCACAGGCTTTGGGCCCTGAACTACACTGTTGTCAAGTGCAGCACTAATGTTGTAACACAGAAGGTAGCATGTTACCTCAGCGAGGACACACTCAAGTTGTCCACCCCACAAGCTTTGGGGCAGGAACAACAGTTGAATGTGGCAGCCAGCTACTGTCATGTACGTAAGTGTTATCCACAATGGGCCTTGCCTTCAATGAAAGCACAGCTCTCAGACACCAATGTCTGTGTAACCCCACAGCACAGTCAGTCTTAAAATTGCCAGCTTTGAAACCCACCACATGAACATATTTGCCAACTACAGACACCCCCAGAAAAACGCTGCTACGATAATCAACCATTGGCAACAGAGCTCAATGGACTCTGGCAGATCAACTGAATTTTGCTGTTTGGTGTGCAACCAGCAGGTGCAGTCTCAGCAACCAATCACCTGGGCAGGGGACCAATTCGCTCTAAGTTTTTGGTTATTCCATTTCTACTACCAAACATGGTGGAAACTAGCTGAACTAAATACTGCATTGCTGCAAGACCACACTTGGTCAAGGTAGAATATTTCATAGGATATGCATGCCTATCAAAGGCTATGCAATGAGTTTAGCATGGCACCGACTATCATCCGCCAGAATGTCCTCTGCCAGTCGTGGATTTGAAAACAGTCACATTCAACCTGTGGTCTGGACATGGCCACACCCATGCAGTTTCTCGGGCAAGAGCATGCAGATTGAACACGTTCATAGAGGATGAGGCAAAAGAATTCCCAAGGGCTAGGGTTGAGAGGATTAATGACTCTGTTAGGCCATACATCTGGGTAATCATCAGTTCTCGAGCTCAGATCCATCCACTGGGTACACGTAGGCATTGCGTTCAAAGTACAAAAGCAGTTTGACGCAAATTTGGAGGATGCCCTTGCCCAGCCAGTGGACCTGCACAGCGTAATTAAATGTTACAAGGACGTTCTGTCTCATGCCAAATCAAAAACTGATTTTGTGATCAGTGCCTGGCCCCTTCAGAAAGGGAACTAGGGATGGATTTCATACAGTTTTGCATTATAATAACGAAATCCTACTTGCAACAGATTCTCAGTGGCTTGCATTAATGATGATGTGAATGTCCCACAGCTTCTTACGGCTACATAAGCCTTGCCCTGCCATTCCTCAGGAACCCATGACTGCTCTGTAAATCTCCGTAGCAGAATTGTGGACCTAAGTATGCTGAACATCAAGATGACATGAGCCTACTGGCATATGAGACACCGAGCACCCTATTTGTTACACTCAGTACAAATTTGACCTGCTAATTGCAGACCGGCAAAAGAAGAATACCTGTTAATTGCATGAAAATTATTGTGATCTATATAAAAAAAATTACACTGTCCTCACATTCCGTAGCTTTATTTATTTATTCACTTATTTAATTTATTTTATTATTTAATTTATTTGAGTTTGAGGTCACCAACAGCATCTATGTCTATGGCTGTATAAGGTCAAGTTTAACGAATCATTTGTACCTACATTGCCAAAATTAGAGGATTTCAACATCCAGGAATTGATTACCAGGTCCTATTTTTTTCAGAAAAGCAGAACTTGTTTACCAAAACAAGCACTCTTTCACATCCTGGGGTTCTCATGAAGCAGTCCCTAGATTAACTCTATGAACCCCAGAGGCCGTTTTTCTGGTCCAGTAACATGATACTTCATAATTTCATTAAGTAGGTTGACTTTTGAGTGAAGGTGTGGTGTAGACCAATCAATATTTTCAACGTGCAACCCCAAGGCTGCAGGTTGAAAATATTAATTGGTCTACCCCCAAATAAAGAATACGGACTCTTCCCATTGCTGCCATTGAACTGATATGGAAGATACCACTAGGGTTCAAAGGGTTAATTAAATTATTTATTCCTGCTTAATGCCAGAAGCTATATTGTGGCGATAAAAAGGCTTGCCAAAAACTGTTATCCAAGCAGATTTAAAATAGTCTGACAGTTTTGTTAAAAATAAAGTGTTCAAGACCAATAATGACAAAACTTAAAATGCTCAATACAAAGATTTTACTGCAAAATAATTTTGGATAAGGCCTAAAAAATTAAAAATCTGTTTCTCAAGCCCTCCTGCATGGTCCTTTTGGCTACCGCATGCTCCCTTTTTATCACCAAATTAAATGGTTTATGTTTGATATTTTACACAAGTTAAAAAGAATTGATATATTTGTCCCTTGAGCGCAAGAAGGCTTTGCAATGCTGAAGCATTGCAAAGCCTTCTTTCTCTCAAGGGACGAAATACACCACCATCCATGCCATTCTGTACATTATGAAGCCTAAAATATAAACCAAGAAAATGAACTTTTGATGGCAAAGAAATGATTACAGAAATAAAAAATAAAATAAACAAGAGGCCCCAGGGGGCCTGAGGGCGCTCACCTGACATGGTAGCCTAAATAGCAACCCAGAGAATTGATTTCCACAAGTTGCATCTGCTCCTCCTAAGAAAAGCTGAAACCAAATATCCAAATATTCTGACCAGTGGATCTAAAAAAAGATTTTTAAAGAATATTCTTCATACTGAACTAAGTCATAATTCGGGCTCCCACAGGGAGCCCATATATGAACCCAGGGACTTGGCTTTAACAAACCTGAATCTCACACCCCTAAGGATTCTGCACACCAAATATCAAAACATTCCGACTGCTGGATCTGAAGAAGAAGATTTTTAAAGAAAATTCCTCATTTTGAACCAAGTTACAATTCGAGCTCCCACAATCAGCCCAAATATGGACCTAGGGACATGGCTTGAACAAGCTTGAATCTTACCCCCCTAAGGATGCTGCATAAAAAATATCAAAAGCATTCATCTGCTGGATCTGAAGATTTTTAAATAAAATTCCTCATTTTGAACTAAGTTGTCATTCAGGCTCCCATAGTGAGCCTAAATATGAACCAAGGGACTTGGCTTGAACAAACTTGAATCTCAGCCCCCTAAGGTTGCTCCATGCCAAATATCAAAACATTCCAACTGCTGAATCTGAAGAAGAAGATTTTTAAAGAAAAATTCCTCATATTGACTAAGTTATAATTTGGGCTCCCACAGGGAGCCCAAATATGGACCCATGGACTTGGCTTTAACACACTTGAATCCCCCCCCCCCCCCTTCAAGGATGCTACTCACCACATATCAAACCATTCCGACTGCTGGATTTTGAACAAAGTTACAATTCAAGCTCCCACATTGAGCCCAAATATGGACCTAGGGACATGGCTTGAACAAACTTGAATCTCACCCCCCAAGGATGCTGCATACCAAATATCACAAGATTCTGCCTGCTGGATCTTGAGAAGAAGATTTTCAAAGAAATTTGCCTGAAATGCACTAAGTTCGAATTTGGGCTTCTAAAGTGAGCCCAAATATGAATCCAGGTGGCCGATTTGAACAAACTGGAATCAGATCCACCCCACAATGTTGCATACCAAATATCAAAAGATTCTGCCTGCAGGATCTGGAGAAGAAGATTTTTGAAGAAATTTGCCTGAAATGCACCAAGTTCAAATTCAAGCTTCTATAGTGAGCCCAAATATGAATCTAGGGAGCCGATTTGAACAAAATAGAATCAGATCCACCCCACAATGTTGCATACCAAATATCAAAAGATTCTGTCTGCTGGATCTGGAGAAGAAGATTTTTTAAGAAATTTGCCTGAAATGCACTAAGTTCAAATTTTGGCTCCTATACTGAGCCCAAATATAAACCCAAGGGGCCAATTTGAACAAACTTGAATCAGATCCACCCCACAATGTTGCATACCCAATATCAAAAGATTCTGCCTGCTGGATCTTGAGAAGAAGATTTTCAAAGAAATTTGCCTGAAATGCACTAAGTTCAAATTTGGGCTCCTATACAGAGCCCAAATATACACCCAAGGGGCCGATTTGAACAAACTTGAATCAGATCCACCCCACAATGTTGCATATCAAATATCAAAAGATTCTGCCTGCTGGATCTGGAAAAGAAGATTTTCAAAGAAATTTGCCTGAAATGCAGTAAGTTCAAATTTGGGCTCCTATACTGAGCCCAAATATAAACCCAGGGGGCCGATTTGAACAAACTTGAATCAGATCCACCCCACAATGTTGCATACCAAATATCAAAAGATTCTGCCTGCTGGATCTGGAGAAGAAGATTTTTTAAGAAATTTCCCTGAAATGCACTAAGTTCGAAATCGGGCTCCTATACTGAGCCCAAATATGAACCCAGGGGGCCGGTTTGAACAAACCTGAATCAGATCCACCCTCCAATGTTGCATACCAAATATCAAAAGATTCTGCCTGCTGGATCTGGAGAAGAAGATTTTTTAATGTTTTTCCCATTGCCTACAGTGTTAAAAAGTGCTGACTCAGCACTTTTTCAATGTCCCGAAACTGTACCCTATGATAAAACCGATAGCAATTTTTTTTTACCAATTCTTTCTGTTGGTCCTAAGGAAGCTTCACACCAAATAAAAATTCTCGGTGCCATGCAGTTTTGGAGATATGGGCGTTTTAATTTTTTTCTATTTTTAGCTCCTGCGGTTCCCATGGGGCTACGGGAAAAAAAAAATCAGCATAAATTAGTTACTTATGACCCAATAAGCCCTCACATAAAATTTGGTTCAAATCAGCCTCTCGGTTTGGAAAATAGAAATTTTGGGCGGGGCCAAAAATTTTGCCCCTCCAATAACGACGCCAAGTATAGCCCCACAAACTTCTCTTGAACAAATCTGAGTCTACACCTCAAAAGGAAGCTGCACACCAAATATCAAGTCTCTGCTACTGCTGGTTCATGAGAAGAAGATTTTTTAAGATTTCAGCACACTTTTTGGGTGTGGCCCTACCCACGGGCGGGGCAACTTGATTTGAACAAAATCAAATTGCGATGTCATAACAAACTATTATCTTAAATATCAATTAAATTGGTTCAGCGGTTTGGGAGGAGAAGACGCAAACACCATGTTCACGGACGACGGACAACAGACGACGGACGACGGACGCAGGACGACGGACGACGGACGGTGAGTGATCACTATAGCTCTCCTGACTGAAAGTCAGGTGGGCTAAAAAACGCTCGCCTGCATGCAATTTTACAAATAATGGCCTGAGAAACAGAAGATCTACTTTGTGCGGCCTAAACCTGTTTAAATTAGCCATGAAGATTTCCCTAGCATTACTGACCATCTGACATCATTACTTACAATATCAAGCCTGTCATGATTAACCGAGAAGACCACTAATCGCTGGAAACACCCATAACCGACTACAATTTCACAGCGATTATGGGTTTTCATCACTCCTTTACTGATCAATTATTATTTATTACTCTCCACTCCATCGTGCTCGTAAGCTGTGTCATAGGCTGTAGAATATCAAAATACATTGTAATTGATATGTGAAAGAAGTATAAAGATATAACACATGACACCAGGTCTGGAATCGTAGAGAGTAAAAGAGTACAAATAACTGCTCTTCTCAGTTTGCCATGGAGTGCAACTGCATTCTTAAATCTCTATGCAGCTATTATTAGACTCTTGACCACCTCAGGTCAAAACCTGAGCCTAGGCTCAGGTTTGAGCCCGAGATGGTCAAGAGTCTGAATTTTCCCCGGAGAGCAGTAGGCAGGCAGCATACCCGCATGCCTGAAGAATGTCCAACCAGAGGAACTAATGACCAAAAACACTTCTATGTCTTCTATATAGTTATTTCTAGTGGTCACAGAGTATGATTAAAGTCGACTTTAATTGATTATTTTCTTCAAAAGTCAATCATGAAATACCATAATTGTGCCAGCCCTATACAATATGAACAGTTATTCTATTATAGATTGTTTGTTAGAGCTCAAAAAGGGCTGCCTTCTTGGATAGAGGTGTGACGAAAATTTACAACTGTTTTATGCTCTTTCTTCTGTGCACAAACATAAAAGAGCAGGAGTAAAATAATGGGCACTCACCACAAGGAAATGTGAAATGCCTTGCACTGCTGACTTCAGGAATGAACTTCCAGTGCATTATGAGAGAAAATGTTATTTATTTTGTCGAATAAGAGTGAATTAGATCAACAGTAATTTCTTCTGACAGTTAGTTAATTGTGTGCCTAAGGTCAGCGTAGGAGGAGACAACAGTAAAGTACAAAAACAGAAAATAGTGTATTATGTTATAGTTCAATCTGCAGAACAGCCCTGTGTCCTCTTTTGTTTAATTTTTCCACAGGCTAAAACGTTAGGTGAAGACACACAAGGTGACACATATTCCTAAAAGTTGATTATAAGCTCTGTCTTGGTATGTGTTAGAGTGAAAGTGAAAATCTCTAATCAAATTGTCACAATCTCAATTATTCATAGGAAAATTCATAACAAATTTTCGTGCTTTAACCCTTTACCTAACATGAAAAGCAGACGACACTTGCAAAAAAAATTCTTGAATAACTAATTTTTTCATTTTTTGTCTCAAAAACATAGGTTATGACCACTCATTGGAACAAGCTCGATGAGCTCGTTCCAACAAGGGATCATAACCTATGTTTTTGAGACAAAAAATGAAAACATAACGAAAATTAATTGTCGATTTTTGAGAATAACGCTGGCCGGTTTTGGCCGTTACGTTGGGTAAAGGGTTAACTCCAACAGGCCTAATTCTGACTAACTCCATGGCCTCAGAACAGGTGCCCCAACATGCAAATCATAAGGACGTCTTCCAGACTATGAGCTAACTGCAATGACAGTTTCACATGGAAACCCCAGGAGATGAAGTAGTGCTTGATTACTGAAGTAGACAAAGTCTGATTTACTGGTATATAAGGCCCAGGAAACTATGCCTGGGATGAGATTCCTATACAATGGACAGCATAGATATAAACAACTGGTCAATTTATTTATTTATTTGTGTTTAAGGTCATATGTTTCTGTACAATGGCTAATCATGACCGCAACATGGATATAAAGTCAAGCTCAGCCAATTGTTTATAGGCATGTTGCCCATTTTAGATAACTTCCAACCCAGGCATTAGTAACGAGGTCTTATTTTACAAGTACAACAGAGCTTGTTTACCACAGTACACATGTACTGCTCACATCAAAAAATGCTTGGTGAATCTTGAATTTATGTATGCGGAGTCAAAAAAGAAACGACAGATATCAATGCAAATTATTTTATTTCTACATGTGGGAGCAATTACAAAATAACCTGAAGACAACAGGTTTAAGTTCACATGTATCAACAAAATATCGCACATCTTGCCATACAAAATCTACGAGGGCTCAAACTGTAAGCTGTCAGTTATGTTATTACTGGATCACGTTATGGCCAACATCCATATTCAGCAAGTCAGTTCTGCAGTCATAGCATTTATCCTATGGTTAGTCCATCTGAGGGTAACAGGCAGAAACCACTGGTGCAAATGCAGCATCTGAATATAGCACTCCAGTGCTGTGGTCGTAAATAGTGGTCTGCCTGAGTGTGGATGGTCATCTGTCAATCCACATTAGAAGATTAGCAATAAAATGTGTAACACCAATACCTGCTGTGCCAGATTCAAGCATGCCTATGACCTGAAGCATCACATTTTGATTCAGTCTTGACATATCCAAAAATTCAAAATCAAAACTTTTCAATATTTTATCAAGATGTTGGTTCAATACCCATCTAACACACCCAGTTTGACACCTGTGCATGTACTGTATAATGGCCTTTACAGACTGCAGGTGCAAAACTTGGAAAATGGACAAGACACTTGAACAGACTGGTGAGTATTGGTCAATTTGGGTGAACAGAAATGAGAGACGATTTATAGAATGGATAAACCTTTCATTAGGCCTCATAAAGAAGATTTTCTGTTTCTCAGGCCATTTTTTGTAAAATTGCATGCAGGCAGGCGGTTTTTTATTTTATATTTTATTTTTTGTAATTATTTCTTTGCCACCAAAAGTTCATGTTCTTGGTTGTTTTATGTCTTAGGCTTCATAATCTACAGTCCAGAACAGCATGGGTGGTGGTGTTTTATCAGTTTTATTAACATGGGTAAAATGTCTGACATAAGCCATTTAATTTTTATTTGTCTGCACTGGTTATAAAAAGAGAGCATGTGGTAGCCAAAAGGACCATACCTGAAAAACAGATTTTTAACTTTTTTAAGCCTTATTACATAAGTTTTGTTTCGAAAATAACAGTGTCATTTGAATTATGTACAGTTTTCTTTTTTGGCTCAGTCTATATCCTGTAGTCACGATAAAGCCAGATACTGAAAAGTGACCTTGAACTTGAAGTGAACTATAAGGACATAAACAAATCTTGGCAGCAGTTTCCATTCAAGTCTTGGCTCCGTGCATAGGCAACCAAGACTTGACAAGAAATCATTGCCAGGTCTAGAGAATTGCAGGTAATTATTTTTTTTATTAATTTGTTAAAAATGATATCCAGGCATCTAAGAGGCCTAAACTGATAAAGCACAAGATTATTAGTGTGATCAATGAGCTCCATCAAACAAGACCTAATTGGTTAAATTCCTTGTTGCATTATGGGGAAAATTTGCAGCTTGGAATTTTGATATTACGTCATTAGTGTACAGAGGAATAATCTTGTTTCAAATTTATTTATTTATTCATTGGGATTTAATGACACTTTCGACAGCCAGGGTCACCTCATGTTAAACAGTTTTATGGGTGGAGGAAGCCAGAGTTCCTGGAAAGAACCTCCAAGCAATGGCGAGCAACTGCCAGAATCCCCAACGTATTAACTCCACACAAGCAGGGTTAGCATTGGCTGAAGACAAGTGCACAATCGAAGTGCAGTACGCCTTAGTACACAATGCCGCAATGCCCCACATGGACAATTGGGATTAAGTGTCTTGCCCAAGGACTCAACGCAGTTGCCGCAGGTGGGATTCAAACCAAGGACCTCTCCACTTGCAGCCTGAATCTCTACCTACTGATTCACCATGCTCCCTACTTTCACTATAACCAAACGTGTTGGTTTTTAATACTTTCAATAAACATCTGTCTAAATTTTGTAAGTAATTCACCTATTTTCAACTAAATTTTGATAGGATGCTTCGGAGTCGCTTTTTATTGAAAGCAGAGCAAATTTTGCCGATCCAACATTACTTCTTTGCCCTAGTTGTCAGGTTGGCTGGTCTATGCATTTATTCTATTATATCATATTTGAGAGCCCATGGAGGTCTGCCAAGCAAAATATAATAGATTAAATGCCTATATTAAATGTAGTGAGACCAAATAGGTCTGTTAACAAAGTGAATTTGGTGATTAGCTGGGTAATTTCTGGACATATAACAAGATCCAGTATTCAATTAACAGGAGTTTACTCTATAACCCAAATGTAATTAACCAGTCAAATTCGAGTAATTATCAGGGTAATGTATTTATTTATTAGGGTTTAACAACACTTTAACACCTAAGGTCACATCATGTCAGTGACAGTTTTACGGGTGGAGGAAGCCGGAGTACCCGGAGAGAACCACCGAGCAACAACAAGGAGCTGCCAGCTCCCCAACATCGTAACACTGCAGGGTTAGAGTGGTTGAAGACATGAACACCATCGACATGCAGGACTCCTTAGTACATGGCGTCATCGTGCCTCCATGTGGACAACCAGGGTTAAGTGCCTTGCCCAAGGACACAACGCAGGAGATCAGGGTAATGTCTAGATACATTACAAGAAACTGTATTCAATTAACATGAGTTTACTCTATAACCCACATGTAATTAATCAGTCAAATTTGTGCTGGATATATGGTAAATGGTTTTGTGTTTGGAAGTTATATTAAATTAACAGGATTATTCAGTTGAGAGCTATCCAAATAAGAAGGTCCCACTGTATGTCAAAAAGTGTCATTTTTTACTTCAAAAGCTTGTGACCCAATATGTCCTATTTTACCAGGAGAGTAGAAATATCGTTTCTTTCGGTTGAGGCACGAAATAGAAAGAAATTATTTTCTCCATGTGGGGTTTGCTGCATTTGACAATTCGTGGAGTATCAGGGGAGATAATTGGAAAGTTCAGGGGAGGTAATTCAAGTGTATATAAGGCGGTTGTGACAAATGTGATTTCATCTTGGGGCGACATGACGAGTTCTGCTCGGCCATCTTTAATTCTCCTCAAGTGTTTTCTATTTTGCAAATATTTTCTTCCCACAAAGCATATCTTGGGCTAATGGCAAATGCAAATTGTATTAACGAGAAATTGGACGCTCTTCTTGAATGCTTTGATCACACCAAACGAGATTTAGAAGATTCTTTTGAGAGGAAAATTTCAGCCCTCAAGCAAGAATTTCATGCTATGGCAAGCGACGTAGAAAGACTTAAAGTTGAGAGTGAATACCAGTGGAAGAGAGAGGGAAACAAAATCCAATACAAATTTAAGTCAAGACATTATTGACACACTCACGCAGATTAAGTGGGCTTTAATTGGCTCATGAAAAAGGAGATTATGCTTCTGAATTGTTGGATGGTATTATCCCTACTATGGAGAAACGTAACAAACATGTCAAGCTGGCAGACTCTTCAGACGGAGGATGGGAAATGGTGCGACAATACGTTTCAAACCATTTGGCTGCAAATTCCGAGGATGAGAAAAGAATCGAGAGAGCTGAAAGTAGAGCATGTAGGATGATTAAGAAAAAGCAGGCGAAATCACAGAAAGCAAGGATGGTTCCCTCCGCTACTATCAGCAAGCCTCCTGGAGTTCAAAAAAGTGCTTCTGATATTTCTACTATTGTTAATTCTAGTTCCATTCGGAATAAAGGCAACAGGCCTGGATGTTTCTCATGTGGATCATTCTCCCACTGGAGAAGAGATTGTCCATTCAACAGCGTTGGACCCGAAGGAGTCAAGTCCACAAACCACAGGGTCCTGCAGTGACTCACGTCAGCCAGCAGATGAGGACTTTGTAGATAAGTATTTTTCAATCTTTAAAATTTTTCAAAAAGGCAATCATTTCGATGATAACTGTGGTCATTTCATGTTGACGAATTCACTTTCTGAATACAAGCAAGGTATGGCTCAGATAATTGTGAGAGACAGATTGAAAAAGAATATTCAGTTTGGGTTAAACATTGGTGCAAGTGATTTTGTCAGACACTATCAGAAATGGTTACAAAATTCCATTTTTGCATGAGTCGCCTGCAGCAAGTGTGGCAAATAATCGATCAGCTATTGTGAATAGTTCCTTCGTAACAGAAGCGGTCCACGAGCTTTTGGTGAATGGATTGATAACAGAATGCAGCGAGCGTCCCTTTATTGTCAATCCATTGACTGTCTCAGTTCAAAGTAACGGTAAAAAACGTTTGATTCTCGACATGCAGTCAGTCAATACATTCATTGGCAAGCAGTCTGTGAGATATGATGATTGGAAGACAGCTCTATTATTTGTAGAGAAAAATGATTTTTTGGTAAAATTTGATATTTATGCGGCTTAACATCATATCAGTATTCGAGAAAGTGATAGAAAATACTTAGGTTTTGTGTGGATTGACAAGAAAGGGATCCTGCGATATTATCATTTTAATGTGTTTCCATTTGGAATAAAATCTGTCGTGTTTGTTTTCACAAAGGTTGTGAGGCAGCTGGTAAAGAAATGGCGAAGTGAAGGGTTAAAAATTCTAATGTTTTTGGATGATGGTTTATTGTCAGTTGAGTCCGATGCAAAATCGAAAGCTACACAGGTCCGGTCAGATTTAATTGCTAGTGGGTTTGTTCCAAAATACGATAAGTGTTTATGGGAACCCACTACAAGTTTAGAATTTTTAGGCTTTGAAATAGACACCACTGAAATGGTTTTGCACATACCGGAGCATAAGATTGTAAGACTTGAGTCTCAGATTGAGAATATCCTTTCGTAGCGTTATTGCTGTTATGTTAGAAAAATTGCATGCTTAGTTGAACAATTACTTTCTATGAGGCTCGTGCTCGGACAATTTGTTCAACTAATGACGAGATTTTTAAGTATTGATATTGTTACAGCTCTGTCATGGAATTCATACCTACCGTTAAATGATCACAGTGTCGAACAATTGCAATTCTGGCTACACAATACTGTGGACTTAAGATCGAAAGAGTTATGCTCTCGTGTCAGCATTAACAAAGTTGTATTTTCAGATGTGAGCGAAACTGGTTTTGGCGGTTATTGTGTTGAGGTTTGTGATTCAGTGTCATGCGGTCAGTGGGGCAAACTTGAGAAATCACGAAGTTCAACTTGACGTGAGCTCAAGGCCGTTCACTTCGTCCTCAATAGTTTGATTGTTTCCCTGTCTGGATGTAATATTAAATGGTTCACAGACAATCAAAACGTTGTCAATAATTATGAAAGGTAGTATGAATAGAGATTTGCAGATTTTGGCAATATACATTTACATGTTATGTATTAAACACGGTGTAAGTATAACGTCACAATGGATACCGAGATCATTGAATGACAGGGCAGATTATTTGAGTAAAATTATTGACATAGATGATTGGAGTTTACATGAAAACTTGTTTCAGTACCTTGATAATCTGTGGGGTCCACACACAAGGGATTTATTTGCCTCCTTTCACAACGTCAAACTCCCCGAAAAAATTCCCGTTATTGGAACCCAGGCTTCAGTAAAGTGGATTCTTTCACCACCAATTGGGTTGCAGATTTGAATTTGGATGTCCCACCCGTACATTTGGTGGGTAGTGTGTTGAGGAAGTTCGTTGAAGACAAAGCCAAGGGCACTTTGGTAGCACCTTTATGGTTTTCGTCAAATTTTTGGCCGCTATATTGTCCTAACGGTAACCTGGACAGTTTTATCAAAGATTGGATTTATTTACCTACCATTAAAGACTATTTTATTGCTAGCAGGACTCCCGGGGGTTTGTTCGAAGAACGGGATCTTAATTTCAACATGGCGGCATTTAAAACAGATTGTAGTTAGCTGTTTTGTATTATCATAGTAATATTTTTTTGCAGGCTTGTTTGCTCATTTCTACAGTGATAATGTTGATCTTTTACCACAGACATTACGTCCTCACGTTCCAGGCATAGCGTCTTTAGTGAAAGATAGTAGGACAAGCAGTACATTTCATTCTTATGAATCAGGATTCAGGCGCTGGCGCATCTGGGCTCTTTCCAACAATATAATAGACATTTTACCGGCGAAACCTCTACCATTTTTCATTTATTTACTCTCTTTGGCACAACAAGCTTCGACTCCTTCACCCGTTCTAAATGCTTATTACAGTGTCAGGCATATGCACAGATTAATGGGTAAAGACAGTCCAACAGATACCACATTGGTGAATAATGTCTTAGAAGGCGCCAAAAGGCGTTTAGGGAAACCTGTAAATAAGAAAGACGCGATCACAGTTGATCTGCTCGAAAAAATGTTTGATTCTAAGTTTGAGTTTCCAAATTTATTAAATCAAAGTGCTATAACTTTATGTCTTTTGTCCTTCTCTTCGAAATCAAGAATTGAGACAGTTAAAGAGGTCTGATGTTAAGTTTCATGACACATACATGTCACTGTTTATCGAAAATTCTAAAACTGATATCTATAGAGATGGAATGTGGGTGGTTATCAGTAAAACTAATACAAAATTATGTCCTGTGTCTTCTTTGAGACATTATTTAGATATGGCCAGGATCGAAGAGCATTCCGAAGAATATATTTTTAGAAATCTGTCTAAAACTAGAGTGGGTCATAGGCTCATGAAAGCCAATGTTCCACTTTCGTATACAAGGATCCGTGAAATATTTCGAGAAGCTTTTGCTCCATTTGTAGATAATATAAATAGGTTAGGTCTTCATAGTTTGAGGGCTGGTGGTGCTTGTGCAGCCGCGAAAAATGGTATTCCCGATCGTTTATTTAAACGACATGGGAGGTGGAGGAGCGAGAATGCGAAAGACGCGTATGTCAAAGATGATTTTGATAAGGGACTGCACGTTTCTCTTGCCCTAGCCTTGTGAGCGTCTTGGCGAGTTCTTGTCATGTCATCAGGTATCCTAATTATTGTGTTGTAATTGCTTATGTTTGGTGGACACTGGTCCTAAATGCGATGGCCGCATATGGAGAAATACCATTTCTTTCGGTTGAGGCACGAAATAGAAAGAAATTATTTTCTCCAAGTAGGGTTTGCCGCATTTGACAATTCATGGAGTATCAGGGGAGATAATTGGAAAGTTCAGGGGAGGTAATTCAAGTGTATATAAGGCAGTTGTGACGAATGTGATTTCATCTTCGGGCAACACGACAAGTTCTGCTCGGCCATCTTTCATTTTTCACTATTGGGTAACGATATTTGATGTATTATTCTTATCCTTACAGGCTGCATTGTTGATGTCAACAATTTTTATTGGATTGATGTCCATGTGGATGGTGTCGAGGACACTAGTGTTGACGATGTATCGGTTGACAGTGGTGTTGTTATTCAACATATTGAAACATAAAAGTTAGATTCTGAGCTGTTTGCTGCGTCGGTACTGAGGAGTTGTTTGAAAGAAGCTGAATGAACAGTTTCAGGCTGAAGAGCCAATAGAATACTAGTGTGGTGTACAGATCTGGTGTAAAATAAATCTTGTCGTGTCGTCGGGTATCCTAATTATTGTGTTGTTGTAATTGCTTATGTTTGGTGGACACTGGTCCTAAATGCGATAGCTGCATATGGAGAACTTGTTTAACGTGTTACCAAACTCACCTGGTATTAAAATTTGTTATTTTAATTATTGGTTTTCAAGTTTTTAAAAAAAAAAAAAACACCAAAACCAGATCATGTGACCCCTCATTGGAACAAGATCAATAAGCTTGTTGCAATAAGGGGTCACATGATACGAATTTTTTTCATCCTCATTGGCCTTGTTTAACGTGACCAGGTCACATGGTATGATTTTTTTTTTTGAACTGCTCAATTTGCACATTATGCGGCAGCTGCGACTGATTCGTTAAGTGAAGAGTTAAACAAGGCCAATGAGGATTCAAAGGCTATGTTAATATTGTTTTGGAAATTTCTACAGCACTTTCGCTTTATAACAATGGATGGATTTGGCCATTAGGTGAAGGCGAATTTTAAAGATAGTGGCTTAGATGAATTGGGTTAATCATTATCAACAAAAAACTGCAAGCAATGGACAAAACATCAATTTCTCTGTAGAATAACTCTAAATATTCACCCCACCACAAAATCAATAACCTACGAGAAAGCTGCTCAATACTTGCGATATAACTGTAATCATTTCAACTCTGTAAAATGGCACAATAAATTGGGGGTACCTGAGGGAAATATAAAGTTTTCAACTGCTATTTATGATGGTGGCTGAGTCAAAGTGAGAGCTCTCTTTATACAACCTGAGTCAGAAAAGTATTCTCATACTGAATTACTCATTCATCTTGAAGCATGATACAAGTACTAGTAATTTGGTTAAATGTTTGGCATGATTTTTATTTCAAGTTCCAGTAATTTTCTCCAAGAGACCATATTCATTCTGATGTCACTCAAAATGAGACCACATATTTCACCCTTGTAATACCTAACTTGAATATTATTACTCAAGCTCATGTCATGGATTTGTACAAGAAAATTATCTCAGGGCAAATTTATATCCTCACCAGTTTAATTTCTGACAAATCATATGTTTTAATAGCTGATATTTATCAGTCCTTCCAAACAAAATGTAATAAAACAGACTTTATTATTTTCTAAGGAACATTTTTGTCATAGGTGTTTTATTTATTTATGTTTTTATTTATTGGGGTTTAATGACACTTTTAACAGCCAGGGTCATCTCACGTCAGATAGCTTTACAGGTGGAGGAAGCCAGAGTACCTGGAGACAACCACCGAGCAGCAACAAGCAAGTTGAAGCAACTGTCAGACTCCCCAAAATATTAACTCCACACAAGAAGGATTAGTATTGGTTGAAGACAAGTGCACCATCGACATGCACTAAACCTTAGTTCACAGTGTCACCGTCCCCCATGTGGGCAAGTACACAATGCAGTTACCCATGGTGGGGAACAAATCATGGACCTTTCAGTCCAATGCCGTAACCACTGAGCCACCGCGCCCCTTGTTATAGGTATACAAGGTGGGTAGTCTCAAGTGAGGGAGGCAGAGAGGTTTCTCTTCAATATTAAGTAACACAAAATTTTCAGGTGCAACTGAGATGAAATTCGGCCATAATGACACATGGTCACTTGAGCCAACATACTGAAGTGAAATATATCATTGAAAATGTGATGATTAACCCTTTACCTAACATGAAAAGCAGACGACACTTGCAAAAAATTTCTTGAATAACTAATTTTTTTCATTTTTTGTCTCAAAAACATAGGTTATGACCCCTCATTGGAACGAGCTCGACGAGCTCGTTCCAATGAGGGGTCATAACCTAAGTTTTTGAGACAAAAAATGAAAATATAATAAAAATTAATTGGCGATTTTTGAGAATAGCGCTGGCCGTTTTTTCCGTTACGTTGGGTAAAGGGTTAAAGAACATTAACCCTCTGTACACTGGTGTTAAAATACTGAGTTTCAACCAACAAGTTTTTCCCATAAGGCAACAAAGAATTTGACCACTTCAATCTGGTTTACAAAGCTCATTGAGCTCTGTCAGACAAGAATGAATCGGCTAAATTCCTAATTGCATTATGGGAAATATTTTCTACTTGAAATTTTGGTATTTTAACATCAGTGTACAGAGTGTTAAATTGAATGATCTTATCAAAATGAATTTCAAGAACACGGAGGCAAGAGTATGCTTCAGTATTTTTTTTTTCTTCAAAAATCCATGAACTTGAATTAAACCCTTTACCTAACATAAAAATCAGATGACACTTGCAAAAACAAATTCTTGAATAACTATTTTTTTTCTCAAAAACATAGGTTATGACCCCTCATTGGAACGAGCTCATTCCAAAGAGGGGTCATAACTTATGTTTTTGAGACAAAAAATGAAAAATTAATGAAAATTAATTGGTGATTTTTGTGAATAGCGCTGGCTGGTTTTGGCCATTACGTTGGGTAAAGAGTTAACATGTGATTGGAACATTTATAACAAATGTGTACAGCAGTGATGGAAATTCACAGTTGTTTTGAGCATTCCACTCACACGTTAATTGATGTGGATGATTTAACACAGAGTATGAGCAGAGATAAAGTAAAGGGGACATCAAGCTTGACATGAGTAGCTACAGGTAAATAGAACACTGGAGTTTATATATAGTTGGAAGATTTGATAGGACATTTTGCTTTGTTTAATCCACCTGTTACTACCAAGAACAGGCTTTGTAATAAAAGTTCAACACCAATATGATTGTATCACTTGTAAAAAACACTGATATCTTCTGAAAAATATAGCTAATTTACTGCCTGGTAGCCAAAAGTGAACGTATGTTCGGATGCATGGATGGATGGAAGGCACTTTTCAATAGAGCCATGGTAGTGGCTTCTAGCATTCCACCAGTTAAATGCCTTGTTGCATTATGGGAAAGAAAAACTGTTGCTTGAAATTTTGGTACATGACAGCGTGTGAGAGTTTAAAACAGATGTTATATCAGCTGGCTATTAGGTAACTTCACTTGTTACGTTCAAAGTACCCTGGCACTGGCAGTGGTTACTTGTCAAGTATTTGCTGCCAATATTGACTTGATATAATTGTCAGTCCACAAGTCTTGGATTTTAATATTTGGAAAAAATGAGTAAAACAGTCCTAAAACAGTCGAGCCTTCCTAACACTTAACCCTTTGAACACTGGTGGTATCTTCCATGCCAGTTAAATGCAGAAATTGGAAGAGTCCATATCCATTATTTAGGGTAGAGCAATTAATATTTTCAACGTGCAGCCTGAAGGCTGCACGATGAAAATATTAATTGTTCTAGCACACATGTTCACTTAGTAGCCATCCTACTTAACTGGTTGAGTGCTAAATTATTTTTGCAATCAAAATTTGTTCAATTGTCTTTGCCTTGTTACAATTAATAGGAGAGTGCCTGTGGGCACTCTCCCATTAATTGTAAGAAGGCAAATTCTAACAGACTAAATAATATCACTTCAAAGATATTATGAAGCATAGCCACTGAAAATGAAGCCTTTATGTTACGGTACCTGCGCTTTGGAGTAAAGCCCAAATATGGGCTTCCAGCACTCTACCAGTTAATGAAATTATGACTATCGTGTTGCTGGACCGGAAAAGCGGTCTCTCACGTTGAAAGACTTAAGTAAGGAAATAAGCTTGATTCTAGGTATTGCAATACTTCGAAATATGCATTAAAATAAAGAACACATTCAAGATAGCGAATGGGTTACAGTACCCACAAAAAGTAACTAGTTAAAACACATTGCTAAACATGCATGTTTACGCCTATAAAAATGAAAGTGTTAATGACACTGTAGCTCAACTTGACAAACTTGAACTTGGTAAGTTATAAATGAAATGGCAAAATTGAAGATCATTGGTACCAATGTCATTTTTTTTGCCAGTGGCAACATTTTTTGACAGAAACCGAAGAAAATCGATAGCTCCCATCTAGAGGCCTCCCCAAACAAGCATGCCAGGTTTCAAAGCAATCCGATCATAAATGTGCCCTGTAGGGTGTATAAAAGGGAAATATTGTGGTCTGAATAGACTAAATTCTAAGAACGTTGGTCGTGGCAACATTTTTTGACGGAAATGGAAGAAAATCGATAGCTCCCATCTAGAGGTCACCGTAAATAAGCATACCAGGTTTCAAAGCAATCTAATCATAAATGTGCCCTGTAGGGTGAGCCAAAGGGAAATATTGTGGTCTGACTAAACTAAGTTCTAAGAATGTTGGCTGCGGCAACATTTTTTGATGGAAATTGTAGAAAATCGATTGCTCCCATCTAGAGGTCACCCCAAACAAGCATGAAAGGTTTCAAAGCAATCCGATCATAAATGTGCCCTGTAGGGTGTGCCAAAGGGAAATATTGAGTCTTCTGACTAAACTAAGTTCTAAGAACGTTGGCCACGGCAAGATTTTTTGACAGAAATTGAAGAAAATCGATAGCTCCCATCTAGAGGTCTCCCCAAACAAGCATACCAGGTTTCAAAGCAATCTAATCATAAATGTGCCCTGTAGGGTATGCCAAAGGAAATATTGTGGTCTGACTAAACTGAGTTCTAAAAACGTTGGCCGGGGCAACATTTTTTGACGGAAATTGAAGAAAATCGATAGCTCCCATCTAGAGGTCACCCCAAACAAGCATGCCAGGTTTCATAGCAATCCAATCATAAATGTACCCTGTAGGGTGTGCCAAAGGGAAATATTGAGTCTTCTGACTAAACTAAGTTCTAAGAATGTTGGCCGCGGCAACATTTTTTGACAGAAATTGCAGAAAATCGATAGCTCCCATCTAGAGGTCTCCCCAAACAAGCATACCAGGTTTCAAAGCAATCTGTTCATAAATGGGCCCTGTAGGGTGTGCCAAAGGAAAATATTGAGGTCTGACTAAACTAAGTTCTACAAACGTTGGCCGTGGCAACATTTTTGCCGGAAATTGAAGAAAATCGATAGCTCCCATCTAGAGGTCACCCTAAATAAGCATACCAGGTTTCCAAGCAATCAAATCATAAATGTGCCCTATAGGGTGTGCCAAAGGGAAATACTGTGGTTTGACTAAACTAAGTTCTAAGAACGTTGGCCGCGGCAACATTTTTTGACGGAAATTGAAGAAAATCGATAGCTCCCATCTAGAGGTCACCCCAAACAAGCATGCCAGGTTTCAAAGCAATCCGATCATAGATGTACCCTGCAGGGTGTGCCAAAGGGAAATATTGAGTCTTCTGACTAAACTAAGTTCTAAGAACGTTGGCCGCGGCAACATTTTTTGACAGAAATTGAAGAAAATCGATAGCACCCATCTAGAGGTCTCCCCAAACAAGCATACCAGGTTTCAAAGCAATCTGATCATAAATGTGCCCTGTAGGGTGTGCCAAAGGGAAATATTGAGGTCTGACTAAACTAAGTTCTACGAACGTTGGCCATGGCAACATTTTTTGCCGGAAATTGAAGAAAATCGATAGCTCCCATCTAGAGGTCACCCTAAATAAGCATACCAGGTTTCAAAGCAATCAAATCATAAATGTGCCCTGTAGGGTGTGCCAAAGGGAAATATTGTGGTTTGACTAAACTAAGTTCTAAGAACGTTGGCCGCGGCAACATTTTTTGACGGAAATTGAAGAAAAATCGATACCTCCCATCTAGAGGTCAGCCCAAACAAGCATGCCAAGTTTCAAAGTAATCTGATCATAAATGCGACCTGTGAGGTGTGCCAAAGGAAATTGTGGACGTACGTACTAACGTACGTACGTACGTACGTACGTACGCCGACGGACGAGAAGTGATGGCAATAGCTCAGCTTGACTTTGTCAAGTTGAGCTAAAAATGTCTTGTTTCTCAGGCAATTTTTCCTCAATTTTATGACGATATATTTTATTCACAACACAGTTCTGAAAATAGTTGGAATCAGAAATTTAACTACATACACTATTATGTGGCAAACAATGTTTTCAGCAGTGAAAATTTCCCATAATGTAGTTGAAAATTTAACCAACTATATCTTGTTCGACAGAGCTCTGTCAGCTCTGTCAAACAAGGTATATATTTTAATCAACAGGTTCACTCCAGCTGAAATAGGAAATTGTGACAGCTACCAAGATGTTGGAGACAGAATGCGGAGAAACAAGTTTTGTCTTTTTGTTCCAGCATCTTAAAAATCAGTGAAAAAAATGTACTTTTAAATTAAAATATATATCAAATTTTTATTTTTTGCCTCCAAAACATATTTTTATACAACCCCTCAATGTAATAAGCTCCTTCCAATGTATGGACATAAGCTTTGTTTTAGATGCAAAAATTGAAAAAATATTAAAAATATATAACAATTGAAATGAATAATATGTCACTTTATTGGAATGTGAATGTGGGATGGATGTGTCAACAGATAATTTGTTTCAATTGTTGTAAGTTAACCCTTTGAACTCCGATGGTATCTTTCATATCAGTTCAATGGCAGCAATTGGAAGAGTCCACATTCATTATTTGAGGGTGGACCAATTAATATTTTCAACGTGCAGCCATGAAAATATCAATTGATCCACCCCACACATTCTCTTTGCAGCCATCCTGTGTAATGAAATGACGGCGTAACATGTTCCTGGGCCGAAAAAGCTGCCTCTAGGGTTCAAAGGGTTAATTCAGAGTGTTTGGCTTTATTATACTACCCTTACACAGCCAAAGTCTCTGCCATTTATGTCACTGCAGTCATATCAACTTTTGTTCACACAAAAGTTTTATTATTTTCAGCATACGGTAATACACAAGGTCTCAAATACTCAAGATAAAAAAAAAACTAGTGTGAACGAACAATCTGACAGGACCCTAATTTCTTATTTAACAAATGGCGCAAACAAAGCAAAAACAATGGGGCCCGAAAATTATTCATCAAGTTGTGAAACACTCACCTCGACCAATCATATGAAAGCAAATCGGATATTATTAAATAAAAATTAAATTATTAAAATATGAATGGCAATTTTTGTAAATTGGGCTGGACATATATGGCAGTTATGTTATTTAACTGTCTGCACTCTTATGGCAAAGTTTTCAGCAGTAAATATTTCCCATAATGCAATTTGATATTTAACTAAATATACTTTGTTTGACAGAGCTCAGTGAGTTCTGTCAAGCAAGGTATAATTGATTAAATTCATAGTTAAACAAGAGAAAAACAGTGATTGGAGAAAAATCGGTTGCATTACCATAGTGCTAGAGATTAACCCTTTTCTTAAGAATTTGCTGCATCCACTCGCGTAATTTTCAAATTTAGTAGTTGAAAAAAATCTATTTTTTCAAAAAGTTTCAACAAAACCATATCATGTTACCCCTCACTGGAATGAGCTCATTGTGTTTGCCAGCCCTCATCGAGCTCGTTCCAATTAGGGGGTCACATGATATGGTTTTGTTGATTTTTTTAGAATTTTTTTTAAAAAGCAGTAATTAAAATAAATGTTGATACCCTGTACATTGGGCAAAGGGTTAGTAATCACTTAACCCAAGTCAAGGACAAAAAGATCTATGTACTGTTCCACAGAAATTTTTGTTTTGTTCAATATACAGCATATTCCTTACCTGTCCTTTAAGTCCCTTCGTTGATATTTTACCCCCACACCGAGCACATGAGCGTAACTGACAAAATTGGCATCTGTGACCAACACCGTCTGCAAATTTGGTTTTCCGACATATGTCACACACTGCTCCCTCATCGAGATTTTGGTTTGTACCAATGATTCTCTTTGTTTCCTCACCAAGCTTTTTTAACAGACTGCTGATAGTTCTCAAATTCATCTTGCATTTGCCTGCAAAAGAAACAAACACTATAAATATATATACCAGTTCCTTTACCATTTAATCTATAAATTTGATCTGTTAACTGCATGTTTCTTATGGAGGGTGTAATAGATTGAGAGTTTGGGGGGCCCCATGATTTAAACCCATTACATAATGCACACACAGCAATCAATTTACTGTTGGTCAAAGAAATCAAGATCAACCATGCTAGTTGTTAAATGGCCTTCATGCCTTGACCACTACAGTACTGACAACTCTCCAATTCAGTTGAGAATCAACACCCAGGAAGTTCATCCCAAATTCCTCACTCAGAGCAGTCAAAACACACACACATTGCCACCAACTGCTGAAGGCTGAGTAAGCTCCCAAAACGTCAAGAAATATATAGAAGTGCAGGAGCCAAGGATCAAATCCATGACTTCTAGCACACAAAAAAAACTGTCTTACCACAAGACTAACAGATCCGAACCAACCAGGCTGTCTGATGACTGGTATGTGGCCTTTAACCCTTTGAACCCTAGTGGTATCTTCCATATCAGTTCAATGGCAGCAATGGGAAAAGTCCATATTCTTTATTTGGGGGTAGACCAATTATATTTTCACTGTGCTGCCTCCGGGCTGCACGTTGAAAATATTGATTGGTGTGCACCACATCTTTACTCAAAAGTCAACCTACTTAATGAAATTATGAAGTATCCTGTAATTGAACCGTAAAAGCAGCCTATGGGGTTCAAAGGGTTAAGTCATAGGAGGGGCCTTCAGACAGTTTTCCAGTTTTAACCCTTTACCTAACGTGAAAAGCAGACGACACTTGCAAAAAAAATTCTTGAATAACTAATTTTTTTCATTTTTTGTCTCAAAAACATAGGTTATGACCCCTCGTTGGAACGAGCTCGACGAGCTCGTTCCAACGAGGGGTCATAACCTATGTTTTTGAGACAAAAAATGAAAAAAATAGTGAAAATTAAGTGGCGATTTCTGAGAATAGCGCTGGCCGGTTTTGGACGTTACGTTGGGTAAAGGGTTAAGCTATTTTAACAATTTCCAGCCATTTTCCTGTAGCATTCAGAGAGATCGGGAAAAGCAAATGATTATGAGCATTTATATACCAGTAATACATTGATGTGAACGCATAAAACTTGCAGTAGATCTCAGAACAAAAAAGGTGCTATCATAGACAATACAAACAGTTACAACATTTAGTAATTGTCAGTTCTCGAATATCATCCTTGGGGTGGGTTCTAAATGTGAACTAAAATACTGGCCGAGTTGATTCCAATCATTCTGGGAGTTGTATGTTAACTCAGTTGGTAAGTGGCAAATCAATCAAGGCTAGGCGGTTTGAAGCAGGTCGATGTTTGCTTCAGAAAACTTCTGAATTTTCATGCCAGTGTAGCAGGATATCTTCCCCCCATGAACACCCCTCCCCCCAAAATCCTAGCCCCCCCCCCCCCCCCCCCCCCCCGGATATCTTCCCCCACATAAATTTGTAAATGTATTCATCTAATTTTGTTTCTTTACTATTATTTCACAATAATGGATTACATTTGATATTAAACAGCTAACTCCTTGTATAAAAATATTCCGGAACATAAAACAAAATGTGGAATAAGTTCTTCCCCACCAAACTCTTCCATTTTTGTCCAAAAAATTGCTGCAAGTTTCTTAGATTGTCTCTTTCTACTTCATTGCTCCCATTTAACAGTATACAATTGGAAGAATTTTCCTTCTTCAGAGTTTTCTATATTATATTTTGACATGGGTGGGAGGGGGGGGGGAGATATCTTCTGTCCCCACCCCCATGTCACCTTGCCAAAGACCTGTAGACATTCATAGACCTTTACAACCATTATTTGGACTTTGTTATGGTTGGGTGAGAGTGTAAATAAAACCTATTTATTTTTTTCAATGGTTGTTATGGGTTTTTGAATGGGTGAGGGGGAAGATAATCAGGCCTGGATATCTTCCCCAACCCTCTTCCATTTCTGTCCAAAAAATTGCTGCAAGGTTCTAAGATTGTCTCTTTCTGATTCACTGCTCTCGTTGTTTAACAATATACGATTGGAAAAGAATTTTTTTCTTCCAAGTTTTCTATATTATACTTTAACATGGGTGTATGTGTGTGTGTGTGTGTGTGTGTGTGGGGGGGGGGGGGGGGGGGGGGGGCATTGATGGGAGGGGGAAAAGATAACCAGGCCTGGATATCATCCCCCATCAGAGCTATTGCTGAAGGCAATTATACCCACACTGCAGTGATGGACCGATGAAGCATAAATGAATTAAAAACATTGTAAGGATCAAAAAATCATGAAAAATTGACAAAGTAAGAGCCATAACTCTGGTGAAAAATATGCGTGCAAATTTTTTATACCATGTTGGAGTAGCTTGTCACAAGGATCCCTCATACCAAATTTCATTGAAATCCACCCACTCACTGCTAAGATACTGCTAGGGATGGATGCATGGATGCACAGATGCATGTAATGCAGAATACCTCCCATTCTGTTCGAGAGTTGGTGTATAATAAAATTCAAGCAACGTAAGGGTTTGTTACAAATAAGCACACTTAAACCTTAACTTAAGTTGACAAAAAGATCAGTGCAAAAATGTTTCTCACACATTCATTTTTTATTAACCCTTTACCTAACAAATTGGCCTCATCTGCCCACGTGATTTACATACTGTGGAGTTGAAATTTTCAAAAAATTCCAACAAAAGCATATCATGTGACCACTCACTGGAACATGCTTTCTGAGCTTGTTCCAATGAGCGGGTCACATGATATGGTTTTGTAGAAATTAATCTACAGAATCTAAACAAAAACATGTATAACAGCAGTATTATAAAACATGAGGAGTTCCAAAGACTAACACCACACAAAGTTATGAATCAGCCAATACTGCCTGATTCCAAAGATGTGTGCCACTGCAACTCAGTCTCATGATTTATTAAAGGACTACCACAAACGGCCCCTCAATATCACCGTAGTTTGCCCATCAAATCCAGCTCTCCAGAAAACAAGAGTGTCAAGTTTTCCAGATCATTATCATGCCTGTCTCAAACGAGGCACAAGTGAATGGACTATTTCTATCAGTGACCTATAAATAAATATAGAACATAAGCACAGAACATAAACATGAGTGTCTCCTCATTAAACTCCATTGACAAACTTTCCAGTCGAGGTCTATTTGAAAATGCCGTGCTGAACAACTGCAAAATAACAATTAACAACTATTTTCAAGATGCGAATCCAACAAAATGTAGGAGAATCTGTGTTATTGAAAGCGATTCGGATTGAAATTTAAATCTTGCCTCCGTTGTTTTGACTTTCAAGTTTCATGTTCGACAAGAAAGTTCTAAATTACTTTGTGATTCCTCAATTCCATGAATCGTTAATGGTCATTTGGATAATATAATTCTTGTTGTATTTGATTTTTCAGGTGTTGCGATCAGTTTAAAATACTTATTGTCATATAATAAACAAATTACTACAAGTCAATTGACCTGGGTTGTTGTATTCTGTCCCGTTGACGAGATGAGTTCGGCCAGATCAAACTCGACGCCTGCGGCATCTCATTTGATCTGGCTCATCTCATCTCTTCAACTCAACGAAAAACAACAACACGGATCAATTGACTGTTGGAGTAATCTGTATTAGTCATTCATGAGATGAAATAATTGGAAGTTTCATCAACACTCTCCCATAGAGTGAATGCAATGATTGCTTATTCACAGAGGCATCTTTACAGCTCATGTAGGGACTTTGTGTAATGGTACATACTGTTTGATTATGGACTCAGAACTTGCAATGGTTATTCGGCATGGTCGTAAATTATAAGTTACAGGATGTTGCATTGACAAACAGGGTATCATGTAAGACAATGTGAAAACAGTATTAGGCAAGGTGATATACCAAGCCTAATATTCTCTCTGAGCTTCATATGACACCGTATCTGCCATCGCAATGTCCCGCAAACTACTTTCATGCCAACAAAGGCAAATATTGGGTTCCGAAAAAATTACAATTTCTGCTCGCTCATTCTCATCGGAATTGAAAATCGGAGCACATATGCTTGAAATGCTAGAATTGCAGCAAAACAGTGTAACTACCATCACATGCCATATACTGATTAATGTACTCCTCAGCAGTATATTGAATCTACATGTACATGCAATAGATATTGCTTGCAACTGACCCAGCAATCTAAAGCATTACTGCTTGCCACTTGTAGTAATGTTTTAAAGATAGTTAACTTTTAACCCTCTGAGTATTTTTAAAATAGTTTTCTTCAAATCTATTCGTGGTTGCTTCATAGCAGCCATGACTAGATTTGATGAAAAATTGACTTATTTGATGAAAAATTGACTTGAGATATCGCTTGTCAAAAGACCTATACAATTTGCAGAGGAAAATTTTTAATGCAAATATTACTAATTTTAGTGGCAAGAGGTTTCATGTCCTGGGTAGGAATATCCTCCACCAGCATGCAAAGAGTTAAATTAGTCCTGGCGACTCATCCAAGATAAAACCTTGAGAAACATGTTTCATGGCAGTTTAGTACCTGCAATGGTCAGTCAGGGAAGACATGATCAGTTCAATTGGAAATTTTACTGCATAATTTACATTGGGAATGGCGCAAAAATTCAGAAACTCAATGGGCTTGGATCTTTTTATTTATTTATTTATTTATCTGAGTTTAACAGCACTTTTGACAGCCAGAGCCACCTGGTGCCAGACAGTTTTATAGGTGAAGGATGCCAGAGTACCTGGAGAGAACAATCGAGCAATGGTGAGCAACTGTCAGACTCCCCAACATACTAACTCAACACAAGCAGGGATAGCATTGGTTGAAGACAGGTGCATCATCAATGTGCTTTATACCTTAGTACACAGTGCAATCGTCCCCCCCCCCCCCCCCCCCCCCCCACCCAAGGCAATCAGGATTAAGTGCCTTGACCAAGGACCCAATGCAGTTACCCCTGGCGGGGATCGAACTGTGAGCCTCTCAGTTTGAAATTCAATGCCGTAACCACTGAGCCACAATGCTCCCAAGGCTTGGATTAAAGTATGTTTAAGGCTTGATCCCAATAAGAATAAGCTACCAATGCCACTTGATTTGGGGGTATTATTTATTTACTATTATTTATTGGTGTTTAAGAGCATTTCAAGCATCTATTGCTATATCCTGATGCCAACTCAAGTATAAAGACAAGTTGAGACAATCATTTATACCTATGCTGCCTACTTTAAAAGACTTGCAAAATCAAGAAGAAAAACAAAAATAGCATCTGTCAGATGCAATGTTTTCAGATTTCTTTGTTCGTCAGGGGAGATTTTACAGTGTGTGGGCAGAAAAACAGAAAGAGAATTTTTATTGGTCAGAATGCTCTGTTCACCTTTGTAATTGTTTGTTTATTTTGACGAAGCATTCCTCAACCGCCTGGTTTTCCCATTGGGACCATTTTTGTGCTGACCATACTGAAACTAATTTTGAGAGGTGAAACAGTTAAGTAATAACTTTTTCATTTTGTTGCAGAAAATGAACAAGGATGGTGTAAAGGCTTTTCACTGGGATATAAATTACATTTATTTGTGACATGTTGACATAATTAGCCAATAATAGTAGAAGCATTAGATGTCAATAAACCTATAACAACAACACAGGTGTATGCACATACACATACATTTATTCTACTGTTTTATATTATCACTGGTTGTATTTTATGCTCAATATTTTGTGTTACATGATGAAAAATTGATGTGATTATCCAGTTATTGACATTGTTCACAATCACCACATGTTTTTGGTGCTGTATGTACTTTATCAAATGAACCCCGCTGTTATGACAAAGCCCTGTCTCTGTATGAAAGCCTAGCAATTAGTTCAATATTCCCTAGTGTGTAAAAGATGTATGCCCATCCATCGATTCACAAATATTTATGGCATTGACAGTCGCGGTATCTAAATATTTAATGTAACTTTTTATTTCATATTCTTTTGTAATTATTTTTTATAGCACATGCTCAGAATTGTTCAAAATTATCTGTCATAGTCTTTCTAGTTAGTACCAGACTTCAATCTTTCAGTGAAACTTGTTCTAGTTGTAACTCTTAAACCTTTACCTAACAAAGTATTTTTAAAAAGTAAATTAAATTTCACATTTTTCGAAAACAAATTTCACAATTTTTCAATAAGGCTTAATAAAATTAAAAATCTGTTTCTCAGGCCCTGCCGCATGGTCCTTTTGGCTGCCGCATGCTTTCTTTTTATGACCAATGCAAACTTGAAAAAATAAAAATTAAATGGTTTATGTGTGATATTTTTCAAAAGTTAATAAAACTGATAAATTTGTCCCTTGAGTGCAACAAGGCTTTGCAATGCTTTAGCATTGCAAAGCCTTGTTGCACCCAAGGGATGAAATACACCACCACCCTTGATATTCTGTAGATTATGAGGCCTAAAACATAAAATAAACCAAGAACATGAACTTCTGATAGCAAAGAAAAAATTACAAAAATAAAATATAAAATAAAAAAACGCCCGCTCGCATGCAATTTTACAAAACTTGGCCTGAGAAACAGAACATCTACTTTGTGTGGCCTAAAACCATACAAATACTCTTGCGTTCCTAATAAACATACATGTATGTTTATTAATTTTGGTGATTTTTCCACCCTGTATGCACATTATTTGGGCCTGTATGTTTATTAGAATTGCCCTTCCAACAGGAGGAGATCTTCAAATTAGTAAATCTTCGCTAGATTGTGTGATAGTCTTCTGTTTGGAACAGTGTATTCATTGTGGTAAACATGATGCCTAAACGTCTATTAGTATTCTTCATTAAAACTAACTGCAATACTGGAAAATAAGTTGACTTTTAGATAAAATTAACTAGCATTACTCCCCCACCCCCTCAATAGATTTTGACCCTGTACTATTATTTGGGTCAATACTTTTATTTAATCTTGAAAAATGTTCCCATCTGTACTTTTATTTGGAACACAAGAGTATGGATATCATTAGAACCAGCTCAACCAGCTGATCCTAATGATATCGGGGTTGAGCTGGTTCTAATGATATCCATATTTTATATATATATATTTATTTACTGGGTTTTAACAGCACTTTCTACAGCCAGGGTCACCTCGTGTCAGACAATTTTACAGGTGGAGGAAGTCGGAGTACCCGGAGAGAACCACTGAGAAATTGCGAGAAACTCAGGCCCCCCAACATACTAACTCCAAACAAGCAGGGTTAGCATTGGTTGAAGACAAGTGCACCATCGACATGCTGTATACCTTAGTACACAACACCATTGTGCCCCCACATGGGCAATAGAGGTGAAGTTCTTGAGATAAACTAAGCATTTATTCTATTATATCTTGTTTGACAGAGCTCCATGAGCTCTGTCAAACAAGATATAATAGATTAAATGCCTGTATTGGATGTACTGAGGGAAACTAGGTCTATAAACAAAAAAACTGTGGAGTCAGGGTAATTATTCAATTAACAGGAGTTTACTCTATAACCTATATATTCAATTAGCAGGTCAAATTTTTACTGAAGGTATGGTAAATGGTTTTGTGTTGGGAAATTATATTCAATTAACAGGGTTATCTAATTAAGTGGACTTCACTGTACTGGTGTAAGCACAGCTGAAATAATATTATAGATAATATAGCAATTAATAACATGATTTTTGGAAGGCAATGTGGTTTATTGATGGCCCAACAGGAATCATTAACAGCCCAACTCATCCCATGATCAGACATAGTTAATCTACCTTTTTGTGGGTTCAAGATCAAAGGCAGGCTGAATGCCACTTCTGTTTTATCCTTCATAAAGGGAGCTGTCAGAGTGTTCTAGATACCAGTAATGTCGAAAAAGACTGAAACTTGGCACGGAAAATGCTTACATGGGATTAAAATTGTGAGAGTTGTAGGTGTGCAAAAACATTGCCTGCATCAGATTTCCATCCATGAATTTTTCTTACTTTTTCCCCTCATTTTTAAACAAAACTGGGATACAAATCTTGAAAAGTACAGAACAAAAAGCGCATTAACACAATAAAACATGTCCATTATGGACCAATTTCTTGAAAGAAATGTTCACAATTTTTAACAGAAACAAGAATGTTGAAGTTTACTGGATGGATTTGAAAAGCAAAACTACTGAGCAAGGATCCAAAACATAAATTCACACTTTATGAACCACAGGGTCTAATCCAGAATATGCCTAGAGGACAAAAGTCTTAACTTTAACATTTTTGGGGGGACCTGGAAAACATACCTTATGATTCCTTATTGGAATGATCTGGACAAGCTTATTTCACTGTGGGGTCATAAGCTATGTTTTGGAGAAGAAAAAATCTAATATTAATGGCTTTTTTTGTGAATAGTGTTTGATGTTTTTGGTTGTTACATCAGGTTAAGAGTTTTGTTTTTTTCTGAGCTAGATGGTTAACAGGAAGAGTGTTGAATCATTTTTTGTCATAAAATTTGGTCTCATGTTTTTGCCTTGTTACAATTTATGGGAGAGTGCCCAGAAATTGTAACAAGGCAAATCCATAGACTACATAATTTCAGTTCAAAGATAATGTGGAGCATATCGACAAAATATGAAGCTTTTAAGCTGTGGTTCCCATACTTCAGAATAAAGCCCAAATATGGGCTTCCAACACTCTTCCAGTTAAGAGTTCAGGTGTGTGTCCAGACATTGTATGACCAATCACAAAATTACTGTGTTTTATTTTGCACCAAATCACCTTGAAGGCACCATTTTATTTTGTTACTTATTACCACAAACATGCATGTTTAGTGCCTCTGGGCACTCTCCTATAAACTGTAACAAGCCAAATCAATACAGTCCAAATAATTTCTCTTCAAAGATAATATGGAGAACATCAACAGAAAATGAAGCTTTTAAGCTGTGGAACTCACACTTCAGACTAAAGCCCAAATATGGGCTTCCAGTACTCTACCAGTTAAGAGTTCAGGTGTGTCCAGGCATTGGATGACCAATCACAAAATCACCGTTTTATTTTGCACCAAAATCACCTCAAGGGGGCTATTTTATTTTGTTACGTAAGTGACATGGTCTAATGGCATGTGCAAATACCTTTTGGGAAAAGACTCTTTTTTAAAGGGCAATAAGGGAAATTTATTTATTTATTGGAGTTTAACAACACTTTCGACAACCAGGGTCACTTCATGTCAGACAGTTTTATGGGAGGAAGAAGCTGGAGTATTTGGAGAGAACCACTGAGCAATGGCGAGCAACTGTCAGACCCCCCAATGTACTAACTCCCCACAAGCAGAGTTAGCAATGGTTGAAGACAGGTGCATCATCGACGTGCAGTACACCTTAGTACACAGCACCACCATGCCCCCACATGGGCAATCAGGATTAAGTGCCTTGCCCAAGGACACAATGCAGTTACACCTGGCGGGGATTGAACAGTGGACCTCTCAGTTTGAAGTTCGATGCCGTAACCACAGAGCCACTGCACTCCCAATGAGAGAAATAAATTTATTGTTATTTGTTATGGGCATTTACATTATTAAACTTGTAATTTAGTTTTATTACCACAAACAGGCATGTTTAGTGCATAATATCAGACAAGACCAATTTCATTGGTATTTATCTCATCAATTCTGCATTATGACAACTTATTAACAAGTAATTGTGCAATCACAACTGCATTACCAGTAGAAACAAACATATGTATGACTTTTCAGCGAACACACTTTGTTCATAATTGCAGTGACCTAAAACACAAATAGGGTTAGCTATCACCATAAAGTATGGCCGACAGATGCAGATGCTTGGCCAGATAGCCATCAAAACTTCTGACAAAATCCTTGGGTTGGGGGAGGGGGTCTCCCCTTCCCAATACTCTCCTACTGCAGGGATTAAAATTCAAGCCAGCATTAGAATCGATGCTCGCACAGAAAACAATGAGAAATCAAATTTGTTTCTCGCAAAACGTTCATATGATTGTCATAGATTCTGAAAGTGTCCTTAAAGGCCTCAGGAATTATACTTATTTTCTGCTCCCTCATTATAAGGGAAACACTTCGAATTTGCAGTGGTATCAAGTGAAGTCTTGGCTGCCTATGCAGGCAATTAAAGAATTCACTAGAACACTGGCAAGGAACTGTAATTTCCATTAGAAAGACCACCAAAAGTTTCTATGCTGGAACATGTATTCTACAGACAAATGTGAGACAAGAAATTCATCAAAATTGGAACTAGGTCCTTAACCCTTACCCAAAGCACAGGATATCAAAATTTATTATTTTAATTATTGTTTGGGGAAATTTTTCAAAAAATTTCCACGAAACCATATCATGTGACCTCTCAATGGAATGAGCTCAATGAGCTCATTCCAATGAGGGGTCACATGATATGGTTTTGTTGAAATCTTTGGAAATTTTTTTTTTCAACAAACTTTGAAAATTACGTGGACAGATGCAGCCGATTTGTTAGGTAAAGGGTTAAAGGTTAAATCTCCCAAAAATATACACACATGAGGTTTGTGTTTAACAATGGAATAAGTACTAGTTGCATTCACAAAGGTATAGGTACAAATTATTTAAGAAATGAAAATTTATTCCCGCCGCAGGAGTTTGCAAGACTCGAAAATTGGGACAACTTTTAAGGCCTGGACTGTGTCCACATATCAGTGACTGAGTGTCAAAACTCTCTCTGTCTGTGCTATGTTCATTTCAAATGAAATCCTAAGAATGAATATAGGTTATTACCATCATGTGGGTTTCCGAGATGAGTATTCAAGTTGAAACCTTGTTTCTTGGCTAAAATCAACTTGTTGTCAGGACGAGTTGATATTTGATCTAGCGACAAGGTCGAATCTTCAATACTCCATTTCGGAAACCCACATAGTGGTAATTACCAAATTGTCTTACAATATTCATCCCTTTCTTGATTTGTTCGCATACATTTTGACAATCAATCGGAATCTATGAATTGATTTTTTATGAATAAAGATCATGACATCATGGTATTGCGTTCTTGCACTGTGCATGATGAAATCCCCAGTCATTGTCCTACTTGTCCTATAACCGCTAAAGTTTATAGCAGTGTTTCACCTTGTGTTTCTTTGAATTATTTTTCAGGTTTAACCCAAAATATATCCTCAGCAAAAAATGATATAGTCTAATTTATTTCAATAAGTTGGTGATTTATTTATCATTTAATTTCCATTATTAAAAAATGGTGGCCTTGACATGTGTAATCAGTTTTAGATGAGTGCAAAAACATTCTCTTTCTGAATCGAATAATCACACATGCAGTTGCTACCTTCAATACACATTTGTATTAGGTCTAGAGGTTTTTACTTGTATTGGGGAAAATATGTTCTCGTTGTAAGATAAATCATAAGAACATGATAAACAAGTGCCTATACATGTCAATAGATAGTAAGTAGGTCAAAGCCTTGTTATGCCATCAGTGTGTATATGTATTACTGCTGGTAACAAGGCAAAAGCTTACCCTATTATCTGCAGCTGCTGTGATCGGCATGATTGTTCACTGTGCTTTATTACTTTGTCAATATATTGATGACTTTGAGAATTTAGAATTTTATTCACATTCTGTTGCAGGTTACAAACTACAAAATATATTAATCAATTTTTCTCGACATTCTTTTCAACTAACAAGCAAGTTTACCGGTAAAAAAAAAATGTTATGGATTAGAACTCGGCAAGATGGCAAGTAATCACAAACATAAAAACTAAAGCTGTTGCAGAGTGTGACTAAAACATTTATGAATTTGAAAAAATGCACAGAAAATGAATGCTATTTATTTATTTATTGCTGTTTAAGGTCACATACTTATGCACAATGGCTAATCATGACCGTGACAGTTTTACAGGTGGAGGAAGCTGGAGTGCCCAGAGAGAGCCGCTGAGCAACTGTCAGCTCCTCAACATTCTAACTCTGTTCAAGCTCTGCTCAAGCAGGGTTACAGCGATTGACGACATGCAGTACACCTTAGTACACAGCATCATCATGACCCCATTAGGCAACCGGGATAAAGTGCTTTGCCTAAGGACACAATGCAGGTAATCCCGGATGGGGATCAAACTTGTGACCTCTAGCATAGAAGTCCAACAGTCTACCACTGAGCCACCGCGTTCCAAATGAATGCTACAGTCGAAGGGAAATTTTCTGAATTTCTACCACAATCTTACTGGAAAATTCACAACAAAGACTTTTGTGTGATTGTATATGCAGTAACAAGTTTGCCCTGACCTCAATGAGAACTGTAGGAGCAGATGCAAGGACAAGGTTTGAGACCAGGTATTAAAGGACATAATTCCCGAAAAAATTGTATGCGGAGAATAAAATCTTGAATTTTGAGATAATCTATTTACATTCATCTGGATATAATAAAGAGGACCAATTACAATACAGCCATCATGGACAGGTCAAAATCTATGGGTGGGCATTCTTTCACGCATATAATTCAGAGATGATCTGCCATGACACCTTGCAAAATCCCAGTGCTTCATTGGTGGAAATTTAGTTAGGTGTTATAGCAGATTATCATTGAATAATATGCGTGGAAAAAATGACAACCTGTGGAGTTTGAACTGTCCACGATGGCCCTACTGTATGACAGTTCAATGATTTCGAAAGCATCTGCAACAAACACAGGGAGCGTCAGCTATCTTAGGGAGTTTGAGCATTGACAGGAGGGGTCTTCCCACAGTAACATTTTAAAACAGTGCTATCAAATAAGGTGATAAGATATAACTTTTTGTAGTTCCAGATGAATAACTTTTCTGTCATCTGTTTTTTCATTTTGATAACCACCAGAGGAACAATAAAATCGTTCCTCTCAAATTTTATGGCTTGTGTATGCCTGTATGTTGGTTACTACATGAACATACATACAGATTATCACCACAGTCTGTGTCTCCAGGGATTCAGATCAAGTCGAGTTGTAGGAACAGAACAGTATTTCGAAGAGCCCATTAAGGCGAGTCGAAATGCGATTCTGTGCCTACGAGACTTGATCAGAATTTCCGGAGACACACACTGTGGTGATGATAAATTTATCTCACAATATTGACCACAAAATGTGTTATAAAACTATTTCAAGAGGAACTTTTTCATTTGCCTTATCGATGGAAAGACGCAAATTGAAAAATAGAATAGCGTTCATGATCTCCATACTGAGGTCAGTGAGGATGTTGCACTTCAGAGAAAATTACGTCACTGAGATTCACTTTACTGAATACTCTCTTTCGAAGTGGAGCAACTGTGTGTTTCGTCAACTTGAATTTGGTTGTTACTTTTGCAATAATTACTGGTGAATTAAATATCCCTCTTGGTGTAAAGGTTTATTATATTTTAAAATATGCCATTCATCGTTTATTGAGGTGGAGTTTTCCACATTTCATAGCGAAAGCTAATCCTTTAACTTCAAGAGAGAAGCCTCGACTCGAGCATTCAGGGAAATCACAATAATAGGCTACAAACCAGCCCAAGATTCCAAAAAGTGTTCATAATTTAACTATTCATTGAGTTAACTTCCCCAGTGACATTTTAGCATGCTGTGCATAATAAATACACCACAGGGCGTTTAGTTGGCAGATACAGTGTCATATATGGCCCAGAGAAAACAATATTAGGTTCGGCTTCCCTTCACCTAATATTGTTTTCTCTGAAGGGAAAAACGTGAAGTGATCGAAAAATGATATTAATGCCGTTGTTTTGGCAACAGCAGAATCACGTGCTTGTATCAGGGGCCCTTGATACGGATTCGGAACAAGGGCCCAAATACATCAAACTTTAGTTGCGTAACAGTGCAAAAATGCTCCGATTGTGAGATAAATGTTAATATGTATAGTTCTGCGATCATATAAGTGAACAGAGATTTTCAATTGGATTGCGACTGTGTCGGAATCCAGTAAAATTGGGCCAAACAAAATTAAATTATTAAATTCTCAGGCATTTTTTTTTTAAACGAATGAGGGAGAGCAGTTTTTATTTTTATCTTTTATTCCTGATGGAATGGTCGCCGATGCCTAAAATCCAATTGTGAGAGCCTAAAATTAAATACTAGAGCTTCCATGTTGATTTCGCTGATAGTTTGTTTTTGTAACAGCGATCACACAACACAAAATCTATATAGAACAACTAAAATAGAGATAAAAAATAATGAGTTTTTTAATTGTTTGAGTGCTCGAAGCCACAATCAGGCCTTTCAAAAAAATGAGTGTACCAGTGTAAAAGTAACATTTTCCTTACCCATGTTTCGTATTCAGTTAAACATAAATAATAGTTTGTTACACAAATTTGTTCCATTACAAATTATTGAAGAGTGCCTGATTGTACTCTCCAATAATTTGTAATAGAACAACTTTTGATGAACAAATTCAGACCACCCAAAAAAAATAATCCAGTCCGCAACCAGTTAAATAAATATTTTTTTTTGTATATATATGAGAATCGTGTCGCATTTCGCGAAGAGATTAACTGTATACTGTATCAATGTATATGACATAATGCATCTCAAATCGCGATGTGATACCACTAAAATCACATAGTAGTTTTGTACATTTTGAATTTTGCCTCCGAAATAAAAATGACGAACGAGGGCCGAAAAAAGCGAATGGGCCGGTGTCTGAGAATCAAAAGATTAATTTTCTATAGCCTTATCTTTCTGCTTTTCTCTCTTTGGCACTTTTGAATCTTACCAGTCAGAAACGAAATGCGAGAACACTGATTCTGAAAGGCAAGTTTTGTTATAATTTCATGATCTGCCTGCCTTGATTTTGCTATGTTCGATTTCTGTATCTGTATCTAGACTCACTTGTGCATAAGTATATTGCAGCCTCATCACGCTCGTTCCAATGAGGGGGTCACATATTATGGTTTTGTTGAAGTTTTTTGAAAGATTTGAAGAAAAAAATAATTCAAATAGCAATTTTGATGCTGTGTGTGTTCAGTGCAGGCGTTAGAGCAACATATTGTCATAATACGACTGTCTATGAAATCTGAGAATAATTCCATGAATGGTTTTTGATGCAACTTGATCATAAACATTGACATTTAAGGGATCTTTAAAAAGGGGAATTACTAAGTAAAAAAAATTCTTGGGGAAACAACTTTCCAACCCCAAGTGAGGTATTTTTTTGCTTCCACTTTGCTGTTTTGTTTCAGGATCCAAGTTACATTCTAAGTTACAATGTCTGGTCAGGTCATTTTCTGGTCAGACGCCAATATTCTTAGACCAAAAAAGAAGACTTCTGTAGAGAATCACAGGCATATGTGTATTGAAATTCTAGGAGATTAAATTGGAAAGTTATGTGGAAAACATTTTGATCCAGCAGAACTATCTATGTGAGGCCACAAACATTTTGATTCACACTTGTCGGATGCAATGGGATGACAAAGCTTCAGATTAATTATCAACAATAATAAATCTTGAAGAAAAAATATGGCAGTCAGTGACTGGTTACTTCCCATTATTTTGTTAATGTGCATTCACACCAAATCTGTAGAAAACCCATTGAGAATTGTGGGAGATGTGATGAGGAGGTTGAAAGCAGTTGGAAACAGAGATAGACACAATGACAGGCAGATGAACAGACAGAAAGACAGACTTTGCACATAGTGGTTTTATAATGCATGCTCTTTCGCATACATGCAGGCCTTTAACCCTTTGAACTCATGAGGCCGATTTTTTGGTCCAATGCATAATTTTGTCCCATTTTCGTCTTATTATAAGAGGTCAATACACCGGGCATTGATGATAAAATAATAACTGCAGTCTGCAGCCAGACGGATGCAGACTGCAGTTATTATTTTATCATCCCTGTATATTGATATTGGAATGACCCATCTCACTGCAAGTGTACTCAAAGGTGATACCATTCCTGGAAATGAGGGTTCAAAGGGTTAAATTCATTTATTTTGGGCACACAGTTTTGCCCTAATCTAAGCACAATAAAACCAAAAACAACAGCATTATCCTGTTATGTTTGCCATGCCTTTCTTTGTGTTTCTATAGTCACATTATGAAGGAGGGTATTCTCAAATGCAGAAAGTCACAGAGAATTTATAATCCACAAAATGATTAAAATTGACATGGGCCAGGGAGACAATAGAGTGAGCTTGTTCGCTCGGGAGAATGAAAACTATGACATCCAGAGCGAAGGTTGGCGAAAACGACACACTGTTTAGACATTTTTCGTACTACAGTGTGATAAGAAATTTACAAATATATATATAGAAATAACACCAATAAACATTCCAGAGTGAAGGTTGGCGAGTACACCGCCGTAAACATTCTAGAGCGAAGTTTGGCGAGTAAGGAGGGGAGGAGGGTGGAAAAACGTGAAGCTCCACTGTGCTGTTGTAACAATAAAATGGCGACTAGATGAGGTCAGTTTATCACGAGACTTGATGGAATTGGTGAAAGGGCTTATTCACGGTCCGCACAAGGCTAATTATAGCACTGAAACAAAGCTAAAACGTAGTCCCTGATGGAGTTAAGTTAACACCAATCAGTCTGAGTGATATCACTACGCTGATTGGTGTGCACTTAGTGAATCATGTGCAAAATGAACAGCGAGGTGTCTGCTTGACCGAAATAACTGATAATTACGCCATAGATCCTTGTCAGACTGTGGTGAAAAATCTCTGGAAGGAATATTTTGCTTCTATAAATGTGGCTAAACCTGTGGTGTAGCCACTCATTTATATATATTTTCTTCAGGTCTTTACAACTTCTCTAAATTTGGGCACAACTCTACATGGTGTGAAATTGGGATAATCTAAAGGCCTGGTACAAGCCAAATGTGAGTCAATCTTTTTTTTTAAATTAGTGGCTTAAAGTCCCTTTAATTGGTTGGATGTAAAATAATTTTTCAAATGCAATTTGTGATTTGAATATGTTTGTTTTCAAAGCTGCCAATTTCAAACTTTAATTTATCAAACTTGTTTTCATAAATAATTGTTTTGTTGCATTTTATTGGAGTGCCTGCTAGTGCTCTCCAATGAATTGTAACAAAATAATTTTATTTCCACATTTCTGTCTACTGCTAAGAAAAACAAAAACTTATCTAATGGTATGAAGCGGCAACAGAGGCTTTCAGCACTTTTCAATAGAGTCTTGATAGTGGCTTCTGGCACTCAACCGTTTAAAGAAAGTAATGATTCTAATATTAACCCTTTAACTAACATGAAAAGCAGACGACACTTGCAAATAAAATTTTTGAATAACTAATTTTTTTCATTTTTTGTCTCAAAAACATAAGTTATGACCCCTCATTGGAACAAGCTTAACGAGCTGGTTCCAAAGAGGGGTCATAACCTATGTTTTTGAGATAAAAAATGAAAAAATAATGAAATTAATTGGTGATTTTTGTGAATAGCGCTGGCTGGTTTTGGCCGTTATGTTGGGTAAAGGGTAACTGGGTTAAATGTTGGGCAATGATCAAAACTGACAAATCATTTCTCCCAGCCATTTTAACTGATACTGTTGGTTAGAATTGATGGATGCATCAAGTAATGGGTTAGCACAAAATTTTTTTGTCAAATAATCAATATAAACAAAGTGTATTATGAATACTGATGTAAAATGCAAACCAATTTATTTCAAGTTCTGTGTGTTGTGCTCAGCTATTTCAAACCAATCAATGAAAATCTACCGATAAAAAGTAGTGGAAATACAGAAATTAGAAATATTACGATATGCATGGGTTATCATTAAATTCACATCAGTTTCAAGTATCTGTGATTACAGTATCAGTCAAAATTGATTGCATATTTAACCCTTCACCACAAACATGATCAAGCTATATTTGTAAAACATGCAAAAATATTCTGCCAAATTTTTATAATTGTTTCTAGTAAGAGGTATTTCTTGTAATAAATGTTTGGAATTGGGCCATTGATTTGTTGAACTTTTTCAGGGTTTCTGCTGGGAAAATAAATGTTGAAGCTAGTCTGGGGGAGAAGCAGTTGATGAAATAAAAAAATCTTTGCATGGCACATACTATGGTGTATTTTGTACAAAGAAAATTTTTGCTTTTATAGGTGTGAAACATTCTATCCTGACACCCGAGACAAGAGCTCACGTATTGCTGAAGCAATACAATGTCTCCTACTGGACTAATGAGCATTAATAATTATACAAATGTTGTAACCTAGATGTGATCAGCATGAATTCCGTTAAAGCATTTCCAAAAAAAGTCCGGAAAACTGATATTTTGGCACTTTTCCATATTTCCAAGGGCCATAACTCACACAAGAATAATGCAATCAGCATGAAACTCAAACTTGATTTGTAAGTCATCGGTCTATAGCACTTTTCCAAAAATGAAATCATTCTGTTGAAGTCATCGTTCTACAGTAGGTTACCAAGAATGAAATCATTCAGTTGAAGCATTTCCAAAAAAGTCCGGAAAACTAAAGTGTGACTGACAGACTGACTGACTGACTGACTGACTGACTGACTGACTGACTGACTGACGGATGGACAGAGTGCAAAACTTGATCTATAAGTCATCGTTCTATAGTAGGTTACCAAAAATGAAATCATTCCGTTGAAGCGTTTCCAAAAAAAGTCCGGAAAACTGATATTTTGGTGCTTTTCCATATTTCCAAGGGCCATAACTCACACAAGAATAATGCAATCAGCATGAAAATCAAACTTGATCTGTAAGTCATCGGTCTATAGTACTTTTCCAAAAATGAAATCATTCTGTTGAAGCGTTTCCAAAAAAGTCCAGACAACTGATATTTTGGCACTTTTCCATATTTCCAAGGGCCATAACTCACACAAGAATAATACAATCAGCATGAAACTCAAACTTGATCTGTAAGTCATCGTTCTATAGTAGGTTACCAAAAATGAAATCATTCGGTTGAAGCATTTCCAAAAAAAGTCCAGAAAACTAAAGTGTGACTGACAGACTGACGGACTGACATACAGACGGACTGACAGACTGACGGATGGAAAGAGTGAAACCTATAGTCCCCTCCGGCGATGCCGGTAGGTGACTAATTATTAAGCATGAGTGGTGTGCTGAGCGTTAGAGATGGGCAGTATTGGAATATTGAGTTTTGGTATCAGTTTCGGTATTTTTAAGGGGGTATACCTCGGTATCGGTTAGGTATTCAGTATCTGACTTGACTGAGATTTGCTGATAGTACCAAAGAGGAATTGAAAACAGGAAACACAAGGTACTACCAATTAGCTCAACAGTGGCATTCTTTTACGACTGCAATCATATCTACAGTCATTTTGTGACTTGTTCTAAATGCACCTTTATGTTTAAAGACCTATTTCAGACTTTTGTGACCTCAGAGCATAGGCCCTGACAATGCAGTCTTTAGAAGCTCATGCTGACAATAGACAAAACACCTGGGCAGTGTTTTCTAGTCAAGTCTTGGCTTCCTTAACCCTTCACCCAACACATACGATATCAAAATTTATTATTTTAAATATCATTTTTTCAAATTTTTCAAAAAATTTCAACAAAACCATATCATGTAACCCCTCATTGGAATGAGCTCGTTCCAACAAGGGGTCACATGACATGATTTTGTTGAAATTTTCTGAAAAATAATATTTTTTAAACTACTGAATTTGCATATTACACAGGCAGACGTGGCCGATTCGTTGAGTAAAGGGTTAAATTATTATCTTTTAAAATTCAACCACCTTCAATATTTAGCAAACAATTTCCCAAAACATTGTGCTACAATTTCACATGGGAAAAATATTCTTTAATTCTTTTGAAAATTCATAAACATAGTACATACACATACAAATAGGCAAGAAAATATTTCCCACATTATTTGTCATAAATTAGCTGACTATGTCAGACCATATTACCAGTTTATCTTATATTTATGAGAATATCTGCCATGAAAAAGACACAAAATTCCCATAAATAATCATTTTAATACTTCAGTGGGAGGAACACAATTTGCCAATACATCAATATATCCTCACCAAGCACACTTTACTTCATAAATTCTCCATAGGAAATTTGTTTCGACACTTTCAGATTCCCCCCCCCCTCCCTACATACTCTGGAGTCAGATTTTATGCATGTGTTGTTTGTAATGATTGCTTTGTCAGAGCCAGTGAAAGGCAGGAGAGGTGGGGTAGTATATCCCTGGGATTCAGGGGGCCTGGGCACAGGCCTGGCTCAGGACTAGCAGCACAAGTTGTTTGTTGAATTGGAAAAGCTGCTAGACATTTAGCGATGAAATTTATTTGATGGCCCATTGGAGATGCTCAATCTGTTATTAGAAAAGGGCAGTTTTGGGATTTTAAGTTCGGTATTGGTTTCAGTATCTTAAGGGGGTATACCTCGGTATCGGTTCGGTATTCGGAATCTGACTTGACTGAAATTTGCTGGTAGTACCAAAGGGGAATTCACATCAGGGAAAAAAACAGAATAAGTTGTTCTTGTATCACTCTAGCACAACGCTATGAATGCCACTGCCAATGAGCTGAACAGTGGCATTCTTTTTATGAACACAAATCATATCTACAGTAATTTTGTGACCTGTTCTAAATGCACCTTAGCGTTTAAAGACCTATTTCAGGCTTTTGCGATCTATTTCCCTGACCATGCCATCTTTAGGAAGTCCAGCTGACAATAGACAAATCACCTGGACAATGATTTCTAGTCAGGTCTTGACTAGATATAACTGCTAAGCAACTGGACGTGTACAGGATGTAGTTTAGACGGACAATTGCCACACCACTGAGGGTTAACAAAACTGAAAAGAAAATCAGTCACTTCTTTCATGAAAATGAACCTTTCAACTGTTATCAAGCCTCAACAGAGACTTATAAAAAATGAATGCAGAAAAATTTGAAAATTCAGCCAGTTTCGGTATTCAATTATTGCTATGGTTCGGTTTTTCGGTATCCACATGATATCGGTTTAGTTTTTCAGTATATAGCCCATCCCTTTCAATTATCAATACAATTTCATTTGGAGATTTGAGGAAATGACAACCATTGCACCACAAATTTCAAATTTGGACAGCAAAAGTGGATGGTTCTGCCATGTCGATGGTTGCCCCATCTCATACTCTCCCTTCAAGGATTCGAACCATACGTTTAATACCATGAGGTAGAGAGTACTAGAGACTACTGAAGAGCCCAGGCCCTTAACAGAATTCACCAAAAGGACCCAAATTTCCTCTCACCAGCTATTGTTTTATTAGCTAGTACTTGTCAGCTTGTATAGATGTAAGGGAGTTTTTGTAGCTTTATTTAATAGTACCTTGTTAATCCTTTGTTTTTTCAAATTTTCTGTACCTTTTTATCTTTGTTGTATCTCTTACCGGTATTTGGACGCACAAATCTTTCATATCCAAACCCATTATAATGGAGTCAAAATTTCGAGCTGGGTGGCACTGTCATTTCTGGCTTGGGTGTTGGATCGCTATTTCATGGGTGATTTAACCGTCTGCACTCTGATCTCAAAATGAAAAGTTTTCAGCAGCAAATATTTCTCATAATGCAGTTTAATATTTACCTAAATATATTTTGTTTGACAAGAGCTCAGTGAGCTCTGTCAAACAAGATATAATTGGTTAAATTCATAGTTAAACGAGAGAAAAACAGAGTGATTAGACAAAATTCAGATGTGCTATCAGTGTGCTAGAGGTTAACTCAGTATTGGAATGGTGTTGGGGACTCTATTGGTGTAATACTAATACAGTGGAACCCTGTTAATTGAATAGCCACTTTGCCAATGGAAATCATTCAATTTACAGGAGTATTCAAATAACAGGGATTCTGTTACTTTCCTGTATTCTAGAAATAAACTTAGCATTTATTCTATTATATCTTGTTTGACAGAGCTCCATGAGCTCTGTCAAACAAGATATAATAGATTAAATGCCTGTATTGGATGTACTAAGGCCAAATAGGTCTATAAACAAAGGAAAGCTCAGGCAAGTCAGGGTAATTTCTCTACAGGTTACAGGATTTTTTACTCAATTAACAGGAGTTTACTCTATAACCTATATTCAATTAACAGGTCAAATTGTATTGAAGGAACCTAAATGGTTTCGTGTTGGGAAATTATATTCAATTAACAGGGATATACAGTAAAGAGATATCCAATTAAGTGGGCTCCACTGTACTATTGTTTGTTTGTTTGTTGGTGGTTAACGTCACATATTTATGCACTATGGCTAATCGTGACACAACATGGAGATGAAGTCAAGTTTAGTCAATCGTTGATCAACATGTTGCCCATTTTAGAGGACTTTCACCCCAAGCATTGGTGACTGGGTCCTATTTTACTAGTAAAGCGGAACTGGTTTACCACAGTAAACAAGTGCTGCTTACTTCCCGGGGTTCCCACGGGGACACTGTACTATTAAACCCTTGTGAGAGCAACCTGTACATACTCCATAGTTAATGAAAGTGTCAATGACACTGCAGCTCAACTTCACCAAAGAGGGACTGAACTAAATAACAAACTGTAGGAGGTGCTATAGGAAATGTAGACAATTTCATTGCTAAATCTGAAATGGCCACTTGCAGCCGTGTTTTTGGATAAAATTAAGAAAAAAACATGATTGCTCCTATGTAGACATCATCCTAAAGCCACATATAAGAGTTGAAAAAGACTGAGTGAGAGATGTACCCTATAGGTGTGTGCAAAAGGAATTGTTGACAATTTATATACTAAATCCAAGATGGCCGCAAGCAGCCATGTTTTCAATGAAATTCAGAAAAATGTGATAGGACCCATCTAGACATCACACCAAAACTACATATGAAATCTGAAAATGATCGGGTGAGAGATGTGATCTGCAGGGTATGCTAATGGAATTGTTGACAATTTAAAAGCTAAACCCCCCAAGATGGCTGCTGGTGGCCATGTTTTCAACAAAATTCAGAAAAATTTGATAGCTCCCATCTAGGCATCACAACGAAGTAACATATAAAATTTGAAAAAAAGATTGGGTGTGAGGTGCGGCCTGAAGGGTGTGCTAAAAAAAACCCATGATTGCTCCCATGTAGGCATATCACACCAAAGCCACATATTAGAGTAGAAAAAGACTGAGTGAGAGATGCACACCATAAGGTGTGTGTGCAATGAAATTGTTGACAATTTATATGCCAAATCCAAGATGACCACTAGTGGCCATGTTTTTCACTGTAATTCAGAATCATTTGATAGCTCCCATCTGGGCATTACACCAAAGCTACCTATGAAATTTGAAAAAGATCGGGTGAGAAATTCAAATGCAGCCTTTAGAGTGTGCTAATGGAATTGTAGACAATTTATATGTCAAATCCAAGATGGCCACTGGCAGCCATCTTTTTCAACAAAATTCTGAAAAATTTGAAAGCTCCCATCTAGAAATTACCCAAAAGCCACGTATGAAATTTGAAATGGTTCGGGTGAGAGATGCGGCCTGTAGAGTGTGCTAAAGGAATTGTGGATGAACAGAGGGACACATGGATGGATGGATGGATGGATGGATGGATGGATGGATGGATGGAGATGGATGGATGGATGGATGGATGGATGGATGGATGGATGGATGGATGGATGGATGGATGGATGGATGGATGGGACATATGGATAGAAAGATGGACGGATGATGGATCGCAACCCATCCTAATAGCTCATACTTGATGTTGTCAAGTTGAGCTAAAATCAAACCTGTTCTCGAATACAACCTGTACAGTGATGTCTAGTCAAGTCTTGGATGCCTGTTCAGACAGCCAAAACTTGACAAAAAAATCACTGGCCCCTGGGGGATTTGTCTATTATCAGCAGGGCCTCCAAATGATTGCATGCTTTGAGATTGCAAAAGCCTGAAATAGGCCTTTAACACTTCACCCAATGCAGACGATTTCAAAATTTATTATTTTAAATATCATTTTTTTAAATTGTTCAAAAACTTTCAACAAAGCCATATCATGTGACCCCTTGTTGGAACGAGCTCGTTCCAACGAGGGGTCTCATAATATGGTTTTGTTGAAATTTTTTGAAAAATAATATTTTTTCAACTGCTGAATTTGCATATTATGTGAGCGGATGCAGGTGATTTGTTAGGTAAAGGGTTAACGGTTAAGGTGTGTTTGGAATAAGTCACAAAATTACTGAAGAGTGTAGATACATGTATGATTTGTGTTGGCACAAGAATGCCAATGTTGAGCTCACTGACAGTGGCATTTGTGTCACTGTGGTAGAATGATACAAGAACAACTTATTCTGTTATTCAGTATTTTCCTGATGTTAATTCCCCTTTGGTTCTATCAGCAAATCTCAGTCAAGTCTGATACCGAATACCGAACCGATACCAGGGTATATCCTCATAAAATTACTGAAATTGATACTAAACTCAAAATTCCAATACTGCCCATCCCTGCACATCAGGTGAGCTTCCTTATCATTTTAAGAAACCTCACATTTATTAATTTTGACTGTGCTCAGGTGGCTGATAATTGTAATGGGATTCAGATCTTTATCTGGTCCAGGACCATACATGTACAAAGATTCCCCCCATTTTGCCTATTAATACCTTGAAATCAGGCCAAAATACATGTACAACAATGAACAATAGTAAAAAGTCCATGTTCAATTTAATTTCTTCCCAATTTCATAAATTTCATGAAATCAATAGGTTTTATATTGGAAAAACCTGGTTTATGGAATATATTTTATTCAGTGATAACTACCAAATAGAATTATTCTTTTGTTTACCACCTAGACAATTTTCAGGTTTCAATAACACTAATTCAGTTCCTAAGATGTGATAATTGGGTGGATAACGAGAAAGCTTTTTTTAGTATTTAACACAAAGGAAAGTTTTGTTCTCCACTAAACAAAAGTCAAATGTCTACACCAGCAAAAAAAGCAAGTTACAGGACTGTTTAACTCTTTCGCTGCCATACAGTACCACAGCAGTACATGCCACCACTGCCATGCACCCAGTGGAATTACAGTAATAATACATGTACATATATTTTGGATATATGGAAATAATTTTTCTGTTTGAAGGAATATTTTGTTGAAACTTGGTATGTTGATATGTACAGGTCCAGATGCTGAATTGCACATGCAGTGCTGGAAATGAACAAAATTGGCGAGTGCAGTTTTAAGCTCCCGCGAAATCAGAGACGAGAGTAAATTGCACCCGTAAAATGTTAGTATATGAATTTTCGAGGGAATACTGTCACCAAACACCAGAAACACTAACCCTTTGAACCCAAGCGGCAACTTTTCCAGTAAGGAACATGATATGTCATAACGTCATTAAATGGGATGGCTGTTCTGTAAATGTGTGGGGTAGACCAATCAGTATTTTCACGTGCAGCCCCGAGGCTGCACGTTGAAAATATTGATTGGTCTACCCCAAATTATGAATATGGACTCTTCTAATTGCTGCCATTGAACTGGCATGGCAGATACTACTAGTGTTCAAGGGTTAAATGTATAAGGAAGTGCAGAATTATGACAGTAACTTGCCACTGGCCACAGTGTGCTGCTTTCTCAAAACAACACACATTTATATGCCCTCACAGTATATTAGTGCTCCACATTATTTTTCAACGAGTGCAATTTTTAGCTCCCGTAAAATAGAAATCACGGGTGCTGATGGGAGCAATTGCACTCGCACCCATCGCATTTCCAGTACTGCATATGACACTCAGTCATATTATAAGGTCACATGATCAGGGCAATCAAGATGGCCACAATCCCAAAGTAAGGAAATATCACCATATTCTGGTATTTTGTGTGATGGAGTCAAACTATTTGTAGTCAAATAATATATTTTTATACTAAATGTTGTACTACTATTGCAGTTATAGTACAAACTGATCAGATGATTTGAAAAAAAATATTACAGATAGTCCTTATATTGATTTGGGCGGGGCATATGAAAATCCAAGATGCCTTATCGTGGTCGGTATGGCTGAATCCAGCATGGATCAAATGGATCTTCTAAACCATATATTTAGCAGTCAAAACTATTTGGGCCATTTGCTGGCTGACAATTCTCCTACCTCGAATCCTGCAGAATTTCTGACAGCACCAATAATTCGTACCAAATCTTCGCCTTCAGGGGTTAATATGTCCATATCTTGGCCTTTAGGGGTTAATATGTCCATATCACTGACCATGTCATTGAGAGATTCCCGATCTTCAGTTTCAGAACCACATTTGTTATCTGTATCTGAGTCTTGAAAAATACGCTCTATAACCTCACTTGTCTTGAAAGAAACAGTTCCAAGTAGAATTCCTTGCAGACATTTTGTCTGAAAGATGTGCCAAAACAAACCAACATATTTTGGGATCCAAGCTGTATTCCCATCCCTGGGCAGTTGTGGTTCGAAATTTTACTTGACCTTTAACCTCAAACATAAATACAACACAAAAATTAATAGAGTTACATCTCCTAGAACACTCATAACTGCTATCTGGTTCCAAATTTCGACTTCAGTCGTGATCAGCAGCGATTTGGATAATTCGACTTTAGTCGCTTTCAGCAGCAAAAGAGTTAATCTTTATACAGTGAAACCTTATTAACTGAATTGTTAGTTTGACAATGAAGGTGAAAAACATTTGCTGCTATGATACACACTGTTCGACAGAGCATCTCAGTCATTTAAGGTCGATGCTAATACTGTTTTTCTCAATCCCCCTTCTCATGGACATATGCGAAATGCTCTAAGGCCCCCACAAAGTAGATCTTGTTTCTCAGGCCATTTTTTGTATAATTGCATGTGGGCAGGCATTTTTTTATTTTATTATCCCCGCATTTTCAAAAATGCGGGGATATAGTCGTGATCTCCGTCCGTACGTCTGTCCGTACGTCCATCCGTCCCTCCGTACGTCACACCCTGAAAGGCTCCTAGGGTATTCAATTTGAAACATTTAAACTATGTTAATGTGTTCAGGTAGCAACTCTAGATGTGCATGAAGGTTTCAGAATTTTGATTTGGCTCCAGGTGGTTCCAGTGGAACCACTTTTATCGTTAGAAAATCAGTTTTCATCGAAAGGCTCCTAAGGTATTGAATTCGAAACGTTTAAACTATGCTAATGTGTTCAGGTAACATTTCTAAATGTGCATGAAGGTTTAGGAATTTTGATTCTGCCCCCAGTGGAACCACTTTTATCGTTAGAAAATCAGTTTTCATCGAAAGGCTCCTAGGGTATTTAATTCAAAACACTTAAACTATGCTAATGTGGTCAGGTAACATCTGAAGATGTGCATGAAGGTTTCGAAATTTTGATTTGGCCCCAGGTGGTTCCAGTGGAAACACTTTTATCGTTAGAAAATCAGTTTTCATTGAAAGGCTCTAAGGGTATTTAATTCGAAACGTTTAAACTATGCTAATGTGTTCAGCTAACATCTCTAGATGTGCATGTAGGTTTCGAAATTTTGATTTTGCCCCAGGTGGTTCCAGTGGAACCACTTTTATCATTAGAAAATCAGTTTTCAATGAAAGGCGCCTAGGGTATTTAATTCGTTTAAACTATGCTAATGTGTTCAGGTAGCAACTCTAGATGTGCATGACAGTTGGGGAATTTTGATTTGGCCTCAGGTGGTTCCAGTGGAACCACTTTTATCGTTGGAAAATCAGTTTTCTTCGAAAGGCTCCTAGGATATTTAATTCGAAACATTCAAGCTATGCTAAAGTGTTCAGGTAGCATCACTAGATGCGCTTGAAGGTTTCGGAATTTTGATTTGGCCCCATGTGGTTCCAGTGGAACCACTTTTATCATTAGAAAATCAGTTTTCATCGAAAAGCTCCTTGGGTATCAATTCGAAACGTTAAGACTATGCTAAGGTGTTGCTAAGGAAATGCGGGGATACACCATTGTGTGCTTTGCACACAAATAACTCGATCTAGTTTGTTATTTTTGTAATTATTTCTTTGCCATCAAAAGTTCATATTCTTGGTTTGTTTTGTGTTGTAGGCCCCCATAATCTGCAGAATAGCATGGGTGGTGGTGTATTTCTTCGCAAAGCCTTGTTGCATTCAAGGGACAAATTTATCAATTTTATTCACTTGGGTAAAATTTCAAACATGTAAACCATTTAATTTTTATTTTTTTAAGTTTGTATTGGTTATAAAAGGGAGCATGCAGCAGCCAAAATGACCATGTGGTAGGGCCTGAGAAACAAATTCTCAACTTTCTTTGGCCTAATTATTAACTTAATTATTTGTAGGCAAGTACTGGTGCACTTCATCCAATTTCTTAGTTGTCTGAAGCCAAAGTACGAAATTTGTATTCAATATTTCTACAACATTAATCCAAACTCATTCCTCTCAACTGCCAAATAATATTATTTATTATTTATTGATGTTTAAGGTCACATATTTATGCACAATGGCTAATCATGACCGTGACAGTTTTACGGGTGGAGGAAGCCGGAGTACCCGGAGAGAACCACCGAGCAACGACGAGCAGCTGCCAGCTCCCCAACATCGTAACTCCGCACTGCAGCACAGGCAGGGTTAGATTGGTTGAAGACAAGTGTACCATCGACGTGCAGTACGTCTTAGTACACGGCGTCATCACGCCCCCTGCCAAATAATAGTGATATTACTATCATTGGGGCACAGTGGCTCAGTAGGTAGAGGTGCAGGCTGCAAGCCGAGAGGTCCTCGGTTCGAATCCCACCTGCGGCAACCGCATTGTGTCCTTGGGCAAGACACTTCACCCCCATTGCCCATGTGGGGGCACGATGACGCCGTGTACTAAGGCGTACTGCACGTCGATGGTACGCATGTCTTCAACCAATCTAACCTTGCCTGTGCTGCAGTGCGGAGTTACGATGTTGGGGAGCTGGCAGCTGCTCGTCGTTGCTCGGTGGTTCTCTCCGGGAACTCCAGCTTCCTCCACCCGTAAAACTGTCACGGTCATGATTAGCCATTGTGCATAAATATGTGACCTTAAACATCAATAAATAAATAAATAAATATCACTATCATTAATTTTAGAGAAAAATCTTCAACTTCACTATTATTGGGCAATGGGACAAAGAGTGAAAATGCCATCACTATTATTAATTTCGACCAAAAATGAAAGCCATCGCTATTATTTGGCCATCACAATTATTTGGCAGACAGGAGTACTTGGATCCTGGAAGCATGGAGGCTCAGTGGTTAGAATAGAGCATTGCACTTTTAAACTGAAAGGTCCGCTGTTCAATCTTAACCAGCAGTAATTGCATTGTGTCCTTGGATAAAAAGGACCAGATGTATTTGGAGACCCTGGACTCTGTTACTCAGGCTTGACAATACATGTAACAGTAAACTTGTGAATGATTGTCTAGGTTACATGTATGTAGATGTTTACTTCAATCGAAAAATTTGCAAATGAACTGCATGCAGGGTTTCCGCAAGAAAAGCAGAAGGTCCACTTGGTGGCCTCATTGTTTAAACAAACATTCCCCCAATTACACAGTTCCTCTTATAACAAGACCGCTGTTTGATTTGGTAGTGGCTATAGTATTCTAGGGGCACACAGAGAAATTCCAGAAGCATTGCTACGTCTTCCCGAAGGCAATGTTTTGCAGCTGCACACAGCTGCAAAACATTGCCCTCGGGAAGACATAGTATTATTACCTAGTGCTTCTGCAGGAGAGAGAGCTCAAGGTTTGCTGATATGGTAGCTGAGGTAGTACACTTAGAGATGACTTTATTCTGTGAGAGCAGCTAATTGATACAAACTCTCAAGAATGACAAGGCTACCTGTTGAAACACAGTTTAAACATGTCCCTCATGTGAGATAACTGAGTTGTCCTGGGCACATTCCATAATAATACTCTCATTTGCAAATGGAGACGCCCTTGTGTTTTCATCTCGGAAATGGTCTCATCGTTTTTGACCTAGCATAACCACTGACATGGTTACAACAACATACTAAAACCTAACTTAACTTCTTGCATGCTGCTGGCGGATATTCTCATCCGTGGGAAAGATTCTCTTGTCACTGAAATAAGTATAATTTGGGCACAGTTAATCAAATTTACCCACTGTAAACTGAACGCATTTTTTGACCAATGATTTCATGAGTTAAATTCAGATGTATTTTTCATCAAATCTAGTCATAGCTGCAAGCCAGAAAATAAGCAGACTGTCATTTGCAAAATGAGGTCCCCAGAGGGTGAAGTTAGTGATGCTACCCCGCATAGCAGGGTAGCATCACTAAATTTACCCTCTGTGAACCTCAATCTGAATCAGGGTCTCAAAACTAAAGAGAGAGAGGTACCCAGAGGATAAACTGGCCCACTGTATGGTATAGCAGCATCAAATTCACCCTCTGGGGACCTCATTCTGCAAATGTCAGACTGCTTATTTTCAGGCCTGCATAGCTGTCACTGCAGCCATGACGAGACTTGATAAAAATATCTTGAAAATACTCAACAGGTTTAAGAGTTAAATTCCTAATCCTGTATGTTCTGTCTGTAGGACCTGACAATCTTTCAGAACAATTTGACTCAAAGGTAGATCTGAAACGGTTAACCGATTAATCAATTAATCAATGATCAACATCTTGATCGATCCAAAAAGTAATTGATCGGTTAACCGTTACTTTTGAACTACTGTATTATATGGATTAACAAAGGAACAAACTTGATCCAAAACAGGCAAACATTGTCACAATGACTCACATCAGTTATATGAGACAGAGTAAGCAAGTTACTTGCTGACATACTTGTTTACTTGCATGATCATCATACTGTATCAGTGGCTGGAAATGGTCATTCCTAACCCTTTACCCACTGCGGGTAGCAGACGATACTGGCAAAATAAATTCATGCATTACTAAAAATTTTCAAGTTTTCTCTCAAAAACATACCTTATGACACCTCATTTGGAATGTATTCAAGAAGCTCGTTCCAATGAGGGGTCATAAGCTATGTTTTTGAGACAAAATTTGAAAACAATAAATTTGAAAGGAGATTTTTGTATCTAAGCCTAGTCAGTTTTGTTTGTTACGTTAGGTAAAAGGTTCATGCTGTAAATCATCAACGGTATGGCAATTATTCAGATATCTATTTGGACAAGTGATTAATCGGTTAACCAAGGTTAATCCACGCGATTAATCAATCAAGAAAATCCCTTAACTGTTTCAGCTCCACTCAAAGGTTATGCATTGCATCAGCATAAGAACAGAGTGCCATACAGTATACATGTTAACCCATTACCTAACTTGAAAAGCAGACGACACTTGCAAAAAAAAAAATTCTTGAATAACTATTATTTTTTGTCTCAAAAACATAGGTTATGACCCCTCGTTGGAACGAGCTCGACGAGCTCATTCCAACGAGGGGTCATAACCTACGTTTCACCGACAAAAAATGAAAAAAGAATGAAAATTAATTGCCAATTTTTTAGAATAGCGCTGGCCGGTTTTGGCCGTTACGTCAGGAATAAATAAATAGAAACAACTAATGCACAATCTGGCCAAAGTATTAGTTGTTGTAATGTATTTTGGCAGAAATTCTGTTGACTGTTTAACTGGTAGAGTGCTAGAAGCCCATATTTGGGTTTTGTCCTCAAGTACATGTCCTTCAACATTGAGGCTTCATATTCTTTGGATGTAGTTCATATTATCTTTGAACTGAAATTATTTAGTCTATGTGGTTTTTGCCTCGTTACAATTGATGGTAGAGTGACTATAGGTATTCTTCCTTCAATTGTAACAACTTTACAAGGCACAAACGTGTCAATAAAATTTGATTCCCAAAAACAATTTAGTGCTTTCAAATTCAGGCAATTTTCAGGCGCTAAAAGTCTATGAATTCAATTAAGGGCTTTGAAATTCTCTTGATGTTCTGCTGGCCTGAAAATCATGTGGAATAGTCTGTTCATACTCACTCGAGCTGGAGTCACGAAAGTGGGTCAATGTTACTTTGCTGAGATCCAAAAAGTCACCAGATCCCAATGAGATATCCACATTTATTTTACAAGAAGAAAGTATTTCCCTCGATACAAGTAAAACTGTCTAGACAAAATACAAATCTGTATTGACGGTAGCAACCGTATGTGTGTTCATTCTAGTACTGAAATTGTTAACCGGATAACCGGTTTGAAACTGGTTACCTACCTAACCGATTTGAAAAAATGTCAACCGGTTATCCGAAATATCGATAGTGACTGTCATTCCACGGTTAAAATCTAATAAATATTCAGCTTCTCCTTTGGGATAGATTACACCCTGAAGCAGCATTGTATGTACTGAGAAGTGATCGACTTAGGCTTCAATACTTCATTGATGATCGGCAATTTCCGTGAATACTGCGTAACCGTTGAAACTATTCCATAGTATGTATACAAACGAACGTTGTCGAGTACTCGACAACGTTCGTTTGTATACACACCACAGAATAGTTTCTGAGAATACTGCTAATTCCTAAACAGTTTTGATCCCAGATTCAGTGAAATAATGACTACGGATAACTGGATATTAACTGGTTATCCCCGCATTTGAAAAATTGCGAGGAAAAATTGGTTGTCTCCGTCCGTCCGTCCGTCCGTCCGTCTGCACGTCCGGGAATGGTTTCCGGCGAAAAACTCCTAGGGGTTTCAATTCAAAACATTGAAGGTGTGTTCATGTTCATTCATAGGGTCTGTAGATGTGCATAAAGGTTTTGGATTTTTGATTCGGCCCTCGGGGGCGTAAGGGGCACCACTTTTGTCGTTAGAGGAATGGTTTCCGGCGAAAAACTCCTAGGGGTTTCAATTCGAAACTTTGAAAGTGTGTTCATGTTCATTCATAGGGTCTGTAGATGTGCATAAAGGTTTTGGATTTTTTATTCGGCTCCGAGGGGTGCAAGGGGCACCATTTTTGTTGTTAGAGGAATGGTTTCTGGCGAAAAACTGCTAGGAGTTTCAATTCGAAACACTGAAAGTGTGTTCATGTTCATTCAAAGGGTCTGTAGATGTGCATAAAGGTTTTGGATTTTTGATTCGGCCCCAAGGGGCGCAAGCAAAGAGCACCATTTTTGTCGTTAGAGGAATGGTTTCCGAGAGAAAAACTCCTAGGGGTTTCAATTCGAAACACTAAAAGTGTGTTCATGTTAATCAATAGGGTCTGTAGATGTGCATAAAGGTTTTGGATTTTTGATTCAGCCCCGAGGGGCGAAAGGGGAACCACTTTTGTCATTAGAGGAATGGTTTCTGGCGAAAAACTCCTAGGGGTTTCAATTCAAAACATTGAAGGTGTGTTCATGTTCATTCATAGGGTCTGTAGATGTGCATAAAGGTTTTGGATTTTTGATTCGGCCCTCGGGGGCGTAAGGGGCACCACTTTTGTCGTTAGAGGAATGGTTTCCGGCGAAAAACTCCTAGGGGTTTCAATTCGAAACATTGAAAGTGTGTTCATGTTCATTCAAAGGGTCTGTAGATGTGCATAAAGGTTTTGGATTTTTGATTCGGCCCTCAGGGGCATAAGGGGCACCACTTTTGTCGTTAGAGGAATGGTTTCCGGCAAAAAACTCCTAGGGGTTTCAATTCGAAACACTAAAAGTGTGTTCATGTTAATCAATAGGGTCTGTAGATGTGCATAAAGGTTTTGGATTTTTGATTCAGCCCCGAGGGGCACAAGGGGGACCACTTTTGTCATTAGAGGAATGGTTTCTGGCAAAAAACTCCTACGGGTTTCAATTCGAAACATTGAAAGTGTGTTCATGTTCATTCATAGGGTCTGTAGATGTGCATAAAGGTTTTGGATGTTTGATTTGGCCCCGAGGGGCGCAAGGGACACCGTTTCTGTCGTTAGAGGAATGGCTTCCCGCGAAAAACTGCTAGGAGTTTCAATTCAAAACACTGAAAGTGTGTTCATGTTCATTAGTAGGGTCTGTAGATGTGCATAAAGGTTTTGGATTTTTGCTTCGGTCCCGAGGGGCGCAAGTGGCTCCATTTTTGTTGTTAGAGGAATGGTTTCCAGAGAAAAACTCCTAGGGGTTTCAATTCGAAACCCTAAAAGTGTGTTCATGTTAATCAATAGGGTCTGTAGATGTGCATAAAGGTTTTAGATTTTTTATTCGGCCCCGAGGGGTGCAAGGGGCACCATTTTTGTAGTTAGAGGAATGGTTTCCGGAGAAAAACTCCTAGGGGTTTCAATTTGAAACACTGAAAGTGTGTTCATGTTAATCAATAGGGTCTGTAGATGTGCATAAAGGTTTGGGATTTTTGATTCGGCTTCGTGGGGTGCAAGGGGCTCCATTTTTGTCGTTAGAGGAGTGATATCCGGCGAAAAACACCTAGGGGTTTCAATTCGAAACACTGAAAGTTTGTTCATCTTCATTAATAGGGTCTGTAGATGTGCATAAAGGCTTTGGATTTTTTATTCGGCTTCGAGGGGCACAGGGGGCACCATTTTTGTTGTTAGAGGAATGGTTTCCGGCAAAAAACTCCTAGGGGTTTCAATTTGAAACATTGAAAGTGTGTTCATCTTCATTAATAGGGTCTGTAGATGTGCATAAAGGTTTTGGATTTTTTATTCGGCCCCAAGGGGCACCATTTTTGTCGTTAGAGGAATGGTTTCCAGAGAAAAACTCCTAGGGGTTTCAATTCGAAACACTGAAAGTGTGTTCATGTTAATCAATAGGGCCTGTAGATGTGCATAAAGGTTTTGTATTTTTGATTCAGCTTCGGAGGGCGCAAGGGGCACCATTTTTGTTGTTAGAGGAAAAAAAACTCCCAGGGTTTCAATTCAAAACACTGGAAGTCTGTTCATGTTAATCAATTGGGTCTGTAGATGTGCATAAAGGTTTTGGATTTTTGATTCGGCTTTGAGGGGTGCAAGGGGCACCATTTTTGTCGTTAGAAGAATGGTTTCCGGAGAAAAAATCCTAGGGGTTTCAATTCGAAACATTGAAAGTGTGTTCATGTTCATTCATAGGGTCTGTAGATGTGCATAAAGGTTTTGGATTTTTGATTCGGCCCCGGGGGCGCAAGGGCCACCACTTTTGTCGTTAGACGAATGGTTTCCAGTGAAAAACTCCTAGGGGTTTCAATTCAAAACACTAAAAGTGTGTTCATGTTAATCAATAGGGTCTGTAGATGTGCATAAAGGTTTTGGATTTTTTATTCGGCCCCGACAATAATCACAAATGCGAATGCGGGGATATACTATAGTGTGCTTTGCACACAAATGACACCCCTCTTGTTATAACTCTTGGTTAGTCGGTTGTGAAAATGAGCCAACCGTTAGAGAGACAATGTTTTTACCTGCATTACACATGTCAAGGCCACCATTTTGTATTACAGTAATTAAATGATAAATAAATCACCAGTTTAACGAAACAACTTAGACTGGATCACTTTTTGCCATGATACTTTTATATAGGTCTACCATGCGCTAAGCATGAAAAATAAAACAAAGACACAGCTGAAACACTAAACTTTAGTGGTTATGTAGTACTAGCAGAACACTGAATGGGGATTACATCGTAACATCATGCACAGTGCATGAACACGATACCATTACATCATGATAGTAATTCATCAATAAGTTAATAGATAATTTTATATAAATTAATTCAGAGATGCTGAATGATTGTAAAAACTGATGCCTTCACAAACTGTACCCAATCACTTCATTATGCGAACAAGTTAAGACAGGAAAGAATATTGTATCTTAAATTGGTTATCACAACCATGTGGTGTTCCGAGATAGTATATTGATTGAAGTTGCGACCTCGTCTCTAGGCATATATCAACAAGTCTGTTAGGCAGGGTTTCCGGTACCACAGCTGAGGGTCCGTTAACCAGACCCATTCCCCCAGCCAATCATTTACTGATAAAGCATAAAATTCGGTCGAAAAAACAAAACAACATGACACCATAAAATTCTAGTCCAGATGCGGTCATTCTCTCAACACTGTTGACACATTTTAGGAGTAACGTTTCCGGAACTGGCATTCTGCAACATAAGATTGTCAAGGGCCATTTGGAAACTATGGCTATTTTCCGCTGTTTGCTGATTAGGTAAGATGTCACATGCCGATTGTAGCAAAGAAATGGAGATAGCTTTGGGTGTTTCCCCGAAGATTCAACATAATTACAAATTCACCTTGGGTAAGGCATACTGCACCTCGATGATGCACTTGTCTTCACATCCAATGCTAACCCTGCTTGTGCAGAAAGCTTTAGTACATTGGGAAGTCTAACAGTTGCTCGCCTTTGCTTGGTGGTTCATACCAGCCACTCCGGCTTCCTCCACCCGGAAAACTGTCAAGACACAAGGTGATCCTCGCTGTCAAAAGTGCCATTAAATTATTTATTATTTTATTTATTTATTTATTTATTTATTTATTTGAGTTTACGGTCACATATTTCTGCATAATGGCTAATCGTGACCATAACATGGAGATGAAATGAAGTTAAGTCAATCGTTTATACCCATGTTGCCTACATTACTTTAGAGGACTTCCACCTCATGATCATATTTTACCAGTAAGACAGCTTGCTCACCACAGTAAATAAGCACAGCTTCACTTTCCAGGGTCCCCACAGAGAAAATAAATAAATCTTAAGACAGCTGCTGATGTTTGATGAAATAAGTTGATGAAGAGTATAAGTGGAGGAAGCATCCTGCTGCAGGTGTGTCAGAACCAAGTAACTTTTGTCAGGGAAATCTGTAGTCCTGTCCAGATATCTACAGCACCATATTTGATTTTGAGAAGCTGTTAAGAAAATGAAGAGTACATAAATCCTCCTATTAATTATTGTGGGGGGCCAGTCAGGTTAGTTCATCCCCCCTCCCCCCCCCCCCCCCCCCCCCCCCCGCACTCCCCAAATAAAAACATATTTTGTCAGGAGAATAAGACAGTGTCCAGAAATCTCAGTCACAATCACAGCTATTTATGCTGCTGTTGAATGGTTAAATGTAGGTCTTAACTCTTTACCCAATGCAGACAATATCAAAATTTAATAATTTAAATATCATTTTTTAATTTTTTCAAAAAATTTCAACAAACCATATCATATGACCCCTCATTGGAACGAGCTCGACGAGCTCGTTCCAAAGAGGGGTCACATGATATAGTTTTGTTTAAATTTTAATTTTTCGAAAAAATAATATTTTTTCAACTGCTGAATCTGCATATTACGCGAGTGGAATAGCCACAGATGCGGCCGATTCGTTGGGTAAAGGGTTAAATCAATTTTGAACAATCATCAGTTTGCATATCTTTTATGTATTATAATGCAACAAAGTTCCTGCAGAAAAGGAGTGATAACATTTGAGGCTTTTCAAGGCCATTTCTCGGCACTTTTCAGCATCTTTCAAGGCCCTACAATAGTCAAATTCAAGGATTTTCAAAGTTCCACATTCACAAGACCAAATGAGGACTCTCTGGTCATGACTCTCTCCTTCCACCTCTTTTCAAGATAAGTGGGAGAAGGGGGTAATGACCGGAGGGTCTAAGTTATATGTACAGTTAAAACTAGAAGTCCTGTCACGAAATGTGTGCTTATCTAGGCTTAATTGCGCATAGGAATTGCACGCAATTCACATCCAATGGCATCCAAAGCACGGTAGGGTCTCCTGGTTACTCATAGCAAACACAGGCAATGTTTCTGCCAATGGACCTCCGGGTTACCCGGAGGTCCATTGGTTGAAACATTGCTTGTGCACAGGCTACATGTACAGAATTTGATAGCCTTACTATGGTCATAACGCATAGATTAACGTGCAGATCGACATGCTATTTGTGCGCATTTCATGACAGGACTTCTAGTTTTAACTGTGGGTCTATACCTTTACGAACTATGGCATACAAAATTATACAGTTTGAGTTATGATAATGTACTTCATTAGCATTTTCATTTTGTGAATATTCAAAGCCATTTTAAGTACCTACAGTTATATTTATTTATTGGTGTTTAAGGTCACATACTTGTGCACAATGGCTAATCATGACCGTGACAGTTTTACGGGTGGAGGAAGCTGGAGTACCCGGAGAGAACCACCGAGCAATGACGAGCAGCTGCCAGCTCCCCAACATCGTAACTCCGCACTGCAGCACTGGCAGGGTTAGATTGGTTGAACACATGTGCACCATCGACGTGCAGTACGCCTTAGTACACGGCATCATCGTGCCCCCATGTGGACAATCGGGGTTAAGTGCCTTTCCCAGGGACACAAAGCGGGAGTCCGAATCGATCGCTCAGATGGTCACCCATCGGAGGACTAACCGTGCTAGATGTTGCTTAACTTCGGTGATCTAATGAGAACCGGTTACACAACGCCACCGCGCCCCTAGTACCTACAGTTAAAACTAGAAGTCCTGTCACGAAATGTGCGCTTATCTAGGCTTAATATCGAATGGCATCCAAAGCACGACAGGTTCTCCTGGTTACACATAGCAAACACAGGCAATGTTTCTGCCAATGGACCTCCGGGTTACCCCCCACAATCAGTCCCAAGAATGTTTTTTGTCCAAGGCCTATAGAAGCCCTCCACCCTCCGGTAAACAATATTTTAACTCAGTTAAATGATATTTTACTAATAGACATAAGAAAATATTCAAAATAGGCCCTCAGATAACAATAAAGTAGGCCCTGAAGTTCATTTTACAAGGACTACTGGTCTGCCCAAACATTTCAAATTGCAAAGGCCTGTAATATATATTATGCCCCTCCTTGGAATGAACTCAGTGAGCTCATCCCATTGAGGGGTCATAAGCAATGTTTCTTTTAACTCATTCAATGAGGGGTCATAAACAATGTTTTTTTAGGAAACATTAAAATTTTAGTTATTTGAGAAAACAATTTGCAAGTTAGTCCTCTACAGTACAGTTGCCGTGGACTGGTCACTTTCCATGGGTGGGAAATATTTCCACAGATGCCATAATATTAGATTTCAAACACTAATTATAGGAAATCATGAAAAATTAAATTAATGGAGCATCGGGGCTTCATTAATTGAAATTTTCATGATGATGATTTTTATTACCTGGTAAAAGCATGGGTGGACATCACTGCCCACGTGTGGATTATGACCAGTCCACTGTTACCGTACTGTAGTCAAGTGACATACAGTTAAAACTAGAAGTCCTGTCATGAAATTCGCACAAATAGCACGTCGATCTGCATGTTAATCTACGCGTTATGACCATAGTAAGGCTATCAAATTCTGTACATATGGCCTTTACACAAGCAATGTTTCAGCCAATGGACCTCCGGGTAACCAGGAGGTCCATTGGCAGAAACATTGCCTGGGTTTCCTATGAGTAACCAGAAGGACCTGCCAGGTTTTGGATGCCATTCGATATGGCAATTGCGTGCAATTCCTACGCGCAAATAAGCCTAGATAAGCGCACAGTTCATGACAGGACTAGAGATGGGCAATATACCGAAAAACCGAACCGATACTGATATCGTGGGGACACCAAAAAACCGAACCGACCCAATCTTTGAATACCGAAACCAACAGTATTTTCAATTTTCCCTGTGCATTCGCTATTTATAAGGCCTTGATGAGGACTGATAGCAGTTGAAGTGTTCATTTTCATGAAAGAAGTGACTGATTTTATTTTTCAGTTTTGTTAAGCCTTAAGGACCAGGGCAGTTGTACTAAATTATCAATAGTCTACGACCTGTACATGTCCAGTTGCGTAGCAGTGATTTCTAGCCAAGTCTTGGCTGTCTTAACAGGCAGCCAAGACTGGGCTAGAAATCACTGACCAGATAATTTTACTACTGCCATCAGGCCCACCTAAAGATGACATCTTCAGGACACACATTCTATGATTACAGATGCCTTAAGTGAGCTTGAAAAGTTAAGGCGTATTTAGAACAAGTCACCAAATTACTGTAGATATGATCTGTGTTGACAAAAGATTGACAATGTTGAGCCCATCAACAATGGCATGTGTAGCACTGTGATAGAATGATACAAGAACAACTTATTCTGTATTTTTTCGGACATGGATTCCCCTTTGGTACTATCAGTGAATCTGAAGTCACATACCGAATACCGAACCGATACAGCGGTATGCCCACAAAAAAATATCGAAACCGATACCGAACTCAAAATTCCAATACCACCCATCTCTAGACAGGACTTCTAGTTTTAACTGTAAAGGGATAACAATGGTAACTTACATGTACAGTTAACTCAATCGTATATTGCACTTTTGCTCAGGAAAATAATTCTCTTAGAATTTATTGAAGGCACTCACAAAACAATCTTAGTAAATATTTTAGGGGACAAACACTCAAGTTTGGGTTACCCTCTACACACAGATGTCAAAATATGAAAAGTTTTTAAGCTGCAAATTTTCCCAAAATGCATCTAGACATTTAACCAATTCAGTCTTATTTGGCAGGGCTCAAATATCAAATATCATTTTTCTTTCAATTTCATAGCTTGTGCAGAGTACCTGTGCTTTAGATTACCCCCAATTTCACATCGTTTACAAATGTTCCCAAATTAGAGAAGGTGTGAAGACATCAAGAAAAATATATAAATTCTCTGTGCCTCTTATACATTTAAGAATAACTTCCATCATAATATGACCATAGAAGCACAAAGAAAGCAAGTCATTAAAACATAAGAGGATAACTCTGTTATTTCTGGTTTAAATGTGTCCAAATTAGGGCAAAATGGTGTGCCCAAAATAAATGAATTAAAAGACCTGGATGCATCACTCATCTCCACATTACTCACTGAGAGGGGCACAGGAAACATTTTAAATTTAGGAGTGGGGGTGGCAGAGTCAAAAAAGGGCACCCACTGTGCCACAGACTGATATATATCAGCAGTGGCCCATAAATACACACGACATATGCGTGTGAATGGGTTAATCGATATGGCACAAGTGCCAGCACAGAAGGATGAAATGAGAGGCCACATGCCTTGAGTTTTATCCTTCCGCAATGGCACAAGTGCCATATTGATTAACCATTCACATGCATGTATCGTTCTGTGTTTATTACACACCTTCCTGTTCATAAAGTTACGACGGGAACCTTTTACTATTTCGGCCCCTGAGTTCAAATGTATTCTATGTGTCAACATACAACACACTGAAACTCGGGGGATGATTTTCAGCTATTGCTGGATATTCAAATTGTAATTGTGTTTCACAAATCTGTAGAGAATTCCAGTGAAATTTCGCTTCTATTTCAAAATAGTCTGTCAACGATTGCCGTTACGCACATGTGCGGATTCCAACAGATTTTCATTTTTGGCATGGTTTAGTGTTGCTGTATGTAGGGATTACATAGAACAGGCATGTAATAAATGTACATGTACCTTAATGGCATGGTAGGAATAAAAAAAAACAGTTATGTTTGGGAATAACACACCTCTTCCTTAACCTTTTACCCAACTCAGACGATATCAGAATTTATTATTTTAAATATCATTTTTTCAAATTTTTCAAAAAATTTCAACAAAACCATATCATGTGACCCCTCGTAGGAATGAGCTCGACGAGCTCGTTCCAACGAGGGGTAACATGATATGGTTTTGTTGAAATTTTTTGAAAAATAATATTTTTTCAACTGCTGAATTTCCATATTACGCGGGCGGATGCGGCCGATTCGTTGGGTAAAGGGTTAAATATGGGGGCAAAAGCCTACACATTAGTGACAAATCATACGAGGGAATCTCTGATCACATCTTAATAAAAGTGAAGACTCTGTTCACCCCTTCCTGCTAATTCCTGATAAGATAACAATGGTGGCAACCCAGAAGATAAATATAAGATGCAGGTGAATGCATTTGAACCATGACCCCTCCCCCCCCCCCCTCCCCCTTTCCTCGGGTAGTGGTGTGGTTCTGTAGTGGTGGTAAAAATTATATTGTGAAAATATATTGGTATTAAACGGCAACGGAAGCCTAATCTCTCTTTCTCTATTTATTTCATCCAACTACTTCTCTACTTCTGGAAATTGGTGGTATGTGCCCCACCCCTGGTTCCTTCATTCCTGCTAACTGAAATGCTGGCAGGCACAGATACTTACACCTTGACCTACATCACCCCATAAACATGATCACATGTATCAATGCTGGACCGAACACAATTGCTGTTAATTATTTATAGTATAAGTTTATGCATTCAATTCAAAATTTTGGAATTCACAGATTTCAAATTGTGATATTTTACTTTGGAAATTAAATATTTTTAATTTAAATGCAACTTCCATTTAATATAAATACAATGCTCTGTTAAACGTGGGCTTACATTCAGAATTTCAATTTGAGTTTGACCAATAAGGGGTGTATATTGTTGGCCACTGAAATTTAATTTAAAAGGTAAACCAATTATGTTATTTGGAATATTTTTTTAAAGATATTTCTTTATCGAAAACTGCTTCTTTCGCAGACAAACCCCGTTGTGCGCCTCATAAGGAAGCAATATGGCGATGTAAATTCAAAGCAACCAGCTGAGACAAAATAGATAAATATACCGGATGACTTCGGCCTCCTTGTCTTCCTCATCCCTCTGCCTCTTTAGCACACTCTCTATCTGCAATCGTTCCGCTTCTGTCAAGTGACTTAAATCCGGCATTGGAGGCAAAGACGGTCGCCTAGAAGTCATTTTCCAAGTTAACTTGGTCTTCTGTCGTGTGAATGCGGCACCAGACAGACACTGTCAAACCCCTTGCTTCCTCGCAGTGAATTCGTTCGAACAGTGGCGAAAGTGCGTTTTTCTTCTCATGCTTGATTGCATACAATCCACTTATTTTGAATATCACTTCCATAAGAACAGGAATCTGTGAGGTGGTGGCGAAAAGGCCTCCATTCAGGGCTTAATTCGCCCTAATTTATTTCGAAGTGGAAAATTATGCCTTTTCTGATCATTTACTATGCAACTCGACGGATCGATAATCGGGACGATCGCAACCAATCGCACACAACTAGATTATAACGTCATCGCACGGGTTCTGTAGAGCATCTGTATGTATAACATCTTGGATACATAAAAATTATCGATTTTCCCCTTTTATTCATGACAGGCCCCATGAGAACGTTATGCATCTAGTGTATATATATAATAACAATACCGTAATTACGGAGATGGTAATCAAATATACAGAATGCGAAGAAAACAATATGAGCTACTGTTATTACAAATACATAGTCTTTAATACAGATAGATAAATATATGTGCACAGGCAAACATGTAAAAAAAAAACTTTATAATTTTTTTTTACACATAAATAAAAAAAAAATAAATAGGTAGGTAGGTATCCGAGGTTTGTCTCACTGACAATTTGACGTAGGCTATTTGATTCAGCCAGTACTGGAAGCTAATACTGGGGTGCTTCCTAACATTTGATGCACGACAATGACGACATGGTTTTCCCGAGCAATTACAAACTGCACGTTGACCACTGGAGGGGGCGCCTCCCACAATTTGGACCAACGTCCTGCAACCATAAAATTAGATGCAGAATGCACAGCGAAACACATTTCTCTAAAGAATCATGGTGAAGCAGGTTTGTGATTTAGCCTGCTGGTCAAAAATTGTTTCGTGAGCTAACGTGTCTGTGTTTGGTTTTCAAAACTAGGCATAGGGTGGCCTAGGCCTCATCTCTTTAGAAATTAGACTTCTAATCGCCAACTTAGCTTCTAAAGACTGCGCGCGCAGCCTAACATTTATTTAGTTAAAATTGGTGTTTAAGATCACTTTCAGCATTTAGGCCTATAGTCATATCATGACCACAACATAGGGTATAGGCCTAGGTATATGAAGTCAAGTCTGCCGACCGTAAAAACATAATTATTTTGCCACTTTAGAAGCGCCCTCCCCCCCCCCCCCCCCAGGTGTTGATTACCAGGTCCTATTTTACCATTGAAGCAAAACTTGTTTCCCGCAACAAACAAGCACTGCTCCACTTCAAGGGTTCCTATGTGGGATGCTTCACACTTAGGCCTATTTCTATTTGACAGTTTAAAATGTGAGAAATGGTTCTGAAAAGTTCTTACAGAATAAATTGTCAATTCCAAGATTGAAGAATGAATGTGACTCATGGGTAGATCCGGGAGCGGGCTATGCATCGCCCCATCCGTATTTTTGTATCTTAATTTTTTTTTGCAAGCACCAATGGTATTATCCGCGATGACACATAAAACTGGAATGAGTTTGTATAAAACTGTCACGAGCAAAGAGCTACCTAGGAAACACTGACCACCTAGTTTCCAAATTACCCCCAGGAAGGCCCCCATCGCCGTGAGGATGATAGCCCTTACACTTCTCGTTTCCCGCCCAGCTCGTTGATACGTAGGCCGGACTGTGCTTCGCAACATGTCCGGTGATTGAATATAGACTTTGGCGTCATCAGGGCTGCCGAGAGCGAGGACAGTTCTACTTACCCTGGGCGATGTGTAGAACGGGCGTTATGGCCATGCGAGCGACGAATATGCGAAGCGATAAGCGACGGGTCGGGAGGTCCTACCCCAGAATTGTTTTAAAATAATGCTAGAAGCATTCTCCTGTATTTTCTTGACAATATCTACTCAATTATTTCCTTACAATTGGGTGGGTGTGAAAAGGGTGCATTTTTTTTTTCTCCAAAGATAATCGTGACCACCACGATGCTGGAAAGACCGATGGAAAACAATCAAAACGGAACAAGTTGTTTTTTTTCTTTTTATATGAATGGAACCTGGTCAGTAATGCAACTACGTAGCCTATGTATGTGCATGCATGTAATGCATACAACTGAGAACACTTTTGACAGATTTTCTCACCTGTTTAAAAATTCGCAATTGAGTCCGGACTTTCTTGTACATGCAGATGAGTTCTGCGTTTTCCTGAACAAAACAGGTGGCGCGCCCATCAAGTATAGGCCTAAGTGTTCGTAGTGAGATTTCCAGTTTTTCTGTGCTAAGCTTTGGCTGAATCTTCAAAATTAAAAAAAAAACTCCCCACGAATATAAATTGGGAAAAGACTTTATTTATTTATTTATTTATTTATTTATTTATTTATTTATTTATTGGTGTTTAAAGTCACATTTCTATGCACAATGGCTTTTGACCGCAACGTGGATATAAAGCCAAGTTTAGTCAATCGTTTACACCCATGTTTTTTTAGAGGTTTCTACCCATGTCTTGCTGACCGGGACCTATTTTACCAGTAAAACAGACCTTGTTTACCTCCGTAAACACGCACTGTTTCACTTTCCTGGTTTCCCACGGACAGCATAAAGTGTAAAGACACTAGAGGTTTGTGATACAGCGTACTACTATCAGAGGGTCGCAGTCTGTGGCTGTTATGACCATTACAACTGAAAACTGGAATGAGCCCAGGAGTAGTGGACTAGTGGGTAAAATTGCTCAGAGGAGCAATTGCTTGGGTGATTGATTCCTGGGAGAAATCAGTTTCGCAGCATCTAACTTTTCATCACTCACAAATCCCCCACCCCCTTTGAGTTTTCCAGCGACACACACAAAAGTATTTGCAAAGATTTGTTTTCAGATCAGTTTTCGGATTCGTTTAGCTTTCTTGAGTTCAAGTCACTTTTTGAATTTCTATGGCTTTTGACCAAAATCTTGACTCTTGACTTCAACACCTTTAAAGTCAACATTGTATTTAAATACATCACTGCAAATATTCTTCTTTTTCAATAAAAACTGCAATCAGGAAAGGGCACCGGAAGCGGGGGTGGGTGGGTGCTCTCCTTTCCCTGAGACGGGGAGGGGGGTGCAGCGCGTGCCACCATTTTCACCAGAACTGCACTGGTGAAAAAGTCTACACTACTCTTAGAGAACGGAAACTGAAAAACACTCGAGTACTCGTTTCTGGCGTATTTTATGTGCACCAAAGCCAATGGGTGGTATCAGGCAAAAGGTCGGCGTTTCGTCGATAATCGTGAAAGAAGCTTTACAACCGGCGGAGTGATTTATAAAGCTTTGGAATGTATGTTGTGACTAATTTGCTGATTTCAAGTAGAACAAAGACAATAATCACTCAAGCTTAGTCCAAGGTTAGATAATCAACGAAAATAATTTTGATGCAACAAAATTTCAGTTTAAACATTGGTCGCACGGCAGTTCGGAAGTAAACACCACAGCTTTACATAATTTCCGAAGACACTGTTGTGCGAATGGTTGCCCGTCACGAACAATTATGCATTGTTATAGCAATAATTGGGCATTGTCAAATCAACAACTTTGTAAATGCGCAGTTTAACCCTCGGCACGTGTATCAACAATGGCAACCCGAAATCAAATTGCATGGATGTACGCACTATAAATAAAAAAAAGTGTACATAAACTTCACCTTGTCCTTCTGAGAAAGCTAACCTAGACACGCAGTTTTTGAAAAAGCCAATAAATTCTCGCCTTTGAGTTAATTTATTTAACCCTTTTTGCGGTAACCGGTTCTCGTCAGATCACCGAAGTTAAGCAACGTTGAGCCTGGTTAGTCCTTGGATGGGTGACCGTCTTAGCGATCGATTCGGACTCACGTCTTGTGTCCTTGGGCAAGGCACTTAACCCCGATTGTCCACATGTGGGCACGATGACGCCGGGTACCAAGGCGTTCTGCCCGTCGATGGTGCACATGTCTTCAACCAGTCTAACCCTTCCTGTGCTGCAGTACGGAGTTACAATGTTGGGGAACTGGCAGCTGCAATGCTAGTCGTTGCTCGGTGGTTCTCTCCGGGTACTCAGACTTCCCCCACCCGTAAAACTGTCACTGACACGATGTGATCTTGGCTGTTAATGTGTCGTTAAACCTTTATAAATAAACATTTATTCCTTCACCTAACATACCGTCAAAAATGACCGGAAAATTAACCAGAAAAAGCCTACCACAGCCTAAAATATTTTGGAAGTTTCTCAATAAAACCTGATACAAATATGGATATTATTGGAACCAGTTGGTCGAGCTGGTTCTAATGATATCCATATTTATATGGTTTTATTGAAAAATTGTGAACTTTGTTTTCGAAAAATATGAAATTTCATTTATTTTTTTAAAAATACTGTTAGGTAAAGGGTTAATCGATACGAACGTTTTTCATAAAAATGATGTCCGAAACATAAGAATATTTTGCAAAACGAAAATTCTAGGTTTGTCAAATGGTCAACTTATTTTTTGTTCAAATTCGCGGCTTATTGTACCTTTACCTGATGTCAATTCCAGTGGTGTAGCGACAAGGAAGGGGGGGGGGGGGGGGGAGGGGGGCTAAAATTTCGCCCCCCCCCCAAAAAAAATGGCCCAATGTATCTTTCACGTAGCACATAGAGCCATAAAGGGGTCTCTAATATAGGGCTACACACGAAATAAATGCCCCAGACTCGCTCTTGAAGAACTGAATTTTGCCAAATTTTCTTGGAGGTGGAAGGCCTTGTCCTGAGGGTCCAAATTAAGAATAGGCCTCCCATCCCCACCTCGGCCTTCCAAATATCATGTTGCCCCTCCCCCCAAACTGGCCAGGGCACCATCCGTTATAGAATCCTGGCTATGTATATACATACTTGGTTAACTCTTCTAAAATGTCAGATGTTTCATACAAGTTTTAATTCTCCAATCGACACAAATAGAAAAGAATTACAAACAAAAAATCTGTCGAATAACATTTTAATTTTTTGTTCTTTTTTGTCTCAAAAACATAACCCTGATTGAAACCAGCTCGCCCCAATATGGGGTCAAAGCTATGCTTCAAAGACAACAAAATAAGAAATATGTTTGGTTGGCGATTTTTATAAATACCATTAACGGGCTGTTGCCGTTACATAAGGTAAAGGTTTAACGGAATCCCTTCAAATGGACTAAGAATTCAATTTATTTATAGGCGTTTAAGGTCACTTTCATCATTTACGGCAATATGGTGAATTAAAAGAGTATAAAGTCAAATTTAGCCAATCGTTTATACCAATGTTACCCATTTTAGAGGAATCACACTACAGGCATTTGTTAGTGGGTCCTATTTTTATGCCACTGCAATCGAACCTCAGACAGTCGAGGACTTCCCCACTTCACGGGGGTTTATACAGGGACGAATGCAATGAAAAGTAACAAGAAGCTTACATTGACAGCACACTTCATTGAGAGTGGGCCGTCAGTAAAACATAAGTGTTGTGGCATTTCAACCCCTTGCAATTTTTATTTATTGGTATGTATAGTTACTTTCAGAATCTATGGCTTTATCATAACTGGGGCGAAAGCATTAAGTCAAGTATAATCAATTGTTTTTACCTGTTCTATCCACCTCAGAGAAGTCTCAGGTGTTGGTTATCAGGTTCTGTTTTACGAGTAAAACAAAACTAACTCTGCTTCCTTCCCTGGTAATAACTTTTGTATAAAAGCACAGCAAATAAGAGGGAGGTTTCAAGTAACAAACATCTAGGGTTGAACTGCATGGGCGTTCATTTGGCGAAACAATACTTTTAGTTTTTAAAGCCCCTTTTCACACAATTTGAATTTTGGCATCTGGGTGGAAACTCATTTCCACTTGTCACGTGTGCTTTAGTGGCATTCCAATCTCACTTGGCTGTACAAAACTCTTTCACCCAGATGCTTTGTATCTTTGTGAACTACTGTCAAAAGGAAATGGACGAGTCCAAATTTCATTTGGAAAGAGGTTCCACAGCCCAATAAGCTACAATATAAACCAATTCTCCTCCCCATGTCTTATTTACTATGCTGTCTGTTCATGCGGTAACCGGTTCTCCTCAGATCACCGAAGTTAAGCAACGCCGAGCGCGGTTAGAAGTCGGATGGGTGACCATTTCAGCGACTGATTCGCACTCCCGCTTTGTGTCCTTGAGCAAGGCACTTAACCCCGATTGTCTACATGGGGGCACGATGACGTGAATACTAAGGCGTACTGCACGTCGATGATGCGCATGTCTTCAACCACTCTAACCCAGCCTGTGCCGTGATGCAGAGTTCAGTGTTACGATGTTGGAGAGCTGGCGGCTCCTCGTCGTTGCTAGGTGGTTCTCTCCGGGTACTCCGACTTCCTCCACTGTCACCGACATTATATGACCCTGGCTGTTAAAATGTCGTTAAACCGTAATAAATAAATAATATTAATGAAAGAAAAATCAATGTTATGCATAAGAGGTTGAAAGGGTCAAGTTTTCAAGTTTCTATTTGGTTTTGGACTACTCTTCTGACTGTCTAGAACTCTTTTGAGAGATATTTCACCCCACGTCTTTGCAATACTGTTATCAGAGGTGGCGGCGGCAGCTCAAAAAAGTGTGTGTGTGTGTGGGGGGGGGGGGGGGGGGGCACCTTTCTGGGTACCGCAAGGGGGTAGGATGGAAAATAATTTTTCTTCGAGGGAGGGTGGTGTCAATGGTGGTGGGGCGGTGTATTCATGCAAAATATATAAATTTGTATACGCTACCCCTCACCCTTGAACCCACTCTTATTTAATTAAGACACCAACCTCAGCGTATTTTTGTTTTTACTTAACCCTTAGAACCCTGGTGGTATCTTCCATAACAATTCAATGGCAGCAATTGGAAGAGGCCACATTCATTATTTGTGGGCAGGCCAATTAATATTTTCAACGGCAGCCTCAGGGCTGTACGTTGAAAATACTGATTGGTCTTCCCCATACATTCACTTACCAGCTATTATACTTGATGAATTTATAAAGTATTATGTTTATGGGACGTAAAAGCGGCTTCTCGGATTCAAAGGGCTAATCATAACTTTGAAACCGTCATTTGAAATATTACGCTCCGTTTGGAGCTTTCTATTTTTATTTAAAAATATCTTGAAAATCAATGTGGTCATATATGTATAGGTGGTGTGTAGTGACCATAGGGGTTGTGTTTGTTATGGCGGAAAATGCCATTCGGGTACCTATAATTGGTGCAAAGGTGGGGTGGAGGGTCACGTGCCCCCTGCCCTAGTTGTTATGGCTATATTGCAACTGCAACACAAGTATAAAGTTAAGTTGAAACAATCTTTACAGTCACTTTCATCTTTGGATACATCATGCTAACATTGGTATGAACTCAAGTTTAGCCATCATGCATGTGGTTCCCACTTCAGAGGACTTCCACCCCAGGCATTGGATCCAGGTCCTATTTCACCAGCAAAGCAGAGCTTGTTTACCACAGTAAACAAGAACTGCTCCACTTCCCAGGGTTGCCACAGGGGAACCTATCTTTAATACCTATGTTATCCATTTTAGAAGGCTCTAACCCAAGGCATTGGTTATGGAGTCATATTATACCAGTAAAGAAGTTGCCAGCTCAGTAAAGGAGCACTATTCTATTACCCAGGTTCTCACAAGAAGTATGTTAACCCTTTGAGACTTTAATTATCCCAACGTTCAAACGGTCACTGGGAATTCAGTTTCTTCAACGTTTTTTAAAAGGCGGCGTCAAACATCGGAAAGTGCAAATACGATATTTTTCGCGTCAATGCATCAATTTTTCGCATCAATTTGTGATTATCTTGTTGAGGGCTCGATTATTTTTGGTGGTCTGAATTTGTTATTCAAAACTTGTTTATTACAAATTATTGGAGAGTGCCCTTGGGCACTCTCCAATAATTTGTAATAAACCAAATTTATATAAACAAAAATATTATTTGTGTATGACTGAATATGAAATATAAGCAAGGAAAGTGTTGGCTTTTACTCTGGTATCCTCATTTTTTGAAAGCCCTGATAGTGGCTTCTAGCACTCAACCAGTTAAGATGTCTTGACAGCAGGAATATATTAGTATTTTAAGCTGCGATAACATTTGACTCAACAGTTGTCACTGAGCACTGTTCGGGAGAAAATAGGGATTGAGGTTAATAAAAAATCGAAAAATAATAATAAAACAAATGACCAGAAAGTATCAACGTGCTGTTTGCTTTCGTACGCCATAAGACGTACAAAAGTATCAAACGGTTAATACATAAGAATCTTGGGTGTTGAGCCTCTTTCACATGTCTCCCAGACTATACCAGTTGGTTAATTAGGAATTAACCCTTTACCCAACGTAACGGCCAAAACCGGCCAGCGCTATTCTCAAAAATCGCCAATTAATTTTCAAAATATTTTCATTTTTTGTCTCAAAAACATAGGTTATGACCCCTCGTTGGAACGAGCTCGACGAGCTCGTTCCAACGAGGGGTCATAACCTATGTTTTTGAGACAAAAAATGAAAAAAATTAGTTATTCAAGAATTTTTTTTGCAAGTGTCGTCTGCTTTTCATGTTAGGTAAAGGGTTAAGATGTTTTTTGCTTGTGTTTAGCACTTACTTTCATCTTGCATTTACAGCTATCGAGACCATGGCCCCTTCCTGTACTTTATCCTATACTGGAGATGGGCTATATAGCGAAAATGTAACTGATACCGACATCATGGGCATACAGGAAAAACAAAACCAAACCAATCATTTAATGCCAAAACTGTGTGAATTTTCAAATTTTCCTACATTTACTATTTATAAGGCTCTGTTGAGACTTGATAGCAATTGAAAGGTTTATTTTCATGAAAGAAATGGCTGATTTTCTTTTCAGTTTTGTTAACCCTCAGGGGGCCTGGGCAATTGTCTGAATTCTCACTAGACTGCAACCTGTACTTGTCCAACTGCTTAGCAGTGATTCCAAGCCATGACTTGTCTAGAAGTCACTGCCCAGGTACTTTGTCTATTGTCAGCAGGACCTCTTGTAGATGGCATGGTCAAGGCACAAGTTCTGAGATTGCATACACCTGAAATAGGCCTTTAACCCTTTACCTAACATGAAAAGCAGACGACACTTGCAAAAAAAATTCTTGAATAATTAATTTTTTTCATTTTTTGTCTCAAAAACATAGGTTATGACCCCTCGTTGGAACGAGCTCGATGAGCTCGTTCCAACGAGGGGTCATAACCTATGTTTTTGAGACAAAAAATGAAAATATTTTGAAAATTAATTGGCGATTTTTGAGAATAGCGCTGGCCGGTTTTGGCCGTTACGTTGGGTAAAGGGTTAAGGGTTAAGGTGTGTTGAGAAAAAAGTCACAAAATTACTGTAGATATGATTTGTTTTCGTAAAAGAATGCCACTGTTGAGCTCATTGGCAGTGGCATTTGTGGCGCTGTGGTTGAATGATGCAAGAACAGCTTATTCTGTATTTTCCTGCTATGAATTCCTCTTTGGTACTATCAGCAAATCACAGTCAAGTCAAACACCGAAACGATACCGAAGTATACCCCCTTAAAAATACTGAAGCTGATACCAAACTCAAAATTCCACTACTGCCCATCTCTATCCTATACCTTAACACGAAAAAAAGATATTTGCATAGAATTATTATTAATAACTGAGAATTTGCATTTTTTCCCTCAAAGAACAAAGTTTACAACCCCTCAATGGAATAAACAAAGCTCGATGCACTGAGGCGTTATAAGCTATATTTTTCAGGCCAGGTTCAAGGTATAATGCATGGAAATTTTCACGAACAGCGCTGGCTGGTTATGGTCATTACATTAGGTAAATTGTAAACCCCATGCACACTGTTGTTGAAATATTCAAATTTCAACCCGCAAAATATTCCCATAATGCAACTGGGAATTTAAACATTTAAATTCTGTTTGACACCACAAAGAATTTAACCCTTTACCTAACAAGAAAGGCAGACGACACTTGCAAATAAAATTCCTGAATAATTATTTTCATTTTTTTGCTTAAAAAAAATATGGCTTATGACCCCTCAGTGGAACAAGCTATGTTTTAGAGACAAGAAATGAAAAAAATAATGAAAATTGAATGGTGCTTTTTGTGAATAGCCCTGGCTGGTTTTGACCATCACATTGGGTAAAGAGCTAATCATTTCAGTCTGGTTTGAGAGGTCATCAAGCTCTGCCAAACAAGATTGAATTGGTTCAATTCCTAGTTGCATTATGGGAGAAAAATAGCTGCTTGAAATTTTGGTATTTTGACATCAGTGTGCAGAAGGTTAAATGAGAAGTTACCAGGACTTTTCAAGTATACCTTCAACAGTTTCCAAGGAGCTACAGATGAGAAATTCAAGGATTTTGAAGAATACACTGGAGCAGAACAAAGAGACCCCCCTCTGAGAGCTGCACATAGTTTGAAACTATAACTATTTAACTGGAAGAGTGCAAAGTTATTTTTGGTCATCAAAATTTGTTAGCATGTCATTGCCTTGTTACAATTTATGGGCGAGCGTCTTAAGAAATTTCCCAATCTCAGCTTGCATTCAAACAAAAATTTAATGTACAGTTGGTGTCCTTAACTGGGTTCAGTGGGTTGTCATACAGCCTCAGAAAATGCCTTATGATCACCCAGTTCAGAGCACCAGTTGTACATTAAGTTTTTGTTAGAGTGGGAACTGAGATTGTGAAATTTGGGGTTAAGAATTGGGAAAAAGTCCCAGAAACGGCATCTTTAGTGACCCAAAAGAATCCCTGAAAGTACCCCTGTCCATGAGAGACAGACAATAGTTTACAACTGTCAGTCAAATTCAACTTGTCATGGCATATGAGAAGTACCTGGATGGCAGTTTTTTTGGTTATTTTTTGGGGGGGGGGGGGGGGGGGGAGGGGGGGTTGGGGTCACTGCTGTTCAAACTGAGGTCAAGGTCACTAAAGCTTGGAGGGGAAAACAATAACAAGGATTGTCAAATGTGTAATTTGGGTGCGATGGAGATCCTGGGAGCACATTTACTTAGAATGTTCAAATTATCAGCCCAACCAAACCTGCATTGGGAGTATGGAGGAGGAAATGGGAAGGGTGAATGAAGGATAGATGGCAAATTGTTTTGGGTGTTTAATGTCACAGTTAACATCTATGGTTATATCATGAAAACATAGATGTAAAATAAAGTTTATCCAATCAGGTTGTTAGGTGATACAAAGGAGAGCATTAGTATGCTGATCAGTGAATTAGGGAAGAAAGGATAGCATTAAAGAGTTGTTCCTTCAGGTTGGGAGGAAAGATGGGGTGGGGGCATGGGAGCAGCATTTAAGAGCACAAGGTTAATCTAGATCTTCTCATTTGAGAACCATGACAAATCAGCAGCTGGCCAAATTTTTATATTATTACTTTTAAAACCTAAATTTCAAGGTTATATGGGTATATACTCCAAATGTTGTATATCGCCTATGTCAGGCAGAAATTCCGCCAGGCATCGTCCTAACGCTGCACCACTGGATTGAAAAGTGTTTTCAATCCAGTGGCGCGGTGTTGGACGATGCCTGGTGTAATTCCTGTTTGACATGGGCGATATAAATTAAATTCAAGCAGTTGCATCTTCACGGATCTGCCATTGAGATTCCTGTGTTTAAAAGCTGGGACTCTAGACCATTTTTACTCCACATGTTGTATATATAGATTTGATCAAAATCTTGTCTTATCATTTGCAGGAAAGCTCTCTGTAATAGAGCTATCCAACAAGGGCAACGGTAAGCATGGGCCACTGTCCCCGACCCGTAGGCATGTTCGTAGCAGCCTTAAAGGTATTGTGGGACAAAACAATTTTCTAAGTCAAAAGAGTGAAAAAACGAAAAAGTTTCTCAGTCGAAAGAGTGAAAAAGAGCTATAAATCTGGGAAAAATGAATGGACGGAACCCGTTCCTTGTGCATATCCATCCCCCCATGCGGGTATATCAGCATACCACAGGAGATCCAAATCCGACCAATGGCTTTGAAACTACAATCCAAACATACTGAAACAACTGAAATTTTCTAAGTCAAAAAAGGCCCATAACTTCAGAAAAATAATGGGACAGACCCCGTTACTAGTGGATATTCTTTTGCAAAGTGGGTTCATGAGCATACCAAGAATAAATCAAATCCAACATGCAGTGAATGCAATACAGAGGTCAATAAAAATTTTCTAAGTTGAAGAAGTAATAAACAGCTGCGCCATGAGCACATGATACACCCGTTATTAATTACAAGAGGGAACCACACAATATGAGTATACATGTGTACTTGTCAGGTTACATATACTTGCCACCAAAAAATCATGAAAATTGCTCAAAGTCCAACATGTGGAAAATTGCCTATATTTTGATGAATAAAGTCCCATAACTCTGGAATGACAAATCGGACAGTGACACAAATCGAAAGGGAGATTCCTTCTATCAACATATACTTGCAACCAAAAAATCATGAAAATTGCTCTAAGCATTTTCAAGTTATGGTTCGACATGTGAAAAATAAAGTCCCATAACTCTGGAATGACTAATGGAACGCCGACACCAACCGAAAGGGAGCTTCCTTCCATCAACATAAACCACCTACCAAAAAATCGTGAAAATCTCTCAAAGCATTCTCGAGTTATCGTATGACGTGTAAAAAAATCAACAATTTTCTAAGTAATAAAGTCCCATAACTCTGGAATGACTAATCGAACGGCGACACTAAACGAAAGGGACCTTCCCCCCATCGATATACACCACATACCCAAAAATCACAAAAAACTCTCAAAGCGTTCTTGAGTTATCGTACGACATATGACCGGACGGACAGATGGACAGCGGTATACCATAATACGACCCGTTTTTTTCAAAACGGGCATATAAAAAAGGACACTTACTTTGGGAAAAATTAATGGACGGAAGCCATTCCTTGTGCATATCCGATACTGAATATATTCAAAGGAGATCCGAATCTGACTGATGGCTTTGAATTTATAATGCAAAATGTTTGTACAACATCACTTTGACAACATCACTGGATACCCCGAATCCTCTACAGTGGTCAGGGGCATAACAAATGATAACTAAATAATTTTGTGAAGCATACCAAAATTGGGCATTTTAATAAATTATACAGTGAAACCTGTTAATTGAATAGCCACTTTGCCAATGAAATTTATTGAATTAACAAGAGTATTCAATTAACAGGGAATGTATAACTTTCCTGTATTCTAGAGATAAACTATGCATTTATTCTATTATATCTTGTTTTGACACAGATTCATGAACTCTGTCAAACAAAATATATCAGATTAAATGCTTGTATGGGATGTACTGAGGCCAAATAAGTCTATAAACAAAGGAAAACTGGGGCGAGTCAGGTTAATTTCTCGACAGGTTACAAGATTTTTTATTCAATTAACAGGAGTTTACTCTATAACCTATATTCAATTAGCAGCCCAAATTTTAATTGGAGGTATAATAAATGGTTTTGTGTTGGGAAATACTCAATTAACAGGGTTATTCAGTTAAGAGATATCCAATTAAGTGGGTTCCACTTTACTAGAAAAGATTTTAATACAACAAGAGTTGTTTTTAAGTTTCACTTAATCATACACTGGGTTTCAAGAAAATGTACTGGTTACATTATGTCAGGCACACATGAATTGGTGCCTGTGAAAATTGGAAATTATGCCAGTCATTGGCCATAATATGATGGTCAATGCATATCTACCAATCACAGTGATCACATGTACCAAGTTTGAAAGAAATTAATGGAGAACTGAAGAAGGAAATGATATGACAAGGTTTCTGTCTTGTTAACTGGTTGAGCGCTAAATTAATTTTCAAAGGCGATTTGTTTTTTGTTTTTGTTATTAGGGTTTAACGACACATTAACAGCCAGGGTCATATCATGTCGGTGACAGCTTTACGGGTGCAGGAAGCCAGAATACCCGGAGAGAACCATCTAGCAACGACGAGCAGCTGTCAGTTCTCCAACATCGTAACTCTGTGAACTCTGCACTGTGGCACAGGCTGGGTTAGATTGGTTGAAGACATGCGCACCTTTGGCGTACAGTACGCCTTAGTACACAACGTCATCGTGCCTCCATGTAGGCAATCAGTGGCTTGCCCAAGGACACAACACAGGACTGCGAATCAGTTGCTGAAATGGTCACCCATCCAACTACTAACCACGCTCGACGTTGCTTAACTTCGGTGATCTGACGAGAAACGGTTACCACGATGCCACCGCGCCCCACAAAGGTGATTCAAAATGTGAGTATTTTTTTTCAAAGATGCCTTGCAACCAGCAAGGAAAGCCTAAGCTTAGCTAGATTTTGTTCAGGCACATCTGTTTTATCACAATTCATTGGAGAGTGCCTACAGGCACTCTCCAATAACTTGTAACAAAACAATTTTATAATTATAAACATTCATTTTCTACTTCTAAGAAAACAAGCTTACGCAAATAGTGTAAAGCCAGTAAAGTGGCTTTCAGCACTTTTCAGTGGAGCCATGACAGTGGCTTCTAGCATTCAACCAGTTGGGGGTCATAACGCTTGAAAAAATTGTCAGGCCACGACCTTGTTACTTCATTCACATCTGAACATTAATGTTTACCATGATTGGTCGAAGTCCATTGAGAACTGTGGGAGGTGCAAAGAATAAAGTCACACAGTCAGACCTTGTTAACCCTTTAACTCTTAACCCACCAAGAATTTTTTAAATATTTTTCACCAAATCTAGTCATGACTGCTGTGAAGCAGCTTTGACTGGAGTTAATAAAAAAAAATTCATCTAAATTTAACTCCCGGAATGATTGGTGAAAAACTTCATACAATTTACAGGGTTAAGACTTGATTAAAAGTGCCCAAATTATACTTATTTTAGTAGATAGAGAAATCGTGGCCTGGGCAGGAATAGCCACCTGTAGCATGCAAGGAGTTAATTAACATGAAAGGCAGTCAACACTCTCAAAACAAAATTCTTCAAGTTGAATAACTAATCTTTTTCATTTTTTGCGTCAAAAACATAGTTTACGACCCCTTGTTGGCACAAGCTTGGTCAGACAAAAACTTAATTGAATGGTGATTTTTGTGATTAGTGCTGGCTGTTTTTGGCCGCCACTTTGAGTAAAGGGTTAATAGGGGAGTATAAGAATGTCTTAAAGGTAAATTCACTGCCACCAAATGTAACCAACAAAGCTGTGCAGAAATCTTTACAAGGGGAATGTAAAATAAATTTTGAAATGATCCCATCAACAGTTTTCTTGACAATCTTAATGGCCAAGATATTGTAAAAATGTTTGGAATTTAGGAAACCAACAATAACAGAAAACAAGAATAGAATATAGTTTTCCTAAAGTCTGTTCACAAAACAAGGGCAGTAACTCTGCAGAAAAAAATTGGCATTGATGATTTGAGAATCCATTCCTATTATCAAGTGATGCCCCAACAAAAAAAACTTAGGCCCCACAAAGTAGATCTTGTTTCTCAGGCCATTTTTCGTAAAATTGCATGTGGGCAGGTAGTTTTTTATTTATATTTTTTTATATTTGTAATTATTTCTTTGCAACAAAAGTTCATGTTCTTGGTTTGTTTTATGTTTTAGGCCTCATAATACCTTGGGCGCAAGAGGACTTTGCAATGATAAAGCATTGCAAAGCCTTGTTGCACCCAAGTAACAAATTTATCAATTTTATTAACTTGGGTAAAATATCAGACAGTTTGCATTGGTTATAAAAAGAAAGCATGCAGCAACCAAATGGACCATGTGGGATGGCCTGAGAAACAGATTTTTAACTTTTTTTAGGCCTTATACAGTTAAGTTTTCCCAAAACATTGAACATTATGGCTGCATCAAATTCAGGGCATGAAATTCATGAATACTTGCGACTCATTTGTGTATATATTTCATGTTTCCATGCTTGTGTGTAATTTGAATAAAGTCTCTCACAAAACCATTGTGATGAGCGTTTGCTTTATTTAGACTTCCATCCATAGGGTTGTATGAATGTTATCTTCAGCATTTAGTCTAACCCTTTACCTAACATAGTGGCCAAAAACAGACAAGAAATTGACCAAAATAAGCCAACCACAGCCTAAAATATCTTACAAATGTCTTGATAAAACCATGCAACTATGGATATCATTAGAACCGGCTCAATGAGCCGGTTCTAATGATATACATATTTGTATGGTTTAATTAAAAAAGGGTGAGAATTTTTTTCGAAAATGTGAAATTTATTTTCTAAAAAAAGCTGTTAGGTAAAGGGATAAACACTACATTATGAACTTCGAATTTATAAATATTAATGAAGTGTTCAATGCGAGAAAATGGAGACATCCAATGCATTTGAGTACAAATATCCTTGACAGTTTTGGTACCATATTCAAGACGACAACCCCAAATCTCAAACTGAATTTTTTTCATTACTTCCACTATTTCCTTTTTATGAATTATCGCAGTAACCAATAAAGATGCCAACCACAAAAATACCAATATTTGCATCTTACCCATCTAACAATATAACATCTCTGTCTGGACAACATGCCATTAGGTTTGCACTGGAACTGAAACTGCCTCGAAACATTTGGAACATTTTTAAAAAACATTTTGAACCAGAATCAACAGATGTGAGCATGGGAATATCGTCTAATCATTAACATGGGCACTGATAACTAATTCCAACAAACCACTGTTTGAGCATATCTAAAACCAAAACAACTCCAAAGAGGAACCAAACAATGGATCCGGAAACATAGGCCGAAACGTCCCATGTCTCATGTCCAAAACATCCCAGGTCCAAAACACCCTCAAGGCAGAAAATGTTATATTGCAAAGTGAGACACTTTAGTCTTTTCTTTGGGGTAGGGGACGTCCCAGACTGAATTGTCTCAAGATCGGATTTAAGTGTATTGCCCACAATCCAGAACATTATTACTATTCATGAACAAATGAAACTGAAAATGGTAGTGACAAATTATAGGGTGTTGTATTCAAAGAGTTATTTATTTTTATTGCTGTTTAACCCTTTACCCAATGCAGACGATATCAAAATTTATTATTTTAAATATCATTTTTTTTAATTTTTCAAAAAATTTCAACAAAACTACATCATGTGACCCTCATTGGAACAAGCTTGACGAGCTCGTTCCAAATAGGGGTTACATGATATGGTTTTGTTGAAATTTTTTGAAAATAATATTTTTTCAGCTGCTGAATTTGCATATTACGTGGGCAGATGTGGCCAATTCATTGGGTAAAGGGTAAGGCCACATATTTCTGCACAATGGCTAATCATGACAGTTTTACGGATGGCGGAAGCCGGAATATGTAGAGAGAATCACCGAGCAACTGTCAGCTCCCAAACATACCAACTTCACACAAGCAGGGTCAGCGTTGGCTGAAGACAGGTGCACGACTGATGTGCAGTACGCCTCAGTACAAAATGCCACCGTGCCCCCACGTCGACAATGGGGGTGAAGTGTCGTCTTGGCCAAGGACACAACACGGTTGACTCAGGTGGGATTTGCTTTCTTTGAGTGGAAGTAATTGGAGCTTAGGAAAAACTGAAATCAAACCACAATCAGAGTATTTTCCCCCAAAAATACAGACACCGAAACAGCAAATTTCATAACCATCCATCTCTATTTTGAATCCAGTCAAGATAATACAAATAAGACCCTGAGAATTTCAGGGAATTAATCGTGTTTTCTTTGAAAAGTTTGGGAATTCCAAGGCTTCTCACTTAGAAGATTCTGATTAACCCTTTACATAACATGAAAAGCAGACGACACTTGCAAAAATAATTCTTGAATAACTAATTTTTTTCATTTTTTGTCTCAAAAACATAGGTTATGACCCCTTGTTGGAACGAGCTCGACGAGCTCGTTCCAACGAGGGGTCATAACCTATGTTTTTGAGACAAAAAATGAAAAAAATAATGAAAATTAATTGGCGATTTTTGAGAATAGCGCTGGCTGGTTTTGGCCGTTACGTTAGGTAAAGGGTTAAAGATATAATCACAGATATAAAGAAATTGCAATTCATACCTTGTCCTTGTTATGTAACACAGATATGCTAAACACATACGTTATAGCTGTCACAGAAATAATCCGAAATATGTGCGTGAAATGTGTTATTGTTTTTGGTTTGTAAAGTAAAACTGTACATCACATTGCAAACTAAAAATAACAACACAGGCATTACGTGGCACGTAACTAGAAGTTCCAATCAGACATCGCGAAAATAATTTATCAATTTATTTACCGCCAAATTGCCATATAAAGAAGTGATTCAGCCAGGTCGAAAGGTTGACTTGTTTAATATTCATGATTCCGCCAATCGGGTGCAGAAAATATAGTTGATTTCCCACCAGAATAGTATGATCAACATGTTTACTTATTCAATATTCATGACACAATTCAGGTTTTACAGGTCAATCAATCAATGCAGTGAGACCTCAACAACTCATTTCGAAACAGAAAAAATCCTTGTATGATATTTTGTTTCAAATGGCTCTTCAAATTCGAGATATTCCATGCTCTGTTCTGTATTCATTTTTGCAACATAATTGGATGGACAACACATTATATTACCGACACCTTGTCATGGTACCTTAACCCTTTACCTAACACAGCTTTTAAAAAAAAAAACTTCAATTTTCAACACATAATTCTGAAAATTTTTGTATAAAACCATAAAAATATGGGAATCATTAGAATCGGCTGTTTTTTTTTCGGCCCTGGGTGGCTTATAATGGTTAATTTTATGGACGCATCTGGCCACTACGTTAGGTAAAGGGTTGATGAATGAATGAAGATGCAAGTTTCTTGTCTCACTTCATTTAATGTGATAATGATATCGAATTTGATCTGTCCAAATCTGCAGCAACTGTAAACTAAGCGTTTCGGGATGGGGAACTGCACATCAAACATCAAAGGCTCAAACTTCAAAGCATGCACCGCCCGTGTAACACTAAGTAATGATTGAGACCCGAATGCGACCTTGACTGTACTGATGTTGAATCATTGTGAATGTAACTGACATGTTGACAACGTTGTTTGTTTCACAGATTGTTAAAAGACATGTTCTCCCTTTGGGGTTGACTCATACTGCTGTGGATTTAGGAATAAACAGCATTCATTTTGGTACTCAACAATGGCGCTGTTTTGACGGTTAATAACCGGTTATGGATTTCGTGATCGGTTATTGGTCGGTTAACCAGTTAACTGTTTCAGCCCTAAATCAACATTTATTCTAAAAGTGGCATTAAGAAGCCAGACCTCATAATAAGGTGACAAAACTTCACTTAGAATTGATGTCTGGTGAAGTCTTGGATGCCTATACAGGCAGCCAAGACTTCACTAGACACCAGAGTACTGTAATTTCGATAAGCAAGACCACCCTACTGTAATTTCAATCAGCAAGGCCACAAAAACCCTTCATGTACAAAGATGACAAGAACCTCACACAAATTGAAACTGGGTCCTTAAATGTTAAACTTTTGTAAGTATATAAATCTAGACATTTGCTTTTTACTATGACATATGTACATGTTGAACTCACGTGGGTATCACTGTACTCTCAAATTCTAGAAATTTAAGAATTGAAAACCGATTTTCACAGCAGGAATTCGTTGGAATAAAAACCGATTCTCGTGAATCATAACACATTTTAAGTCCTGAATCGAATCTCATCAATCTTCAAATATTCTACCTTCTTACTAATGTAAATTTTCCCAATCTCCAGTGAAATGTTTTATTCAATGGTGATTGGCCCGTTTGGGCAAGTCAATCAAAATGTTGGAATATTCCAGAATGGAATCAATGTCATTTTGGAAGTTATTTATTTATTGGTGTTTAAGGTCACATTCTTATGCACAATGGCTAATCGTGACCGTACCGCTACAGTTTTAAGGGTGAAGCCGGAGTACCAGGAGAGAACCACTGAGCATCGACGAGCAACTGTCAGCTCAACATTCAAGCTCTGTTTACGCTCCGCTCAAGCAGGGTTACAGCAGTTGAAGACATGTGCACCATCGACATGCAGTACGCCTTAGTACACAGCGTCATTGTGCCCCCATGTAGGCAACCAGGATAAAGTGCCTTGCCCAAGGACACAACATGGATCATTCCGGACGGGGATTGAATTCGGGACCTCTAGCTAAGAAGTTCAACAGTATACCACTGAGCCACCGCGCTCCCCATTTTGGAATTAGAAATTCCTTGAATTTTTCTTCTTACACCTTCAGCGGAAACCAGATAAAAGATGAAGCACTCAAAAGGAAACATTTTATATGACTTTGAAAATATCGCAACAAGTCAAGAGATTTTGAAAGCAGCATGACATCAATCGAATCAAATTTATTTATTGGGGTTTAACAACACTTTTGACATCCAGGGTCACCTCGTGTCGGACAGTTTTATGGGTGGAGGAAGCCGGAGTGCCTGGAGAGAACCATCGAGTGACTGTCAGACTCCACTGCGTTCTAACTTCACACAAGCAGGGTTAGCATTGGTTGAAGACAAGTGCACCATTCACGTGAATAGTGGAGGACACTTGCAAAAACAAATTCTTCAAAAATTAAATAATTTCCCTTTTTGCCTCCAAAACATTGCTTAGGACTCTTCTTTAGAATGAACTCATTGACTTCATTGCAAAGAGGGTTCAGATGCTGTTTTGGGAGGCAAAAATTGAAAAAATAATAAAATTTGAATGGCAACAGCACTGGCCAGCTAAGATTACATATGTTCATGAAACACTCATTCAATTTCTTCAGTTATTGCCCTTTCATTTTCTTGATTTAGTCAACTCCCCATACATCTACCATTCCTTAGTGGTTATTTATTTCAACAGGAATCCACAAATTTTGTTTCCATAAAAACTTCTGTGAAACTTATAAACACAAAAGTCTATTTATTTATTGATTTATTTACCCTTGGCATTAGTTACCAGGTCTCATTTTACCAGTAAAACAGTGTCTGTTAATCACAGTAATTAATCACCACTTCACTTCCTCTGACTACAGTGACTTATTATTTCTGTATGTTTTCTACTCTTATTCATTTCACAAATCTTTTATATCAAATTTCTCAAAAAATGGACATACAATTATGTGATATTATTAGTTATCTTAGGCAACATCCTGGGTACATATTTTATTATTATTATTATTTATTGGTGTTTTAACCCTTTACCCAACGCAGACGATATCAAAATTTATTATTTCAAATATCATTTTTTTAAAGTTTTCAAAAAATTTCAACAAAACCATATCATGTGACCCCTCATTGGAACGAGCTCAATGAGCTCGTTCCAATGAGGGGTCACATGATATGGTTTTATTGAAATATTTTGAAACATTTAATTTTTTCAACTGCTCAATTTAAATATTACGCGGGCGGATGCGGGCGATTCATTAGGTAAAGGGTTAAGGACACATATATCATCACAATGTTGGATGTTGCCCAAGTTAACAATTTTAAAACCGGAGGCAATGCCAAGGGATTTGAAACCACCATCCTGGTATTAAATCTCTACGTACCCTGGATGTTGCTCAAGATAACGATTTTATCCGACCTTCTGCCACAGAATATCAGTTGAAGATATTTCTAATCTGAGTTTTCTAAGATCGAAGTGAGTCAGTCAAGGTCAAAGTTTATCCTTAGTACCTGCATGTGGTAAACAGGAAACAATGGGAAGCTCTTATACAGTAGAACCCTGTTAATTGAATAGCCACTTTGCCAATGGAAATTATTCAATTAACAGGAGTATTCAATTAACAGGGATTGAGTCACTTTCCTGTATTCTAGAGATAAACTTTCCATTTATTCTATTATGTCTTGTTTGACAGAACTCCAGGAGCTCTGTCAAACATGACATAATAGAGCTCTGTCAAACAAGATATAATAGATTAAATGCTTATATTGGATGTACCGAGGCCAAATAGGTCTATAACCAAAGGAAAACTGGGGAGAGTCAGGGTTATTTCTCGACATGTTACAAGATTTTTTATTCAATTAACAGGAGTTTACTCTATAACCTATTGTCAATTAACAGGTCAAATTTGTACTGGAGGTATGGTAAATGGTTTTGTGTTCGGAAATTATATACAATTAACAGGGATATACAATAAAGAGATATCCAATTAAGTGGGCTCCACTGTAATATGTATATTTGTGATTTGTTTGGCCACTTAGGCCAATCAGATGTGTTTAATGTCGATAAAGGGACAAGAAATTTTTTCCTGTGTTAAGCCTTATAATAGAGGAGAAAATCTCACACTACCTTACTTTTGGGTCATTATGAGGCACCAGTTAGGCTCAGAGAAACAATATCAATATCAATTTTCAATAAAGGTTGGCCCAACGTTTATCGACTTGTCAAACATCTCTCTCTCTATGCCCAAGTCCCAGGTCTGAAACCAGTTGATGCTAGCTTCAGAATGCATCCAAATTTTCAAGCCAGTTTCAGCAAAAGCACATTCCTGGAGGAAACATTTCTTGACAATGATGATATTAAAATAGATTCGATCGAGTATGTATATCCTCACAGATCTCCCATTGAGGTTTCCGTGTTAAAATGGAACCACAGACAAATACAACAGTACTTTGTTCAAGCTTGCATGGAAGGTTAAAAAGCACACGATTAGCTGCATATCAGAGAATAAAACTGGCACACTCTTAGACAATTACCACAAACAATAACATTAAGGAATTGTCAGTTATCACACATACGACTTTATGTGAGTTCTGAAAGTGAACCAAAATACTGATGTTAATATGCAATCCTTTTTGTGGTTGTGCGCTGGCTCTGTTGTTGTGGGGGCAGATTATTCAGGCTCGGTGATGAATCATTCAGGGCTCGACTACAGACCCAGGTTCAAATATTGCTGATGCCGGCTTCAGAAAATTTCTGAATTTTCATACCTTTTTTTCTCCAAGACCAAATACCAGGTGGGATAACAGCTTGAAACTGATGATATATAATGGTACTATAAATAAATATGACCACCCTCTTCTTTTTGAGTCTGGAGGCTTGGTGGTGATTTCTAGTCAGCCAAGAGTTGACGAGAAATCACTGTTGGGATAGTCCGAAGATGCTCTGGAAGACTCCCTAATGGCTGCATGTCTAGGCACCTGTTCTACGGCCACAAAATCTGTCATCAAATCGGAAATATTGACAGGTTTCTGGAGGATTTCCAGGAGAGAAACTTGCATAAATCAAAAAGACACTTCTTGAAAAAAATGAGGCCTGACACGAACATGAGAGAAAATACAAACCAAGTTACAAAAATGATTTTATTCATCCATGGAAAGCATGTAAAAAAAAATCTGCCATAATGATGTATTCAACAAGAAAATGGATGACAAACAACAATATTCATAAATTATTTCCTTCTTTCATTATTAAAGTTTTTGTCCATGTTAAAGCACTATCTTCTTTATAAATCTCCACGCCTCATAGCATCTGCATAAGTGTTTTGATCTTTTGCCTCTGGAGCTAGTTTAATTAGATCATCTATTCTAAGTATTGTGATAGCAGCTTCTGTTGCAAATTTAAGCGATTTTATTTTTGAAACTGCAGGTTCTAATACTCCAGCTTTAAAGTTATCTTTGACAATTCCTTCATAAAGGTCCAAGCCAACCCTACAAGAAAAAAAAGTTGACATTAATTTTCTCAAATATGAATTCCACAGGCAGGCATGTCAAAAAATCAAATAATTATTTTTCAAGACTTTCCATACCTTTCCGTAACCTGTATGGACAACAGGACACAGATAAGAAATTGAAATCAATTGGATATTCTGTCTACAAACATTGCTACCATTTGGTCACATATTTTTGCACAATGGCTAATCATGACCGCAACATGAGTATCAACTCAAGACCAGGGGGTGAGTGCTAATAAGCCATGTTGCCCATTTCAGAGAGGGGTTGCACCTCCCTCCGCATTGGTGACTGGGTCCTATTTTACCAGTAAAACAGAGCCTGTTTACTGCAGTGAACAGGTACTGCTTCACTTCTTGGGGTTCTCACGGGGAGGCTATTCACAGAGTTTGACTGTACTACTATTTCTTGTCAACTAAGCAGATTTCTTCTTCGAAAATGTAGCATTTAAAAAATCTTATTTCACTACGATGTCATACTCTATGTTTTGGTGTTTGAGGTCATTTTCAGCACTGATGGCTAGATCATGACTGCTACACAAGCATGAAGTCAAGTTTAGCCAATCGATACACTTACGTTGTCCACTTTAGACTTTAGAAGACTGCTATCTAGGACAATGGTTACCATGTCTTAATTTACCAGTAAAGCAGAACTTTTCACCGCCAAAAACAAACACTACTCCATTTTGCAAGGTTCGAAAGGGAGAAAATCTCCTTACAAATGGATGGCAAGTTTCCATATACAGTGTCTGGCAGACTTGATTGATTTTGAAGTAAACAGGTGCAGGAAAAGGAGAGTGAATTGTGACTAAATTACCCGTGGAGTGGAGTTATCACCCAAAGCACCACTTTCAAATTCTGTACATGTGGACGAAAAACACAAGCAATGTTTCAGCCAATGGGCCTCCGGGTTTAACCCAGAGGTCCATTGGCTGGAACTTTGCTTGCGCTTATTCTTTGCAACAAATTTGCAATTATTGCGTGGGTGGAATTTCCACTCTGTGGGTGATTTAGTGATAATACACTACCCACGTACTGCAAGTCCTTCTATTGTTGGTTCTATGGCAGGGCATCCAACTTCACTTTCCATTACCTCATCAGAAAAAGGTCATGTTCACCTGTTAGTGGTAATGTTTGAGAAGTTTCATGTAATTTTTTGATTCATAAATGTAGGTGGTGTTGTATGCACAAGAATCTCACACAGAATGTTTTGAAATCTATACGCTAAGTTGAAGGGCAGATATCTGGTTAAAATTGTAACTGACTGAAAATTTGGGAACATTATGAATGTCCACTTGTAAGTTGTAATATTTGTGAAGTTCCATCTTTAGGTTCATAAATGTAGTAGGGAGAGGTGCACATACACAATTTAGAAGAATGTGCGGATGAACAGGGGGGCAACAATATAGCCCCTCTTATTCAAAAAGTGGGGGTATAATAACAGAAATTCCAATGATATTACATTGTAAGCATTATGTGATACTTTACCATCTCAAATCTTTGTGTTCTGCTTTTGTTTGAGACATATTGTGATATGCTCTCAGCTTGGCTACAAGATCGGTGGAATCCTGGGCCGCGTTCACAGCTAAATCTTTGGGAATCACTAATAGAGACCTGGCAAACTCAGCAATGGCCAACTGTTCTCTAGACCCCTAAAATGCAAATAAACAAAAGTACATTTTATTTTATTATTCCAGTTTAGTGGAAATCAAATGAAAATGAAAATGAAATTTCTATTTTGCAGTGTACGTTTACATGGAATATAATGAACAACTTGTAGAAATGTACATAAGTAAAGGCACACTGCATGGAAACAGCATAGTCCTGGGGGCTGTCTTCCTGCCATTCCCATATTAAATTGTAATTAATCCTGGAGGGGCAGGAATGTGCTGAAATGGACTTATGCCTCTGGTTCCATCTGGAGTGAAAAGTAATGATACTGAAAAAAGAAAAACTAAAATTTTAATGCTCAGCACTACCAAAATTTCAAGCATCAAATTTGTCCCATAATGCAACTAGGAATATCATCAATTCAATCTTTCTTGATAGAGATCAATGAGCTCGGTCAAAAAAAGACTGAATTGGTTAAATTCCGAGTTGCATTTTGGAAAATTTTTCCAAATAGAAATTTTAATAGCTTGACATCAGTAAGGAGAGGGTTTGACATCGGTGTGACTTGTAGATTTATAATCTTGGTTCTTTTTAACAAACTATAGCTATATGGAACAAAGTGTTCATAAACTAATGTTTGCTTAACCCCCTGCACACTGATGTCAAAATATCCAGATTTCAGGTAGCCATTTTTCCCACAATGCAACTGGGAATTTAACCAATTCAATCTTGTTTGACAGAGCTCAACGAGCTCTGTCAAACAAGATTGAATTGGTTAAATTTCTAGTTGCATTATGGGAAACATTTGCACCCTGAACTTTAGATATTTCGACATCAGATTTCAAGTAGCCATTTTTCCCATAATGCAACTGGGAATTTAACCAATTCAATCTTGTTTGACAGAGCTCAACGAGCTCTGTCAAACAAGATTGAATTGGTTAAATTTCTAGTTGCATTATGGGAAATATTTGCACCTTGAACTTCAGATATTTCGACATCAGTGTGTAGGGGGTTAATGGGTTCAAGGTCACTTTCAGCATCAGTGGTAATAGCAAGACTACGACCCTTGTTGAGTAACAAAATGACAATGAACTACAATGAACTAAGTGTTCATAATATTATGTTCACTGGGGTTTAACCCTCAACACACTCAAGTCAAAACAAAGTGTCGACCTGAAAATTTTTCCTATAATCAAACTTGGAATTTAACCAATTCAATCTATTTTTTGGTGCTTAAGGTCACATATTTCTGCACAATGGCTAATTGTGACCACAACATGGATACAAAGTCAAGTCCAGCCAATCGTTTATACCCATGTTACCCATTTTCGATGACTACCACCCCAGGCACTGGTTATTGCAGTACTGTTTATCACAGTAAACAAGCCCTACTTCATTTCCTGGGGTTCCAATGGAGAACCAATTCAATATTTGTTGAGATATCACTGAGATCTGTCAAAGAATACTGAATTAGTTAAATTCCTAGTTTGCATGATGGGAAATATTTGCTGCTTGAAATAATGTTTTGACATTAGTGTATAGAGGGATAAGCTCACTTTCAGAAAAAGAGGTTATATACAATGACAACACAACTATAAAGTCAGGTTGAGTTAATCATTTAAAATTGTACTGCTCACTTTGCCCTCAGTATATATGCGCTGCCGGCCTGGCATTTTCAGGAGAGCGATTTATTCGCTTGCCTTAAAAAAATTAAGTAGGGCAAAAACTGGACCTCCTGGCCTTAGAAAATAATGATTACCATAACAGCCTATTCCTAAAACCCACATCTTTTTAGATCTCTGTGGTGTTAGTGGTCTCTGTAAGAAAGCCACACTGTTCCTCCCACACCGGGCCATGCCGAGGCTCGGAGGTATAGGTGTGGAAGTGCAGCGGTCTCACACAGACTACCTTGTTAGCAGCACTCAATAAAATGTACAAAGCCCACTCTGCAGAATTCTTTAACAGTAAAACTTCATTTTGCCATTTTGAGGAGAGCTAATCGCTCCCTTGGCCATGTGAGGCGAGCGATTTTTAGCTCTCCGGCATTTTTAAGTATACCAGGCCTGGCACAGGGAATTTATAAAATTATCATTATAGTCATATGCTTCTATTCATGAGACTTCTTGGCTAAAATTAAATTTAGTCAAGCCGAAAACCTTGAAAATAGAATGCAAAAAGATGATTTTTTAGCTTTTCAACTAGTATGCCTTGGACAGATGAATCAAAGTGTCAATGACACTGTAGCTTAACTTGACTGTGTGTAGTGCTTGATGAAAAGAATAATGTTCAGTGTTTATGAAAGGATTATGAAACAAGACAAGAACTGTGATAATTCATGCCTGCACAGCCGTCACGTTTGACCAATCGTGACCAAAAGGGGATGTTCTCATCTTGACCTCACACGGAGTCATCCTATCACGTTACAATGAAATCCCTTCATAAATATGAGGTAAAGGTTTTTGGGTTTCAGGTTTGCATAGCCGTCATGGTTGACCGATCACGACCAAAAGGGGACATTCTCATCTAGACATGATCTTGAACCTGCAAATGAAATTTTGTGATGATCAAACAAGAACTCTGTGGTGTAGCCTGTGCTAAAGAAAATATGAACAGACTCACAAACTGACAGACTCACAGACTTCCACACGCGTGATGGCAATAGCTTATTTTGACTTTGTCAAAGTTGAGCTAAAAACAAAGTTTGGCTAAAGATGCTGTTGAAATGTATAACTTTCTCAGCAGAAGTAATATTATTTGGCTATTGTTTTCAAAAAATTCTCAGAATCGTAAGCACCACGAACATTTGTCAGAAAAACAAATTTGTTCAATGCTAATTTGTACGACATTGCATGTAAAATGTAAATGTCAACTGATAATTAGCAGTTAGTTTTTGTTTCCCATCCCTATTACTTCCAAACCATCACTTGCGCATGGAAGAAAATTAATGGGAGTTGTAATATGTAGTTCTGTATAGCACCAAGTTCCAGATGTTATAGCTCGCTGCAATGAGGGGTAATAACTGAAGGATTTTTGTATGGAGTACTTGTGGCTTTTTTTGTTTGAAAACATAGCTTATGATCCCTCTTTGGAATGAGCCCAATGAGCGGTCGCAAGCAATGTTTTTGAAACAAACATTTTAACAACAGGTGATGAAGGCATTGAGTTGAAGTGGCAAATGAAGAGTTTTGCATGTCCATAACCTGGTTATCAATCATATGCTGGTTGTTAAATTTGGAACCTTTGTTTGAGTTATGACGTCAACAAGTTCAGAAATCGTAAAAATTATTTAATTGAGGCTCATAATTCAGTAACGAAACATCAGGCTAGATCAGTTTTTGAACTCGCTTGAGATATTATTGCAAAACATCTGCAAGGCAAATATTAGTCAAATCGGAGAACGTTTAAGTTATTGTGATAACAAGCTAAAAATTTGTAAAAATTTACTAATTATGGCCCATAACTCTGTAACAAAAGAAATCTAGCTGGGCCAGTTTTCGAACTCGCTTGAGACATAATTCTAAAAGACCTGCATAGCAAATATTAGTCAAATAGGAGAACGTTTGTTAAGTTATTGTGCCAACGAGCTCAAAATTTGTAAAAACTGACTAAGGCCTATAACTCTGTAATGGAAAATCAGGCCAGGCTGGGCCAGTTTTTGAACTCGCTTGAAATAATACCGCAAAAGACCTGTATGGCAAATAGAAAAATGCCGATAGCATCACTGATCCAATGTCGAGTTGTGACAGCACAAAAGTAGGTTTTATCAACTTATCGTCCGGAAACCAGTTGTTTACAATTTACTATGTGAAGGGTCACTGTGACCCTGACCTTTGACCTAGTGATTTCAAAATAAATAGGGCTCTTTCTTGCACCAATACCAACCTACCTAAGTTTCATGAACGTGGGTGGAACCACTGTCAATTTATCATCTGGAAACCAACTGTTTTCAATTTATTATGTTCAAGGTCACTGTGACCTTGACCTTTGAACTAGCGAGTACAACATAAATAGGGGTCTTCCACTCAAGTTATCGTACGGAAACCAACTGTTTACAGATTTACTATGTTAAGTGCCACTGTGACCTTGACCTTTCACCTGGCAAGTCCAAAATAAATAGGATTCTTCCTCTCACTGATGCCAACCTACCTATGAAGTTTCATGAACGTGGACCAAAACATTATCAAGTTATCATATGGAAACCAATTGTTTTGACAGGGCTTGCCTTGAGTCGGGGCTGATCAGCCCAGGCCCCGAGATCAGCCCCAAGGAGCACTTGCTGGGGGCTTTTTTTCAAGCCCCGACATTTTCCACAAAAAAAGCACTAACAATAATGGACAAAATGGAAAATCAGCCCCGAAAAGGCCCCGACCTCAATATGTGGGGGACTTTTTTTAGCCCCGACCATTTTACTCAAGGTGAGCCCTGTTTGATTTATTATGTTCAGGGTCACTGTGACCTTGACCTTTGATCTAGCGAGTCCAAAATAAATAATAATAAAATAGGGTTCTTCCTCTTACAAAGGCCAACCTACATACAAAGTTTCATAAATGTGGGTTCAATCATAGTCAAGTTATCATCCGGAAACTAATTGTTCATGATTTAGTATATTCAAAGTCACTTGGACCTTCATCATTATCAAGTTATCATCCGGAAACCAAATGTTTTGATTTATTGTTTAGGGTCAGTGACCTTGAGCTCTGACCTAGCGAGTCCAAAATAAATAGGGTTCTTCCTCTTACAACATATGAAGTTTCATAAATGTGGGTTCAATCATAGTCAAGTTATCATCCAGAAACCAATTGTTCATAATTCAGTATATTCAAGGTCACTGTGACCTTCACCATTGACCTGATGAGTCCAAAATAAATAGGGTTCTTCCTCTCACCGAGGCCAACCTACCTATGAAGTTTCATGAACATGGGTCGCACCATTATCAAGGTATCGCCCGGAAACCAAATGTTTACGCTCACCCCCCATTCATCAAACTGTAAGTCGAGTTCGACTTCGCCACAACTCGACTAAAAATCGGAGAACGTTTGGTCAAGTTATTGCCTTATCAGTTTTAGGATACCCAGATGCCTGCCCACCCAGACTCCCACTGACCATCGTCAAACCATAGGTGTCGCTTGTTAACACAACTCGACCAAAAATATTGCAAATTTTTGTGAACACAAGCACTGGCTGGCCAAAGCTGTCATTTTAGGTAAAAGATTATTTATATACAAGTGCAATGCCATGGGATTTCCAACTCCCTGCCATCAAAGTTCAACAAGAGCAATAACTCTCAAAGAAATACTTGAAACAGCAGGTCCCCAATTCTCTTTACGATTTTCAAGATAAAGCTTGAAAAAAAATCTTGATTTTCTTTGAAACGGTAGGACAAGAAATGGTGATGTGATGACAAGAAATTCTCAGTTTAATAGAGCAATAAATTTTGAAGAAATACTTTGACACAGCCAATTCATAATCCCTGATTTCTTCTTTTTTTGGTGTTCAGGAACATTTTCTGCATCTATGGCTATATCATGCCCACAATATTGGTTTGAAATAAAGTTTAGCCAATCATTTATACGTATGCTACTCACTTTAGAGACTTCCACCCCTGGGCTTTAGTTCCAGGTCCTATTTTACAAGTAGTTTCAAGCAGTAAACAAGCGCTGCTCCACTTACTAGGTTTCTGTCAGGGAACCCATTCATCATATTACCAAACAGCTATATATTAAACTTCGAAAAAAAGTGCTGAATGATTTTCTATGAAAATGTGATGACAAGTAATAGTAATGCGATGACAAGAAATGATAATGTGGTAACAAGAAATGGTATTGTGGTAACAAGAAATGGTAATGTGATGACAAGAAATTCTCGGTCCAATAAGGGTGATAACTCTTGAAGAAATATTTTGACACAGCTGACTCACATAACAGTCATGATTGTTTGTTTGTTTGTTGGTGGTTAACGTCACATATTTACGCACCATGGCTAATCGTGACACAACATGGAGATGAAGTCAAGTTTAGTCAATCGTTTATCAACATGTTGCCCATTTTAGAGGACTTTCACCCCAAGCATTGGTGACTGGGTCCTATTTTACTAGTAAAGCAGAACTAGTTTACCACAGTAAATAAGTGCTGCTTACTTCCTGGGGTTCCCACGGGGATAAGATTCATGATAAAAAAGACCAAAAAGCTACATATAAAATTTGGAGAGAAAAAATCGGAACGGTTTTCTTTGAAAGTGATGTCAAGAAATGATAGGAAAAGGGTTAATATATTTTCATACAGTATGTGGAGGGTGGATTGAATCTAAAGCACCCATGGAGTGGAGTTATCACCCAAAGTAGCACTTTCAAATTCTATACTTTCAAATTCTGTACATATGGACAAAAAAAACACAAGCAATGTTTCAGCCAATTGACTTCCGGGTATAACCAGAGGTCCATTGGCTGGAACTTTGTTTGTGCTTGTTACGCTTTGCAACAAATTTGCAATTATTGCTTGGGTGGAATCTCCACTTTATGGATGATTCAGTGATAATACACTCTCCATGAACTGTAACTTCACAAAGCATAACTATTGACAAAGGACCATTTTATGACCTTTATATGACCCTTGAAAACTGAATGGGGTTGTGGTGAAAAGCCATCATTATCATGATTATGAATCCTAAAAAGTACAAAGGTTTTTTCAGAATTTGATCTCAAATATTCAGCATCTATAGTGCAGCCATGCCTAGAGTTAACTAGTCTCTTCCCCACCCCACCTCCCCAAAAAAGGAAGAAGTTTCACAAGAACATCGTCCTTTGAATGAAACAAGTGTTTGACCAGCGAGGTGGTATTAGTCCCCTACGGCGCTTTTGTGACATAAGGTGTTTTTGTCACAGAAGACACTAGAGTATATAAGCATCTTGGATTTTGAAAAAAAAATATTGAGCGTGCATAATCCCCTCACAACCCTTTATCCATGTACCATATATGAAAGGCGTAGCTTGAACCATGTTGGAGGGAGGGGTGGTAACATAAAATAGAGAAAAAACCTTAAAAAACACAACAAAAATGGCCGCCATTCTGCCATCTTGGATTTTGAAAAATAAATATTGACTGTGCATCATCCCCTCAGAACCATTTATCCATGTACCAAAGATGAAAGGTGTAGCTTGAAGCATATTAGAGGGACAGGAGGTAACATAAAAACAGACAGACAGACAGACAGACAGACGGACAGACAGACAGATGTTAGATTTTGAAAAAAAATATTGAGCGTGCAACATCCCATTACAACCCTCTATCCATGTGCCAGATATAAAAAGTGTAGCTTGAACCATGTTGGAGTGAGGGGTGGTAACATAAAAGAGAAAAAAGCTTAAAAAAACACAACAAAAATGGCCGCCATGGCGCCATCTTGAATTTTGGAAAAACAATATTGAACATGCAACATCCCATTACAACCCTCTATCCATGTGCCAGATATAAAAAGTGTAGCTTGAACCATGTTGGAGTGAGGGGTGGTAACATAAAATAGAGAAAAAAGCTCAAAAAACACAACAAAAATGGCCGCCATGCCGCCATCTTGGATTCTGAAGAAAAAAATATTGAACGTGCATCATCCCCTCCCAACCCTCTATCCATGTGCCAAATATGCAAAGTGTAGCTTTAACCAGGTTTGTGGGAGGGGTGGTAACATGAAAATAGAGAAAAAAAGCTTAAAAAACACAACAAAAATGGCCGCCATTCCACCATCTTGGATTTTGAAAAAAAAATTTTGAGCGTGCATCATCCCCTCAGAACCATTTATCCATGTACCAAATATGAAAGGTGTAGCTTAAAGCATGTTGGAGGGAGAGGTGGTAACATAAAAAACGGACGGACGGACGGACAGACGGACGGACGGACGGACAGACAGACAGACAGACAGACATACAGACGGAGTGCAATCCTATAGTCCCCTTACGGTTCCCATAGGGGGCTAACAAGGTGTCCTCACAGTCACATGCAATGCTAAAGCATTTCAAAGGCACCTTGTTGCACTCAAGAGATATGTTTTTATCTCCTACACATCAAGACAGGTGTGCTGAAAAGATTAAAAGGTGGTCATATCTATATAATGTACACAAAATTGACATAATGTTATCCTCATTTTCAACATGAGTTGAAGTTATGTTACCTCATTTAAATAATCTGATCAAGATGACATTTACTTTTGAGACAAAGAAATACGGAAATTCTGATAAGGACTATTTTTTTTTTTTTGATTTTTCAGTTATGACTAATATTAAAGTTTTGATTAGTGTTCCTGGATCTAGTTAACACTTCACGTAACAAAATAAGATTAAAAGTAATTACAAAACTTCTTTCTTCAAAAATTAAAGCTACATGCTATCAATGTTAATGAAAGTGTCAATGACACTGTAGCTCAACTTTGAATATGACAGGAATTACTATTTGCTATGACCAGGTTAACAATAATGAATATGACAGGAATCAGTATTTGTTGTGACCAAGTCAACAATAATGAATAAGAGAAAAAGGAGTTTTGTTGTGACCACGTCAACCATAGTAAATCAATTACAAGGTGACTGCAATGGTCTTATGAATAGGACTAAGTATTATATGTGATGCATCCCATGTTAATAAACATTCACACAAAAATTTATTCAAATCAGAGCTTTCATTTAGAAGTTCTGAGCAAAAAACTGATCGCACAAAAGTTTGTACCGGACCCCAAAACACTCGTTCTCGTCCCACGATGATAACAAAGATATCCAAGAAGTTTCTCGTAAAGATCGGTTCATAAATACGGCCTCTAGTCCAAGCTGTATTGGCATTTGCAGTTACAGTGCTGAAAGTAACACTAAATAGATCAAAGTTAGTTTAATTGGCATAATTTATGCACTAGAAAAAAACCTGTATATGTGATGTATCCCATGATACTGAACATTCACACAAAAATTATTCAAATCAGAGCTTTCACATGGAAGTTCTGCGCAAAAATCTTATTGCACCTAATTTTGTACAAAATGGCTGCCAGCGGCCATCTTGAATTTCAGACTGGACCCGAAAACACTTGTTCTCGTCCCACGGTGATAACAAAGGTACCCAAGAAGTTTTGTAAAGATCGGTTCATAAATACGGCCTCTAGTCCGAGCCGTGTTGACGGCGCGACGGATGGACAGACGGGCCATGACAATACCTCAGATTTGGCTTCGCCAAAGTTGAGCTAAAAATGTATATATCGATTCAATAAGTGTGAGAGAATCATAATTTCAGTTTTGAATTCTCGCTAATTTCTCAGAAATAACTTCCGATTCCCTAATGGTGATGTTAGAAAAACAGTGGGGGAAACTAAAAGAATAACTTGAACACCATGAACTAAGTTCACAATAAAAAAAAAATCCAAATATGCCTTGAGCAAGCCTGAATATAAGCAGACTGCCATCTGCAAAATGAGGTCCCAGAGGGTGAATTTGGTGATGCTAGCCTGCACAGCAGGGTAGCATCACAAAATTTACCCTCTGTAAACCTTCAGTCTGAATCAGGGTCTCAAGCTAAGAGACACAAGATGTACCTAGGGGATAAATTGGCCCAGAGGTGGAGGATAGCATCAGCAAATTCACCCCCTGGGAACCACATTTTACAAATGACAAGTTGCTTATATTCTGGCTTGGCCTCGAGTATTCATAACAATAGATACAATTATAACAAGAAATATTCAAAGAAACACAGCAAATTTTGCTTGTATAAAAAAAAATCGCGACATCGACGCCATAGCTGCGACGGGTGGTGCAATCTCACAAAATTCTAAGTTCATCAAGGGCCATAACTCCAAGAAAAATATTTGGAACAACACATGCATTGAACAGTGGCTAGACATCAATAAGATATACTTACATGCCAAATATAAAGTCATTCCATCAAGTATTCCAAAAGTTATTGAGTTTTGAAACTCGTTGGTCACAGACAGACCGACCGACCGACATTGCCACTTATAGAGCTGCTAGTCGCAGCTAAAAATAGAGGGAAATTACCAATTTCCAGAATCTTCTTACTGAATATTTTTCACTGGCTATGTGGTCATTCCAGATTGAGTGGTAGAAGCCATGAACATGGCTCTATTGAAAAGTGCTCACCGCCGAAAGCCACTTTAGCGTCTTTCCACTGTATACTTTAGCGAGTTTTCTCAGCAGTAGAAAACATGTGTATATTTGATTTGTTACTATTTTTGTAGAATACAAACATGCACTCTCCAATAAATTGTTACAAAACAATTAATTATGAAGAAAATCTTACTAAATTATTGCTCCCTTTCCTGGAAGCATAGGATCTTGGGGGAAAATAAAATATTCATGTTAGGCCACAGAAAATAAATTGATTCTCAGGAATTTTTTTTCTTCACAACAGTGGGGGATGGAGGACTTTATGTTTTTCTTGCATATGGTGAGCATGGATTGAGAGACTTTCCACTGTCTTTTTGCACACAGAATACATAGAAAGTGGATATTTATACAAATAAACTCCTTTAATTTTAAAAACAAAGGTTCGATGTGGGGTCGAGTTTTCATGCCCAATGCAACGGTGGCTATGAACTAAAAATCATCAGAGTACCTTTTATAAAAACCTAATTAACAAAAAATGACTAAGTCAGCCCAATAATTCTGCGGCTATATATATCGGACCGAGCCCATTTTCGAACACGATCTAGCAAATGTTCCTAAAAACATACAAAATGAAAATGAACTGGACAGTTGGTATAACGGAAATGAATGGGTGCTGTCCTGGTTCCAGATGGTCGCTACTACTGTCGAGTTGTCCGACCAAATTGAACATAGACGTCCGTTATTATGTGAATTCAGTGTTGTAGCGCAAGCTATATTGACATCATTTATATGGTACTCCTGAAACCGAGGGTTCCAAAGACCCTTACACTTCAAGACTGCGGGACATTGTGTCACGCCCCAACCTGTCTTGACTCACATCCGTCATAATCGTGAAAGCTGGATCCGGCAGTGGCAGCGGAACTACCTGAGTTAACCACTAAATATCTGCCCAAATCTGAACCCTTGTTTTACAAGGTCCGTTAAAACAATACTGGTTCAAGTGAAAGCGTCTTCACACTCCAGTTCTGAGTAAAGAATATCTGGAGGGGACGTGCGTGTAGGTGGCCCATTGGAATGAGATCCACAGCCGCTCCGCACAGCTCCAACAGTCACATGAATTCCCTCACTCTTAATGTGTCCGAGTGCAGACAAAAGCGAGCATAACAACTGATTAATTTCGCTCTGGGTAATGGCTGACAAACCAGATTGTTGCAAGTCTCAAAGCTCATTCCCAAGTGAATAGAGGACTTGTACAGAGCTAGATCCGACTTTTTCTCGTTTACGATAAAACCAAGACATCGGAGTAATAGAAGCAGACTCTGGATATCGTTCTGAAGAATAATTCTGTTGCCGTAACCCTGTAGAAGTTCGTCCAAGTAAGCCGACGCTACCGCAGATGAATGAGCTCGTAAGTAAGACATTACCGAGTCCATTATTTGAGTGAAACACCCAGGGGGCCAGATTCAGACCAAAGCATATTGTTCTGAACTGAATACACCTTCCCTTGTACGGCAAACTGCAGGTACTTTTAGAATGCCGGATGTACCAGGACATGAAAGTATGCATCCTTAGATCTATGCTTGCCGCATAGTCAATCACTCGATCGCTTGCTTTTACCGACTGAATGATTTCCATAAATAAACTTTTGGAGCCATGGTGAACTTGTTATCCAGCTCAAGTCTATTACTGGTTGGAATGAGCCGTCTAGCTTCGGTACAAGTAACAGGTGACTGTAAAAATTTTGAGAATCATGATTCTCAATGACCTGTATTGCTTGCTTCCTTTGATAAGAGAGCTTATACCTCCGGAAGGAGAAACACTCTTACGCAAGAATTTGATGGAAGATTTGTCCAAAGCGGACAACTTCTTCGTGGGGTTTTTGCTCGGAATGATAGCCGTAAGCAGTCCATGACTACACTTCTCACCCACTGATCTTCTGTGACTATTATCCATTTTTTTTGCAGATCTTGATCACCTTCCGCCAACTGGCCAGCAACAGAGGTCTAAACCATCACCTGTATGACCTGCAAGGCTTACGGGAGGAGGAACCACGTCCTCCCCGCGAAAAACCTCGTATCGTCGGCATCTGACCTACAGTCCCAATCAGATCTATGCTCCTTTCCCAGAGTCGCTATACCGACGATCTCTAGAGTAATTATAAGAGGGTTACTTGTACCCTCGTGAGGAGTTTCCTTTTGACGATTTTGTCTGGAACACCCTCCTTTACTCTTGTGTGCTGAAGTGGGTCAAAATACGCCGACTTCAAAAGCAGATCATTAGACGCTTTCTCAGTAGCCTGTTCATAGACTAACTAAAGCTCGTCGTTGGAAATAAAATGTTCGGAAACCGGAGCGACTCAGATAGAGCTTTTCACCTTGTCATCTTATCAGTGATGATGACACAAGGGCAGCATCACGTCTGATTAACTCTAGATTAGCCACTGTTAGGACGGAGTTATAAGTGGTATACATAATTGCCCTGGAAAGAACTCTAAGAGAGGTACGAATGTCCTCAAATTCCTTTCCCTTGAGACGTTGCGCCATAGCTGTTGTAAGGTGATCTGCATTAAGACATAACGTCCAAATTCGCTCTATTTAAAGAAATTGTCGTCTCAATTGTGTTTGAGCGAATAGTGAATGATACTGGTAAGGATTCCTCTAGATCCCCGGCCTTCTCATTCAAACGCAGAAGAACTCTCTGAACATCTTCCCCGACCATTTTTTAAATGAACGTGGTCCAAAAAACGGTATGTATACGGAAGATGAAGATAAGAAACCACCTTCTTCCTCGCACTCAAGAGGATAAATATAGCGTCATCTATATGGCCAAAGGCCTGCGACACCTGCATAAACTGAACCGGAAAAGAAAGGACTTCCTCCTTTGTCCAGATAAAGTCTGTGCCTAACGACGCCAGCGGTTTCTCTCTTGTCGTCGTAGCATTCTGATTCGGTGGAACAAAATCAGGATAGTATTGATGGATGAAAGCCATCGCAACCATGTACTGTTCCGAAAGGGAAGGGTAATCCTCTTCCTTATCCCTTTCACAATCCGAGAAATCAGTTGCGAATCTCGGTCCATTGCATCTCCATGAGCAGACGACTGGACCGACCCAGCACTGTCCGACAGCTCAGATTCTGAGTCTGAGGGAGGCTGTATCTGCACTTGCTGGGATGATACAATCAGCTGTGCAATCTTCGACAGCAAGTCTGCCATTGAGGCCTGAGGAGCAGCAGTTTTCAGTTCCTCAGCCGCATGCTGCTCCTGGGATGGTGTGTTGGAAACGGATCCTTTCTCCGAACGTCCCGATAATCAAGGCCTCGTCTCTCTAGCTACCAGATGGTCCGACTTCACAGGCTAAAAGTGGTTTACAGGAGAAGAGTGCAGCAGGCTGGATATCCAAAGTTGGGTAGCTAGGATGCGGTCGTGTGTGCTTAAATAACGTAGCGGAGGAAGCCGTGACTGAAACCGACCCCAGCTGCAGACTAGATGGAGCATCCCGGGAGGACATATGCTCCGTCTCGTGCAAGTTTCCAACCAGAAAACTTCATTTTGGCCTTGTGAAACGTAGTGGAGGCAGCCTTGACTGAAGCCGACCCCGGCTGCAGAATAAACAGAGCGTCCCGAGTGGAGGGCGGATATATGCTCTGGCTTGTGCAAGTTTCTCAAAACAGCATCTGGCCCCAGACGTTGCTAGATTAGAGAGGGGGCCTCTCCTGCCCGCAGTCTATCAGACCTCGGCAAGTACAAGAACTTACTGACTTCCTCCCTATTTCCTCCCTATTTCCGTCGTCACTGGGTGAGCTACTTATATTATAGTGCTCGCTCTACCCAAACCACTTCTTTACCCGCAACGGTCTTACCCGGCATCACGGCACCCACGAACAGAGTACTGCTTCATCGGTTGAGCTAGCTGCTTGCAAGAGATTAAAACCTTTAATAAAAGGCCCTAACTCTTGCAATAATGAGCACTGCAGCTAGCTCTATATGCTCCACGGAGTGCGACGACGGTAGCACACTTGGATGGGTGTCAGAATATCATCACCATGTTCATGTTCCTCTGAAATAGAAACTGACAGAATGAATTAAAACGTGGTAAGAGGCTCTGATCCTCAGAAACTTACCGCCAACAACGTACTGTGACACCCGACTCCAACATCAGTCATCCCAATGAAACACAAGAATGACAAAAGTCCACAGGAGTGTATCAACTTAAGTCGATACCAGTCTTCCGAACTCCACAACAATATATATATATATATATATATATCTGAGATACATGAATAATAGCAATCATAATTAAATTCAAAATATTTTTTGTAACCCAAAGGGAACATTAAGAGCACAAGGGCATCCCCAGAGCCTAATTGTGGAAAAAAACCAAAAATTTTTGAGCTACACTACCGGAATAACAATCCATGTATCCTTCAGTATACTACAGTAATAGAATATAAATAAACAGCTGCGCCATGAGCGCATGATACACCCTTTATTAATAACAAGAGGGAAGCACACAATATGAGGAAACATGTATTGCCTATATTTTGAAGAATCAAGTCCCATAACTCTGGAATGACTAATCGAATGGCGACACCAACAGAAAGGGAGCTTCCTTCCATCAACATAAACCACAAAAAATCGTGAAATTCTCTTGAAGCGTTTTCAAGTTATCGTACGTGTAAAAAATCAACAATTTTCTAAGTAATAAAGTCCCATAACTCTGGAATGACTAATCGAACGGCGACACTAAACGAAAGGGAGCTTCCCTCCATCGATATACACCACCTACCCAAAAATCACGAAAATCTCTCAAAGCGTTATTGAGTTATCATACGACGTGTGACCGGACGGACAGACGGACAGCGGTATACCATAAAAACGGGCGTATAAAAAGGAGATTTTAAAGCACAGATGTCATTTCATTGTTGAAGACTTTAGGGCCAAACAAAGAATGATGTTGGTGCCAATTCACTTCCAGATGTCTGCGCATGTGCGGAAAGTAAATGTATGGAGGGCCAGATAGGATTTCTAATTTTCGGTTTTGCGAGCAAATTTAGGGGGGTTCAAAATTTGTGTTTGGCCCTTAATAACTTTGAGTTAAGCACCAGCTAGTCTGGGCCATTGTTTTACAGTGTAAAAATAGAACAGTTCTGCCATACATCATCCAAACTTCTTACTCACGTCTTGTAAAAAACAGGATGACTGTTTGATTTCAGATTGTAAGATAATTCCAATTTAATGCAACTATCTTTTCAAAACTCTGATTCAAGTTTCTGTCTCCCATGCGTATAACTTTCAAGCTACCAATCAGCTAGAAAGCAAAATAAATGGGAATTACACAAACCTGTTGCTTTTCAAGTTATTACGTAAAGCTTGAAAAAGAAATGATCCAATTCAAGGTAAACTGATTATCCTGCAGACTTGAGCAATAAATTATTAACCCTCTGCACTTTGTCAAAAAGACAAAATTTCAAGCTGCAAACTTGCTAAAAGAAAACTAGGAATTGAACTTATTCAATCTTGTATGATAGCGCTCAATGAGCTCAGTAAACAAGATTGAATTTGTTATCTATAGTTATTGGTGTTTAACCCTTTACCCAACGTAATGTCCAAAACCGGCCAGTGCTATTCTAACTGAAAGTGTCAATGACACTGAGGCTCAACTTGACAAACTTGAACTTGGAAAGTTATAATTGAAATGGCAAAATGGAAGATCATTGGTACCAATGTTATTTGATGAAATTTCAACATAACAGCATTGTGTGTGCACAATGTAAGAGTAATCCATGCATTTTTAAATGTAAACTGTAAGACACGCCAAAGGAAGAATGTTGATACACAAATGCAGGATGTTCAGAGGTTATTGTAAATGGCAACTTTTTCACAAAAATGAATGCTAATCAATAGGTCTTAACTAAAGGTCTTGCCTAATGAGCACACCAAGTTAAAAAACAATCCTATGATAAATGTGGCCTGAAGGACATGTCAATTTATTTATTTATTGGTGTTTAAGGTCACATATTTTTGCATAATGGCTAATCATGACCACAACATGAGTATCAACTCAAGACCAGAGGTGAGCATTAATAAGCCATGTTGCCAATTTTAGAGAGGGTTTCCACCTCCCAAGCATTGGTGACTGGGTCCTATTTTACCAGTAAAACAGAGCCTGTTTACCACAGTGGACAGGCACTGCTTCACTTCCCGGGGTTCCCACTGGGAAAGGACATGTCAAAGAAGAATGTTGATGCACAAATGCAATAAATTCAAAGACTGTTGCTAACAGCAACAGTTTTTGAAGGAAATGAAAAGAAAATCACTAGCTCCTATCTTTGTCACCCTGCATAAGCATACAAAGTTTCAAAACAACCTGATAATGAATGTGCCCTCTGAGGCATGCCAAAGGAAGATGTTAATGCACAAATGCATCAAGTAGAAGGTCATTGCTTGTGGTAATGGGTTTTTTGGGTTTTTTTATGGAAATTCATAAACATACCCTGCAGAGAGTGCAAAAGGGATAATAAGTTGATGCACAAATGCAGCAAGTTCAAAGACTGGTGATAACGACAATAATTTTTTATGGAAATTAAAAAAGCAATAGCTCACATCTAGAGGTCATCCCGAACACACATACCAAGTTACAAAGTGATCCAATCATAAATGTGCCCTGAAGGGTGTGTTAAAGGGAAATATTGAGGTCTGACTAAACTGAGTTCAAAGATAAGCAGCAACATTTTTTCACCCCACACAAGCACACCAAGTTTCCAAGCAATCCAATCATAAATGTGTTCTGCAGGGTGTGTCAAAGGGAAATATTGATACTTAACTGCACTAAGTTTTTAGTGAGTTCATCGAAGGTCATTGCCAGTGGTAACATTTTTTGACGGAAATGGAAGAAAATCGATAGTGCCCATCTAGAGGTAACCTCAAACAAGCATACAAAGTTTCAAACCAATCTGATCATAAATGTGCCCTGTAGAGCATGCCAAAGGAATATACTGATGCCTGACAAAACTAAGTTCAAAGGTTGCTGCCAGCGGCAAAATTTTTGACGGATGGAAATGGAAGAAAATCGATAGCTCCCATCTAGAGGTCACCCCAAACAAGCATGCCAGGTTTCAAAGCAATCCGATCACAAATGTGCCCTGTAGGGTGTGCCAAAGGGAAATATTGAGGTCTGACTAAACTAAGTTCAAAGAACGTTGGCCGCGGCAACATTTTTTGACGGAAATGAAAAAAAATCGCAACATCGACGCCGTAACTGCGACGGGTGGTGAAATCTCACAAAATTCTAAGTTTATCAAGGGCCGTAACTCCAAGAAAAATATTTGGAACAACACATGCATTGAACAGTGGCTAGACATCAATAAGATACACTTACATGCCAAATAAAAAGTCATTCCATCAAGTATTTCAAAAGTTATTGAGTTTTGAAACTCGTTGGTCACAGATAGACCGACAGACAGATCGACAGACAGACAGACATTGCCACTTATAGATCTGCTAATCGCAGCTAAAAATCGATAGCTCCCATCTAGAGGTCACCCCAAACAAGCATGCCAGGTTTCAAAGCAATCCGATCATAATTGTGCCCTGTAGGGTGTGCCAAAGGAAAATATTGAGGTTTGACTAAACTAAGTTCTAAGAATGTTGTCCACGGCAACATTTTTTGACAGAAATGGAAGAAAATCGACAGCTTCCATCTAGAGGTCACCCCAAACAAGCATGCCAGGTTTCAAGGCAATCCAATCATAAATGTGCTTTGTAGGGTGTGCCAAAGGGAAATATTGAGGTCTGACTACAAGTTCTAAGAATGATGGCCTGCGGCAACATTTTTTGACGGAAATTGAAGAAAACCGATAGCTCTCATCTAGAGGTCACCCCAAACAAGCATTCCAAGTTTCAAAGCGATCTGATCATAAATGCGACCTGTGAGGTGTGCCAAAGAAAATTGTGGACGAATGTACGTACCTACGCCGACGAGAAGTGATGGCAATAGCTCAGCTTGACTTTGTCAAGTTGAGCTAAAAATTGCCAGTTAATTTTCATTACTTTTTCCTTTTTTGTCTCAAAACTAGAGGTACTGTGAGCAAACTCACAAAGTGATCCCCCCCCCCCCCCCCCCCCACCCACGCGCCTGAAATGTATAAGTTAGATTATCTCCCCTAGAAAATGTTAGAACGGAATTATATTGCTTCATGCACATCTTCATATGGAGTTCTTCCATTGTGTAAAGTTTCATGAAAATTGTTCGAATGGTTTAGGAGGAGTTGCGCTTACAAGGATGGTCAGACGGACAAATTATCTCCCCTTGGAAATGTCAGAACGGAATTATATTGCTTCATGCACATCCGAATATGGAGTTCTTCCATTGTGTAAAGTTTCATGAAAATTCTTCAAACGGTTTAGGAGGAGTTGTGCTTACGATGGATGGACAGACGGACAGGCGGACAGACGGACGGACAGGGTGATTCCTATATAACCCCCCAAACTTTGTTTGCGGGGGGTATAAACATAGGTTATGACACTCATTGGAACAAGCTCGTTCCAATGAGGGGTCATAACCTATGTTTTTGAGACAAAAAATGAATGAAAGTGTCAATGACACTGTAGCTTAACTTGTGTTTTCTGTTTGATGAAAAGGATAATGTTCAATGTTTATGAAAGGATTACGAAATAAGACAAGAATTGTGATAATTGGAAATATGTTCATTTCTGTTTCCTGCATGCTATGTTTTTGATAAAAAATAATGAGGTGTACACTGTACTAAACAGCTGAGGGGTGGGTTAATATGACCTCACAGTTAATGTATGTGGCCCTCACAGTTAAAGTATATCTACGAAAGTTACCAAGTTACAGTGAAATTATTCCAAAACGAGTCATCCTATCAAGTTACATTGAAATCCCTTCATAAATATGGCCTGTAGACTGTGCTAAAGGTTTTTGGGCTTCGGGCCCCTGTAGCCGTCAGTTTCCCAATTGCGGCCAAAGGGGACGTTCTCATCTGGGCATAATTTGGAGTGATCCTACAAAGTTACAATGAAATCCCTTCATAAATATGACCTGTATAGACTGTGCTCAAAGTTTTTGGGCTTCGGGCCCCTGAAGCAGTAACAGTTGACCAATCACGACCGAAAGGGGATGTCATCATCTAGGCATTATATGTTGTCAAACTAACAGGTTACAATGAAATCCTTCCATAAATATGACCTATGGACTATGCTAAAGGTTTTGGTGTTTTGGGCTCGGGCAGCCATCAAGGCTGAATGATCGCGACCAAAAGGGGACGTTCTCATCTAGACATTATTTGGAGTCATCCTACCAAGGTACAATGAAATCCCTTCATAAATATCACATGTAGACTGTGCTTAAGGTTTTTGGGCTTCAGGCCCCTGTAGCCGTCACAGTTGCCTAATGGTGTCCAAAAGGGGCTGTTCTTATCTAGACATTATATGAAGTCAACCTACCAAGTTACAATGAAAATCCCTTCATAAATATGAACTGAAGACTGTGCTAATGGTTTTCGGGCTTTGGGCTCGGGCAGTCATCATGGTTGAATGATCGCAACCAAAAGGGGACATTCTCATCTGGGCATCATCTGGAGTGATCCTACGAAGTTACAATGAAAGCCCTTCATAAATATGACCTGTAGACTGTGCTCAATGTTTTCGGGCTTCGGGCACCTGTAGCCATCACAGTTTACCAATCATGACCAAAAGGGGATGTCATCATCTAGGCATTATATGAAGTCAACCTAACAGGTTACAATAAAATCCTTCCATAAATATGACCTTTTGCCTATGCTAAAGGTTTTTGGGCTCGGGCACCCATCAAGGCTAAATGATCGTGATCAAAATGGGACGTTCTCATCTAGATATTATTTGGAGTCATCCTACCAAGTTACAATGAAATCGATTCATAAATATGACCTGTAGACTGTGCTAAAGGTTTTTGGGCCCCTGTAGCCATCACAGTTGACCAATCACATCCAAAAGGGGACTTTCTTTCTCATCTAGACGTTATATGAAGTCAACCCACCAAGTTACAATGAAATTCCTCAATAAATATGACCTGTTTACTGTGCTAAAGGTTTTCGAGTTTTGGGCTTGGGCAGTCGTCACGGTCGGCAGATCACGCCCAAATGGGGAAATTCTCATCTAGACATCATAAGGAGTCATCCTACCAAGTTATAATGAAATCCATCCATATTAAACATGACCTGCAGACTGTGTTAAAAGTTTTTGGGTTTCGGGCTTGGGCAGCTGTCACGGTTGACAGATCATGCCCAAAAGGGGACGTTCTCATCTAGGCATTATACAGAGGCATCCTACCAAGTTACAATGAAATCCCTTCATAAATACAACCTGTAGACTGTGCTAATGGTTTTCGGGTTTTGGGCTCAGGCAGCCATACCAGTTGACCGATCGCGACCAAAAGGGGACGTTCTCATCTAGACGATCCCAAACCTGCATATGAAATTTTGTGATGATCAGACAAGAACTGCGGGGTGTAGCCTGTGCTAAAGGAAAATGTGAACAGACTCACAGACTAACCGACTTCCGCACAAGTGATGGCAATAGCTTATCTTGACTTTGTCAAGTTAAGCTAACAAATTAGTTGTTGAAGAATATTTTTTGCAAGTGTCATCTGCTTTTCATGTTAGGTAAAGGCCACATATTTTTGCATAATGGCTAATCGTAACAACACTGAAATAGACAAGTTTATTCCATCGTTTATACACATGTTGCCCATTTTAGAGGACTTCCACAAAAAGTGTTGGTGACCAAGTCCTATTTTGACTGTTATTATTTATTTATTGGTGTTTTAGGTCACATATTTTTGCACAATGGCTAATCATGACCACAACATGAGTATCAACTCAAGGCCTAGGGTGAGCGTTGATAAGCCATGTTGTCCTATTTTGCCAGTAAAACAGATTTTGTTTACCATGGTAAACAAGCACTGCTTCTCTGGGGTTCAACTAGTGCTGGGCAGTTGTTCGGTATACCAATTATAATCGGTCCAATTTTCAATACAGTTACCAATACTGGCAAATTAAATGATAATCCGTATACTGAACAGTTGGTTTTATCTGAACAAACAAAAGTCATTTGTGCTTCCTTAGACAAGACAAATACAATGATACTTAACCGGTCCATTACCTCAATCACTTAAAAAGGCAATTTATTTTAAGTGCAGAGGTGTGCTAATTTTTAACACTTCTCATGATTAAGTGAGGCGTGCAAACACATACTTCAGACTCTGAGGACTGCTGAATATAATATTATGAAGACTCCTCAGAGTCTGATTCGTTCTGAAGTCGTGGAATTACACCTGAAATGTCCACTGCAATCTCTAATAAAGCATCTGCTAATTAAATGCCATTTTGGGTGTACTTATTAGAGAGGTTTTGGTCTTTCTGGCAGACATTTTGGGCAAAGATGCAAGTGAACATTTTGTCCCTATGGTTGTTTGGTGCATCGGCATCAAAAATAATCAGTATAATGGTATACCGCGGTACCATTTTCTGAATATTGAGGTATTTAATTATCCCAATACTGTCCACACTTGTTCCCGTGGGGGATTAACCCTTTACCTAAAGCAGAGGATATCAAAAATTATTATTTCAAATATAATTTTTTTTAATTTTTAAAAAAATTTTCAACAAAACCATATCATGTGACCCCTCACTGGAATGAGCTCAATGAGCTCGTTCCAATGAAGGATCACATGATATGGTTTTGTTGAAATATTTTGAAAAATTTAATTTTTTCAACTGCTAAATTTTCATATTACGCGGACAATTCGTTGGGTAAAGGGTTAAGTGGTTAAATTCTTGTCAGAAAATTTTTCAGATTGAAATTTTTAAAGATTGACATCAGTGTATAGAGTGCCAACTTGCGTCGATTTTCAATCCTTATTCTTTTCAAAAAAATATATCTCTGTTTGTCTTATTGATTTTTTACCAGCCCATGAACCACCAAAGAACATTAACTATTAATTTTTTCTCTTAATGGTCTACTCCAAATACTGCCAAAGATACTTTGATGCAATTTTCTAAGAATAGTGCTAACCAGATTTATGGCAGTTATCTGGGTATCATTGACAATGAAGGTCAGTAAATAAAGATCCTGAACTGTGGCCAAATGGCCTATAATACTGTTTAGTAGTTTTGCTGAATTTGGTGCTTACTTTAGTCCATTAGGTTTCAAATTTAATAAAATACAGGGCTTATATTTCGACGAGAATCTGAAAATCGATTCGCACAAAGATTCGTGCAATAAAACCGGCGAGAATCCATGTAGATTCTCGCTGCACCTCTGCTAGGATTCGCGTGAAAAGAATTGAGTCAATTTAACCCTTTATCTAACACAAATTAACCAATAGAAGGCTAACATGACCTGAAATATCCTGACACTTTGTCAATAAAATTGCACAAATATGGCTGTCTTTGGAACCGGCTCATTGAGCCGGTTCCAACGACAGCCATATTTGTAAGATTTTACTGGTAAATATTGTTCATTTAATTATTTTATCATTTATTTATTATTTATTGTTTAAAAATTATCAAATTTAGTTATAAAAATTAAAAAGGTGTATACAACAGTGGTTGAACCATGGTGGCATCATGGGATCCTGAGACACTCATAGTAGGTATGGATTCTCGCAATCATTTTCACGAGAATCCAAATGGATTCTCACAAATTTATACGAAATATAAGCCCTGAAATACATCCGGACATAGCAGCTAAAAGCTGTACTGACAATATTTCCAAAAGGTCAATAAAGCCACTGAACAATACACATATGGATGTCAATTAAATTGGCAAATAGTCAATATAAAGTTGTAGGATAATCGCTATAAACTATTTCTTTCTCTTCCTACACTGATAAGACCAGAAACTAACATTTTCTGGAAAGCTCTCAGAGAGCACAAGTTGCAGTATACTTAGTTTATTGCAGTTAAGTTACAACTTATTTCAACTTGTAATGTACGAGTTCTTTTGACAACGATATCTGAATGGTTTTATTGAAAAATAGAGCTAAAATTTTTCCTCCATCAGTGGAATTTAGTTTATTTCTACCCCCCCCCCAACTTCTTGGATAAAGGGTTAACTGATATAGATTAAAATTTTAAACCATTATCCAACGAATCGGCCGCATCCGTCCGCGTAATATGCAAATTCAGCAGTTGAAAAAATTATTTTTCAAAAAATTTCAACAAAACCATATCATGTGACCCCTCGTTGGAACGAGCTCATCAAGCTCGTTCCAACAAGGGGTCACATGATATGGTTTTGTTGAAATTTTTTGAAAAAATGATATTTAAAATAATAAATTTTGATATCGTCTGCATTGGGTAAAGGGTTAAACAATGAAACCCTGCACACAGGGATTGTAAATGACAAAAGAATGTAAGCAGAATGTCAGCTGAGCATTATAGAATTATGACTACTGCCGGACAAATACAGTCTGTGAGAGAATTAAGTTTTTCACTTCCTGTGACTTGACCTTTGTCACTCGAGCATGGTGTTGGTGTGCAAAAGACCTTCCAATGGTCCTTACCCTTGTGTAATGTTTCCACCAAAGCATTATCGAGTTGTGCCTACAGACAGACAACCTGGATTTAAGATGCCTCCCTATCCGGGCATAAAAATTCTCTCAATTTCAAATTGAACATTTCTCACGCTCAGGGTATTTCATATCAGGGTTGGAAAGCTTTACGGAAGACACAGCCACACAAAATTTCATTTAAAAAATTATACATGTTATGGGTTATTTTAATGACTCACAAGGGAGGTTGCAAAGTTTTCTAAATATATGGACAAAGCAGCTTCTACAGCACCACCTCCAGGAACAACTGTTTTAGACTCCATTACACGTTTAACAACACAAAGAGCATCATGTACGGATCTTTCCATTTCATCACACATAAAATCATTGGCTCCTCTAAGGATTAGTGATGCAGCCGTTCTTGCTTTTGTTCTGAAAAAAATAAATAAATGCTTTCATTTCAGTGTACTTACCTTAAAAATTTCATTTGAATAAAAAGAAAAACTAGAACTATCACACCTTGCGGGGATTGATCGCCCCCACCTCCTCCAACACCATTCAAATAATTGGGGGGAGAGTGTATTAATCCTTAAAGCCTCATATTAATTGTTATGATCATTCTTACAGTACAGTGGATCCCACTTAATTGTATACCAGATAATTGTATATCCCAGTTATTAAAATATTATTCTGCTGCACTGATCCATTTGCCATTCACGCAACAGAAAATTGATCAGTTAATTGTATCTCGCATAATTGTATATCCCACTTCATTGTATACAAATTTGACAGGATTTTTTAACACCTAAATCATGTATATGAATATTTTCATTGAAGGTGATAGACGAAAAAATGTTCAGAAATATTTTATCGAACTAATTTAATTTTATTCAGCTTTACTTTGAAAACCACTGTCGTCAAATTTAATTTCGATTACATAGACATTTACATACCACGTGCGATCAATCGTCTTCAAATATTAACAAAGAATAACATGACATTTGATTCTGCTCTGCTTATGAATAACATATTGTGAATAACATCACATATGTACTTAAAAATCACCGACTGATAATAATTTATTTTTGTGAAGACAAAAGTGAAATATTTATTTATTTATTGGTGTTTAAGGTCACATCATGACCGTGACCGTTTTATGGGTGGAGGAAACCGGAGTACCTGGAGAGAACCACCGAGCAACGACGAGCAGCTGCCAGCCCCTCAACATCGTAACTCCGCACGGCAGCACAGTCAGGGTTAGATTGGTTGAAGACATGTGCACCATTAATGTAGTACGCCTTAGTACACAGCGCCACCGTGCCCCCATGTGGACAATCAGGGTTAAGTGCCTTGCCCAAAGACACAACGTGGGAGTCCAAATCAATCACTCAGACGGTCACCCATCCGAGGACTAACCGGGCTCGACGTTGCTGAACTTCGGTGATCTGATGAAAACCCGATTACCGTAACGCCACCGTGCCCCCCACCCCGCCCCCCTACCTCCCCCCAAAAGTGAAATCATCTCTGGATTCATCATGCTAGGATTGGGGAAATTATGAGGAGGAAGTTAAAGGAATGGATACATTTCACTAATTCATCCGTAATTATTAAAACATCATTACTGACATGCGTTTTTTTCTTCATTTAATCAAACCGCCACCTTTTATGACCTGTATTGTTTTTTCACTTCAAAGTAAATAACTGTCAAAACAGCCCTTCGTTAAAATGTTTTCTTTATCACTGGGGCATGGAAAAAGTTCTGTTAACAACTGTTTAATTTTTGCATATAACTTGTCAGTGCTGCAATGGGTGGTCAGTAAAAACATGAGGGGCAATGCAAAGCGTGTGCCAATGCCCCCGACCTGCCAAAAAGTTAAGTCAAAAGAGTGAAATGGGCCATAACTTTGGAAAGTGAAAAGAGCCATAACTTTGGAAATAATTAAGCGAAGTAAGATGATTGTAGCCCTAATAGTTTTATGCTTGATACACGATTTGTGACGCTGAACATATGAAATGAAGGTCAATTGTGACCTTCACCTTGAAGCTAATGCACGCGACACACCTTCTGACAATCCTTAAAATTTGTATAAAGTTTAATGTTTGTACTTTGGTTCGTTTCTGAGTTATGGGGGCGACACAAATATCGATGATTTTCAATGTGACCTTGAAATGTGACCTTGACCTTACAGACCTGGCTGTGGTGTGTACCATATCCACCCGATGTGCTTTATAATTGAGCGGAGTTAGATGTTTGTAGCCCTAATAGTTTTGGAGTTATGCTTGAGACACGTTTTGTGACCCTGTATATATGAAGGTCAATTGTGACCTTCACCTCGTAGATGCGATGGAAACTATTATATGTAATTTATTATATAGTAATATATACTATATTATATTATATTACACCTTCTGACTGTCCTTAACATTTGTAAAAAGTTTAACAATTGTACTATGATTCGTTTCTGAGTTATGGCTGAGGCACAAACATTGACCGATTTTTAGTGTGATCTTGAAATGTGACCTTGACCTTGAAGGTACGAACCCGGCTATGGTGTGTGACACATCCTCCCATGGTCCTTTATAATTGTGTGAAGTTTGATAACTGTGGCTCTAACAGTTTTTGAGTTATTGGCTAGGACACACACGGACGGACACACACAAACTTCAATCACTATATGCCACCTGACTTAAGTCGGGGGTGGGGGGGGGTGGGTGTCATAAAAAAAACTTTGACATGGCTACAAAGCGAAAGAGAAATGATTTGTCACTTGCCGATAAGTATGCGTTGAAATAGCAAAAAAATGGGCTGTTTGCAGCCACAGATTTCGAGAATACAGCAGGCCATGAAATTTCAAAAATTTACGGAATCCATTTTTCGTTCGCGTGTTTTGGGCTTGCGTAACCCATTTTTTCATTCACGTTAATTATTTTTGCGCAACCAATTGGTTACGCAAAAGGTTACATGATTAAAACAAGATATGAGATGAAATATACAGTGGTTGACATAAGTTGTACAGGTGTACGCTTATACCAATATGATAAAACCATTAAGAAACAAAATATTTAAAGGGACAAGTATTCATTGTAATAAATTAGAGCAATAATGAATACTGACGTAGAAGCCATTCCGCAATCAATGAATATTGCGTGTGACTCGATCCTTCCTTTGCTGACATAGACAATACCAGTGGCTGGTGTTGTCAATGTCAGCAAAAGAAGGCTGGAGTCAGTATAAGATTCTTTCGCTGATAAACATCAATGGATGCAAGACCTCAAAACTGGGGCTGAGTCCCAGCCGTGGAGTCTTGCATCCATAATGATAAAGCATTGAAAAATAAAAAATAAAGCAAACACCAGTGCATGCGTGTTTACCAAAAAATTGAAGTCTAGTAGTGAAACAACCATAGGTGTTCCAGGCCCATGCCATTTCGACCCACATAAATGTTTAACGTTAGATCAAGTTTGTCCTTGAATATTTTTCTACATTTCCATATCAATGCCACTGCAAATACTATTTAAGTCCAAATTCTAAAATTAGTGTCTTCAATCTCAACCTCTACAACCCTTTGTTTGATCCATAAGATATGAAAAAAAACTAGGGCGAATTCGCAGGCAGCAATAATGAGGGGGAAAGCACTCTGAATCAAATAGAACACAACCATGGAAAAACCCACAATGGTTGATATGTTTCACGGTTTCGTTCTGTCAGTTACTATACTTACATAATGTCCGTGAAAATAAATGTTGAAATGTTGTGTTTAGAATCGCACGTGTAAAATACAGTACTATATATGTTCAAGCAACAGGACAAACTACCACTTCTACTTCATACTCATTCATTGTATTTCTTTATCTGGCGATCAGTGTTCCACGGCACACTGACACATCAATGAACAACAAAAAATTCGGACTCAAAAATTTTGTTCATGTCATATTTTTTGCGTGAACAAAACATTGTTCACGGGTTTTTGGATTTGCGTAACCATCCCACGAACGAAACGATCGTTTACATGAAATTTCGTGGCCTGATACAGGGAAAGAAAGAAGAAATAAAGGAGGAATATATTTCAAATGCCAACCATGAGCTGAAGAGACAGCACACTGGAAAGGCTTCAAATGTGGAGACTGCTCTTTCAAAGTGGTTCTCAGAGGCCATAAATTGGGACATTTCCCTGTCTTGACCAATTTTGTCAGAGAAAGCACTGGATTTGGCCAAGGAACTAACAGAAAAAGACTTCACGTCAATTAATGGTCTTCTATGCAGATGGAAAGACAGGAATGCCATAGTTTACAAGAAAATGCATGACAAAAAAGAAAGTCGCCAATCAACCAGCAGCAGAAAACTGGATTCGATCAGTTCTTCCAGATTTATTGAAAAAATACGATACAATGACATTTACAATGCAGATGAGACTGGGATTTATCATCGGGCATTACCTGAAGGGACTTTAACACAAAAAAAGTGAAGTTTCAGCTGAAAGTAAAAAAGCTGAGGACAGAATTCCTGCATTAGTCGCAACAAATATGAGTGGAAATGATAAAAGAAAGCTGCTTGTTATTGGAAAAAGTAAAGATCCACATTGTTTGAGAGGAAAGAAATCACTGCCGGTTACTTGTGAAGGCAACAAAAATGCATGGACAACAGGGGAGCTTTTTGAAGTGGTTGAAAGACTTTAACACTGATATGAAATGACGTCAGAGAAAAGTGCTTCTTTTATTCGACAACTGCAGTGCACACCCAAAAGACTGTGGAAAAAATCTTTCCCACATTGAAATTGTATTTTTACCAGCTAGCACTACATCAGTTATTCAACCATGTGATCAGGGCATTATAAGGAACTTGAAATGCATTTATCATAAAAAAGTGGTTTCAAAAATAATAGAGGCAAAAGAGAGTGAAGCTGGGCTTGGTGCAAATCAGCTGTCAAAAACGTTGAATGTGCTTGACGCCACGCATATGCTACGTGTTGCATGGAGTGAAGTCACCCCAGTCACCATTCAGAATTGTTTCAGGAAAGCAGGATTCGTAATTCCAGGAGATTGAGTCGAGATGAATCTCTAACAGAAATGGTGGAAGATGAGATAGCCCCTCCCATAGGACTGACTTTAGAAGTGTTTGATAAGTTTGTTGATCAGGACAGTGAGTTGGAATGTTTTGGGGCAGTGACTAATCAGGAAATCTGTGCTGGAATTTTAGCAGACAATGGCAATGGTCAGGAGGAGTCAGAATCTGACAATGAACATGAGACAGAGTTACCTGTGATGGGGTTTGAAGTCAGGGCTGCGTTAAGGACAATATTGTTTGAAAAGACGATTTTGAGACATTTGACAGCCTTGAAAAGATGACAGTGTTTTAAAAAATCTTGGAAGACAGTCTGTTATTACGGAATACATTAACTGGTCCCATAATGTTGAAGATGACTTCCCAGTATGGAGTACATGCACATAATTGAATATACAATCTTTTAGTGATACATAATGCTCACATTTTGATAAGATCGACACTTCATTGATGAGATTTATTGAGTGAAAGATACGTATTCAGATTTTGTGCTCAATGCCACCAGAATTACTTGCCCCTTCATTCCTCTTCCTGGATCTGGCTTATTTGTATACTCCGGTTATTTGTATATTTTCTTCTGACAAAAGCCATATTCAATTAAGTGGGATCTACTGTACTACCTTATATACAAGTACATTGATAAACGCAGCCTATCGGTAGAGTTTGCATGGAAGAATCCATTTTAGGGAGCCAACTTTTTCAAAGCAACATCTAAGTGGCAGGTTGTTGCTGTATGGGGACTTGAAATCTGTCCAATGGAAGCACTCCTCCACCACCCACTTTTCATAATTCACTCAAGGTGGATGCCCCCAGCATTAATTTTTTTTAAATGCAAAATCACTTGAAATCCTCCAAACCTCACTTTAAAGTATCAACTAAAGACCAGGGGTGAGCAGTAATAAGCCATGTTGCCCGTGTTAGAGGGTTTGCACCTCCGAAGCATTAGTGACTGGGTTCTATTTTACCAGCAAAACAGCCTGTTACTGCAGTGAACCGGCACTGCTTCACTTCCTCGGGGTTCCCACAGAGAGGAAACTAGAGATGGTCTGTCGTCTATACCCCCACCATGGATAATGCCTAGTGTGGGTTACTGAAAAGGGGTTTTCAATTTTCCAAAATGAAAAAAAAATCCAATATGGCCACCAGTCGGCCAGCTTGAAACCGAGCGGGGAAAAAAATTATGTCCTGCACTTTCCCTCATCATGTTGATCATTTCTGTGAAGTTTCATGAAAATGTGGCTAAAACTGTGGAAGTAGTTTGCTCTACAAGTTTACATAAAAAAAAAATCCAGTATGGCCACCAGCTGGCCATCTTGAATCTGATCAGAAAAAAAATTATGTAAAATTATGTCACGCACTGCTCATCATGTTGATCATTTTTGTAAAGCTTCATGAAAAGGCGGCTAAAACTGTGGAAGTAGTTCGCTTCACAAGTTTACATGTGCAACGGACCGACGACAACAAGAAATTTGCCCAGACCCTTAAGGATAAAGCATTTATGGCTATTATTCTGACTTCAACATGAGTTTAAAATCAAAAGTAGGCTCCAACCCTAGTCACCAGTTACAGAATTCTGTACCATTAAAACTTGTGCTTACCAAAGTATTTAAGCACTACTTCACTTCTGTGGTAACCAGCTGTGAAGTTATACAAGTATGAGAAGTTCAATACAATACAAAGTCAATTTTCAATTTGGAAACTGTCTTGTAAATATCTTGAAAACAACAATCAAAGTTTATGTTGCAACATCAAAGAGATTTACAAAATTGTTTTCTCCCCATAACATGACTCCTGTTACAAGAATGTAGAGGAGTGGTAAGAATGGGATTACTGGGATTATCAATATGATTACAATGTACAAAGTTGGAAGAAACAAGTCTACACTGTCGACAATTATTTTTTTTTTTGTGTATGAGAGACATAATGATCATAATCAAAAATCCTTATAAACTATAAAATTCATGTCTTGCAAATATCTTCAGAAAATGGCTTACTTCCAAGCTAAACTCCCCACTAGATTCTGCAAATTATATATTTCCCATTAATTTACTCCTAATACAATGAAGTGTATAGAAGCAATGGGAATGGGATGTGAAATTTGGCTGCAACTTTGTGGTTCAACAAACAAGAGGTGCATATCGGATACATCAGGGCTGGAAATAAGTGGTCGGTCACGGACAGTGACCGCCAAGAAACGTCGATGTGACCAGCGCTAACTGTATCCAACCGGTCATGAATGACCGGCCCATTTTTCTCCCAAGAATATTAATTTTTCACATGAAACCTTGTGTTCTGAATCATTAATTATGGCTGTTGATGGTGAATAATTTCCACATTCGAATATATTCTCTAAAATGAATACAAATACAAAATCGAAAAACACAAGACAAATTTATAAATGAGAGACGCTTCTTTCGCAAACAAAACTGAAACTCATTTGTACTCTATTTTTTCTGTGTATGTTCTTCGCAAATCGAACCGGATGATCCCCTCCTCTTTCCTTTCCTTTGTGTAATATACTTTCTTTGAAGACTGTGAGCAGAATTTGTCATAATTTCTGGAAAGCTTTACAGAAATTCAGAAATACTTCCAGAAAAATATAACCAGTTTTAACTCATGTGACAGATGTGCAAGTGCCGATTTTATTTGGTGCCGAAGTTACATGGTGCCGAAAATGATGGGGTTGGTTTTGACCAGGTGCCAGATTTCCCAGTGGTGAGACGTCCAGGCTCGGAGTTGTTCAGCATTCAATTTCCTCAATTTCAAAGAAATTGTCGCATTGGAGTCCAGTTGTTACGTTTTTTTAAAAAAAAAGAAGAGTGATTTGCAGACTGAAGACATCCCTGTCATGCAGTTTAATGTAATAAAAGTTAAGTGTCATTTCAATAAAATTGAACGCAGGTTGGCCCTAATATTTTATATATCATTACGACATTAGCCAACATAATTTACATGGGTTTTGCCCTAGTTAATGTTTGATTTGGAAGCAAAAAATATGACCGACCCGAGTTACTGTATGACCGATTCATCATTATGGAGCCGGTCATTATGACCGATGCACCCCAAAAAATATTATTTCCAGGCCTGCGGATATATATCGGAGTGTTGCATGTCCATAACGTGGTTATCAATTATATGCCGGTTGTCAAATCGTAGACTGCTTGTTGAAGTTAATGTGGTATTGAGCTAAAAATTTGTAAAAATTGACAAATTTAGGCCCATAACTCAGTAATGGAAAAAAAGGCCAGGCCAGTTTTCGAACTGGCTTGAAATATTATAGTAGAAGACCTGTATGGCAAATATCAGTCAAACTGGAAAATGATTGTTCAAGTTACTTCGCTAATGAGCTTAAAATTCATAAAAATTGACTAATTAGGGTTCATAACTTTAACGAAAAATCAGGCTGGGCCAGTTTTCGAACTCGCCTGAGATATTATTGCAAAAGACCTGCAAGGCAAATATTAGTCAGATCAGAGAATGTTTGTTCAAGTTATTGCGCTGACAAGCTCAAAATTCATAATGAAAATATCAATGACACTGTAGCTTAACTTGTGTGTTGTGTTTGATGAAAAGGATAATGTTCAATGTTTATGAAAGGATTATGAAATAAGACAAGAATTGTGATAATTGGGAATATGTTAATTTCTGTTCTCTGTATGCTATGTTTTTAATATAAATAATATGAGGTGTTCACTGTACTAAAGAGCTGAGGGGTGGGTTAATATGACCTCACAGTTAATGTATGTGGCCCTCACTGTTAACGTATATCAACGAAAGTTACCAAGTTACAGTGAAATTATTCCAAAACGAGTCATCCTATCAAGTTACATTGAAATCCCTTCATAAATATGGCCTGTAGACTGTACTAAAAGTTTTCAGGCTTCAGGCCTCTGTAGCCGTTGGTTTCCCAATTGCGTCCAAAAGGGGACGTTCTCATCTAGGCATTATATGAAGTCAACCTACCAAGTTAAAATGAAATCTCTTCATAAATATGACCTGTAGACTGTGCTAAAGGTTTTTGGGCTTTGGGCTCGGGCAGCCATCATGGTTGAATGATTGCAGCCAAAAGGGAATATCCTCTTCTGGGAATCATTTGGAGTGATCCTACAAAGTTACAATGAAATCCCTTCATAAATATGACCTGTAGACGGTTCTCAAGGTTTTCGGGCTTGGGCCCCTATAGCTGTTACAGTTGACTGACCAATCACGACCAAAAGGGGTTGTCATCATCAAGGCATTATATCGAGTCAACCTAACAAGTTACAACGAAACCCTTACATAAATATGACCATAGACTACGCTAAAGGTTTTTGGGCTCAGACAGCCATCAAGGCTGAATGATCGTGACCAAAAGGGGACGTTCTCATCTAGACATTATTTGGAGTCATCCTACCAAGCTACTACGAAATCCCTTAACAAATATGACCTGTAGACTGCGCTAAAGGTTTTTGGGCTTTGGGCTCGGGCAGCCATCATGGTTGAATGGTCGCGACCAAAGGGGACGTTCTCACCTAGACATTATATTTGGAGTCATGCTACCAAGCTACTATGAAATCCCTTCACAAATATGACCTGTAGACTGCGCTAAAAGCTTTCAGGCTTCGGTCCCCTGTAGCCATCACAGTTGCCCAATTGCGTCCAAAAGGGGACGTTCTCATCTAGACATTATATGAAGTCAACCTACCAGGTTAAAATGAAATCCCTTCATAAATATGACCTGTAGACTGTGCTAAAGGTTTTTGGGCTTCGGGCTCGGGCAGCCATCATGGTTGAATGGTCGCGACCAAAGGGGATGTTCTCACCTAGACATTATTTGGAGTCACCCTACCAAGCTACTATGAAATCCCTTCACAAATATGACCTGTAGACTGCGCTAAAGGTTTTCGGGCTTCGGGCTCCTGTAGCCGTCACAGTTGCCCAATCACGTCCAAAAGGGGACGTTCTCATCTAGACATTATATGAAGTCAACCTACCAAGTTACAATGAAATCCCTCCATAAATATGACCTATAGACTGTGCTAAAGGTTTTCGGGTTTTGGGCTTGGGCAGTCGTCACGGTTGACAGATCGCGACCAAATGGGGAAGTTCTCATCTAGACATCATCCGGAGTCATCCTACCAAGTTACAATGAAATCCCTCCATATTAAATATGACCTGCAGTCTGTGCTAAAAATGTTTGGGTTTCGGGCTTGGGCAGTCATCATGGTTGACAGATCATGACCAAAAGGGGATGTTCTCATCTAGGCATTATACAGAGGCATCCAACCAAGTTACAATGAAATCCCTTCATAAATACGACCTGTAGACTGTGCTAATGGTTTTCGGGGTTTGGGCTCAGGCAGCCATAACGGTTGACTGATTGCGACCAAAAGGGGACGTTCTCATCTAGACATGACCCCAAACCTGCATATGAAATTTGTGACGATCAGACAAGAACTGCGGGGTGTAGCCCGTGCTAAAGGAAAATGTGAACAGACTCACAGACTAACAGTCTTTCACACGTGTGATGGCAATAGCTTATCTTAACTTTGTTAAGTTAAGCTAAAAATTGACTAATTAAGGCCCATAAACGTAAAAAATCAGGCTGGGCCAGTTTTCGAACCTGTTTGAGATATTATTGCAAAAGACCTGTAAAGCAAAAATTAGAGAATGTTTGTTAAAGTTATTGCACAAACAGTGCAAGGACAGCTGCCTGCCCGGACATACACCGACCCCCACCAAACCCTAGGTCTCGGTTGTTAACATGACTCAAACAAAAAAGTAAAATAATCTTTGCAGAATGCAACAAGATAGTCCAGGACAAAATATGACACTCAAATCAAATATCAAGGTATTATTATTATTCAACAAGATTTTTTGGACACATTTCATTATACTCTCCATAAGGATGCACCATAACTGAAATCAATTTTTTGTAACATGTCTAGGAACATTGGATTTACTGAGATTTTGTTATCTTTTTGCCTGTGTGGGTCCAAACAGGGCTAATATATTTATTTTCAAACAAATCAATGACATCTCACCCACTTATAATGTCAATGTATGTCAAATGTCAATTAAATATGCCCAAGAGCTTCAAAAATGAAAATTTGGGAGGGGTAAAACATTGCTTCTCAAACTTAGTTTCGAAAAAAAATTTACAAAATAAAAAGGAAATTTAAAACCAAACTTATTGCATCTGTCGGTTCATGAGAAGACTTGTTTAAAAACTGGGATGATTTTCTCTGCAGAACCCCTAGCCACTGAGTGCTGCATACTGATTTGAACAAAACTGAAAATACTAGAGCTGGGAAGTTGTGAGATTTAAACTGCGGTTTCGGTTTTCAAACGCAAAAAACCTTGGTTTCGGTTGTCTGTGAGCATCTAGAAACCATCCGTATATACCTATCAGATCGACCCTATATTGCAACATCATCTACTAACAACTAAGTTTAACTAACAGGGCATCTTCTGTTGATTGTCTCACTTGAATAAATAACATATCCATGGTTGACTTGTGTTGTCCTTATGCTCCCCCATCCCAGGTCGGTAATTGAAACTATTTAATTGGTTTTTAAACTGATTTCAAGCCAAAAACTGCAGAGCTGTAACTGAATATTAGTGTTCGGTCATGGAAGTTGGTCGTCGCTAATTTCCAGTTGCCCAAGGTGCCGAGGAAAATGAAGTGGTAGCAATACACATCGTTGGTAAAAAAAAGTGGCATGGGTGTAAATGTTGTTAAATGTCAGCCAACCCCATACCCTGTGTTTAAGGTAGCTCGACCGATCCTAAAAAATGATGCCGACCCTCAAAATTTTATCAAGCAAAAATTGCTTTTAGATCATTGTAACCCTAAATTTCCAACCGATTTCAAATGTGAATTTGAAACAGATATTGATGTCAATCTTTTAAAATTATGCGTAAAAATTAATATATCAGACAGTATAAATGAAGAGCAAGTTGCAAGTTATAGTTCATCAAAGGAAACTGCAATTGATAAACTGATGAACATTTTACAATGCTTCAGTCATGGCATTGACAGGTCATGAATATTAATAAATATCGTCTTGAGTTTCGTGTATTGTTACTGAAAGCCTCAAATCTTGGCTGTCTTGAAAATGCCATTGGCGCAAGAATAGCGTACAACAATTTTGTTTTTTAATTCCATTCAAACATACAGAAATTATTGACAATTGATGGTTCGTAGATACTGTATTTATTTATAAAGCGAATTATGTAATCATTTTGGTAATTCGATACTTCATGCAGAAACTTAAAATGGGCTGGGTTTTTAAAACCGAATTTGCGGTTGTGTTTATTGGAGCGCGGTTGCGATTTTTGGTAGTCTCTCACTACCGATCCCAAGCCGTGATTGCGGTTAACCTACCAGCTCTAGAAAAAGCCCACCTCAAGCATCTCTCATTTGAAATTTGAGTGAAATCAACCCAGCAGTTTGGGAGAAGATTCAATCACCACCTTCATGACAGACCTGACATATGACAGACCTGACATATGACAGACAAAAAGTGGTCACGATTAGCCATTGCTCATGATGAAAGTTCATCCTGACTTTCACAGGGGTAAGCTAAAAATATTTTGACAACCATCCAAGTGTCCAGCTTTATAGATCACCTCAGACATACTATATCATATCTAAACATTTAATCTATCATATCTAGTGTTGAAACGATTAGTGATTTTCAGGAATCGACTAGTCGCCAGCAGTAATCGATTACTAATCGACTAGTCGAAGCCCCCATGTTATTGTTATCAAACACGTGTACCGCCGTTCTTTCCTGGTTAAAACTAACAGTAATACTTGCAATGAAACAATGACAAGTGAAGCTTTCAAAGTTCTCAAAACCTCTTTCAGTTTCGAGAGAGAATTAATGTTGGTAGCTTCTGTTTAAAATCATTTTTTCTCAATATAGTCACTGATATTTTAATAAAATAAATCATTATTCAGGGTTTTTTTATATTATTCGTTCCATCCCATTGAATGTTAACAAAAGGAGGTGCTCTTTACGCATGCGTGATGTACATCCCGTCGAAAATTAAGCACAGTTAACGCCCACAGCAGTCATCAGCCTGTCAACAATTGTACACTGAACACTCCCACACAACTTCTCGTATTATGACTTAACCTCTTATCTGTCCATAATTATGCATACATCGAACACGCCTACTAATTTCCATATTGTCTGCTTTGAAAATCATCACCCGACCTGATTGGGTTTCCTCTTAACTCAGTTGCAGTTCGAGGAAAAGCTAGTTTCACTTTCAATTTCCCGGAAACTCGCAGATTTCCAGGAATTTGTCCGCATGTATTTACAAAATGAAAATAAAAAGCACATGGATTTTGTAATTGGTTCTTTAGTGATAACAAATTGTTCCAAATACGAACTGGTATGTGTTCTTCCATAATTTCTCTTTGATGTTTCTGTAAGACATTTCGAACTTACCAGTACCTGGTGAACAAACTGATGTCCGTAGGTGGCCTAATTTCATGTAACCTTTGGTCCTAATTTTCCTGCAGGCTGCTCCCTCGAGAATAAGCTCACCCATATATTTTTCCCTGTTTACTTCACGCACCCCTGGTCTTATTCAATCTCTGGTCAGTTGGCCAACTAGGGTTGTTATTCATGCAGTCGGAAACATCAAACGCGTTATTTCTGTGGGTTGTTTTTTGATTTCGGGAGTTTACTTGTGACGTTCGCAACAATGTTGGGTGAATTTAAGGGGATAGTGTATGGTTGGGGCAGATGTTCCGACTAATCGACTAGCAGATTTAGGGATCGACTAATTTAATAATGGCGTCGACATCGATTAGTCGGCTAATCGTTTCAACACTAATCATATCTAGTTTGGCATAGCTTATGACCTCAGTCAAAGTAAAACTGATCGATTAAATGCTCAATTCATCATTAAAATAAAGGAAAATGATTGAATAGTGTTTAACTGAATATTCCAATTAGGGCTATTAAAAAAACCCTCTAGTTTCTCAAGCAACAACTGTCTCAAAATTTTGAGATAATTCAAACTGTTTTCAGGACACAACTGGTAGAGTGCTAAATTATTTCAGATTATAAAAATGTATTCACGGGTCATTGCCTTGCAATAATTTATGGAAGAGTGCCTTTTGGCACTGTCACATTAATTATAACAAGGCAAATCCTTGCCCACTAAATGTCACTTCAGAGATAATATGAAGCACATCCACAGAATACGAAGCCTTTAAGTCTCGATACCTGCTCGCCTGAAGAAAAAATATGTGATTCCAGAACTTCAGTTAAAGAAGAAAAAAAAAGTCTCTCTCCTTTGTCAAAATATTCAACATCTTTAATTGACAAAGTGGCTGTTTAATTATCAAGGTTCAATTGAATTTTCATTTTTCACAACTTGAGTGAAGACTTGTTATACTCAGCAGGAATTACCCATTACTTTTAAACAGATGACAATAAACAACAAGAGCACCGCCTAGCAGGACAATAAACAACAAGAGCACTGCCTAGCAGGACATTATACGCTCGTTTTGTATTTTTGAAGGGTTGGGGTAAGGATGGGGATGAGGGTGAAAATTGTTCGGACCAACCCCATATTCGAACTAGACCTGTAATTTGTTGTAATTAAACAACATACCAAGTCTGGAACCAATCAGAAAACAAATAATAAAAGTTATCATCCGGAAACCAAATATTTGATGCATTCGCTATGTCCAACAAGGGCCATAATTCAGGGGAACTTCAAAATTCAGGGGAACTTCAAAGTTCGAACTGACCCCATATTCGAACTTGACCTGTCTTTAGTTTTGATTAAACCACATACCAAGTTTAGGAGTCAATCGAAAAAAAAATAATGAAGTTATCATCTGGAAACCAAATGTTGACGAACGGACAGACCGACGGATGGACAAATGGACAGACAGACAGACTGATTCCATAATTCGACAGTTTTTCAACAGGTGTATAAAAAATCAGTCAGGCCATTCTAAAGTTATAATCCAGAAAACACAAAATGCACAAATTCAAGAGGAATAACTCTGGAAAGGTACATGCGATTTTGGCCGAAAGTGAACTTAAGCTGTGTTTTGTGGTCATAAACAAAATCTGAGAATTTTAAACAAATTAGTCATGGCAAACTAAAGTTATCATCCGGAAACCACAAAATCCACAAATCTGCAATCATTCAAGGGGAATAACTCTGGAAAGGTGTATGCGATTGTGGTCAAAAGTGAATTTGAGCTGTATTTTGTGGTCAAAAACAACAAGAGCTGGACTTTCGTCCGGTGCATACCCCCACGTGGTGTACCACCTAGTGTGGGCATATCTGTGACTAACAAATATTATTTATGAATATTCTCGTATGGACTTATGGACGAATGCACAGATGGATGGACGCAATCCAGTATACCCCCCCCCCCCCCCCCCCCCACCATTTTCTTTGAACATTTTCAACAATTTCTAAGTCAAAAGGTATGGTAAATTGTTTGGTGTTTGGAAGTTTTATGCAATGAGGCAGAAGCCTTTCTCATAGGCAAACTCCATGCCATATTTCACTGAAATCCGATAACCCCAACCCAGTATAACCTCCCCCCCTCTCCCCATTTTCTTCGAAAGTTTTCAACAATTTCCAATAATAGGTAAACTGCAGGCCATATTTCACTGAAATCTGATAACCCATACCTGTGATACAGGCTGAATAGACTAATAATGTCTATTTTCTACAATTTCTAAGTCAAAAAAGGGGGATAACTCTAAAAAAGGAGAATGCGAGAAATATCATTGCATCCTTTTTTTAAAGCCTATACCATAAGCAGTGTTCATGGCAAATTTCATTGCAATAGAACATTCGATACCCGAGATACAGGCTGAACAGACAAAATTTGGCTCGGACGGACACAATTTTTAGTGAACAAGTAATAAAAAAAAATAAATAACTAGTGTGGGCATACCTATGACCAACAAATATCATAAAAAATAATAATTTACTTAAGTTATGAATATTCTCGGCCAGACTCACACACGGACGCACAGACGGACGGACAGACAGACGGACGGACGGACTCACACATGGATGCAGACGGATGGACGGACGCTACCTGCGACCAACAAATATTATTTATGAATATTCTCGTATGGACTGACGGATGAATGTACAGATGGATGGATGCAATCCAGTATACCCCCCCTCTCCCCCCATTTTCAACAATTTTTAAGTCAAAAGGTATGGTAAATTGTTTGGTGTTTGGAAGTTTTATGCAATGAGGCAGAAGCCTTTGTCATAGGCAAACTTCATGCCATATTTCACGGAAATCTGATAACCCCAACCCTGTATACCACCCCCCCCCCCCCCACCCCCATTTTCTTCGAAAGTTTTCAACAATTTCCATTAATGTCTAAGTCAATAAGTATGGTAAATTGTTTGGTGTTTGGAAGTTTTATGCAATGAGGCAGAAGCCTTTGTCATAGGCAAACTGCAGGCCATATTTCACTGAAATCTGATAACCCATACCTGAGATACAGGCTGAACAGACAAATAATGTCCATTTCCTACAATTTTTAAGTCAAAAAAGGGGGATAACTCTAAAAAGGAGAATGTGAGAAATATCGTTGAATCCTTTTTTTAAAGCCTATACCATAAGCAGTGTTCAAGGCAAATTTCATTGCAACAGAACATTCGATTCCCGAGATACAGGCTGAACAGACAAAATTTGGCTCGGACAGACACAATTTCTTAGTGAACAAGTAATAAAAAAAAAAAAATAATAACTAGTGTGGGCATACCTATGACCAACAAATATCATAAAAAATAATAATTTACTTAAGTCATGAATGTTCTCGGACGGACTCACACACAGACGGATGCACAGACAGACAGACACACACGGATGCACAGACGGACACATGTAATCCAGTATACACCCATTTTCTTCGAAAGTGGGGGTATAAAAAACTGAAAATTTGAAATAAATTGGTCAAGGCAAACTAAAGTTATCGTCCGGAAACGAGAAGTTCGGCTAAATTCCCATAAATAAAGGGCCATAACTCTACTGCAAATGGGCCGCTAGAAATGGAAATCAAACCCATCCTGTATTTTGTCATACTAAATCCACATGCCAAATTTAACTCAGCTCAAACCATTACAACTAAAGTTATCGTCCGGAAACGAAATGTGTCCATGGATGGACAGACAGACAGACGGGTGGAGAGACCATTCACATAATATGTCCCGTTTTTCAAACAGGCGTATAAAAACAACATCTGAAAAATTTGGTGTCAATCCGTCAAGGCGTTCGAATTTAAATGAACGGAAACCAATTTTTTTTAGAAAAATTGTGTTTTCAAAGGGCCATATCTCTGCAGCAGATGGACTGAGAAACACCAATATCGAACTTTATTGCTAAAGACAACTTCTGAAAGTTGGATGACGATCTGTCAAGGCATTCGACTTTAAATGAACGGAAACCAAATTGTTTACGGACAGACAGAAGGATAGACGGACAGACTGACAACATGATACGACCGTTTTTATAAACGGGCGTATAAAAAGCATAAGATGAGAATACATGTGGGTTGAATGTTCAATTTGGAAACTGTTTTGTAAATATCTTGAAAACACCACAGCCAAAGAACATGTAGCTACATTCAAGATAAACAAACTTTCTATCTCCCATAAAATGACTCCTGATACAAGAATGTAGAGGAGTGGTAAGGACTGGGATTATCAGATTATCAATATGCTTATAAAAGTTGGAAGAAAAATGTCTACACTGAAACCAAATTCATTTGTTTGTGGGACAAAATTATGCAATCAAACATTGGGGATTAATAACATATTATTAAGACTCCACAAAGTAGATCTGTTTCTCAGGCCATTTTTTGTAAAATTGCATGTGGGCAGGCAGTTTTTTATTTATTTTTTTATTTTTGTAATTATTTCTTTGCCATCAAAAGTTCATGTTCTTGGTTGTTTTATGTTTTAGGCCTCATAATCTACAGAATAGCATGGGTGGGGGTGTACTTCATCCTTTGAATGTAAGAAGGATTAGCATTGCTAAAGCATTGCAAAGGCTTGTAGCACCCGACCACCAAATTTATCGATTTTATTAACTTGGGTAAAATATCAGACATAAACCATTTAATTTTTATGTTTTTAAGTTAACATTGGTTATACCAGAGGCTCAAGTGAGCCTGGAACACTCACCTGGCTCAAATTGTCGAAAGAGATGAGAGTATCAGTAAGGGAACAGAAGCAAGAGCAATTTTTTGATTTGCTATGACACAACCAAAGGCAACTTTTTTGGCCATTCATTTCTGTTGGTCCTAGGAAAGATTCCTAGCAAGCTCTTTTCAGTGAAGTATTAAAAAACAATAACCGAACAACATTTTTGATTTGTTTTCAACTACTGTGGTTCCCTCTAGCACCCCCCCCTCCCCCCAAAAAAAAACAAAAACAAAAAAAAACAAAAAAAACAAGAAAAACAAGAAAAAACAAGCGACTCAATTTGAACAAACTTGAATTTGACACCCCTAGAGATGTTACATACCAAATGTGAAAGGATTCTCACTGGTGGACCTGAAGAAGAATTTTCAAGAAATTTTCTCATATTTGACGAAGTTAAACTTTGGGCTTCAATAAGAAGCCCAAATATTAACCCAGGGACCTGATTTGGACAACCTTCAATCTAACCCTCCCAGAGGTGTTATGCACCAAATATCAAAAGAATCTGTCTGCTGGATCTGGAGAAGATTTTTAAAGAATATTCCTCATATTGAACAAAGTTACAATTTGGGCTCCCATGGGGAGCCCAAATATGAACACAGTGATTTGGCTTGAACAAACCTGAATCTCCCTTCCCTAGGGATGCTGTATACCAAATATCAAAAGGTTCTGACTGTTGGATCTGGAGAAGAAGATTTTTAAAGAATATCCCTCATATTGCACTAATTTGAACATTTGGGCTCCTGTAGAGTGCCCAAATATTGACCCAGGGGTTAAATTTCAACAACCATGTGAATCAATCTTCCATAGACGTTATATGTGAAATATGAAAGATTTTAGAGCAGTGGTGGGGGAGAAAAAGATTATTTTATATTTTTCCCATTACCTTCAGTATTAAATAATGCTGACTCACCATTTTTTCAAAGTCCCGAAACTGTACCTTAGAACAAAACAGGTAGCGATTTTTTTTTCACCATTCCTTTCTATTGGTCCTAAGGAAGCTTCACCTCAAATAAAAAGTTCCAGTGTCATGTAGTTTTGGAGATACGAGTGTTTGAATTTTTTTTCTATTTTTAGCTCCTGAGGTTCCCACGGGGCATCGGGAAAAATTTTTTTGGCATGAATCAGCCTCTCGGTTAGGAAATTAGAAATTTTGGGCAGGGCACAAAATAGGGATCCTCGTCAGCAGGGCACGTCAGAATCAATTCAAAAATGTTTTCCGATATCATTTTTCTTTCGATTTCTCAGCTTGTACCAAGTAGCTGTGGTCTATGTAGGTTCAGAAAAATACTAGGGTTTACTGGGAATTCCTTACTGACGTAATCAATTTTGTGTCCCATGATGCTAACACTTCCAAGTTAGGAAATTTTTTAGTGTCAATAAATTCCACATCGATTATAAAATTATTGGATTTAAAATGGCAGCATGGATTATCAACAATCTGTTCACAGTAGCTTGATCCAGTACAGAGTTTAGGTATGACAACGTCCATTTCATGAGATAATATGTGAAAGTAAAGTCAAAGTTACTGCCTATTTTTGTGATATGAACAATGAATAAAAAGGATAACAGGTACAGAAAAATGTTACGTACCCCTCGCAGATCAATATCATCATTCAGTGGTATGATGTACACACCTAAAAAATAGTCGACTATAGCTCCTTCCAACAGTTAATTGACTGTATTAATCGAACAGTCATGGCAGCCCTAAACATGGGTACTCAATTAATAATTGGAATCGGCCGATTATGACTGAATAATTGGTAATTTGGTTCATAGGCCTATGATATAATCAGTTGATCACTAATTTTAAAAACATTCAACCATTTGGCTTGAACAGAAAGGACTTTTAAAGTGATCTATTGTTATTAGTCACTGGAGAGTTAATTGTAAACAGAAGCATATCAGAGAGCAAGCACTGTCAGGCACAACAGCAATCACACCAGTTTTATTTGGTAAACTACTGTTTTTGATTCACTGGAAATAACATGGAAACAACACTAATTACTATAAAGTCCACAAACCTGGTATTTCAATTATAACTTAAAAGGTGTAAGAAAATGTCAAAGGAAAAAAGACAAGTTTTATCATCTTCTTGAATGCTTTGTGTAATCGGCACAGGGGCTCTATGTCTTGCACAATCTTCAGATAATCACTTATCAAGTTGAACTCTTCAAAAGATTCTGCAAATTCAATGTTTCCCATTAATTTACTCCTAATACAATGAAGTGTACAGAAGCAATGGGAATGGGATTGTGAAATTTGAATGCTATTATGTGGTAAAAATACGTCGTAAAAACTTTAATAAGACAGTCCAAAGGAACTGCATGACCCATACATGTCACTCTATATCTTTTTTAAAAAATTGGGAGTTCGCATTTAAGCTGCGACAGATGGTAAAAATGAAACAAATTCCAAGTCCTTGAAGGGCAGCAACAAGTACAATAATACTTATAATAATGTCTGCATAGAACATGGGTCTTACACTTGCAGACTAAATACGAAATTATTCCACCAAGTATTTTAAAAGTTATTGAGTTTAAAAATGAAAAAATTTATAGTAATTTTTTATTTTTTATACTTACCAATGATCCAGACAAGCTGGTGCTAACTCAAAAATATCTTGGGCCAAACACAAATTTTGCCTCCCCAATCCCCCAAATTTGCATGCAAAACCGAAAATTAGAAGTCCTATCTGGCCCTCCATACATTACCCTCCGCACATGCGCAGACGCCAGTAAGTCACCAAAACTGGCGCCAATATCATTCTTTGTAAAAAAAAGATTATAATATAATAATTCAGCAGGGAGGTACGAGTGCCCAGTACTGCCCATTCATGGGAGGGCCATTCCCATCTGGGTCATTGGTAAGTATAAAAAATATATAAATTATTATAAATTTTTTCATATTTTTATACTGTAACCAATGACCCAGACTAGCTGAATCATAAAAAGGTGGAGGGCCAAGAACTTCCAAAATAGTAGATCAACATAGATCAAATCTTTGAATCCATGATGAAGAAAATTAGAATAATTAGAATTTACATGCCATAATAGAAGAGACACACCCTAATATAGATCCCAATTATGTAAATCCTAAATCCAAGCATGAAATCATGTTAATTAGGATGTAACAAATAAACAATTTTTAAGACAAGTCTGGACTAAGACCTAAAAATTAGAATGGCATATTGAAAATGAGAGAAAATTGTCCATAAATGTATGCCAAACAATAATACTACAGCTGATCGGCGCATATAGTACGGACAAAACAGCTTCCTTAATAGTTACATACCCAATAAGCCAGAGAAGTGGACAAAATGACCCCCCCCCCCCCCCTTTTTTGAACACATCTCTAAAAGAAAGAGGGGAGAGCTCTGGAATCAATAAACAGAACCCGGAAACGATATAATTAAATATCGATCAGGCACTCAGTTTAATTCATGAATAATACATGATGCTTAACGCCACTTCACAAGCCAAGGCTATAGCAATGATTTTGGTACATAACTTTATCCGCTACAAAATATGCACTGCAGATGGCGTATACAGGTATGACGAAATCAATAAAATAATTATATAACATGCACATACAAAAGCGAGATACAATGAACAATCTCTGCAGAGAAAACACGCTTCAAGATCATCCACAGGAGGCCTCAGTAATATTAAATCTGGTAAGAACACTCTCCAACATGTACTATTTGGTATCTACAACTATAAACACATGAGAATATGCGATTTGAGAACAGACAAAATAGAGACCAGGATCTAGAAATGGAGGTAGGTATGATTAGGTATGATTAACCGTCGGCAACTCAGACCGCCCCCGAAATATATAACTTCAAGGTCAACCAAAGCGATAGCGTAATCACATATTGCGTGAGTGCATAAATTAAACAAGTTATTGATGACTGAATTTTGGGAGAGACAAAATCATCAATATGCAATAACTCCTACAATAATACACTGCATAACATCTGCTTTGTACTGTGGGTAGACATCCATAGGATAGAATTACACATCAAATATGAAGCCATTCCACTGAGGACGCTGCAAGTTATTCATGAATTAATTTCAAGGTGGACAAATTCTATGTCTATAAAGGGCAATGACTCTGGCAATAAAATCTGGCATGACACCTGCATTTCACTCTGGGTATACAGCAATGGGATACACTTGTATACCAAATATCAAGTCACCCAACCAAGTACTTTACAAGTTATTCATGACTGAATTTTGAGAAGGAGGGATGGACTGACTGACAGATGGACGGACTGACAAGGCGAATCTTATATACTCCCGCTGGTGGCAGGGGTATAAAAATCTACACAGAAACAAATATTTAATCTTGTGATAAGGCCATGATGAATCGAACCTTTTTTAGAAGAGAAGTGGATTGATTTATTTATTATATTTATTTATTGGTGTTTAAGGTCACATATTTCTGCACAATGGCTAACCATGACCGTGAGTTTTACGGGTGGAGGAAGCCAGAGTACCCGGAGAGAACCACCGAGCAACGGCGACTAACTGTCAGCTCCCCAACATACCAACTCCACACAAGCAGGGTTAGCATTGGTTGAAGACAGGTGCACCATCGATGTGCAGTACGCCTTAGTACACAGCGTCACCGTGCCCCCACGTGGGCAATGGGGGTGAAGTGTCTTGCCCAAGGACACAACGCGGTTGCCGCAGGTGGGATTCGAACCGAGGACCTCTCGGCTTGCAGCCTGCACCTCTACCAACTGAGCCACCACGCCCCCTGATTTATTTATTGGTGTTTAAGGCCACAAACTTATGAACAATGGCTAATCGCGACCGGGACAGTTTTACGGGTGGAAAAAAACAGATTACCCAGAGAGGACCACCGAGCATCGACGAACAACTGTCAGCTCAACATTCTAACTCTGTTCAAGCTCCACTCAAGCAGGGTTACAGTGGTTGAAGATATGTGCACCATCGATGTGCCATATGCCTTAGTACATGGCAGCATCGTGCCCCCATGTAGGCAACCAGGATAAAGTGCCTTGCCCAAGGACACAACTTGGGTCATCCCGGTCAGGGATCGAACTCGGGACCTCTAGCATAGAAGTCCAACAGTCTACCACTGAGCCACGAGAAGTGGATTTCTCATTGACAACTAAAAAATCACACATTTTGTGGATGGCATATGAATATCCCTCAGCACATTGATGTTGATATATCAAAATTTCATGCTACAAACTTTTCATACGATGCAACTTGGATTTTACCAAGTTGCAAACAAGACTGAATTGGCTAAATTCCTAGTTGCATAATAGGAAAACATTTACTGTTCGAATTTATTCGCTATTTTGACACCAGGATGCACAGTAACCCTTTACCTTATGAAATGTCCACATCCGCCCACATAATATACAAAATGAGCAGTTGAATATTTTTTATTTTTTAAGACATTTTAACAATATCATATCATGGGTCCCCTCATTAGAACAAGCTCGATGACCTTGTTCCAATGACGGGCACTTAATAAAGTTTTGTTGAAATTTTTTTTAAAAATAAAAGTTGAAATAAATTTTGATATTGTGTGCACTGGGGAAAGCAAGCCTGGAAATAAGCAGACTGTCATCTGCAGAATGAGGTCCCCTGAGGGTGAATTTGGTTATGCTACCCTGCTTATGCAGGGTAGCATAACCAAATTCACCCTCAGGGAACCTCAATTGGAATCAAGGTGTCAGGCCTAAACAGAAAGAGGTACCCTGAGGATAAATTGGGAAATTCTAGCCCACTGTACGAGATGGAATCACCAAATTCACCCCCTGTGGACCTGATTCTGCAGATGACAGATTGCTTATTTCCAGGCTTGGGGAAAGGGTTAATATCAGAAGCTAAGATTTTTTAGTCTGCTGCAAAATAAAAATTTAAAAATCTTTTCAAAGAAATATCATAACTTCTCAAAGAAAAATAATGGCACTTTTACTGAGGTCAACCAACAATTTATAAATCAGCTGTGAAAAGAGTGTCAGAGAATGATGAACAAGATAAATTAGAAACAGGTGACAAAAAATCAGCCTAGAAACTTGATGGTATACAGCAAGACATGCAAACAATATGGAGAATTATACTTTACCCTTTGATCAGTATCAGTTCATCATCTGATACTCTCTCTTGGACGACCTCTTCTGCCTGACCTACCATGGAAGCATCAAATGATTCCTCACCTTCCAAATTGGCCAAGGTTGAACAGAAAACAGCTACAAAGAGACCGAACATAGAAATGAATTTTTTTCAAGTAAAATTTGTTTCTTTTTATACCTGCCATACCTCCAAAACGTGCTAATCCCAAATCTTACAAATATAGACAAGACAGTCTAACGACATGCATATCTCCCACCTCCCCCCAACTTTTATGTAATAATAGGAATAATCTCATTATTGACCTGGACATGCATTCATACCCAATAATATCACTCACCAAGTATCATTTACAGGGCTTATATTTCGTCTAAATTTGTGAGAATCCAATTGGATTCTCGTGAAAATCGTTGCGAGAATCCATATCTACTATGAGTGTCCCAGGATCCCATGATGTCACCAAGGTTGAACCACTATTGTATACTGATAACACATGTTAACCTTTTACCCAACGAACCTTTTTAATTGTTAAAACTAAATTTGATAATTTTTAAACACTAAATAATAAATAGATGATAAAATAATTAAATGAACAATATTTACCAATAAAATCTTACAAAAATGGCTGTCATTGGAACCAGCTCAATGAGCCGGTTCCAATGACAGCCATATTTGTAAGATTTTATTGACATAGTGTCAGGATATTTCAGGTCATATTAGCCTTCTGCTGGTTAATTTGTTGCCGCTGTGTTAAATAGGGGGTTAAATTGACTCAATTCTTTTCACGCGAATCCTAGCAGAGGTGCAGCGAGAATCTACCTGGATTCTCGCCGGTTTTAATGCGCGAATCTTTGTGCGAATCGATTCTCGGATTCTCGACGAAATATAAGCCCTGATTTAATTTCTTTAATCACAACAGAAGATATCTTCCAAAAACCTGCAAATTGGTCAATTCAAAGTCAACAAGGGCTATAACTCTGGAAAAAGTATTTGAATCAAAACTTCCTTTCCATATGTACCCATCACACTGACACTGTACACTAAGTTTCGAAAAAATCCAATAAAAAATGCAGGAGTTAAGTGGACAAGCATTTGTGACAAGAATTTTGCTATTTCCAAGGATCATAACCATGCAAAATTCATAGAATCGAAAATTCCTGACCACATGCACATCTACACTTGATACTGATACTTCAGACCAAGTTTCGTAAAAATCCAATAAAAAAATGTTGGAGGTGTTAAGCGGACAAGCCTTTTGTGAGTCAAATTTTACTATTTCCAAAGGCCATAACCACTCTCAAAATTTGTTGCATCGAAAATTCATGACTGCATGCACATCTACACTTGATACTGATACTTTATACCAAGTTTCATAAAAATCCAATAAAAATTTGTAGAAGGAGTGAAGTTGACAATCTTTTCTGATGGAAATTTTTCTATTTCCAAGTGCCATAACCACACAAAATTTGTAGCATCGAAAATTCGTGACCATATGCATATCGACACTTGCTACTTATACTTTAGATCAAGTTTCGTAAAAGTGCAATAAAAAATGGAGGAGTTACGCAGACAAGCATTTGTGATGGAAATTTTGGTATTTCCAAGGGCCGTAACCACGCAAAATTTGTCGCATCAAAAATTCCTGACCACATGCACATCTCTACACTTGGTAATGATAATTCAGACCAAGTTTCGTAAAAAAATCCACTGAAGGAGGAGTTATGCAGACAATGTTTGTGATGGACGGACAGACAGACCAACACCATTTCAATATGATGCTCCTTACTTCGCCAGCGGGTGATAAAAATGCCCAAAATCTGTTGATGGAATTCTAATTCTTTCAATGAAATATATAACCGATTCGAATTTCGATCAATTTCAAATACAGTAGAGCAGTTTGTCACAAAAACAAACCTCACACTTTTGCTCTTGTCATAAAATATGTGAATAATTCCTCAATAAAGACCTTTTCTTAATGGTTTCATTATAAGTTATTTTCACTTCTTGGATGTTCTCCACAGGTGTCACATGAGTGAAAATGAAACCATTGCCTACACCATTCTAAAGCAAGACACTCTAGCCATGTCCCCAAGTACACAAAATACACATGAATCTAATTAAACTAGCCTCGATGCAGATTCAAAGTTGACATAAAAAAAACTATTCTTGTTCAATGATTAAAGTAACAAAGTGACAAAACAGGCAAAAAAAACCCCAACTACATAGCGACAGATTGACAACATTTGCGTGTTCCACCCATTGTTGTTCAAAGGTTAAATATTACAACGATAAAAATTGAGACGCGACAGGGCGATGACAATATTGCACCACTTCTTAAGAAATTTTTTTTTTAAATTTTATCGTACCAAGAGAATAATAAAACAAGAGGCCCCAAGGAGCCGGCCAAAGTGGTTCAAAGAAGTATTTGGGGTCACATTCAGTTAGACATGGTTCATCAACACTACAAAGGAATGAAGTCATGAGAGACAAATTTTATGGAACTAGGGACATGGGTTGAACAAACTTGAATCTTACCCCCCAAAGATGCTGCATACCAAATACCAAAAGCATTTATCTGCTGGATCTGAAGAAGAAGATTTTTAAAGAAAATTCCTCATTTTGAACGAAGTTATCATTCGAGCTCCCACAGTGACCCCAAATATGAACCCAGGGACTTGGCTTGAACAAACCTGAATCTCACCCCCTAAGGATGCTGCATGCCAAATATCAAAACATTCCGACTGCTAAATCTGAAGAAGATTTTTAAAGAAAAATTCCTCATATTGACTAAGTTATAATTCGGGCTACCACAGTGAGCCCAAATATGAACCCAGGGACTTGGCTTGAACAAACTTGAATCTCACCCCCCCCCCCCCCCCCCCCCCTCAAAGAAATTTGCCTGAAATGCACTTAGTTCAAATTTGGGCTCCTATACTGAGCCCAAATATGAACCCAGGGGGACGATTTGAACAAACTTGAATCAGATCCATCCCACAATGTTGCATACCAAATAGCAAAAGATTCTGCCTGCTGGATCTGGAGAAGATTTTTTAAGAAATTTGCCTGAAATGCACTAAGTTTGAATTCAAGCTTCTATAGTGAGCCCAAATATGAATCCAGTGGGCCGATTTGAACAAACTTGAATCAGATCCACCCCACAATGTTGCATACCAAATATCAAAACATTCTGCCTGCTGGATCTGGAGAAGAAGATTTTTTAAGACATTTGCTTGAAATGCACAGAGTTCGAATTCGGGCTTCTATAGTGAGCACAAATATGAATCCAGGGGGCCGATTTGAACAAACATGAATCAGATCCATCCCATAATGCTGTATACCAAATATCAAATGATTCTGCCCACTTGTGCGGGAGAAGAAATTTTTTTTAGTAATTTCTGTAATATACATAGGGTGCTATCGAAGTTATGCCCCCTTTGGAGCCCCAAGTGGGCATGTCCATTTCATTTGGACAAACTTGAATTGACATCTGGTAATGAACATCCATACCAAGTTTCAAGCAAATCGGCCTAGCGGTTTCAGAGGAGAAGTTATATGGAGTCAGCCTAACAAGTTACAACTATTTATTTATTTATTGGTGTTTAAGGTCACATATTTTTGCACAATGGCTTATCATGACCACAACATGAGTATCAACTCAAGACCAGGGGTGAGCATTAATAAGCCATGTTGCCCATTTTAGAGAGGGTTTGCACCTCCCAAGCATTGGTGACTGGGTCCTATTTTACCAGTAAAACAGAGCCTCTTTACCGCAGTCAACAGGCACTGCTTCACTTCCCAGAGTTCCCACAGGGAAAACTCATATATATCATCATAAAACGACTCAATGACAGTTTATCATTGTTATGTGAATAGTTTGGAAATACAACAGCTGTAACAAATGCTGCTTTCCAGCAAGAATTTCACAAGATCAATGTCTCCCATTCCCTTACTCCTGACACAAAAAAAATGTGCAGAATCAGTCAAGAATGGGATTATGGCATGAGGTTGTCTGAACAACCTAATATTTACAACTCAAAAGTCATGGCAGCTTATAATAGTTGGCCAAAACTTCCCTAGCAACAACTTCAACACTTTGAGATGGGCACTGGGCAGCTAAGCAAATTTTTGTTCGGGTTCGGTTTCCAAAACCGAAACCAAATCATTATCATCGAAAATACAGAGGAGGCCACTTAATTTGATATCTCTTCACTGAATAACCCTGTTAATAGAATATAATTTCCCAACACAAAGCCCATTTACCATACCTCCAGCACAAATTTGACCTGTTATTTGAATATAGGTTCTAGAGTAAACTCCTGTTAATTGAATAAAAATTCTTGTAAACTGTCAAGAAATTACCCTGACTCTCCCCAAAATAGTCAACATCTGCAATGCTAAAGTATTGCAGATGGCACCTTGTTGCACTCAAGAGAAGATTTCCAACTCTTGATTGATCCCAAAGGTCATATATTTGGAAATTTTCAGTCAACTGGTGAACCTGAGTATGCAAAATACAAATGAATCTAATTAAAACAGACTAGTTGCAGACACAAAGTCGACGTACAAAAACTATTCTTATTCAATGATTAAAGTAGCAAAGCGACAAAACAGGGGAAAAAAAAACTTCATAGTGGCACAGACTGACAATATACACATGTTCCAGCCATTGTTGTTCAAAGGTTAAATATCACAGCAATAAAAATTGAGAAGAAACAGGGCGACGACAATATTGCACCCACTTCTTCTATGGTAGAACTCTACCAACCTGATGTTTCCACAGGGCAGGATTTTGCACATCAAGCTCAAACTTTCTGTGCTATACAAAATTTTATCGTAAAAAGAGAATCAAAAATAATTGTAAAAATCAAACCATGTAATGTAAATATTCTGAAAACAAATCTATCATAAAATAGATTGTCTCCAAGTTGAACATCTACATACTTATTGTCTCCCATTTACTTACTCCTAGTACCAGAAGAAATGTACAGCAGTGGTAACATGGGATTCAATATGTCAAAATCTGTTAATGGAATTCCAATTCTTCCAATGAAATATAATACTGATTTGAATTTCAACCAATTTTGAATACAGTAAACAATTTCTAACAAAAACAAACCTCAGTTGGGAATACACCAATAAGTTTTCCTAGTGCTTAAGTAAGCAGAAACCTGCTGATAGAATACCAACTTTGTAAATAAAATACAATATTTTTGCAACCATTTTGAGTAGGGCTGCAATGATACGCCACAATTTCAGTGCATCACAATTCTTAACTTCGATTCAATTCACGGTTTGTTTGTTCTTTTTATTTCAATACAGTTACAATACAAAGAAAAATAATTTACTAACTAATTTACCCAATGCAGACAAATTCAAAATTTATTATTTTAAATATTTTTCAAAAATTTTAACAAAACCATATCACGAGCTTGATGAAATTTTTCGAAAAATATTTTTTTAGCTGCTGAATTTGCATATTACGTGGGTGGATAAGGGAGATTCATTGGGTAAAGGGTTAAAGGTTAGTGTTTTGCGCGTATCATATCCAATAAAAGTCTAACCGCAAAAAAAGTTCCATGATATATACAGAATGTGACATGTAAAACAAACAGATCCTGTGCATTGCACGTCAGGCATATTATTGTGAAGTTAGAAAGCACATTGGTGACATTACATTGTGACCATGAAGGGGTTGAAATGTTTGGTTACATTTTATACGGAGGTCATTTAACCTGCATTTAGGCCTAGATATAAAATGCACTTTGATTTGTTAAATATTTTAGTAAATGAGCAGTGCATATAAAACATACACAAATTAATCATGCATGCATTAATGTTACTGAATTGTGTATATTACAATAGTAGGGCCCTGTTCAACATCGCCAGCTCCACTGCATGTCTGTGTTGGTAACTGAAGAGGAGGCTCATTAATATTAATATCGCCTGTAAGTAAAAGCTTTGGTAAACCAATCAGATCATGTTATTCCACAAATGGGCGGGATTGTACAGTGTTTTCCAATCCTTGCAGGTGTGTGTCACGTGTTATTGTCAGTTAATAAATTACTGCAACTTTGCGTATAAATTTGGTCAGTATTTTTGAGAGTTTAACAAAATTATTTTTGAGAAATTTTTATAACAACTGTATTTAATGGTCATAGTCGCGGAAAAGGAAATATGACCGCATTCGCGCAGAGGAGGTCGATTATGATCATTGCATGGGGGGCCTTTTATTAAGAGTTACCGTTTCCGCATCGATATTTCTTTCGGCAGCAACTCCAGGTTGTGCAAAAAACATGAGATGATATCCATGTGCTGTTGACGCTTCACCTGTGTCCAAATCACGATAAATAAAAGGATTAAAACATAGTTTGGATCAATAAACTCTGCCCAAATGTAAGGAAATATGTGTACTATCGAATACAGCCGGTAATAAGGGCAAAAGCTTGATATATATTCCTATTTTCGTGTTTTGAGGTTGTTGGGGAATTTTACCACTGATTTGAATGAGAGGAATCTGAACGTAGAGGGGTAGCCACTAAGTTCAGATCGCTGAACTACCAATACCCAAGACTTGCAGGTTATTGTTCAGCACTATCTTGTTAAAAAAGTCCTCCAGGTTCACTTGTTCATGAAGTTACAATTCAGGTACAAAGCCTTAAACTCATATATATTGATTTATTTATTGGTGTTTAAGGTCACATATTTTTGCACAATGGCTTATCATGACCACAACATGAGTATCAACTCAAGACCAGGGGTGAGCATTAATAAGCCATGTTGCCCATTTTAGAGAGGGTTTGCACCTCCCAAGCATTGGTGACTGGGTCCTATTTTACCAGTAAAACAGAGCCTCTTTACCGCAGTCAACAGGCACTGCTTCACTTCCCAGAGTTCCCACAGGGAAAACTCATATATATCATCATAAAACGACTCAATGACAGTTTATCATTGTTATGTGAATAGTTTGGAAATACAACAGCTGTAACAAATGCTGCTTTCCAGCAAGAATTTCACAAGATCAATGTCTCCCATTCCCTTACTCCTGACACAAAAAAAATGTGCAGAATCAGTCAAGAATGGGATTATGGCATGAGGTTGTCTGAACAACCTAATATTTACAACTCAAAAGTCATGGCAGCTTATAATAGTTGGCCAAAACTTCCCTAGCAACAACTTCAACACTTTGAGATGGGCACTGGGCAGCTAAGCAAATTTTTGTTCGGGTTCGGTTTCCAAAACCGAAACCAAATCATTATCATCGAAAATACAGAGGAGGCCACTTAATTTGATATCTCTTCACTGAATAACCCTGTTAATAGAATATAATTTCCCAACACAAAGCCCATTTACCATACCTCCAGCACAAATTTGACCTGTTATTTGAATATAGGTTCTAGAGTAAACTCCTGTTAATTGAATAAAAATTCTTGTAAACTGTCAAGAAATTACCCTGACTCTCCCCAAAATAGTCAACATCTGCAATGCTAAAGTATTGCAGATGGCACCTTGTTGCACTCAAGAGAAGATTTCCAACTCTTGATTGATCCCAAAGGTCATATATTTGGAAATTTTCCGTCAACTGGTGAACCTGAGTATGCAAAATACAAATGAATCTAATTAAAACAGACTAGTTGCAGACACAAAGTCGACGTACAAAAACTATTCTTATTCAATGATTAAAGTAGCAAAGCGACAAAACAGGGGAAAAAAAAACTTCATAGTGGCACAGACTGACAATATACACATGTTCCAGCCATTGTTGTTCAAAGGTTACATATCACAGCAATAAAAATTGAGAAGCAACAGGGCGACGACAATATTGCACCCACTTCTTCTATGATAGAACTCTACCAACCTGATGTTTCCATAGGGCAGGATTTTGTACATCAAGCTCAAACTTTCTGTGCTATACAAAATTTTATCGTAAAAAGAGAATCAAAAATAATTGTAAAAATCAAACCATGTAATGTAAATATTCTGAAAACAAATTTATCATAAAATAGATTGTCTCCAAGTTGAACATCTACATACTTATTGTCTCCCATTTACTTACTCCTAATACCATAAGAAATGTACAGCAGTGGTAACATGGGATTCAATACGTCAAAATCTGTTAATGGAATTCCAATTCTTCCAATGAAATATAATACTGATTTGAATTTCAACCAATTTTGAATACAGTAAACAATTTCTAACAAAAACAAACCTCAGTTGGGAATACACCAATAAGTTTTCCTAGTGCTTAAGTAAGCAGAAACCTGCTGATAGAATACCAACTTTGTAAATAAAATACAATATTTTTGCAACCATTTTGAGTAGGGCTGCAATGATACGCCACAATTTCAGTGCATCACAATTCTTAACTTCGATTCAATTCACGGTTTGTTTGTTCTTTTTATTTCAATACAGTTACAATACAAAGAAAAATAATTTACTAACTAATTTACCCAATGCAGACAAATTCAAAATTTATTATTTTAAATATTTTTAAAATTTTTTCAAAAATTTTAACAAAACCATATCACGAGCTTGATGAAATTTTTCGAAAAATATTTTTTTAGCTGCTGAATTTGCATATTACGTGGGTGGATAAGGGAGATTCATTGGGTAAAGGGTTAAAGGTTAGTGTTTTGCGCGTATCATATCCAATAAAAGTCTAACCGCAAAATAAGTTCCATGATATATACAGAATGTGACATGTAAAACAAACAGATCCTGTGCATTGCACGTCAGGCATATTATTGTGAAGTTAGAATGCACATTGGTGACATTACATTGTGACCATGAAGGGGTTGAAATGTTTGGTTACATTTTATACGGAGGTCATTTAACCTGCATTTAGGCCTAGATATAAAATGCACTTTGATTTGTTAAATATTTTAGTAAATGAGCGGTGCATATAAAACATACACAAATTAATCATGCATGCATTAATGTTACTGAATTGTGTATATTACAATAGTAGGGCCCTGTTCAACATCGCCAGCTCCACTGCATGTCTGTGTTGGTAACTGAAGAGGAGTCTCATTAATATTAATATCGCCTGTCAGTAAAAGCTTTGGTAAACCAATCAGATCATGTTATTCCACAAATGGGCGGGATTGTACAGTGTTTTCCAATCCTTGCAGGTGTGTGTCACGTGTTATTGTCAGTTAATAAATTACTGCAACATTTGCGTATAAATTTGGTCAGTATTTTTGAGAGTTTAACAAAATTATTTTTGAGAAATTTTTATAACAACTGTATTTAAAGGTCATAGTCGCGGAAAAGGAAATATGATCGCATTCGCGCAGAGGAGGTCGATTATGATCATTGCATGGGGGGCCTTTTATTAAGAGTTACCGTTTCCGCATCGATATTTCTTTCGGCAGCACCTCCAGGTTGTGCAAAAAACATGAGATGATATCCAAGTGCTGTTGACGCTTCACCTGTGTCCAAATCACGATAAATAAAGGATTAAAACATAGTTTGGATCAATAAACTCTGCCCAAATGTAAGGGAATATGTGTACTATCGAATACAGCCGGTAATAAGGGCAAAAGCTTGATATATATTCCTCTTTTCGTGTTTTGAGGTTGTTGGGGAATTTTACCACAGATTTGAATGAGAGGAATCTGAATGTAGAGGGGTAGCCACTAAGTTCAGATCGCTGAACTACCAATACCCAAGACTTGCAGGTTATTGTTCAGCACAATCTTGTTAAAAAAGTCCTCCAGGTTCACTTGTTCATGAAGTTACAATTCAGGCACAAAGCCTTAAACTCATATATATTGATTTATTTATTGGTGTTTAAGGTCACATATTTTTGCACAATTGCTTATCATGACCACAACATGAGTATCAACTCAAGACCAAGAGTGAGCGTTAATAAGCCATGTTGCCCATTTTAGAGAGGGTTTGCACCTCCCAAGCATTGGTGACTGGGTCCTATTTTAACAGTAAAACAGAGCCTCTTTACCGCAGTCACTGCTTCACTTCCCAGAGTTCCCACAGGGAAAACTCATATATATCATCATAAAACGACTCAATGACAGTTTATCATTGTTATGTGAATAGTTTGGAAATACAACAACCGTAACAAATGCTGTTTTCCAGCAAGAATTTCACAAGATCAATGTCTCCCATTCCCTTACTCCTGACACAAAAAAATGTGCAGAATCAGTCAAGAAAGGGATTATGGCATGAGGTTGTCTGAACAACCTAATATTTACAACTCAAAAGTCATGGCAGCTTATAATAGTTGGCCAAAACTTCCCTAGCAACAACTGCAACACTTTGAGATGGGCACTGGGCAGCTAAGCAAATTTTTGTTCGGGTTCGGTTTCCAAAACCGAAACCAAATCATTATCATAGAAAATACAGAGGAGGCCACTTAATTTGATATCTCTTCTCTGAATAACCCTGTTAATAGAATATAATTTCCCAACACAAAGCCCATTTACCATGCCTCCAGTACAAATTTGATCTGTTATTTGAATATAGGTTCTAGAGTAAACTCCTGTTAATTGAATAAAAATTCTTGTAATCTGCTAAGAAATTACCCTGATTCTCCCCAGTTTTCCTGTTTTTGACCTACTTGGCCTCAGTACATCCAATACAGGCATTAAGACTATTATATCTTGTTTGACAGAGCTCTTGGAGCTCTGTCAAACAAGATATAATAAAATAAATGCTAAGTTTATCTCTACAATACAGGAAAGTGACATAATCCCTGTTGAGTGCTCCTGTTAAATGAATAATTTTCAATGGCAAAGTGACTATTCAATTCACAAATTAGAGAATGGATTACAAGAAACAGGTTTAATGTGAATTGTTTTTGTTTTACATTGAATATGTTGAAAATGGCTGATATACAAAAGCAGACAGCAATGAGCTTGATGGTAGCATTTTTTGGTTTTTGCAAATTCCCAAATCATTGTTGAATTGTTACAAACACCTCTTTCCAACAAAACAGGTCAGCCAACATCATTTAAAATATTGTTGAAAATTATCAAACATTTAAATCAATCTTCAAAGGGATTACCTAACGTTAGTTTGAAACAATTTTCTCAATTTCAACCTGTTAATCTTTGCAAAAACTTGGTGTTTGATTTGATTCTGACAGTGTATTAGCATTCTGACTTCACACAGTTCATAAATAGAGCCAATCAAATGCTTCAATAGACAGAAGGGGGGAATTATCGAATTTTGTATTATTAGCATTCCAGCAGTTGTATGGCCAGCATCAACCCTGAGGATGCTTCCTTTCAAATTATCATTCCTTTGCATGCACTGAATTGAAAAAAACTCTTGTTTTGTTTAAGAAATAAAACATGCATCAACTTCGCCATCAAACTTTTAACGCATGTAAAGAAAGCTCTATCTGTGCAAGTTAAAAGACCATTATAATCTAATATTAGTAATGTTTGTAAGATACGAGTCAACATGCGAGTAGATCAAGTTCTATGCATCTGACACACACATTGCCCTACAAAATTGGGATGTTTCGCCCTTCAAAATCGGCCGTTCCGTACATACCACAAATTAATGGTTTGTTGATTTTGCCCCCAAACTCACTGGGCTCATTTTTATTTTATTACGTGCTCCCCTGCCCACCCAAACACATACAAACGTAATCAATTATGGAATAATTTAAGACCAAACACTGAACCTAAGCATGTTTTTTTTCGGAGAAATAAATAATGATATACTGATACCGACACTCAAAACTTTCATTTCCACCCATTTCTAGCAACAACTGCCAAGATACTTATAATTTAACTTTGAGTTTACCCGTAGACTGCATGTTAGTCACCTGTTCTGTTGCAGTAAGAAGTGAACCAGATCAGAATTAGGCCCTTAAAGGACTGGACAATGGTCCTGTTTTCACACCTGATCACAGCCTGTGCACATCCAGTGGCTTAACATTGATTTCACAGCCAAGACTTGACTAGAAACCACTGCCAATGTAATTTGTTTATTGACAGCAGGACCTTCTCATGACGACATGTTCAAGGCACCTTTCTGAAGTAGGAAATAGGCCTCCAAGGGTTAAAGGGCAATATATGTTTACCAAGGCACCCAACAAACCCTGAGAAGCCAAAAAAAAGGCGTTTCAGACTGACAATATTACAAACATTTTCAGAGCAGCAACTGGCCTGGTAAGTCTTTGATATCCACAAATTGGACCAAACTAAAGGCCTGAAACAGCACTAAAGCACCTGCCTAGAACTTTTCAATCAACACAGAGTGCTGACAAGTCAATTCTCTTTTTTTTGGGGGGGATTTGCTTTTCTTTTTCTTTCAAGCACCGATCAGCTGCTTTCATGGGTAAATGGCCTGCTCAAATGAATGTTTTGAGTATATCATTCCATAAGAAACTGAACAAGAAGCACAAATGAGCCATGCATATGGTCGAGTGTTTTAATTCCAAGACTGGACATGCTGCAATTGGGATAAATAACACGAAACTCAAAATGACATTAAACACCAATAAAGGAATAAACCTAGGCTTTCACGATATGTAAATAATGCTAAAAAGTTACCTTACACACTAATGAAATATTTGTAAAATCATGAGAAAAATTAAAATATACTTTCGGGTTTATAACCCTTAACCTTTAGGAGGTCTGGAGATTTTTTTATACATTTTTGATTTACTCGGACAATCCACGGCCTTTGATTTTGCAGTTGTTTGTTGGCAAGTCTTGGTGCCTATGTAGGCAGCAAAGACTTTCTTAGAAACAACTGCCATGGCACTTCAAATGTAACTTGCAAGCTTACCCAAAAACTTCATGTTGGGACACCTGTTTTGCTGCAGAAAAATGTGATTTAAGTTGGAATTAGGCCCTTAAGTGTTAAGGGCCTGCACAAGAATCCTGAATCCCCACCAGCCCACAGCCTTAAAATGTCAAGTGGCATAGTAGTGATTTCTAGTGAAGTCTTGGCTGCTTGTTAGGATTGCAACTAGAAACCACTACCCAGCTTATTTGCCTATTATCAGCAGAACCTCCTCATGATGGCACATTAACACCCGTTTTGAAGTTGAAAAGTTGAAAATAAGCCTTTTAAGGGTTAACAAGCATCTGGTAGCTAAGAGAATGTTTTTTTATAATGTTCCATTGTTTTTAACCGCTAAAGTGTTGAATTATTTTTTGTCATCAAAATTTATTCAAACATCCTTGCCTTGTTACTATTTATAACAAGTCAAATCCTTACACACTGAACAATTTCACTTCAAAGATAATATGAAGCATATCTACAGAATATGAAGCCCTTAGGTTGTGGCACCTGCACATCAGAATAAAGCACAAATATGGGCTTCCAGCACTCTATCGGTCAAGTTTTATTGATATTTAATATATCTTTTTACTGAAAGTGGCCTTAAAAAATTCTCAAGAACAAACCTGAATTAAAACTCACTGAAAACAGACACCACTCACCCCCTACACACACAATGAGAACAAACTTTGATTCAGGCAAAATGTTCATTTGATTCTTGTCATCATGTACTTAACCCTTTACCCAACGCAGACGATATATAAATTTATTATTTTAAATATCATTTTTTGAAATTTTTCAAAAATTTCAACAAAACCATATCATGTGACCCCTCGTTGGAACGAGCTCGACGAGCTCGTTCCAACGAGGGGTCACATGATATGGTTTTGTTGAAATTGTTTGAAAAATAATATTTTTTCAACTGCTGAATTTGCATATTACGCGGGCGGATGCGGCCGATTCGTTGGGTAAAGGGTTAAAGGCCTGGAGAATTCTATGCATTTTTTGCTCCCACATAATGGTAACACTGATTTAGCAGTAGTGTCTAATGAAGTCTTGACTGTGTATGGCCATGACTTCACTAAAAACCAAGGTACTATGACTTCCTTCAGTGAGACCACCAAAAGTATGCATGTTGTAACATATGTTCTACATGCCCATGTAAGACAAGAAACTCAACAAAATTTAAACTAGTTCCTTATGTTTCAATAAGGCTAAAATCCTCTTCCTCTGATTGGATGAGAGCTCGCTTAGTATATTCTATGTTTACAGCTCAAGTGGTAAATGTTACAGTCTGACGTCACAACGCGAATATTTGATATGACGTTGCCCGTTTCGTAATTGCTTCATCAATGGAGTGACTGGGAGGCTGTTTCATTTCACGGTGCTCCAGATGAAGTGCTGTTTAAATTACAAAACTGATTTACAATCTGAACCGTGATGGAATAAGTTTATCTGGTTTATTGATTATTTATCCAGTGGTGGGGTACACGAGAGGTTTATTTACTAAATCTATGATCGTTGAAAGTGGCTTCAACAAGGCAACTTTTAATGATCACAAGTTTAGTAAATAAGCCTCTTGTGTTTCATGATGTAGGTTTTGAGCTATGGGTAGTATTTTATTGGAACATATACGTTATTGTGATGAGTTGACAGTAACATGGTCTGAGGTTTGCGGCTCGGAGCATATGTTCAACCTCGACGCTTTGTGTCTCGGTTGAACGTAACCTTCAAAACCTCAGACCTTGTTACTGTCAACTCACCACAAACCCATATAAGTTCCAATATAATGTGTTAACCTCTTGGGAAATATTTTAAATATGGGGGTTTGTTTTTTATTTACTATGGAATACATTCCAGTCGAAAAGGTATAACAGTACTCTCACATTCTAAGTTATTTAAGAACTGAAAAGTGATCCTTGTAGGAGTTTGCGAGAAGGAAAACAGATTCTCACAAAACTCGATTTTAAGACCTGACAAATTTTCATTTTATCTTTGACCTAACCCGTCATTCTTCCACAATAACAGAGATAACTGCATAATTTTTTAAGAAAGTTTCCAGCCATAAAAGTCATACACATAATAGGAATCACCATACTAAAATAAAACGCACCTCCTGTCGCTTTTGCAATTCTCTTCAAGTCTTGTTTTCTACATCTTCTCACTGCCAAAGCTCCAGCTTCTACAAAGTATTTCAAACAGAGATCATCTATTCCTCCTGTGGTCAGTATCACATTTGCACCAGCATCCAATATTTTCTGTATACGTTCTTTGGTGATGTCAGATTCCCTGATAAAAAAAATATGAAAGCATGGTTCATTCTGAATGCACATTTAACCCTTTACCCAACACAGATGATACATTTTGCTTTGTATTTTGTGTATATAAAGGCCAATACCAACAAGTGGTAATCATTTAAGAAACAAAATAAGAAATTTTTGAATCAGAAAGTAGACCAACCACATCTAAAGTACCTGAATTTCAATATGTTGTTTTCATCAAAACAGCTGGTCTTCTTCATATTCTTGAGAAGTTAAAAAATTTATAGTAATTTATATATTTTTTATACTTACCAATGACCCAGACTTAGCTGGTGCTAACTCTAACAAAACCAGGGCCAAACACAAATTTTGCCCCCCAATCCCCAAAATTTGCATCCAAAACAAAAAGAAATCATGTCCTAAAGGACCTCCATACTACGCCTCTACTGCGCATGCGCAGTGACGCAGTCGTCCCGAAATTGGCGCCAATTATCATTCTTACTGGCAGTGCCTGGTCAGCGCTATGTACTCAGCGGGGAGGCAAGAGTTCCCAACTCCAGGGAGGGCCATCCCCGTCTGGGTCATTGGTAAGTATAAAAAATATATAAATTACTATAAATTTTTTAACATTTTTATACTGTACCAATGACCCAGACTTAGCTGAATAGTAAACAGGCTGGAGGGCCTAGGACATAGAGAAAAATCCAATAAGCTCAACTATATAGTAAAGAGGTAACCCCTTAAGGAGAAAAGGAGTATTAGGCTTTACATGTATCTTTCTTATTTAATATTAAATTAGAAAGATACACTACCCTTAATAATTGAGCACAATAACATTCATGTTCTCTATTAACATCCAGTATAACCCTTATACTAATTATTTTTAAAGCAAGCCAATAAATAAAGTAGTCCAGAGAATTGAGACTCTTTATAATCATTTAAAAGTGTCCGAGTATTGTATATTAAAGCCCGTTTGACACTTGACATATACAAATGCTTCACACCGAGCTACACTTTAAAAATAAGACATGAATGAATTTAAACATTAATATTACACTTTAAAACCATCCCGGAAGCGACTCAGAAATACTGACTTGGAGGAGGCATTCCCTTGCTTTTCACTATAAAGCAGGTGACCTAAGGGAACACCCGTCCCCCCCCCCCCCTTCCCCTTGGTCAAAATAGCCCAGAGCGAAGAGGGCAGTCGGACGGAGTCACTGCCGGAACAGAAAGCCTGCATAACTATAGTTGCAACTGTTTAGTGGACGACATTCTGAACAACAGATAACGGACCTAAACAATGCAGGTCTCCAGAAATGGACTCAATATTTCTGAGATAAAAATTCGTAAATGTGGATGGCTGAGACCAATAAGCAGCCTTCATTAAATCTGTAATAGCAACACTATTAGCATAAGCCCAGGAAGTAGAAAGAGCTCTTACTTCATGAGCAGAAATCTTAAGCACAGACTGCTGACAAGAAGATAAATCTTCATAAGCAGTACGGATAGTTAACTGAATCCATCTAGCAATAGAATGGACTGAAATGTCCTTTCTATTAGGCATCAAAGGACAGAAAGAAACGTTTCCGTCCCTTTCTGATAAACTGAGATCTCTGTTTATAGATACGTAGTGCTCTAACAGGACAGAGTAAAGGCCTACGCCCGTCTGAAGACGGAAGAGCCTTAATAACAATAGGTTCCGGATATTTATTAGGAGCCTGATTCTTAGCTAAAAAACCCCCATTAGTAGTGAAGGTGATAGTGTTCCCAACACTACGATAATGAGAATCATCCACCGATAGTGCATGAAGCTCACTGACTCTTCTGGCAGAAGAGAAAGCTAAGAGAAAAGCTGTCTTATAAGATAAGAATTTGAAATCTACTGTCCCAAGAGGTTCAAATGGCTTTTCCTTCAATTTAAGGAGAACCCAAGCTAAATTCCACTTAGGAATTAATCTAAGAGTTCTGGGTCTATTTATCGAAAAGTTTCTAACCAACTTCGATAAAGAGACATTAGATCCAATTTGTAAACTATCATGATGTGCATAGGTATCAGATAACATAGATCTATAACCCTTTATAGTAACAGGCTGCAGTTTGATTTCGTCAAACAAGTATACTAGAAAGTTTGCAATGTCTGGTATAGAGGGATCAAATATATCTACAGAATGATCCCTACACCAACGACGAAAAACCTTCCACTTAGCCGCATAGTTAAGCGAAGAGGAGGTCCTCCTACAGTTAGAAATCGCGTCCACTGCTCGTCCTGTAAAGTGCTTGCCATGCAAGAAGGACCGCACAACGGAAAAACGTGAAGGTTGAGACCTTGCGGGTTGTGATGGAGTTGGCGCGATTTCCCCTGCGAAAGAAGATCCTCTCGTGGAGGAAGCTTCCGCGGTAGGTCCCACAACAGACACCTGAGTAGATTTATCCACGGTCTCTGTGGCGACAGAGATGCTACCAACAGAATCTTGCATTGAGATTGTTTTATCTTTAGCAATACTTGTTGAATTAACGGCGCTGGAGGATACGCATATCCTATCATTCCGTCCCAAGGGATCGACAGAGCGTCTACTGCAAATGCTCTTGGATCCAGACATGGAGACACATACGTCTGCAACTGATTGTTGAGATGTGTCGCAAATAAGTCTATCATTGGCCGTTCCCATTGGTAGCAAATCTGATTGAATACTTGTTTGTTGAGAGTCCACTCCGACGGCAACAAGCGACCCTTTCGTGAAAGGGAGTCTGCTAGCACATTCAGACGACCCGGTATGTGACGGACCGAAAGAAGAACGTGATGTTCTAACGCAAACAGAAGGATTCTTTCCGTTAGATTGAACAACGGAACTGAATGAGTGCCTCCCTGATTCCGTATATACGCCAGTACTGTCGTATTGTCGGATAGGATTTGGACATGAGCATCGTGAATAATGTCCATCCAGTGACGTAACGCAAGCCAAACTGACATCATTTCCTTGATGTTTATGTGCTTGCACAGGAATTGCGGATCCCAAAGATCCTGGCATCTCGAATCCGTTGGGATTAATGATGCACCCCAACCTGTTTGACTGGCATCCGTCATAATGGTAAAACTCGGATCCGGCAACTGCAGCGGAACTCCTTGAGTTAACCACTGAATGTTTGCCCAAGTCTGAATCTCTTGTTTCACTTGATCTGACAAGAGAACGTCTACATCGAGCGAATGAATTTTCACACTCCAATTCTGAGTCAGGAAAATTTGAAGAGGACGTGTGCGTAGCCGCCCCATCGGAATGAGATCCGCGGCGGCTCCACACAGACCTATCAGTCTCATAAATTCTCTCGCCGTGACTTTGTCTGCGTGCAGACAATAGCGAGCGTAACAACTGACTAATTTCGCTCTGGTTAACGGCAGACGAACGAGATTGTTGTGCGTCTCGAAGCTCATTCCCAGATGAGTGAATGACTTGGACGGCACCAGATCCGACTTCTCCTCGTTTACTATAAAACCGAGACGTCGGAGCAATAGAAGAAGATTCTGAACATCGTTCTGAAGAATTAACTCGTTGCCGTACCTCTGAAGAATGTCGTCCAGGTAGGCCGACGTTACCGCAGACGAATGAGCTCGGAAGTAGATCATTACCGAGTTCATTACCCGAGTGAAAGCCCAGGGTGCTAGATTCAATCCGAAGCACATCGCCCGGAATTGATACACCACTCCCAGGACTGCAAAGCGTAGATACTTTCGGAATGTCGGATGTACCATGACGTGAAAGTACGCATCTTTGAGATCTATGCTCGTTGCATAATCGTTCACCCGAATACTCGCTCTGACCGATCGAATCGTCTCCATATAAAACTTCGGAGCGACGATCAGCTTGTTTATCCAGCTCAAATCTATGACTGGATGGAACGAGCCGTCTGGTTTCGGAACCAGAAACAGATGGCTGTAGAATCCCAGAGATTCCTGGTTTTCTACGACCTCTACCGCGTTCTTCATTAAAAGAGACTGCACCTCTGATAACAGAGCGTCTCTTTTCTGTGGATTTGACGGAAGATGAGTCCACTTTGGACTTCGAGTTAATGGAGGCTTTCGTTTGAAGGATATCTTTAGACCTTCCGAAGTCACTCCTCTCACCCAAGGGTCGTCCGTAATCGACGCCCACTCTTGTGAAAAACTCGACAACCTTCCGCCAACCGGAATGCGATAGAGGTTTAAGCCATCACCTCCTGGACCTGCGAGGCCTGCGGTAGGAGAAACCACGTCTTCCACGACCCGCACCTCGCCTCGTCGACCTCGGGGCGTCCGACCGATTGTCCCGGCCTGAAGGACGTCCCGAACGAGAGTCGCTATCCTGACGGTCTCTCGAATAAGACCAAGAGGACGCACCGGAACCTCTATAGGAACCTCTCTTGGGCGCATTAGACCCAGAAGTGCCTGTCTTATTCGTGTCTGCTGTATCCGACTTTTTAGGAGCGGATCTGAACAACAGAGAATCATTAGCTTTTTTTTAATTTTATCATAAATAGCGGAAAGCTTGCCGTCAAAGAGAAGTTCTCCTGAGACCGAAGCGACTCTAAGAGAGTTCTTCACCTTAGAATCCACTAGTGTGGATGTAGCTAGGGCTGCGTCACGTCTAACCAACTCCAGATTTGCCACTGAAAGGGCGGAGTTACACGTGGAATAAGCTACTGCCCTTGAAAGAAGTCTTAAAGAGGATTGTATATCCTGAAACTCTTCCCCTTGAAGGCGCAGTGATAACGCCTTAGTAAGGTGATCTGCGTAAGATAAGGCATCTAAATTGGCTCTGTTAGACACAATAGCTGTTTCCAACACCGCGGTTGGAATAGAAGCTGACGACGGTAATGATAGCTCTAAGTCTTCCGCCTCGTCGTCCATACGCAGAGTAACTCTCGGTATACCCTGTCCTGCCGTATCGAATTTATTCCTTGCATTAATGAAAGGCAGGTTGAGAGTATTAGCGGACAAGAAACCTGCTTTCCCCGTCCTGGAAGCAAGTTTAAATATAGCGTCGTTCAATAATTCAAATGTTCTAGCAACATTATTGGACTGCGACGGAAACTCGGGAGCGATGTCCCTGAACCGCTCAAAAAATTCAGAGTCCAATGACGCTATAATTCTCTTGTCCGGAAGCGCAGCAGTCTGGCCCGACGGAACAACTTGAGGGAGAAAGTGCCGGATGAAGTCCACGGCAGCTTTATGTTGTTCCGAAAGGGATAGCTCCAAGTCATCCGTATCCCTTTCACCATCCGGTTGGACCTCACGATGTTCCCGGTCGTCCGCCCCCGATGCTTCGGCGGAGCGTACCGACCCAGCGCCGTCGGATAATTCTCGATCCGACACCGTTTCTGTCGGCTGCTGGGATGCTGCGATAAGCTGTGCTATCTGCACAAGAATGTCCGGCGTCGAGACCTGCGGAGGCGCAGTCTTTCGCTGCTTCGCCGAGGGCAGCTCCGCATCAGATGGCTCCCGCATACTTTTCCTATGCGAACGTCCGGAGTCCATCGGTCTCGAATCCCTGGCTGCCGGATGGTGTGACCTGGTCGCCGAAGAATCCTTCATCGGCGAAGCTGGTAATATATTGGCGGTCACGCAGCCAAGGTGCGGTCGTGTGCGCTGACGAGAAGAGGAAGCCTTAACAGTCTCTGCGGACTGCTTATACAACGGAGCGTCCCGAGCGACGGACGTATGCTCCGCTAAAGACACATTTTGTACCACAACATCTGGTCCCAGATGTTGTTGTACGAGAGAGGGACCTCTCTCGCTCGCGGCCCGGCTGGACCTGGACGAGCTAGGAACCGGACTAAAAGGCTTCCTCCGTTCTCGCTTACTATCCACTGTCACTGGGTGTGCATCTATTATGTTTATAGTGCTCGCATCACCCAAAATTTCCTCTTGGACCGCATCGGACGAACCCGGCTGCCGAACCATTCGGTGAATGGACGCTACACCGGGCGAGCTAGCGGACGACATTTGTCTAATCTCCATGAGCACTTTTGCCACTAGCTCTGAATTCATTTGTGACGACGGACGCACACTTGAAGAAGATAACATGGAAACATCACCCTGTTCTGGTTCCTCTGAAATAGAAACTGAGAGAGTAGAGTGACCTTGTGGAGAAAGAGCCGGCATCGCTCTTTCTCCAGAAACAACATATCGTGACACACGTTTCCAATGTTTCTCATCCCAATGTTCACATATAGGACAGGGATTAATGCGAGAACACTGACTACAATTAATACAATGATCATGAAAGTCAGAGGAAGATTTCTTCCTATTACAATTTGAACAACGTCCCTTCATTGTGAAAGAACAACAATAAGTCCTAGTTACTCGCAAAAACCCCTGACACAAAGATACATAATAACATGATCCATTAATAAATGAAAAAACAATTGCAAAACAAAATAATTTTGAAAAAATATTTTTTCAGAGAAGCCCAAGTTGCTGAAAAGTAACGTTGAGCCCCGATGGATCCGATGGCAAAGTGTGGTCAAAAATTTTAAATTTATATAAAATAATTAATGAGACACTTTCGGATAATATAAATGTATCTTATAATGAGATAAACTACCACAAAGGCAAACAGCCCCCCTCAAAAAAGGATGTTGCCAATGAAAACAAACAGTGTAAACACACTAGAAAACATGACTCCAGGCACTGAAAAAACTGGCCCGGAATCAGTCATCAATTACACTCTATCTGATGCAAAACAGAGACTCCCAGGGGAGAATCTGTAGAACATCAGATGGAAGATGCAGAACACAAACGTTATACACCCATGGGTGAAAACGTAACTATGGGGAAAATAACAGAAAACATTCTGTAACCAAGCAACTCTCCCAGGAAATTTTAGAAATGAAATTTCTCAAAAATATGCCAAAAGCATGCGAGAATTGCCAGGGGGGGACTTTAGAAGGCTAGGGGAGAGGAAACACTGAATAAGCAGTGCAACAATTAGCAAGAATGACAACAAGAGGCCCATGCCTCGAAAATAGGCAACTTAACATAATTTCATCAAAAATTTTTAAGTACAGCCCTGATTATTTTTTGCCACTTCTTTTTCCTCTCCTCCTTCTATCCTCCTTAGAATCACATTTTCTCCAAAAATTACGTGTCTGGCATCCTTTAAACTGAGATTTACAAGCACAAAGATCAGTGAGATGTTGACTGATGAAGGGCCAAACAGAGAATGATAATTGGCGCCAATTTCGGGACGACTGCGTCACTGCGCATGCGCAGTAGAGGCGTAGTATGGAGGTCCTTTAGGACATGATTTCTTTTTGTTTTGGATGCAAATTTTGGGGATTGGGGGGCAAAATTTGTGTTTGGCCCTGGTTTTGTTAGAGTTAGCACCAGCTAAGTCTGGGTCATTGGTACAGTATAAAAATATATTTTATTTGGAAATCAAGAGCAAGTGATGGATGGATGGATGGATGGATGGATGGATGGATGGATGGATGGATGGACAGACATGTGGACAGATGGACAATGCCATAACATATGTTCCGTATTTCAAATGGGCATAGTTGAATGGAATATGAAGAGTTACCATCTAGAAACTTGAAATATATTGAATTCTAAGTCATTTGCTCGGATGCTGCTCCTTACCGACCAGATGGTTCTCATATAAAACCTTGGAGAAGAATGACCTAGCTTAGCTCTATGACTGGTCGGAAGGAACCATCTGGCTTTGGCAGAGATATTCTCTACAACCTCTATCATCTTCTTGGAGATCATCAAATTTACTGCTTCGAGAAGCCAGTTTCTTTTGGTAAGGTCAGCAGGAAGATTTGTATATATGGGAATTCTGGAGCATGTTTTCTTCTGAAAGAAAGAATTAATCCCTCTTGAATAATTTTTAGAACCTGTGGATCTTTTGTAATTTTCTTCCAATTTTCCACAAAGTGGGATGGAGGTAGAAAGCCTCATCTTGATCCACCCCGAGGCTTGCAATAGAATTTTCTTTTCCCCCCTAGCTGACATGCCTTTGTAGGAGAGCGAATGTCCCTTATTCAACTGTCAAGAGTGAACAGGAGACAGGTTACAAGGAGTTGAAGATTTGGAGTGCAAAGATCCATGATATTTCTTAGAACCAGAATCCCTCGGTTTCTTCGAACCAGAATAATCTGAAGAAAACCGACGAAGAATAAAACTACCTGTGGCTTGATTGGTAACCTCTTTGTGTACAAATATGACATGATCGTTGAAGAGTGAAGTCCCCGTCAGAGGAGCTGCTCCAAGAGAAGTTTTAAGAACTTTGTCCAGGTTAGACACAGACAGTAAGCATTGCCCTGTCTAACCAGCTCCAGGTTACCAATGGTCCAAGCCCCTGTATGGATAGAAGCCATAATGGAGCAAGAGCTGAAATGCTAAAGGGGTTTTCTTGATCGACTAATCACGTGGATTAACCTTGGTTAACCGATTAATCACTTGCCCAAATAGATATCTGAATAATTGCCATTGCGTTGATTATTTACAGCATGAGCCCTTTACCCAACACAACAAACAAAACCAACTAGGCGTATATACAAAAATCTCCATTCAAATTTATTATGTTTTCAATTTTTGTCTCAAATACATAGTTATGACCCCGGAACGAGCTCGTTCCAATGAGGGGTCATAAGCTATGTTTCCGAGACAAAAATTGAAAATTTTTAGTAATTCATGAATTTAGTTTGCAAGTATTGTTTGCTACCCGCAATGGGTAAAGGGTTAAGAATGACCATTTCCAGCCACTGATACAATATGATGATCATGCAAGTAAACAAGTATGTCAGCAAGTAACTTGCATACCTTACTCTGTCTCATATAATTGATGCGAGTCAGTGTGACAATGTTTGTCTGTTTTGGAGCAAGTTTGTTCCTTTGTTAACCTATGTAATACAGTAGTTCAAAAGTAACACTAAATCGACGATTACTTTTTGGATCGATCAAGATGTTGATCATCGTTTAATCGGTCAAACGTTTCAGCTCTAAATGGAGCGAGATAACCCTTTCAGGGGAGAAAGTATGTCTTCAAATTTGTCTTTGTCCATTTTTTTATCCAGAGCATGAGTTATTCATTTATTAAGGTTTAACAACACTTTAATAGCCAAGGTCATATCGCTTCAGTGACAGTTTTACGGGTGGAGGAAGCCAGAGTACCGGGAGAGAACCAGAGTAATGACGAGCAGCTGCCAGCTCCCCAACATCGTAACTCCGTACTGCAGCACAGGCAGGGTTAGATTGGTTGAAGACATGCGCACCATCAGCGTGCAGTACACCTTAGTACACGGCATCACCGTGCCCCATATGGACAATCAAGGTTAAGTGCCTTCCCCAAGGACACAACACGGGAGTCTGAATCGATCGCTCAGACGGTCACTCATCCAAGGACTAACCAGGATCGATGTTGCTTAACTTCGGTGATCGGACGAGAACCGGTTACTGCAATGCCACCACGCCCCCAGAGCGAGAGTTATATGATTGGCAAAGGATAGAATATCCAGTAAGCTCCTAGAGGATTCAATAGTTTGATCCAGAAGGGTTGTAAAAATGGAACACTGAGACAGCAACTGGATATTATAATCGTGAGACTTTCTATCCAACTGAAGCTTTGTAGCTTAAATGGATCAACTGATCGTTCTGAAGAACTTTGATTCACTAAACGGTGAAGCTGAATCCTTTAGTGACAAGAAAGCTCTATCGGTTTTCTGTAAAAGAGCATTATTTCTCTTGAAAGCTTCTATCACCTGATGTGACTGGACTGGAAAAGACAGAGAATGATCTTTTTTGTGACAATGAACCATGTCCAAAGAGGATGATATTTTTGTGAGCAATGAAGTGCTTTAGCTACTTAGGAACAAGATCAGGAAAGAACTGATGAATGAAATGAATCGCTTCCATATGATGCGTTGACAGAGATGGAATGCTCCAAAGCCTCTAGGAGAACAGAGTTGGATGACCCTTGATCTCTGTCATACAAAGATTTTGATCGGGAATCCAGAGTAATATGAAGCGTCTCTGAAGAGTAATATTGCTCTGAAGGCACATTTCACATAGAGAATGCATGCGAGAGCAAATCTAGAGCTTTTGCAAAAGCTTGTTGTGACTCAGATCTTCATAGAGATGCTGGAAGAAGACGTTTGAGTGAATGCTAGTGACAGAGAATAGGCATCAATGTGTGATAAATCTCTATTCCATTCATACGAAGAATGCCGATCTGAATGGTGGTGATGTTTGTGTGGCAAACAATGATTTCGACAGTTGGTCTTTTTACCCGGGTAGTATCTATGACGATTATGTTGATCTGCAGTCGAATAAGAAAACATTGTTTGCGTTTCCTCTGGATCGAGTGCTGTAGAAGACAGAGATGAAGGTGCTTCTGGTAATTTAAGATGATCCCCTTAACGGCAATGCCTGTGAATTGCCAGGAGAGTATATTCTCTCTCTCGCTGGAATTAACATATTAAGGGTTGCTGCAGCCAAACCTATGCAGGAAGGTCTGTCCCTGTCTGAGCTGGCACCAGTCAAAGTAACAGCAGTCCTTGATCCCAGGGCTGCCAATGACTTATTATTACACAGCACCTTTAATGCCAGCTAGCCTTCCCTCAACCCTAGTCCGCCGAAGGATGAACCTCTGATGAAGACGATTTATACACCATTGATTCTTCTGACAAACCTCGTGGAATGGAAGTAGTAAAATAAGAGGAGACATTCTTGGGAGAAAGTTAGGCATGTTCGGATTGGTGCCTAAAACATATGGTTGAACTTTATTCTCTTGTTTTTAACAAATATTACCAGTATTTTGTGGGTTACATAAAATTCAAGTCAAGCACAATGAATGATTATCACTGCTTGACTTCTTGGTGAAACAATTTGAGCAAGTTTTCATTTTTCCCAAAATGTGGATGAATGAATTTTGAGGAAAAGAACAAGAGGCACCAGGGGGCCTAAGGGCACTCACCTGACACTGTAGCCTAAATATCAATCCAGATAATTAAAGTTGCATCTGCTCCTCCTAAGAAAAGCTTATACCAAATATCAATCGATTCTGACAAGTGGATCTAATAAATGAAAATGTCAACGACACTGTAGATTATAGTGACTGTGTGTTGTGTTTGATGAAAAAGATAATGTTTAATGTCTATGAAAGGATTATGAAATAAGAAATAAGACAAGAGGCTCCAGGGGGCCTGTGGCCGCTCACCTGACATGGAAGTCTAAATATCAAACCAGGGACTTGACTTGAATAAGCTGCATACGCCCCTCCTAAGAAAAGCATATACCAACTAGATGAAGCGATTGTGCCCACACAATACACAGGATTTTCCTTCTATTTTCAGTTCCTGCACTTTTACGTCCCAAAATTGAGAAATAAACGCATAAAAAACAGATTTTTTTTATTTTTGTTCGGAAATTTTCAAGTCCCAAACAAAATATTTTCAAACCCAAATTTTTTTTCTTCTTAAAATTGGCCAAAACGCATAAAAAACAAAAAAAAAAAAAATTCAGGATTTTGGTCCCATCCGGAGCCCAAATTTTCAGTGTAAAAAAAAAATTTCCAAGTCCGACCCGGTCCCCAAATTTTCAGTGTAAAAAAAATAAAAAAATTTGGACTTAAAATTGACCAAAACGCTTAAAAAACCACACACAAAAATTTTCCGGATTTTGGTCCAAAATTTCCAAGTTCCACCCGGTCCCCAAATTTTCAGTGTAAAAAAAAAAAATTTGTCTTAAAATTGACCAAAACACATAAAAAAAACAAAAAAAATTACCGGATTTTGGTCCAAAATTTCTAAGTCCCACCCAGACCCCAAATTTTCGGTGTAAAAAAAATTTGTTTTTGTCTTAAAATTGACCGAAACGCATAAAAAAAACAAAAAATGAAAAAATTTATAGTAATTTACAGATTTTTCATACTTACCAATCACCCAGACAAGCTGGTGCTACCTCAAAAATATCTAGGGCCAAATACAAATTTTGCCCCCCCAATCAGCCCCTATCCCCAAAATTTGCATGCAAAAACGAAAATTAGAAGTCCTATCTGGCCCTCCATACATTTACCCTCCTCACATGTGCAGATGCCAGGAAGTCACCAGAACTGGTGCCAATATCATTCTTTGTTAAAAAGATTATAATACAATAATTCCGCGGGGAGGTATGAGTGCCCACTCATGGGAGGGCTATTCCCGTCTGGGTCATTGGTAAGTATAAAAAATATATAAATTACTATAAATTTTTTCATATTTTTATACTGTAACCAATGGCCCAGACTTGCTGAATCGTAAAAAGAAGGAGGGCCTAGAACTTTCCAAAATAGTAGATCAACAAGATCAAATCCTTCAATCCATGATGAAGAAAATTAGAATAATTAGAATTTACATGTATGTCTCTTAAAAACAGAACCCGGAAACGATATAAATAAATATCGATCAGGCACTCAAAGGTTAATTCATGAATAATAAATGATGCTTAATGCCACTTCACAAGCCAAGGCTATAACCATGATTTTGGTGAATAACATTATCTGCTACAAAATATGCACTGCAGACGGTGTATACAGATACGACGAAATCAGTGAAATAATAATATAACATACACATACAAAAGTGAGATACGATGAACAATCTCTGCAGAGAAAACACGTTTCAAGATCATTCACAGGAGGCTTCAGCAATATTAAATCCGGTAAGAACACTCTCCAACGTGTACTATTTGGTATCTACAACTATAAACACGTGAGAATATGCGATTTGAAAATCGACAAAATAGAGACCAGGATCTAGAAATGGAGGTAGGTATGATTAGGTATGATTAACCGTCGCCAACTCAGACCGCCCCCGAAATATATAACTTCAAGGTCCACCAAAGTGGTAGCATAATCACATATTGCGCGAGTGCATAAAAATCCAGCCACTAATCATCTAAAAACCACTAAATAGTTATGCAGTCACCTATAAACTAAAATAGCAGCCATTATGATGATAAAATAAAAGCTTGTATATTAGAAATCAGAAAATAAACACCGGAAACTAATGCAACAGAACTGCATATATGCCAATGAGGGCGACCCAAATGCGAAAGTATGTATGTATTGAAATATATATACACGAACGTGTGAGTGTGGGGAGGGGGTGGGGGGTGGGGGGTGGGGGAATTCAAATATATGTCGAAACCTCACCCACATTATAAATCATTACTGGTACAGACAGCAATAATATAGTGACCACAAAGCTCCCTCACGTCTGACCTACTCCATAATGCCACTGAGAGCGGAGTGTGACGTGAAGAACAAAACTTCCCTTGAAGAAGAAAACCCTCTCGTGGGGGAAGCTTCTGCCGAATGTACAATAACAGATACCATAACCTCAGCGTAATCAATAGAAACAAATGAACTGAAGGATACACATATCCTATCATTCATTCCCATGAAAACGGCTGAGCGACAAATGTATGCGCTCAAATGCCTAATACTGGTGACACAATAATGGAAACTATTATTCCCGTATGCCGCAACTTAACTATCCTGAAGTGATGCAATACAAGATCATATAATAGCCATACAGATAGAATAAGCCCAAGATGCTACCAGCGCTTTACTTAAAGTGCTGAAATCTTAAGCACTGACTGCTGATTGGAAGAAAAATTTACCTAAGCAGTAGGAATAGTTAACGGACATCAATAGCAATAGAATGAACCTAAATGTCCCTTCTATTGGAAATTAAATGACAAAAGAAGTGTTTCTTCTCTTCTGATAACTCTGATCTGTGCCTATAAATAGATGATTGATAATAATATAATTCAATGATGTAGCGTAAACAATGAGACATCATTTCTGAATATGTGGCTTCCAAGAACCGAGGGTCCGAAGATCCTTGCATAGAGAGACCATCGGATTCAGGATTGTAAACCAATATATGAACTCACGTCCGTCATAATTGAGAAAACCATTAAATATATGCCCAGACTTGACCTTATGTTAAAAAAAAATTTCTAACACAAAACAGGTCTAGAGCGAAAAACGTCTACCACTCCAGTTAAGAATTACTGGAAGGGATATGTGCGTAAGCGACCCATTGAAATAAGATTCATAGCCGCTCCACACAACCCCCTCCGTGCATAAAATTTTCTGCTGTTAATACGTCAGATAACAGATAAAAGTGAGCCAAACAGCTGGCTAATTAATTCGTTCTGTGAAACAACAGACAAACCAGCCTGTTGAAAATGAATTGTGGGATACATGTATCCTATCAATCATCCCATGAGACAATATTTAGTTCACAATTCAAGTGATCTAAAGAACTATACTCGCTACATCGCCGAACGCTCGCTTTTCGACTGAAAGATTATCATAAGTAACCTTATTATCCAGTTCCAGTCAAAATCGGTCGGACCGAGCTCTGTAAGAGCCTCGAGTCACCGGCTCAGGGGTGTCTGATCAGTAACTCAAACAGACGTAAACCCCCTATCCAAGTGGCTGTATAGACAATCCCTAAAGAAGTATATATGAGAGATACCTATACCTTCGCTATGAGTCCTTATAGACGAAATGAGACTAGGACAACCTCTCCTACTCTTTTTGTTGGTGTGGTCGAATAGACCCCAACTTAAATTGTCAGGTATTGATGCTTTCTTGTAGCTTAATCCTACATTAATGAAAGCTTACCATCAAAGACTAGTGTCTGGAAAACTAAAGCGACCTGTAGCAAGTTTTCCACCTAGTCAAATGTTAAAGAGATGAAGACGCAAGGCTTCGTCACATCAGAATAGCTCCCACTTAATATTTGTTAAGACAGAGATATATACAATAGGTCTGGGAAGAATTTTTAAAATGGTACAAAAGACAAAAAAAAAATTCTTTCCATATATACGTTGCGTCACAGTACTTAAAATTGAAGTACATAAGACCATGAGTCTAAATTCGCTCTGAATAAGAAATTATCTTCTCAATTGTGTCCAAGCGAACAGCTAAATGATGAAGGTAAGGCTACTATTAAGATCTTAGCCTGCTCATTCAATGTAGAGAAACTCTCAACACATCTTTCCCTGTCGTTTTTAAAAGTATGTGAACAAACACAAATGGTTAAAAATACAGAAGAAGATTATAAGAAACCGTATTACTTTTTCCCGCAGAAAGATAAATATGGTGTCGTCTACACAATCAAAGACCTGTGACACCCGTGTAGACCTAACAGGAAAGAGATCTTATTATAATGCTCTTTGTCTGGATGAAGTCAGCATCTAACTACACTAGCGGTTCTCATAATTACTCGCAGCATAGTGAATCACTGGAACAAGTTCAAGGAAAAAATAATTTATAGTATCCGTATCATCCATGAGTTGTTACGAAAGGGAAAGTTATCCTCTTCCATATCCCTTTCATCATTCGTGTAAATCAGTTAGAATCACGGTCACCAGCATCTGAACAGGCAGATGACTGGACCGATCAAGCAACATTCAACAGCTCAAGTTTTGAGACTGACGTTAAGTGCTTCTGCCTTAGCAGGAATACTGCGATTAGCTGTGCAATTGCGACAGCAAGTCTGTTACGGTGGCCTGAGCAGCAGCTGTCATGAATTGCTTGTCAGCCGGCTGCTCCTGAGACAGGGTGTCTAAGATGGCTATTACAGAAGACGTCCCGATGAATGAAGCCTCATCTCCTTGGTTACTAGATGGTGCGACTTTCTTCACAAAAGATGGACCTTTTGACGATGCAGATCAGAAATCCTAAGTCACTTAGCCAAGGTGCGGTCGGGAGTGCTTGGTGGAAGCTAAAGAAGCCAAACTGTAGCCGTCCCCGGTTAAGAATTGAACTAAGCGTACCAGACAATAACTATGTACGTAAGCTCTGACTGATGCAAGTTCCTACCAACAACACCCGGCCCCAGATGTTGTTAATAGAGAGAGAGAGGAGTCTCCCTCTTGCTCGCGATCCGGGTAGACCTAACCGAGCATACCTCAGAACTTGCCAGCTTCTTCCTTCCATCAACACAGGGTGAGCATGATTGGATTAAATAGTGCTCGCTACACCCTCATTCTCTCTCGACTGCTACGGACATACCCGGCGTCACACCACTAGTGTACGTGATAGCCTGGCCGGTTGAGCAAGCTGGAGACAAGAGACATAAACCTCTTTTGAAGCCTAGCTCTTGTCTAATATCATTGAGCACTTTTCCGCTAGCACTGAATACATTACACATGCGACACATCCCGTGTCACGGTCCTCATATTCAATCTTAACCACTTCACCGGTGTCAGGGAACTGAAACAATTCATCGCGGTTAAACCATTTATAGCCCTGTGCAATATAAAGAGCACTCTGTCCGTTATGTAGAGGAAACCATAAGACAAGCCGACCCCGGCTGCCTATTAGACGGGACGTCCCGGACAGGAGGCATGGATGTACACTCCGACTGACGCAAGTTCGTACCAACAACATCTGTCCCCAGATGATGCTGTAAGAGAGAGAGGACTCTCTCTTACTCGCGGTCCTGGGTGACCTGGACGAGCATACCTCAGAACTTGCCGGTTTCCTCCTTCCGTCGTCGCTGGGTGAGCATGATTCCATATCCTAGTGCTCGCTCCACCCTATATCATCTCCTAGCCGGAGCGGATACACCCAGCATCACAGTTCTCAGAGGCCTGAGTAACCACTTCAGTCGAGCTAGCTGGCAACAATGGACTCTGTGCAGCCGTGTGTGTTTCGAACGTAGAGGAAGTTATAAGACTAGCCGACCCCGGCAGCCTATGGAAGGAGCATCCCGGACAGGAAGGCATGGACGTAAGCTCCAAATGACACAAGTTCCTACCAACACCTCTGACCCCAGATGTTCTTATAAGAGAGAGGGGTCTCTCTCTTGCTCGCAATCACGGAAGACCTGGACGAGCATACCTCAGAACTTGTCTGCTTCCTCCTTCCCGTCATCGCAGGGTGAGCATGTTCGTATATTATAGTGCTCGCTACACCCTTATTCCTCTTCTCGACCGCTATGGACACACCCAGTGCCACACCACTAGACTACGTGATAGATTTGCCGGTTGAGCTAGCTGGAGACAAGGGACGTAAACCGCTTTTGAAGCCTTGCCTTTGTCTAATATCATTGAGCACTTTTCCACTAGCTCTAATAGTATAATGCGACAACGGAAGCACACTTCCTGATGGTGTCACGAAAACCACACCATGTTCTCGTTCCTCTGTAAACAGAAACTAAAAAACTATAGTGACATTTTGGCGAGAGGACCAGCAGAGTCCCCTCGTCGCGATAGGACCGATAGTGTCCACTCGCCGAACACAAACCATGACACCCGTCATCAACAATGTCAAACCTGATACATGAAACAAGAATTAGTGGTAGTACATCAACAATACTCAAGACAACGACCATGTAAATAGAGGAAAGGCTTCCTCTATTTACCCTACTATTAGATAAATATTATTACCTGAAGTCCAATATGTCATTGTACCACCACCAAATCTACATAAATATAAGATAACATTAAAATACAACTGATGAAATAAATATATCCAAAAGAAAAATTCCTTCAAAAATAAAATAAGAATTTTTGAAAATTTTTTTCTTATATATAAAAGCCCAAGTTCCCAAAGGGAACAATGAGCCCAAAAAAGCCTTAGTGTGGACAAAATTATAAAAATCTGCTATAAAATTAACTTCCACACTATCAGAATATTTAATGTTACTTACAACTGTCATTCCTAAAAATAATAGGAAACTACCTAGAGCATTGTAAATGTAAATAAAAACCGGAAAACAAGACCCCAGGCAACACGGCCCGAAGTCAGTAGCAGAAACAAGACTATCCGATGTAAAGCCAGATCTTCATCAGAAGAAAAAACGATACATCGAATGTATGATGCATGACCAAAACGCCCAAGCGCCCAAAGGGTGAGGACGTAACCCTGGGGCTGTACAGAAATTTTATAAAAAATAATTCATTAAAACAACCCAAAAAGCTTAGGAGCTTAACTGGGGGGGATCAAGGGAAGGTAGGGAAGGAATACTAAATAAACAGTGGATAGATCATAATCAATTAGTGATAACGTCAGGCCCATGTCCCGAAATTAGGGAACATGAACTAATTTTTATAAATAATATAAAATTACAGCCCTGAACGTTTCAAACCACCATTTCTTTCTTCCTTCATCCAGATGTGTGCTTGGATCCACCAATTAACCATTGATTTGTGTCTGGCATCATTATTAATTGAGATTTAAAAAGCACAAACGTCAGTTTGTTGTTATTGGACAAGGGCCAAACAAAGAATGATGTTGGCGGCAGTTTTGGTGACTTCCTGGTGTCTGCGCATGTGCAGAGGGAAAATGTATGGAGGGCCAGATAGGACTTCTAATTTTCGGTTTTGCATGCAAATTTTGGGGATTGGAGGAGCAAAATTTGTGTTTGGCCCTAGATATTTTTGAGTTAGCACCAGCTAGTCTGCGTCATTGGTTACAGTATAAAAATACTCATTTCCGGATTTGGGTCCAAAATTTCTAAGTCCGGACCGGAACCCCTAATTTTCAGCCGAAATATGAACCCAGGGACCTGACTTGAACAAATTTAAATCTCACCCCCCCTAAGCATGCTGCATACCAAATATCAAAAGATTCTTATTGGTAGATCTGGAGAAGAAGATTTTTAAAGAATATTCCTCATACTGCACTAATTTGAACATTTGGGCTCCCATAAGGAACCCAAATATGGACCGAGGGATTTGATTTCAACAAATATGTGAATCAATGTTCCAAAGATGTTATATGTAAAATATGAAAGCTTTTGGAGCAGTGGTTTGGAAGCAAACGATTCTTTAATTTTTTCCCACTGCCCACAGTGTTAAAAAATGCTGACACAGCATTTTTTCAAAGCCCCGAAAAAGTACCTTATGACAAAACCGATGGCAATTTTTTTTTACCATTCCTTTCTGTTGGTCCCAAGGAAGCCTCACACCAAATAAAAATTCTCATTGCTGTGCAGTTTTGGAGATATGGACGTTTTTGTTTTTTTCTATTTTTGGCTCCTGAGGTTCCCATGGGGGTGCAGGAAAATTTTTTTGGCATAAATCAAGTACTTATAACCCAATAATACCTCATATTAAATTTGGTTCAAACTGGCCTCTCGGTTCAGAAAATAGAAATTCTGAATGGGGCAAAAATTCTTGCCCCTCTCAGAACAAAGGCAAATAAATAATGCCCGTCAAACTTCTCTTCAACAAACTTGAGTCTACACCTCAAATGGAAGCTGCATACCAAATATCAAGACTCTGCTACGGCTGGTTCATGAGAAGATTTTTAAAAATTTTGTGTATTTTGGCCCCACCCCACTCCACAATATGAACAGAAATCCAATTTGAAGAAAAACCCAAATGCCCCTATATAACCGCTATTCATGTGAATTTTCATTCAACTGCAGCCAGTGGCTTGGGAGAAAATGACTCAAACACCACCTTCACGACATACGACGGACTACAGACAAAAAGTGATCAGAATAGCTCACCCTGACTTTCAGTCAGGTGAGCAACAAGAATTGTGATAATTGGGAATATGTTAATTTCTGTTCCCTGTATGCTATGTTTTCAATAAAAATAATTTGAGGCGTAGACTGTACTAAAGAATTGAGTGGTGGGTTAATGTGGCCCTCACAGTTTATGTATGTGGCCCTAACAGTTAATGTCAACCAAAGTTACCATGTTACAGTGAAATTATTCCAAAACGAGTCATCCTATCAAGTTACAATGAAAGCCCTTCATAAATACGGCCTGGAGACTGTGCTAAAGGTTTTCGGGCTTTGAGCCTTTGTAGCCATCACGGTTGATCGAAAAGGGGGCGTCCTCAACTAGACATTTTACAATACATCCTACCAAGATACAATGAAACCCTTCATAAATATGACCTGTAGTCTTTGGTAGAGGTTTTGGGCTCGGGCAGCAGTCACGGTTGAATGATCGCTACCAAAAAGAGACGTACTCATCCAGACATTATCTGGAATCATTCTACCAGTTTACTATGAAATCCTTTCATAAGTACGACCTGTAGACTGTGCTAAATGTTTTCGGGCTACCAGGTTCCAATGAAATCCGTTCTTAAATACAACTAGTAGTCTATGCTAAAGGTTTTGGGCTCGGGCAGCCATCGCGGTTGACTGTTCGCTACAAACAGGGGACGTTCTCATCTAGACATTATCTGGAATCATCCTACCAACTTACTATGAAATCCCTTCATAAATACGACCTGTAGACAGTGCTAAAGGTTTTTGGGCTTCAGGCCCTGTAACCATCACAGTTGACCAATCGTGATGAAAAGGGGACGTTCTCATCTAGACATTACAAGGAGTCATCCTACCAAGTTACAATGAAATCCCTCCATAAATACAACCTGTAGACTGTGCTAAGGGTTTTGGGGTTTTGGGCTTGGCCAGCAGTCATGGTTGACAGATCATGACCAAAAGGGGACCTTCTCATCTAGACATTATACAGAGTCATCCTACAAAGTTACAATGAAATCCCTTCATAAATACGACCTGTAGACTGTGCTAAGGGTTTTGGGGTTTTGGGCTTGGGCAGTAGTCATGGTTGACAGATCATGACCAAAAGGGGACGTTCTCATCTAGACATGACCTCAAACCTGCATATGAAATTTTGTGACGATCAGACAAGAACTACGGGGCGTAAGGAAAATGTGAACAGATTCACAGACTTCCACACGCATGATGGCAATAGATTATCTGGAGTTTGTCAAGTTAAGCTAAAAACCAAAGCTTGCATAACATCCTTGTAAGGACAAAACTGGAGCCTATCAATGAATAACATCAATTATTGCCAATATGTTTAACCAACTCCTGAGCTCAACACTTGGTTGAAATCAAATTTGTATTTTTTTGTCAGGTTTGAAGCCCCATAGGGCTCAAAATATATTATTTAAAAACATTTTGGCAGCATTTACAGGAGAAAAAACGTTTAAATATGAAAAGTCTGTGCCAATGCAAGTTTTCCCTTAAATATTTAAATATTATATAATAGGCCCCACAAATTAGATCTTGTTTCTCAGGTCATATTTGGTAAAACTGCATGTGGGCATGTAGTTTATTTTATTTTTGTAATTATTTTTTTTGCCACCAAAAGTTCATGTTCTTGGTTTGTTTTTAGGCCTCATAATCTACAGAATAGCCTGGGTGATGGTGTATTTTGTCTCTTGAGTGCTAAAGCATTGCAAAGCCTTGCTGCACTCTGACAAGGGGCAAATTTATCAATTTTATTACCTTGGGTAAAATAACAGACATAAACCATTTAATTTTTATTTTTTTAAATTTGCATTGGTTATACAAAGTGAGCATGTGGCAGCCAAAAGGACCATGTGGGAGGGCCTGAGAAACAGATTAACTTTTTTAGGCCTTATACATTATATTCTTATTTCATAACCTTACCTTTGTCGAACTCCATCTAATTGTGTTGGATCTTCTATTAATACCTGTACACCTAAATGCATTTTTGCTTTCTGAAGACTAAAATCTAAGCATGCTATTTTGGCATTTACAATTTTTTTTACCATAGCTGAAAATAAAATAAAATACGGACTGTAAAACTTGGATTGTAGTTTAAAATGCAGTACAAAGTGAACAAACTCTAAAAATACTGGGCTGCAAATATTCTTTCAAATATAAAAACCATCTGAAGTTGATTTTGGTTATGGGAGGTCGCTGAAAATTTTCTGTCTGAAATTAAGTGAAATTACAGCAGGGCTGGATTGAAATTTTGGGCTTGGTGTCAATATCAATGTTTTTAAGATGATGTATATTGGGATCAGTACAGTATTTGGTAGACTGGATAAAGTTACCAATACCAATATCAAGCTATGTTCTGTATACTGCCCACCTGTAGGTCACGGTTCTATAGTAGTCCGAGACTAAGACTGATCATAACTATCAGCTCATGATGACAAGACATCGCAAATTTATCGCATAATGCATGTATTATTTGTAACACATAGAAAAATAACACACACACTTGCTACCGTTCATTTGGTGACTAATCCCCCTGAAAAACTCTGTTACATTAGTCCAGTGGAACTTTAGAGAACGGAAACCAAGAAAATTTGTAAAGTTGAAGGGCATTGTGGCTTAGATCTTTGCCACAATGACCCCAAAAATAAATAGAGTTTTTCCTCTCATCATACCCAAACCACATGTCAAGTCTGGTTTCAATCTGCCCAATGAAATTTTAATTAGGGAGCGAAAACCAACTACCAGAAAACTTTCCAGTTCAAGATCGCTATGAACTTGAGTACAATGACTCAAAAATAAATAGGGTTCCTCCTCTCATTATACCCAATCCACATGTCAAGTTTAGTTTTGATTGGCCAAGCTGAACTTTATTTTGGGAGCAGAAACCAACCCTGTCTACAGAAGGGCAGACAGTGTCACGGCTACACCACCAAACCACCAAAAATTTTTCAGGCAGACAAAAATGTTGAGAGAAAATACCCTTTGTTATGAGGATACAAGCCAAGTTCCTGTTCCTAGATCTCTGGGTAGAATAGGTAGAATATCAAGTGGTCCATGAACAACAGATTAGCTTGTTGAGTCATCAACTTAGTACAGGTATAGAAAGTTTGAATACAGGTGTCCACATGCTCTTAGAGATTCACATCAATTATTTGAGACCGAGTAAAGCATGCAAGTTACTTGCTGACATACTTGTTTACTTGCATGATCATCACACTGTATCAGTGGCTGGAAATGGACATTCTTAACTCTTTATCCATTGCGGGTAGCAAACGATACTTGCAAAATAAATTCATGAATTACTAAAAAAATTACTAAAAAAAATTCAATATTTGTCTCAAAAACATAGCTTGACTCCTCACTGGAATGAGCTAGTACCATGAGGGGTCATAAGTTATGTTTTTGAGACAAAAATTGAAAACATCATAAATTTGAATGGAGATTTTTGTATACAGGCCTAGAAGGTTTTGTTTGTTACGCTGGGTAAAGGGTTCAAGCTGTAAATCATCCACAGTATGGCAGTAAATCAGATGTCTATTTGGACAAGTGATTAATCGGTTAACCTAATCCACATAATTAATCGATCAAGAAAACCCCTTAACCCTTTACCTAACATGAAAAGCAGACAACACTTGCAAAAAAAATTCTTGAATAATTAATTTTTTTCATTTTTTGTCTCAAAAACATAGGTTATGACCCCTCGTTGGAACGAGCTCGACGAGCTCGTTCCAACGAAGGGTCATAACCTATGTTTTTGAGACAAAAAATGAAAATATTTTGAAAATTAATTGGCGATTTTTGAGAATAGTGCTGGCCGGTTTTGGCCGTTACGTTGGGTAAAGGGTTAACCGTTTCAGCTCTACATGCTGTGTGGCATAGAACCAATTGGGAGGATGACAGCTCAAAAATTCTTATTATGGTCAATTACACAAACTTCAACTAATCCTTCGTACATGTAGGTTACCATTCAGAACTTGCACAAAACGTCAATGGTCAGGAGTTCAGTGATTTAGTACTTATAGATTGCCAACATTACGCCTGCATTTCCACAGCTTTTCCATTGCCCCTTAAAAGACACCTCACATTTTCCATAACTTTCCAGTAGACCTGAAAATAAGCAATCCGATATTTGCAGAATGAGGTCCCCAGAAGGTGAATTTGATGATGCTATCCCATACAGTGGGCCAATTTATCCTAAGTGTACCTCTTTCTGTTTAGTTTTGAGACCTTGATTCAGATTGAGGTTCACATAGGGTAAATTTAGTGATGCTACCCTGCTGTGCAGGGAAGCATCACTAAATTCACCCTCTGGGGACCGCATTTTGCAGATGACAGTCTGTTTATTTTCTGGCTTGCTTTCCAGGTCCTGCAAAATGAAATTGCACTTTTCTATAATGTTTCAGGAGTTTCCGTAGAATGTATGAACCCGGCAGGATACAGATTCACCAAATTCAAGGGTTTCTAAGGAGCCATGGGAAGAGGTTATTTGGGAGTTATTGTTCATCGCACTCCTTAGCTTCATATTTGACAGTGACCCAAGTTTTTCTGTCACGGATATTTCAGATTCTGTGTGCGAACGAAGTGCATGTTCAACCCAAATTGGAGATGTCAATTATTTTAAAGCAGATGATAGCGCATTGAGAGCATGTGTCCTTCCACTGCATCCAGCCACTGTTTGCATCCCCCTTTCAATATTCAGTTGCTTGGAAATTCACACTTTTCACCTCAAGTTTTAGAATTTCTTAACACTACTCTACATTAACGAAGCACATGAATTTTTATTGAGTGGCATTTCTTACAATTGTTTGGTCAAAACAGAAGGTCACCATAATTAGCCTATTTGATCTCATGCAGAAGCCATTGGTATCATTCTTACCATGAAGCGGACTGGAAATCATCAACCAAAGACTGTTGATATGGATTAGAAATTATTGAAAGATTTAATACATCGTCTAACATAAAAACATCCTCAGATGAAATACTCACCTGTTTTTCCAGGATTTTCGAGGACAAGTGTGGGAGTGGTACAGTGGAACCCTGTTAATTGAATAGCCACTTTGTTTATGAAAATTATTCAAGTAACAGCAGTATTCAATTAACAGAGTTTTTTGTCACTTTCCTGTATTCTCAAAATAAACTTAGCATTTATTCTATTATATCTTGTTTGACTGAGCTCTATGTGCTCTGTCAAACAAGATATAATAAATTAAATGCCTGTATTGGATGTACTGAGGCCAAGTAGGTCCATAAACAAAGGAAAACTTGGGTGAGTCAGGGTAATTTCTCAACAGGTTACAAGATTTTTTATTCAATTAACAGGAGTTTACTATATAATCCATATTCAATTAACAGGTAAAATTTGTACTGAAGGTATGGGAAACGATTGTGTTTGGAAGTTATATTCAATTAACAGGGATATACAATTAAGAGATATCCAAATAAGTGGACTCTACTGTATTGAAGGGTTTTTCCATGTCCTGGAAAAATGATTTTCAAATTCCAGGGAATTCAAGGCAGTCCTGAAATCCATTTTGTATCAAGAAGCATATTTCCAGAAAACACCACATAGAGACATTTGACACAGATCATTTGTGTGAATGGTTGTATTTGCAGAGGCAGTTACATTGACATTATTGTTCTTGCATAAATTCATGACAAATAACTTACCTTGTGAAGCGACAGTACAGTTGAGAGCATAGCCATGTACCAACACACTCTCCTTTGTACTTTTACCATGTGCTTTCAAAATATTTATAGCTTTTATTGGATACTTAAAACCACCCTTTCCATCTGCTGTTTTAATGGCATTTGCTGCATCAACTACCATTGTAGAAAAAAAATCTGAATCACTAGGCAACAGTTAAGGTTTGTTTTTTGTTTTTTTAGACTCAACCTTCTCGTCCCCATAATGGAAATAAATGTTGGAACACAATAGTCCATTTAAAAAAAATTCTTGTTTCTCAAAATATTTCCTGAATTTTTTTTTCTTTCTTTTCTTCTCGAACCCTTAACACCAGTAGATTTTTCTTTTTTGGTACACTTTGGTCAGTCCACATCCTGTGGCATTACAGTTGTTTCTAGGAAAGTCTAGGCTGCCTATGCAGGTGACCAAGATTTGCCAAGAAACAACTACCAAAGTACTTCGCGTATAATCTGCAAGTTTACCCATCATATTTAATACACATCAAAGTTTTTTAAAGAATTGGCTTTAGTTTATACTATGCTGCTCACTTTAGAGGCTTCAGCCCCAGTCATTGCTTACTGGGTTCTCTTCTACTAGTAAAACAGAATTCGATCACCACAGTAAACACACTCGCTATCGAGCATTTGACTAAAGCTGGTTGCCAGTGGTGGCTAATCTCCCTAAAAAAAACTCAGATACATCAGTCCAGTGGAACTTAAAGGAGTGGAAACAAGGAAAATTTGTAAGTTATAAAGTTAACAGGCCATGTGACTTTGACCTTTGGCACAATCACCCCCAAAATAAATAGTGTTTTTCCTCTCATCATACCCAAACCACGTCCAAAGTTAATTGTGCTAATAATATTCAGAGCAAATAATATTCAGTTCAAATGTGGTGGACATTCAATTTTTATATGAGCTTACATGAAAACCATCTGAAAGCTACAGGCACCCATGACTCGCCCAGAAACAACTGTCGGAGCATTTATAATGTAGCTTGAAAGTTAACCCCCGAGATAGCCTGTTGGGGCACCTATTTATTTATTGGTGTTTAAGGTCACATTCTTATGCACAATGGCTAATCGTGACCGTGACAGTTTTACAGGTGGAGGAAGCCGGAGTACCCGGAGAGAACCACCAAGCATTGACAAGCAACTGTCAGCTCAACATTCTAACTCTGTTCAAGCTCTGCTCAAGCTGGATTACAGCGGTTGAAGACATGCACCATCGAAGTATAGTACGCCTTAGTACACGGCAACGTCGTGCTCCCATGTAGGCAACCTGAATAAAATGCCTTGCCCAAGGACAGAATGCAGGTCGGCCCGGACATGGATCGAACTCGGGACCTGTTGGGGCACCAGTGCTATTCGCACAGAAAGTGAAGTCAGAACATGCCCCTTTAGGGTTAACAGTAAATTCCAAGATGGAAACCAGCATCTGTGCTTTTAGAAAAGAGACTTGAAAGCTAACAGAGATGTCACCATGAACCTGCAAGTGGAATTTTGCAGTGAGCAGATGTGGAAGCCATATTGTTGGGTCTGCCACAGTAATTTGTTAAATAATACAAAGTAAAACTTCATAGCTCACATATACATTTTGGACAAAACAAGTGTATAAAATTTCAAAATCGTCAGCTGGGGTGCAGGCAAGATGGTGGCCAAAGGAGGCCAGATGGTGGGCCAAAGGATTTAACATACTGACGCATGTATTAGCCCATAACCTACCAACTTTTCAGATTTCAGTTTCAAGTTTCCCCCTTTGTAAATAAGACCAATCCCCAACTTTAGAACACAGACCACAGCCATACCAGTAAAATGTGTCAAAATGATAAGTTGAGAGCAAAGTTTACGAAGTCTCAAAAGCTGCTTTGAGTTAAAAGAAAGAATGTCTGTACCTTCTGTAGTTTGAAAAATACCATGTTATTTTTTCTCCACATAACATCAGCTTAGTCACTAATATTTTAATAAAATACTTAATTGTTCAGTGTTGTTCTTGTTATTTAGTCAGTCTAACACATTTTCGAAAAGCCAACAAAGGAAATTGTCCACAGATCACCTAATTTTATGTCAACTTCTCAAGCAGGCTCGTCCTCTTGGATCAGTATAGTAATAGCAAGATGGTCATGGTTTACAAAGAAAAATTGGAAATAACACGTAAGGTTACAGGATGATAACTAACAATGTGTAAAATTTAAAAAAACGACTGACTGACCGTTCAAGTGGTTTGGAAATGGCTAACCAAACGCTCGGCTTGGTAAAAATTATTGGGGAAACTGCTTTTTATAATTCACAAGTATTCATATATTGCTTGGAACTGAAATATATATAGCATCTCAAGGCAAAAGTCTAAAACTCAGACACAATAAAGGCTGGGTAACTGGTCGAGTGCTGGAAGCCCATGTTTGAGCTTTATTCAGAACTGCAGCTACCTAAAGTTAAAGGCTTCATATTCTATGGCTGTCCTTCTTATTATCTTTGAAGAAAAATGATGTCATCTCCATTGATTTGCATTCGCAAACGAAACACGTGTCATCAAATTTTGCACACTGTACTACACATGCATTGCTAGATGAATGAGCCAGTTAGCAGAGTTTTGTATTGAATAACAGGCAGATTCCCTTTGTAGAAAGGACTTTTGCACAAGAAAGACTTAGATAATGGGAGTTTGATCAGGTATTTGTTCAAAATAATCAGATTTAAAATAATAATTCGGAGCAAAAACAGACGCAACTATTTGAGTGAACTTTTCCATAGAAAAAAAAATGTTATGTTTCAAATATTATTTGAAAAAAATTTAGCACTCTATCAGTTAACAGTGGTCATGATCATATAATTACTGACTGGAAGTATTTGGAAACAATGTTACAAAACACCCTCATTGAAATGGGGAAATATTAAAGGATACGCTCCAATGATTTTACTTGACATGCTGGTCTTGGAGGCATTGATGAGACAGTCCCTGCCCAATTCATCTACACTGATTGTCAGATTTTCTTGAATATATTTACATGCCTCCCTGTAAAGAGAAAAATGTGATAGAAGTGTATTCTTTTCACAAAGACATACATGATTGAGGGTTCTGCAATTGCATGTAGTTAACTAAGCATACTGAAACAGCATTAAAAAATACTGGATGTCAAGATAACTACTCGAAACAAGAGGTTCAAGCGAACCTAATGGGCTCAAACTGTCAACAAAAGAACAAGAGATATTACTGTTGTGGGATCAGAAAGATGGATGCAAAAAGGAAAGGTGTCAACTTGTACATGGGAGCACATTGCAATGACTTGTCACAAAAAGGGCTCTGCAAAATGGTGTCGATTTTTCATCCCCCTACTCCGAGCACACACCCTACATTAAGCTTAAGATTATGTTGAAAAACAACAGGAAGGTTTCCCTCTGAAAAGACCCACTAGGCTGGTTAAAATTTTGAGACTGAAATTCGTAGGAATATTCAGAGTTTCTGGAAGCCATCAGTTGTGTTAAGAAATGGCGTAAAATGGCCAACAACCAGGACATAATTTGGATTTACATTTGTTATTCTTCGGAATTCTTCTTTTTATTTTTTTTCCAACCCTTTTATAATCACTCAATCTCGGAAACGATCTTTACAATTTTCTTTAAACTTGAGGAATAAGTAGAGAGACCCAAAGTATTTGCTTGTGTCACTAAACCGTTTTGGGCTAAAATTTCCTATGACCCTCTTTTGGAGCCGAAAGGTCCTTAAAAAAAAAATCGATTTTTTGTGTGCTTTGTATCGGTCATTAGCCCAAAAACACCCCCAAACATTTTTCCTCCCAAAACGTTTCGGTTCGGACTCCACAGCCAAAAAACGAAAAATCGATCTCTTCAGACTGGTAATTTGACCTGATTATACTGTACTACCGGAGTGGGTTAAAAGGGGCGGTGATTGAGAATGTGTAGCCCATATATAGGTAAAAAGATTCCCCGTAGTTTGGAAGCACAATATTGTTGCGTTTGTTTGTCGCCAAAGATACACTATCGGCCTCTCAATGGTCCAGACACCCTCTTTTTGGCATGAGAATACTCGGCGTTCTTGACTCTTATAAGGCTTCCGTGATTGAAATGGAAGCATTCAGTCTCTTCAAACCTTTCCCCACCCCATGGGAATAGGGTTTTATTTCACTTGGCTTCTGATGGCTGGAGAACTACTACTCCGGTTCGGACTTAGAAAATTTTGAACAAAAATCAAAATTTTTTTTTTTCGGTTTTCTATATGTTTTGGTCAATTTTGAGACAAAATTTTTTTTTTTTTTTCCTGGACATTTTTAGTCCAGTTTTCTTTCGATCGCCACTTTGACCTGACAAAACTGTACTACGAGACGGGTTAAAGTGGCCGTTATTCAGAATTGGGATGTTGAGGCTCTTCCTCCACCTGTAAAACTATCCGACGTGACTGCCCAGCCCCCACCCAACACAAACACCCATTAGTTGGACTCTACAGACTCTGGCGTCCAAGCCAGGAAACACATCTGAAAAACATTGATCATTTTGCACCCGGCGACCTCAGCTTCAATGAACGCTGTACAAGATAATGTTACATGGTATTTTGTATCCTAAACTGAAATCGAAAGAACACAGAGTCTGTTATTTTTTATGGGCATCAGGGGTCAGCCAAGTGGGCGACTTGGGCGAAGAAGTCGCCTTGTCATTCCTCAAGTCGCCTTGGCTTACATTGGGGGCGAAATTCAAGTCGCCCTCCAAAACTTCCTTGGGAGACATGGCACTTTACTGTATTTTCTTATGTTTTATTTTTTAAAAACATTGGCTTCCGCATTCGCAAAAAAAGTAAATACGGCTGCTGTTAAAGTCCGTCACACGGCTATGAAAATAGCCTAAACAAGCCCAATTTTATATTTCTGAAAAGAATTGTAATGGCGTAGTCGTTCGAACAATTCGCCCCAACCAATAGCAACCAGCACAAAATGGCTATTTAAAAACAAAGTGCCAGCCAAAACAACAAATCACGCAAGACGCGCATCGAGTTAATTAGAATTTATTAAAGTTAACCACCGTTTCAAAACAAACAAAAATGTATTGGAGACAGTTCGTCCTATCGAAATTGCTTGCGGTTACGCTCTGTTCCACTGTAAAATTGGTTGCATTGAAATTTGCCCCGCAATTTGCATTGAATGTTTTTCTTTGAAAACTTGTGAAGTTGTGTTGGACGGGGGTTAAATGTAATATTAAGGCTACAATAGAAATCACAGGTATTTGGATGGATAAGAATGGCAGACCTTCAAAGCACCAATCGCATGTGTCAGTGTAAGATGGTTGGCAGAAATTGTCAGTTTTCTGAACAGTGTATTATTACCCAGCGCAGCCAGGAAGGGAGACAACTGAAATATTTTGTCATTTACCTAAGAAATAAATTAACTCAAATTGTTAATAACGCTCAATTTACGAAGGATATCGAAAACTTTTTTAACTACGCTTTTCAACTCAGTTAGGGCATTCAGAAACCATGAATGACCCCGCTTCTTATATGAACTTGAAATTTATTTTAAACACTTTAAATATTTTTTTAAAAAGAATATACCTTCTATTGCAGAGAAGAACACTCTCACCATGGATCATACTAAATTTCAAATCCACTGCGTTGGGGCAAATACAAAATCAACTGCATGGTAACCTTAGTCATCACTGTTAGGCAAAGAGTTAGGGGGTATTCAGAAACCATGAATGACACAGTTTTTTGTGGGGTGGAGGGGGGGGGGGGGGAGGGAGGTGGTATTTTAACCTACATTATGTTATATACCATCTGACTTAGTTTTGTGTGTGTATGTATGTTTGTATAACTTTTATTTATTTTTTTCTCCGCAATTGTGTCCTCTATGTTCATTTATTTTGTCACGATGTCATATACGTTTTATGGGTTTTTTTTCTGATTTCTCCTTCATGTCCACTGACTTCTCCCTCCTGGATCCTGACTTCTCCCTCCTGGATCCTGACTTCTCCCTAAACTCTCAGGAGGGAGAAGTCACTTCTCCCTAAAATCAGCTGCCAGACTGACCCCTGATGGGCATATGACTCCAGCTACTCATCCCCTCCTCCACCCTCATTGAATTTGATGACGGTGGCAATTAATGTCACAGCCAAATTAGATTTCTGCTGAATATTGTCACTTTCTTTGTGATTTAAATTTATTTCAAATAAAAAATGTGATGGCGTTGTATTGGCCGTCGATTACCTCTTAGTGACTTGAATATACTCCACAGGGGTCGCAGAGCAATTTGAACGTGTTTGTGTGTGTGTGTGTGTGTGTGTGTGTGTGTGTGTGTGTGGGGTGGGGGGGGTGGGGGGGGGGCAGGTTGAGCTGTCAACATAAATGCTAGTGGGCTTCCTCCCCTAGAGAAGTTTCGAAAAAAGCAGAGGCAGAGAAAGGCATTTCTAGCATTCGGGCACACTAAGACTGTTTCCTTTGTGAAAGTGGCGAAACCAGAACATGTTTTTACCAAATATTTGGTGTTGGTTTTTGCAGACGCGATGCATAAAGTTGTCAGGAATATCATGAGCATCGATAGAGGTCTAGTTTACCTGGCAACATAACACTCTGTACCGCCGGGTAAGTGTTTTTTACAAGGAAGGAGTAGGATGTACTGTGTATTCTTGTGCGCCCCCCCCCCCCCCCCCCCTGCCCTCACCTGCCCGACATTACGAGTCTTAAGAAGCGCAATGAGGTCCGCAATAGATTATTTGAGGTTTGGTACATACCAAACCCCAAAATTATATTAGAAAACTTTGGGTGTGAGCTGTAGTAAAACATGATCATGTGTTCCCTTTCACGAGTTGCATGTAATTTCGTTCCGTATTCATGTCACACGCTATGAAAAACTACCCCTCCAAGCCCAACAAAAAATATTTTCCGTACAACAGCCCTACGGTTACCCGGCAAAAAAGGTGCTCCCCTCCACTCTTCTATTTTCTGGAGCTTCTGACATCCCCAAACCTCTCTGTTTGTGTTTTGTTTCGGACTGACTTCAAACATCGCTTTTTTTTTTTTTTGGGGGGGGGGGGGGGGGGGAAATACCCTATGCAATTTCACTCAACTCTGAAACCCCACAAATGCTCTCCAATATAGGGCAGCACATGCTACAACTGCTCAGATTGAATCTTAAGAGTACTGAACTTTGCAAAATATTCTCGGGGAGGCTTTGTCCTTAACAGGAGTCTAGGACCCTCTGGCCATTACCCCCTCCACAAATTCCTAACTCCGAAACCCTACAACAACCTTCCAAATATCATGGTAGTTATCACACTTCTCTCCTGAACAATAGCTACCGGACAAACGAGACGACCCCAGTGATTTACATCAAACAGGGTTTGTGAAAAAAACAATCTTGTCATTATATCGTCTAGCGTCAATGTGTTAATAGTCATTATATCATCTAGCGTCAATGTGTTAATAAGCTCATCAAAAATCCGTTTTTCTGCGTTCTTCTCAAGTTTGAGACGAAAAAGCCCAGGAACTGAAAATAGGAGTAAAATCCTGTGTATTGTGTGGGCACAATCACTTCATCCAGTTGAGACATGTTTTTGTTGTTGTTGACAAATTGGAATTTCTGACTGTGTCCTTACACACTCAGATGGATGTGAAGATTAATGAAGGCCGACCATTCGATTGAAATAAAATTTGTTTTATTATTACCAAATATCATTTTGCACTACAGGGAGCAGAAATATATGAACCTGCGACCTGATCTGAACATACTTGAACCTGCCTGCCTGACCCCCCCCCCCCCCCCCCCCGCTCCCCCCAAGTAATGTGGATACCAAATATGAAAAGTTTCTCCCAGGTGAATCTAAAGGAAGGGATTAAGTATCATCGATGCAGGGTTGAGTTTTTTTGCAACTGTGAGGTTTGTCATTATAAGAAAACCAAATCCAATGATATTTGTTCAATTGGGTTGAACGGTATAAGTTTTCAAACTAAAGTTTTCAAACTATTCAAGGCATTAAGAAAGTCTCTCACACCATAAATTGACCAAATCTATTGATATCTGTTCACGTTACGATGCCAGCAACCTGAAAAAAGGCCAATCTTAACTAATTAAGGGCCATAACTCTGCTCAATATGGCCAAAGCACTGCAAGGGAAGTGTGAGGAGAGGGTAATGACCAGACCAGAGGGTCCCAATTAGAACTATACCTTCAGAATTTCTGGCATATAAAACTATATAGTTAAGATTATGTGCTTCATCAGCATTTTCATTTTGTGAATATTCAAGGCTTTTTAAGGCTTCACGACACATTTTCCAGGATTTCAAGGCCTTGAATGACCCTTGGTCAAATGCAAGGACCTTTCTTGAATCCAAGGCTGCGTGGGAACTAGTGTTCAACCGATGATCGGAACCGGCCACCACAATCAGCCGATTATGGGCAATCGGATGACAACGACAACGGCTCCTGGAATATCGGTTCAACCGATTGTTGCCAAGCATTTTGTGATGATTCATTAACCGCATTTCATTATCTTCTGCAATTGTTCAATTGTTAATGTAAAATGATGTCAATGATACCGTTCAATAAAGTTGAGAAACAACCACAATGTGTATTCTTAATTTCTCCAGACGCCCCTTTACGGGACATACAAGTTAAACGACCTGTAAAGCTTACAACTGAGCGTACTTGCGGCACTCGTAAGTTCATACCGGAAAAGTGAAGGTTGCACTCCATTGGCTCAGGTCACAGTAAAATTACCAGTCACACGCAATTGGGTGGTAAACGTGGCTCTGTGAGAGCCACGTTTACCGCCCAAGTGCATGCGACTGGTAATTTTACGGACCCCAGTAAATGAAGTATAAAACTGTGAAAAATGTTTAGTTTAATGAAGTTCTTTCGAGCCTCAACTTGTCCAGTAGTGCACGGTATTACAATCGGAATCGGCATCAGAATCGGCCGATTGTGAGCTCAAATAACCGGTAATCGGTCAGCCACCATTTTTTTTAAGCAGTTGAACACTAGTGGGAACCGTGTTTACATGTACATTTGTCTTGAAAATGAGATGGAAACCAATACATAAAAGCATAGCCTTCCAGCAGTGTTTGCAAGTTTTCTATCTCCCATTGTATATACTTCCGATACAATCATCAATGTACAGAAGCAAGTTAAATGGGATTCAGCACAGACCAGCCAACCTGGGGACTAGTGCGAAGAAGTCAATTTGGATGGTCAAAACAAAATACAAGAGGCCCCAGGGGGCCTGAGGGCGCTCACCTGACATGGTAGCCTAAATATCAACCCAGAGAATTGATTTCCACAAGTTGCATCTGCTCCTCCTAAAAAAAGCTGAAACCAAATATCCAAATATTCTGACCAGTGGATCTAAAAAAAGATTTTTAAAGAATATTCCTCATACTGAACTAAGTCATAATTCGGGCTCCCACAGGGAGCCCATATATGAACCCAGGGACTTGGCTTTAACAAACCTGAATCTCACACCCCTAAGGATTCTGCACACCAAATATTAAAACATTCCGACTGCTGGATCTGAAGAAGAAGATTTTTAAAGAAAATTCCTCATTTTGAACCAAGTTACAATTCAAGCTCCCACAATCAGCCCAAATATGGACCTAGGGACATGGCTTGAACAAACTTGAATCTTACCCCCCTAAGGATGCTGCATAAAAAATATCAAAAGCATTCATCTGCTGGATCTGAAGATTTTTAAAGAAAATTCCTCATTTTGAACTAAGTTGTCATTCAGGCTCCCATAGTGAGCCCAAATATGAACCAAGGGACTTGGCTTGAACAAACTTGAATCTCAGCCCCCAAGGTTGCTCCATGCCAAATATCAAAACATTCCAACTGCTGAATCTGAAGAAGATTTTTAAAGAAAAATTCCTCATATTGACTAAGTTATAATTTGGGCTCCCACAGGGAGCCCACATATGGACCCATGGACTTGGCTTTAACACACTTGAATCCCTCCCCTCCCCCCCCCCCCCCCCCCCCCCACAAGGATGCTACTCACCACATATCAAACCATTCGGACTGCTGGATCTGAAGAAGAAGATTTTTTAAGAAAATTCCTCATTTCGAACAAAGTTACAATTCAAGCTCCCACAGTGAGCCCAAATATGGACCTAGGGACATGGCTTGAACAAACTTGAATCTCACCCCCCTAAGGATGCTGCATACCAAATATCACAAGATTCTGCCTGCTGGATCTTGAGAAGAAGATTTTCAAAGAAATTTGCCTGAAATGCACTAAGTTTGAATTTGGGCTTCTATCGTGAGCCCAAATATGAATCCAGGTGGCTGATTTGAACAAACTGGAATCAGATCCACCCCACAACGTTGCATACCAAATATCAAAAGATTCTGCCTGCAGGATCTGGAGAAGAAGATTTTTGAAGAAATTTTCCTGAAATGCACTAAGTTCAAATTCGAGCTTCTATAGTGAGCCCAAATATGAATCTAGGGAGCCGATTTGAACAAAATAGAATCAGATCCACCCCACAATGTTGCATACCAAATATCAAAAGATTCTGCCTGCTGGATCTGGAGAAGAAGATTTTTTAAGAAATTTGCCTGAAAAGCACTAAGTTCAAATTTGGGCTCCTATACTGAGCCCAAATATAAACCCAAGGGGCCGATTTGAACAAACTTGAATCAGATCCACCCCACAATGTTGCATACCAAATATCAAAAGATTCTGCCTGCTGGATCTGGAGAAGAAGATTTTCAAAGAAATTTGCCTGAAATGCAGTAAGTTCAAATTTGGGCTCCTATACTGAGCCCAAATATAAACCCAGGGGGCCGATTTGAACAAACTTGAATCAGATCCACCCCACAATGTTGCATACCAAATATCAAAAGATTCTGCCTGCTGGATCTGGAGAAGAAGATTTTTTAAGAAATTTGCCTGAAATGCACTAAGTTCGAAATCGGGCTCCTATACTGAGCCCAAATATGAACCCAGGGGGCCGATTTGAACAAACTTGAATCAGATCCACCCTCCAATGTTGCATACCAAATATCAAAAGATTCTGCCTGCTGGATCTGGAGAAGATTTTTTAATGTTTTTCCCATTGCCTACAGTGTTAAAAAGTGCTGACTCAGCACTTTTTCAAAGTCCCGAAACTGTACCCTATGATAAAACCGATGGCAATTTTTTTTTACCAATTCTTTCTGTTGGTCCTAAGGAAGCTTCACACCAAATAAAAATTCTCGGTGCCATGCAGTTTTGGAGATATGGGCGTTTTAATTTTTTTCTCTTTTTAGCTCCTGCGGTTCCCATAGGGCTACGGGAAAAAAAAAATCAACATAAATTAGGTACTTATGACCCAATAAGCCCTCACATAAAATTTGGTTCAAATCAGCCTCTCGGTTTGGAAAATAGAAATTTCGGGCGGGGGCCAAAAATTTTGCCCCTCCCATAACGACGCCAAGTAAAGCCCCACAAACTTCTCTTGAACAAATCTGAGTCTACACCTCAAAAGGAAGCTGCACACCAAATATCAAGTCTCTGCTACTGCTGGTTCATGAGAAGAAGATTTTTTAAGATTTCAGCTCACTTTTTGGGTGTGGCCCTACCCACGGGCAGGGCAACTTGATTTGAACAAAATCAAATTGCGATGTCATAACAAACTATTATCTCAAATATCAATTAAATTGGTTCAGCGGTTTGGGAGGAGAAGATGCAAACACCATGTTCACGGACGCTGGATGACGGACGCCAGACGACGGACGGTGAGTGATCACTATAGCTCTCCTGACTGAAAGTCAGGTGAGCTAAAAACCCATAAAAGATATTTTAATGGAGGTTTTAAAGGATGTTGGAGTTGGGAGATAATTTTATAGTAATTAAACATAAAACCAGCAGCTAAAAAAAAGTGAAGTAAATAATTCCAACCCAACATCTTTATGCTTGCTGTGAAGGGAGTTAACAGTCACCATGTAAAATGTGATTTTGCAATCGAAATGTTTTCAAATGACTCCTTTTTTCATACTCCAATCATAAAGAAGGCAACTTTTTAGAAAAAAATAATTTTGGGTGAAAACTTTACTTTTAACTTGCATCTTAACCCTTTTAAGTTTACCCAATGTGAACGATATCAAAATTTATTATTTTAAATATTTCTTTCAATTTTTCAAAGCATTTCAACAAAACCATATCATGTGACCCCTCAATGGAACAAGCTCGATGAGCTCATTCCGAAGAGGGATCACGATATGGTTTTGTTGAAATGTTTTTAAAAATATTTTTTCAGCTGCTGAATTTGCATATTACACGGGCGGATGTGGCCGATTTGTTGGGTAAAGGGTTAAGAAGGAAATAGGTCACCCACACATCTGGAATGCAGACACTTTAAACAGAGCACACTATTACTTACCAAGTGTACTTACTCCAGAAGGCTGACATTACAAATTAGGAATTAAAACTTGAAAGCTTTGCCTTGAAGGATGATCTGTTCTTTGCAAAAATTAAATATAATTATTTGAAAGGGCGTTCATGTCTCTTTTCGGCTCACTTCACCCAAAAAACTATGTTCAGAGAGAAAGGAATTCAACCGCAATTCAAACCCCAGATTGGTCAATGGGATTCAGCTTCAAATAACAGAGAAAAACAAGCATGCTGGGTCGAATTTTCGTGGCTAACGTAACGGTGGATATGAACTAAAAAAAGCATCAGAATACCTTTTCTAAATAACTAATTTGCCAAAAAATGACCAAGTCAGCCCAATAATTCTGCTGCCATATATCCAACTGAGTCCATTTTTGAACTCGATTTGAGACAATGTTCCGGGAAACCTATATAATAAAAAAAAGAATCAAATCGGTTAACATTTGTTCCAGTTATGGTGCTATCAAGCCCAAAATTTCAAAAAAATGACAAAGTCAGCCCAATATATCGGACCGAGCCTATTTTCGAACTCTATGAAGAAAATGTTCTTGGAAACCCACATAACAAGCAAATTCAGCAGTTTCAATGGGAATTAATGCATCCAGTGGAGTATAGTTGAGTTGCAAGTGGAAGTTATTTAGAAGAGACAGAACAGACAGTGCTTCAGACAGTGGTTATCAGATTTATTTTCACGGAGGTCACTGTCAAAGCAAGTAAAGTGATGCGGAGTATAACTGTGAGAATCACTAAAAATTAAGACTGTATGATAAGACATATCACATTAAACTGATGTGAAAAGTGTTAATCAACCTGTAAAGCTTGTGACTGGAATTTAATGAAAGAACACGGAAGGTGTGCACTTACTGTGTATTAGTAGTAGCACTGAATAAATCCAAGTCTCCCTAATTTGCATACTTTTTGCATAAGAACAAAACCTGTATTATATGTGATGTATTGCATGTTACTAAACATTCATACAAAAATTTATTCAAATCCAAACTTTCAAATAGAAGTTCTGTACAAAAAACTGATTACACCCAATTTTGGAACAAAATGTCCGCTGGTGGCCATCTTGAATTTTGGACCAAACCCCAAAACACATATTTTGGTCTCACAATGATAACAAAGACACCCAAGAAGTTTTGTGAAGATTGGTTCATAAATACGGCTTTTAGTTCGAGGTGCGTTGATGCACGGGGCAGACGGACAGATTTTCGGTACAAAATTTCCCACATTGAACTTGACGAAGGTATTGATAAGAGTAATCCATATATGAAATTTCATCGAAATCGGTTGATTTTAAGAAAGTTAGAGTCTGGAAACCGTCAGGCAATCAAATTTCAGCAACCTAATTAAATATGCGTGGAAAATGCCCATATTCGAACTTGGACCCACAATTGATGAAAGTGATCTACTACCCAAATTTCATCGAAATCAGCTGACTGTAAGGAAAGCTAAGAGTCTGGAAACAAAAAACACAGAAGGGTGGAAGACCCCCCCCCCCCCCCCCCCCCCCCCCCCCCCCCCGAATTTAATATCTCCTGTTTTTTTTCAAAAAGTGGGAGACAATAAAAATTAATTGTACCAGTTGACATTTGTTCAAGCTATCAAGCATAAAATTTGCAAAAAATGACCAAGAATAATTCAGCTGCCGTACATCGAACCTACCCAATTTTCAAACTAGATCAAGACATTGTTCTTTGAAACCCATGTGCCAAATATCAGTCAAATCGGTTGACATTTGTTGAAGTTATTGCACTATCAAGCTCAAAATTAGTTGATTTTAAACAAAGGGCCATAACTTTTGTGAAAAAAGCATAAACACACCCTATTTCACATCACTGAGTGTTGAACATGCACATCAAGTCGCATACCAAATATTGTCAAAATCTGTCCAGAAACGATTTAGTTATAAGCAAAAAGGGAGACTACTTGATTAGAGATGTGCGATATTAGAATTTTGAGTTCAGTATCGGTTTCGGTATGTTTAGTGGGGCAATACCACAGTATCAGTTCAGTATTCGGTATCTGTCTTGACCAAGATTTGTTGATAGTACCAAAAGAGAATTCACATCAGAAAAATACAGAATAAGTTGTTCTTGTCCCATTCTGGCATGTCACAACTGTCAATGATCTCAACACTGGCTTTCTTTTGCCAATACAAGTAATATCTACAGTAATTTATGACATGCTCCAAACACACCTTAACCTTTAAAGGAGGGAGCACGTTGGCTCAGTGGTAGACTGTTGGACTTCTAATGCTAGAGGTCCCGAGTTTGATCCCTGTCCAGGATGCCCATGTTGTGTCCTTGGGCAAGACACTTTATCCCTGTTGCCTACATGGGGGCACGATGACGCCATGTACTAAGGTGTACTGACCGTCAATGGTGCACATGTCTTCAACCGCTGTAACCCTGCTTGAGCGGAGCTTGAACAGAGTTAGAATGTTGACCTGACAGTTGCTCGTCAATGCTCAGTGGTTCTCTCTGGGTACTCCGGCTTACTCCCCGTGAAACTGTCATGGTCATGATTAGCCATTTGTGCATAAGTATGTGACCTTAAACACCAATAAATAATAAATAAATAAATAACCTTTAAAGGCCTAGCATATGCTCTGACCATATCACCTTCATACCACCTGACAAAAGAGAAATCACCTGCTGGGCAGCCAAGACTAGACTACAAATCACTGCTAAGCAACCAGATATGTACAGGTTGTAGTCTGGTGGGAATTTGGAACAATTGCACAGGCCTGTATAGGTTAATCCTTTCGTGACTCGTCAGCGCACGGTGCCCAGTGGTAAACTGATACTACAAACCCGTAGGTGCGCTGCGCGCCGATGGAATATTAATGCATCTACACTTACCTCAGTCCACACGTGCAATCTCTCTTAGTCCACAGAAGTAATTTTCATACCCAAATGAATTTAGAGTTATTTCCCTTTAGTTGCTCGGCTTCAGTGTTAGCACTAATTTTACCAGAATCAAAACAATGAACATGTCTTCTACAAGAAATCGTAACTGGAAAACCAGAGATGTCTCTGTTGTTTTGGAAGCGATTATGGCCGATTCGGAGAGAGGCCCGAAATGGATGAAAATGAGTCTGATATAATGACGATGTGGACAAGGATAGCTCTCATAGTGATTCCACAGATGAATATGACTCTAATGATAACGATGTGGAACAGGATTTTGCAATACAGTCTGGCTCAAAACAGGCTGACACACTTGACACTACTATGAGTGCTGAACAGTCAGATGATGTTGCCGGTAATAATACAGTTACCAGTAATGATCCAGATGACGGAGAGAGTCCTTCAACGTCTGTAATAGGACTTGCTAGTGGGAGAGAACATGGCAGAAAAAGAGGTGCTGGTCGAGGATGTGGCAGAAGTGGGAGTGGTCGCGGAATTGGTCCAATTTTTCAATGGGAGAAATGCACAGATTTTGTTCCGACAGATATCCCATGTTCTGAAGCTGGGAAGATAAATCTTGACTTACCCGACAATCCAAATGAATGGGACTTTTTACACATTTATCTAACGGACGAGATGATAAATCTTATGGTGATGAAAACTAATCGTTATGTGGATCAATTCATAGAGGAGAATAGAGAAACTATGAAACGTCATGCCATGGCATGAAAGTGGGAGCCAACTGATTACAATGAAATGACATCTTTCTTGCTCATTCTAATTTTGATGGGAGTCGTTTATAAACTACGTATCCACATGTACTGGTCAACTGATGAACTCATGTCAACCCCTATATTTTCGCAGCTGATGACTCGCGACAGATTCAAGCTTCTGTTCAATTTTTTTCACTTTGCTAATAATGATGACTACGACCCCACTGATGAAAACAGAGACAAGCTTTTCAAAATCAGGGAAATGGTGAACATGATAACTTCGTAGTGGAAGGCAGTGTTCACGCCAGGTCGGGATACATGCGTGGACGGGTCTCTTATCCTTTTCAAGGGTCGACTTGCATTCAAACAGCATATTCGAACAAAAAGGTCACGTTTTGGCATAAAATGTTTCGCATTGTGTTCCTCCAGCGGAATAAGTTTGGACAATATTATTTGTGCAGGTAACATTGAAAAGGACATTGAAGACATTGAAGTGTACCTTGTAACTGGAAGGATCCCCATTTCTCTTGCAAGACCATATCTGAATGAGGGCCATGTTCTGCATTTAGATAACTTTTATACAACACCGAAGCTTGCAAAATATTTTCTTGAAAACAGAAGTCACATTGTTGGAACGATCCAAACCAATAGGAAGAACTTTCCAGCTGATTTAGCCAGGGAGAATATTGGAAAGAGCGAATCTATTTTTTATAGAACCCGAGGTGATGAAGAACCTAACATGCTTATTGGGAAATACAGATCAATCAAGGATAAATCTGGGAAAAAACCCAAGATAGTACACATGTTGACAACCATGCATGGTACAGAGATTGTTCTGACTGGGAACCGTATCAAAGATGATAACCCTATTATGAAACCCAAATGTATTATCGACTACAACCACGAAATGGGTGGGGTCGATACGGTATTTCCAAGGGCCATAACTCACACAAGAATAATGCAATCAGCATGAAACTCAAACTTGTTTTGTGAGTCATCGTTCTATAGTAGGTTACCATGAATGAAATCATTCGGTTGAAGCATTTCCAAAAAAAAGTCTGGAAAACTAAAGTATGACTGACAGACTGACTGACAGACTGACGGATGGATGGATAGAGTGCAAATGAAACTTGATCTGTAAGTCATCGTTCTATAGTAGGTTACCAAAAAAGAAATCATTTCGTTGAAGCGTTTCCAAACAAAAGTCTGGAAAACTGATACAGGGTTCATACTGGACCTGGAAAATATTTTTCCATAACTTTTCCATAGCCGGGACACCCAAATTCCATAGCCCAAAACATTTCTTATGAAGGCGATTCAACAAAATTAAGAAAATTAACTACGTACCTTGATGTTATGGAAATTTTTTATTAACACGTTGATTCATAGATTTTAATTCTTTTGAAGCTTTTCAAGCTTGGATATGTTTTCATTAATGTTTGTGTAAACTTTTTTTTTTTTTTTCAACCAAGTCCAAATGTTTCTTACCACTGACGCGACGTAAGATTGGCTTTCTCTCCCATATTTCCAATGTTGAATTGTTTATAACAGAGGGAACAATAAACAGAATGTCTGTCATCAGGAACGCGACGAAGCCATTCGCTCCACTCAGCATTCAGCAAAGACCACGCATCACTGAATACATATTTCCCAGGCATTTTCAATAGAAATCCAATCACAAAAGAAATTTGAATAACAATGAAACACAAAGAACTTTTCATAAACAGAATCAGTGGCGCACAACATGTGACAAGTTGACCCATTCGATTGTTGAATCCGGTGTAAAAATGGTTACTGCATTTCGTATCTGTATTCCAAACCTCATATTTTGTGTGCCGCAAATAGCAAGCACTGAAAAACGAAGTTTTTAAAACTTATTTTTTTAAAATTCAATCACGACCGGGAGAGTTTTAAAATGGGGTATTCAGGCGACCATAAAGGCTTGCTCCAAACACAATAGGTCAAATTTCCAGAACTTTTCCATAGCCCACTCAAAAAAACGTCCATTTTTCCATAACTTTCCAGGTCCTGGAGAATGCAACTTTCATTTTCCATAACTTTCCAAGGCTTTCCATAACCAGTACGAACCCTGCTGATATTTTGACGCTTTTCCATATTTCCAAGGGCCATAACTCACACAAGAATAAGGCAATCAGCATGATACACAAACTTGATCTGTAAGTCATCGTTCTATAGTAGGTTACCAAGAATGAAATCATTCAGTTGAAGCATTTCCAAAAAAAGTCTGGAAAACTAAAGAATGACTAACAGACTGACAAACGGACAGAGTGCAAATGAAACTTGATCTGTAAGTCAATGTTCTATAGCAGGTTACCAAAGAAGAAATCATTCCATTGAAGCGTTTCCAAAAAAAGTCCGGAAAGTTAAAAAATTTATAGTAATTTATATATTTTTTATACTTACCAATGACCCAGACTTAGCTGGTGCTAACTCTAACAAACCCAGGGCCAAACACAAATTTTGCCCCCCAATCCCCAAAATTTGCATCCAAAACAAAAAGAAATCATGTCCTAAAGGACCTCCATACTACGCCTCTACTGCGCATGCGCAGTGACGCAGTCGTCCCGAAATTGGCGCCAATTATCATTCTTACTGGCAGTGCCTGGTCGGCGCTATGTACTCAGCGGGGAGGCAAGAGTTTCCAACTCCAGGGAGGGCCATCCCCGTCTGGGTCATTGGTAAGTATAAAAAATATATAAATTACTATAAATTTTTTAACATTTTTATACTGTACCAATGACCCAGACTTAGCTGAATAGTAAACAGGCTGGAGGGCCTAGGACATAGAGGAAAATCCAATAAGCTCAACTATATAGTAAAGAGGTAACCCCTTAAGGAGAAAAGGAGTATTAGGCTTTACATGTATCTTTCTTATTTAATATTAAATTAGAAAGATACACTACCCTTAATAATTGAGCACAATAACATTCATGTTCTCTATTAACATCCAGTATAACCCTTATACTAATTATTTTTAAAGCAAGCCAATAAATAAAGTAGTCCAGAGAATTGAGACTCTTTATAGTCATTTAAAAGTGTCCGAGTATTGTATATTAAAGCCCGTTTGACACTTGACATATACAAATGCTTCACACCGAGCTACACTTTAAAAATAAGACATGAATGAAATTAAACATTAATATTACACTTTAAAACCATCCCGGAAGCGACTCAGAAATACTGACTTGGAGGAGGCATTCCCTTGCTTTTCACTATAAAGCAGGTGACCTAAGGGATCACCCACCCCCCCCCCCCCCTTCCCCTTGCCCTGGGTCAAATAGCCCAGAGCAAAGAGGGCAGCCGGACGGAGTCACTGCCGGAACAGAAAGCCTGCATAACTATAGTTGCAACTGTTTAGTGGACGACATTCTGAGCAACAGATAACGGACCTAAACAATGCAGGTCTCCAGAAATGGACTCAATATTTCTGAGATAAAAATTCGTAAATGTGGATGGCTGAGACCAATAAGCAGCCTTCATTAAATCTGTAATAGCAACACTATTAGCATAAGCCCAGGAAGTAGAAAGAGCTCTTACTTCATGAGCAGAAATCTTAAGCACAGACTGCTGAGAAGAAGATAAATCTTCATAAGCAGTACGGATAGTTAACTGAATCCATCTAGCAATAGAATGGACTGAAATGTCCTTTCTATTAGGCATCAAAGACAGAAAGAAACGTTTCCGTCCCTTTCTGATAAACTGAGATCTCTGTTTATAGATACGTAGTGCTCTAACAGGACAGAGTAAAGGCCTACGCCCGTCTGAAGACGGAAGAGCCTTAATAACAATAGGTTCCGGATATTTATTAGGAGCCTGATTCTTAGCTAAAAAACCCACATTAGTAGTGAAGGTGATAGTGTTCCCAACACTACGATAATGAGAATCATCCACCGATAGTGCATGAAGCTCACTGACTCTTCTGGCAGAAGAGAAAGCTAAGAGAAAAGCTGTCTTATAAGATAAGAATTTGAAATCTACTGTCCCAAGAGGTTCAAATGGCTTTTCCTTCAATTTAAGGAGAACCCAAGCTAAATTCCACTTAGGAATTAATCTAAGAGTTCTGGGTCTATTTATCAAAAAGTTTCTAACCAACTTCGATAAAGAGACATTAGATCCAATTTGTAAACTATCATGATGTGCATAGGTATCAGATAACATAGATCTATAACCCTTTATAGTAACAGGCTGCAGTTTGATTTCGTCAAACAAGTATACTAGAAAGTTTGCAATGTCTGGTATAGAGGGATCAAATATATCTACAGAATGATCCCTACACCAACAACGAAAAACCTTCCACTTAGCCGCATAGTTTAGCGAAGAGGAGGTCCTCCTACAGTTAGAAATCGCGTCCACTGCTCGTCCTGTAAAGTGCTTGCCATGCAAGAAGGACCGCACAACGGAAAAAACGTGAAGGTTGAGACCTTGCGGGTTGTGATGGAGTTGGCGCGATTTCCCCTGCGAAAGAAGATCCTCTCGTGGAGGAAGCTTCCGCGGTAGGTCCCACAACAGACACCTGAGTAGATTTATCCGCGGTCTCTGTGGCGACAGAGATGCTACCAACAGAATCTTGCATTGAGATTGTTTTATCTTTAGCAATACTTGTTGAATTAACGGCGCTGGAGGATACGCATATCCTATCATTCCGTCCCAAGGGATCGACAGAGCGTCTACTGCAAATGCTCTTGGATCCGGACACGGAGACACATACGTCTGCAACTGATTGTTGAGATGTGTCGCAAATAAGTCTATCATTGGCCGTTCCCATTGGTAGCAAATCTGATTGAATACTTGTTTGTTGAGAGTCCACTCCGACGGCAACAAGCGACCCTTTCGTGAAAGGGAGTCTGCTAGCACATTCAGACGACCCGGTATGTGACGGACCGAAAGAAGAACGTGATGTTCTAACGCAAACAGAAGGATTCTTTCCGTTAGATTGAACAACGAAACTGAATGAGTGCCTCCCTGATTCCGTATATACGCCACTACTGTCGTATTGTCGGATAGGATTTGGACATGAGCATCGTGAATAATGTCCATCCAGTGACGTAACGCAAGCCAAATTGACATCATTTCCTTGATGTTTATGTGCTTGCACAGGAATTGCGGATCCCAAAGACCCTGGCATCTCGAATCCGTTGGGATTAATGATGCACCCCAACCTGTTTGACTGGCATCCGTCATAACGGTAAAACTCAGATCCGGCAACTGCAGCGGAACTCCTTGAGTTAACCACTGAATGTTTGCCCAAGTCTGAATCTCTTGTTTCACTTGATCTGACAAGAGAACGTCTACATCGAGCGAATGAATTTTCACACTCCAATTCTGAGTCAGGAAAATTTGAAGAGGACGTGTGCGTAGCCACCCCATCGGAATGAGATCCGCGGCGGCTCCGCACAGACCTATCAGTCTCATAAATTCTCTCGCCGTGACTTTGTCTGCGTGCAGACAATAGCGAGCGTAACAACTGACTAATTTCGCTCTGGTTAACGGCAGACGAACGAGATTGTTGTGCGTCTCGAAGCTCATTCCCAGATGAGTGAATGACTTGGACGGCACCAGATCCGACTTCTCCTCGTTTACTATAAAACCGAGACGTCGGAGCAATAGAAGAAGATTCTGAACATCGTTCTGAAGCGTTAACTCGTTGCCGTACCTCTGAAGAATGTCGTCCAGGTTGGCCGACGTTACCGCAGACGAATGAGCTCGGAAGTAGATCATTACCGAGTTCATTACCCGAGTGAAAGCCCAGGGTGCTAGATTCAATCCGAAGCACATCGCCCGGAATTGATACACCACTCCAAGGACTGCGAAGCGTAGATACTTTCGGAATGTCGGATGTACCATGACGTGAAAGTACGCATCTTTGAGATCTATGCTCATTGCATAATCGTTCACCCGAATACTCGCTCTGACCGATCGAATCGTCTCCATATAAAACTTCGGAGCGACGATCAGCTTGTTTATCCAGCTCAAATCTATGACTGGACGGAACGAGCCGTCTGGTTTCGGAACCAGAAACAGATGGCTGTAGAATCCCAGAGATTCCTGGTTTTCTACGACCTCTAACGCGTTCTTCATTAAAAGAGACTGCACCTCTGATAACAGAGCGTCTCTTTTCTGTGGATTTGACGGAAGATGAGTCCACTTTGGGCTTCGAGTTAATGGAGGCTTTCGTTTGAAAGATATCTTCAGACCTTCCGAAGTCACTCCTCTCACCCAAGGGTCGTCCGTAATCGACGCCCACTCTTGTGAAAAACTCGACAACCTTCCGCCAACCGGAACGCGATAGAGGTTTAAGCCATCACCTCCTGGACCTGCGAGGCCTGCGGTAGGAGAAACCACGATGAAGGGCCAAACAGAGAATGATAATTGGCGCCAATTTCGGGACGACTGCGTCACTGCGCATGCGCAGTAGAGGCGTAGTATGGAGGTCCTTTAGGACATGATTTCTTTTTGTTTTGGATGCAAATTTTGGGGATTGGGGGGCAAAATTTGTGTTTGGCCCTGGTTTTGTTAGAGTTAGCACCAGCTAAGTCTGGGTCATTGGTACAGTATAAAAATACTGATATTTTGATGCTTTTCCATATTTCCAAGGGTCATAACTCACACAAGAATAAAGCAATCAGCATGAAACTCAAACTTGATCTGTAAGTCATCGTTCTATAGTAGGTTACCAAAAATGAAATCATTCCGTTGAAGCGTTTCCCAAAAAAAAGTCTGGAAAACTTATATTTTGGTGCTTTTCCATATTTCCAAGGGCCATAACTCACACAAGAATAATGCAATCAGCATGAAACTCAAACTTGATCTGTAAGTCTTCATTCTATAGTAATTTACCAAAAATATCATTCCGTTGAAGCGTTTCCAAAAAAACTCCGGAAAACTAAAGTGTGACTGACTGAAAGTCATATTGTTCACAACAATGGGGACACATTATGTGCACCAGGGTGGTCAGTTTAAATATAGCCTAGTTTATTTATAAAACATACCCACGTGTTTTATCAAATGCATTGTGTGCCAACTGCCAAATATATTTTCATACTGTCTCGGTTATGTGAAATCTAAAATATATCAACTCGAAATATAAATTAAACAAGAGCAAAGCTAACGCATGTGCTAATGCCCCCGAAGGTAGCCAAGTCGTACTCACATGTGGATAATCAGACAACAGCTTCACTGCTGCTATATTGCAGAACAACACTACATTGCAGAACAGTAAGGAATGGCAAAGTGCCAATATAATTATTATTACTTATATTTTGTTAATATGTTTTGTAACAACAGACAACAGCTTCACTGCTGCTGCAATGCAGAACAGCACTAAGGAGTCAGTAATCGAGAAAGTTATAAAAATAATTGCAGATGACTTAAATGGTGCCATATTGAATAATAACTGAAAGAGGCTAAAATAGGAATAGTACATACCTTTGTTAAAAATTCTCAAACCAGTGAAAAAAAAGTAGAACTGGTCTTGCATCTTTTCCAAGTGAAAAAGGGGGTATAACTGCATCAAAAAATGCCGAGTCAAACCTCAAATTGAAACCGACCTGTACTTTGACATGAGTAATCAGCATATAAAATTTGAAACTCATCGGTTCAGCCAAACAATTTTAATTGGTAGGAAACCAAAAAATCATCAATTTTCAAAGTAAATAAGGAACATAACTCCTGTAAGATTTGTCGGACAAAACCCTAGGTACAAGGGCATCCGTTCCCCCAAGCTGCCCTATCACCATACCAAAGAACATTAAAATCCGACAACTGATGTTCGAGTTATAATACAAAATGTTTGTACGGACGGACGGAAAAAGTATATAAGGGACATAACTCCTGTAAGATTTGTCGGATGAAACCCTAGGTACAAGGGCATCCGTTCCCCTAAGCTGCCCTATCACCAAACCAAAGAACATTAAAATCCAACAACTGATGTTCGAGTTATAATACAAAATGTTCGTACGGACAGACGAAAAAAAGTAAATAAGGGACATAACTCCTGTAAGATTTGTCGGACGAAACCCAAAGTACAAGGGCATCCGTTCCCCCAAGCTGCCCTATCACCATACCAAAGAACATTAAAAACCGACAACTGATGTTCGAGTTATAATACAAAATGTTCGTACGGACGGACGAAAAAAGTAAATAAGGGACATAACTCCTGTAAGATTTGTTGGACGAAACCCTAGATACACGGGCACCCAATCCCCCAAGCTGCCCTATCACCATACCAAAGAACATTAAAATCCGACAACTGATGTTCGAGTTATAATACAAAATGTTCGTACAGATGGAAGGAGACCTCCACTATATACCCCTCGAAAAAAAAATATAATTGAAAGCTTGTTGAAAACTGAAAAAAATTCTGTTGTGAGACATCACAAGAATTAAGTTACCTCACCTTACTTCTGAATGAACAGATTCAGAACATATGGACCCAGCTGTGTATTTTGTCTTCATTTTGAAGCAATAGTGTTTTCCACCCATTCCACCCACATGCAGAATTCAGTTACCCCCACCCCCACACTTTTACAGGCAGCAAATGAAGGGCAAGTGACAATGGCTCATCAATTTTTGTTTTGCTTGTTGAAAGAATCAATGACCAAAAAACATGAGGAAATTCTTTGTGACTATCTTGCAACTTACTGGCTTGTACAGATAGGCAGGCCTGTCCATCTAAGTCCCCCCCCCCCCCCTGTCCCCTGTTCATCTTGAAAGTGAATGTCACAGGTTGTGTGGGTGTTTGGGAGGGGGGCTGGGGGGGGGGGGCTAAGACATTCCCTGTTCATCTTGCTCTTGGTGCGGAGATCCCACAACTTATTACCAATGAAATAGGTTGTGTGGTCACCGTAAGAAAAATCTCAATTTTTTTTCTTCTCTGGCAATAACAGCCAGGTTCAGTGTTAATACGTCAATGTTGGCTGCGAACTGCCCCCTGTGGTATCTATTTTTATCACGTGCTCCACACAACCTCTCAGTCTCACAATTAACACAGATTGCTAATATGGAGGAATTATCTGTCCAATATGGGAATAAAGAATGCCATTAATGTATATATTTAATGAGACGATGAGCTCGTTGAAAGAAATATTGCGACATTTTGCAGAATGAAGTACAGTTTGGGCAGTGAAGAGCGTCCGTATTCACATGAATCATGATGGATAAAGAACAACTCGGTACACAGTTACATAATCAACATCTTTATTCTTTTAATATAATATTCTGCCTTTTCTTTCACGAACCATCAATTACCTGATATCAGTAACAGACGAGTGACATACCGATCGCTTGCCACTGGTTGTCCCATGAAGGGGAAGAAAGTTCATTACAGATCATCCATAACACTTTCACTGAGTTTCAGACAATCGGCGAGGGCCGATGTTGAACCATGAGTGCTGATGGTGAACCGATGGGCATTTATCGGCCGAGTGCCGATGTTACACCGATTAATCGTCTCATCCCTAAATCATAGAATGGTATTAAAGGCCGATACTCCAAACATATAGAAAAAACAAACACAAATTACTTTGGCGAAATCTGAGTATAATGTTATTGAACTGGTTCGGACGGAGGAGGAGGGGGGGGGGGGGGGAGTGGTCGAAACATGACACATCCTGTAGCCAGGTTAATCTTTTAAAATTTAGTTCAAGTGATATGCTCCGCCCTGACTTCAAAGAGTATGGGATATAAATTCAATGACAGTGAAAAACTGAAAAAGGTGTCTATTATGTCACTTGGAGAGGTGGAGTGCATTTTTTTTTGTGAGCATCGTGTACACAGTCAGCTATCTCAACCCCATACTGTCTTGAATCTGTTTCTTTACAAGACATATGTGCGATAAACCAGACGGTTAGCCCATTTCCCCAAACTTGATTTCAATGCGATTCGTTTGAATTATTTTATTCTACGTAGTTCAATGGCAGGACAGTGTCGGAGTGGACTTCAGGCGGTGGTGGTGATGTGGTGTGGGTGGGGTGGGGGTGGGGGTGGGGGAGGGCATCACCCAAAGTCCACTCATAGTTTGTTGAGACAATTTTTTCTTCTTGGTGCGAGGGGAATTTTGTTTTAGGTGTTTTTGTTAGTGAATTTAGCGAAATGGAAATAAAAGCCGGTATTCTGGCAGAAACATACTTTAGAGCTTGATTTTTCGATAAGTAATCCATGTTGCAAAAACGTTACATGGAGACGCGGTGGCTCAGTTGGTAGGGGTGCAGGCTGTAAGCCAAGAGGTACTCGGTTTGAATCCCTCCTGCGGCAACCACGTTGTGTCCCTGGGCAAGACACTTCACCCCATTGCCCACGTGGTGGCACGGCGACGTTGTGTACTAAGGCGTACTGCTCATGGATGGAGCACCTGTATTCAAGCAATGCTAACCCTGCTTGTGTTATGTAGCTGAGAGTTGCTTGCTGTTGCTCAGTGGTTCTCTCCGAGTACTCCGGCTCCCTCCATCTGTAAAACTGTCATCATGATTAGCCATTGAGTAGAAATATGTGACTTTAAACACCAACAACTAACAAAACGGTGTATAATTTGGTTCTTCAATCAGAAAACTTTTAAAATCAGTGTTTTGGTCTGGTGAAAAATAGGGGGTTTATCCCCACCCCAATCGGCGATAAACATCGACCCTATTAAAGAATTTTCATCGGAAAAAGGAAATTTCAGCAGAAAAACATTATTCACAAACTTGTCTGCTTTCGTGCACAATGTTTCTAAAGCTGTAACAAAATTTATCAGTGTGAACTTCAAAATTTTATTTAGGAAGCCTCTACAGTTATTTTCCTTCGTATTTTATTTATTTTACAAAAACAGTCATCACTTTGTGTTCGCAAGTTTCACTTGGATCCGAATTTCATAACAAACATACCGATGTTGTGGAACGGTTCAGATTTATGTTTTGATCTGTATCCAAATCCATCAAAACACAACCCTCGGGTAAAAATAGATTATGCTATCCATTACGTCATAGGTAAACAAACATGTCAGCTGCTGGAGTTAAATGACAACAACGGTGAGCTTTTGCGTGAAATTAAGGGAAAATGAAGACCCACCAATAAGGTAGTAATGCAAAAATTCGCTCCTTCACCTATTCTTTAATTTAAGTGGTTGTTTATAACTGAGTAACAAACAGAACAGGAGATGCGTGATATAGTCTAACGCATGGTATGATATGGAAAAGACAGAAGTTACATTATGGGATAAAAAGCAACTTAAAATTTTGGTATTTTGACATCTGTGTCCTTGACATTAAATACAAATCTACCTTTACTGTAGGATACATATTTATGTATTGAAAATGAGATGGAAACCAATACATAAAATACAGGTTTCCAGCAATTTTTTTTCAATTTTCTATCTCCCAGCGTATATACTTCTGATACAACTTTCAATGTACAGAAGCAAGTTTAATGGGATTCAGCTGCAGGTTATAGATAAACTATCATGAACAGGCTCCACAAAGTAGATATTCTGTTTCTCAGGCCATTTTTTGTAAAGCTGCATGAGCAGTCTTTTTTATTTTATTTTTTATCTTTGTAATTATACAGAACGTGGAGAGTGGATTGTAATAAAATCACGCGTGGAGTGGAGTTATCACTCAAGCTATAACTTTCAAATTGTGAACATCAACAAAAAACACAAGCAATGTTTCAGCCAATGGACCTCCGGGTTTAACCCGGAGGTCCATTGGCTGAAACTTTGCTTGTGCTGGTTATGCTTTGTAACAAATTTGCAATTATTGTTTGGGTGGAATCCCCACTCTGCGGGTGATTTAGTCATAACAGACTCTCCACGTAATGTATCTTTGCCATCAAAAGTTCGTCTTCTTGATTTCTTTTATATTTTAAGCTTCATAATGTACAGAATAGCATGGATGGTGGTGTACTTCGTCCCTTGAGTGGAAGAAAGCTTCACAATGCTTAAGCACTCAAGGAACAAATTTATCAATTTTATTAACTTGATTAAATATCAGACATAAACCATTTAATTATTTTTGTTTAAGTTTGCATTGGTTATAAAAAAGAGCATGCAGCAGTCAAAAGGACAATGTGGGAGGGCAAGAGAAACAAGATTTTTAACTTTTTAGGCCATAACTAAATTTTTCTTATTGAATTCTGGTAATTACGACTCAAGTTGCCACATAAACATTAACGCTTCCTGTAATATTATTTATTTACTTATTGAGGTTTAAGGTCACATACTTATGCACAATGACTAATTATGACCAGTGACAGTTTTATGGGTGGAGGAAGCCGGAATACCCTGAGAGAGCAAACTGTCAGCTCCTCAACATTCTAACTCTGTTCAAGCAGGATTACAGAGGTTGAAGACATGTGCACCATCATTGTGCAGTTCGGCTTAGTACATTGCACCATCGTGCCTCCATGTTGGCAACCAGGATAAAGTGCCTTGCCCAAGGACAGAACGCAGGTCATCCCAGACGGAGATCGAACACAGAACCTCCAGCATAGAAGTTCAACAGTCTACCACTGAGGCAACGCACTATTCCTGTAATATGGAAGAACCAAACAGCAATAACACTGTCTATTTTTGGGACAAATCACTGTGGTATTAAAGCATGTGCAAGACAATAATATAAAGCAGCATAAAATTTACTGAACTCTGATCATCACTATTTCAGTTAAAACAAGTTCTTAACCCTTTACCTAACATGAAAAGCAGACGACACTTGCAAAAAAAAATTCTTGAATAACTATTTTTTTTCATTTTTTCTCAAAAACATAGGTTAGGAACCCCTCATTGGAACAAGCTCAACGAGCTCATTCCAATGAGGGGTCATAACCTATGTTTTTGAGACAAAAAATGAAAAAAATAATTAAAATTAATAGGCGATTTTTTAGAATAGCGCTGGCCGGTTTTGGCCGTTACCTTGGGTAAAGGGTTAACCCTTTACCCTTTACCCAACATACTGGTCAAGCACTATTCACAAAAAAATACTATTCAATTTTCATTATTTTTTCATATTTTATCACAAAAATATAGCTTATGACCCCTCATTGGAATGAGTTTATGTTTTTGTGATAAAAAATGAAATTTATTTATTTATTAGGGTTTAACGACACATTAACAGCCAGGGACATACCGTGTCGGAGGCAGTTTTACAGGTGGAGGAAGCCGGAGTACCCGGAGAGAACCACCGAGCAATGACGAGCAGCTGGCAGCTCCCCAACATCATAACTCCGCACTGCAGCACACGCAGGGTTAGATTGGTTGAAGACATGCACACCATCGACGTGCAGTACAGCTTAGTACACGGCGTCATCGTGCCCCCATGTAGGCAATCGGGGTGCAGTGCCTTGCCCAAGGACACAATGCGGGAATGCTAATCAGTCGCTGAAATGGTCACCCATCCAACTACTAGCCGCGCTCGACGTTGCTTAACTTCGGTGATCTGACGAGAACCGGTTAACGCGATGCCACCACGCCCCGATAAAAAATGAAAAAAATTAGTTATTCAAATATTTTATTTGCAAGTCTGCTTTTTGTGTTAGGTAAAGGGTTAAATGAACATAGAAATGTTTTCATTTTTGGAATTGACTAAAAAAAACTTTCACAATCCATTCCAATGAGAGGTCATAAGCTGAATTTGAATGCATTTTTGAGACAAGTACTGGTTAGCATTGGCCATTACATTGCGTAAAGATGATATAGACGAGATTTACACTTACATTTTTTGTTTTAGTTTATTGGAGTTTAACAACACTTTCAACAGCCAGGGAACCTCATGTGGAACAATTTTACGGGTGGAGGCAGCTGGAGTACTTGGAGAGAACAACAGAGAGGTGGCGAGCACCTGTCAGACTCCCCAATATACTAACTCAGCACAAGCAGGGTTACCATTGGTTGAAGTGCACTATTTATTGATGTTTAAGGTCACATATTTATGCACAATGGCTAATCATGACCGTGACAGTTTTACGGGTGGAGGAAGCCGGAGTACCCGGATAGAACCACCGAGCAACGACGAGCAGCTGCCAGCTCCCCAACATCAGAACTCCGCACTGCAGCACAGGCAGGGTTAGATTGGTTGAAGACATGCGTACCATCGACATGCAGTACGCCTTAGTACACTGCGTCATCGTGCCCCCACGCGGCCAATGGAGATGAAGTGTCTTGCCCAAGGACACAACGCGGTTGCCGCAGGTGGGATTCGAACCGAGGACCTCTCGGCTTGCAGCCTGCACCTCTACGTACTGAGCCACCGCGCTCCCGTTGAAGTGCACTATCGACATGCAGTACGTCTTAGTACACAACGCCATCAAACCACCGTGCCATGTTACATAGAGTGCAGGAAGGCTGAAAGGAACTAATGGAAATACTTGTACTGGATTGGGGAAATTTTTTAAAATGAATTACAAAAATGAGAACATATTCTATTTTCAAATTAATAGCTTTGATTTTTTTTTTAAATCTAAAATTCAGGTAAAATGGAATAATCAAAGGGAAATAACTCCCTCAATTTTCAAGAAATCATTGTGGTTTTCAAAGATATTGAGCAGAAAATTGCAATTTATTTAAATCTGAATTATTTATTTATTGGTGCTTAAGGTCACATATTTTTGCACAATGGCTAATCATGACCACAACATGAGTATCAACTCAAGACCAGAGGTGAGCATTAGTAAAACAGAGCCTGTTTACCACAGTGAACAGGCACTGCTTTACGTCCTGGGGTTCCCGCGGGGAATTTAAATCTGAAGCATTAACAATAAAATTGCAAGCAAAATTCAATGAAGGGCAAACAAATTTCAAATGTAACTGAATAGAGGTGGTTATCATCCAAGACACTGTTTACTCTATAAAATATATTCAATTACAGGTCAAATTTGTACTGGAGGTATGGTAAATGGTTTTGTGTTAGAAAATTATATTCAATTAACAGGGATATACAATTAAGAGATATCCAATTAAGTGGGCTCCATTGTACTATGGATTAGAGGATAGTGTGAAGGATGGCTCAACAGATGGAGCCCCGCAGTATATTCCTTCCCTGCAAGGGAGGGGAGGGGAGGTCATGGGGGAAAATAAAGAAACATTACATAACTCAATGTCAAAGCTGATTGCACAACTGACCCGTTATGTGGAATGAATCACATCCAGAAAATCACACCGTTACAGTACCCGAGAAACTATTTTGCAGAAAACATACAAGAACAAAATTCTTTTACATTCTTCTAAGTGATAAAACAAGTTTTGAAAATGATTCTTAGAATGGCCTCAAAGACAGTTTCCATGAAATAAATGTCAGCTTCTGAATCAAATACTATAAAATTGAGGGATGAAAGAAAGAAAAAATTTTCAGGCACCCCCTTTCTGTCCAAATCTTTCAGCAATTTACCTGGTTTTCTATGAATTTCTGTTCTAGTAATTTGCCGGAGTCAAAGCTGCTCAGATTATTGGAGATGGCAGACACATTGGGTGAAACATGGCAGAAAATTTACCTCCCCTTTCCTAGTTTCTCTCCTTCTAAGTTAGGTAATACTAGATTTCATTATATGACTACCACAAATAGCCCCTTAAAACAGTTGTCAATCTATCTGGGTTATACCATTCCATCCAGTTGACAAAACCAGGGGAGTTAAGATTCCTATGCAGTCATGTTTGATGATCCAGATAAACTGACTGCAGAAATAATTTGCATTTCTATAGTGATCAGACTAAGGCTGTCAACCACTGCACTGGAATAAGTCTTGTACATTACAGCCCACTTTAGTGGATAACACTTAATTGAAAAACCCTGATAATTGAATCAAAATTTCAGACAAAACCATTTACCATAGCTTTCCTACTAATTTAGTACTAATTTGACCTTTTAATTGAATATAGGTTATAGAGTTAACTCCTGTTAATTGAATAAAAATGCTGTTACCTATCAAAGAATTACTCTGGACTGCTGCTGAATTCCCCATGTTTATTTACCTATTTGCGTGTTAGTTCATCCATTATAAACATTTAGTTATTATATCTTGTTTGACAGAGCTCTAAGATATAATGGAACAAATGCTCAGGTTTTTATTAGAATAAATGAAAATGACCAATGTCCTGTTAATTGAATCCTCCTGTTAACTTAATATCTTTCACTGGAAAAGTGACTATTTAATCAACAGGGTTCTACTATATGACCTAATTGCAGTCATCTTGGGAGTCATCTGGGGTGGTGGGGAGGGGTTGGTGGGTTTTGGGATCATTTCCTCAAAAAACAGGCACGTAAATATTACAAAGTAATTTCTCCCCCACCACTTCCTATGCAAGATATGTGTCCCATGAGAGAAAGCCAGGTGAGATAAATATCTATCTCACATGACCCTCGTGACCGGCTTTTTAACATATTTAATGAGAGCAAGACTATTCAATCATCGCACGTTCTGTAAACAAACAACATGGTATCACGTTTTGGAAATATTAGCAGACAAACGTTTGTCAAAGAAAATAGAAATGAAAACACAGACCACAAAACCAAAGGACACTTGGCTCTTTTATATTAATTTTTGGGTGAACACGGTTACGAGTGGAGAGAGTTGCACGAAATTCCCGTCGAAAAATTATGCGAATACATTGCAGAATTCATAATACGTCATCAGAATGAGTCCAATGTTCATTTCACTACAAATCTTTCACCCGTCTTGACACTACAAATCTTTCACCCGTCTTGACGGCAATGGAATTAATTTTGTGGTATATACAGAACTTTTGTGCACTCTTTCCGATAAGCCAAATCATTTTTTTTCAGAAATGGACAACAAAAATGTTCGATATAGCTACATGTGCCCCTGAATATTACTTTTGATGACTTCAGGGTGTTTTGGTGTGTGTGTGTGTGTGTGTGTGTGTGTGTGTGTGTGTGTGTGTGGGGGGGGGGGGGGGGGAGACCTCACCCATGACTTCAGGGTGTTTTGGTGGGGGAGACCCCCCTCCCCCACCAAACACCCTGAAGTGGGTGTTTTTGGTGGGGGGGGGGGGGGAGTCTCCCCCCCCCCCCCCCACCAAAACACCCTGAAGTCACCTTTGATGACTTCAGGGTGTTTTGGTGGGGGGGGGGGGGGGCAGACTTCACCCAAGATATCGGCAAGCCTTGTGTCAGGCCCAAATATCTTGCCCTCGGTGAGATTTCCCCATCTCACAACCTCACCCATCGGGGATAATAATAGTCTCAACAAAAGAGCTGTAGATTTTTAAATTTCTTTGTTCATGAGGCCAAATAAAATTCAATAAAACTCATTCTTATGTCCAAAGTCATAACTGAATGGCAGTGAAATTGAGTGAAACTCAATGAATGCCCGAAATAAGCTATAATACATCAAGAATCAGGAAGGCCAATATAATAATTAGCTAAATATATGGAACGTTTATTGTGCTTGGCCAGTTTTCGAGGTCTGACACCTGCACGCAACTTGAGGAAAGCTGCAAACACAACTAAACTGAAATGTCGGAAATTCACAGAATGTAGCCTTCCCAGAGTAGTGAGAGTACCCAGACACTGCCATTGGCAGTGTCTGGGTACTCTCACTACTCTGGGATGGCTACATTCTGTGAATTTCTGCAGCAAGAAAGTATTTAATAAAAAAACGAAAAACCTTAGATTACGGGATGTCGACGGTTTCGGTTTTTAAAAAAAACTAAAAACCTCGGTTCAGTTTCGGTTAACCTACAGCTCTACTCAACAAACTGTCGGGCCAGTTCTTGTATAAACTTCTACAACACACAGTGTTCTACATTTAATCAAGAGAGTCAATATGAAAACCACCCCAAGTTTCAATGAATTTTATGGGAATAGAACATGAATCAGATTTCACAATGAAGTTGGAAAACATTGCCCAATTTTGTGTTGTTGGAAGGGATATAACATTTCTGGGAAATAGCTTGTGCTTATAAAGATTGTTTCATTGAGGGGTTATGAATTATGGTTTTTAGGCAAACTTTAGTTACTCAAGAAATTTTGCCATTAACATATGCTATTTGCATTGGGTAAAGTTAAGACAATGGACAAAGTCCATCAGATAACAAGATGAACATACTTGCAGGCCAGTCTGTATCCACTAATAATAGACGTTGGATGTATTTTACATTTAACTAATTCATCAGCATTCTTTAATAGTTCAGCTGCTATGATTACCTGAAAATGAAATTACAACATTCTATTACTCAAGAAGTTGCAGGCAAGCTCCTACTACCACAATTTTACCACCAGTATTTCCCAGTCAAGAGTTGAACCATGAAAACTTGGAAGACCAATACATGTACTAACCTTTTGCAAGATGATGTAAATGCTGAAAGCTTCCGCTATTCTTTTGGTAATTGCTACAAAGAGTGTTCAAAGAGTTTGATTTAAAAGTTCCAAATTTTGAAATCAAAAGATTTTACCTCTGGGGATTTTGTTGTTGTTGTTGTTGTTGCAATGTTTATTTTACCCATTATAGAGATTTTTGCCAAATAAAATTTGAAATTTTCAAAAGGTAATTATACCCATTGCCAGGCATGAAAATAAGCAGTCTGACATTTGCAGAATGGGGTCCGCCAGCGGGTGAATTTGATGATGTTATCCCATACAGTGGGCCAATTTATACTCTGGACACCTCTTTCTGTTTAGTTTTGAGACCCTGATTCAGATTGAGGGTCACAGAGGGTAAAATTTAGTGATGCTACCCAGCAATGCAGGGTAGCATCACTAAATTCACCCTCTGGTGACCTAATTTTGCAGATGACAGTCTGCTTATTTTCTGGCTTGCCCACTGCAGTGCAGCAAACCCAGCAATGCGATGTCACATCAACTGCTTTCACCAAACACACATGGTACAAGTTAATAAATCAAATATTCTTTCAAATTATTGGTGTGTGTATGGCACCCATGATTACATATTAAAGGCTGGGGTTTTTTTTTAACCATTTACCTAAATTAACAGCCATATCCCACCTTTGCTATTCACAAAAATTGCCATTCAAACTGGATTATCTCTTCTATTTTTGCATTCAAATCATAGCTGAAGAGTCCTCATTGGAATGTGCTTATCAAGCTCATTTCAATGAGGGGGCTGTATGCTATACATACTTGACGCAAAACAATAAAAACTGTTTATCATGAAAACATTTTGCAAGTGGCATCTTAGTCGTGGTTGGTCAACAGTTGAATAGTGTATTATCATGATGTTTTTCAAACTTAATTAACTGTTTCTGCTCTAACCCATTCGTCCCTCATCTTAGAACTTGCCATCCAGAAAATCAACAGCTAGAGTGTCCAGCCCTATATGGCTGCCTGTTTCAACAGCATACGGTTTTATTCTAAGTCGAGAAAGGGGCATAAGTGTGGTAAGTATGCATAGACATAACACACAGTCCCCCAGACTGGTCTATCACCATACCAAAAGACATCAAAATTCAACAACCAATGCTGGAGTTATAATGCAAAGCATTCATACAAAGAGTTTTTGTGACAGGCCTTTAGATTACCCCAAATTCACACCATTTACCGGTGTGCCCAAATTAGAGGTGTGAAGATATCAAGATATATAAATTCTCTGTGTCTCTACTGCATTTAAGAATAACTTCCATAATAATATGACCTTAAAAACACAAAGAAAAGCATAGTAATAAAACAGGATAAGGTTGTTATTTCTGGTAATAATGTGCCCAGATTAGAGCAAAGGGCGTGCCAAAATAAATGAATTTATAGGCATGTTCAGGGCTTGCCTTGAGTAAAATGGTCGGGGCCTAAAAAAAAAGTCCCCCAGATGTTGAGGTTGGGGCCTGCTGGGGGCCTGAAAAAGTCCCCCTGATATTGAGGTCGGGGCCTTTTGGGGTAATTTTATGTTGTTACATTCTTTCCAATGGCAACCTTAGTTGATTGCTTTTGCTTAGAAAAAAAAAATCTAGGTAGATAAAAAACACATTCCAGTGGAATGTGTTTCTTATCTACCTAGATGTTTTTTAGGCTAAAATAAATCCACAACTTAATGTGAACATGTGATGTGTATCATTAAAACTGGTTTGGCAAACCATTTCTAAGGATGTGATCATGTCTTGTTCCATCATGAAAAAAATCCAACATCCCATATTATCTTAATGATTTGCTATTCAAGTGGGCGTTTCATCTCTGGGAGGGGACGAAACATCCCACTCTGTCAGTGTCTCGAGGACGAAATGTCCCACTATGTTAAGGGACGAATCGTCCCGGGGACAAAACGACTTGGACCCATCATGTGGGTGCTGGACGTTTCGTACATAGACACTTTGGATTTTTTGTTGATAAAATTTTAGAATGTTTCGTACATATTGTGGGGTGTGTATTTTCGATGCAAGGGTTGTCTCAAAGAAAAAAAATTGAAAAAAAAAACCATTTCAGTTTACCGTTTAAATAATTTCAATCTATGAAAATTCCCCACAGCTTTGGATATTTCAGAAATGGAATGCGCCCCCCCCCCCACCCCCCGGCCCCCACCTCTCGACAAAGACACAGGTACACATTTTATTTTATTTCATACATTTATTTTGATGGCAGTTTCTGTGTCTAGTGTTGCATTTATTCAGATGTTAGGATCGGATGTACCCGCGCATAGTATTGTGGGATTGAAGGGAATTCTCCCATTAGTTGACAAGCGTGCTTTCGAAGTCTCGTAAATCATAAATGTGTTTTTTTTTTGTTTAATCTTGGGATTTTCTCCGTTTTCATGCGGATTTAGGTGGATGTTAATTCGAATCAGTCAAAAACAGTTTGTATTATTATTTTATCTGTTATTTGCTGCTTCTTCTATTGTAATCACACTTGCGTGAATGAAGCATTTCCAAAAAAAAGTCTGGAAAACTAAAGTATGACGGATGGATGGACAGAGTGTAAATGAAACTTGATCTGTAAGTCTATAGTAGGTTATCAACAATGTAATCATTCCGTTGAAGCGTCTCCAGAAAAAGTCCTGAAAACTGATATTTTGGCGCTTTTCCATATTTCCAAGGGCAATAACTCACACGAGAATAAGGCAATCAGCATGAAACTCAAACTTGATCTGTAAGTCATCGTTCTATAGTTGGTTACAAAAAATGAAATCATTCCATTGAAGAGTTTCCAAAAAAAGTCCGGAAAACAGATATTTTGGCGCTTTTCCATATTTTAAGGGCCATAACTCACACGAGAATAATGCAATCAGCATGAAACTCAAACTTGATCTGTAAGTCATCGTTCTCTAGTAGTTCACCAAAAATGAAATCATTCCGTTGAAGCGTTTCCAAAAAAACTCCGGTAACACTGATATTTTGGTGCTTTTTCCCATATTTCCAAGGGCCGTAACTCACACAAGAATAATGCAATCAGCATGAAACTCAAACTTGATCTGTAAGTCATCATTCTATAGTAGTTTACCAAAAATGAAATCATTCCGTTGAAGCGTTTCCAAAAAAAAGTCCGGAAAACTAAAGTGTGACTGACAGACTGACTGATGGACAGAGTGCAAACCTATAGTCCCCTCTGGCGATGCCGGTAGGGGACTAAAAAAAAAGTCAGGGCCGAAAAAAAAGCCCCGAGAAGGGGCCTCTCGGGGCCGGGGCCATTCGGCCCCGACACAAGGCAAGCCCTGCATGTTTTTAAGTGTAAAATGTGAAATTTATAACTCTTGTAAGAATGCATGGACCAAACCCGTCCTACACGGATTTCCTTTTTCCCATTGTGGTCTCTCACCATATTGAGGGACATCAAATCTGAAACTCGGCACTTAAAAAAAAAAAGTTTGTACAGAGTTTTCTATGTCTAGCAAGTGCTATAATTCTTTCTTACTCAAGTTATAGTACAATGTGTTCCTACAGAAGTACAGGCAGAGTCCTCAACTATATACCCACAGAAACCTCTTCAATAGATTGGGGGCATAAAAACTTCTTATTGTGACATGTCTGCACATTTCTCAAGCAAAACTCTATGAAAAATGACTATGAATAGACATTTTGTGGTAACACTATTTCAACATACCACAGAGGTAGTGCCATCACCGACTTCTTGATCTTGTAACTCGGCTAACTCAACCAAAATTTTGGCTGCTGGATGTTCAACTTCAAGCATTTTTAGGATAGTTGCCCCATCATTGGTTATTGTAACATCCTGCAATACAAAACATGTGACAAATAGAGAAATTAAAGCTTTACCCAATGCAGACGATATCAAAATTTATTATTTTAAATATTTTTTTTAATTTTTCAAAAACTTTCAACGAAACCATACCATGTGACCCCTTATTGGAACATATCACATGATATGGTTTTGTTGAAAGTTTTTGAAAAATAATATTTTTTCAGCTCCTGAATTTGCATATTACGCGGGCGGATATAGCTAATTCGTTGGGGAAAGGGTTAAATGTTTCAAAAATATCCACTGACCATATAAAATAGTTCTTCAGCATGAGGTTTCCTGCACACTGAGGACAAAATATCATAATTTCAACTTTATACATTTTCCAACAATACACCTCTGCATTTAACCCTTTACCCAACAAATTATTTATTTATTTATTGTTGTTTATGGTCACATACTTCTGCACAATGGCTAATCATGACCACAACATGGAGATAAAGTCAAGATCAGTCAATCGTTTATACCCCATGGTGCCTATTTTAGAGGACTTGCACCCCAAGCATTAGTGACTGGGTCCTATTTTACCAGTGAAACAGAGCTTGTTTACCACAGTAAACAAGCACTTCTTCACTTCCCGGGGTTCCCACGGGGGCCCCAACAAAGCGCCCACATCATTCCGCGTAATATGCAAATTTAGTAGTTGAAAAAATATTATTTTTCAAAAAATTTTAACAAAACCATATCATGTGAGCCCTCGTTGGAACAAGCTCGACAAGCTAGTTCCAACGAGGGCTCACATATGGTTTTGTTAAAATTTTTTGAAAAATCTGAAAAAATGATATTTAAAATAATAAATTTTGATATCATCTGCATTGGGTAAAGGGTTAACCAATTCAATCCGTTAGAGAGCCCAAATACAAAACCAGATTTGAACCAACTGGTGAAGAATATTCCTCATATTGCACTAAGTTAAAATTTTGACTCCAAAAGAGAGCTCAAATGTGAACCTGGGGACTTGATTTGAACAAACTTTAATCTGACTGACCTGACGGTGTGGAATACAGCAAATTTTAATGGTGGTTCCAGAGAAGATTTTTAAAGATTATTCCTCATATTGCACCAAGTTAAAATGAGGACTCCTGGGAGGCCAAATATAAACCTATGGAGCTGATTTGGACAAATTCGCATCTGACTCTAATAGTAGGGTTCTCACGATTTTTAAATTTAGGAATCAATTAATAATTGCAAATAATCGATAATAATCGATTAATCATACCAAGATGCCCCCCCCCCCCCCCCCCCTCTCTTTGAAGTCGTTAAAAATGAAGTTCAAGTCAATTGACCTACCTCAAGTAAACAACGATGACTATCCTCTTTTAGGTACATTCAAAGCTTTAATGTTCGGAACTTCTGACCTGTCAGTGTAATAATCAAGACTGGTTGTCAAGACTGGTCTTGATTATTACACTGACGGTTCAAAACTTTAGAACATCAAAGCTTTGAATGTACCTAAAAAACAAAAGCTTCTAATGACTTCTTGAGATTTGATGTGTTGACCTTTTACCTTTGGAAACAAGTTTATCAAATTTGTTTTAATTATTAAACGTCTAAAACGGGGTAAAATTTACCGATTCTCTGACAACAAAAAATATTAATAGATTTCGGCATGACCGATCGACAATCGATTGATCGTGAAAGCCCTATCTAATAGTGCTGTATACCAAACAACAAAATATTTTGATTGGCGGTTTGGAGATTCTTTTAATTTTTAAAACATTATCTGTTTGCTAAGAGAGTTATGCCCTTGTGGATCTAGACCTCCACCCCCCCCCCCCCCCCCCACCCTGCAGACTTTACGAACAATCTTGAATTGACAAGGTCCAATTCAGCCGAGTTATTTGGGGAAAAGTCGAAAATATAAAGTTTATTCTAGACATACATACAGGTGATGGATGGAAAGTGATCAGTGAAGCTCCCATTCAGCACTACTTAGGTTAGCCGAATACACTAAAATCTAGTTTTTCAGTTAGGCACTGTTTGGATACAGCTGTGGTGTCAAGAAGTGTGTTAAAAAAATACTGGACAGATACGGAATGAGATGTGTGTGCTTATTGAATTTGCAGCAGTGAGGCAGGGCTAACTCGGCACAGTACATAGAAAGATAAATCAGACTTACTAGTTGTATTTCAGTCAAGAAGAACACTCACTGAAAATCATGAAGTAATATTGTACTGGTACTTACCCCAATATCATCCACTAACATTTTATCCAATCCAACCGGCCCAAGACTACTTCTGACGATATTAGCAATTGAACTTGCAGCCAATACTACAATGGAAAAAAAGAGGTTTTTTAATCACATTATTTCGATTCACATTCTTGACACTGTCGGTCTCCTTTTCCAATCCATGTGTAAAAGAATAGTCATGTGTACTGACTAATGGGGATACAGCTATTTATTACATACATTTGGATGGTGCAAAATGGTTACAAGCAGTACTGTGACAGGGCCCTTTATCTCAAGGATGAGGTTAATTCAAGGACATTCAAGGACCCTTTCAAGCCAATTTCAAGGACACTTTAGTCTAACTTTCAGAAATTTTTGAGAACCCTCATCCAGAAAATCATGTAAAAAGTTGTAATCTCAGAAGCGATTTTAGGGTTTTAGGGATGTTAGCGTAACAGCTGACTGCCAACACCAACCCAGCACCAATAGTCCACCAATTATCAACAATCATCCAATTGGAACAATAGGCCTATGCAGGGCTTGTGCCAGACTATTTTGCACCACTGGCAAACCAGCAACCCCCCCCCCCCCCCCCACCCCAAAAAAAAAACCAAACTGTCAACATCTGATTTTTAAAAATAGATGTTTTGTGGGAAAAAAAGCACAAAACATGAAACTGTTGATTAGTAAAGGACATAGCTGCAACTGGGCTCATCTGCAAGCTTCAGGCAAATACATCTGTTGGTGATCGGAGATAGAGAAGGATTCTGGTGGCCTCAATCATATAAGCGTGGCCCCTGGGAAGAGCACTGAAGATGTCATGATAAACAGAGCCGATACTTTGGTGGATGTTATCAATCCGTTATGTGGGTGGTCCACATAGAGACATTGTCTGTTTCATGCCGAACATAGTGCCCTCTATCCCTCTTTAGAGGTTGAGTGCATTTCAGGAGGCAACGTCTCCATGGTAGAGATGAGGAGCAGGCTTGGCAATCAAGAAAATTAAGGCATGGAAAACAATTGCCATCTTCACATTGGTTGAGAGTGCAATTGCACCTGGAATTTTCAATGCCAAAACTTGTATGCTATTTTGGTTATATTCATTTCAAGGTATTAATATTGTGACAGAAAAATTGTACTTGGGTCAATCTTTCATGTTGGAAATCCGAAAATCATGTTTCCCACCATTGATAAATTATCGTGAGTATGTGTGCGGAAGGGGAGGGGGTGTGTGTGTGACTTTTTACATCCTTAGTGCCCTTACAGGGTCCAGCAGAATAGGCTTTGTAAGTTGTAAAATCCCTCTCCCTCGGATCAGGCCTAGTTCCTTCTGGCTGCTCACTGTTGTTTCATCTGAATTTCGGGTGTCAGGGTGTATTACTGTTTAACGGTATGGCAGACGATCGACCAACTTAACAGAATATGGTCAACGAAATATTCATTCCGACGTTCACCAAGCCTTATAATGTGGGAATGATGGATCATTGACTATGTCACCATGTTATTTGAAATGTACACGGCCACACGCCCGGTTATACCTACCTTTAGGACCATTCAGCCATCTCGTTTTAGTCAACCCTTTGTTAAAAAAACATGGTCAAAAAAGTTGACTAATCATCGATTTTGGGCTCTGATTAATCGACTATGGAATTTCATAATCGCGGCAAGCCTGGTAGCATTGGAATTTTACTACGGGAAAATGGTGCCGTAGTAAAATATTCTCAATTTCGAGGGCTGCTGGAACTCAGGGGACCAATTCATAATAGATTTCAAAGGCAGTCCCAAACAGGTCTGGTTTTACAGAAAATGAAGGGGTGCAAAAAATTGCTCTCCTCACTATTTTCTAGGCATGTAGCACTCCTGAACTCCTAAACAATGCCAGGCCTGGAGGAGGTATGGTTAGGTAAGTGGATCTCTAATCATATTTGCGCGGAATTAGCTTCCGCAAGTGTGTAACCAAGGTCTCAGCTCGTTCGGCTTTATCAAACAAACAAATACAGAGATCTGTTGTATTTCAGTGGTAATGTTACAAAATCGGATTCAGGTGGGTAGAAGTCTTTTTGGTAGTCTGATGTGTAATCCCGTTGGTCAGGATTAATGGTGACGAAGATTTAGGTAAGGCAGTCGTGAGTGTGAGAGTCAGAATGTCAAGACATTATATGGTGGTGAGTGAAAACTGTTAAAATACAGTAAACAGCTGGATCTTTGGAAGATAGATGTTTTGAGAGTACTAATACTCTATTGCAGGGTAGTTTTTGTTTAGTTTTGCATTGCTGTTTGCGAAGCAAGATCTCAGAGGTGCGATATCCAATCACCGTAACTTGGTTTGCATGGTGCAATTTAATGTTTTTTTCTGATATTTCATGTGCTCATTAGGGCTGAAACGGTTGGCTCATTTTCGTAACTGACTAACCGAGAGCTACAACCGGATAATATCTGGTTATTTGAGGCCATTATTTCACCGAATATGAGATCATATTTCAAAATAGGAATTGGAAAGCAGTATTCTCAAACTATTCTGTAGTGTGTATACAATCGAAAGCTGTCGACTACCAGTATTCTCAAACTATTCCGTAGTGTGTATACAAACAAATGTTGTCGAGTACTCTGAATAGTTTCTGCGATTACTCATTACTCACGGAAACTGTCGATCATTAACAAAATCTTGAATGCCAAAGTCGATTATGTCTTAATATATACAACGTGGCTTCGATGTGTAATCTATCACAAAGGAAAATGCCAGATTTAATATGTTTTAAACGTGGAATGACAATCACTATCGATATTTCAGAAAAACGGTTGAGGGTTTTTTGAATCGGTTAGATAGCTAACTGGTTTCAAACCGATTATCCGCTTAACCATTTCAATACTAGTTATCCAACATTCCAATTTAAAAATGGTAAAACAACAGATAAACAGCATAACAATATGCCAGTTATCACAGTTGAGTCATGCGTAATGATAAATTTACCAACCATTTTACGAGTGTTTTCAAATCAGTTGACAAAACTCCTTTGGGGCCTCTAAATTAGCTCCCTTGATGTGCACCAGTGATTTTCCGCAAGGGCATTTCTCGATCACTGACTAATGTATTTATTTTTCATTGCCAACCCACGGGACACAGGTATTTTAGCTTTTTATGTATTTGGTAAGTTTAGTTGTCGCGATCATCAGATGACTACTTGCCTATTTTCTTCACAATTATCAGTACCTCTGACTATAATAGTCCTTCTAAAACTGAATTGTAGGAGGGTGCACTTAAGACTCAGAGGGACCACTTGGTAACTCACATTTGTAAAATATTAGTGGACGCCTGAAAGCTTTATTTTATATCAGACTGGGTTGCAGTTGCATGTCCAATACTACCCCCACCCGTCCTCCCCCTTCAGGACAGTGACACTGACCAACTGAGGCGTTCAAATTGAACTCTGATTTGGTTTGAAATATTTGATTTTCGTTCAAATTCATCAGCTTTCTGTTCTTGTTAATGAAAAAACTATTAGACTGAAAAGGAGTGTTTTTTTCTAAAATTAATTAATACTAGTCTCTTTATAACTGCTAATCAATTTTCCAGGTCAGTGATAAAAACAGCTCATCAAATTTTTAAAACAAGTGCCACACCAAGATTGGCTATGCCCTCCTCCCCCACCCCCCCTGCCAAGCATGAGTTTCTAGTCATTTAACTTTGTTGAATTAATAAATGTCTTACCTTGTCTCCATTAAACCAAAGAACCAATACAGCAGGCCACCATGGGACACTGATGCCCCTGCTTTATGATAAACTATATTTAGTGGTCAGCAAAGTCCCAAAAATGACCATAACACAGATTAAAAAAATTATCACATCACTCTCAAAATCAAATCTGTCTGGTATATTGTCTACAATAAGCTATATTCCAAGTTTGATTAAAATCGGACACCTATAATTCAAGTTACCATCGAAAAGCAAATATCAACATGTCATGTCGGAAAAGGGCCATAACATCAGGACAGCTGATAATATTATCAAGACACCTCCAAGTCAGTTTCGTTTTGCAGTTGCGGAATTACTCCCGAAATGTCCGCTGCAATCGCGAATAACACATCTGCTGATAAACTAACATTTTGGGTGTAATTTTGCAATTCAGACTCAACAGAATATCAAAACAGTATATTTCAGTCACAACAATTGGAAGAATTTGGTCCTAAAAATTAACTCAAGCACAAATTCAAAGAAACAAAAAATTAACAAAAATATCCACTTTCACTGCCACTTTCGAGCGGTGCACAGCTCATTATGAAAGAACACTGCCACTTGCGAGCGTGCACAATTCATTGTGAAAAACGGGTGTTCAGAAATTAATGAGAAAGTGGTAATTAAAAATAAAAAATAATTACAACCCTGGTATTTGAGAATTATATAACAATATAACCAGGGATATGATTTATGACTTATTGGTTCAATAAAACATGCTCATTTATCATTTCATCATGCTCTGCAACATGTGAATTTATGACTTTCAGTGTAAAATCAATTTTTCAAATGTTGCCAAGGGAGGCAACTATTTTGTTATTCATATTCCGCTGTGTAAATTTTATCTGGTGGTCTTCATACTATGATTTTTTTTATTGATTTTGTGTGAAGCTATATTATTTTGTTTTATTCGTAATAAATGTACTTTAAAAAAACAGCTATTTTTAAACAGACTATGTTTGGCGGTTTTCAAGGGGGTGGTTTGCCGTGTTGACTGACATACTTACGTCTATTTCTGGCTTCGAGAGTAACCTGCACAAAAAAAAAAATTAAAACAACACCGCATGGTTTTGTGTTTGTTTTATTCATTAAATTGAGTTTTAAATCCTTAAATCTGAAAATGAAACATATGTACAAGTAATTATGTGAATTTTTGAAGCAAATTCTATAAAATTGGTAGGCGGTTTCCAAAGAAACATAACATACCCAGTGGATACTTTCTTGTCGTATATCGCCAATTGAATTTCCGACGCACCCCAACGCAACTTGCAAGCACTATTACTCGTCCCCTGGGCATCGACACGGGTCAGTATGGTAGTTTCCCACGTAGTGTCTTTCTGTCACAAGGTCCATTAAATTAAATAGTACGATTTTGAATTGGACACCATATTCCTATAAAATTATGAACACATGGAGTCCGAGTGTGCATAAAATACATGGGAAACGAAAAATTGTTTCCGTGTTTTTGCTGTGACGGTAACAACACGGAAACGGAACGATCGTTACCGTGAAATATCCAGGCCGGAGTTGTAGTAAATGGGGCCACATACGATGTGGGACAGGTATATCTATGGAAGAATATGACGCCTATAACGCTGACTCCTCCGTCTTTCATCCTTTAACTTTCTCTGTAGTCCCAGGTGCCTCAAAAAGATCTAAGCCACGTTTGGTGTCCTCAGACAATTATTCATACAATTTCAAGAAAAAGCTGAAATCTGGGCACACTGTTTGGCAATGTTGTGTCCGAAACAAAAAATGTGTACAGGCACAATTCCTTGCTGAAGATAGACTCTGTCAGCATGTTAGGGCAAAAAAAAATCTAAATCTGACACTGCCAAAATCTTTGCTGTTTGGGACAAATTTACAGATGGTGACATCACGGCAAAAGATGTATTAAGGGAAATAAGTGCCATTTACAAACCATGTGTATGTTTATAGTTATAAGTATTAGGGCATGAGTGATGATCAGTCTTTTCAGTGCTGAACTTTTAGTGTAAATCACGATCGATTATTTTTCAGTTCGATATTATTTTGTAGTAATTTACTTTTAAGCACGGAGCCCTATGCTTTCCAATAAATTACTGCAAAATAATATCAAGCTGGGGCATGAGTGATGAAAAGTCTTTAACTTTTAGTGTAAATCACGATCATTTTTCAGTTCGATTCCGATCACATTTACGTCGAACTTTGTATGTGTTTGTACAGTATGTGGAGAGTGTATTATCACTAATCACCCGCAGAGTGGAGATTCCAACTGAGGAATAATTGCAAATTTGTTGCAAAGTATAACCAGCACCATCAAAGTTTAAGCCAATGGACCTCCGGGATAAACCCGGAGGTCCATTGGCTGAAACATTGCTTGTGATTTTTGTCGATATGTACAAAATTGTAAAGTTAAAGCTGGGGTGATAAGTCCACTCCACGGGTGATTTAGTTACAATCCACTCTCCACGTACTGTATATAGATGGGTTTTTTTAGAAATGTATGTTTGTTTTCGGTGATGAAATAAAAAAAAACACTGCAGATTTTTTTGTTATTTTTATTAAAAATAAAATGGGGGGGGGGAGGGAATCGTAAAAAAAAACGGGGGCGAATCATCCGTGTCCACTCTACACGTACTGTATACAGATGTTGTTTTTTTCTAGAAATGTATTTGTTTGTTTTCACCGATGAAATTAAAAAAAAACACAGCAGACTTTTTTGTTATTTTCAGGGCTGGGAGGAGTTAAAATTTTCTTAACGTAGTTAACGTGTTATCGAAATAACGCGTTAATAAAACGTTAACTGTGGTCTTTTGTACATATAATGAGTAATATCGACAATTGTTCAACGTAACATGATGTTACATGTTTTAATGAACAAATAAATGACTAGTAACTCGTGAACAGCGTTCTTCGCGTTCTTTGAAATACTGGAAAAACTCCGGACTCCGGCAAAGTTTGATGAGTGCATGCTTCGAGCGCTCAAAAGTTCTATACTCTCAAGTTAAGTCAAGTTAAGTGATAGTCGCTCAATCCGAATTCTCATGCATAAATATTATTGTCCGAGCCACATCTTTAGACAAAGACATCCGCCTTTGCTCGAACACCAGGCTATATGCCGAAAACGTCTGCTCCAACGATGCGGACGTAGCCGGAATAGCTGTATCTTCTCGCAAGTCCCGCCATTTTGGGAAGGAGTCTTTCGTTGTCTTGCCACCATTTCAAAGGATCGGCTGTAACAGGAGCAGTCCAGAACTTATCATACTCAGCAACTTCATCAGCAGATGATTCTTGGTCGTTCGATCCAAGCAATTCTTCAAGAAATGATTTTCTTGCTTGTTTCATGGGTGGAGGTTGAACGTGCGAAGAAGAAGGATTACTGACTTCATCAGTTTCACTGGTCGCCAGTTTGCCGACTTCTTCTCCCACCGTTCACTTCACTGATGCGGCCAGATGTGGTTTGACAAATGATAAGTTTTTGAAACGCGCATCCAAGTAAGAGACAGTCATGGGAATACTCATATTGAAGACTCGCGTTATTTACGTGTTCATTTTTTTCTAACTCAGTTAAAATATTTTAACGCGTTAACGCGTTAACACGTTAACTCCTCCCAGCCCTGGTTATTTTTATTAAAAATAAAATGGGGAGGGGGGGGGAGGGGGAGGGAATCGTCAAAAAAAACGGGGGGCGAATCATCCATCGGAGTGAATCGTCCAGGGGGGGGGGGGGATTAGTCCGGTTTACTGACGTTTCGTACACAAGATGTTTCGTACACGCGACGATTCGTACACAAATAAGACGTTTCGTACACAAAAATTGGACGTTCCGTACACGAAGTGAGCGTTTCGTACACGTGTTTAATTATCTGTTTTAGACCTTGTATTATAAAATTATTTATTATTTTTGTTACATTAAATTAATATTTTTACATTTATGAATATCTCCTGTGAATATTTATGTAAAATTATTCCTGTTTTTATAGATACTGTTGGTGTTTAATTGCATGTTGAACAGGTTAATTTTCCTTGATTTCTTTGATTTATTGTTTGATTTACTGTTTGATTTTACCGATGAGTGACTTGTTTGAATATTGCCGGGATGTTTTTAGGTTATTTTGTTTGTACATGCGATGGCTAATCTAGTCAGCGGTAAATTGCAAAGAGTCTGACCGTCGCAGACGATGAAAATATTGGAGGCCGGTTTGGGTAAAAATATGGAGGTCGGTTTGGGTTAAGTGGCGGCCGGTTTGGGCCAAAATGTCGGAGGCCGGTTTGGCTGGAGGCCGGTTTGGGCGTATTCATACACGATGAGGAGGAGCTCAGAATCTACAACATACTGGTGGTGTTAAATGACACCAAATACTGTTGCTATCAATAAAGGGCAAATATCGATAAAATAAAATCAGTTTAGCATAATGCAATGAGGTAATTCGCCGAAAATGTACAGTATCGCTGGAGATAAATTGTCATAAAAATGGAATAAAATTTTATCACTATCAAAGATAGCAATATATTTTATATTGATGTAATACAATAAAATCACATGCAGAATACATCAAACACATAAAAACAAAACATGTTATTTTTGTGTAATGAATTTATTTTAATTTAGTATGTATGAGATTTCAACTAAAATCACCACGTATTTATTGGAAAATAAAATTATTTCATGCAAGAAAATAGTCTTCTTTCTTGCTTTTAAACCCAAAATCTGAAATTAGAAGGAAAAAAGTGAGATATAAAGAGAAAATGCGAAATTAAAATCTGTGTACGAAACGTCCAGGCGTTTTGTGTACGAAACGTCCTAAATTGGCAGTGTACGAAACGCCCGTGTACGAAACGTCCAGCGCCCGATTAGTCCTGTTCCCCCGGTAATAAGTGCGAAAGCTTTGTATATATTTATTCCTATTTTCGAGTTTAGAGTTCCCAATAAAACGTATAGGGGAATTTTACAACAGATTTGATTGGGAGGATCTGAACGTCGGGGGAAGGTTAGGAGTAGCCACTACGTTCAGATCGCTGAACTATGTTAGACCCATCGAAGACCGGTGAAAGAGAAATACAATAGGTTACGTTTTCGCCTCCGCAAATTATTTTTTTTAACATCATTTAGACATAAAGGGGTATTGAAACCCAACGGTTTACTGTTTATCCTGTCATCATAACAATACTATACAATAGGGAAAAAATAATAATCAAAAATGAAATGCCGGCGTGTTCCAGAATGATCGATTCTGTTGCTGCCAGTGCAGATCAACACAACGGAACACTTTGTTGTAATGTTCAACGGTTACGACAGACAATCCAACAATGAAGGAACATTATGATAAACTATGAATGCCTTCCAAAATGTTTAGATTGTGTATTCACATGGCTTATTTACCATTTTGTGTTCTGACGGACTGCCCCGTGGTTCGATTTCCTCCAACAGTGAGCAGCGTACTGGTGTCAGCCATGACTGCTTGTTTTTACATGTGCGAAGCATGCTATGCGCTGCCAAAAAAAGTCACTGTTGCCCGCCCCGAAACCGCCCAAAGTCAGACTCCACTTGTTTCTGGTCGTTATAAAGTGAAACCGTCAGGAAAACATAAAAATGCAAGAGATCACAATTATACAAATATGCGAATCATTTTAGCTCTTTACTTCGCTTTACAGATAGCAGATTTCGTGAAATCACCAAGCGTCGACTGCAGGGCGTCCCAGAGGATCAAGGAGACTGGTGCGCGAAATGGCACATCAAGCTAATTAACCCCCAAACTGAGGGCAGAGAACATATTGGAACTCAGGGGACGATTTGTCAATGTTGCTTCACAATAATTCATGACCCATTCCGTGTCATATTTAAATACATTTTGACTGTGGAAGACAATCACGTATGATCTGAATGCAACATTTTGGATTATTTATTATTTATTGGGGTTGTAAGGTCACATATTTCTGTATAATGGCTAATCATGACTGTGACAGTTCTACGGGTGGAGGAAGCCGGAGTCCCCGGAGAGAATCTCCGAGCAACGGCGAGCAACCATCAGCTCCCCAACATACTAAATCCACACAGCAGGGTTAGGATTGTGGAGTTAGTATTTTGGGGAGCTGATAGTTGCTCGCCGTTGACGTGCAGTACGCCTTAGTACACGACGTCACCGTGCCCCCACATGGGCAATGGGGGTGAAGTGTCTTGCCCAACGACACAACATGGTTGCCGCAGGTGGGATTCGAACCGAGGACCTCTCGGCTTGCAGCCTGCACCTCTACCTACTGAGCCACCGGGCCCCCAACATTTTGGATAATGGGAAGATATGTGTGCCAATTTTTCTACTATGTAGCTGAATGTATAATTTTCAGTCACAATAGTAATACCTTGAAGTGAATATAACTAAAATAGCATACAGATTTTTGCATTGAAAATGTCTGGTGCAATTGCACTCCCAAGCAATCTGAGGAGGGCAATTGTTTTGCACTCGTTAATTTTCTAGATTGCCAGGACTGGTGTATAGTTTCCCCCCCCCCCCCCCGCCCCTGTGCCGGGGAGGTCTGGAGGAAAAGTGTTTATTATGTATTGTAGGATGTTTAGTGAATACCTTAGGCCCCACCCCCTCCCACCCCAACCCGCTGGGGAGCACAAGCAATCACGTAGGCAAAATCCTTGCGCTCCACCTCGACTGAAATCATTGAATCACTTGAAGTATGTTATTTATACATTAATTGTATTGTCGTTGGCTTTATCTAGAGATTCCGTGTTAAACTCTATCATAATTTGGTGCGCTTAGGGTCCGGTTTTTTGTTGTTGTTGGACTATTTCGGTTCGTTTCTGTCCGTTGCGGTCAGTTTCGGTCTTTTATTGTGCCCCCAATCAGCCATCTTCGCGATGCCCCTGCTTTGTGTATGTGTTTTTTTAAAGCATGCTGAACACTACGCGACACGCTGGTGAAAAAAGGATCGCTGGTTTAATTGTTCATGTTTATATTTATAGACCATCATTTTTTTTCGTTGATAGCATATTGTGTAAACAGTTATGTGGCACAATGCTGGAAAGCTCCCCCAGAGTCAGAGCCCATTCCAACGGTATGGTATATGAATAGAGATAGAGATAATTCGATAAGCGAAGCTTCTGGAACAAACTTTTGAATATGCTGCGACCGTCGAATCGGAATTTGATCAAGAATAGTGAATAGTCAAAATCGTATTCAAACGAGCTAAAAGGATCTGGCTTATAATTCACTGCCAGAGAAAATTACTATCAAATCAACGTAACTTCTTACTTAATTAACACGCACCGTATTTCAAATTGGTCACGCCGGGCTATTGGCAGCTCGAACTGGATACCACAGACCTCCTACCTTTGTTTGCCCGACTCTGTGTGTAACACAAGTTCAAGTATCAAGTACATAATTACTAGTAAGAGAGAATTGATATTGTTAGACTCCAACCCTGGGGAAAATGTTCTTCTGGTAAAATATTGTGGAGTGAGGGGGGGGGGGACACATTATTGACCCCCATCCTTACTTTACCCAATGTAACGTCCAAAATCGGTCAGCGCGATTCACAGTTTTCGTTACTTATTTTTTTTTATTTTGCCACAAAACATAGCTTACGAAACCCTCATTGGAACGATCTCGTTGAGCTCGTTCCAACGAGGGGGGGGGGGGGGGGGGGCATTATGTTTTTGACGCCAAAAAATGAACAAAAATATTTATTCAAGAATTTTGTTTGCAAGTGTCGTCTGCTTTTCGTGTCAGGTAATGAGTTAACGACGTCCCAGCTCACATTTTCCACTAACAGTTTGCTCCGACTCTTTGGAAGCTTTGGGCATATCCTTGCCGCCCCATCCCACCACTTCGCCTTTGTCTTTTTAGCAGGTGTGGCGTTGGAATTAACATGTGTTCTGGACTCTTCAACCCAACTTATACTCGATGATACAGTGTGCGCCATACTATATTAATCAGATTCCATCTCTAAAAGTTACCGTGCCTATCATAGACTGGCTGTGAGACTGCGAATTCTGGAGATTTCCCAAAGGACTGGCTTGATGGTTTTGTAGGCCATCAATGAACGCAGTATATAAAAAATGATGGACGATAGGATGGGAATCGAAAGTTAAAAGGGATTACTTATTCTTGTGAACTGGAATCAACCATCATTGAATGGTATAAGGTTGTCAACGCGATGGACAACGAAGGTTACTGCGGATTAGAACCCAGATTACTAAAAGTTTAATGTTGCAGCCCTAATGGGCTCTTGTGTGAAATTGGAACAATGGGCACTAAAAATTACAAGAAAATTCGTCCATTTGCAGTAGGTACTATTATCTATGACGATACTTTGTCAGGAACACATGGGTTAGAGGTTTAATTTATTTCAGAAAGCTCCATTTGAAACGTAATTTTTCAACTTTCCCTTACTTCGAGTTTTCAACAGAGCTGGTCCGCAAAGTGACTAAACATGAGGAACAGAAATATAAGTGGGAGTTCTTGGAAACCTCTTCCAGAAAATCATGTAAAAATGTAACCTAAGAAGTGAGCTGGGTGATTTTAGGTCAGCAGTGGTCTATCGTCTCCGACCTGGTTCAGGGGCGGACTGGACGAAGAAAAGTTACGGGGATATACACAAAGGGGCCCAAGACCCGGAGAATTTTTTTTCCAACTGAACGAACATGGCTTCCTTGCATCTGAACGAACGATGGTAGTCCACGAAGAGGACATTTCGATGGCATTTTTGTATCATCTTCATCGCTCTTTCGGCAAAATGGTTCTACACAGGAGGAGGAGAGAGGATCCATCGGATAGACCATAGTTCGGCACAATGGGGAAAAAAATGAAATAAATTGGAGGAACGCTGTTTCCTTTCATTTGAGAGATCAATTGCAGGCTATAGGTTGCTGGTATAACGAAATGTCCTCTGTGCATGTGGATTGTCAATAACAGCCCATACAGAGAACTTTTCGATATACAGACAGTCTGTACAATCAAATCCATTTCTCCTTTTCGTTATTTTCACGAAATTTCAGGCACCAACAGGTGTTGGGCTGCATCAGTTTGGGGGCCCAGGGGAAACCCAATATGGGCCCACCGGGAATTTCCCCGGTGGACCATACGGCCAGTCCTCCTCTGACCTGGCGCCAGTAGTTCACTAATGCCCTAAAATCGCCAAGTGCACACAATAGGCCTACACTACCCTACATTGTGTAATTTTACACGCCAAATATTGGAATGAGGACTTCTCCGGCACCGACACGAATATTTCCAGCTGTACAAATAAGGTCTTTGTATTGAGGATGGCAAGTGCAGAAGTAAGCAATTAAGTGTGAAAACACACCAGATGTGATAGTAATGCGTGGGTTGCCAGGTCTCATTCGTTTCCTATGTTTAAATATTTTGAACACTGTTGGTAAAAAAAAAGTAACGGGGGAGGGAGGGGCTAAAACCACCATCGACCCGGCTCCGCGGTCCCTGAATTCCAGCAAGCCATAAATACGCATCCTGAGTAGAAGTTTTTATTTGTCTGTAGATTTAGTTAGTGCAATGGCCAAACGATGCGTATCTATTCTGCTATTTGTTGAGAGAACATTAACTTATCAATTCCCCCTACCCGATAGGTATGTAGGATTGAATAATTACTGCCCTGCTCCACTCGAACCTTCCGCATTTCTTACATCTCCCATCTTTTACATATCGTTCATCGTGGCCTAATCTGAAAATCTCAAGATTGCTCGACTTCTGAAACACTTTCCTAGCACGAATTTCAGAAGACACCAGCAAAGAAGAACAAATTACTGAATGGGTGATGATTCTCGTTTTTATGCCCCCGCGACGAATGGGGGGGGGGGGGGGGGGTATGGTTTTACAACTGTCCGCCGTCCGTCCGCATCTAGTGTACATTGTTTCTCCGACTAACGCCTCTCACAGTTTTCAAGCTAGGACTTTTTTATTTCACAGGATGTTTTTTACATGTACCAGAGGTCTGCATATTGTCGGGATTTTGACTTGTTTGAAAATTTCTCAGGTTGTTGAAAATGGTAAATTTTTGGTAGAATTCCATCTGCATTGTACGTGGTTTGTGTGTGGTAGACTTTGTGGGGGCATCATATGTGTCTTACAGACACAGCTCATATACGAGTAATAAATCACAGTTTGCTCTTTAACCTCCTGTGTCCATGTGTTGTGCGGGGTCATGCTTCAGTCTAGTTTTTTTTTTTTTTGCCTAAAAAAACATAGCTCAGGTTCCCTCAATCAAACGAGCTCAACATTTTCGAGGCAAGAATTGAAAATAAAAATAAAATCCGAATGTGATTTTTGTGAATTGCACTGTTCGGTAATTACCGTTACGTTAGGTAAACTTTAACCCCAGCGTTGACTGTTAGCGAGTGAGGAGTGCTGCTTCTTATGAGCCTTGAGATGAATTCGAAAAAATCAGTTCGTCCCTTGAGATGAATTTGAAAAAAGCGCACCTGCTTTATTAACTGACATCCAAAATCCAGAATATTTTCTCCCAGTAAAAGAGAATTTCTTGCACAAGTTAACCCTTGAAATCCTAAAAGACCGCTTTACTCTGCCAATTTCATAATTTCTGTTTTCATAATGTGGATGGCTGTTCGGTTAATTTGTGAGGGTTAAGACCAACCAATATTTTCAACATGCAGCCATAAGGCTGCATGTTGGAAATATTAATTGGTCCACCCCAAATAATGAATATGGACTCTTCCCACTGAAGCAATCAAACTGCCATGGAGGATGTCATCAATTTTTAAAGGGTTAAATTAGTTCAGTTTTTCGCGTAAAGTTATCAGCCTACGTCAGTACTATTGAATTGTACAAACAATACAATTCCAGGAAGATGTTTTTCGTCTGTACTATGTTTTTAGAATTTTGTACCGAGTTCTTCCTGGTTTACCAGGAAAGTTCACTTTACTTTTATGGCATTGATCGATTGTGTATGACGCTGCACATTTCCTGGACAAGTTTATAAGGGTTGTGGGCAACCTTTTCGTCTTAATAAGAGAGTCTTCCTTGCATTGCTGCGTCTTTAAATGGTGTATACTGAAGGAAAACGTATCGACATTTCATTCTGAGGTAAGATAAATACAGTTTTATTGTTAACCCTTTACCTAACCTGAAAAGCAGACGACACATGCAAAAATAATTCTTGAATAACTATTTTTTTTCATTTTTTGTCTCAAAAACATAGGTTATGACACCTCGTTGGAACGAGCTCGACGAGCTCGTTCCAACGAGGGGTCATGACCTATGTTTTTGAGACAAAAAATGAAAAAAAATAATGAAAATTAATTAGCGATTTTTGAGAATAGCGCTGGCCGGTTTTGGCCGTTACGTTAGGTAAAGGGTTAAAACACTATTATGGTCGGCAGTATAAGGGGCATCCGTATTCCAAAGTTGAGGTAATAATAATTATTTTGAAATCGTTATCGGAATGAGCTAGGTACAAGTCACAGATTAAATAGTCTTCAAACCTTTACCTGACAATACGGCAATATCCGTCCAGCAATACTCACAAAAATCGTCATTTAATTTAATTTCCTAATTGTTGCCTCCAAAAACATGGCTTATGACCCCCCCCTCCCCCCCCGGAACTCATTGAGTCACAACCTATGCTTTTTTTTTTTAAACTGAAATATATAGTTGTTCAATTATTTTTAATTATGTCGTCTGTTATAGACATGTAGGTTTTAAATCCCTTTTTACTCTAAGAAGCCGGGAGTCGAGTTTTCGCGCCTCTGACGTATTACAGCAGGTAATCTAGCTGTGGCGGTTCGGCTATCTTTGGGCTGGGGGAGAAGTAAACAGTGAGCAGGTGCTTCTAGTCAAGTGTCGTCTGCCTGAATAGGCAGACGACACTTGACTAGAAGCACCTGCTTTACTTTAAGTTTTTCGCGGTATGTCATGTTCAATAAATTCATTCTGATTCCCCGGCTTTCAAGAGTTAATCCCTTACACCGTCATCCATAAATCTTTACGTAAAGCAAAACCTGGCAGTCCGTGAGCAGACAGAACATGACAATGAAACATCTAACGGCAAAGAAGGAAAAGTGATATTTCAATCCTGCAACCCTACAAAGGATCAAATTATCACAAAACCTCACCAAAATGCGGGATAGGCTGGTCGATTTCACCATATATACAGAAATGTATAAGACGATATGCCTATAGCCCAGGCGATTGCTTTAGCCCTTTACCCAACATAACGTCCAAAACCGTCCACGCTTTTCACAAAAATCCACTCAATTTTTATTATTTTTTTTCATTTTTTGTCTCAAAAACACAGCTTGTGACCTTTAATTGGAACAAGCTCGTTCCAGTGAAGGGGCCATAAGCTTTGTTTTTGACGCCCCAAAAAATTAAAAAAATAGTTCATCAAGAATTTTGTGTTCAAGTGCCGTCTTCCTTTCGAATTGGGTAAAGGGTTAATTCCGAGTTACAAAAAAAACTTCCATATCTTATAATGTAATCTGCGAAAAGTCGAAAAGTATGCTTTTAGGTTTGTGTGTATGTTCCCTTGCTCATCCTTGACGGTCCATCCAATCATCGACAAACTTGGCATATCTCACCAGAGAGTGTGTCGTCCAAACAAGATGAAATGGAATGAAAAGGGGTGAACTTACGTCATTTCCTTTTAAAAGTCTACATTCCCGTCCTTTCAATTTAAATTAACAATACAATTCTGAACACGTAACTGCACTCTTTGCATTTTAAAAGCCATTTACTCATGTGAAGTAAAGCCAATTATTACAGTTCAAAAACACCACACTCTTTGCTTTTACTCTCGTGAAGTACACAAAATATTGGAAATTCTTAATCATGAAAGAGGGCAACAACTCCGAACTGAAATGACGGACAAGCATCAAAATGTATATTTTTTCTCAACGTAGAAGTGAGTTAGTCCCAAACATAGCTTTGTGTGTATTATTCCCACACACACTTCTGATGAATGAAAAATTATCCGTTACCGTTTATTAATCAACATTTAGTCTATTTTATTATACAATTCTTAACCCAACACGAATCGAAGAAGGCAATGGCAAAAACATTTTCGGAGTAAATAAAAGTTTTCATTTCTTGCCAAAACAATAACTGAAAAAAAGCGTACGCGTCCCTCATTGGAAAAAGGTGGTTCCCTGTGATTATGGGGGTCCTATACCCCACCTCCACCCACCCACCCGAGAGGGGGCTGTGGGTGCTACATGTCTAGAACCGATTGAGAAAAGTGCCTCCATTATTGAGGGCTTGTCCGGAGATACCCTAGCCCCTATCGGGGACCACAAGGCCCCTTATCGGGGAAATCCTTGCGCAAGCACTACACACTTTATTTTTGTTCCGCCTCCACTGGTTATGACTTTGTATCATCCGTCTTCGAGGTCATGTAACGTATTTATTGCACATCTGACCATTGGGATCTTGGATATCTTCTGAAATAATGGAAATAAACCAAAAATAAAATTTGATGTTGTGCAATTTTCGACTCGGTTCCTTCTTCCTCCATTCTTTGTCCAAAATTGATCATCGAAGAACTATAAGGGGACGCAACTCTGTACTAAATTCTCATGCAATGCTTGTGCTGTTTTACTGAATTAAAACAAACGCTATTATGATCAAATTAGTGCCATGCGAACCTCAAATTTCGGATCGAATTGATTCTCGAATCGAATCAAGCAAAAGATTTCGAATCGAACCTCGAATCGAATCTCAGTGCTTTTCAGGTTGAAGATATTGGACATCTTACAGATGTTTCATACAACAAATTTTGTCAGTCTCCACGCGGGTATTGTGTATTAACCCTTTACCTAACATGAAAAGCAGACGACACTTGCAAAAAAAATTCTTGAATAATTAATTTTTTTTCATTTTTTGTCTCAAAAACATAGGTTATGACCCCTCCTTGGAACGAGCTCGACGAGCTCGTTCCAACGAGGGGTCATAACCTATGTTTTTGAGACAAAAAATGAAAATATTTTGAAAATTAATTGGCGATTTTTGAGAATAGCGCTGGCCGGTTTTGGCCGTTACGTTAGGTAAAGGGTTAACCCTTTTACTACCGCGCCCACTTTAGTAATATATGGAGGACCTCTATGTATGCCTGTATGCGAGGAAGGTTAATAAAATTTATGATATATTTGAAACTCTATCATCTGATTAATTGTTGGAAAGGGCACTTTGAGCCCTTTCCAACAATTAAGCAGATAGTAGGTTTTATCTGCGCTTGCCAGAACGTACAGATAATCATCATAAAATAGGTGACAATACTCGCTTTTGGCAGCGTAAATATGAAATGGAGGCTCGTCGTCTATTTGGGAAAAGTCAATGAATAAAAAGAGGAATATTCCAGAAACGGGATCACAGAAATATGGGAAGTGGAACCTCCTTGAATTCTTTTTCAGTCATCACGTCTCCTGTACAAGAGGTCTGGTGATAGAAGAATAGTTCAAAAGCACTTGCAAGGCAGAGTTTTGAGAACAGTTCGATGATTCCAAAATTTCCGAATCTGCGCCGCTCGAATGGAGTCATCGGGACTATTTCGAACCAAATCGTCTGTTTAACCCGTTACCCAACGAATCGCCCACATCACGCCCCCGTAATATGAAAATTCAGCAGCTGAAAAAATATTATTTTTCGAAAAAATTCAACAAAACCATATCATGTGACCCCTCTTTGGAACGAGCTCGTCGAGCTCGTTCCAAAGAGGGGTCACATGATATGGTTTTGTTGAAATTGTTTGAAAATTTTTTGAAAATGATATTTAAAATAATAAATTTTGAAATCGTCTGCGTTGGGTAAAGGGTTAAGTTCTTATACCTCCAGGTCAAGTAGACATGCACGCACTCTTAAACCTTTCGATTTCGACAATGTTCTGTAATAATATCTTCTTTTAAAATCAGACTTTAAACTGCCAGTATCTGTGGCGGATCCAGGATTTTGAGTTTGGAGATGCGAATTTGCGAACTGAACGAACGCGCCTTCCTTGCATCTGAAGGATCAATGGCACTCCACACAGAGGACATTTCGATGGCATATTTGTTTGATCTTCATCGATCATTCGACAAAATGGTTCCACGGGAAGCATCGGGAAGACCATAGTTCGGCCCGATCGGAGAAAATTTTGAATTTTTAAATTGAAGGAACCCTCTTTCCTTTCATCTGAGCATGGCAGACTAAATTTCAGGTATATCAAAATGTCCTCTATGAGGACTGCCAATGGCAGTCCATATAAAGAATATTCGATATCCCGGCAGTCTATGCACTAAAATCCATTTCGCCTTTTGGTCATTTTCACGAAATTTCCCGTTCCAACAGGTGTTGAGTTGCATCAATTTTTGGGGCCTCATACGGCCAGTCCGCCTCTGTATACGGCGGTATTGTCCGCGATAATATATGGACATCCAAGATCAGCCCATGAGTATTCTAATGATATTCTTGCATGTGCAACTCTTCTCGTTCCAAGTAACAATGACACTTTCACCAATGCGATCCTTTCTAAAACGGGAAAGAATAGAAAATAGAAATATCGCCTTATCTGAAACTAATTTTACCGAAATGACTTTGTGGTCTGAAGTGACTTGGGCCGAAATGACTAGGGTCGAAATGACTTTGGGAAGAGGTGACAAGTGGACGAAATGACGTGAGGGCTAAAATGACCAGATACCCAAAGTGTCGGTGAACTCCAAAAAAACAAACAGACAAACCATGATTCGTTTGATCATATAAAAGGGATTGTCCCTATATCCCGATAAATTCTGTCTTCTGATTGGTCAGAATGCCTTGGACAAATAGCCATGACAAAGGGTGCACTCAGCATCCAAGGTATATGAGAGCGTGCAACATTCAGGGTATAAGCGCACGCGAAACATCGGGGGTATATGGTTTAACTTTAAACGAAAGCTTTCCGCGTTTGCTCGCCTCGACATAAAAATCGAATCGAAACACCTGAAAATAGTCACAAATATCATCAGATTTCCGACAATTCAATCATAAAAATAAAATAAGAGCAAATAATTCGTCCCCTGAGTACCAATGCGTTCTATGTGCCGGTAGGAACATTGGAACTCAGGAGAAGGTATGTCAACAAAACACTCTTTACTCGTTTCCCTAACGACCCAAGGGACCAACAAATCTCATTTAAACACCTCGCCTGTGGCTCGGTGTTTAAAAACCGACATCCAGGTATTAAATCTCCATACACCATACATGTTGGCGGAGATAACTTATAATGTTTTTCATTTTTTACAGGACAAGAATGAGTACCACCATAAAGTTTCCGTCTGAAAACGCCAAAGGCGACTGTCATGGCGTTCTGCGAGGCGATGTCACTAAATCTAAAAAAGGATTGATAGTGTTACAGGAATGGTGGGGCATGAACAAACAAATACAGGACGAAGCTACAGAAATAGGTCAAATGGGCAATTTTGTTACGTTAGTTCCCGATCTGTATAGAGGTTTACTTGCCACAGACAATGAAGCCGCAAACCACCTGATGTCAAATCTTGATTGGCCTGGAGCTATAAAAGATATAGAAGCGTCTGCAAGATTCCTTCTCCGAATAGGCTGCACAAAAGTTGGTGTGACTGGATTTTGTATGGGTGGGGCACTCGCAATCGCGTCTGCCGCTCTTGTAAAAGAAATCAGCGCTGCTGCTCCTTTTTATGGAATACCAGGGGATCAACTAGCCGATGTCACAAAAATCAGGGTTCCTTTACAGTGTCATTTTGGAGCAAAAGATGACACGAAAGGGTTTTCATCACCCCAAGAGCAGGCAACACTGCGAAACAAACTGAACAGGGGTGGAGTCAAATACGAATTCTATACGTATGATGCCGGACACGCTTTCACAAATAAGGAAGGACCAAACTTCAATGCAGCTGCTTGTAAGGAAGGTCTCGGACGATTAGTGCAGTTTATGAATAAACACCTGTGATCCTTTAGCTGTATACGTGCGAATGTTACTGAGAAACCGTTGACTGATGAATTAGTTAATCTTTTGCCCAACACGAATAGCAGACGACTCTTGTAATAATTTTAAAAAGTCATTTTTGTGTCTCAAAACATAACTTATGTCACCTCATTGGAACGAGCTCAACGAGCTCGTTCCAATAAGGGGTCATAGGCTATGTTTTTGAGACGAAGAAGGGGAAACAATAATAATGGCGATTTTTGTGAATAGTGCTGGACAATTTGGGCGGTTACGTTAGGTAAAAAGTTAACATGCCTATACTCGAAATCTAATCAACGATTTCAAGGCAGTTAAATGTTGTAATTTTACAATTATCGAATGTCAGAGTTATAAATCTCCAGACATCTGCCTTTCAGAATAGCAGCGTTACGTCCAGAGACACGGCCAATAAGAGGTAGAGAGAGTTAAGGTAGTATTTCAGGAAATGGGGGTGGGTGGGGCTTATCCAGGACGACCAACACAAATTGTCCATTGATCTGGAATAAAGGCCGCCAGTCATTTATAGACAGAATTTGAGGACCCAAAGAGATATTCAGTCTATTATCTAGATTACATTTATTTATTTATTTATTTATTTATTTATTTATTTATTTATTTATTTATTTATTTATTTTTTTATTAGGGATTTACGACACTTTAACAGCCAAGGTCATATCGTGTCGGTGACAGTTTTACGGGTGGAGGAAGCCGGAGTACCCGGAGAGAACCACCAAGCAACGACGAGCAGCTGCCAGCTTCCCAACATCGTAACTGCGCACTGCAGCACCTTCAGGGTTCGATTGGTTGAAGACATGCGCACCATCGACGTGCAGTACGCCTTAGTACACAGCGCCATCGTGATACCATATGGACAATCGAGGTGAAGTGCCTTGCCCAAGGACAACGCGAGAGTCCGAATCGATCGCTCAGATGGTCACTCATCCAAGCTAGGACTAACCGGGCTCGACGTTGTTTAATTTCTGTGATCTGACGAGAACCGGTTACCACAACGCCATCACCGCCCCCTGATTACATTCATTACTTATTGGGGTGCGACGAAATTGCAACTATTGCAGTCCAAATCTTGAAAATTTTCCTAATTTCGGCTACAACAGTGGCAGATATCTGTCATGTTTCCGACTACCTCCTTACACACTAAAACTAAAGTGTTAAAACTGACACTTTCAATGTGTTAAACCCATTCTAACTCTTAGGGTTTGGTTTGATTTTAACACTCAAAGTGCAATGATTTAAGCACTTAGACATTACAATCGTCAGGCATCTGAAACTTGAATGGATGGCACTTCCCATGTGTCTAGCATTGGTGGTTTTCCCAGAATCGTCCATAATTTGATTTGCGCTTGGTGGGTACATAATTAAAAGGACACAACGCAGATGACGCGGATCAGGCTCGAGAGTTCGAGCCTGATCCGCGTCATCTGCGTTGTTTTCTTTTAAGTGTCGCGACATTACACTTGTCAAGTGGTTTTATTGTAACACCTGTCAAGTTCTGGGATATCTACACTTGAACAAAGTGCTAGTTCAGCACTTAGTAGGTGTTAAATACAGCACTTCAAGTGTAGTTTTTAACACTTTAGTTTTTAGCGTGTACATGCTCACCATCCTACTACTTTGCGACTCGGGCCACATGTTCGACACCTTAATAATAATAACTCTTTGGCCAGCCGCTGATTTGTCGCGGTCCTCATAAGAGAAGGCCATCATTCCCCCTGCACCGCACCCCCTCTTCCCCTCCTCTCCTCCCAGCATTCAGATATAAACTGCTTAATAGTATCCCTCACTTCCTCTTTTTCAATTTCTTCAATAAGCATTCCTACCCTCTCCCTCGTGTCCCCCTTCAGCCATCTATCCTTTGTTTCTTCACCCCACTTCTGCATTATTCTTCCAGTAAATTTTATTCTATGAGGTATATACTGTGGGCATTCCAAGAGAAAATGTTCCAGGGTCTCCACTACTCCAGAGTGGCACATTTGGCATCCCTTTTCTTCATCTCTCCCAATTTTTCCCCGAAGCTCCAGTTATAATAAGAAAAACATCAAAAGTAACAGTAATATAATATATTAAATTTGAAAGTAATAGACCCCAGTTCTGCATTGGGGTACAGAGTCTATCGAAAGGCGTAGGTCCCGTAAAAGAAATCACTCCGGGGCACGAAATTATTCTCACCGTCCCCACCCAGTGGCTTCGTAACTGGCGGTATTCATTATTATTTATTCAGGTATAATTATTTATTCAGGTAGACATTGCCATTGTCTTGTTATGTTTTTATTGCAATTGTTTGTAAATATGTATACACCGCAAACAGGACCCTTGCAAATTCCGAAAAAGTGTCGGCACTTCTTCAGAAAATGTTTCGGTAACGACTCCTGTTGTTTGACTTTAATCATACGAGATGCTAGTAGAGGATTACCAATGTACAGCAAAGCGGTTCATTCCCACTAGACCAATTCCCTTTAGACCATTTCCCACGAGGCCAATTCCCAAAAGACCAATTCCCCTTAGACCAACTGATGTGTTCTACTTTTAAAATAATTCTATATCAATAATTTGATATATTTATAAATATTTATAAATGTATTTAATGTTATTGATATTCAAGCCTGAAAATAAGCAGTCTGTCATTTGCAGAGTGAGGTCCCCAGAGGGTGAATTTCCTGATGCTATCCCATACAGTGGGCCAGTTTATCCTCTGGGTACCTCTTTCTGTTTATGTTTGAGACCTCGATTCAGGTTGAGGTTCACAGAGGGTAAATTTAGTGATGCTACCCTGCTGTGCAGGGTAGCATCACCAAATACACCCTCTGGGAACCTCATTTTTCAGATGATAGTCTGTTTATTTTCTGGCTTGTTAATTTATAGATGTTGGGCAGATTTTTCATAACAATTGTTATAGTAATCACACACTTTCAAAGGCTGTGATTCTTTTTATTATTTTTTATCAAATAAAGTGCTTATCAATAAATAAATGTTTTCTTAATCATCCTTAATCAACCCTTAATCAATAACAGTATGTAGTTGGAAAAAGGGGAATTGGTCTTTTGGGAACTGGCCTAAAGGGCTTTGGTCTAAAGGGAATTGGTCTAGTGGGAAGACACCCAGCAAAGCGACACTTTTTTTTAGAACGAAGCATTAACTTCTTTTGTCTAATTCCTGATTTTGCGAAATGGCATCACCCGTGTCGAAAGTTGCTTTGTTTTCCAAGAAAGAGCCAATTCTTAAAGCAGTCTGATAAATTTTCTCCCAACCCTGCAGCCAAACGGCTGCAGGTTAACCAATACTACACTTGTAGTGCAACAGAAGTTTCTGCAATTACTCTGTTTTTCTCTTGATCAACGACGAATTTCACCAATTATATCTTGTTTGACAGAGCGTCGCCTGATTGCTAGAATGTTCTATGTCCCCTATGGGATATAGAACATTCTAGCACTCAGGCGACGAGGGCTCACTGGGCTCTGTCAAGCAAGGTATATTTGATTAAATATCAAAGTGCATTACGCAAAATTTTTGCTGTTGAAAACTTTATCATTTTAATATCAGAGTTCAGAGGGATTATTATAATCCCTGATGGGTACGGGTGTGGGATGGGAAAATCTCACCCGAGGGCAAGATATTTGGTCAAGACACGAGGCTTGCCGAGTGTCTGGATCAAATATCTTGTCCCGAGGGTGAGATTTTCCCATCCCACACCCGTACCCATCAGGGATTATTTTTCTCCCCCCGCCATACAGCGGTAACGTTAGCCAGAGGTAATCGGCGGTCACGTGCTGGTATAATCAACTCATTTGGTATTCGTTGTTTTGAAAAACTAATGACACTAGGGCTGCACGGTATTACGGTATACCGGTTGGTACCGATATTGAAATCGTCACCGGTTAAAAACCGTCCATCAAAAATGAATGTCGGTATACCGTGAGTAACGGTATACAATTTTTGGGTCCGGTATTATGATTTGAAATTCGTGTTTTCTTGAAATAAAAATATAAATAATGCGCGAAAATAGGGCAAACACATATTAAATGCAAGGAATATTATGAATAAAAAAAAATACTTTTGGAGCAATAGATAGAAGTATTACTTACTGCTCTGGGAAAATGAGTGATTAGAATGGAAGAATGACAATAATCCATGTCTAAAAAGTTATTGAACCTATTGTTTAATACGAAAATAAGCCATAAAATTATCATTGGGTTTACTGGCTTTCATCTGAATCTCGGATATAAGTAAATTTGTCTTTGTCAATTTAATTCCTGTAAAAACATGGTCAACCTCTCTTGACTGATAAGCGTTTAATTACTGAGTCAGTCATTGTGCTAATTGCGTTTCTGTGGCTTCATGAAAAAGAATGGCAAACAAAGCTTTTTTATCAAAACGTGTGTCCAGTTGATGGAATTCCAAGGGCCTGGTTACGCAAACAACCATTAGTAGCTCCTCCCCTTCTCCTATCTTCCTGCAGTAAACTTCCTCAGATGACAATGTCAGGTGTCATATGTCAGACCAGTCGGTCTGTTGATATTAAGCACGCCTCCAAGACGTGATCACCCTTCAGTTTCATGACAGTCTGCAGGTGTCAATCACAGCCGACAATGTTTTCTCCCAGGGAAGCCGTCACACGTCTGTCATATTTGACAAAAATTGTTGCACATTTATGACATCATTATGACACCATCGGAAAGAGCATGGAAAAGTTACGTATAAAGGTATATACCACGAAATCAATTAGGAACGGTGGCATCTTGGGGTTTAAAGAGTTTTAGAGCATCAAACTTTGATCACACGGCATTCTGATGACGTCAATATGAATTAGTTGGTAGAAGAAAAACTGATACGATATGCATAACGTCATAATAACGTTATAAATGTATAACGCCACGTGGGTGGGGTGGGATACATCTGTCTCTCCCTGCTATCTCACCCTGGACAGACGTATGTTACACATGCAGTGGGGGGGGGGGGGGGGGGGGGAGAAAAGTATATTAAATGATCTACTATTCCTGACAACTGCACGCGTGTTGCCATCTAGTGCTAAAAGAGAACCCAACTATTATTTTCTTGCTTTTGCTCCAATGACCGATCCGAAAAGGTCGACATTTCCAAAAATAGTTTATAACGGTATTTCCCTCCTTAGCATTTTGAGGTAGTGCCATCGGTAGCGAGATGATAGTATTTTTGCCACTTTTACGGTATTTTTACAGTGTAATATGACCCTTGGTCAATTTACCATAATTTGCGAAAAGGTTATGTGTGTGGGTGTTTGAGGTTAAAAATTCGCACTGGCACAGACATTTCCTACTGAAACGTTTTTTCTTTTAATATGCCGCCGGAAAATTGTTTTTATTTACTGAACCTTGATGGGTTTCAAACATGACAAAAAAAATACATAAAATTGATTTAAACTAAGTTATGAGCTTAGAAACTAATTAAACTGACTGGCAATAATTGATGTTATTCATTGATGGGCTCTAATTTTGTCCTTACAAGGATGTTACGCAAGCTTTTGTTTTTCTTACAGGCGATGACAGGTGTGTGTGCGATTTCCCTCGGCCCTTCTGGACCGTAGATCGAATCGTCACCAAACTTGCCAGAGCTCAGCCCAGAGAAGTTAAATTGGAATTTGGGATTGGAATGGGATGAACACGAAAATACGTTAAGTTTCACCCAATCTTGTCTATACGGTTTGATTATCTCCCTTCATTTGTAATGGACGCCTTTTTCATCTGTGAGCGAAGAAGTCAGCACGTTTATGTAATTTACGATCACAGGCCTGGCATTCCGAAAAATGCAGGAGGGCAAAAAATCGCTCTCCTCAATCAGCTTAGGAGAGCAATTAGCTTTACACAGCATTTTAAGTATCCAGTTGAACGAACTCATTGAAACTGAAACCAACAGACTACATCAGTGATTTTATTAACTTTACTAAGGTAAAGCGGAATCTCTTAGACATCTAGATGTCTCACTCAACAACCGAACACACACTTGACAAGACCTGTGTGTGTACCCAGACCAGTTGTCCAAGAAAGTCATATGCCTACCACTACCACCTTCAACCCCCCTTGGGGGGTAGTGGTAGGCATATGACTTTCTTGGACAACAGGTCTGCATGAATCTACAGTCACATCCTGGTGCAAGTGCTTCAAGTGACAGGATAGTAGTAATGGTAGTATATTATAGTGTCAATATTCCTTGAATAATTACCCCTCAAACTGTGATGTCAGTTGTTGAACTTGAAACTGACAGAAAAAAAATATTGCTGTGACCCATTTTGCTTCAAATGATTGCAACTGTGTTTGGGTATGGTTGAGCCATTAACTTTTAACTCTAAACCACTTTCAAAATGAAATTACGTGATGTTATGTGGCTTCGAAGTTAAATTACATTTTTGCTTTACAACAAAAATTTAATGTGAGCATAATACATGTAATCTCAATCATCCCAGACCAAAATATTTAGGAGGGCAATTTTTCGCTCTCCTTAATTCTTTCAGGAGGGCAGTAAGGAGAGTTAAAAAATCACTCTCCTGAAATTGCCAAGCCTGCGATCAACTCAGTGAAGCCATTAAACTCACAAAGTCACCAATTTAAAGCACCCCATATCGTGTCAGAAAAAAAATCTCACATTTTGTAACAGTACCTATTCAAATTTTTCCTAGCCTTAGAACTGGAGTGCTCTGTCTATCAGGTCAAATGGTCAGTGTTTGAAACCCTACTTTGCAGTACGGTCATCTGGGCTCAGATTGGCCCTTGACATTTACAGGGACCGTAACAGAGGCGGTGGATGTTCAAACATTTATGTGCGTGTGTGTGAGTGGGGTCAGGGGCACAAATGTTCAAGGCGCACCGCATCTACGATGAATCGTCCAGGCTGGAGAAAATTGAAAATGTATCCACAAAATGCCATTTTCTTCATTCTCTGGAGCGAAAGAGTAAATTGAAATAGGTTAAAAGTGCTCTTGCGTATGTGTATATTCATGTTGGGAGAGGCGTTGGGGCAATAAATATGCTATGCAAGTAGTATTGCAGGAGGTTTTCGTGCCTTATTACTCTGATTTTTGCCGGTGCAGCTAGTGTTAATTCCCATAGGAACCGATTCGAGAGACTCGACATACTGCTCGACAACCCATTTCAGAAAAAGGAATTCCATAGCCATAGGCATTTTCAAAAAAGGGCTTCCACAAATGGGATTCTAAAAAGGGATTCCATAAGTAGGATTCCGTCTTATGTCGAGTGACTCGCACATATTGCTCGAATGACTCGAATCCCATCGAGCAAATGAGCTATCGAGCAATTGCTCGTTCGAGTGACTCGACATACGACTCTTCGACTCATTTCAGAAAAATGGGATTCTATAGCCACAGGCATTTTCCAAAAAGGGATTCTAAAAAAGGGATTCCGTAAAATGGGATTCCGTGATTTGACATCAGGCATTACCCTTACCCACAGTACCTCTTGGCCTAGCATTACTTACTACCTATACAAGTCATAGGATAACATGAAGCATTGGGCGGATTAATAGTACTAAGGGCTAACATGGGACATGTAGGGGTACAATGCGTACACCCCATGCTACCACACTAGACTACCATGTATTCCCCCCCCCCCCAAAAAAAAACAAAAAAAAACCAAAACACAATAACGTCTGGTCTTACATACTACCTAGACCAGTCATATAAAGCATTTGGTCGATTAGTAGTACTAATGGCTTTCGGGGTGCCCACAGCGCTTTATATCGTCCATACTTTTCTGCTGTTCTATACTGCCAGTCATTACTACCACCCCCACTGCACAATACCACTTGACCTGCCATAACGTACCACCTATATCAGCCATTGTATAATATAAAACAATCGGTTGGTTAATAATACCGTGGACTATCAGGGGACCCACAGCGGTATACACAATGCACCCTAAGCCCCACTTCTAAATGAACGATTATAATACTGCCTACCTAGCATTACGAACTAAATACCAGCCATAAGATAATACTAAGGATTTGGTAGGTAAATAGTACTAAGGGGGTAATAGGCCAACAGATCATTCATCCCACACTGCCAATCTAAACATCATGGACTATCTCGCAATACCACACTGGGCGGTCATGCATTACCCCCATTCCCACAATACTGCTTGACCCAGCTATAGCAGACATAGGATAATATGAAGACCCAAGGGCTAATGGGATACCAACATCGATATATACCACCACTACCATATCACCCCACTCCCATACGAGAAGTCCGACACCAACTGACCCGAATAAAGTCATGTCGGAATGTATCCTGGACAATAACAATGGTCAATGTCTCTATGACGTCGCGTGCGTATCATGACGACACGACGTCAATAGCAACGTCAACCGCTTCACGGAAAAAAACTTTCAAGAACTTTCCCATCATATATATACCCATAGCCCCGTGTTTACCTGTATCACTAAACATACCATAGCATACCATATAGGCAGTAGGTACTACACATGGCGGAACTAGATGGATGCGGCCGTACTTTTGCACCGGCAAAATTGAACCGGAAAAAGTCCGGTTCCTATGGGAATTTAACACTAGCTGCACCGGCAAAAATCCGGGTAATAAGGCACGAAAACCTCCTGCTATACTACTTATGCATTCGAAACAGTTAGCACCCTTTCCTGTCAAGTAAATATCGACAGTCTCTCTTTTATTTTTGGTGTTCGTGTCACGGACAAGTCGTGGTTTGGTATAGTTTTCAACCATCTATAACCTTAGAGTTTGAGCTTAGAAGCACTTGAGATAGAAGAAACAGACCCAGTTGGTCAAAGGTCTGCAGAAAAGGTAATATTGGACTACCAGAATATTTACAAATTTGCATAATCCCAAATGTTCAAGCCTAATTGTGCCCCTGTACAACCCCCACCAATTGTATGTGTGGATGTACTTTTTCGCGTACAGATTATGTGGGATAAAAGGTATGCGCGACTATCGACATATTTGTTTGGAGGAGAGCCGATAAGTGGAAGGATAGCAATGAAACGAGCCAGGTTGGGGGGGGGGGGGGTGGGGGGCTCGGAAGCGACGCCATAGACACGTGACTCAGCTACGTCATGTTTGGTTGTCATGGTAGCCCACGTGAGCGGCCATATTGTGACATTATCCCTCCCCCAACCTGGCCCGTTTCATCGCTCTCCTACCACTTCCATGCAATCATTCATTTCCACATCCATAATTAATGTACTTTCTTGAAAAATATCAAAACTTCCAAAATAGAGTCATCCAGTTAACCCTTTACCCAACGCAGACGATATCAAAATTATTATTTTAAATATCATTTCTTTAAATTTAAAAAAAAAATCGACAAAACCATATAATGTGACCGCTCATTAGAACGAGACCGTCGAGCTCGTTTACCCAACGCAGACGATATGAATTTTTTTTTATTTCAAATATCATTTCTTTAAATTTTTTAAAAAATTACAACAAACCTTATCACGTGACCCCCTTATTGGAACGAGCTCGTTCCAAAGAGGGATCACATGATATGGTTTTGTTAAAATCTTTTGAAAACAAATATTTTTTCAGCTGCTGAATTTGCATATTACTTTACTTTAACACGACTTAAAGGCGACACCTGCCAAAAAATATTGAATAACTAACTAGAAAACAATTTTGCCTCAAAAACATTGCTTATGAAAACATAGCTTATGACTCTTCATTGGAACTAGCTCAACGAAGCGTTCCAATAAGGGGTCGTAACCTATGTTTTTGAGACAGAAAATGAAAAAAATAATGAAAATTGAATAGTGTTTTTTTCTATGAATAGCGTTGGTCAGTTATGGCAACGGTTACGTTGGTTAAAGATTTAAACTTGTATTGTGTATACTCCAGTGGGTCGTTTCTAGCATTGCTTTGTCTTGGTGGTCTGTACATCTCTAGGTGTGTCCATATTATTAGTTATCCTTGCATTTTCCAGGGTGTATGGGAATTTACACCGGTTTGGGAACTCTTGCACCCTAAGGCGGATTTATTTCCAAGAATTTTGGTGTACTTACTACTTTAACCTACATTGTAGGAAAAAACTGACAGAAAATTTGTACTTTGAAAGTTTCTTAAATAATACCAGACAAAAAAGGATGTCACTGGAACTGGCTCAGAACTGTGTAACTTGTACCGATTACTTTCCTATACACCGAACTAATATCGGCGATCAATAATAAATGACTGAATTCTGACATGTTTATCGTGAAGCCGTTGTCGTCAGCCAACATGTTGAAATATCAATGATCAAAGGGGAGATAATTCTTGACTATCAACCAGTTTGACTGGCCGTATAAAGTTTATATGCAGCTTGCATAATACATTTGAAAACCAGTGAATTTCTCAGATACAGGAGGTAGGATATTGTTTCATCTGCACTCTGCAGTGCACACGGGATTGGGATGGCTACACGTATCTATCTGCACCTTTGTTTGCCAATCGAAACAAAGTTGTGGCCCCAACAAGCCAATTTGTCGTTTATATATAACTGGGTCACGTAGCCTACTACATATATCCTTGATGAGTCCTCAAACTTCCACTAAACTGAGACGTTGGTATGCGGGTAGAAGTTTACCCAGTGCAGGCCCGTCGGAACCGGGGGGGGGGGGGGCTGGGGGGGGGGGGGGGGGCTGCAGCCCCCCCCCAATAATTTGCTCATATTTCGACGTTAGTTTATCCATGATGGGAGCAACCGATGTAATCTGAATAAAACTGGACATTTCACTATTTAACTCAGATTAGAACAGTGGCACACACACACCCACCCCACCCCACCCCCACAAATTTGTCAAAAGTAGGCTTTACTGGGCTGGGTTGGTGGTTTCTCCACACGGGATGCCCACTGGTTACCACATTCCGACATTGCTGTTAATGATTACTGGATTGAGTGGGTTCCATGTGGGCTTTCTGCCACCAATAAAACTGACAGTCGTGTTTTCGCCTAATTGTGGAAAGCGATGTTAAACCCCAACCAACCACAGGGTAATTCATTGCATGTTCACTATTCCTGTCATTCTGCTCGGAAATCATGCTGAATTGATCAGAGAGCTGACGTATTTCCTTATTGACGATGTATTTGCTCAGAATCACTCAGAATATATATTTGTACATCTTAAATTAAAAAAAATTCCCGGACCCCCACCAACGAAACGGGGAGGTACCCCCACTCGTGCTCACCCCCACTCGCCTCTTCGCGGTTCGGATGACGCTTCGCGTCATAGGAATATACGATTTATTTGCTCAGAATCAACCAGAATGCATGTTTTTACATCTTAAATTCGAAAATTTCCCCCACCAACGAGACGGAGGATACCCCCTCTCGAGTTCACCCCCACTCGCCGCTCGGATGACGCGTCGCATCATCGGAATATAGGTCCTACCCCCCTCCCCCCAAATAAAATTAGCTTACTACGCCCCTGGATTAGAATTATGAACGTATCACTGAATGTATAACATGCACCTGCATATGTTGATGTGCAAACGTTTTGAGCAATTCCTTTGGCAGCTTAGAAGACCACGACAACCGTTGGCGTAATGATAAAACTAATGAATCCACCATAAGGCCTGACTGTTTTTTAGCATGACGGAATACGGCCACGGCCTACAGGTGAGCCCGGTGTGAGAACCGTCCCCAAATGTTATGGGGTTCTATTGGGATTTTTGAAACATTTTGTTAAAAAAACAACTTTTGCCGTTTAAAAAAATCAAGAGGTTTTTGCTTCAAAAGCTACCAGAATGCTTCCTTTGATTGCCCTTTTCAAAAAAAATTTCTGGGGGAGTAACCCCCCCCCCCCCCCCCCCCAAAAAAAAAGCTTGTGCCTTCAGCACTCGCACCAGATGCCTTTGGCATCTGGATACCCCATACCCATTTAGTATCAGCCAGTTCACCCAAATTAGCAATATCAGCCCCCCCCCCCAATATAAATTTCGTTCCGACGGGCCTGCAGTGAGTGACTAAGTTCCTTGTCACACTGTGCACACTTTGCCCCCTGTTTTCTCCTTCTTCGGTGTACAGAAATTTCATGGTGATATTCCTTCATCAGACGAGGAGCAAAAATATCTTCTATGAATCTCAAGCCCACACAAGGTACCACGCCATCCTCCTTCGGTGATGGCAATTCTGCAACCTAAGCAATAGTGTTTGCGTCCCAAAAGATTTCCTTTGTTTTTTCCATGTTCTCGTAAAGAAAATAATGGGTTAGGGTGTGTCTTCCTGATTTTGTGAGGATTTGTTTGCCACCGAGAATAGAAGAAAAAATAAGTCTCCACAACGTCGGTAAAACAAGACAGTGTGCGTGTATGAGTGTGAGAGAGAAAGAGTGTGTGTGGGTATGGAGTTGGGTGGGTGCTTGGAGTGTGATTTTGGTCGTACGTATGTGTGTGGGGTGTAAAAGAATGAGGATATGTAGGTAAGGGGTACAGGCGCTCGTCTTTAATTCTTTACCTTCTGAAACCACGAAACCATGTCATGGCTGCTGTAAAGCAGTCGTGACTTCATTTTATGAAAAATTCAAAAGAGTGTGGCATTAAAAATCCTTGATAAGAGGAGTGCACCTATATGTGGCGGAGAGGAGGGGCATTTTGTTAACAAGAGCCTGAATTATACCAGTAAATAGTCGGGGTTACTTTGAATTAATTCTATCCCCACCAGGGGTAACTGCGTGGTGTCTTTGGGCAAAGCACTTAATCCCGATTGTCCACGTGGGGGCACGGTAACGCTGTGTACTAAGGCGTACTGCACGTCGATGGAACACCTGTCTTCAACCAATGCTAACACTGCTTGTGTGGAGTTAGTACTTTAGGGAGCCTGGCAGTTGCTCGCCGTTGCTCGGTGGTTCTCTCCGGGTACTCCGGCTTCCCCCACCCGTAAAACTGTCCGACACGAGGTGACCCTGACTGTCGAAAGTGTCGCTAAACTCGAATAAATAAATAAATAAATAAATAAATAAATAAATAAATAAATAAATAAATAAATACGAGAACTCTGGAATATAAAATAAAGTTATCCAATTTTAATTTGATCATCACAGGTTTGCGATTACTTCCAAATGAAAATAATGAAAAGGAAATAAGTCAGTCTCGATGAAAAAAAATGTTTTATCATGTTTATGCTGTTTCCTTTCGAACGATTTAACCCTCTGCCCAACGTAACTGGCAAAACCGGCCAGAGCTATTCTCAAAAATCGCTAATTAATTTTCATTATTTTTTCATGTTTTGTCTCAAAAACATGGGTTTTGACCCCTCTTTGGAACGAGCTCGTTCCAATGAGGGGTCATAAACTATGTTTTTGAGACAAAAAATTTAAAAAAATAGTTATTCAAGGCTTTTTTTTTTGCAAGTGTCGTTTTCATGTCTTTCCATGTTAGGTAAAGGGCTAAAACAGAAATTACGTAACATTACTAACAATTAAGAATGTCAGAAGTACTATAATATAATATCATGTACATATTCATATTAAAAGATGAGCCTAATTTTTTATTATATTTTTTATTGAATAGTTTTCTATTTTCATTTTAATAGTAGAAATACTCGTGAAAGCATATTATACATTATAGTGTATGTTTATCAATGCATAAATTAAATGTTGGTAAAAAAATGTGTTATTATATATTAGTACACGTAACAGAAGAGTGCATCACTCAATTTGCACTTCATAGAAATCAACGAGAATGCCTCTTTTTCAAATTTCCCGAGTGCCATTGAATCAAGCTGGAACGCTGGTATATTGCAAATAGCAGAACCGGGGTTCGAACCTACTCGGAAAGAGTTTCCCCTAGCACCAACCGCCTAGCCAAACAAAACCAAAACACGCACATTACTCGGCCACCGACAGACCCTTATCTAGCCGAGTGGTGTGTGTGGTTTAGTATAGAGTCACTAGGCGGTTGGTGCCGAAGGAAACTCTCCGCCTGGGTTCGAACCCTAATATGCCATTTGTGTTATTATACTTGTGTCTTATTCTTCTCCTGATATCTACTACTTAACTGGGATAAAAAAAATTCCAAACAAAGATGTCAAGAGGGTATTGATGGGGAGATTCCGAAATAACATAAGTTTGCAGTAACAAAGTGATGTTGCTGTGATTGAAGGGCGTAGAGAAGGAAGCGCATCGCGAAGATGACCGATTAGGAGGGGTGGTGAACCTGATTTGTTCCGACTATCATGCTCGCTCAAGTCCCGAGTGATGCAATATTCCAACTACATCATCAAGACATACCTTTGTCGAAGGCATGCTTTGATGATATAGCTGGAATGTTAGCTGGGATCAGGGGCGTAGTTTGGATTTCCTATTGAGGGATGGGGGATAATTTCTTCTTTTTTTTGGGGGGGGGGGGGGCAGGTCGATATATGTCATAGGCATAGCCGAAGGTCGTAGGCCTGATGTGGGGGTGAGAATCGCCCTCTAATTAGCGGGGCCTCCACCGAGAAAATTCAATGGCCTGAGACTGAATCAGGGACCTGAGACTGAATCAGGGACCCTATGGTGCTTTAATTTTCCAATTTTGAGGGGGGGGGGCTGTAATTTTTAGGGGCATTGCCCTCTAGCCACGCCACTGGGTTGAGATTATAGCTAACAAAAATATTAAAGACTTCACTGACTGGGAAATTTATTTGTGAATAAATAAAATAGATACATAGAAGTTGTAATATAAACTGATATTTAATTAATGCGTACATGTAGCCCATAGTGGTCATGCCAGGTCCCCAACTGGCCGACTCGGGTACCGCAGCCGCCCATTTGTATGACAGACTGAGTGTGTCAGAGGCGGACTGGCCGTATGGTCTACCGGAAAATTTTCCGGTGGGCCCCTATATTGGGAGCCCCCAGGGCCACCCAAAGTGATGCAGCACAACATCTGTTGGTGCATAAAATTTCGTGAAGATGACCAAAAGGCGAAGTGGATCTGATTGCATAGACTGTTGGTTTCTCGAAATGGTAGACCACATAGAGGGCATCTCGATATACCAGCAGTCTGGTCTGCCATTGATTGTCCAGATACAATGAAAAGGCGTTCTTTCGGTTCGAAAAATCAAACTTTCCTTCTTTTGGGCTGAACTATGATCAGCGCGATGAGTCCGGGGCTGTCATTGGTGCCACCATTCTTGTGAAGGAAGCGACAAAGATGATACAATGAAAGTGTCAATGACACTGTATCTCAACTTGACAAACTTGAACTTGGTAGGTTATAAGAGAAATGGCAAAATTGAAGATCTTTGGTACCAATGTTATTTGGTGAAATTTAAACATAACAGCATTGTGCGTGCACAACGTCAGAGTAATCCATGCATTTTTAAAAGTAAACTGTAAGACTGGCTAAAGGAAGAATGTTGATACACAAATGCAGTATGTTCAGAGGTTATTGTAAACGACAACTTTTTTTCACAGAAATGAATGCTAATCAATAGCTCTTATCTTAAGTTCTCGCCTAATGAGCACACCAAGTTCAAAAACAATCCTAAGATAAATGTGCCTTGTAGGCCATGTCAAAGAAAAATGATGATGCACAAATGCAATAAATTCAAAGATTGTTGCTAACAGCAACAGTTTTTGATGGCAATGCAAAGAAAATCAAAAGCTTCTATATTTGTCACCCTGCATAAGCATACAAAGTTTCAAAACAACCTGATAATGAAAGTGCCCTCTGAGGCATGCCAAAGGAAGATGCCAATACACAAATGCACTAAGTTTGAAGGTCATTGCTTGTGGCAATGTTTTTTTGTTTTTTTTCTTTTTTATGGAAATTTATAAATATACCCTGCAGAGAGAGCAAAAGGGATAAGTTGCTGCACAAGTGCAGTAAGTTCAAAGGCTGGTGATAACGACAATATTTTTTTTTTATGGAAACGAAAACAAATCAATAGCTCACATATAGATGTCACCCCACACAAGCACACCAAGTTTCCAAGCGATCCAATTATAAATGTGCCCTGCAGGGTGTCTCAAAGGGAAATATTGATGCTTAACTGCACTAAGTTTTTACTAAGTTCATCAAAGGTCTATTTTTGACGGAAATGGAAGAAAATCGATAGCTCCCATCTAGAGGTCACCCCAAACAAGCACACCAAATTTTCAAGCAATTCAATTATAAATGTGCCCTGCAGGGTGTGCCAAAGGAAAATATTGATACATAACTGCACTAAGTTCATCAAAAGTCGTTGCCAATGGCAACATGTTTTGACAGACAAGGAAGAAAATAAATAGCTCCTATCTGGAGGTCACCACAAACAAGCATACAAGGTTTCATTGCAATCTGGTCACAAATGTTCCCTGTAGGGTGTGACAAAGTGAAATATTAAGGTCTAACTAAACTAAGTTCAAAGGTCGTTGCCAGCTGCAACATTTTTTGAAGAAAATAGAAGAAAGAGGATAGCTCCCATCTATAGGTCACTCCAAACAGGCACACCAGGTTTCAAAGCAATCCGATCATAAATGTGCACTGCAGGGAGTGCCAAAGGGAAATATTATAACTGCACTAGGTTCGTCGAAGGCTATCGCCAGCGGCAACATTTTTTGATGGAAATCGAAGAAAATCAATAGCACCCATCTAGAGGTAACCCCAAACAAGCATAGCAAGTTTCAAACCTATCTGATCATAAAGGTGCCCTGTAGAGCATGCCAAAGGAATATATTGATGCCTGACTTAACTAAGTTCAAAGGTCATTGAAGAAAATCGATAGCTCCCCTCTGGTGGGCACCCCACTGGTGGGCATACCAGGTTTCAATACAATCCGATCATAAATGTGCCCTGTAGGGTGTGCCAAAGGAAAATATTGAGGTCTGACTGAACTAAGTTCTAAGAATGTTGCCAGCGGCAACATTTTTTGACGGAAAAGGAAGAAAATCGATAGGTCCCATCTAGAGGTCACCCCAAACAAGCATGAAAGGTTTCAAAGCAATCCAGTCATTGCAGGGTGTGACAAAGGGAAATATGGATGCATAACAGCACTAAGTTCATCGAAGGTAGTTGTCAGCGGCAACATTTTTTGATGAAAATGGAAGAAAATCGATGGCTTCCATCTAGAGGTAACCTCAAACAAGCATACCAAGTTTCAAACCGATCTGATCATAAATGTGCCCTGTATAGGGCGTGCAAAAGGAATATATTGATGCCTGACTAAACTAAGTTCTAAGAACGTTGCCAGCGGCAACATTTTTTGACAGAAGTGGAAGAAAATCGATAGGTCCCATCTGGGGGTCACCCCAAAATAAGCATACCAAGTTTCAAAGTGAACCGGTCAAAAATGTGCACTGCAGTGTGTGCCAAAGGGAAATATGCATAACTGCACTAAGTTCCTCGAAGGTCATTGCCAGCGGCAACATTTTTTGACGGAAATGGCAGAAAATCGATAGCTCCCATCTAGAGGTTATTATTTATTTATTTATTTATTGATGTTTAAGGTCACATATTTATGCACAATGGCTAATCATGACCGTGACAGTTTTACGGGTGGAGGAAGCCGGAGTACCCGGAGAGAACCACCGAGCAACGACGAGCAGCTGCCAGCTCCCCAACATCGTAACTCCGCACTGCAAAGCAGGCAGGGTTAGATTGGTTGAAGACATGCGTACCATCGACGTGCAGTACGCCTTAGTACACGGCGTCATCGTGCCCCCACGCGGGCAATGGAGATGAAGTGTCTTGCCCAAGGACACAACGCGGCTGCCGCAGGTGGGATTCGAACCCATCTAGAGGTAACCCCAAACATGCATACCAAGTTTCAAACCGATCTGATCATAAATGTGCCCCATAGGGCATGTCAAAGGAATATATTGATGCCTGACTAAACTAAGTTTAAAGGTTGTTGCAAGCGGTACACCACTTGCCGTATCCAACAGGATAGAGCCGAAGTTGCTCCTGTTCCTTTGGAAATCTAACACTAGCTGCTGCGGCGAAGCTCCAGAAATGGGGGTCGATTCGTCGTTACTATGCTACTTATATCATCTTATCAGACTCCGCAGGGCCGGCGGAACAGGGGGGGGGGGGGGGGCGGCGGGGGCAGTCGCCCCCTTGCCGTCGCCCACAGGGGCGAGCGGGGGCGAAAGTGTCCGACAATAAAAAATTAGCATTGTTATTGATCAACCATCAGAAAAAAACAGGATCATACTGATCAGCCTATTATTCAGCTGTATCTTTGAATAACCAATTCTCCTGCATGGATGTATATGGATACATTAAATGCCCATGGGCATCGCATTCAAGGGATAGTAGGCCTATGTATCAGCAAATTTTGCCTACATGATCAGCCTGACTGTTTTATTAGTGAGATGACCAAAAGCCGAGTTTGTCGACAACAAAACTGGTTCGAAGCCTATTGCACTAGATAATCCGAGACTTATAATAGCACCGAGAGGGGGTAGGTAAACATGGCAACTGCCCCAGGGTCCGGCCTCCGTCTGTAAAAAAAACATTTTTTTCTATTATAAAATACAAGAGGAATTTCAGACCAAAGGCCACCAGAATGCACAATTTGAGAGCTCCATTAAAAACATTTCCTGGTGGACAACAGTTCCACCCCCCCCCCCCCACCCCCTCTAATACCTCGTGCCTTCGGCACTCGGTGCAGATCGGCATATGCGGCGTCCCCTCCGAAGTTTTAGGCGATATACGTACACTTGCCCTCATCAGACAGTTTCGCCCCCCTTGCCCATTGCTGCTTCCGCCGGCCCTCTATCAGAGGGCATTCAAATAAACCTATCGATGTTTGAGTTGAGACTCAAAATGTTTCAACGGCCAATAAATCTCCCTGTATTTCAAAGTTCAAGGAGGGCAATAACTCTGATAAAAACGGACGCGCTCGGCCACTCTGCATGTGGATAGCCTTTCCCATCAAACTGAAAATTATGACACAAAACATTTGCCCATAGGTACAAGTACGAGCAGGGACATGGCGACGGGGTGGGGGGGGGGGGGGGGGTGGGGTACCCCCATCCTGACTAAAATTTCCAAAAGTTGGAAATTCGGAGTGCAAGTCAGCAGTTGGTAATTCCATTAATCTGAACTTTAGAGCTTCTTTGGTGATGCCGATGTCTCCTTTACTTCCCAAAATCCCAACTCGGTTTCAAATCGGCAAAAATTCCAACTGTTACTATTTAAAATTACAGTGTACGCAATATCGAACTTCATAAAATGCATGATGTCAATCGGTACAATATTTCTATAGTACGTTCACTTATCGTAATAAAAAGATCCTCGAAATGCACGTCAAGACAATTGCATCATGTAAAATCGTTATCCTGAGTTAATTCCACCATTCACAGTTACAAAATGATGAAACATCGAAAACTGATCATTCCTGCATAAGATGTGATTTAATGTTAGGAGAGTGCGATTTGCTCAAAATCTCAGCTTGAGCATTTGTTTAGCACATATTCAATTTCCAGAAAAATAACAAATATTAATAACAACCCGATAATTCTATCATAAATGTATTGGCATTTCAGTTACTAGAATCAATTTCATGCCTCCTTTCATGGCTTCATTTTCAAAAATTTTCTCGGTAGTGAATTTCCAACTAGGGAGGGACAGGGAGGGGGAACCCCCTCCCAGTTCCCCGCCCCAGTTAGAAATTCACTACCCCCACCCCAATCGGAAACCTCTAGCCACGTCCCTCAGTACGAGCGGAGGTCTCGACCATATACATCTATACCTCCCAATCGGAGTGCGCATTAGGCGTTCGATCACAAATCACAAAGTTGACAAACGGTAATTCGTGCTTTGTCGCACCAGTCCAGAATTCACACTGTTGAATTCAGATATGAGCGAAGACCCGGCGAACGCTTACACTTAAATCAAATTTTTTTACAGGTCCACCACACACCGGACATAATTGAGATTTAGCATATGTGTTCCAAAATAAACTGTGTAACCACATTATAATGTTGGCATTTATATTACAAATCAATTGTTAGTCCAACTGTCTTCCCAGCCAGTTACACCGCGAGGATGGAAATGGCCGTCAGTGCACCAGAGAGCCTCCTGTACATGAGACTGCCAATGTATACCCCTATGCTGAAGGGAAAGTGAAGGCACAGACGCTCGTCGTGTTAGAAGATTTGGAAAAAATTTAGTAAAATATACACTCTAAAATCAAATGGGGTAAAATTTAGCCCAAATCAACTGAGCGCAGTAAATATGGACACAAATCGTCCCCTGAGTTCCAATGTGTTCTATGTGCCTACTGGCACATAGAACACATTGGAACTCAGGGGACGAAATGGGTGCATATTCACTCAACCCAGTACACTGCAAAAAATAAAAGTTCTTTTTAAAACCCAAACTGGTTCTATTTTGTCCCTGAGATGAAACCAGTTTAGTTTAAACAGTATTTATTTCAAATCAAATAAATTTACGAAGATTAGCATTCAATTTTAACAGAATAATACATGAACTGAAGTAGATTCAGCAGTAACTTTGGAGCTTATTCAACGCAGTCGTCAAACATTCTGAAACAAAGCGAATATAAATACCTGGTACATTGGTTCCATACAGAACCAAAACTGGTTCGATATGCCAACTGTTCATATCTACTTTGCTTAATAATAGTTTGAGACAACCTCGTACAAACTCTAAACTCACTGCTGAAACCCCCTCAATTTTTGTTTAATTCTGTTAATATTTAATGTTAATATTTAAAAATTTATTTGATTTGAAATAAATACTGTTTAAACAGAACTGGTTCCATCTCAGGGACAAGATTAGAACCAGTTTTGGTTCTAAAGAGAACCTAAATTTTTTGCAGTGTAATTATGGGTTGATTTTTTAACCCGACTGATTTTTGGGTGTTTTCGCTATTTTATTATACCCTAAACGATAGATTATCAAAGAAATTACGGAAAGATAGAAATCGTATCCCCCACTGAAAAGACATAGACATTTTCAATTTCACGCTATCAATCAAAATGGCGGCTTTCAAAGCATTACTTCAAGGTGAATACTAGTCAAATTATCACTGGAAATGATCAATTTGTTCTAGAAACATATAATGAAAAGTAAATCTAGTGTTTTTGAGTGGATACCGATCATTTCCAGCAATAAATCAACACGTATTCACTTTGAATTGATGCATGAAACCCGCTATAGGCCAAACATGGCCTGAAAGTCCGTAACATAAGTTTTTGGTTTGGTACGTCCTTTCAAAGGTCGTACCAAACCAAAAACTATATTACGGACTTTCAGGCAATGTTTGGACTAGAAACCCGCCAGCTGAATCAAATTGGAAGACGCTGTCTGTTTCGAGTATCAATCAAATCACTTCCGCGTATCAATGATTCAATGCGTTGTTTACTTTCATGCATCAAATCAAGGTTGAATCGAGTGGAATTATCAGATTCTTATAAAAGCGTATAACAAAAAGAAAATATAATGTTTTTGAGTGGATAAGGAAAATTATCTCACTTGTGATCGAGATATTTGGCTATTTTCGCCCGCGCAAGCGCTCGCGAAAAATAAACGTTTGTATCGGTCACTGATGAAATATTTTTCGGTATCCACTCAAAAACACTAAATATCCTCTATATACCGCCATTAGTAAAAAAATACGTGTTTTTTGAGGATTCATTGTATAATGTATATTTTACTTTATCTATTGACTAAAGTGAATTTTTTGATTTGATTGGTTGATAGATACGTGGTATGAGACCATATTCATTGAAACCCACGATACGACCGCCCAGCCACTGACAAATTTCCCATACCCAGTGGAAGCCTCGTTCCGAAATCTACAAATTGTCCATACCCCGTAGAAGTCGCGTCATTCCAGTTTTACAGTGTACATGTATTATATTTTAATTTTTTTATCTCCAAAATATAGCTCATGACCCCTTATTGGAATGAGCTTGTCGAGTACCCTCCAATGTGGGGTTCATAAGCTATGTTTTTGAGACAAAAAAGAAAAAAAGAAATTAAATAATTTTTTTATACTAGTCATATCGGCATATTTTCACAAAAACTCTTTTGCACAAAAATTCCACAGAAACCTGTATGGCTCAACAATGGAAGATAAAAGATCTCATGCTGTGTGTGTTCACACATGAAATAGATTGTACTTCTAAAACGGAAAGTCAATAGATAAATTCGTTACCCCGTGTCTGATCACGTGGTACGGGTTTTTACCTACTCGCAAAATATAACCCTCACATCTTTACCTTCGTCAAGGTAAAGATGTGAGGGTGGTGAGGTGGTGGTGGTGACTTCGGTAGTAGTAGTGCTGGTGGCGGTTATAGTAACAGCAGCAGTAGTAGGAGTAATATAGTGGTCGTTGTTATGTAGAGTAGTAGTAGCTGCAGATGCAGGAGTGTAATAGTAGTAGTGTAATAGTATTGGTGGTGGTAGCGGTGGTAATGGTGATTGCGGTAGTGGGGTAGAATTGGTGGTGGTGGTGGTGGTGGTGGTGGTGGTTGTGGTGGCAGTGGTAGAAGTAGGAGTGGTAGTGTTGGTAGTGATAGTGGTGGTGGTGGTTATGGCAGTAGTAGTGCCGGTAGTGGTGATCGTGGTGTTGGTGTTGGTAGAGGTTTTGATATTTATGATAGCGGTGGTAATAATAGTGGTGGTGGTAGTGATAGTAGTGGTGGTGGTGGCGATAGTGGTGAAGTGGTATGTTTGTGGTAGTGGTTGTGGCTGATTGGAGTGGTCGTAGTAGAAGCAGTGTGCGTAGTAGTAGTAATGATCGTAGTAGTAGTAATAATGATCGTAGTAGTGTCGTGATTTTAGTAAAAGTAGTAGTTGTTGTATTTATTTATTTACTAGCTAAAGTACCTGTCAATTGGATGGAAAATATATATCCAGGTATATATCCCCCTAAAATGTTAACCACCCGAGGACACTCCCCATAGTTAGGGGATCTTCCATAACGAGATTTATTAAGATTGGCCCTGTGGTTTAGAAGTAGTTAGCGAATGTACGTACATATTTACAGACTTTCACCTTTATTTATGTGGGTTTATTGGTGTTTAATGTCTTTGTCAACATCTAGGCTATATCATGACAACATAACGTCGGCTGAGTGCTAGAATGTTCTATGTCCCCTATGGGACATAGAACATTCTAGCACTCAGGCGACGATAAGTATATAGTCAAGTTTTGCTAATCGTTTATGCTTATGTTGCCCGCTTACCGGGGATTGCACCCCAGCGATGTTGGTTTCCAGGTCATATTTTATCAGTGGAGGAAAACAAATCTACCTCGGTAGACACTCAGACCTTCACTTCCCGGGCGCCCCACGAGGGAGTAGTTGTAGTAGTAGTAGTCGTGGTCACAGTGGTGGCGGTAGTAGCGCAGATGTTGGCAGTAGTTGGCGTGTAGTACTACTGCTAGTAGTAATAGTAAAAGTAGCAGTTGTTGTAGAAGTCCAATGGTCACCACAGTAGCAGGAGGAGAAGGTGGCGGAGGAGAAACACTGGTTTTTGGTTAGCCTTCAAACTGTGATCTAGAGGTCATGTGTTCGCGACTGGCCCACGCAATCAGATTTGTGTCCATGGACAAGACATTTATTGCCATTTTGGAGCCTGTTGAAGACATCGTTGAAAAGGAAACCAGAATGAATAAAGCTGAATCAGTCGAGAAACAATCTTGCACTGGTGCCAGTGCTTTCAATTCTAACACCACGCCCTAACATATTTAAATGACAACAATTATATAATAAGCGTAATTTACTGGGTTGAAATGCAGCAGGTCAGGGCTATGAAAGATGGTTCTCGCACTTTTCTTTGTTCTATCTTTCCTTTCCAATAAGGTTTCAGAAGTCATCTTGTCAAGTACAACCATCATCACCATCTTTGCTCAGTGGGAATAGCCATTAGTTTTAACCTCAAATGTGACCTGAAGGCATAACCAATAATCAGGGCTGGTGGACGCAAGTCAGGGCAAGTGGAGCGAGTGATGCTAGACGGGCACTGTTGTAGCCAACGACATTTTTACCCAGGGAAGGTGCCTTTGCAAACAGACAGAAGATCACTATTTTGGGATTAAATACAGTGGTCCAAACGAGTAAAAGGAACATTTTACTCGCAATGGATCGCTATCTTCAAGCCCAAACAGTGATGTTCTGTTTGTTGTCGCTCTTCCTTGAATAAAATGTATACCCCTCTCAGTTTTTTTGTATTTTGTGAATACCACTAAGCGTGGTTCTAATCAGGGGTTGCTCCAGAAAATCCCTACACTCTCCAATAGGGGAGGTTGAGTGGACGTGAGGCCCACGGCGCCGACCATAGCTCGACGTGGTGAGAAAAACTCTGAAAATAAGCCATTGGAAACGCAACTAACTCGCTTCGAGAAAGCAGAATTATTGTCATGAACTCTTGAAATGGAGGCATTTCTGTCCAACAATTTTCTACAACTGTCATTTTTCTGTATGTTATTCAATGCAAAACTGAACATGCACAAGGCAAACTTCGACTTTTTAGGGTGATCTGAGAGTCACGCACGGCAGATCAGTGGGATCCGCACCTGAGATGGTTTCCCCTTCACCAACTGGCCAAATTTCCCGACAGGAGGGGGCGGGGGGAGTAGGAGTGGGGCTAGACCTTCCTAAAGGGAGAGGGGCTCGGCTGTAGCCCTCTGACACCAACCCCACCTCCAACAAACCCCACTCCATTGGAGTAACCCCGGGTTCCAATCGAAAACAAACCTGACAATTGGCCTCTTTAAAAGTAACTTTTCACACCTGGGCTCTATAATCAAGCACTTCGACATTCTCCTCCTTGCCATCGCTCACCCAATTGGTTGAGAATCATTGGAAGTTTCCCCCACCCCCGCCTAGCCCCTCCACCCCCCCCCCCCCCCAAAAAAAAAATATGTTCAAAACTCCTGCCTTTAAGGATAGCTTTATAAATTTGAAAGTCTCAATACTAAATCCTCGTGTTCTAGTAGTTTTCACATATGCAGTAAAAACGTTTTTACAAATGCAGTTTCATTTTTTATTACATTTGCAGTAAAAAAGTTTTCACAAATGCGGTTACACTTTTGTTTTACATTTGGTCCATTTTTTTTTACATATGTGGGATTTTATTACATATGCGGTTGATTTTCTTTTACATTTGCAGTTTTTACATATGCAGGATTTTTTTCACATATGCGGGTTGTACAATTCGGAGTATACCTTTTACGAACAAGGCTGATTCTTTGAACTGGGTTCGGATTAAAAACAAGTACTCATTTGAAAGTTTCAGAAAACTGGCAATTAACTGTTTGATAGTAATAATTGTATCTTAACCCTTTACCCAACGTAGACGATATCAAAATTTATTATTTTAAATATAATTTTTTTAAATTTAAAAAAAAAATTCAACAAAACCATATCATGTGACCCCTCGTTGGGACGAGCTCGTTCCAACGAGGGGGTCACATGATATGGTTTTGTTGAAATTTTTTGAAAAATAATATTTTTTTCAACTGCTGAATTTGCATATTACGCGGGCGGATGCGGCCGATTCGTTGGGTAAAGGATAAATCACCGTGTGGAATATTTGAGAAATGGTCTTTTCCGGTTAAAGGGAACTAACTCTATTTTCTCTTACCGTGCCGTTCTCTCTAAAAATAGAGCACAGACATATGATATTTGGTTTACCGGGTTGTTTTAGAAAAAATCATGTAATTTCACCCAATGTTTATATTTTCAAGAATTGGGCTCAACAATCGGCCTGCACCTCGCCCAGATACCATGCACTTCACATATTTTTCTGTATGTTATTCAATGCAAAACTGAACATGCACAATACAAATTTCGACTTTTTAGGGTGATCTGAGAGTGCGATATGGCCGCAACAGAAATTGCTCCTGCTCCGATATTATTTATTATAATGGTATAGGGTATAGAGTTATTTGTAACTATTGAAGACGGAAGTGAGCGGTGATGGGACTATGTATTCGATATTTGTAAGTGATCTGCAAGTTTTATTGTTGTGTCTAATAAATGTGATCATCAGGAATTAATTCTTTATAATGACTACCCCGGAATTGGCTGTTAAAGGTTTGCCGAAAGGATCTGTGTCCATGGATGTTTTTTCCATATGAACTGAACGTTAACAGGGTTTTGAGAAAAAAGAACGATGTTAACGACACTGAGTGTTCAGAAACTAAAGATCGAGGAAAATGTGTCACCATCAAGTTTGACAGTAATCGTTTTGAGAAATACAATGGCGGATTTGTGTCTCGATACTGGAACGCGGCAAAAAACTGAGAAAAATGGTGCAGTATGGAAAATAATTTCTGACCAAAAAGGAGTTGTCGTCGGGGATGTTATTGTTATTTCCAAAAGAAAGCCGAAGAGGAAGGCGACTATTCACATTTACAGAACTAACAATAAAATAATGATACAAGGTACGAGAACAAGTATAGACTAGTGGCTTGAATCAGAACTCCCAATTGTACATCAACTAGGATTCAACGAGAAATATAGTGGCGATATAACTGGACTTGAAATTTCAACATCAAATTCGTTGTCAGAGTTTTCACACAGCACTGCAGGGTACGATTCCCCAAACAACGAGAACATCTCATTAAAAACATTAAAAACTCCATCTTCTATTTATCATAGTACAGGCAATAAACATAATGCTAGTTTCGTCACACCAACTGTCAGAGAAACTCAGAAGTCGCAAAAAAGGCTCAACTATAGTGCAGCATCATCTTCCTTCAGGATGAGTATGACAATAACGGAGCTCCAGTCTCACATTGAAGATATCAGAATGGAGCAGTTAAAAATGGAGGATGTATTCAATCAACGTATACGCAATTTGGAGGTTGAAGTTGAAGAGTTGAAGAAAGAAAATGTTGAACTTAAAATGAACAATTTAAATTCACAGCAAATTTTAAGAAGTGAACTTCAATGTAAAACGAAGAATAATGTTAGTTCCTCTAAAAAGAAAAAAATTACGCAGTCTCATAGTTTCAAGCACAATCCACTCGATCGTAATATCAGTCAGAACAACGGTGCTTCACATGTATGCCCAAACAAAAGTGAGTCATTCGTAGCTGAAAATATTATTTCCAATGTTGAAACATCCAACAGATTTGACATTTTAGAAAATTCAGTCGGTGAAAATGATCTGCCATGTACACGTGATGAGAAGAAACGATCGTCGCGTATCGCATCTGAGTTTCAACGAAATGAGCGACATGGATTGGTGAAAAAAGTTCATCTTGTCGTTGGGGATTCTGTTTTGCACTATCTGAATGCTCGTCGATTGGCAGTTGATGGTGAATTTGTTAGGAAAGTTTGGATTGGAGGTCTCAGATTAGAAGGCCTCCGTGATTGGTTTGAGTCAACAGATCCTATTGAAAATGTGCATAAAATTACAATTCACGTAGGCATTAATTCTTGTCGGCACGGAATTCGGACGGATGTCAGGAAATTAACAGGTGTGCTTGCATTGATTCGGGGAATATATCCCGATGCATCAATCAGAGTTTCATCAGTGCTACTAACTCCAAGTCGTGCTGGGGCGAATAGGGTTATATTTGAGACAATTGAATGTTATCGCAGTGTTTGTGACAAAATGCATTGTATATTTATTGATCACGCGCCGAGCTTTTCAAGTCGCGGGGGTTTTGTCAGTCGGTCAAACTTTTATGATAATTGGCATCCGAGTGACCAGGGTCTCGAAGTTCTTGGGAGAGAAATAATGTATGGTACCCCAAAACATCAAGAGTGTTTGTATAACAATAGATTTGTGACACAGGGAGGACGTGAATCATTTGTTGGTAACTTTCAGAAATATAATTCATACATTGATCGTTCAGCGATACCAGGAAGGGAGATGGCAGTTGATGTACACAAAATGATGTTTTCAATGCAGAGGGATATCTCTGAATTACGTGCAGTTTTATCAAATGTAGTACCTGTAGTGTCACGGGAATGATATTCTGTGATAGATATTTGTTCACACTTCATTCTGATATACCGTATATATAGGTATATACTGTATACAGAATGTCTTATATTTGAGCAGCAGAACATTCATAACCAATATGTTGATTACACTTTATTTGTCTCTGTAACAATATTCTATATGCTAACGCATTCCAGTTAAAAGCAGTTACATTTTGATTTGATGACATTGAACTTATACGCCGTATTTACAATACGACGTATGAAGTGCAGTTTTATCCAATCTAAATGTATACAAATTATTTATCGAACGTCTTATTCCGGTTTGGGTGCGTATTCTATACAAGTACTGGAATTCAAGTATTCTTGTCTTTGCCATAAATACCCATAAGCGTAGCCATATCGATCACTATTACATCGTTTGTTTCATAACGATTATTAATTTCATATGAATGTTAGTCCCAACATCGCATTATGCTCCGACTTCAATAGTACCTAGCTTCAATAATGATTGAATTGAATAATCAGAGAACTATTACGCCGAAAAAGGCGACTTTCACAGCTTGGAATGTCCAGGGAGTCAAACTCCAAGATCCAGATTTTTTAAAGTGCATTACTAAAAATGATTTCATTACATTAGTTGAAACCTGGCAAAACCAGGAGAGAGACGTTCATTTACCTGGGTATGAGCAAGTCGAACTTCCTAGGCAAAATGGAGACAGAGGAGGTATTGTCTTTTATTATAAAACATGTTTCAAACCATTTTTTGAAAACACAAAAATGATAGATGAAATTGCACTGTGCGTTGAATTTAAAGGAAAGATGTTTGGTTTGGACAACAAGGTTGTTTTTATATCTGCATACGTACCCCCAAGCAATTCAAGTTACTGGAATACAAGAAGAGAAATGAAAATGAAACTCTTTGAAAATATTCAAACGCATTTACTTGAATATTAAGTTCATGATATGGTTGTACTTGCTGGTGATTTTAATGCCAGAATTGGTGAGAAACCGGATCACGTTGCAGGCGATAATGACAAACACCTCCCCCTTCCCGATCATTACATTTTGGACACTGAGAAACTAAGAGCAAACATGGATCGACATGTTAATGTATTCGGTAATCAACTTTTGGCAATGTGTAGAAATGTGGGTTTGCGGATAGTTAATGGAAGAAAAGTGGGAGACACACTAGGTCATTTCACGAGCTATCAATATAATGGAGCCAGTGTTGTTGACTACGTTATTATATCGGAAATGTTTGTCTGTGATGTCGATTACTTTTGCGTAAAATTGCCCTCTGAATTTTCCGATCATTGTCAGCTTGTTACTCACTTCAAATATGATGTTAAAGGCAACCTGTCAACGGAGGGAAAATACAAATATAAATATTAAAAACAAACTAAATTGAAATGGACATCGGATAGCAACGAGAAAGCTATACAACGTCTTAATAACAGTAAGGTTAAACTTGAACATAACAAATTCCTAAGAAATGATTACAGCATTGATTGTAAGGGTACATCTGAAGCTGTGCAAGATTTCATGTCAATCTTGAAATCAATCAACAATTCGGCGTGCATGAGATTACCGGTCCGTAAGGGTAACACAATGCGTAAACGGCGGTGGTTTGATGATAGATGCAAAACTTTGAAAAATGATTTAAACAAAGTTATAAATCAAATGCGGCATGATCCATCCAATGATGGTTTACGAATCAAGTATTTTACAATACGGAAGGCATACAAAAAGGAAACAAAGTTTAAAAAGAAACAATTTTTTTTGTGCGTTGTACAAACAATTGGATGATTTGGAATCTAGCGACCCAAAACAATACTGGGACCTTATTAACAAACTGCGACAAAAAAAGAATTGTGACAATCAACTTAATCCCGACACCGCAGTAGAATTTTTCTCCAAATTGTACTCTAAAAATGGAGATACTGGCGTTATTAATGATGATAATTCATTTTATTGTCCGGAAATAAAAATAAAGTTGAACAATACTCCTATCATACCATTGGAAATACTTTCAAAGTTGCGCGAATTGAAAAGTGGGAAAGCATCTGGTCTTGACAATATTAGTAACAGTTTGCTGAAAGCAGTTGGTCCATGCATGACAGATAGTTTATCAAAACTCTTCAACCAAGTTTTAACTTCTGGTTGTTATCCGGAAGATTGGAGTAAGTCTGTTCTTTCCTTAATATATAAGAAGGGTGATCGCAGTGATCCAAACAAGTATAGGGCCATTGCTGTAAGTTCCGCAATCGGAAAATTGTTCAACAAAATTATCAACCAAAGATTATCTGATTTTATAGATGATAACAATATTATTGGCGAAAACCAGTTTGGATTTTGCAAAGGAAAAGGGACCACAGATAGTGCCTTTGTTTTGAAAACGGTTATTGACAAATACAAAATTTTCAAAAAACCACTGTATGCTGCTTTTGTTGATTTTCGCAAAGCATTTGATTCGGTGAACAGGGAATTGCTCATGTTGAAACTTCAACATATAGGTGTGAGTGGTGAAGTATTCAACGTGATCAAATCTATGTATGAATCTAGCTTTTATTTGACTAAAACGACTATTGGGTTGGGACCAGCCTCCCTCTCTTCTGTAGGTGTCCGTCAAGGGTGCATTTTATCTCCCTCTCTATTTAAAGTTTTTATTGAAGACATAAAAGACATTTTCGATAATTTGTGTGATCCTGTGTGGATTCGTGGTTACAAATTAAATCATCTTCTTTTTGTAGATGATCTTGTAATGATATCTGATAGCCAGAAAGGGCTTCAACGGTGCCTCAACAAGCCCCACAATTATACTGAAACTAATATGCTGCAAATAAACGTTGGAAAAAACAAAATGTTCAAGATTTGGATCTGCGTCAGTTAATGGAGCACAAAAGCAACCAATATTTTTTATCGGAGACAAGTATTGATATGGCTGACGAATTTACATATCTAGGAATAAAATTCTCAAAAGATGGTACATTCTCTAAAGCCCAAAATGATTTGGTTGTTAAAGCCCAAAAAGCTTTATACTCACTTTTTCGTGCATTTAATGAAACTACACGGGTTCCAATAAAGACAATGTCAAAGCTGTTTGATAAATTAATTCAACCTATAGCCTTATACAGGTGTGAAGTCTGGGGATCAGAAATAACGTACGTACGGTAAGCGTTACAACATAGCCTGTGAAAAATTACACACTTCCTTTTGTAAAAAAGTCTTGGGCGTTGGGAAATTTTCCTCCAACCATGCCGTCCGCGCAGAACTTGGTCGATATCCGCTATATATCGAGACAGTAAGTAGGATGGCTTCTTTCGCAATCAAAATATCTGAGAATCAAAATGACCTGATGTGGAATGTGGTAGCTGAACAAAGAAATCGTAAAGGCAAACCGGAATCCCCTTTCAAATTACTGGAAAGATACGGTCTCGCTGTCCCTCAACATTCAATTATCACTAACACTAATGTTATAGGTAAGCTCAAGTATAATTTGCGCTTGCAGCATGTAAACACGTTCAAGAAGTCAATGTTTGAGAACTGCAAAAAGAATGGAGATAATAAACTGAGAACTTACAGGCTGTTTAAAAATGACTATTCAGTGGAAACGTACTTAGTGGAAACGAACACGGCGGAAGACCGGGAAATTTTCACTAAGCTTCGTATCAGCAATCATAAGTTAGCTATTGAAAGAGGGCGACATTATCAACCGCCGAAGCCTGTTATCGACAGGATATGTACTCACTGTGAAGCAAACCCCGGGAAAATAGAAAACGAAAACCATTTTTTTTTATGGAATGTTCAGAGCTTCGATCAGAACTATTTGTTCTGATGAACAGTGAGATTGACGGTTTTATTGATCTGAGTATATTTGAGAAATTCAAATTAATATTTGAAAATAGAACCCCCAGTTTATGCCATAAAATCTGCAGCGTGATCCGGGATTTTTTCGCCAGACGATTATGATATGTTTAGTGGTGTGTATTGGAAATTCTAGTTCACGTCTCCACGATCTTTTTCGTATCAAATAAATATATAGTACTTTGATCATGGAAAATTGGTGGATGAAATTGTAATATTTTGAGTACTACTTTTGTTCATGTTACTTGTAGATTATCGCATACTGTCCTGTATAGGATGTTTTATTCTAATAAATGTTATGTTATGTTATGTTATTATTAGGCTGCCACGTGAAAGGGTATGGGTACCCCCACCATGCCCCTGTCATGGCAAAGGACTGGTGGAGTGCTGCACATACTCGGGCATCCCTCGATGCACCAGTGGCAATTTTTGTCGTGTTCTCCAGTGGGAGGGGGGGGGGGTGCGGTAAGAATCTTTGAAAGTGCTTGGAAATATTCTCATATAACACATGAAAATATCAGTCCGTCACGGCAAAGTGCTTGAAAATTTAAATTAAATTGGACTTTGTTGAAAGAAGTCTTGGAAAGTTCTTGAAAGATGTACTGAGGCCCGCCATGGTAGAACGGCAGACCCTGATATTGTCCCAAATAATAACACGGAGTTTCTACTTTTCTGTAAGGAGCATGAAGAACCCCCACCTTTCTAGGGACACCATCCTTGCCGATTTGGATTGACCCCGTCTCTTTTAATCACAATACCTGTATCCGTCCCTGTTCGTGACTACATCATTGCGTCTCGGTGGCTTGTTTGGCGTGTGACAAATGTTCAGAAAGTAAAAACCTGATCTTTGTGTATTGACTTTAATTTATTCAAGTCTTCGGGTAAATTCTATTGGAGGTCATTGTGAGCTCTCAAGGTACCCTTGTTAACAAATAATATTAATGCAAATGCTTTATTCATTAATGTCTTGTCCGTTATGGCAGGTGACTGAGGTCGATGGTACCACATCCATTAAAACACACGTCGTCTCTAAGTTCGTCACAGTCTCTGTCGCAGACGTGTCTTATCCGACAGTCCATTATACACCTGGAATGTGGTTCCAAACATCGGGCCCGACACTCGACAACTGTTTCTCCGGGTAGCCTATCTGCATACACCGTGCTCAATAATACCAAACAAAACAACACCGCTACAAGTTGGCACTTCATCTGAAATAAAATTTAACTGGATTTTAAAGGAATGCAAAACTTCCTAACCATAAAAATATTACATTTTCCATTCGTGTTCCCGAAATCTGTTGGTATATGATTCCATAGGTTAGAAAGCTCCCATACACAGAGACAGAGCACAACGAGGAATCAACGATCCGAGTTAGAGCTTCATGTATTTTAGAGCGCCGAAGTCGCGCGTGAAATACAGGAAAAACTCCAATGAGCGTTTGATTCCTGCCCCCGTATTCTACCCGAGTTGTATCGTGTATTGCTACCAGGATTCAACTTGAATTAAGTGCATGAATGAAGCTGATATTTTTTAAGAAAACTATAACCATCGGCGGTCCGTTTACATTCTTGCACCGGTTTATGTTGAAGCGTTTCATTCACGACGTAACGTCACACAGATGTGTAACGACCAATGAGACGTATTGTTACATGGCGTTCTTTTTGAAGACGGCTTCCACTCGCGATGTATCTTGCCCATTTATCAATGCCTGTATTGTCTTGGGTAACGCCGAATACACAGCGCAATCGTGGTATAATCTTCTGTCGACATCAAGGGCGGAGCCAGAAATTATAATTACTGGGGCTGTGAGAGTCCAGCCAGAATCAGGGGAAACTGCGAGCCCTCACTGAAAGTGGCACGGTGCGCCTCTGCATTGTCCACAAATACCATGGTATATCACCTGGTTTTTAACCTAGTATAATAATATTATTAGGCTGCCACATAAAAGGGTATGGGTAGCCCCCACCATGTCCCCTGTCATGGCAAAGAATGGGTGGAGTGGAAAGGGACGGCATCATCAACCTCCCATTGAACTTGAAAATAGGTTATGCTGTGTTTGTTCAATGCAAAAAATGAAGATGAGAAACATTTCATAATGGAGTGCCCAGCAGATGTCGAATTAAGAAGTATATTATTTGACACCATGCAGAGATATCATACGATCTTTTGTGAATTAAATATTCATGAACAAAATGAATCCAATTCTATCAAATAATTGTCCAGAAATTGTATCGAAAGTTAGCAGCGTAATCCGACAGTTCTTTGGTACCCGGCAAGTGCTGCTAAATACCTTACAATTGTTTGAATACTGAGATTTACCTTTCACGTATTTGAATTATAAATCATATATACGTATTTTATTTTCTACAATGAATTATACCATGTAATGCAGATGAAATCAGTGAGAATCAATCTCTTTTTCAAATTTCCTGCTTCAGATACAGAATACAGATTTCGGCACTTCTGTTATGCATTTTTTAGGATGAAAGACCCTGACGCCGATGGGGATCTAACCACTGCCTTGATGAGAGTACACTTCTGCGGCACCAATCGCCTAGCGAAAATGGACCAGTGCCATAGACCACTCGACTACCGACAAGCCCCAAAAAGGCATGATAGCAGATCGAGCGTCCATTTTATTTTCTATATATTTATGTTCATCGATGTTATGCAATCTGTCCATATGGATGTTTTATTGCAATTAAATTTATCCTATCTTATCTTATCTTAATAACACTTTGGCCGGCCAGTGATTTGTCTTGATTAGCCTTGTTTTCCCAAATGCCCCCTTATCCCCACGCCTCTTCTCTCCCCCCAACATTTTGAGGCGAACTGCTTGATGACATCCCGAAACCCATCAGTAGTATGAGAGCAATGGACCGGTCTTATTCAGCAGGATCTCATGCAGGATCTCACGTGACGTCATAGTCACGTGACCCAGTGACGCCTTGTTTGGTTGCCTTGGTAGCCCGCATGAGCGGCCATCTTGTGACATCATTCCCATTGTGATACATGGTGCCAGTGCGCATGCGCAGCACGTGTTGTTAGGGTGATACGTGTTTCCCACAGCCAATTTGTATACTGGAGGCCACCATCTTGGTTTCTATGGTAGAAAGTGGTTGCTATGTTACCCAAAGGCTTACAATAGGACGGAGGTATGTTCGGAGGGTATGTTCCTTTTTACAAGAGTAATTTCCCGATTCGCAGAATTATCCAAATAAACCCTGCAATCCCTCCAAATCACCAAAAACGACTTTATTTACTACGGATTCCCCATTTTATAGGCTTAGCACGTAGTCCTATAGAACCGGGGGACCCCTCGGGGTAAGTTCGATTGAACTAGAGTATACTCCGGTAGAGTAGAAGAGCCTATCATGTGGAAGAGCTTTGCTTATTGTTACTATATTTAGTTTTTCTGATCTGTTCTGATTAGTTCTGACCCCATCCCGAGTACTCTTGTTATTTCATTTATCAAGATCACCCAAGCAGTTCACTTTTCTGGCGCTAACTAACCAAACAGATTGCTTCATTCCCATAATCTTTATACATAGTTATCTCACCTTATTACAACGAAGTCCTATACGATTCTCATCACCTCTATATCCAATGGCCACGTCCCAAGGAATCCCTTTTTGTGAAACGTCTCTGGTTATGGAATCCTGTTTTAGTCGTATGAGGCCATGAGCGCCATGAGAAAATCCCTCGATGAGGTCTAATTTACTATCCCTCTTAACCTCATTTCTTTTGAGGCCATAAGGGCCATGAAAAAATTCCTCATTATGAGGCCTAATTTACTATCCCTCTTAGCCCCATTTCGGTATTTGAGGATACCTATGACCTGGTATTGTATTATTTGAGGATAACTATCAAGGATATTTTATGAAGAATCCCTTATTGTCGTATGAGGCCATGAGGGCCATGAGAAAATCCCTCAAAGGGGTCTAATTTACTATCCCTCTTAACCTCAGTTCTTTTGAGGCCATGACGGTCATGAAAAAATCCCTCATTGAGGCCTAATTTACTATCCCTCTTAGCCACATTTCGGTATTTGAGGATACCTATGGCCGGGTATTGTATTATTTGAGGATACCTATCGAGGATACCTTTTGAAGAATCCCTTTTTTGTCGAATGAGGCCTTGAGGGTCATGAGAAATCCCTCAATGAGGTATATTCTACTATCCCTCTTAGCCTCATTTTTGTTGAGGTCAGAAGGGCCATGAAAAAATCCCCCAATGAAGTATAATTTACCAGCCCTCTTAGCCTCATTTCGGTATTTAAGGACACCTATGATCCAGCTCCTATACAGCTCGTATCTCCTATATGGCTCCTATACAGTTCCTATACAGGTAGTCTTACCAACGGCTTCCATCTTATCTCCAAAGCTCCAAGGCCACTACTTGTCTATGGTCTATCTGCCCTATCATTAGCTTCTACACCAGTCTTGTGCCATTGCGGCCTTGTACCAGTGCTACCATCCATTAATACTGACTTGTAACACTACTTCCTACCTATCTCAGTCTCGACTATAACATCGATCAAGGTTGAATCTGATTGCTTCACTTCCCCTGTATACATATAAACGGGCTATATAAGGCATTCCGTCATGGAGATTCTTATCCGATTCCGTAAAAACTCGAGGGTATGAAAAGGGGCAATACTACCAATTATTATTGCAAGACACTGAACGGAAAAAGACATGATAACAACCACTACAAAATAACCAAGATCGAAGTGAACGAAGATCCAACACAACCAAGATCGAAGTGAACAGAACTAAACAAAGTGAACGAAGATCGAACTGATCTGATGGAACGCTACCAAGATCAACGTCAACAGAACAAAGTTTTGAATGAACTTTATATTTTAACTATAACCCTAATGAAGGTATATATATTTAACACCCTTTGACTATTTGAATAAACAATATATAACTTAATATTAACTGTAAAACCCTTTAACCCTTTACCTAACCTGAAAAGCAGACGACACTTGCAAAAATCATTCTTGAATAACTAATTTTTTTTCATTTTTTGTCTCAAAAACATAGGTTATGGCCCCTCGTTGGAACGAGCTCGACGAGCTCGTTCCAACGAGGGGTCATAACCTATGTTTTTGAGACAAAAAATGATGAAAATTAATTGGCGATTTTTGAGAATAGCGCTGGTCGGTTTTGGCCGTTACGTTGGTTGAAGGGTTAAACTGAACAAAAGTTTAAGTGATTGAACCCAACAAAATTGTTTTGAACTATAACCTTAATGAAAATATAATACAGTGTTAACCCCTTTGAATTGTTTGAATTACCTATAGATAATATATAAAAATATATTAACACCTTTGAACCGAACAAACCGAAGATCCAACACAACCAAGATCGAAGTGAACAGAACATACCAATGACTGAGCAAAGACTGGGCTCCATAACAAACTTTTTAACTACAGCCGTAATGAAAATATATCGATGGTGATCTGAATGAATTTTAAATAATTGAATTAAAATTTTGATCTACAACCATTGTCATACAATCCTTCCAATAGGAAAGGGGAATACTCTTGAGTGCTGATGTAAAATCACGGAATCCAAATTTTACGGAATCGGGTAAGAATCTCAATTACGGAATGCCTTATATAGCCCGGCCATAGGTATCCTCAAGTACCGAAATGAGGCTAAGAGGGATAGTAAATTTGGCCTCATTGAGTTATTTTTTCATGGCTCTCATGGCCTCAAACAAAATGAGGTTATGAGGGATAGTAAATTAGATCTCATTAAGGAAATTTCTCATAGCCCTCATGGATGGCCTCATACGACTAAATCAGGATTCCATAACCAAAGACGTTTCACAAAAATAGGCCGATGAAATCGTCAGATGTGTACCCATACGCGCAACTAGTAGAAAGCTGTATGACGGAGAGCCACCCCGGATGCCGACATTATGTACACCATACATGGTATGGGTACATATAAAAATGGATTGGAGAGGTGCCTAATTTGATGGATAAAGGGTTAATATCTCCGGATCAAATTATTAGATTTACGTAAAAAAAACTGTACTGTACTGCACAGCACATCAGTAACCTGAATACATATATAAAGTAACCTGATAATCGGATTAATATTTATTGAGTTATCGCATGTCGAAGAAATGGATTGGAGGAGCTCTCAATTTGAAGGATAAAGGGTTAATATCACAGGATCAAATTATCAAATTTACACCAAAAACTATACATCTCGGCACATCAGTAACCTGAACACAAATATAAAGTAACTTCACAATCCAAGCAATATTTTTCAAGTTATCGAATGCCAAAGGGATTGGAGGAATTTTCAATTTGAAGGATAAAGAGTTAATATCTCAGGATCAAAATAACAGATTTACACCAAAAACTATACAGCTCGGAACATCAGTAACCTGAAGATATATATAAAGTAACATGACAATTGGATTGATATTTTTTGAGTTATTTCATGCCAAAGGGATTGGAAGAATTCTCAATTTGAAGGATAAAGAGTTAATATCTCAGGATCAAAATAACAGATTTACACCAAAAACTATACAGCTCGGTACATCAGTAACCTGAACACAAATGTAAAGTAACTTGACAATCCAAGCAATATTTTTCAAGTTATCGAATGCCAAAGTGATTGAAGGAATTTTCAATTTGAAGGATAAAGGGTTAATATCTCAGGGTTAAATTATCAGATTTACACCCAAAACTATACAGCTCGGCACATCAGTAACCTGAACGCAAATATGAAGTAACTTGACAATCCAAGCAATATTTTTAAAGTTATCGAATGCCAAAGGGATTGGAGGAATTTTCCATTTGAAGGATAAAGGGTTAATACCTCAGGATCAGAATAACAGATTTACACCAAAAACTATACAGCTCGGCACATCAGTAACCTGAACACAAATATAAAGTAACTTGACAATCCAAGCAAAATTTTTGAAGTTATTGAATGCCAAAGGGATTGGAGGAATTTTCAATTTGAAGGATAAAGGGTTAATATCTCGAGATCAAATCATCAGATTTACACCAAAAACTATACAGCTTGGCAAATCAGTAACCTGAACACAAATATAAAGTAACTAGACAATCCAAACAATATTTTTCAAGTTATCGAATGCCAAAGGGATTGGAGGAATTTTCAATTTGAAGGATAAAGGGTTAATATCTCAGGATCAAATTATCAGATTTACACACAAAACTATACAGCTCGGCACATCAGTAACCTGAACACAAATATAAAGTAACTTCACAATCCAAGCAATATTTTTCAAGTTATCGAGTGCCAAAGAAATGGATTATTTATTATTTATTCATTTATTGGTGTGTAAGGTCACATACTTATGCACAATGGCTAATCGTGACCGTGACAGTTTTACGGGTGAAGGAAGCCGGAGTACCAGGAGAGAACCACCGAGCAACGACGAGCAGCTGTCAGCTCTCCAACATCGTAACTCTGAACTCTGCACCGCAGCACAGGCAGGGTTAGATTGGTTGAAGACATGCGCACCATCGACGTGCAATACGCCTCAGTACACAGCGTCATCGTGCCCCCATGTAGGGGGAAGTGTCTTGCCCAAGGACACAACGCGGTTGCCGCAGGTGGGATTCGAACCGAGGACCTCTCGGCTTGCAGCCTGCACCTCTACCAACTGAGCCACCGCGCCCCCTGCCAAAGAAATGGATACGGACGCCGGACGGACATACGGACAGACAGACAGACGGACGGACGGACGGACGGGCGGACGGACGGACGGACGGACGGACGGACAGACGGGCGGACAAAGGATGGACGAACGACGGATGGCCACCCCGGATGCGGGCATTTTGTGTACAATACATAGTATGGGTACACATAAAAAGGGATTCCATGGGACGTGGCCATTGGATATAGCGGTGATGAGAATCGTATGGGACTTCGTTGTAATAAGGTGAGATAACTATGTCAAGATTACGGGGATGAAGCAACCTGATTGGTTAGTTAACGCCTGGAAAGTGAACTGATTGGGTGATCTAGATAAACGAAACAACAAGAGTACTCGGAATAGGGTCAGAACTAACCAGAACAGACCAGAAAAGCTAAATATAGTAACAATAAGCAAAGCTGTTCAACATGATAGGCGCTTCTACTCTACTGGAGTATACTCCAGTTCAATCGGACTTAACCCCCCCCCCCCCCCCCCCCTCGGTACTATAGCACTACGTACTAAGCCGATAGAATGGGGAATGTAGTAAATAAAGTTGTTTTGGTATTTGGAGGGATTGTAGGGTTTATTTGGGTAATTCTACGAATCGGAAAATTACTCTTATACAAAGGAACATACCCTCCGAACATACCCCCCGTCCTACTGTAAGCCTTTGGGTCACATGGCAACCACGTGCTACCATAGAAACCAAGATGGCGGCCTCCAGTATACAAATGGCCGACAGAACCAAGTATAACCCTAACAACCCGAGCTGCGCATGCGCACTAACACCATGTATCACAATGGGGATGACGTCACAAGATGGCCGCTCACGCGGGTTACCATGACAACCAAACATGGTGCCACTGGGTCACGTGACAATAATGTCACATGAGATCCTGCATGAGATCCTGCTGAATTGGGCCGGTTCATCGCTCGCCTACTACTCCCATTCTTCTGATCTCTCTGATAAGCATACTAACTCTCTCCTTTGTGTCACCCACTATGTCCTTTATTCTCCCATGCCACTTCCCCATCATAATCCCGGTGAATCTTATTTTGTTAGACTGGTATTTGGGACATTCTAAGAGAAAATGTTTCAGGGTCGCCACTACGCCTAAATTACACATTTGACGCTCCTTTTCGTTGTCTTTCCAAGTTTCTTCCCTAAGCTCTAGCGACCGCGACCTCAGCTTGAACAAAAGTAACCCACCAAAGGTGCCATCAAGGTACTCTTCAAACCCTGGCTTCTCTTTATCACGCAGCCCCCCCCCCCCCCCGAAGACCTCTTTGGATTGACCCCCTCTCGCCAATTCAGGTTCAATTCAATTCAATTCAATTTATTTCACAGCATACAAATACAAACATCTCCTCTTCAATAAATCATTGTCAGAGTGCGTCTACCCCGACGAGTGGAAACTTGCTGATGTGATTCCTCTTTATAAGAAAGGAGACAAATACGACCCGAAAAATTATAGGCCCATATCGTTGTTATGCTGTATCGGTAAAATAATGGAACGAGTTGTCTTTAGAGATATCCACAAATATTTCCTTGAAAATAGTTTATTTTACAAATTCCAGTCAGGGTTTTTGCCGAATAATAGTACAGTGTACCAGTTGATAGAGGTCTATCATAACCTTTGCAACGCCATAGATAAAAATATGCAAACTTGTGGTGTTTTTTGTGATATTTCCAAGGCCTTTGACAGGGTTTGGCACACCGGTCTAATTTTCAAACTGAAGCAATATGGGGTTTCTGGTCCCTTGCTGCGATGGTTTCAAAGCTATTTGGCACACAGAAGTCAAAGGGTGAAAATTAATGAATGTAAATCCGAGTATAGAAACATAGAAGCGGGAGTTCCTCAGGGGTCTGTTCTTGGCCCTTTTTTATTTTTGGTCTACATCAATGATATAGCCGACGATATTGAGTCCATTGTTAGACTCTTCGCTGACGATTCCTGTTTGACCGAATCATCTATTGACATTCATAGCATTGAGTCAAAAATGAACATCGAACTCGAAAAAATCAACAAATGGGCCGATACATGGCTGGTCACATTTAATGCTAAAAAAACCAACGCTGTTTTGTTTACACTCAATAGAGATGTCATTATTCCAAGTGTTTTGTTCGACAGCGAAACACTTGACTTTGTTGGCGTCCACAAACACTTGGGATTATCCATCCAATCAAATTTGGGCTGGGAAGCGCATATTGACGACATTTGTAAAAAAGCCTGTGTTAGACTTTCACAGTTAAGAAAACTAAAGCATATTTTCAATCGACAGATTTTGAATAAGATGTACAATGCCTTCATTTTGCCAATATTGGAATACGGGAGTCCGGTGTGGTGCGGAGCTCCCCAATATATGATGAAGCGTCTAGAGGATATACACTGTGATGCCGCACGAATCGTATCAGGGCTGAAGAGATCAGTATCGCGAGACCTCCTTTTGATTGAAGTTGGGTGGGACAGCCTCGAAACAAGAAGACACATACAAAAGATGTGTACCTTCTACAAAATCGTAAACAACGATGCGCCCGATTATCTGCAGGAATTACTACCACGAAGAGTTCGTGACACATCTGGTTATAACCTTCGAAATTCGGCAGATTTTATGCCTTATTGCATGCGAACAGAGCTATTCAAAAGATCATTTTCCCCTCGTGTACAGGAACATGGAATAGTCTACCAGTGTCCGTGCGAAACAGCAGTTCACTCAATGAATTCAAAAAACTCATATCACCGCCTGAAGGGAGACCTCCAGGATACTTCACCTGTGGTGTCAGAAAATATAACATTATTCATAGTAGAATTCGGACTTGTTGCAGCGATTTGAACAGTGATAAGTTTCTCAATTACATCTCCGAATCTCCATACTGTCCCTATTGTCCAGCTGTTGTTGAAGACGCAGAGCACTATTTACTCTTTTGCCCCTTTTATTCAGAATCTCGCAACGCTCTCATTGGTAAACTATTGGAAATTAATGTTAATTTGAACTCCGTTGATATTTTATTGTACGGCGATCCCATTTTAGAACATAAAACTAATACCTCACTTTTTAAATTTGTTCAAAAATTTGTTCGTAACACTCGAAGATTCGATAATGAGTTTCCATCCTAGTATTGTCTAACACATGCAGTTCATTGCGACTTCTAAGGCGCGTGATTAGGCGGCTAAAGTGTAACCAATGGATGATTACGGAAATTAATATGTAAATATTATTATTATTATTATTATTATTATTATTATTATTATTATTATTATTATTATTATTATTATTATTATTCGCCGCAGGAGAGTTATGTCGGTGGTAAGATTTGAACGCGATAGTAAAAGTATTATCTGTAGTTGTAGCAGTAATGATGGTGGTAGTAGTAGTAGCAACCACTCAGTGCTGCGCCTGGTCGACCCTCGGCATGGAAAATCAAATCAAATTAACAGAGACAGACTCAAGGTGCAGAAAGGACATCAATCAATTAATCACTTTTTTTTCTCTCTCTCTCTCACTCTTTTTATTGAGAAGTTAGATTTTCTAGTACATATATATATATATATATTTTTTTTTTTTTTTTTTTACATTTCTCTCATTTGTTTGTTTCGCCATTATGTTGATTTTTTGTATCATGTTAAGGGAGCGGAGGGTATACTAAGTGGAAAGCACTTGTCCTCCAATCCCTATTTGCAACTTATTTGTTTGGCAAATAAAAATATGTTTAACCTAACATGAGGCGAAAAAACAAGGTTACAAAATCATAGACAGATGTATACTGTGGGGAATGACATAGTCTTACGATTGTCTTCCTGTCATCCCCTGGACAATCTAATAATGTGAATTAAAAGAACAGAATGGCAACTGCCAAATGTTAAGGTTAAATAAGCTATATCTGGACAGCAAGTAGTTGTTACTTTTATTTTGAGATCGAGTTGATTGGAACTGGTTAAAATTTTCTTCACCATGGATCAAACTCCAGAATGTTCTATCATTCGTTATTTTGATTTGGCCCACTGAATGAGTAATCGAATAATTGGTTCATCAGTTGATCAGTAATATTGAACAATTGGGCACTCAACTAATTAATCAGTTAATCAGTTAATAAACTGATCGTGTTTCTGAATAAATGAAATAATAATAATATATTTTTGCAAGTAGACCAGTAGACCAGTAAGGAAAGGTAATGGGGTGATGTATAATCGGAAAACCGTAAATCGTAAATTGGAGGAGAACATGTTCCTGAGCTCGCGAGGAGAAAAAGAAGTCGATAATGACCCGGGAGTCTACTTATTAGGCGGCAGTTGGCAATTAAGTAATCAAATAATCAAACAATTAATCAATTAATTAATTGACTGTGCTTCCGAATAAATGAAATAATATAATTTTGCTGATTTTTGCTGAGCAGACCAGTAAGGTAATGGGTGATATATAATAGGAAAATCGTAAATGGCAAGGTAAAATGTTCCTGAGCTCTCGAGGAGAAAAAAGGCGATAACAACCCAGGAGACTAACTATTAGGAGCAGGCAGTCGGGACATCTCCGGTAGGATCAGCTGATATATATCGGCGTTATATGTGTTCAAAAATTGATCGATTAATGTTTTTTTTGAATAACCTGCGGTTGGAGGTTCTTAACGTTGTATCAAGGTTGTTCCACATTTTTGGAATAGAAAAATATGGAAGAGAGGCTGAGAACTGGGTGCGGGGTTTATGTGTGTTCAGGTTTCCACATTGCCTTGTATTCATGCCTGCGGGGGGGGGGGGGGGGGGGGGTGAGTAAACTTGGAATGTAGTTTCAATCCGCCATGACTCTTTATCTGAAGATTTTTTACCCTGGTTTGTGTCCACATCTAAGTCCGAGATCTCCATTGAATAGCTCTCTATTAACTCCATCACTTGGTCTATCCACCCTGTTTTTATCTTTTAATTTCAAATGTTCCGGAACATTAATTTACACCATCTGCTATCGGTGAGATTTACCAAATAGTTAATATAGCAGAGTTTCATTAAGTCTATCCTGTCCTTAATCCCCATCCACTCAAGCTCACCCCTTATTGCTTTTAGTGCTGCGGCATTACTCGACCAAGTTATCTACCGGCCTGCATTCTTCTGCAGGATTTCCAAGCTCTTTAAAGCCATTTGGTTTAGAGGTATCACTTCCGTACCATATGTTATACTTGGTACACAGACCATTTCACAAATTAGTATATGGGGATACTGGGGACAAAACATGGTGTATCATGCCTAGTATTCTTCTATAAGGGGCTCTCCAGTGCATATACACCGACATTGCCTTCATCCCTGGCTCTTCTCGGCATGAAAATCGACTTTCGGTAAAGTTATATCCCATGAAATTATTGAACAGGCGAGGAATGTCCAATTGAGAGGCAGGTAGTTTTCGAAAAAAAAACGTTTATGACATCAGTAGAAAATAAAGCGAAGTTTCCTTTGGTTACTTTTAATAAACAAAACAACAGAGAGCTCTCGGAGCTGTCTGTTGTTCTCGTATTTTAAAAGTTACAAAAGGAAACTTAGCTTTTATGGCACGCTAAGTAGTAGCAACCAAGTAACAGTCCATCTTGGCCCTTTGTTCAGCCAAGGTGTTTTACAGTAATTTACAGGTTTTTATTTTTCCCAGGCTATTATATTAAAATAAATGAAAACGATACTGTTTGTATTATATGCACACAGTTAACCCTTTTCCTTACCTGAAAAGCAGACGACACTTGCAAAAAAAAAAAATTCTTGAACTAATTTTTTTCATTTTTTTGTCTGAAAAACATAGGTTATGACCCCTCATTGGAACGAGCTCGTCGAGCTCGTTCCAACGAGGGGTCATAACCTATGTTTTTGAGACAAAAAAATAAAAAAAATAATGAAAATTAATTGGTGATTTTTGAGAATAACGCTGGCCGGTTTTGACCGTTACGTTGGGTAAAGGGTTAGTATAATGAACAGAAAAATAGTTTCAGAACATCAAAAGATGGTGAAAACGTCGTTTTCTTATTTTTAAATGGGTTAAACCAGAGAATAATTGTCAAACATTCAATCTGATTGGGCGAAAAATGTACAAAGTCTGCTTTGGTAAGTAGCAGGAGAGCGGTGGATCGAGGTCGGTTGGGTGGACAGACCTCACATAACCTTTTATGTACAGGTAATGGGGGCTGCATATGTCTACCCTAATCAATCATTAAGTTGTGATTACTAATACGTAATCGGGTGAATATATTTTTTGCATGTTCCGAAGTTGTGTTCAGTAAATAAACTTCAATATTATAAATGTCTTTAAACTCTCTATAGGTTCTAAGTTTGTTTTTTCCGGCCTTCTTATCATCATTGTAAATATCATTTAGAAAAGTATTAAGGTGGCGGGTTTTCAAGTCTTCACGAGTTACGTCAATTTTCCAATTGTTAAGGTTTACTGGTTGTTTACCGGGGGCATTTGCTTGACCACTATCTTCCACAAGACGGTGACATCTTGAAATGATTGAATCTGGTAATATATAATTTTCAGACTCAATTCTAGCCTCAGTCAACAGTGTTGGAGAAGACATCTGGTACAATCTGGTTGCATATTAAATCATTTGCATCGTAGCCTCTATGTGCACAGGATATCGACCTAATTCCGCTCTCGCTGCGTGGTTGGGTGAGTTCCTGTTAACACCAAGTAGGCTTTTACAGAACTGTAGATGAACATGTTCACACGGAACCTTATCACCGTGTGTGTTGTTTATTTCAGACGCCCATATTTCACTTCCATATAAAAGAATAGGCTTAATAAGTGAATCGAAAAGTTTAGTGAGAAGAATTATCGGAGGTGACCAATCTTTTTTGAAAGTATTTAGTAGACTGTACAGTACTTTCATGCCCTTTTTGCTTAATTCCTGTTGTGCTTTTGTTAACTTTCCATTTTTTGCGAAACATAGGCCAAGATAAGTGTAATCGGATACCTGAGTACCTATGTGGAAGTTTGGCATTCTAACTTTACGGGAGTAGAATGTCATCGCCTTTGTTTTATCTGCATGTACGTGGAGACCGTTTCTAACAGAGTAATTGTCCAATTGGTCTAAGCATCGCTGCAATCCGTAGGGGTTGTCTGATATCAACACCAGATCATCTCCGAAAAGCAGATGATTGAATGTAGTATTATTTAATTTTACAGGTGCACATTTTTCATCAATAAAAATTTTAAATAATGTCGGCGAAATAACACAGCCCTGCCTAACACCGATTGTCGATAATTGTGCGGGGCTCACGCCAAGTTTGGTTTTTATTTGAAAAAAGCTTGAATGATATAAAGAACTTAACACTGCGAGAATATTACCACATATACCCACTTTGTCAAGTTTTTGAAAGAGAATATTTCTGTCAACAGTGTCGAAGGCTTTCTTAAAATCAACAAAAACCGGGTATAGTGGTTTTTTCATCTTTTTATATTTATTTATCGATGTTTTAAGAATATAAGCGCTGTCGGTTGTACCTCGACCTTGTCTAAAGCCAAATTGATTATCGGTGATTAAGGAATTGTCTTCAAGAAATGTGTTAATCCTTTCGTTCAGAACTTTATTAAATAGCTTGCCAACGCGTTGCTTACGGCTATTGCTCTGTAATTATTTGGATCATATCTATCACCTTTCTTGTAGACAGTTGTTAGTACAGTATTGCTCGAAATCAGAGGATAATGGTGTGATTCAAACACCTGGTTAAAAAGTGATCGATTAGATGTGGGGTAACCGTTTTAAGCAGTTCGTTTGATATATTGTCGCAACCAGATGCTTTTTTGTTTTTGAGTTGTTTAACTGAGTACATAATTTCATCGGCAGTAAATGAACCATTATAAAGTGCAAATTAATAATCTTGATTTCTGCTAAACGTGTCAGGACTGTTAGATTTGTTCGGTGGTCTAGTTCTATAGAGAAGATCACCGAAGAAATTTATAGTTCTGTCGGCATCCAGATGCTGATCTGCGGCTTTGTTTTTTCGCAATGAATTAATTGTTTTCCAGTATTCTCTGGGGTCAGATGTTGACAGGTGTTCTAGTTTATCGCAGTTGCTTTTGAAGTATAACTTTGGTTTTCTTTTTAGTGTTTTCTTATATGCTTTTTTTGGCAGAATAAAATTTCTGAATCAATGACCTGTCGTGGGGTGTGCGTTGCAAGCGTTTTATAGCGTCATCCAGAGCACTTTTTAGTTGTTTGCATTCGCTATCAAACCATCTCGTCTTAGGTCTCATTTTCGATTTCCTGGGAGTTATTCTTTTTGTTGCAGCTGTGTTAATAATACCCAATAATTATGAATCAAAGACATCTTTCATAACGTGAATCCAAGAGTAAACCGATGCAAATCCACTAATCCCCAAAAAACGTTTTCCAAGAGTTTAATGTAACTGCCGATCTTTCCCCATTTACAAATAGAATATTTCACAATTATAAGATTATGTGCTAAAAGTATAAAAAAAATCGTCAAAATATGATATTTCCTAATGTATATAGTGTGTAATATATTGCGGTTTTTTTTATTACGTTTTATCATATAAATGCTCAATGTTAATTGGATCATGAATAAAACTCAATGTGTCAAACCTGTCTTATATTATTATTATTCTTTTTTATGGCGAGTTGACCCGTGGCGAGTTGACCCATGGCGACTTGCCCGGTGGCGACTTGACCTGGTGGCGAGTTGACACAGGACACAGTGGCGAGTTGACCCAGTGGCAAGTTGACCCGTTCCCATCTGAAGGGCCAGTTCAACTCGCATATAACGAAACTGACAACCATCTGCGACAATTTTATGACTCCGTGAATATCTTTGAACATATCCATTATCGTGCAATAGAACTTTGACCTATTATTGCCCGAAAAACCTAAAGAATTTGAATTTGCCCCCCCCCCCCCCCCCCACCACAGGTGCATTTCCCGCTAACTTTTCTTAGCCCAGGCCGCCCCTGTACCAATCTGGGACGAGAACACACATTCTACACCATTTGGATACTCGTATACGAAATTTGTGTGTGTACAATTGCGTTTCTGAATTTGGCTCACATAATGACGGTGTTTGCGAATTTCAAGGTTTGGAATCATGACATGTTTCGATACTTTTTCAGCTCCTGGTAATTTAGCCAGGCATTGATCCTGATTATAAATTGATCTTTCTTCCCAAGTGAAAAAAGATATATCCAAGTCATGTAAAAGAACAGAATCATCACGTAAAATATGTATATTAGTGGGGTGCGGGTGGGGGGGGGGGGGGGGGATTGCGCGAACATAGGTGGGGTGGGAGTGGTCAAGCGCCAAAAAATGAGTATAAACAGTTAATGATTTTTTTCCTTTTTCTCTGTTATGGCATCTTTTGTGCCCACAAAAGTAACAAAATGTCACCAATTGACCACAAAAGCCCATTTAGAAGCATTATTAACAAAAGTTACTGACTTGAGGATGGGAGTGGGTGTCCGAGGTTGAATGGAAAAAAAATAGTCTGAAATTTTCCCCTAACCCCCTTCACTCTGATGTCAAAATACCAAAATTTTAGGAAGCTGTTTTTTCCCATAATGCATCTAGAAATTTAACCTATTCAATCTCGTTTGACAGAGCTCAATGAGCTCTGTCAAACGAGATTGAATTGGTTAAATTTCTAGATGCATTATGGGAAATTTTTTCTGCCTGAAATTTAGATATTTTGACATCAGTGTGCAGAGGGTTAAAGTCGACTGAAATATTCATTCACAACATAATTCATTTATTTTCGAGGTTTTTGTATGGAATATTCTTTAAAATGAAGCATATTATATATAATACTGTCTAATTAGTCGTAATAGCTAAGTGGACTTGGTTTTTCAACATGAAAAAATTGAAAATATTAACTTTTATTTCAACAAGATCAAAAAAGTCTGATTTAAGAAAAACAGAAAAAGTCTTTTTGATAGCTATCCTGCTATGGAGATGCCATAACAAAAACAAAAAGACAAGGTTTGCTCTTCTTGAGTCAGAAGAAAAATAAGTTTCCTTTTACGCAACCAATATTTGCAACATTTAGACGGTTACGGTATGGTTCATTCCTACTAGACCAATTTCCTTTAGACCAATTCCCACAAGGTCAATTCCCTTTAGACCAATTCCCCTTAGGTAGGGGGGGGGGGCGTTGGCTCAGTAGGTAGAGGTGCAGGCTGCAAGCCGAGAGGTCCTCGGTTCGAATCCCACCTGCGGCAACCGCGTTGTGTCCTTGGGCAAGACACTTCACCCCCATTGCCCATGTGGGGGCACGATGACGCCGTGTACTAAGGCGTACTGCACGTCGATGGTACGCCTGTCTTCAACCAATCTAACCCTGCCTGTGCTGCAGTGTGGAGTTACGATGTTGGGGAGCTGGCAGCTGCTCGTCGTTACTCGGTGGTTCTCTCCGGGTACTCCGGCTTCCTCCACCCGTAAAACTGTCACGGTCATGATTAGCCATTGTGCATAAATATGTGACCTTAAACATCAATAAATAAATAAATAAATAAATAAATAATTCCCCTTGGACCAACTGATGTGTTCTACTTTTAAAATAATTCTATATCAATAATTTAATATATTTATAAATATTTATAAATGTATTTAACGTTATTGATATTCAAGCCCGAAAATAAGCAGTCTGTCATTTGCAGAATGAGGTCCCCAGAGGGTGAATTTCCTGATGCTATCCCGTACAGTGGGCCAGTTTATCCTCTGGGTACCTCTTTCTGTTTATGTTTGAGACCTTGATTCAGGTTGAGGTTCACAGTGGGTAAATTTAGTGATGGTATCCTGCTGTGCAGGGTAGCATCATCAAATTCACCCTCTGGGGACTTCATTTTTTAGATGATAGCCTGCTTATTTTCTGGCTTGTTGATATTTTATAGATGTTGGTCAGATTTTTCATAACATTTGTTATAGTAATCACACACTTTCAAAGGCTGTGATTCTTTTTATTATTTTTTTTATCAAATAAAGTGCTTATCAATAAATACATGTTGTCTTAATTATCCTTAATCAATCCTTAATCAATAACAGTATGTAGTTGGTCTAAGGGGAATTGGTCTTTTGTGAACTGGCCTAAAGGGAATTGGTCTAAAGGGAATTGGTCTAGTGGGAAGAAACCTACGGTATAAGCAGTAGTAAATTAATTATGGGGCACAGCAGGCACAATGATCACATATAACTGCATATTCCATGATTTACAGAAACTAGACTGTTCGAAGTCTAGTATCACTGCATATCAGAATATCAAAATTAGGAAAAGCTTATTTAAAACACTTTACCCAACGCAGACGATATAAAAATTTATTATTTTAAATATATTTTTTTTAAATTTTTCAAAAAATTTCAACAAACCATATCATGTGACCCCTCATTGGAACGAGCTGAATGAGATCGTTCCAATGGGGGGTCACATGATATGGTTTTGTTGAAATTTTGAAAAATTTAATTTTCAACAATTATGGCTATGCGATACCTGTATCACATCGTTGTTAGTTCCCAAGATGAAGGCAGAATTACTCAAACAGATCCAACTGGATGGCCTAAGGAATCCACCAACCACTGGAGAGGAACTAACTGTATAAAATGTATGAGAAGGAGGTGGGTCCCCAACAATGTCATGGAAAAAATCTGCAGGAAAGAGTGGGTGGGTCAAAAAATCTACAAAATAAATATATTTCCACCCATGTTCACGCATTTTTTTCCCCGGCCTCCCCCTATATTGTTGAGATAAAAAAAAAAAACACAAAAAGACAAGTCAATGACAGGGACGGTACAAAAACAAATTTTATCCTGAAATTATTGTTTGTCTGAAGTGCACTGACATCCAGGGTCATTGCAGCTGAAAAAGTCACATTTGTGAAGCAGATGAAAATATGATAACCGAATGTTTTCGATACATGGAATCAATGCTAGAATGCAGGCCCGAAACAAAGTTCTCAAAATGTTCGAACATGATGGGCCGACAGTGTTATCGGGTCCACCAGAGCCAATATGAACTAGAAACCTAAATTAATTTATTTCTTTAAAACACTAAAAATCGAACAAGTCAGAAACGTTTGTGCGTTATTATTTTAACCCTTTACCTAACTTGAAAAACAGACGACACTCTCCAAAAAAATTCTTGAATAACTGTTTTTTTTTTCATTTTTTATCTCAAAAACATAGGTTATGACCCCTCATTGGAACGAGCGCGACGAGCTCGTTCCAATGAGGGGTCATAACCTATGTTTTTGAGACAAAAAATGAAAAAATAATGAAAATTAATTGGCGATTTTTGAGAATAGCGCCGGCCGGTTTTAGCCGTTACGTTGGGTAAAGGGTTAACCCTTTACACAAGAAATCGGCCGCAGCCTCCCGCGTAATAAGCAAATTCAGCAGCTGAAAAAATATTATTCTTCAACAAATTTCAACAAAACCATATCACGTGACCCCTCACTGGAACGAGCCCGTCGAACTCGTTCCAATGAGGGGTCTCGTGATATGGTTTTGTTTAAATTTTTGAAAAAATTTAAAATATTATATTTAAAAATAATAAATTTTGATATCGTGTGCGTTCGGTAAAGAGTTTCGTTTAACGAAAGAATATACGAAATTCTTTTCGTGTACATGACAACTCCATTCATTGTCATATACAAAGCGGAATCCCCTTTCAAATTCCTGGAGAGATATGGTTTCGCAATCCCCCAACATCCAGTTATCACTAACACCAATGCAGGGTCGTGGCTAGAGGTTTCCAGTTGGGGGGGGGGGGGGGGGGGGGGGGGGTAGTGAATTTCCAAAATTCCCTTCCCAGTCCCTCCCCTTAGTTGGAAATTCTTCACTGAGTACACTTTTAAAAATGAAGCCATGAAAGGAGGCATAAAAGTGATTCTTGTAACTGAAATGCCAACCCCTTTATGATAGAATTATCAGGTTGTTATTATTTGGTATTATTCTGGGAATTGAATATGTGCTGAACAAATGCTCAAGCTCAATCATGATGAGATTTTCTTGAAGTGCATTTCGAGGATTTTTTTTATTACGATACTAACGTACTATAAAAATCGAATACTGATTGGCATTTTCATGATACTTATGAAGCTAGATATTGCGTAAACTGTAGTTGTAAATAGTAACAACTGAAATTGCTGCTGCCGATTTGAAATCGAGTTGGAATGTTGAGAAGTATAGCTCTAAAATCCAGATAGATGGAATTTCCAACTACTCATGACTTGCCCTCCGAATTTCCAACTATAGGAAATGTTGGCCAGGATTGGGGGTGAAACCCTCCACCACAACCCCCACCCCCACCCCCACCCCAGTCCCCACCCCTTTCACCACGTTCCTGCACCAATGTTATTGGTTAGCTCAAGTATAATTTGAGAACACGTTCAAAAAGTCATTGTTTGAGGACTGCAAAAAGAATGGCGATAATAAACTGAGAATTTATAGGTTGTATAACCCTTTACCCAACGCAGACGATATCGAAATTTATTATTTTAAATATCATTTTTTCATTTTTTTTCAAAAACATTCAACAAAACCATATCATGTGACCCCTCGTTGGAACGAGCTCGTCGAGCTCGTTCCAACGAGGGGTCACATGATATGGTTTTGTTGAAATCTTTTTGAAAAATACTATTTTTTCAACTGCTGAATTTGCATATTACGCGGGCGGATGCGGACGATTCGTTGGATAAAGGGTTAAAAATGACTATTCAATGGAAACGCACTTAGTGGAAACGAACTCGACGGAAGACCGGGGAAGTTTCATCAAGCTTCTTATCAGCAATCAAAAGTTAGTAATTGAGAAAGGGCGACATTATCAACCGCCGAAGCCTGTTATCGACAGGATATGCACACAGTGTGAAACTAACTCAAAGAAAATAGATAACGAATACCATTTTCACATATCATTGTTCTTTCGCGTATCAAATTAATAAAGCTCAGTACTTTGATCAGGAGAAAATTGGTGGATGGAATTTAAATGTTTTGAGTGGTATTATTGTTCACGTTACCTGTATATTCTCGCATACTGTTCTACAGAGAATATTTTATGCTAATAAATGTTATGTTATTTTATGTTTTATTATATATATAATGGGAGTTTTCATACAACATATATTTGAAATATAAGGGATTTTTTGCTTAATCAAAATTGTTGTTTCGTCAAATGGTCAGCTTGTTTTTCCAATTACGACATTCGGAGAAAATTTTGGTGTTCAAGCGACCAACAATATTTTCGACAGATAACCCTTTACCCAACGAAACGGCAAAAACCCGGCCAGCGCTATTCACAAAAATCGGCAATTAATTTTCATTATTTTTCTCATTTTTTTCTCAAAAACCTAGGTTATGATCCCCTCTTTGGAACGAGCTCATCGAGCTCATTCCAAAGAGGTGTCATAACCTATGTTTTTGAGACAAAAAAAGAACAGAATTAGTTATTGAAGAATTTTGTTTGCAAGTGTCGTCTGCTTTTCATGTTAGGTCAAGGGATAACAACAAAAAAATCAGCCAGAAAGGGTCCTGGAGCCCTACGCTTTGTATAGGGTACTCTATACGGAGTATAGGCACTTCGCCCCCCCCCCCCCACCAGCATTCAGGAAATATACGTTTCTCTCAACAGAAACCTGCATGATCAGTACAATTATAGATTCTAGCACAGCATCAAGGACCCGCAATAAACAGAACGTACGGAGTTGAGGTCATTCGCTAGCACAGCATCAAGGACCCGCAATAAACAGAACGTATATACGGAGTTGAGGTCATTCGCTACTGGTCACTGAATGACAGTTATATAGACATGAAGGAAGGGAAGGGGCTGGAGGTCATCCTCCAAAATAAAGTGCCTCTACTCCCACCCCCAGCCAATATCTCCCATCGGATTAGTGGAGGTGGTCTGGTGGTTGCTACATTGCCCTCTCCGTCGGGGTCCCAATCCTGGCGGAGAAACTGCCTCCTTCATTGTGGGCTTGTCGGGGAATTCCCTGGCCTCATGTCGGAGAGTACAAGCCCTATCCCCACTCCCCATCGATGAAGTCCTGGAACCAGCACTGTATTGGACTTACACTCGTGCTCTGAGTTCCAGTGTGTTCTATGTGCCAGTAGCCACATACAACACATTGGAACTCAGTAGACGAACTACTCGCCGGCTTTGCACATGCGTTCTTTTCAATGGCGACAGAGCAGAGATTAATGTAATTATAGATCGTAAAACACATTAAGTGTATTATTTGCGTTCTATCGGGCCCATAGTAATTATGCCTCTTGATGGCATCATTTAGGATCTCCAGTAATGGCAAGGGGACACCCCCATATCTCCATATTTTCCTTCAGTCAAGCCCTCGGCCTTCGTGATATGGCATATCATACTTGGACTCCCTCCTGAAATGTGCTCGTGTCCTTCCTAATAAATTTAGTCCTTACCTTTCTAGATGGATCTCTTGCTTCAAGTCAATGAATTTTTCTGTGTTGACGATGGATTCTCCAAAACAATTTTGATGCTGTCTTTCATTTTATAATACTCTGATTGCACAAACATTGTAATTATCCATTGGATATTTGTTTCAATTAAAATGTTTTTGTTATTTATCACATTTGGAATTCAAGTAATTGTAAACAAAAAAATGAGACAGAATGCAAATCACGACATTTAAAAGACAAATCTCACATGTTTGTCTCCTCTGGTATGCCATATTGATAACCTTGGCTGTACCAGTTGTATCTGACATTTTATTATCGTCGTGGTGAAATGGCATGAACTTATTTTTGTTCTAGACAATAAAACTATTATAAATTATTAGAACGGCGAAACGAAATAATAATCGGAGATACAAAGGAAATTACTCTGCACTTTGAAATGTCAGTTTGACAGTTCGTCTCCGAGTTCCAATGTGTTCTTTGTGCCTACTAGTACGTAGAACACATTGGAACTCAGGGGACGAGTTTAGTGCACATTGGAGACCCAGTGGCTATTGTTTGGGGAGCCGAACGTTTTCATCAAAGTTTCAAACACAGCTGTCATTTTCAAGTCAAGTTTCGAAAAAGAATGTTTACTTTTTTTAAATACTTTTAACCTTCTACCTAACATGAAAAGCAGACGACTCTTGCAAAAAAAAATTCTTGAATAACTAATTTTTTCATTTTTTGCTCGACGAGCTCGTCCCAACGAGGGGTCATAACCTATGTTTTTGAGACAAAAAATGAAAAAATAATGAAAATTCATTGGCGATTTTTGGGAATAGCGCTGGCCGGTTTTGACCGTTACGTTGGGTAAAGGGTTAAATTGGTGAGGGTACTTTATACTTGACTTTTGGGAAGGCTACCACGGTTCGGCCCAGTGGGAGGAAACGTTACACTCGTATATCGGTAAATGTACCGTGACACACTATAGTGCCTCGTTTAGATGAACATGCCTGGGTAGGAAAATGGTCGAAGTAGAAAAAACGGACCGAAGCGACCGAAGGTAAGATTCATTGGCCAATTGTTGTTTGGATTTGCATATAATATATTACTGGAATTACTGTACATGTATATTAGCACGTTTGCATGGTATAACCACGCAACATGTCTGCCAGAAAAAGTGGAAGGGCACGTGTCCCCTGTGTCCCCTGGTTCCGCCACCTCTGTTTAGCAGTGTTGCGTGGAGTCATGATGAAGGAGTTGAATGTCAACATCTAACAACCAAACGAAACTAACGACTTGTGAAGTTTCTGGGACGTGGCCAGTCATTTATTAGACACCTATTCTATGAAATCCCCATCTACAGCAACACTAAACCTTGCGGAAAATGAAAATCCGTTCCGCACACATGTGCCGAATGGAAATCGTTGACGGACTATTTTAGACGATCACGTCATCTGTCAAAACTTATCATAACCCCGCCTTCTTGGAATTTTCGTTTGACCAGCAGTCACGGTAGCCGTGGAGTTCAAACGAAGCGATTGCGTTCTGATAAGCCCCCGCAAAGACAATAAACTAAATGAAAACATCTTTGTGTAATAGAATTATTTCTAAAGTTTAGAATGGGGAGTTCAAACTAATCATTATTAGCTGTATAATGATAACAAATTGAATAAGAGAACTAGCTCAAATATGCCTGTACTACGATAATACAAACTTACGTACAAAACATGTTTGGCCTATTTATAAATCTGACCACGAGAATTCCCCCAAAATCGCACATGTGTTTGTAAACATTAATGGACGATTAATCACCCGAAACTGAACTGATTGCGAAAAAAACTTGTTGAGAGTTGTCAAATGAATTGCTGAGAGTCCTTCCAATAATTGTTTTTTTATAGACGTGATTCACGTGAAGGCGTGTCATAAGCACAGACGGACACGCGCATGTGAATGGGTTAATCGATATAGCAATTGTGCCATCGCGGAAAGATAAAACTACAGTCCTTCGGCCTCTCGTTTTATCCTTCGGCGCTGGCACTGTTCTGTGTATTTATTTTACTGAGCCAGCTGTAAGAGAATTTTGGAGATGAAAAAAATGTGCAGCCAGCCAAGCTACAGACAAGACATGACACTTCCTCCCAATACCACGTTCATATCTGCTCCCAAAAAATCCCATCAAAGCGAACTGTACAAAGAGTCTCGGGGACGGTAGCTAGGTCTTATTGAAAGCCATCGTTTTCATACATCAGGCTAGGGGTGTTGCCAATTGCCGTAGGCTCGAGATAGGGTAGAACTCCATATATGTGTCCTCTGTCCTGGGGTTTTAGAAAATGTGAGGTCCTAAAATGCAGCGTGAGAACTGATGAGCCTCTGAAGGTAAATGCCTGGAACATATTTTCCATGAAATGATTGCTAATATTGTGTTCAAATTAGGGATTAATGCTGGGGTACAATGGATCATATTCACACGCCGCTTATGGCGACTTTGAATAGATAGGGGGTATAAGCAGTGGTTCTTGGGCAATCATGCAAAATGTTTGCGTCCTACACGCGATCTTGGACATTTTGGGGTTTCGGTAGTCCATTAATGCCGGTGCACTGAAATCGCCCAGTTCACACAATAGGTCTATTTTGAATGGTGTGTACCATATTGGGGTGGTCACTACCCTGGCAGCAACACAGAGTTTGCAATCATCCTTCAACCTCATTAGTGACCAGCTGATCGTGCAGTCATCTAGTGGAGACATATTCCAGGATATTGTTAAAAAAATATACTTTTTACTCTTATAAATATGAGTTAGGCCAAACCAATTAAAAATATGTTTCTCAGGCCCTCCCACTTCGTTCGCAAGATTTACCTCAACAACCAGTGTCTCGCAAAATTTTATTGATCAGTTTTTGCTCAAGAATTCGGAGTATGCCTTTTACGGAACTGTGTTCGGATTAAAAACAAGTACTCATTTGAAAGTTTCATAAAAACCGACATTTTGCTGTGATAGTAATAATTGTATCTTAACCACCGTGTGGTTTTTTTGTTTTTTTTTGAGTAATGTTCTTTTCCAGTTAAAGGGAGCTAATTCTAGTTTCTCTTGCTGTGCCGTTCTCCAGAAAAAGAGAGTACAGACATAAGATTTAGTTTGCCGGGTTGTTTTTGAAAAAATCATGCAATTTTACCCTGTGTTTATATTTTCAAGAATTGGGCTCAACAATCGGCCTGCACCTCGCCCAGATACAATACACTGCACATAATATTAGCCTGCCACATTCAAGGATATACACACTAAAAACTAAAGTGTTAAAACTGACACTTTCAAGGTGTTAAACCCATTCTAACTCTTAGGGTTTGATTTTAACACTCAAAGTGGAATGCTTTAAGCACTTAGACATTACAATCGTCAGACATCTGAAACTTGAATGGATGGCACTTCCCATGTGTCTAGCATTGGTGGTTCTTCGAGAATCGTCCATAATTTGATTTGCGCTTGGTGAGTACATAATTAAAAGGACACAACGCAGATGACGCGGATCAGGTTCGAGAGTTCGAGCCTGATCCGCGTCATCTGCGTTGTTTCATTTTAAGTGTCGCGACATTACACTTGTCAAGTGGTATTATTGCAACACCTGTCAAGTTCTGGGATATCTACACTTGAACAAAGTGCTAGTTCAGCACTTAGTGTTAAATACAGCACTTCAAGTGTAGTTTTTAACACTTTAGTTTTTAGCGTGTAGGTACCCCCAGTCATGGAAAAGGATGGACAACTGTACAAACTCTGGCATCCCTCGATGCACCAGTGACACTTTTTGTCGTGTTCTCCAGTGAGGGGGGTAAGAATTTTTTTAAAGTGCTTGGAAATATTCTCATATAACACATGAAAATATCGTGGCAAAATGCCTGAAAATTTAAATTAAATTGGACTTTGTTGGAAGAAGTCTTGGAAAGTTATTGAAAGATATACTGAGGCCCGCCATGGTAGAACGACAGACCGTGGAATTGTCCCAAAATATAATAACACGGAGTTTCTACTTTTCTGTAAGGAGCACGAAGAACCCCCACCTTCCGGGAGGACACCATCCTTGCCGATTTGGATTGACCCCCGCCTCTATTAATCACACTACCTGTATCCGACCCTGCGCGTGACTACATCATACCGTCTCGGTAGTTTGTTTGGCGTGTGACAAATATACAAAGAAATAAAAACCTGATCTTTGTGTATTGACTTTAATTTATTCAAGTCTTCGGGTAAATTCTATTGGAGGTCATTGCGAGCTCTCAAGTTACCCTTGTTAACAAATAACAATAATGCAAATGCTGTATTCATTAATGTCTTGTCCGTTATGGCAGGTGACTGAGGTCGATGGTACCACATCCATTAAAACACCTTTCGTCTCTAAGTTCGTCACAGTCTCTGTCGCAGACGTTTCTTATCCGACAGTCCGTTAAACACTTGTAATGTGGTTCGAAACATCGGGCCCGACACTTGACAACTGATTCTCCGGGTCGCCTCTGTGCATACGCCGTGCTCAATACTACCAAACAAAACAACACCGCTACAAGTTGGCACTTCATCTGAAATAAAATTTAACTTGATTTTAAAGGAATGCAAAACTTCCTACCCATAAAAATATTACATTTTCCATTCGTGTTCCCGAAATCTGTTGGTATATGATTTCAAAGGTTAGAAAGCTTCCATACACAGAGACAGAGCACAGCGAAGAATGAACGATCCGAGTTGGAGCCTTTCATGTATTTTACGAGCGCCGAAGGCGCGCGTAAAATACAGGAAAAACTCCAATGAGCGTCGTTGATTCCTGTCCCCGTATTTTACCCGGATTGAATCGTTTATTGCAACCAGGATTCAACTTGAATTAAGTGCATGAATGAAGCTGATATTTTTAAGAAAACTATCACCCTTGGCGGTCCGTTTACATTCTTGCGCCGTTTTGTGTCGAAGCATTTCATTCACGACATAACGTCACACAGATGCGTAACGACCAATCAGACGCGTTGTTACAAGGCGTTCTTTTTGAAGGCGGCTTTCACTCGCTGTGTATCTTGCACATTTATCAATGCCTGTATTGTGTCGGGTAACGCCGAATACACAGCGCAGTCGTGGGATAATATTCTGTCGACATCAGGGGCGGAGCCAGAAATTATAATAACTGGGGTTGTGAGAGTCCAGCCCGAATCAGAGGAAACTGCGAGCCCTCACAGAAAAGTGGCACGGTGCACCTCTGCATTGCCCCCAAATACCATGGTATATCACCTGGCTTTTAACCTAGCATAATAATAACACTTTGGCCGGGCGCTGATTTGTCGCGTTTCTCAGATGAGAAGGCCTTGCTTAGTCCTGTTTTCCCAAATGCCTCCTCATCCACACGCCTCTTCTCTCCTCCCAACACTCTGAGGCGAACTGCTTGATGACATGCCGTAACCCATTCTGATCTCTCCGATAAGCGTACTAACTCTCTGCTTCGTGTCACTCACTAATCACTTGTCATTTATTCTCCCATCCAACTTCCTCATCATAATCCCGGTGAATCTTATTCTGTTGGACTGGTATTTTGGGACATTCTAACAGAAAGTGTTCCAGGGTCGCCACTACGCCTAAATTACACATTTGACACTCCTTTTCATTGTCTTTCCAATTTTTTTCCCTCCAGCGACCACGACCTCAGCTTCAACAACAGTGACCTGCCAAAGGTGCCATCAAGGTACTCTTCAAACCCTGGCTTCTCTTTACCACGCAGGCCACCCAAAGACCTCTGCATTGACCCCCAATTCAGGTTTCAATCCGCCATGACTCTTTATCTGACGATTTTTTACCCTGGTTTGTGCCCACATCTAAGTCCGAGATCTCCATTGAAAAAACTCACTCAATTGGTCTATCCACCCTGTTTTTATCTTTTAATTTCAAATATTCCGGAACATTAATTTACACCATATGCTATCGGTGAGATTTATACCAAATAGTTAAGATAGCAGACTTTCATTAAGTCTATCCTGTCCTTAATCCCCATCCATCCAACCTCACCCTTTATTGCTTTTAGTGCTGCGGCATTACTCGACCAAGTTATCCGCCGGCCTGCATTCTTCTGCAGGATTTCCAAGCTCTTTAAAGCTAGAGCTGTAGGTTAACCGAAACCGAACCGAGGTTTTTAGTTTTTTTTTTAAAAACCGAAACCGAAAACCGTCGACATCCCGTAATCTAAGGTTTTTCGGTTTTTTTTAAATACTCTCTTGCTGCAGAAATTCACAGAATGTAGCCACCTCAGAGTAGTGAGAGTACCCAGACACTGCCAATGGCAGTGTCTGGGTACTCTCACTACTCTGGGAAGGCTACATTCTGTGAATTTCCGACATTTCAGTTTAGTTGTATTTGCAGTTTTCCTCAAGTTGCGTGTAGGTGTCAGTCCTCGAAAAATGGCCAAGCACAATAAAAGTTCTGTATATTTAGGTAATTATTATATTGGCCTTCCTGATTCTTCATGTATTTTAGCTTATTTCGGGCATTCATTGAGTTTCACTCAATTTCATTACCATTCAGTTATGACTCCGGACATTAGAATGAGTTTTATTGAATTTTACTTGGCCTCATGAACAAACCGAAAACCGAACCGAAACGAACCGAGGCTTTACTCCACCTGAAAAACCAAAACCGAAACCGAATAAGAAATTTAAAAACCTACAGCTCTATTTAAAGCCATTTGGTTTAGAGGTATCACTTCCGTACCAAATGTTATACTTGGTACACAGACCATTTCACAAATTGGTATATATGGGGGGATTTGGGACAAAACATGGTGTATCATGCATGGTATTCTTCTATAAGGGGCTCTCCAGTGCATACACACCGACATTGCCTTCATCCCTGACTTATCTGGTCATGAAAATCGACTTTCCATAAAGTTATCTCCCATGTAATTAGAGGACAGGCGGGCAAGGTCCAATTAAGAAGCAAGTAATTTTCAAAAAAAAAAAAACATTTATGACATCAGTAGAAAATAAAGCGAAGTTTTGTTTGGATTACTTTTAACCCTTTACCCAACGAATCAGCCGCATCCGCCCACGTAATATGCAAATTCACAGTTGAAAAAAATATTATTTTTCAGAAAATTTCAACAAAACCATATCATGAGACCCCTCGTTGGAACGAGCTAGTCGAGCTCGTTCCAATGAGGGGTCACATGATATGGTTTTGTTGAATTTTTTTTTTAAATTTAAAAACATGACATTTAAAATAATAAAATTTGATATCGTCTGCGTTGCGTAAAGGGTTAATAAACGAAAACGACAGAGAGCTTTCGGAACTGTCTTTTGTTTTCGTATTTTAAAAGTTACAAAAGGAAACTTAGCTTTTTATGGCACGCTAATTAGAAGCAACCAAGTAACAGTCCATCTTGGCTCTTTGTTCAGCGAATGTGTTTTACAGTAATTTACAGGTTTTTATTTTTCCCAGAAAAAATTATTAAATCTTACCTCCTGGGCTATTATATTAAAAATAAATGGAAAGGATACTGTTTGTGTTATATGTCACGATGTACAGATACTGTTTGTGTTATATGTCACGATGTACACACTGTTAATATAATGCACAGATAAAAAGTTACAGAACATCAAAAGATGGTGAAAGCGCCGTTTTCTTAGTTTAAATGGGGTTAACCCTTTACCCAACGTAACGGCCAAAACCGGCCAGCGCTATTCTCAAAAATCGCCAATTAATTTTCAAAATATTTTCATTTTTTGTCTCAAAAACATAGGTTATGACCTCTCGTTGGAACGAGCTCGTCGAGCTCGTTCCAACGAGGGGTCATAACCTATGTTTTTGAGAAAAAAAATGAAAAAAATTAGTTATTCAAGAATTTTTTTTGCAAGTGTCGTCTGCTTTTCATGTTAGGTAAAGGGTTAAACAGAGAATAATTGTCAAACGTTCAATCTAATTGAGGGAAAATGTGAAAATGTAAAACGTCAGCGTCTGTATTTTTATACTACTCTACGAGAAAATGCCTGACGATTCTGAAATGATGTGTACATCAATGACACACTTTCGCTCATATTTCGAAATTTAAATTTTTATATGAAAATTCCCATACCCTTGGTATAAATAATTGGCAACTTTGGAAAATTAAGGGGAGCTAATTTTCCCGTAAATCTCTTCCAGTGACGAAAATTGTCAACCATGGGTAGGGGGAGGGACCGGAGGGTCCCCTTCCGATCCCTCCCCCTTGTTGGAAATGCACTACCGAGAAAAAAAAATAGAAAAGGAGCCACGAAAGACTGAAACGCCAACGCATTTATGATAGAATTATCAGGTTATTATTAATGAGTATTATTTTGGGAATTGAATATGTGCTAACCAAATGCAATTCACACTGTCCTAACATTAAATCAGATCTTATGCAGAAATGATCAGTTTTCGATGTTTTTTTTTTTTTCATTTTGTAACTGTGAATGGTGGAATTAACTCAGGATAACGATTTTACATGATGTGATTTTCTTGAAGTGCATTTCGGTGACGTACTATAGAAATCTCGTACTGATTGACATTGCGTACACTACTAGTTGTAGATAGTGACAGTTGGAATTTTTGCCGATTTGAAACCGAGTTGGGATTTTGGGAAGTTAAAGAGACATCACAAAAGAAGCTCTAAAATCCAGATAGACTGAATTTCCAACTACTCGTTACTTGCCCCCCGAATTTCCAACTATAGGAAATTTTGGCCAGGATTGGGGGGGGGGGGGGGGACCCCCACTCCACACTCCCCCTGTCGCCACGTCCCTGACTGGAAGTATGAGGTTTTAGTACTATTTGACCATAAAAGCCCATTTAAAAGCATTATTAACAAAAGTTACCCCCCTTGATATGAAGAATTTCATAAAAAATTGAGATGAGAATGGGGGTTGGTGTCCGATGTTGAATGGAAAAAAAATGTTCGACAATATTCTTCTAAAGTCAACTAAAATATCCATTCACAACATAATTCAATCATATTCGAGGTGCTTTTGTATGGAATATTCTTCAAAATGAAGCAAAGAATAATACTGCCTAATGAGTCATAATAGCCAGATGGGGTGTGTTTTTTTTTAAATGAAAAAATTGAAAATATTAACTTTTATTTCAACAAAAGAGTCTGATTTAAAAAAAAAAAAAAGCTTTTTGATAGCTATCCTGCTATGCAGATGCCATAACAAAAACAAAAAGACAAGGTTTGCTCCTCTTGGGTCAGAACAAAAATAAGTTTCCTTTTACGCAACTAATATTTTCAACATTTACACAGTTACACACTAAAAACTAAAGTGTTAAAACTAACACTTTCAAGGTGATAAACCCATTCTAACTCTTAGGGTTTGATTTTAACACCCAAAGTGCAATGCTTTAAGCCCTTAGACATTACAATCGTCAGACATCTGAAACTTGAATGGATGGCACTTCCCATGTATCTAGCATTGGTGGTTCTTCCAGAATCGTCCATAATTTGATTTGCGCTTGGTGGGTACATAATGAAAAGGACACAACGCAGATGACGCGGATCAGGCTCGAGAGTTCGAGCCTGATCCGCGTCATCTGCGTTGTTTCCTTTCAAGTGTCGCGAAATTACACTTGTCAAGTGGTATTATTGTCAACACCCGTCAAGTCCTGGGATATCTACACTTGAACAAAGTGCTAGTTCAGCACTTGGTAAGTGTTGAATGCAGCACTTCAAGTGTAGTTTTTAACACTTTAGTTTTTAGCGTGTACGGTATAAGCAGTATTAAATTAATTTTGGGGCACAGCAGGCATAGTGCTCACATATGACTGCATATTCCATGATTTACATAAACTAGACTTTTCGAAATCTAGTATCACTGCATATCAGAATATCAAACTTAGGAAAAGCTTATTTAATTTTGATTTAAAATCAAAGGTTTCTGGGGAAAAGAATAATTGAGTTTTATTTGCAAGGTAAACACCGAGGAACTAGATTTGTAAGAATATTGAGCTATACATTTAGTTCGTCTGATCTGAGTTGATTGGGGTTTTACGTCGCTTTCAACAACTATGGTTATATGATGCCTGTATCACAACGTTGTAAGTTCCCAGGATGAAGGTAGAATTACTCAAACAGGTCCACTGGATGGCTTAAGGATGGCATAAAATGTACGAGAAGAGGATGGGTCCCCTAAAATATCATGGAAAAAAATCTGCAGGGGTCATGGGTGTTCACGATCGCCTCCGTGCCCCACTAGCTTCGGACCTACCAGACTGAGTTCTTACCAAGTCCATTATACATAGAATGGTCTGTGATTCGTCGTATTTATATGTTATGAAGTTCTTGTAGGGCTGTAAATTATTGTGGTGCATCTATTGGCCCCCACGCTTTGTATAGGCTAATTGTAGATCGTATAACACATTGAGTGTACAATTTGCGTTACATCTGGCCCAATAATGCCTTCAGATAGCATCATTTAGGATCTCCAGCAATGGTAAGCCACCCCCCCCCCCCCCCATATCTCCCATCACTCAAGCCCTCAACCTTCAAGTTATGGCATATCAAGCTGGGACTCCCATCCAAAATGTTCCCGTTTATTTATTTATTTATTTATTTACTGGTGTTTAAGGTCACATATTTATGCACAATGGCTAATCATGACACTTACAGTTTTACGGGTGGAGGAAGCCGGAGTACCCGGAGAGAACCACCGCGCCACGGCGAGCAACTGTCAGCTCCCCAACACACTAACTCCACACAAGCAGGGTTAGCATTGGTTGAAGACAAGTGTACCATCGACGTGCAGTACGCCTCAGTACACAACGCCACCGTGCCCCCACGCAGGCAATGGAGATGAAGTGTCTTGCCCAAGGACACAACGCGGATGCCGCAGATGGGATTCGAACCGAGGACCTCTTGGCTTGCAGCCTGCACCTCTACCTACTGAACCACCGCGCCTCCCAAAATGTGCCCGTGTCCTTCCTAATAATTCTTGGCTTCACACCTGCCAAGGAATAAATTTAGTCCTTACCTTACTAAATGGATCTCTTGCTCCAAGTCAATGATTTTTTTCAGTGTTGACGATGGATTCTGAACTTTGATGCTGTGTTTCATTTTATACATCCTCTGATTGCACAAACATTGTAATTATCCTTTGGGCATTTGTTTCAATTAAAATGTTTTTGTTATCAGTCACATTTGGAATTCAAGTAATTGTAAAAAAAAATGTGAAGAATGCAAATCACGACATTTAAAAGTCAAATCTCACGTTTGTCTCCTCTCGTATGCCATTCTGATAACCTTGGCTGTGCCATTTATTTATTTAATTATTGGTGTTCAAGGTCATATACTTATGCACAAAGGATAATCATGACCGTGGCTGTACCAGTTATATCTGACATTTTATTATCGTCGTGGTGAAATGGCATGAACTTTTTTTTTGTTCCAGACAAAAATGCTATAAATAATCAGAATGGCGAAACGAAACAATAATCAGAGATACAAAAGAAATTCTGAACTTTGAAATGTCAATCTGACAGTTCGATCCCCGAGTTCCGATGTGTTCTATGTGCCCACTGGCACATAGAACACATTGGAACTCAGGAGACGAATGTAGTGCACATTAGGGACCCAGTGTCTATTGTTTGAAGCGAACGTTTTCATCCAAGTTTCAAACACAGCTGTCATTTTCGAGTCAAGTTTTGAAAAAGAATGTTTAATATTTTTAAATACTTTTAAACTGGTGAGGGTACTTAAGTCTTGACTTTTGAGAATACGGGTACATGTATATTAGAAGTTCAAACTTATATCACGCTAAAAACTAAAGTGTTAAAAACTACACTTGAAGTGCTGTATTTAACACTTACTAAGTGCTGAACTATATAGCACTTTGTTCAAGTGTAGATATCCCAGAACTTGACAGGTGTTACAATAATACCACTTGACAAGTGTAATGTCGCGACACTTAAAAGGAAACAACGCAGGTGACGCGGATCAGGCTCGAACTCTCGAGTCTGATCCGCGTCATCTGCGTTGTGTCCTTTTAATTATGTACCCACCAAGCGCAAATCAAATTATGGACGATTCTGGAAGAACCACCAATGCTAGATACATGGGAAGTGCCATTCATTCAAGTTTCAGATGTCTGACGATTGTAATGTCTAAGTACTTAAAGCATTGCACTTTGAGTGTTAAAATCAAACCCTAAGAGTTAGAATGGGTTTAACACCTTGAAAGTGTCAGTTTTAACACTTTAGTTTTTAGTTTGTATGTAACTATTTACATAAAACCTCGAAATCAGTACAAATCAATCTCGATCTCGTGGACTCGGTAACCATTTCTCATGTTTAGCAGCAGAGGCGGCGGAAGCTCGATAAAAGTAGAGGGGCACAAATTTGAAATGCTAAACGGTTCGGCCCATTGGGAGGAAAAGTTACAATCGTATATCGGTAAATGTACCGTGACACACTATAATGTCTCGTTTAGATGAACATGCCGCGGGTTGGAAGATGGTCGAAGTAGAAGAAATGGACAGAAGCGACCGAAGGTGAGATTCATTGGCCAATTGTTGTTTGGATTTGCAAATAATATATTACTGGAATGCCTGTACATGTATATTAGCACGTTTGCAAGCGTCCATTTTAACTCTTGGTGTAACCACGCAACATGTCTGTCGGAAAAAGTGGAGGGGCACGTGTCCCCTGTGCCCCCTGGTTCCGCCGCCGCCGCCTCTGTTTAGCAGTGTTGCGTGGAGTCATGATGAAGGAGTTCAATGTCAACAACATCTAACAACCAAACGAAACTAACGACTTGTGAAGTTTCTGGGACGTGGCCAGCCATTTATTAGGCACCTGTTCTATGAAATCCCCATCTACAGCAACATTAAACCGTGCGGAAAATGAAAATCCGTTCCGCACACATGTGCTGAACGGAAATCATTGACGGACTATTCTTGGACGATCACGTCATCTGTCAAAACGTCTAATAACCCCGCCTACTTGGAATTTTCGTTTGACCTACAGTCACGGAAGCCGTGGAGTTTAAACGAAGCGATTGCGTTTTGATAAGCTCTCACAAAGACAATAAACTAAATGAAAACATATTTGTGTAATAGATTTACTTATAAAGTTTAGAAGGTGGAGTTCAAACTAATCATTGTTAGCTGTATAATGATAACAAATTGAATAGAACTAGCTGAAATATGCATGCACTTTGATAATACAAGCTTACGTACAGAAACAACTTGTTGAGAGTTGGCAAATGAATTGCTGAGTGTCCTAATATTTTTTTTATAGACGCGAAGGCGTGTAATAAACACAGAACGACACGCACATGTGAATGGGTTAATCGATATGGCACTTGTGCCATCGCGGAAAGATAAAACTACAGGCCTTCGGCCTCTCGTTTTATCCTTCCCAAGTTCCGCACTGGCACTCATTCTGTATATTTATTTCACTGGGCCAGCTGTAAGAGGATTCTTGAGATGAAAAAATGTGCAGCCAGCTGAGCTACAAACAAAACATGACACTTCCTCCCGATACCACATTCCTATATGCTCCCACCTTCCTACTTCCAGTTTAAAAAACATCCCATCAAAGCGAACGAAAGAAAGAGTCTCAGGGACGGTAGCTCGGTCTTACTGAAAGCCATCGTTTTCATGCATCAGGTTTGGGGTGTTACCAATTGCCGAAGGCGCGAGATAGGGTAGAACTCTATATATGTGTCCTCTATCCTGGGGTTTCAGAAAATGTGAGGCCCTAAAATGCAGCCTGAGAACTGATGAGCCTCTGAAGGTAAATGCCTGGAACATATTTTCCATGCAATGATTGCTCTTAATGTGTTTAAATTATGGTTTAACGATAGGGTCCAATGGACCATATTCATACGCCGCTTATAGCGGCTTTGAATGGGTAGGGGGTATAAGCGGTAGTTCTGGAGCAAACATGCAAAATATTTGCGTCCTACACGCGATCTGGGACATTTTGGGTTCCGATAGACCATTAATGCCGGCGCACTGAAATCGCCCAGTTCGCACAATAGGTCTACTTTGAATGGCGTGTACCCATTTGGGGTGGTCACTATATGGCGCCGACTATACGACTCAATAATCGCTGACTCGAAAAGTAAGCTTTTTTCGTATTAACCCTTTAACCAACATAAAAAGAAGACGACACTTGAAAACAAAATTATTGAATAACTAGTATCTTTCATTTTTTTTGCGCCAAAAACATAGCTTATGACCTCAATGAGCTCGTTCCAATGAGGGGTGATGAGATGTTTTTGACGCAAAAAAAAAAAAATTAATGAAAATTAATGGCTGTTTTGTGAATAGCGCAGGCCAGTTTTAATCGTTACGTTGGGTAAAGGGTTAAGGATGTAGAATATCTAGTAATAAAGTGGGTAAGCTAGGGTGTGGATAATTATGTGAGCGTTCTCTAAACTCGTTCCTTAACTATTTTCAAACATGTTTAACAAAGCCGACCAAAATTGTGCGTGGGCGTGGGTTGGAGCCCCCAGCACCCCATACATCCCAGCCCCGTGTTGACGAGCCCTCGGGAGCTACACACTTCGTTATATAGTTGATTATTAATGGATGGGGCCAGTAAGGGACCTCATGTGGACTGTGGGATACAAAGTCTAGGGCCGTTAAGGTTCCCATAGCCATCTGCATAACTCAAATAGCAGACGACACTAGCAAAAATCTTTAATAACCAGTAATAACTAAAAATTTCCATTTTTGTCTCAACGAGCTCGTTCAAATGAGGAGCCATAAGTTAGCTCACCAGTCTGAAGATGTGGTGCAAGTCAGTAGTAATAGTAAGAGACTCTACCACAGGTCAGATAGTGGTGGTGCAAGTCAGGAAAAGTAGAAGGATATAGAGTTCCATTAACTGGTTGGGTGCTGGAATCCCATATTTGGGCTCTGTTATCAAGTGTCGGTACCAAAACTCAAGAAGCTCATATTCTGTTGATGGACTGCGTATTACCTTTGAAGTGCAATTATTTAGTCTGTAGGGATTTGTCAAAACCGAGGCAAAGACGTGTGGACAAATTAATGAAAATTATTTAGCACAGTATCAGTAACGACAGTTAAAGCGAATCATATGACAGAGAGTGGTGGTCGTGGTTATGTCGGTAGCGGTGGCCAAATGCCAAGAAGGCCGCCGGATTTAGGAGCTCGAAACCGTGTAGGAGCTAGGAGTCGTATAGATGTGGGCACTAGGGGCCCAAATATATTGGTTGATATGAGAGCCAATACCCTCTTGTGCTTCGTGTGTTGTCCACACATGCATGGATGTAAACCGAGTATTTTTGCATTTAGGGGTCAGTATGGGTCGTCCAGTTTGAGTGGCCTCCCCTTTTGGTCCATTAAAGTTTGAATGGCATTTGCAACAGCGCTGGACACAAATTCCAACGATTTGTGCGGCGAAGGGTTTGGGGCACCTGGACATGACCTTTTCACAGAAAGAACGAAGGTCATAGTTAAATTGTTGATTTGTATCTCATTCGTTCCAGGAGAAATCTCTTGTCGTTAATGTGATTAGGGATCAAGATAGCATATCTCTTAGCTGATTCTATCGGTCCTTTGTTTCCAATAATGTTTCTCTGAACGGAAAATTTACTGGTCTTCGTTGTTTTTCAATGTTGTATTAACTCACTTACAGTATTGGGAATCAGCTGATCCCATAACTTAAAAATTACTTGCAGTATTGTAAGGACAAATAGTCAAAATGGCACGTTGGTTTACGGGATTAGTTCGAGTGTTGTTGCACGTATGACGACCATGTCGGACAATTTCGCCCTCTAAAAATGGAACCGTGTAGGGAAATATTTTTCTAATCACGTGGGTCATCTTGGGTGAAAATCTTTTAGAAATATCTGAAATTCTAAAAGCCGCCTCGAGTTATAATTTTAATGTCGCCAATGACATTCGGGGACACTTGACCGCTTGACCAAACTAAAATAAATCAAAAACGTACACCACAGGACATTAACTAGTGTGGGCTTTGCGGTGCAATGATTCTGTGACGTGAAGATGTTGCTTCTTGTTGTGAGCGTGTTGACTTCCTTGCAGAATGCTGAAGGTAAGCCATCCCGAACAATTTACCCATACCTTTTGAATTTTCCTTCTAATCAATGCTGCTTCTCGCCAGGGAGTTTGAAAATATTTACAACTTGGGGGCACGGTTGGGGGCGGCGGAAGTTAGATAAAAGTGGAGGGGCACAAATTTACAATGCTACCATGGTTCGGCCCAATGTGAGAAAGGTTACAATCGTATATCGGTAAATGTATCATGACTCTCTACACTCTCTCGTTTTGATGAATGTGCCGCTGTGTGGTCACTGTCCTGTCCGTTTCTTCTATTTCAACCATCTTCCAACCCGAAGGCCAGCCTTCGGGTTGGAAGATGGTTGAAGTAGAAGAAACGGACCGAAGCGACCGAAAGTGGGATTCTTTGGCTAAATATTGTTTGGGCTTTCAAATAATGTTACAGGAATGCCTGTATATTGACACGATTGTATGTGCCCATTTTAACTCATTGTGCAACTGCGAAACATATATCTGTGGAAAAAAGTCGGGGGTGGGGGGGGGGGGGGGGCACCCATTCACTAATATATATATTAGTTGTTGCCGATGTACCTTAGTGGCATGGTAGGAATACAAGAACAATTCACAAACCCACATTGTTGGTTCCATATTTCACTAATCTCCCCACCGAGGAAATAGGAGAATTTGTTGAATTTTCTCTATTTTAACTCTCAACCCGCTGAGTATTTTCACAATATATTTTCATCAAACCTAACTATGAGGCAACCATGACTAGATTTGAAGAAAAATTCATTTGAATTTAACTAAATAAGTCATTGGTCAAGAAGTCCGTTCAGTTTACAGGAGAGAGATTTAGTTAAATGTGCCCAAATCATACTTATTACAGTGACAAGAGATTTTGCGTCCTGGGCAGGAATATCCGCCAGTAGTATTCAAGGTGTTCAAAAGGCCGTAGTACAGACATATCAAACGAGGGAATCTTCGGTCACATCTTAACCCTTTACCCAACGTAACAATCAAAACCAGCCAGCGCCATTCTCTAAAATCGCCAATTAATTTTCATTATTTGTCTCAAAAACATAGGTTATGACCCCTCGCTGGAACGATCTCGCCGTGCTCGTCCTAATGAGAGGCATAACCTATGTTTTTGAGACAAAAATGAAAAAATTAGTTATTCAGGAATTTGTTTTGTAAGTGTCGTCTGCTTTCCAAGTTAGGTAAAGGGTTAAAAGTAAAGATCCATGTAATCCCTTCCTGCTAACTCCCAATAAGATTGCAATGACGGGTTGGTAAACATAATGTTGCCCTCTCCTAACTATTTCTGGAAAAAGGTTGGGGGCACGTGCCTCATGTGCTCCCTCCACCCCCCCCCCCCCCCCCCTCACACACACACGTTGTTTCTGAGTCCCTGCTTATCACAGGCATTCCTCAGTACCTATTGCCTTTGGTAAAAAACTCTTTGCGATTGAAATTATAAGGTACTAGCCTTTAAAGAGCAGAGGGAGTAGACTTTATTTTAAGATCATTCGGGATTCAGGGAGCACGGTGGCTCAGTGGACTTCAAACCGAACGGTTCACGGTTCGATCCCCGCCAGGGGGTAATTGCGTTATGTCGTTGGGCAAGGCACTTCATCCCGATTGCCCAATTGGTGGCAGGGTGCCGCTGTGTACTATAAGGCGTACTGCATGTCGATGCTGCGCTTGTCTTCAACCAATGATAATCCTGTTTCTGTCGAATTAGTACGTTGGGGAGTCTATCAGTTGCTCGCTGTTGCCCGGTGGTTCTCTCCGGATACTCCGGCTTCCTCCGTCCGTAAAACTTCCCGACAAGAGGTGACACTGGCTGTCGAAAGTGTCGTTAAACACCGAGAAATAAATAAATAAATATTCAGGATACAAAACTGTGATAATTATTTACCCTGCACATAAAATAGTCAACAAAAACAACGTACATTAGATTGCGCAGTAAACTATAGTTAATCGGTTCATTATGGAACTGGCGTGGCTGTGGATCAGGGTGTGTTTCCGTCCCCCCCCCCCCTCTCTCTCTCTCTCTCTCTCTCTCTCTCTCTCTCTCTCTCTCTCTCTCAGCACAATCTGGCACACTTCGAGATATGTGGTTGGTGAGGAAGTTGAAGGTAAACTCTGATTACTCATGTTTCACCCTTATTTGCTCTAAAATGTATTTTCTAATGACACCAAAAAAGTAGCTAATTTTGATTTTCTTGCAGGTACACAGTGTAGTTTTGGGGCGTATGTTGGAACGCGTCACACAGAAGTTGGATTTACTGCGTCAGATAACTTTACAAGTAAGTTACGTTAACGGAGAATAATGACTTGTTTGTATATAATGCAGATAAATTCAAATTCGTGGCGAGTCATTGAGGTTTTACGCATAGAATTCGACAAATCACACTTGTCAAGGACGTCGAAAGCATTGTGAACTGAAGGAGAGGGGGGGGGGGGCGGTCAATCACGTGCACGGTCATATAAGGGTATAAAAACACTGATAAATATCATCGGTGGCCCATTTGCCTTAGCGGTATGTTAGGAATACCATACCAAATAACGCTGACTTTGGGTCTCACGTACCTCTACATTGTGAAAAATGCACGTTTTGGGCTCCATATTTAACCCTCACCCAACGTAACGGCCAAAACCGACGAGCGCTATTCACAAAAATTACCATCCAATTATCATTATTTTTTTCACTTTTTGTCTCAAAAACATACCTTATATGCTATGTTTTTGACGCAAAAATGAAAAAAAAAAATTATTCAAGAATTTTATTTGTAAGTGCCTTCTGCCTTTCGTGTTGGAGAAAGAGTTAACAGTGTTTTGAACGAATGGGGAAGTTTGTGGAATATGGAGCCAAAAAAATCCATTTGTTATGACTTCAAAGACCGTAGTAAAAACACAAATCAAACGAGGGGATCTTTTGTCATATGTTAAGAGTAGAGAGTCTGTGTACATCCTTCCTACAAATTCCCAATAAGATTACAACGCTAGGTTCTCCCTCTCCCTGGACTCTCTCTCTCTCTCTCTCCCCCCCCCCCCCCCCCCCTGTCTGCCTATGTCCGTTTCTGTCAATTATTTCTGGGAACGTTAAGGTCACGTCCTCCGTTTTCCTTCTCCGTTTACCCCCGCCCCACCGGCCCTTTCTCCCCCGGTGACCGAGTGGATAAGTACGCTTGTCTCTCATTCTGTATTTTTATATTACTCTTCGGGAAAATGGCTTAAAATGCACACCGATGATACAAATTCGCTAATATATCGAAATTTCAATTTTTAAATGAACTTCACAAACCCCAAGAGTTCAGTGTCCTAACAGCTTTCGAAAATTAAGAGGAGCTTACTTTCCCGAAAATCTTTTCCAATGACGAAAAATTGGCAGCCATGGAATGTTACCTTTATCTGATGCAGGCAGAAGACACCCCTTTCAAGTAACACTTGCTCAGTTTTCTCCAAGTAAGCGAAAAGCAGGATAATGCTGATATTCTTACCAGTGTTAGGGCAAAGGCTGAAGTTAGCCATTAAAATACAGCAGTTTGTTTCACAAATTCCAATGGATAATATGTTGTCATGTAACACACTGTTGGAAAGGGCTCAGAGAGCCCTTTCCAACAGTGTGTTACGTCACGCAACTTCCTTGCCAAACGCAAACACTCGATACAAACATTTATTAGCTCTTCTAGCGAAAAGTTATGAAAAAGTTTATCAGTTTTCAAGCTTAATAAAGTGTGACTTTCTGTACCGTGCGGTATACTTTATAACGCTCGAAGCGTTAAAACAATAATTTTCCTGGTCTGTGAATCATCGACGTTTATCGTCAAATCTCGTGAGAGCAAACGTTGGAACTAGATACGTTATATGTATAAGGCAATTGCCTAACCCCGATGCGCTATCCCGCTCGCAAAAAGAAAAAACGCAAAGAGAATTTTGTTTTACAATTAACGTTGAGCAGCATGGAATGGATTTTGGTTCCAGGAGAGTTACACACATGAATACCAAAGATAGTTCAGAGGTCTTGTTATGTAGGCGAACGAAATATCGGTTGCCATATTTCCCAGACGAGAGAGAGAGAGAGAGGGAGAGAGGCGAACGAAATAACCTTTCTTCCAATTTGTACAAACCTGTAATAGTGATGATAAAGCAAGATAAAAACTTATTTCCGCATACTTTCTGTTTCAGATTTCGGAATCCTTGCGGAGAGCTATAACATCTCGTGTTGCGGTTTAATTTCGAGTTTTTATGTGAACGTAGTAAAGAACGGCAGCTTGCGTCTACAGACATGGCGACCAGATAATAAAGGCGGACAGTTTGTTCTCACGTCCTTCTTTGATTACAGCATATCTCAAGGTACAAAACTTTGTGAAATATTTACAAAACTCCCTTTGATCTTTCTTTCATCTCAGTAAGAAACCTTTTTGTCATTTCTGTGGGTCTAACACATAAATGTGGATTAGGTTAAATTAATGGAACTTAATGTAGTTAGAGGAATTATAAATGTCATGTAAAGATTCATTTCTTCGCTCATTAACCCTTTAGCTAACATGAAAAACAGACGACACTTGAAAACAAAATTCTTGAATAACTATTTTTTTTCATTTTGTGTCTCAAAAACATAGGTTATGACGACCTCATTGGAACGAGCTCGAGACAAAGAATGAAAATATAAAGAAAATTGATTGGCGATTTTTGAGAATAGCGCTAGCCGGTTCTGTCCGTTAGGTTGTATAAAGAGTTAATTCATAAATTCATTCACTCATTTGCCAACTTCATGTAGTCCAATACGCAGAGGAATATAGAGTGGACGATGCAGCAGTTGCATCGTGCATACCCCGCGCAATGATTTAATGTGTTTCACTTTTCTTCTTGTTGGAATTCGTCTTGTTGTGGATAAACTATCTAACCTATCTATTCTATTCTTCTCAGATAAACAAGCTAATTATTTCAGCCTTGAGTTTAGAGAATGCTCTTTGCAAAGTCAGTTCAATGACGTGTCTCGGGACAGTCCAAGTTCAGGTTGAAGACTAAACCAAATATTTTTAAAAAAAAATATTGAAAGAGGTCAGCCATACAGGTTCATGGAGTGCCACTTACCTCTACTTCCACCCCCCTCCCCACCCCCTCCCCCTCCATAATACACTTGGGGATTTAATTGATTAAATTCTCCGTATGGGAATGAATTGGTTAAATTCTTTAACAAAATGTTAAAATTGACTGCTTGAAATTTCGTAAGTTTTGATAAAAGTGTAGAGAGGGTTAAGCAATTCGCAGACATTAATACCAAATCCGCGCTAAACATTCTTTTCCGTCCACGTGGCCGTTATGCCAGTGGAACACAAAGTTGACTTTCGCTCAGAATAAGCTGATTTGATCCAGCGAGAAATTCAAGCTGTGATTATCTCCCTTGATATACAGTGCACCTATAAAATTTTCGACACGCGTTGTGTCCATGGGTAAGACACTTAATCCCAATTGCCCAAATCGTGGCACGCTGACATTGTGTACTAAGGCGTACTACTCGTCGGTGGTGCACTTGTCTTCAACCAATGCTAACCCTGCTTGTGTGTTGTGTGGAGTTAGTATGTTGGAAAGTCTGACAGCTGATCGCCGTTGCTTGGTGGTTCTTTCCGGGTACTCTAGCTTCCTCCACCAGTAACACAGTCAGAGATACAGTGGCCCTGGCTGTCGAATGTTCGTTAAACTCCAATAAATAAATTAATAAATAAATATATAAAAAATAAATATATAAATAAATAACTATTATTTATATTTCAGCACCAGGAAAGGAGTATATTTTGCTTAATTATAAGGAAAGGATTCGTATTTTACCAGGTGATATACTAGGATGGTACGTTTTTTGTTTGACTTGTATTTAGTATTCACCTCGCTACATGATGAAGTGTGGTCTATATTTATTGGTGTTCAATGTCATTTTCAGCATCTATGGCTATGAGTCTGAGAAAAAGAGCTTTGTGCGGTTATTGGGGACACAGAGATGGAGAAAATAAATATAATTAAATGGGATGTTGGAAGAAGAGAAGGGACAGAGGGAAGGAAGAAGGGGTTATAAAGGCATTTTCATTTCAGAATAATTCTTATACAGTAGAATCCTCTTAACTGAATATCCATTTTGCCAGTGAAAATTATTCAATTAACAGGAGTATACAATTAACAGGGATTTGGTCAGTTTCCTGTGTTCTGGAGGTAAACTGAGCATTTATTCTATTATATCTTGTTTGACAGAGCTCATAGAGCTCTGTCAAACAAGATATAATAGAATAAATGCCTGTATTGGATGTAGTGAAGCCAAAAAGGTTGATAAATAAGGGGAATTTGGTGCGTGTCACAGAAATTTTTTCGACATATTACAAAAATTTACATACAATTAACAGGAGTTTACTTTACAACCCATATGCAATTAACAGATCAAATTTGTACTGAAGGTATGGTAAATGGTTTTGTGTTTGAAAATTATATTCAATTAACAGGGATATACAATTAAGAGATATCCAATTAAGTGGGCTCCACTGTAATATTATTTGTCCGAGGCAAGGTTAAAATTTGTAAATTAAGTTTTAGAGCCTCGTCAAACTCAGAATTGTCTCTTTTACTCTTAACCTGCTGAGAATTTTCAAAATATTTTTCATCAACTCTAGTCATGGCTGCTTCATAGCATCCATGACTAGATTTGATAAAAAAAATCATCTAAATTTACCTCAAGAAATCAGTGGTCAAAATGATAATTCAATTTATAGGGGAAAATCTGGTTAAATGTGACCAAATTATATTTATACCAGTCATGAGATTTTGTGCCCTGTGTTGGAATATCTGCCAGCAGCATCCAAAAAGTGAAATATGCGACCGTGTGCTTTTATTTCTTTACTAATAACAAGCGATCATGGGTGTATCCATATATTTATTCTATTTTCATATATCTCTTCAATGACCCTGGTAATATTTAAAAAAAATCATTCCAGGTAATTAAATGAGAGATCTTTAGACGACTCATAAAGTGAATTTAAGTATCCATATCCAATGAAATAAAATCTATAAGAACTTATGGCGGTGGCCTCCGAATGACATTACGGGAGACAACTACTACTTTGAATTTGGCATTACCAAGTTTTCTTAACCCTCGCAACTCAAAGAATATACTATAAGCCTAATATTGACCCCATATCAATGGAGATTTAACATCTCTATTTAAAACCTTTAAACCAGCCGAATCTCACCTGTGACAGCCGTGTTATGTCCTTGGAAAAGACAAAAGACACTTCATCCCAACTGCCCACATGGGGGCACGGTGACGTTGTGTACTAAGGTGTACTGCACGTCGATGGTGCACTTGTCTTCAACCAATGCTAACCCTGCCTGTGTGGAGTCTGACAGTTGCTCGGTGGTTCTCTCTGGGTATTCTGACTTCCTCCGCCCATTAAACTGTTCGACACAAGGTGACCCTGGCTGTCAAAAGTGTCTTTAAAACCCCAATAAATAAATAATAAACTGACATGAATATTACTTCTGTCTGTTGAAAAACCATGTTGAAAGATTAACCGTTTAGAGCATGCTGGTACTCAATTTGATTTGGGGTACGACCCAATAAATTCTAGCCAATGTGCGACCCCTGTAAGAACAATCGGTACACTCTAAAATCAGTTGGGTTAAAAATTAACCTAAATCAATTGGGTTTAGTAAAAATGAATCCAATTGGGTTCATATTCACTTAACCCAGTTTGATGAAGCAAAAAAACAAAAGTACAAACACGATTTTGATGTTAAACCTTCAGCTGGCGTAATGTCCAAAAACGCCCATTGCGATTCCAAAAAATCGTTATTCAATTTTCATTAGGCCCCATTTTTCAATTTTTGCCTGAAAAATATAGCTATGATCTATCGTGATAGGGTCTCATTCAAATGAAGATAATTAGCTAATGTACACAACGAAATAACAAATGGAAATTTTCAGTTATTCCAAAAGTAGTTTTCCTAAGAGTCGTCTGAGATCACGTTAGGTAACGGATTAAGTCCAACAACTTTGTTTTTTCTGTTTCTCAGGGAATCGGAAACTGGAATTGTGGGTTTTAAAGGTGGAGATGGAAACTATTTCGAAAACAGTAATACCACTGATTTTACAATCGGAAGTGTATATGACACCAGTGGTGCCGTCCAGCACACAAGAACATATGGAATATCTGCATTTTTGAGGCGAGGTATTTGTGTAGATATTTACATAGTTATATTTACTTTTTGAAGGCAACGGTGGATCCAGGTTCCTACAAAGGGTGTGTGTGAGTGTGTCGGTGGAGGGGTCCTTTCAGACTCCCACAAGTCCAAGTCGGATACAGTACACTGGACTGCAAATGATGTTAACAAGAACCTATCGTTTAGGGTAAACCATTAACTGGTAGAGTGCTAAATTATTTTTGACCATCACAACTTCAACACAGGTCTTTGCCTTGTTACAATTTATGGGAGAGTGCCTATGGGCACTCTCCCATAAATTGTAACAAGGCAAACTCTAACAGACTAAATAATACCACTTCAAAGATAATAAAAAGCACATCCACTAAATGTGAGCCTTCAAGCTGTGGTACCAGCACTTCAGAATAAAGCCCAAATATGGGCTTCCAGCACTCTACCGGTTAAATAACACAGGTAAAATGGGTCATAGCACTACCCCGATCAGCATGGACAGTCTAGTAGTCTTAAGCCCATTTCTCATGCTGAAATTTACTTACGTAGATATATTTACACACGTAAGTAAATTTACTTACGTATTGTGAGTAGGCATTTGCACGCATGAGCATCTATACTCTTGCCGTAGATTTGAACCACCTCTGGAGGTCTTGAAGCATATACTTGTAAGTACATTTGCTCCAAATGCAAATCTGTCATGAGAACAGATTTTGAATTCGAACTTAAATGAAAATAGGGGAGGTCGTGGTCAGTCTTAAGCCCCATTCATGTTTTGGGATGTGGACGCAATTTAATAACTTGGAGTTTTTGTTGAATATGGTTCCTATTTTATATCAAGATGGAATAAAGGGTTAACATCATATAACACAAGCTCGTGTATTTGTACTACTTGGGTGTGTGTCTGCTGATGACTATTATTAAGCAATTGGGGTGTCTTATTTGTTTATGCAGTCTATACGTGGGTAACATATCCATCCATTTTGGGTTCGGTGTTAATGTACATTTACAAATAGGATATTTTTAATTTTCTGGTACAATTAAAGCTCCATATAATCTTGATAGTTTGTTTTGTAGCAGTCGAGATATTAGGGTCATTTACTAACCAGCCTAGTTCGTCTGGATACCTTAGTCTTGTGGTAAATCGTTCGCTTTGTTTGCTGGAGGTTAACAGTTTGCATCGGTACCCACACTTCTCTAAAGATCTGTTGCAGTTTATACAGACTTAATCAGGGTGACACCGGATGATACGGTTATCTATTTGATGCTTTTCTGCTGTAATAAGAGGGGCCAGGGGGCCATACTGATCGGAGTATTTGATGGTAAAGGATTTGATCATATGTGCTATTGGAAGACTGAGTACATTTTGTCCGTGCATTTCACAAATTAGAATTTTTTCACAATGAGAAAGATCAAGGGGAATAAATCTTCCATTTATTTTCTGCTTAACATTCCGAGCATTTTGTTTTAAAGGAAATTCACTCAGATGACGGTTTGTGTAACAATTTGCATGTAATATTTTGGTACACTTTCAGTAAAAAATAAAAGATAACCTCTAGGATTTATTTATCCACTGTATTTGCGCACATAATATAATACTTTTTCGAGAGGGAGCGCGGTGCCTCAGTAGGCAGAGGTGCAGACTGCAAGTAGAGAGGTCCTCGGTTCAAATCTCACCTGTGGCAACTGCGTTGTGTCCTTGGGCAAGACACTTCATCTCAAGAAAATTTACTTTTACTTCAATAAAAAAAACAACATCACTGGAGTAAATTTCGGTATGAGAATGACACTAAAAAGCAGACCAATACGATGAGATAACTTAGCTCACAAACAAAATATACTCGTAATCCAATAAAAAACAGAAGACCTTCTGTAAAGCCACACACACCAATGACTAAATCCCCTAACACATTCGTCAAGTTCAATAATAGAGGGAAAAAGATGCATCAAATTGATTGAATTTCGCACGAGGACAGGCCGGCTCAATTCACAAGTTTTTTTATTTTTTGTCCTGGATCCAAACTGGTGGTGGAGGAGTGTGGTATGGGGATCTGTGTCTATTCTTATGTCTGGAAGGTGGTTTTTTTTTCAATTAGCGATTCATGTGAGATAGATTTTTTTTTCTGTTAGGACTCAACTGTCCACATTCCAAAGCAAGATGGGAATTTAAGGACGATTGCTGACCGCAGTAAACTCTTTCCATTTCAAGTTAGTTTTTACATCTTTCAAGATAAAAATGGTGGCACAGTAGTTTTATCAGCTCCATGCCGTTACTTGAATGTTTTATGCCACATCCAACGGTTTTAAAGGTGTGGACGCATGTTAAGTGAGAGACGTACTTAGAAAGAAACACGTCTCGATTAACCCCTTACATGCTGTTGCCAGTTGCCTGCCCAGAACAGGATTTCTTTTACCACTGAAAGAAGTTTAATTTGGGCACATTTCATCCAATTTCCCCTTTGAAAATTCAATGGATCTTTTCACATGATTTCTTCAGTTCAATTTAGATGAATCTAAATCAAATCTAGTCATGGCTGCTTCATAGCAGCCATGACTAGATTTGCTGAAAAATATCTTGAAAGTACTCAGTGGGACAAGAATATTTTGAATCCAGCTTTTTGTAGACACACTTAGAAAATCATGAGCATTGGGAATTCAACATTATCCCACTCAATGTAGTGCAAGGAAGTGGTCCATTAAGAAATCATAAGCTATGTTTTTCAGGCCAAAATTGCAAAAATGAACAAAAATCTGAAAATTAGCACTTTATTACACTTCTGAGCCTTTTTTTTTTTTTTGTTCCATTTAATAAGATATTAAAATGTAAAGGTTTAGTTTGTAAAGCCCCCACATACCTATCTACAATCACCCTTTGTTGTATTTTTCAATGAGTATTCAGTTTTTTTTTAACAGGGAACACTCCTACATTCACGAACCTACCAGCAACAGTTACACTGACATGTGAAGAAGGCATTGGCGATGTGTTGTATAAGGTCAGCGCGGAGGAAACGGAAGTAACAGGTCCGCTAATGTACAGTAACAACTCTGGCAGCAATGAAACAAATTTCTTCAGCATTAACCAAAACGGTAAGTACTGTTATTTATTTTTTGGTGTTTAACGACACTTTTGACAGCCAGGGTCACCTTGTGTTGGGCTGTTTTATGGGTGGAAGAAGCTGGAGTACCTGGAGAGAACTGCCAAGCAATGGCAAGCAACTGTCAGACTTCCCAACGTACTAACTCCACACAAGCAATGTTAGCATTGGGTGACGACAAGTGCACCATCGCCAAGCAGTACACCTTAGTATACACCGACACCATGACCCCATGTAGGCAAATGGGATTAAGTGTCTTGCCAAAGGACACAACGCGATTGCCGCAGGTGGGATTCGAACTGAGGACCTCTCGGCTTGCAGCCTGCACCTCTACCTACTGAGCCACCGCACTACTCAACACCACTGTGGCCCATGTTGCCAATCAAGATTAAGTGTCTTGCCAAAGAACATAACCCAGCTACTTCTGGTCAGAATCGAATAGTGGACCTTTTGGTTTGAAGTTCAGTGCTCTGACCACTGAGCAGCCTGCTCCCAGGTAAGTACTGTTAACAATGGCTACTCACACATTGTAAGTAATATCAACAGCTAGGGTGGATTCAAGGAGAAACTAGGCATACTGTGACCCCGCCCCTTTTATGAAATATTAAAGTTGTTTTTAATTCTTATAGGACATTGTAACTATTTATATAAACACACCTACAGTAACTCTTTACCCAACGTAACGGCCATATCAGTGGCGTCATGCCAACGGTGCACGGGGGTGGGTGGGGGGCGCCCCCCCTCCCCCAATATTTTCAGGGAAGTGCCATTTATGGCAATCTGGAAGGTATTTTTGGCCCAAATTTTGGGGCACGCTACCCGTCAACCGAGCTCGTTCCAAGGAGGGGTCATAAGCTTAAGTTTTTGAGACAAAAAATGAAAATATTTAGTAATTCAAGAATTTTATTTGCGTGTGTCGTCTGCTGACCAGGTTGGATAATAGATTAATATCCACCAGTGCTATCTATAAACAAAGCTAAATTTGGCATTCAAAGTTTTTCACTTTTTTTTCTAAAATAGACTTTGACTCCTCGTTGAAACAGTCTAGTCAAGTACGTAACAGTGAAAGATGATAAGCTGCCTTTTGAAACATAGATTATATCCACGAAAAAATGGAAGCAGGCTCCTATTCGTGTTATGTAAAGGGTTAAATAATTTCTTTCAGTTTCCCATTACTGATAATACTATCTTTGATGCGAACCCTTAGAAAGCTGTTGGATATTACACGATCCATTTGCAAGCATGTCAAAGTAAACAAGTAATAAAGACCTCCAAACCACGACCAGACATACCTTACCTAAGACTGCTGCCAATACTTAACCACGCATATACTTAAAATTACTTTGGATAAAATGGCTGTCCTCTGTGCAGAAAAAGACACATTCCATGCAGGCTGAAAATCCCTTTGTCGTATTCGAGAAGAGCAAGGCCACAAAGTTGTCGATACGAAGGTCATCCAACACATCTGTGTCAATAGGCCAAAAGAGGTGTTTACACAAGATCCATAACTTGCTCGGCAATCCTTGTAAAACAGGCTTAAAACCAACATATACTCTGTAATCATTTAGCCTGCTGTATCCAGGAGGGGGGGGGGGGGGGGGGCATGGGTTGTAACTAATCCTCTTTCCAATGTTTTGATATCAACAGAGAAATAAATGTTAGAAATTGTTTTGTTTTTTTATAAATATTACACCCTGTTTATAAACTGTAAGTATACAGACAATATTTTTTTTTATCAGGAGATGCAGTGCTTTTGTCTTTTCCTGAAGCTGGAACATATGAGTTGGGTGTGATGGCGTCTGCACACTGTGACATATCAAATTCGGCAACACTGACGATAAAAACAAATTGTTCATCATTCCAAACTGACAAGGAGACATCGGTAAGCAAATAATATAATATCGAAAAAATTGATTATGTTGAACAAAAATTTTGGATCTACTGCAACAATTATTTTATTGGGATTTAACGACATTTTTGACAGCCTAAGTCACCTCATATCGGACCGTTTTGTGGGAGGAGGAAGAGCTGAACCCAGAAACTGTTGGCGAGAATCACCGATCAGTGGTGAGCAACTGTTACGAGTTTCCTGCATATTAGCATTGTAAGAGTAGTATCAACGTGCAGTACGCCTTGGAACACAATGCCATTGTGCCCCCATGTTGCCAATCAGGTTTAACCCTTTACCTAACGTAACGGCCAAAACTGACCAGCGCTATTCTCAAAAATCGCCAATTAATTTTCATTATTTTTTTCATTTTTTGTCTCAAAAACATATGTTATGACCCCTCGTTGGAACGAGCTCATCGAGCTCGTTCCAACGAGGGGTCATAACCTATGTTTTTGAGACAAAAAATGAAAAAAATTAGTTATTCAAGAATTATTTTTGCAAGTGTCGTCTGCTTTTCAGGTTAGGTAAAGGGTTAAGTGCATTGCCCAAGGACACAATGCAGTTACTGCAGGTCAGGATCAAATAGCAGACTTTTCAGGTTGAAGTCTGATGGTCCAACCACTGATCTGCCAAATGTGTCAAGATTTCACAGGTGACAATGGGGAACAAAACAAGCCTACCCCACCCCACCCCCCACTCAAAGTTGCCTCAGTTTCACCCTCTGACTTCATCCACATCCTTTATGTAATGGCAATAATCAGTCCACACTTTTTACAAATGAAAGTGTCAATGACACTGTATCTCACCTTCACAAACTTGAACTCGGTAAGTTATAAGTGAAATGGCAAAATTGAAGAAATTGGTTCCAATGTTATTTGATGAAATTTCAACATAACAGCATTGTGTGTGCACAACATCTGAGTAATCCATGCATTTTTAAATGTAAACTGTAAGACTGGCTAAAGGAAGAATATTGATATACAAATGCAGTATGTTCAGAGGTGATTGTAAATGGAAATTTTTTTTCACAGAAATGAATGCTAATCAATAGCTCTTATCTAAAGGTCCCGCCTAATGAGCACAAGAAGTTCAAAAACAATCCCCTGATAAATGTGGACTGTAGGCCATGTCAAAAAAGAATGCTGATGCACAAATGCAATAAATTCAAATATTGTTGCCAACAGCAACAGTTTTTGATGGAAATGAAAAGAAAATCGATAGCTCCTATCTTTGTCACTCTGCATAAGCATACAAGGTTTCAAAACAACCTGATAATGAATGCTCCCAATTTTTATTCTGGAATCTGGATCGGAGTATAGTACCTGTATAATACGGTAGCGAATGTTGGAAAATGAAAGGTTTTGGCCATTGAAGTGAATGGTCCAAAGGGAGTTGCCAGCGGCAACATTTTTTGACAGAAATGGAAGAAAATAAATAACTCCCATATAGATATCACCCCCACACAAGCACACCAAGTTTCTAAGAGATCCAATCATAAATGTGCCTTGCAGGCGTGTCAAAGGGAAATGTTGATGCATAACTGCACTAAGTTTTAACTAAGTTCATCAGAGGTTGTTGCCAATGGCAACTATTTTTGACACAAATGGAAAAAAATCAACAGCTCCCATCTAGAGGTCATCCCAAACAAGCACACCAAGTTTCAAAATGATCCGGTCAAAAATGTGCACTGCAGGGTGCGCCCGCCAAATGGAAATATTGATGCATAACTGTACGAAGTTCATCGAAGGTCGTTGCCAGCGCCAATATTTTTTGACGGAATTGAAGAAAATTGCTAGGTCCCATCTAGAGGTAACACCAAACAAGCATACAAAGTTTCAAACCGATCTGATCATAAATGTTCCCACTAAGGCTTGCCAAACGAATATATTGATGCTTGACTAAACTAAATTCAAAGGTCGTGGCCAGTGGCAACATTATTTTTTGGAAATGGAAGAAAATCAACAGCTCCCATCTAGAGGTCACTCCAAACAAGCATGCCAGATTTCAAAGCAATCCGATCAAAAATGTGCCCTGTTGACTGCGCCAAAGGGAAATATTGAGGTCTGACTAAACTAAGTTCTATGAACGTTGCCAGCGACAACATTTTTTGACGGAAATTGAAGAAAATCGATAACTCCCATCTAGAGGTCACCCCAAACAAGCATGCCAAGTTTCAAAGCGATCCAATAATAAATGTGCCCTGCAGGGTGTACCAAAGGGAAATTTTGATGCATAACTGCACTAAGTTCATCAAAGGTCGTTGCCAGCAGCAACATTTCTTGGCGGATATCGAAGAAAATCGATAGCTCCCATCTAGAGGTAACCCCAAACAAGCATACCAAGTTTCAAACTGATTTGATCAAAAATGTGCCCTGTATGGCGTGCCAAAGGAATATATTGATGCCTGACTAAACTAAGTTCAAATGTCGTTGCCAGCGGCAACATGTTTTGACAGAAATTGAAGAAAATCGATAGATCCCATCTAGATGTCACCCCAAACAAGCATACCAAGTTTCAAAGAGATCCGACAATAAATGTGCCCTGCACAGTGTGCCAAAGGGAAATTTTGACGCATAACTGCACTAAGTTCATCAAAGGTCGTTGCCAGCGGCGCGGCAACATTTTTTAGCGGATATCGAAGAAAATCGATAGCTCCCATCTAGAGATAACCCCAAACAAGCAATCCAAGTTTCAAACCGATCTGATAAAAAATGTGCCCTGTATGGCATGCCAAAGGAATATATTGATACCTGACTAAACTAAGTTCAAAGGTCATTGCCATGGGCAACATTTTTTGACGGAAATGGAAAAAAATCGATAGCTCCCATCTAGAGGGCACCCCATAAAACTTGCCAGGTTTCAAAACAATCCAATCATAAATGTGCCCTGTAGGGTGTGCCAAAGGGAAATATTGAGGTCTGACTAAACTAAGTTCTAAGAACGTTGCCAGTGGCAACATTTTTTGACGGAAATTGAAGAAAATCGACAGCTCCCATCTAGAGGTCACCCCAAACAAGCATACCAAGTTTCAAACTGATCTGATCATAAATGCAACCTGTGAGGTGTGCGAAAGGAAATTGTGGATGCACATACGTATGCCTGGACGTATGTACGTACATACATACGCCGACGGACTAGAAGTGATGGCAATAGCTGAGCATGATATTGTCAAGTTGAGCTAAAAATCACTATTATAAATGAAACGATCTCGTTGAGCACACCAGAGTGAGAGGTCAAAGAGTACGTTTTGAGATAATGAAATTTTTTATCCATTTTATTTTACTTGATAATTATGATCTCCTTTTCATGTTAGGTAATGGTTTAAACATTCTCATTATGCCATGATCAGTAAAAAATGCAAATATCAGCTCTAATGTTACATATACACAAACTATATCTTCCTTAATTTTGTTTTAACAAATATTTCATTTGAGAAGCTACCAAACCACCAGTCTAATTCTGTAAGAATGGAATGCTGATATGGCATAGAACCAGTCTAACTCTCAGAAGGTCATAACCTGTGTATTGAGTCCCCAGGTCTGGAATATTTCAGTTGATTGGAAAAGCGAACCTACAGTTCACTTTTCCACTCACCAACTGATATATTCTGGATGAATGAATCTGAAATTTTTTTTATAATGATTCATTTTCTATTCTAATCTATTTATTTATTTATTCATTTATTTATTGGTGTTTAAGGTCACATATTTTTGCACAATGGCTTATGACCACAACATGAGTATCAACTCAAGACCAGAAGTGAGTGTTAATAAGCCATGTTGCCCATTTTAGAGAGGGTTTGCACCTCCCAAGCATTGGAGACTGGGTCCTATTTTACCAGTAAAACAGAGCCTGTTTACCGCAGTGAATAGGCACTGCTTCACTTCCCGAGGTTCCTGTAGGGATTCTGTGAATCAAACAAAGCTGGAAATGTGGCCTTAGATCTTAACGCTTTCCCCAATACAGTTTATATGAGACAGTAGTAATATCCTTTCTTCTGAACAAACAGAATTCACAAACTTTGCTTTCATATCACAGCTTATGACCCTTCCAAATGCAAGCACATGTGCACATTGGAACAAGACCATCGAGCTCATTTCAATGACGAGCCTAACGCTATGATTTAAAGCAAACATGCAAAACATAAGAAAAGGTGAATTTACGTACAATATAATATGTAATTTATTAGTCGACAAAGCCGCCATGAAGATACAGGACTATAACCAGCCACAAACTAAAGGCCACTGGCTTTTTGACTGACTAGGCAGCCAGGAAACACCTCAGTACAGCTATGAAAGTTGTATTGCTGTGGTGTCGAGGCTCAACATATTACTGATAAGACAAAGTTAATATGAAATGTTTGTTTTCAGAGCATTTTTAGTGATCTTGACACTACAATACCAGTTGTGATAGGAGGAAATACTTCCAAGGAAGATGCACTGTACGAAATAAGAGTTGAGCATGATGAGAACATTACATGTTTTATAGCTTCGTCAGGACCAGGTGCAGGACTTTTCGAATTAGTATGGCATAACAACACCAGCAGTAAGTTAGGTTGTTTTTTTTTAAATTCGCTGTTACATTTTTTTTTTATAATGACATAACATTGTGACAAAAGTTATGAACTGATTTTGGTTTTAAATTTTAGGTTTCAACCCCATAAGAAGCTGCCCATTGCTACTGCAGTTTGTGCATTGGAGATTGTGGTCTATTTCAGAATCTATAGGAGGGGGGCGGTACTCCCCATGGGATAAATCCTATCTTGGGGAGGGGTGGGGCTTGATTTAAGGGGATTTTTTTTCTACATAATCTCATGAAGGGAAGGAGAGAGGGAAGGTGGGGGGGATATAAATAACTAAAAGCAAAGCGAGTGTTTCCCACTCCAGTATAATCATACCTGGTCCCAGTGAAGGCATTAGGATTCAGCCAACAAGGTGGCTTGTGTTCACAAACAGGATCACTTCAAGCTCACAATATGCGTGGACACTTTAGAGGGTACTATATATTCAAGGACACGTTCAACTTGTATGGCTGTCCAGTGACTGTGAGGGTTGTATGCAGAAACATACTATATCTGAACTGATAAATAATAGAGAAAGCCTCTTTTCTGCACGATACCCTAAGATTAATTAGGAATTAAGTCATGTTTAGTCACTCATTTATACCTATATATGTGTTCACTTTATAGGGGTTCCACCCGAAGCATTGGTTACCGGGTACTATTTTATCTGTAAAGCAGAACATTTTCACATCAGTAAAAACAAGCACAACATCACTCCCCACAGTTCCCATGATGGAAATAGAATACGCTAGTTAAAGGCTCATGAACGGTTTTGGATGCAAGAATTAAAAAAAATAAATAACATTTTGGGGGTGATTTTTTATGAATAGTGCATGTACAGTATATTGTGGAAAGGGTTAAAGCTTGCACACTGAAAGTGGATCATCGGTTTGACTTCCTCTAATAGCAAGTAGAGAATTAGAAGAGAAGTAGACTCCCCCACCCCACCCCCAAGATAATGCATCTATTAAGGGATACTCTCTCTTAACCTTTTACCAAACACGACTGGAGAACACTTGAAAATATTTCTTGAATAAGTAAAAGTTCTCAATTTTGCCTTCGAAACATAACATTATTTATTTATTTATTTATTTATTTATTTGTGTTTAAGGTCACATACTTATGCACAATGGCTAATCATGACCGTGACAGTTTTACTGGTGGAGGAAGCCGGAGAGAACCACGAGCATTGACGAGCAACTGTCAGCTCCTCAACATTCTAATTCTGTTCAAGCTCCGCTTAAGCAGGGTTACAGTGGTTGAAGACATGTGCACCATCGACATGCAATACGTCTTGGTACATGGTGTCATCGTGCCCCCATGTAGGTAACTGGGATAAAGTGCCTTGCCCAAGGACACAAAGTGGGTTATCCCAGACGGAGATCAAACTCGGAACCTCTAGCATAGAAGTCAGCTAAAGTTATGTTTTCGAGGCAAATATTGGAAAAAATTATAACATTTAAACATATAAATGCCTATTTTTGTGAACTGCGCCTACCAGATAGTGCCCCTGCTTTAGGCAAAGAGTTAACCCAGAGCCAGGCTAAATAAAGTTGGCATGTTCTATGTGGGAGAGGGGTATTTTTTGCTCACTTCATTTTGTCGGGCCATGCCCCTGCTGGGCATTGGTGGGTAGGGGGACAGGCATTCTTTTCTGCGTAGTTGGTCATGTCTTCATAGCAATTTGATTTGCCTGAATTGTGCAAAACACCTCCACACTTCTAATTCACAGACTTGTTTAATATTTTCACAACAGCTTATCAACTGCACTTTGTTGCTGAGAACTGGAATCAAGATTTGAATGTAACATTAGAACTTCAGTGTATACGTAATTCTGTCCACAAGGAATCCACCAATGTGACCGTTGTTATGGACTATGTTGAAGTTCCAGAAGGAATTAATGAAGAAGAGTGTGTGGGTACCTTCTGTCCACGTGATACCATGTTGGCTTTATTAGTGGCTTCCTGTATTCTGGCACTACTCATTCTCGTTTTACTTATAACTATTGTTGTTTGTTACAAAGGGTGAGTTTTCTTTTCTTATTCATTTATGGTTGCTTAACCCTTTACCCAATGCAGATGATCAAAATTTATTATTTTAAATATCTTTTTTTCAAATTTGTCAAAAAATTCAGCCAAACCATATCTTGCACCCCCTACCCCCCCCCCCCCCCCCCCACCCCCAAACTGGAATGATCTCATCGAGCTCATTCCATTGAGGGGGCATGTGATAGGGTTTCATTGAAATTTCAAATATTTATTTTTCAACACCTTAATTTGTAAATTACAGAGGTGGATATGGCAAATTCATCAGGTAAAGGGTTGACATCTTACCCAATGCCCATTTTATCAAAATTTGTTATTTAAATTTTTTTTCTTCAAATTTAAATTATGTGGGCAATCACCAATCTTTTTACAAATGCAACCCAATTTAGAGGACTTCCACCCCAGGCACTGGGTCCTATTTTACAAGTTTGGAGAACAGGATTACCAGAGTAAACAAAAAATGCCCCACTTCCCAGGAGTCCCATGAAAAGAGACTTCATTTAACCCTTTACCCAATGAATCGCCCGCATCCGCCCACATAATATGCAAATTCAGCAGCTGAAAAAATATTATTTTTCGAAAAATTTCAACAAAACCATATCATGTGACCCCTCTTTGGAACGAGCTCGTTGAGCTCGTTCCAAAAAGGAGTCACATGATATGGTTTTGTTGAAATTTTTTGAAAAAAATTAAAAAATGATATTTAAAATAATAAATTTTGATATCGTCTGCATTGGGTAAAGGGTTAAAGCTGTACATAACCCTCATTCACATTTGATGTGTCATGGTGAAAAGGGTTTTTTCTTGTGTCAGTGACATTGATATAGGATGGACTGGAAAGGCCAACATAGGTCAATATAATGTCTACTAAAGAAAAGGTGAGCAGGAGCAACTCAAGAAATACTGGCGTAAATTGTCAGTCCATTACCAACTGTTTTGTTCATGGTCAAACAGACCTAATTGTTGAGTTATATACAGGTTTGTTTGCTCAGAAGGAGTACTCTTGTTCTATAGTTGTGATGGACCTTACATATTTTGTACTTATTTTATTTTAGAAACCTGCTTCATGGTAAAAATTGAAGAATTTATTTATTTATTTATTTATTTATTAATTGGTGTTCAAGGTCACATATTTCTGCACAATAGCAAATCGTGTCTGCAAAATGGATATAAAGTCAAGTTTACTCAATCGTTTATACCCATGTTGCCCATTTTAGAGGACTTGCACCCTGAGAAATGGTTACCCGGTCATATTTTACCAGTAAAAGAAAGCTTGTTTACCAACTGAAATATTTAATAAATTTCACTGTTCTGAAATGTTTAAAAACAATCTGTATATTTTTATTAAAAATACTATACGATCTAAGTATTTTTCTTCCTAATTTCAGATTATATTATAGAAAAGTTTGTTTATCTAAGACTATAGACCAAAATGTTTCTACAGACCGTATACTTAGTGGATGGAATGAAAGATCATCAGTAAGAACCATCTCAAGGTTAGTTATAATTTATGATTTTTTTTACCAAAACAGAATTCCCTCAAAATAAAAATACATTCATTCACCAAACTATTAGTGAACTAGAGTGTTATTTAACTTGTGTCATAAAGTTGGGAGTGCCAGTCTCATATAGCTCTGAGTAAACATATGATCAAGAATACAGATATCAGTTTAAACATTTACCCAACACAGACGATTTCAAAATTCATTTTTTTAAATTTAAAAAAAAAATTTCAACAAAACCATATCATGTGACCCCTCTTTGGAACGAGCTCAACGAGCTCGTTCCAAAGAGGGGTCACATGGTATGGTTTTGTTGAAATTTTTCGAAAAATAATATTTTTTCAGCAGCTGTATTTGCATATTACGCGGGTGGATGTGGGCGATTCGTTGGGTAATGGGTTTAAAACTAGAGGCTCTGAAGAACCTGTAACCTCTCGCCTGGTAAAACTGCATATCCCTCAGTTATTCTAATCAGAATCAAAGAATGCAGCTAGCTGCCATGCTCCTTCATTTGATTGAAACAAAATGAGGATTGCTTTCAGAGGAGTTTCCATACATTATTTGTGCCATGTTTGACCAAGTAGTTTCAGAGAAATGGAAATGTGATTTCCATAGGGTTTCAGTGGGAATTATGTGATGCTATTGTCGCTATGTTTGTCATCATATCAGCATTAAATTAGGATCATTGGTCGAGGGATTACCAGTCATCAATCCTGTGAACATTTGGCCTTGTAGTTTCAGATTGGAAAATCAGAATCCATCCAGTGGCCAAGTTTTTCATCCAACCAGAACAGCATGAGGATCGTTTGTAGAGAACCTTAAATACAACATTCTTCCAAGTTTGGTTCATATTGACCAAGTAGTTTCAGATCAGAAGATGAAAATGTGATTTCCCAGAGGGTTTCCATGGTGACTATGAGCCACCATTCTTGGCATCCCAATCAACATTGAATGAGGATCATTAGTAGAGGGTGTCCCAGTCATCAATTATGTGAAGTTTCAAAACATTTGGCCATGTAGTTTCAGAGAAGACAATTTTTGAAAATTGACCAATCAGATTCAAAGATTGCATCTGGTGGCCATGTTTTTCCATGTTTTTCATCTGATAGGAACAAAATATGGAACGTTTACAGAGGACATCCCATAGGCAATTCATGCCAAGTTTGGTACACATCGGCTCTGTAGTTCCAGAGAAAAATATAAAAATGTGAAAAGTTTACATACGACAACAGGTCAAGTGAGCTAAAAAGGACTGTTTTCGAAGTGTGCTACAAACAACCCAGTCATGTAAAATATGTCATAGAACACTGGAACAGATTATATTTCGTGTAATCCTTGATTTTTAAGAAAGAACTCCCAAGTTTTAATTTCTGTTACACAAGATGGAATGCAGTGCAAAAGAAATTAAAACTTTGAAGCATTCCTAATAATTATAGATTTTCAAAGCTAATGCACAAATACTTTCAAGGCAATGAATACACAATTTTCAATTCAAGGATTTTCAAGGATTGGAATCAACACCGTGCACAATATGTGGTTCACTGAATACCCCAGAATAACTGAGTAATTTTCACCAGCAAACTGTCTATTGATTTAGCTGGGTTCAACTGTATTCAGGAAAAAGAGATCTGTAAAAGATTGGAAATTTGGTGGTCGTCAAGCTATTTTTTTCTACATAATAATATTTATCACTCAATTTCCATGGATTTACTCACAAACATATATGCAAAAAACAAGTTAAATCTGTACTAAACTTAGTTTATGGTCACTCACTAGAACAAGTTAGTTCCAACAAAGGGTCAGAAGCTTCGTTTTTGAGACAAAAAAGGAAAAAAATATGTCTGAATGGTAATTTCGGTGAATAATGCGAGTAGTTTTGACCATTACATTTGCATTTACCCAACAGACATGATATCAAAATTTATCATTTTAATTATTGTTTTTTTTTAAAAAAAATTCACAAAACCATATCATGTGACCCCCTCATTGGAACAAGCTTGGTTTTGTGGAAATATTTTGAAAATTTTTGTTTTTTCAGCTGCTAAATTTGTAAATTATGGAGATGGATGCGACTGATTCGTTAGGTAAAGGGTTAAAAATAATGAAAGTTGAGCAGCCTCCAGGGTATTTTCTAGTTATGAGTTTAAATGGGTTAAAATAAACCAGTAGCATTTTCAAAGATCTGACAATTTGTCAGTTGGCAAATTGCCATATCTTTTAAAATGCTAATGATTCATTTTGGTCAGTTATATTGATGGGTAGAAAATACAATTCAAGAAAATACAATTTGTAAAAGTGTTTTAGTATTGGCCCCAGGTGAAAGATGTATTGAAGAGTCTTGGTTCAGCCTTCTTGGTATTTATGGCAGGGCTCAAAATAAGCGGCGTCGCGTCGCGTTTTGCTATGCAAAACTTGCAAAAAGCTACACAATGTTCAATTATGTATAGCATTTTGCGATACAAGATAATCAACTGCAGCCTAATGTTGAGTATCTTGTATCGCAAAATGTAAATGAAAATTTGCAAACAAATTTGAAAACTAGTTCACAGATGCTTTACTTCTGATTGTGGAACATTCCAGGCATAACTCAGATTAACTCTCCATCAAGCATCATCAGCAACTTCACATGTAAGATGAATTCTATTGGTTTAAATTCTTCCTGTTTTTACAACATTTTGCATAAAATGTCCATTAAAAATAACTTCAAGCCCATCAAATTAAAAATCCCAACTTCAATTTTGAGAACTCTATAAAACAACCAAGACGCCATTTGAAAATATCCAAGTCCATGCAACCCTTAAAGGCAGTTCAGTTAAAAAAAACATAGTAAATGTTTCATGTGTTGCAGATCATTTGGAAATGCCCATAAATGGATGGAAACTATTGGAAACTATTCTATCTACTTAAAAGAATTCAATACAAAACAGCATAACATAACTCTGGTAATTTTTACAAATTGCTATTCATTTTTTGGAAATGTGTAGCATTTTGCTACGCAAAGAAAAAAAGTTATTTTGAGCACTGGTTTATGGTCACTTTTATAATCTATGGCTAAATGAAGAACACAACACAAGTATAAGATCAAGTTTTGCCCATCTTTTATATCTACTTGGTACAGCTACTCAACTTCTCTTCTCTATTCATGCAGGCAAAGTCTTCATCCCGCACAAAGAAATTCAACCTTGTGGAGTAACAATGACAGAGATATTGGACTGATCAATAAACTTGAAGGAAGTAAGGTGATGATAAAGGAGGAAATACTGACTTATGAATCAGTAAGTGAGGACAACACAGGGGAGGATAACTCACCAGACAATATAAGAAGACGAAATGATTTCAAAGAGGATAGTGAAATAGAAAAACGAAGTAAGTAAATTCACTTTTATATAAGTACAATAAAGATGTATTTTACCCTTTACCGAACATGTGAAGGAAACGACACAATAACATTTCCTAAATACTTCAAAATTCTACTTTTCTTGCTTAAAGACATAGCTTACGACACAATAACATTTCCTAAATACTTCAAAATTCTACTTTTCTTGCTTAAAGACATAGCTTATGATCCCTCATTGGAGAAAGCTTGACAAGCCCATATTCCAATGAGGGGTTATAATCTATGGTCATGAAGCAAAAATTGAATAAAAATACAAGGATTATGCACCGCCAAAGTGGGGGTCAAGTTTTTTGGCACCTGTAAGGCTTGTCATTACAAGAACTAGAAGGACTCCAACGCCCTGTTGCTCACCAACATTCCTCTTTGATAGTAACTTTGGCAAACACAAGAACTGTATCAAACAGGCTCATAACATGCGACAAAGCTGACCTAAACACAACCTCTTAAAAGTAAAACACAGAAACTGACATAAACACTAAGTTAAACATGGAATTCTGAGCTAAGCAGAAAACTAAACGCAACTAAAAATGTCAAGAAAAATGTTTAAAATGCAGAGTATGAGGGGTTAATCATGGAACAATGATACTGAGGAACACGTATGACGAATATAAGTGCCATGGGAAGAGAAGAAGCACAGCAGCTGACCTAAACACTTACCGGTAGTTAAACATGAAATTCTGAGCTAAACAAAAAACGAAACGCAACTAAAAATGTCAAGAAAAATGTTTAAAATGCAGTGTATGAGGGGTTAATCATGGAACAATGATACTGAGGAACATGTATGATGAATATAAGTGCCATGGGAAGACAAGGAGCACAGCAGCTGACCGAACACTTAGTTAAACATGAAATTCTGAGCTAAACAGAAAACTAAACGCAACTAAAAATGTCAAGAAAAATGTTTAAAATGCAGGGTATGAGGGGTTAAACCATGGTAGAATGATAATAATCATCATATAGCAGCATTATAAAGGTCATGATATGGAAATAGGGCAAGTAAGTAACTTAAACAGAAGCTTTAACATTATTGGACACGTACGCTGACCGAACGAGCCATGCCATAAGCTCACACAACTAAAGTTGGTGAGCTAAAAACAAATCCATTGATATTTGTTCAAGTTATCGCGTTAACAAGCTGAAAACAAGCAAAAATTAACTAATTATGTGTCATAACTCTGCTCAGTATGCCCAAACCTCACCAGTTTTCAAACTCATTCAAGACATTGTTAATGGACTGAATCCACTGATATTTGTTCAAGTTATCATGCTAACAAGCTGAGAACAGGCAAAAATGAACTAATTAAGGGCCATAACAACACTCTGTATGGTCTACTATACCAGTTTTTGAACCCATTCAAGACATTGTTTAGAAAGTGTCACATACCAAATATTTTCTGAATTCATTGATATTTGTCAAGTTATCGTGCTAAGGAGCTGAAAACAGACCAAGTTAACTTAGAATTAAGGACCATAACTCTGTTCACTATGGGCGAACAATACCAGTTTTTGAACCCATTCAAGACATTGTTATGAAAGTCTCAAATACTAAAGACTGACCAAACCCATTGATATTTGTTCAAGTTATCATGCTAACAAGAACATTACACCTGTCTGAAGCTTGACAACCCACTCACTTGCCCGCCCACCCAGCCGCCTACCTGCCCGCACACCGACACCGACTTTGGAAAAAAACTTGAACAAAAATATGAATGGTGATATTTTTATACTGTACCAATGACCCAGACATAGCTGGTGCTAACTCTTAAAATATAGGGCCAAACACAAATTTTGCCCCCCAATCCCCAAAATTTGCATCTAAAACTAAAGAAAACATGTCCTGAGAGGCCCTCCACACTTCGCCCCTACTGCGCATGCGCAGTGTCAAGGACGTTCCGAAATTGGCGCCATTTATCATTCTAAGTTTGGCCCTTCATCAGTTAACATCTCACTGATCTTTGTGCTTTTAAATCTCAGTTTAAATGATGCCAGACACATAAATATTAGTGAAATGGTGATTCTAAGGAGGATAGAAAAGGAGGAGAGGAAAAGAATGTGTGACAGAATATTATCAGGGCTGTAACTTAAAATTTTTTAATGAAATTATGTTAAGTTACCTATTTTCAAGGCAGCAGCCATTTTGTTGTCATTCTGATTATTTAGTTACACTGTTTTTTCAAGTGTTTTTCCTCTCTCCCTGTCCTTTAAGTTCCCCCTTGCTATTCTCCCATGCTTTGGCATAATTTCTGTAATTATTATTACTAAAATTTGTTGGGAGTTTTAGCTGAATAACAGAATGAATTCTGTTCTTTCCCCATGTTTACGTCTTCACCTACGGGTGGTTAGGCGTTGTGTTCTGCATCTACCATCTGATGTTCTGCAGTTTCTTCCCTGGAAGTCTCTGTTTTGCATCAGATGGTGTATTTTTGGTAACTGATTTCGGGCCTGGGTGCCTGGAGTCTTATTTTAGTGTTTTTACACTCATTGTTTACATTTACAACAGCCCTCTGTGTGAGGGGGGGATTTCTAAATAATAATATCTTTATGTTATTTTAATCATAACTAGATACATTATTATTGTTCGTAAGTGTTGAATAAATTGTTTAAAATATTTTTAAAATTTTTGTCCACACTTAGGCTTGGGATCCATTGGGGCTCAACGTTACTTTTCAGAAACTTGGGCTGTTCTGAAAAAATATTTTTTCAAAATATTTTGATTTCAATTATTTTTTCTATATTAATGGATCATATTATTATTATGTATTTTGATTGCCAGGGGTTAGTGCGAGTACCAGGACTTGTTTTCTTTTCACATTGAAAGGATATTGATCAATTGTTTTAAGAGGAAGTCTTCCTCTGACCTTATTATCATTCTATATGTGGTCAGTGTACTCGCATTAACTCCTGTTCTGTATCGTATGATTTCGATGACAATATGGGAAGCGTATGTCACGGTATGTTGTTGGGGATTTGGACACTCCGGTCCTTTCCCCGCAGGGTCACTCTACTTTATCAATTTCTATTTCAGACGATCAAGATCAGGGTGATGTATCTGTGATGTCTTCCAACAGTGTGCCTCCGTCGTCACAATTAATGAAGGGCTAGCGGAAAAGTGCTCATGTAATACGCCAATTGCCTAAGAGGACCCTAGTAGGTTCGACGGCCTTTGACGTCCGCTAGCTCGCCCGGTGTAGCGTCCATTCACCGAATGGTTCGGCAGCCGGGTTCGTCCGTTGCGGTCTAGAAGGAATTTTGGGGTGATGCGAGCACTATAAAATTAACTTAATGCACACCCAGTGACGGCGGATCGGAGGGAGAACGGAGGAAGCCTTTTAGTCCGGTTCATAGCTCGTTCCGGTCCATCCGGACGGCAAGCGAGAGAGGCCCCTCTCTCGTTCAACAACATCTGGCCCCAGATGTTGTGGTACAAATGTGTCGTTAGCGGAGCATACGTCCGTCGCTCGGGACGCTCCGTTGTATAGGCAGTCCGCTGTGACTGCTAAGGCTTCCTCTTCTCGTCAGCGCACACGACCGCACCTTGGCTGCGTGACCGCCGATATATTATCAGCTTCGCCGATCAAGGATTCTTCGGCGACCAGGTCACACCATCCGGCAGCCAGGGATTCGAGACCGATGGACTCCGGACGTTCGCATAGGAAAAGTATGCGGGAGCCATCTGATGCGGAGCTGCCCTCAGCGAAGCAGCGATAGACTGCGCCTCCGCAGGTCTCGACGCCGGACATTCTTGTGCACATAGCACAGCTTATCGCAGCATCCCAGCAGCCGACAGAAACGGTGTCGGATCGAGAATTATCCGACAGCGCTGGGTCGGTAGCCGGGGACTCGAGGCCTGCAGACTCCGGACGTTCGCATAGGAAGTGTGCGGGAGTCAACGTACACGGAGCTTCCAGCGGCAATGCATCGTAAGTCCGCTACTGCACAGGCCTCGGGAACGGACGTGCTTTCCTTAATAGCACAGTTTATCGCAGCATCCCAGCATCAACTGAATCTGTCGCATATATTTTATCCGACGATGCTGGGTCGGGACGCTCCGCGGAAGCGGGTACGGACGTCCGAAAGTTTCATCCGGTCCGACGGGATACCGAAAGGGATTCGGTGGATTTCAAGCTTTCCCTTTCGGAACAACATATGCTGCGATGCCGGATAAGAAACTGATAGCGTCGGTGGACTTAGAAATTTTTGGTTCGGTTCAGGGACATCGTCCCTCAGTTCCGACATAGTCCAATAATGTCACACAAACTTTTGAATTATTGAACGACGCTATATATATTATTATTTTATGCTTGCTATCCAAGCATTTCTGGTTTCTTGTTCGAAGAGTTATGGAGATGTCTTTCAAAAGTGTGCCTCTGTCGTCATAGTTAATGAAGAGTTAGCGGCAATAAGTGCTCATGGTATATGTCTATCGCTTACGGAGTGACATTCGCTAGCTCACCCGGTGTAGCGTACATTCATCGAATGGTTCGGCTGCCGGGTTCGTCCGTTGCGGTCTAGGAAGGAGATTTGGGTGATGCGAGCACTTTAATTACTTTAGTACTCACCCAGTGACGGCAGATTGAGGACAGATCGGAGGAAGCCAACAACATAGGGGACCGCTTGTTGTGGTTCAGATATTTTACATTCGGAGCATATGTCCGTTGCTCGGGACGCTCCGTTATATTGACAGTCCGAGAGACTGTCTTTAATGCTTCCTCATCCTCACAGCAGGGCACACGACCGCACATTGGCTACGTGACCTCGAGTATCCGATCAGTTTCGGCATTCAGTGATTCCACAGCGAATAGGTCGCGCCATCCGGTAGCCAAGGGACACGAGGCCTATACACTCCGTTCGCTCGCATATTGGAAGTATGCACGGGGTAACGATCTCGGAGCTTCCTGCGGCAATGCATCGTAAGACCGCTGCTCCTCAGGCCTCAGTGACGGACGTGCTATCCGAGTTAGCACAGTTGTTTCGCAGCATCCCAGCAATTGACGGTTTCTCGGTTGAATCAGGAATTATCCGACGGCGCTGGGTCGGTGCGGTCCGCGGTTGCATCAAGCTACGGACGACCGAACGCTTTATAGGGTCCGACAGGATGGCGAAAGGGATTCGAAAGATTTCGAGTTTTCCCTTTAGTTGTATCGGAAGATGCCTTTCATATCTTCTGGCATTTCTTCCAGTGATTATTTTTCGGACTTCATTGCTGCGATCTTGGATAAGAGACTTATAGCGTCATTGGACTCGGAATTTTCGATCGGTACAGGGACTTTGTCCCTAACTTACCGACGCAGTCCAATATTGTCATTACAACATGTGTTTTAATTTTCGACGCTATATATTTATTTATATACAAGCCTGCTACTAAGCATGATAGTTTAGTTTCTTGTCCGCGTGGCTCATTTCTGCCATTTTATCTTTTTTACATATAGTTTATTTTGGCAGAGCAGGGCATACCGAGAGTTCATATGCATCTAGACGGTGTTATTAAAGACTGCATATATTCTTTTTCGCCGTTTATGTCTTTTCCAATTTCAATGTTCGGAACGACATTATGTATAGTAGACTTAACTTAGACGCTTTATTATACGTAATCCGCCTTACTGAGGCGTTATCATTACGTCTTCAAGAAAAGATTTACGGGATATTATTCTCAATGTAATTTCTTTTGAGGGCAGTAGTTTGTTCACGTATAACTCCGCCCTTCAGTGGCTGATTGGAGTTGGTTAGACGTGATGCAGCCCTAGCTACATCCACGCGTGGATAGTAGGTTAAGAACTCTCTCAGAGTCGCTTCGTTCTCGGAGGAGCTTCTCTTCGACGGCAACTTTCCGGCAATCCATGAATTGCTTGATTTATACATTCTCTTGTCTATCTAGTGTTACAAGAGATTCAGACTGGGGCAAACATTCGGTGGTTGACTCAGAGAGTGCCGCCGCAGTTGCCGGACCCGAGTGTGGCTGTTATGACGGTTGCCAGTCAAACAGATTGGGATATATACTGATCCCTACGGATTCGAAGTGCCAGGGTCTTTGGGTTCCGCAGTCTTTTAGCTTTCAGTTTAACTTCCGCGGAATAATGTTTTTTAGGCTTGCTTTATGTCATTGCATGAACATTATTCAGAAACGCATGCCCAAATTCCTGTCCTTTAATTCGACAGTAGTGGCGTATCTCCGGAACCAGGGAGGCACTCTTTCGTTTCCATTATTCAATTTAATGGAAAGAATCCGTCTATTGGTTATGGTACACCAAGTTCAGTTTTGGTCCGTCATATTCCGGGTTGTCTGATTGTTTTATCGGACTCCCGTTCTCTTACGGGTCGCTTGTTGCTGTCAGAATGGACTCTCAACAAACAAGTATTCAATCAGATTTGCTATCTATGGGAGCGCCCAATGATGTTTTATTTATGACACAGCTTGCTAATCAATTGCAGACGTATGTGTTGGCTTGTCCAGATCTCTGAGCTAATACTGTTAACGCTCTATTGATCTATAGGATGGAATGATAGGATACGCGTATCCTCCGGCGCTGTTGTTTTAGCAGGTATTGCTAAGATAAACAACCACAATACATTTCTGTTGATAGCATCTCTATCTTCACAGAGATCATGAGTAATTTACTCTCTTGTCTACTGTGGATCTTAACGTGAAATCTTCCTCTATGTGAGGATCTTTTTTCACTGGGTAAATCGTGTCATCTTTATCACAACCAGCAAGGTCGCAACCTTCATGTATTCCGTTGTGTGGTCCGTATTGCATTGTAAGCACTGTACTGGACGAGCTTTGGACGCGATTTCTTACTATAGGAGATCCTCTTCTTCGCTATTCTATGCGACTAAAGTGGAGGCTCTTCCGTCGTGGTGTAGGGATCATTATGTTCATATGGTTGATCCCTCCATACTACTCATTGCTATTTTTTAGTATACTTGTTTCACAAGATCTACTGCAGCCTGTTGTTATTTAGGTTATAGGTTTATGTTACCTCATACCTATGCACTCTACGATAGTTTACAATTGAGTCTTTTGTCTCTTTATCTAAGTCAGTTAGTAACTTTTTGATAAATAGACTAGGAATCTTTAGATTAAATTCCTATACGGATTTTAACTTCGGTTCTTATTTAGCTAAGTAATCATTTGAACCTCTGGAAACAGTAGTTTTCAAATTCTGACCTTTTAGACAGTAATTCTGTTGGTTCTCTTTTACTGTAGAGTCAGTGAGTTTCATGCACTATCAATGGATGATTTTCACTTTCATAGTTTCGGAATCAATACTTCCGTTACTATTTAGGTTGGATTGTTGCATAAGAGTTAGGCTCCTATTATCCGGAACCTATTATTTTAAGGTCCTTCCGTCTTCGTATGGGCATAGGCCTTTACTCTTTCCGGGTACAGTTTATAAACAGATATCTGTTTATTACAAGGGCGTATCCTTCTTCTGTCTTTGATGTCTAGTAGAAGGACGTTACGCTCCATTTTATTGTTAATGGATTCTATTAACTAGCGTACTGCTTATGGTATATCATTGGCTTAGCAGTTGTGCTTAAGATTTCGGCTCATGAAGTAAGAGTTCTTCTACTTCTTGGGCTTACATTAATAGTTTTGCTATTATAGATTTTTGAAGGCTGCTCATTGCTCTCAGCCATCCACATTCATGAATTTTATCTCAGAAATATCGAGTCCATTTCTGGAGGCCTCTATTGTTAGGTCTATTATCTACTGCTCAGAATGTCATTCACTTAACAGTTGCTACTATAGCTAGGTAGGCTGTCTGTTTCGGCAGTGTCTCCGTTCGGCTGCCCTCTTTGCTCTGGGCTATTTGACCCAGGGCAAGAAAAAGGGGGGGGGGGGAGGGTGTTCCCTTGGGTCACCTGTTTTTTACTATGAAAACAAGGGGATACCTCCTCCGGAGTTAGTAATTCTGAGCTGTTATTGGGATGGTTGTTTAGTGAGAAGTTTAAGTTTATAAAATTCATTCAAGTCTTAGTTTTTAAAGTATAGCTTTTGAATATTGCATATGTCAACGGACATGATTATGCAATTCTCACACACTTTTAGGAGTATAAGAGTCTCTATTCTCTAGACTTACTTTATTATTGGCTTACTTTAAAAATTATTAGTATAAGGATTATTGGATATTAATAGAGTACATGGATGTATGAAGCTCAATTTTTGGAAGGTGTTGTATCTTTCTAATTTATCATAAATAAGAAAGATACATGTAAGGCCTATTACTTCTTTTCCCTACAGGGGATGACTCTATTTTATTTTATTGAGCGTATTCCATTTTGCTCTATGTCCTTGGCCCTCCAGCCTTTTTACTATTCAGCTATGTCTGGGTCATTGGTACAGTATAAAAATGTTAAAAAATTTATAGTAATTTATATATTTTTTATACTTACCAATGACCCAGACGGGGATGGCCCTCCCAGGAGTTGGGAACTCTTGCCTCCCCGCTGAGTACATAGCGCTTACCAGGCACTGGTTATTAGAATGATAAATGGCGCCAATTTCGGAACGTCCTTGACACTGCGCATGCGCAGTAGGGGCGAAGTGTGGAGGGCCTCTCAGGACATGTTTTCTTTAGTTTTAGATGCAAATTTTGGGGATTGGGGGGCAAAATTTGTGTTTGGCCCTATATTTTAAGAGTTAGCACCAGCTATGTCTGGGTCATTGGTAAGTATAAAAAATATATAAATTACTATAAATTTTTTAACTTTTGTGTACAGTGCTAGACAAATTTGGCTATTACAGAAGATAAGGGGATAACTGTCCAAGTGTGGAGAGTCACTGATTGCATAGTGGCATAATATTTAGAGAACTGTTTATATCTTTATTGGGGTTTAATGACTCTTTGAAAAGCCAGAGTCACATTGTGTCAGATAGTAATATGGGCAGAGAAAGTAGGAGTACCCAGAGAGAACCAGCAGGCATTGGCTGGCAACTGTCACATTCTCGAAACTAACTTGGCACAAGAAGAGTTGGCAGCAGTTGACGGCAAGTGGACCACTGATATGAAGTATGGTGTGCTGCCATGTTGGCAATCATATTAATTCTTTTGCCCAAGGACATAGTGCAGATGGCGTGGTCAGGATCGAATTGTTGACCTTTTGGTTTGAAGGCCAATGCTCTAACCAATGAGCCACCATGTTCCCTTCTGGCTAGTTAGAACATTGCATGTCTGCTCAATATTTACTGCTACTTGGTGGTTCTCTCCAGGTACTCCAGCTTCCTCCATCATTAATTTGTAAGTCCCCATATAGCCACAAACTGTCCCTATATTACTTTGAAAAAGTTGCCCCGAAGTTTTTTCTTCCTTGAGAATTCAACAGGTAGGCTGCATTTATGTTGGCAATGTATTTATATCATTGTTGGCTGTCTGTACATGCTGCCAACAATGATGTAGAAATATTGCCAAGTCATCTGCAGCTGTGTACATGTGTATAAGGTAGTACAGTGGAGCCCACTTAATTGGATATCTCTCAACTGAATAACCCTGTTAATTGAATATAATTTCCCAACACAAAACTATTTACCATACCCTCAGTTCAAATTTGACCTTCTAATTCACAATAGGTTATAGAGTAAACTCCTGTTAATTGAATAAAAAAATCTTGTAACCTGTCGAGAAATTACCCCCGACTCTCCCCAGTTTTAGTTTGTAGACCTACTTGGCCTTAATACATCCAATACAGGCATTTAATCTATTATATCTTGTTTGACAGAGCCCATGGAGCACTGTCAAACAAGATATAATAGAATAAATGCTGATTTTATCTCTAGAATACAGGAAAGTGACACAATCCCTATTAATTGAATAATTTTCATTGGCAAGGTGGCTATTCAATTAACAGAATTTAAAAATAATATGAGGTGTAAGGGCTAATCCTTTTACCTAAAATGAACAGAGGACGACACTTACCAAAAATATTTCTTGTTTTACTAAAAGGTTTCATTGCTTCCCACAAAAACACACCTTATGACCCGTCATTGCAGAAAGAACATGTCGGCAGAGTGTTGGGATGCCAGGCATGGTTTGAGGGTAGAGAGGAGGAGTAGGAGGAGGGTGGGGGGGGGGGGTCACAGGAGGGGAGACAAAGGAGGATTGTGGAACAGAGATAGAAACTGACTCCTTTATACCTTTGGGTCCTGTAATCTCGAACTTGGAACACTGTAACCAGTACCAAGAGATATAGAGCCCAAAACTGAAGTGACATGTGAAGGTCATAATGCAAAGATCTTCACTAAGATAGATGCTGAACCACTATCTCCGATTACACCCATAAAGATTTAATTATTTATAGGTGTTTAAGGTCACATATTTCTGCACAATGGCTAACTGTGATCGCAACATGGAAATAAAGTCAAGTTTAGTCCATCCTTCGTACCCATTTTAGAGCACTTCTACCCCAGGTATTGATGACTATGTCCTATTTTACCAGCAAAACAGAGGTTGTTTACACAGTAAGCAAGCACTGCTACACTTTCAAGGGTTCCCACATGGGGCCCATAAAGATGCCAAAGAAACCAGCACACCGATAGAAAAAGAATAAGAAAATAGCACCACACAATTTTAACAAATCACCATGGTTTTCGAACTTGTCCAAAATGATGTCAACAAAAAGCAGCATGCCGAAAGTTATTGAAACCTAATGATTGCTTTTCAAGTTAGCCCCAACAAAGTAGATCTTCTGTTTCTCAGGCCATATTTTGTAAAGTTTTTATTTTATTTTTGTAGTTATTTGTTTGCCATCGAAAGATCATGTTCATGATTGGTTTTAGGCCTCATAATTTACAGAATAGTGTGGGTGGGTGTGTATTTCATCCCTAGCATGCAAGAAGGCTTTGCAATCCTAAAGCATTGCAAAGCTTTGTTGCACTCAAGGAACAAATTTATCAAATTTAACTTGGGTAAAACATCAGACATAAATCATTTAATTTTTATTCTTTTAAGTTTGTATTGGTTATAAAAAGAAAGGACAATGCGAGGGAGCCCGAGAAACCGATTTTAAACTTTAAAGGCCTTGGCACATAAATTTAATGAGTTCATTCCAATGATGGGGACAAAAGTGATTTGAGAAAAATATTTCCTGTAAGTAATAAGTATTCCAAAATACCTGGCTGTTTTCATTCAAGAAGTTGAGTGGATTGGAAGATTTGCTGCATAAAGGTTCGATTCATTCTCAACATTTAAGACTATATTTTGACTGCATCTAAAGTGTACAATCAGATTTTCAAAGTGTTTTCTTTTATTTATTTTGCCCATTTAGGGGCTTCACATCCTTGAAACTTTTTATCAGTTTGTGTTTTACTAAATCAACCAAAAATGTTTTACAAAAATAATTATCTCCTTTCAGGACACCAGAGGATGTTCATACAACGCAGACAGTTTGAGATATTTGACAATAAAGAACAAGCCAAAAGAGAGTACTGGAATAATCGTGTCAGAGACAGACCTAAAGTGTGGCAAAGACAGATGCCCAAACTTGCTCTGATAACTCAAAAAAAGTCAACCAAGCCAACCTGGTTCTGAAGAGGAGATGTCATATTTTTTCTGAACTGATTTGGCCTGTCATTTTTAAAATCACAGGAGAGTGACTAACGCCCACCTGGGATGAAAATCAGGAGGGCCATTGCCCCATAGTATAACTGTCACTTCACCATGACAGAAAACCTTTAACTGGTTGGTAGAATGCTGAATTATTTTTAGTTATCAAAATTCCTTCACAAGTCTTTGCCTTGTAATAATTTATGGGAGAGTGCACGTAGGCACTCTTCCATAAATTATTACAAGGAAATTCCCTATAGACTAAATAATTTATCTTCAACGATAATATGAGGGACATCCACAGAGTTTGAAGCCGTTGAGTTGCAATGCCTGGACTTGAGAGTAAAGCCCAAACATGGACTTCCAGCCCTCAACCAGTTAATACCATCCACTAAAAGCTATCAATCATCACAGGACTTTATCTGACCATGACGAACTTTACAGACCGAGAACAGATACTTTAACATATAATCAAAAAGTGCAATGCCATGGGATGCCCAATACACCACCACCAAAGTCCATAAAGGGAATAATTCACAAGGAAATAATTGGACCCAGCTGGTTCGCAACCCCATTCATGAGAGTATCATAAAGAGCTGTAGATTAAATCTGAATAGTTTTCTTTGAAATGTGATGACTAGAAATGGTAATGTAACAACAATAATTCCAACAAGGGCAATAACTCTTGAAGAAATGCTTGAATATGGCTGGTTCACAATCCTGTTCAGACAAAAGCTTTTTATTAAATCTGGGAAAAAAATCTTCAGTTTTCTTAGCATGTGATAACAAGAAATAGTAATGCAACAAGTCCAACAAGGGCAATAACTCTTGAAGAAATACTTGGACAGAGCTGATTCACAATCCTATTTTTGATATTATCAGCAAAAAGCTGTACATGAAATTTGAAAAAAATATGTTCTGAATGGTTTTATTTTCAATCTAATGACAAGAAATAGGGAAGAACGGACTGATTGGAAGGATGGACAGACAGATGTATGGACAGAAGGACAGACAGAACCCATTCTCATATCCCCTCCCTCTACATGGCATGGGATAAAAACAGGTCCTTTGGACAATATTCAAATTACCTTGGCAGTGGTTTCAAGTCAAATCTTGGCTGACGAGGATAGAAATACAAATATACTATAATGCCACTGGACTCCTAAGGTGTGGAGTAGTAGAAAATTTGGAAACTTACCCAAACCCCTAAAAGTCAAAAGAGACTTGGTATGCTGTCATTTGATTTACTGAGCAGAGATGGGTTTTCAAAATGAGAGTCCTGACTGATGTGCACACATTATTACTATTGTCACCGAGTATGAAGTGTTGTATTCCATTAACCCTTTACCCAACGTAACGGCCAAAACCGGCCAGCGCTATTCTCAAAAATCGCCAATTAATTTTCAAAATATTTTCATTTTTTGTCTCAAAAACATAGGTTATGACCCCTCGTTGGAACGAGCTTGTCGAGCTCGTTCCAACGAGGGGTCATAACCTATGTTTTTGAGACAAAAAATGAAAAAAATTAATTATTCAAGAATTTTGTTTGCAAGTGTCTTCTGCTTTTCATGTTATCTAAAGGGTTAAGTCAGCTGCAAGGATCTATATGCAACAGATGAGAAAGCAGGTCGAGTCAGACATGGCTTACAAATGATGTGATGACATACAACACCCTGAACCCAGTAACTTAGGTATTGATGGGCTTATTGCACTTCCAGGTTTAACTAGAGGTCTGAAAATCCCAGATGGGCCTGTCCATACCTCCTGCCGCCCCCACCGTCATGATCAAGATGAAAAGGGGCACATCTCTGGAAAAAAAAGTTTGATCAAAACTATAATCGCAGGTGCACAGGTTCCCATGGTAGTGAACATCCATACCAAGTTTCAAAGGAATTGACCCATACATCTTGACCCTTTAATAATAGTAACTTTCAACCGAAATCCACAAACTGTCTTTGGCTTTACAAAGTTTGCAAGAAGAGAACACTGAAAGTAAAGTAGGGAGCAAGGGGCCTTAACCCCACACCTTAGAAAGTTGTTTAAAAGTATTTCAGGTTAGCATTCAGTTAATCTAATGTAGCTTGGGGAGTGTGGGGCATGGGGGAAGGGGTTGAAGAGTCTGTTGGATGAATTTTTTTTTTGCATAAAATCACTCAAAATGCTTCATAACTCATTTTAGTGTAAAGAAAAGAAATCAACCAATGGAGTCCCACCCACTCTACCCACCCCCCACAAGATCAACTGGGTGATTATTTGCATAAAATTACAAAGCAATTTTTCTTTGCTCAAAGGACCCCCTTCCCCGTGGGAACCTTGGGAAGTGAAGCAGTGCTTGTTAGTCCCCTACGGGAACCGTAAGGGGACTATAGGATTGCACTCCGTCCATCTGTCCATCTGTCTGTCTGTCCGTCCATCTGTCTGTTTTTATGTTACCACCTCTCCCTCCAACATGCTTTAAGCTACACCTTTCATATTTGATACATGGATAAATGGTTCTGAGGGGATGATGCACGTTCAAAATCTTTGTTTCAAAATCCAAGATGGCGGAATGGCGGCCATTTTTGTTGTGTTTTTTTAAGCTCTCTTCTCTATTTTCATGTTACCACCCTTCCTTCCAACATGGTTCAAGCTACACTTTGCATATTTGGCACATGGATAGAGGGTGGGGAGGGGATGATGCACGTTCAATATTTTTTTTTCAAAATCCAAGATGGCGGCATGGCGGCCATTTTTGTTGTGTATTTTTAAGCGTTTTTCTCTATTTTATGTTACCACCCCTCACTCCAACATGGTTCAAGCTACACTTTTCATATTTGGCGCATGGATAGAGGGTTGTGATGGGATGATGCACGTTTCAATATTTTTTTTTCAAAATTCAAGATGGCGCCATGGCAGCCATTTTTGTGTTTTTTAAGCTTTTTTCTCTATTTTATGTTACCACCCCTCCCTCCAACATGGTTCAAGCTACACCTTTCATATATGGTACATGGACAAAGGGTTGTGAGGGGATTATGCACGCTCAATATTTTTTTTTCAAAATCTAAGATCTGTCTGTCTGTCTGTTTTTATGTTACCACCTCTCCCTCCAACATGCTTTAAGCTACAACTTTCGTATTTGGTACGTGGATAAATGGTTCTGAAGGGATGATGCACGCTTAATATTTTTTTTTCAAAATCCAAGATGGCGGAATGGCGGCCATTTTTGCTGTGTTTTTTAAGCTTTTTTTCCTCTATTTTTATGTTACCACCCCTCCCTCCAACATGGTTCAAGATACACTTCTCTCAATTCTCAATTTTTAGATTCCATTCACATTTGAAATCCTGTCTGATAACCTGTATTTTACCCAAACCACCCCCCAGGTCTGACACTCCTGTTGACTGTTGTCATGAAACCCGAATTGTCCCCAAGCCGAACCGTCCCCAATTATTTTACCAAAACTGCGCCCCCCCCCTCCCCTCCCCAGTTTTGATACTCCTGGACCTGCTGACTGTGGTCATGTCTTATGTGACAAAAACACCTTATGTCACAAAAGCGCCGTAGGGGACTAATACCACCTCGGTGGTCAAACACTTGTTAACTATGGTCTGTTTTACTGATAAAATAACATCCAGTCACAAATACTTGGGGTGTAAAAAAAATGTTCTCTAAAATGGGCAACATGGGTGTATACGATTGACTAAACTTTACTTCATCTCCATGTTGTGTCACAATTAGCCATTGTGCAGAAATATGTGACCTTAACACAATAAACAAATAAATAAAAAAACAACCGGACCCCTCCCCTCTACCCCCCCCCCCCCCCCCCCCCATTGCCTGGCAGGCCCCTTTGATCAAATGTTAATCTTTCTACCCACATTTACATCTAACTAAACAATCAGCTCTGTCGTGCAAGGGCAGAATTTATTTAAACAAATAGTTGTCACCATTGGATTCTGTGTTAAATTTCAAACCCCTCTGGTGCCCACCAAAATCAGTCAAACAACACTTTGAACAAATTTGAATCTACGAGTCATAATAATGCAAAAACAATGATCAAAAGATTATGCCTCGTGGAGCTGGAGATCCTTGAAGAATAGTCCAGGCGTGAAGTCATTTATTAGTTTACTAATGGGAAATCTGTCTGCGTGAAGGAATATTTCTAGTTCAAATCAAGGAAGATAATCAAAACTTATATTTCTAGATGGATTGAATCTCAGAATCACCTACTTCCCTTTATATAACAGATATGACAGAAAGATCACCTGATACTGAATTTGGAGGAAAATAAGGCTGTGAGGTATATGTTGCCATACATCCACTGAGTACTTGTAATTGTGATAAGTGAAAATAAAAAATATATTAAGACCACTTATTTATTTAAAAGAATACATTCAACAAAACCTTAAAACAGCAACACAGAGTTTGCAATCATCCTTCAACCACATAAGTGACCAACTGGTTGTGCAGTCAACTGGTTATGCAATAACTGTCTGATGAATTCGTTGCCAGATGCCCCCTTGTGACCACTATAAAAATACTGTTAACTAGTGGAGACATGTTCCAGGATATTGTTAAAAAATTATACTCTTTACTCTTATAAATTGGAATTAGGTCAAACAATTTAAAAATATGTTTCTCAGGCCCTCCCACATGGTCCTTTTGGCTACCCCATGCTCTCTTTTTATAACCAATATCGGTATAAACTTTAAAAAAATAAAAATTAAATGGTTTTATATGTCTGATATTTTTCCGAAGTTAAAAAAATTAATAAATTTATCCCTTGAGTGCAAGAAGGATTTGCAATGCTTAAGCATTGCAAAGCCTTCTTGCTCTCAAGGGACGAAATACACCACCACCCATGCTATTCCGTAGATTATGAGGCCTAAAACATAAATCAAGAACATGAATTTTTGATGGCAAAGATATAATTACAGAAATAAAAAAATAAAATAAAAAACTGCTCTCCCGCATGCAATTTTACAAACAATGGCCTGAGAAACAGAAGATCTACATTGTGTGGCCTTATCAATGATTTTTTGAAACCAGGCTCAAAACAATTTTTCATCAAAGCATATCATGGCTGTTTTGTAGCAACCTCGACTTGACTTTATGAAAAATTCAAGAAAATACTCTGAAGGTTAACCCTTTACCTAACATGAAAAGCAGACGACACTTGCAAAAAAATTTCTTGAATAACTAATTTTTTTCATTTTTTGTCTCAAAAACATAGGTTATGACCCCTCATTGGAACGACGAGCTCGTTCCAACGAGGGGTCATAACCTATGTTTTTGAGACAAAAAATGAAAAAATAATGAAAATTAATTGACGATTTTTGAGAATAGCGCTGGCCGGTTTTGGCCGTTACGTTGGGTAAAGAGTTAAGAGTTAAAAGGATTTATGTATCTTTTTTGAAGGCAATCTAATGTCTATTACTGTATGTCTGTATTTATTAAGAAAAAATGTGCTTATGAATCATAATCCATGTTTTTGAAGGTAGAATTAAAAATTTTAAGTTTTGTATAGAAGTTTTTGTATGTGATTCTTGAAAAATTCACAGTTTTGCAAGTTGACGAACAGTGGCAGAAGGAGTACATGTATGCTAATTACAAACAAAATGTTTCAAGCTGATGAACCTTGTAATATGTTTATAAGGTCTGAGTATTCCTGCATCAGGATTGGAAATTCATTGGTATCATAATTGTTCGTTCCTAACTGTGTCTTGTCAAATGCATTCTTGCCACTCACTGTGTGAATGAACTGGCTCACCCCTGCTGCAAGGTATTTCAAACAATTTTGGAAAAGGCAATGCCACTGCCTCTTCAAAAACAGGCTGTGAAATTCTATGAAATTACTCTTTTTGCAAAACAGATTTTCACCAGTTTTACAAATAACAAAATGGTTACCGCCCCCTTCCCGTCACCTCAACAAACAACTCTAGATTATTAATCAAATAGTTTTGACACTTTACCAACTGAACCTATCATAACTGGCAACCATTATGCAAAAAAAAACTTTAACTGGTAGAGTACTAGAAAACACTATCAAGGCTCTAGTGAAAAGTGTTAAAAGCCACTTCAGTAGCTTTACACTGTGTGCATTTACCTGTCATTTGTGGAGCAGTTGATAAAGAAATGTTCATATAAAATTGTATTTTTATAATTTATTGGGGAGTGCCAACAGGCACTCTCCAATAAATATTAAAAAAATAATAATTGATGAAAAAATCTTGTGAAACTATGGCTCCCCTTATTGGCCACATTGTATCTTTGACAAAAATAGTCCCATTACTACCATATTTACTCTATGTATTGGGACACTCTATGATTTGGGACACACATTTTTTCCAGAAAACTATATTTTTTTTATGCTCCAAAGTTTGGGACATTCAGGAGATTTGTTTCCAGTTGACCCGTCACTAGTAGCAGACGACACTCATAAAAAAAATTCTTGAGTAACTAAAAATTTTCATTTTTTTGCTTCCAAAACATAGCTTATAATCCCTCATTGGAATGAGCGCAAATGCGCTCGTTCCAGTGAGGGATTATAAGCTATGTTTTGGAAGCAAAAAATGAAAATATAAAAAAAAATTGGACAGCGATTTTCATATATAGTGATGGAAAACGAATCACACACAACTTTATTCAGCATCAAATCAAGATCAGGCTGTGTTCTTTCCCCATTTTCAAAGAATTGGGACATGTGTGAAAATAATTATTTTTAGCTGTCCCAATACATTGAGTAAATACAGTAATCACCTTTGAAAAATAATTTAGCACTCTACAAGTTAAATTTATGACTCAAAAATATAGATTGTAACCCCTCATTGGAATGAACACATTCCAAGGTTGGGTCATAAGGTAAAGCTATGTTTTGAGTCAAAAACTGAAAGGTTTTAGTTATAATTAAATTTTTTTGCAAATGTCATCTGCTATATTCTTGTAAGGTAAAGGGTTAAAATTTTTCACTCTGCCTGGTAGAGGCATTAATACAAAAACTGACCCAGCCAACAAAATATTATAAGTTATTGTGATGAATTGATGGTAACATGGTCCAAGTTTTGCGGCTCAGAGCTTATGTTGAACACACTCTTCAAGCTGCAAACTTTAGACCATGTTAATGTCAATTCATCACAATAGCGAATATGTTCCAATAATCTCCTACTCACAGCTCCAAACCCACGTTGTGAAATGAACAAGGCAACTTTTAACAAAAACAAGTTTAGTAAATAAACCTACTGTGTACCCCATGACATCACTGGACAAATAATCAATAAATCAGATAATGGTCAAGGTCACTCCATCTTAGTTCAAATCTTATTTGTAATTTAAACAGCACTTCATTCGGAACATCATCCACTACACAAGTGAATAATCTACGAAAAAAGAAGCAGTTTGCCAGTCACTCTGGTGATGGACTCATTGCAAAATGGGCAACCTCATTTCAAATACTTCACTTGGTGACAATAACTCTTCACCTGCTGAGTATTTTCTAAATATTTTTCATCAAATCTAGTCATGGCTGCTATAAAGCAGCCATGACTAGATTTGATGAAAAATTAATTTAAATGTAACACAAGAAATCATTGAGGAAAAAATCCATTCAATTTACATGGGACAAATACGAGTAATATGCCCAACTTATACTTTTTTCAGTGACAATTGAACTCCTGTGCTGGGCAGGAATTTTTGCCAGCAGCATGTAAAGAGTTATTTATTTATTGGTGTTTAAGGTCATATACTTACGCACAATGGCTAATTATGACCGTGTCTGTTTTACGGATGGAGGAAGCCGGTATACCCGGAGAGAACCACTGAGCAACGACGAGCAGCTGCCAGCTCCCCAACATCGTAACTCCACATTGCAGCACAGGCAGGGTTAGATTGGTTAAAGACATGCGCACCATCGACATGCAGTATGCCTTAGTGCATGGTGGCATGTGAACAGTTGCTTAGACGGTCACCCATCCAAGGACTAACTGAACTCGATGTTGCTTAACTTCAGTGATCTGACGTGAACTGGTTACAGAAACGCCATCATGCCCACCAGCAGCATATAAAGAGTTAAATGGTAACATATGCTACTGAAGCCATAAACAGAGAAAAAAATATGCGAGCTCTCATCCAATCTGAGGGCGAGGATTTTAGTGTTATTGGAACATATAACTACAATGAGTACTTGTTATATATACATCAATATATTTTTTAAATAGTATCTAATAGTGAATGTACAAAATATTCTGTAAAACAGTAAAACCGATTTTGAGAGATCACCTGTCTTGAGAGACCACTGTGACCTTGTACCATAGGGTTGTTTCACTCTGCAATGGACCTGTCATGAGAGACCACCTGTTTTAAGAGGTCACTTTTGCCTGGCAAAATGGTGGTTCTTTACAGGTTCTACTGTAAATACTTAACCCTTAAAGGCCTGTTTCTGACTTTCACAACCTCAGAACAGGTGCCCTTAACAGGTCATCAAGATGAGGTCCAGTTGACAATACACAAATGACCTAGGCAGTGGTTTCTTGTCAAGTCTTGGCTGCCTTAATAGGCAGCCAAGATTTGACTAGAAATCACTGCTAAGCCACTGGATGTGCACAGGCAGTGACCAGATTACAATTCAGGACAATTGTCCTAGCCCTTATTGGTTAATTAAACACCAATTCACATGGATGAACTCAAAAATCTGTTGTTGGAATAATGTTTAAATTTGGAACATGAAAAAACAATATATTCACTCTCAGATATGCATCCACAAAAAAATCCTTTGTATATAATTCTTTCCACCCCAAAATAAAATTATGAAAAAGTAAAATATTCTATACAGCAGCTTTTATGAGACAAAACAGACATTCATGTATATCTATCAACAAGCACACACCAATGAAATATCATCACAATTAAATTCCCAAAACCTAACAAAAAAATAACAATAAATAATCTTTTAAATAACAATAAAAATACAATATTACATATATTAAATATATTACATATATTAAATATATGTACGTCATCGATTGCTCAATGTATGTAGCTGAATATTATAACGGCAGAAGGTACAGTAGAGCATACTTAATGGAATATCTCTTAATTGAATAACATAGGCCTGTTAACTGAATATAGCTTCCATACACAAATCTATTTTTATCATACCCTCAGTACAAATGAGACTGGTTAACTGCATATGAACATAGGCATGAAATCAAAATTTAGCCAAAGGTTCATACCTATGCCGCCCTCTGTAGAGGACTTCCACCCCAAGCATTGGTTAATTACATATGGGTTACACAGTAAACTCCTGTTAATTGAATAAAATATCTTGTTTATTTATTTATTGGTGGTTGATGGTCACTTGCAGCATCTTTGGTTATATTACGACCGCAACTTAGGTATGACGTCAAGTTTAGCCAATGGTTTATACCTATGCCCCTCTCTGTAGAGGACTTCCACCCCAGGCCTTGGTTTTACCAGTAAAGCAGAACTTGTTTAAAACAGTAAAAAAAAAGCACTGCTCCACTTCCCATGGTTCCCAGAGTGGAAACACATCTTATAACATGTTGAGTTAATACTCCTATAATCACTGAATTTCTCTTGTGCACAGACCTATTTGGCCTCACTACATCCAATAAATGCATTTAATGTCTTATATCATGTTTGACAGAGCTCTGTGAGCTCTGTCAAACAAGATATAATAGAATAAATGTTCAGTTTATCACTAAAATACAGAAATGTGGGAAAATCCCTGTTAACAGGATACTCCTATTAATTGAATAACTTTCTCAGACAAAGATTACACTGTACACTCTATATATATTTTTGTCAAACTGCAAATAAAATGGTAGAATTGTGATTGATCACCTTGCCAAGGTACTTACAGCTCTGTTCAGATTTTTGCCGGGTATGTGAAAGTATGCAACGTTTTACAAAGTCAAGTTAGATAAATACCAATGGAAAAATTAACTGTGAAGACGATTATGTCCAAAAATAAAGTTAGATATGGTTTGCAACACAAGTTACATAAAATTCTGGCATGGTACATGAGTATGTATGTGTGCCCTAATTGTATAACTAATACACTGGAACTCTGTTAATTGAATAGCCACTTTGCCAATGTAAAATTATTCAGTTAAAAGGAGTATTCATTTAACAAGGATTGTGTCACTTTCCTGTATTCTAGAGATAAACTTGACATTTATTCTATTATATCTTGTTTGACAGAGCTGTATGAGCTCTGTCAAACAAGATAAAATAGATTAAATGCCTGTATTGTACTGAGGCCAAATAGGTCTAGAAGCAAAGGAAAACTGGGGAGAGTCTGGGTAATTTCTCGACAGGTTACAAGATTTTTTTTTATTCAATTAACAGGAGTTTACACTATTTAATTATTTTTTGGTCTTTAAGGTCATATACTTATGCACAATGGCTAATCATGACCGTGACAGTTTTACGGGTGGAGGAAGCCTGAGTACCCAGAGAGAACCACCGAGCGACGACGAGCAGCTGCCAGCTCTCCAACATCGTAACTCAAAACTGCAGCACAGACAGGGTTAGATTGGTTGAAGACATTCATACCATCTATGTGCAGTATGCCTTAGTACATGGCGTCATCGTGCCCCCATGTGGACAATCAGGGTTAAGCGCCTTGCCCAAGGACACAACTCGGGAGTCTGGAGTTTACACTACAACCTATATTCAATTAACAAGTAAAATTTGTACTGGAGGTATGCTAAGTGGTTTTGTGTTGGGAAATTATATTCAATTAACAGGGTTATTCAGTTAAGAGATATCCAATTAAGTGGGCTTTCAGTACCCTATCGGTACCCTAACTGTATAATTAATACTCACTGTAACTGGCACCCTAACTGTATATCATATACTGTAACTGGTACCCTAACTGTATAATTAATATTGTAACTGGCATTACGTCATTGTGTGCATGTATATGGACTTGTAGCAAAATCAAGATCTGATAACAAAGTCATTGACACCAAGCATGCAAATTATACATTTTTTGATGACTGTCATGGTGATCAGTACCCATAGATCTGTGCCTGTCTTGGTGACAGGTACCAAGAATTGTGCGTGACATCCTAAATATACTTGTTACAGGGGTTACTACTCAACAGTATGATGTACTTACTATCACAAAGATGAATATATATGGAAGGTGTATGGAGCTGCATTATCCTGTTAGGTAGAAAACCCTGCATGAGATAGACATTGATCAATTTAACAATTCTGAGACTTTAATTAACCTGATGTTCAAACGTCACTGGGAATTCAATTTCTTCAATGTCTTTTAAAATACGACGTCAAACGTCGGAAAGTGCAAATAACAAGATATTTTTCACATTAGTGATTATCTGGTTGAAGGCTAGATTATTTTTGTTGGTCTGAATTTGTTATTCAAAGCTTGTTTTATTACAAATGATTGGAGAGTGCCCACAGGCACTCTCCAATCATTTGTAATAAAACAAATCTATATAAACAAAATATTATTTGTGTTTGACTGAACATGAAATATAAGCAAGGAAAGTGTTGGCTTTTGCTCTGGTATCCTCATTTTTTGAAAGCCCCGATAGTGGATTCTTGCACCCAACCAGTTAAGAAGTCTTGACAGCATTTTAAGCTGCGATAAGATTTGGCTCAATGGTTGTCACAGAGCACTATTTGGGAGAAAATAAGAATTGAGGACTTTAAAAAAATCCAAAAAAAATAATAAAACAAATGACCACAAAGTATAAGACGTACAAAAGTATCAACGCGCTGTTTGATTTCGTACGTCATAAGACATACAAAAGTATCAAAGGGTTAATCAAGGCAAGAAATATTTTTGTGAGATCTACAAACTTGAGAGGCAGAGAAAAGTTTATGTCTGTCAGCAGGCCTGGAAAAAAAGAGCTTACCTCATAACCCATTAGCAGGTTACGATATATAACGTGGTGGTTACCTATAGGAATAATGTGCTATGATACTTTGTTACCTTCTCTGTTTTACTATGCTAGCCGTACTGTTCTTCATGTTTTAACAGAATTTCTGCCAAACTAAATAGTAACAACTGATGCACGATCTCGCTTTGCATAATTTCAGCCAAAATAAATAGCAACAACTAACGTACGAACTTGCATTGGCAAGATCGTGCATTAGCTCTTTCTATTTATTTTGGCAGAAATTCTGTTAAGACATAAACGGAATCTATTTTACTCATACTATATATAGATGCAACGCACAACCAATGAGTCAACTTAGTCCTGAGAAATTGTGGGGTCTGACAGGAAAAATATGCCATATTAGGAATTTTATGTAAGTTGTATTATTTTGTCATTATATTATTTTGTTGTAATCTATAGTTCATTTTTATATTTTACAACAGACGCAACTCCTGTGTAACCCTAACTATTGGCCTGTGTCAAGTAATTTAACTTGTAATTTTTTTCTTCTCAAATTCCAAGGATAAATGCAGTAGCACACGCATTTTAAATGCGTATTTTCCAGATGAAGCAGTTGTAAAAAATATATTTTTCAAACATTTCAACAAAACTATATCATGTGACTCCTCAATGGAACAAGTTCATCAAAAAATTTAAAAAACAGTAATTAATATAATAAATTTTGAGATCCTGTGCATTGGGTAAAGGTTTAAGAAGTATCAATTTTGATAATACATATATGTTCATATGAAATTCAGTTTCAAGAAAATACTGGTCATTGTGTCCAGTACAAGTGAATCGGTGCCTGTCAATTATACAAATTGTGCCTGTCAATGAACATGCATGACCAGATGTTTATTTGAAGGCTTGCTCAACACTACGCCATTAGTTGGAAAAGTGAGACTTTGGTACAAAATTATGCACATGGAGTGATAATAATACATTAGTCTTAAGATACTCCCACTTTGGCCATAAGAAAAGTGTAAAAAAAATACTTTAACCCTTAAGGGCCTGGACAAGTGTCCTGATTTCCCACCAGCCTTTACGTATCCAGAGATTTAGCAGTGATTTCAAGTTATGTCTTGGCTGCCTTAACTGGCAGTGAAGACTGTAACTAGAATCCTCTGCCAAGAGAATTTACCTATTGTCAGCAGAACCACCTCATGACAACATGTTAAGGGCACCTGTTCTGAAGTTGTAAAAGTCGGAAATAGGCCTTTAAGAAGGGTTAATATTACTATGCATTCACTTGTATGGACCCTGTGCATATCAAGTTGTATCTTGGCCTCTGATGTACTTATAAATTCAAGTAATTCCTATCTCACGATGTAGAGAGATCAAGATAAAATCTTTCACCTGAGTATGAGAAAACGTAACAGAAAACCTGAAATCAAATTTTCATTGGTATTAGATCTAGAATCAAATCAGGCAGAGGATTTCAAATCAAACTGAATCTCGAATTGAGTATCACCATTCTTGTTGCAGTTGTTTTGCAGTTGTCAAACATGAACACTGTACTTTGGACTATGGCAAATATTGCACACCTCCACTAAATGATTGCATGTACTTTTGTATTTTCAGTTGTCGACTCAACCCATACGGTACAGATTTCAATAGCTGCTTGTTTTCTTTGGGGGTGGGGGGTGGGGGGGGGGGGGGGGTGGCAATGCCAGTTTGTTAAAATTAAGCCCCATCATTTTACATTTGGGCTCAAAACATGAGCCCAAATTTTAACTTGCTAACTCAGAATTTTTTAGATTCTCTCAACAGTACACTATGACAGAAAAGATGACAATTTTTTTTTATTATTCTATTTTACAAGTCCTGATGATGTTTCATAGCAAATAACAGATCTCTGTTCTGTGCGGTTTGGGAAATATGGGCGTTTGAAAAATATTTATATTTTTGGCTCCTGGAGTTCCCCCAGGGATACGGGAATATAGACGGGTGGGGCCAAAAGACTTGCTCCTCGCATTACAAAGGCAAATATTGCTCCATGAACTTCGTTTGAACAAACTTGATTCTACACCTCAAAAGGAAACTCAGTATCAAATATCAAGTCACTGGTTCATGAGAAGATTATTTTTTTTAAATTTGGGAACATTTTCCCCCACCACTTCCCTATGGGGCTGGGCATGTTGATTTGAACAAAAACAAAATGTGATGTCAGAACAATCACCTCAAGTTTCAGAAATTGGTTCAGTGGTTTTTGAGAAGATGTGAACACCATGTTCACTGGCAGACAACAGATGGTGAGTGATTACCATAGCTTACCCTGACTTTCAGTAAGGTGAGCTAAAAAAGATTGTCCCAATATCCCAATAAATTCTGTCTTTTGATTGGTCAGAATGCCTTGGACAAATAGCCATGGCAAAGGGTGCACCCAACTTCCAAAGTATATGAGAGCATGCAACATCCAGGGTATAAGCACATGTGAAATATCGGGGATATATGGTTTAAATGAAAGCTTTCCGCTTTTGCTGGCCTTGATATAAAAATCGAACCAAAAAACCTGAAAATAGTCACTAATACAGGCCACGAAATTTCATGCGGACGATCGTTTCGTTCGCGGGATGGTTATGCAAATCCAAAAACCCGCGAACGATGTTTCATTCACGCAAAAAATATGACGTGAACGAAATTTTATAGTCCGAATTTTTTGTTGTTCATTGATGTGTCAGTGTGCATTGCCAGATAAGAAATACAATGAATGAGTATGAAGTAGAAGTGGTAGTTTGTCCTGTTGCTTGAACTTATATAGTACTGTATTTTACACGTGCGATTCTAAACACAACATTTCAACATTTATTTTCGCGGACATTATGTAAGTATAGTAACTGACAGCACGAAACATATCAACCATTGTGGGTTTTTCCATGGTTGTGTTCTATTTGATATTGGTGTAGATTCAGCGTGCTTTCCCCCTCATTAATGTTGCATGCGAATTCGCCCCAGTTTTTTTTTCTTCATATCTTATGGATCAAACAAAGGGATGTAGAGGTTGAGATTGAAGACACCAATTTTAGAATTTAGACTTAAATAGTATTTGCAGTGGCGTTGATATGGAAATGCAGAAAAATATTCAAGGAAAAACTTGATCTAACGTTAAACATTTATGTGGGCCGAAATAGGCTTGGAACACCTATGGTTGTTTTCACTAATAGACTTCAATTTTTTGGTAAACACGCATGCACTGGTGTTTGTTTTATTTTTTTATGAATGGTGCGGTGATCTGTCAATATTTTCTCAGCCCCAGTCCTGAGGTCTTGCATCCATTGATGTTTATCAGCGAAAGAATCTTATACTGACTCGAGCCTTCCTTTGCTGACATTGACAACACCAGCCACTGGTATTGTCTATGTCAGCAAAGGACAGACATGTTAACCTCCCAAAATTTTTTTCAGGGAGATTGAAGAAAATTTTCAGGGAGATGACATGATTTTCAGGGAGATTTTTTTTTTGCGCGTAGAAACCATGTGTGGATCGATCAATTTTAAATATAAATTAATACCAAATACCCCCTCCCTCCCCCCCCCACACACACATAACAGGAAACAGCCCAACAACAATACATCAAAGGAACATACGTCAATGTTCTACTAACTGGTGGTGAGTGACCCAGACCTGTTAACCTCTGGAGGTGACTGCCAGTGAGATTTTGATGAGCTCCCAGTGAGACTCGGATGCTTGTCAGTGAGATTTTTGCACGTGGGCAGCACATCAATAATTTCCATGTTACCCCCCCCACACACACACACACATACATTAAACATTCCACCCTAATGTGTTTTATTTGAACAATTTGTCCTTTCAAAAGCCAAACCATAGAAATATAGAGAAAAACAGAAATCAGAAATATGCATGTGGTCATGTGCCAATATCTGAGCTTGTTCCAATGACATCCATATTTCAATGGTTTTATGTACAAAATGTTTGGAGATATTTTCGACCTTTTCAGCACTATATCAGTTATGGTGCTGTGTTGAAAGTTTTGAATCCATTTGGGTAATTATGGGTACTTGCGGCGACTTGCAGTAACCTGCGACGATCTGTGGTGTTTAGGCACACCCCAGAGCCCGGTTGTTGTGGTAATTCGATCTTCCAAAGCCCAGCGCCCCACCTAACCACACCGGTTACTCACTGGAAGTAGTTGGTCATTTACGAAGGGGATTTGGAATGGGGTGATCATTTTTCAGTGAAACGTGAAAATTATGCCACAGCCAGCCCAGGACGAAACATCTCGGGGATATTTTGTTGTCCATTTATCACTACGAATGAAAAAACGTGCAAGTGCCGTAAATTACCAACTTTTTAGAGATTTTTTTCACCAAAAACATAATTTTTTTCACAGCCTGCTTTATAAAATTGCGAATCGGAAATTTTTCCCAATATATTGAAAATTACAGCAACTCATATGTTTGAGCCGTTTGTCTCCAAAATTGGCTATAATTATCTGAAAGTGAAATCCAAAATGCACAATAAATTTGTGCGTATTTTTGCACATTTTTCGATTGGACAAGATTTTATACATATGGAATTTATTTTTCGATTTGACTGCTACCTGTATACAAGCAAAGGTGTGCCTTTAATATATAATCAATTTCAGCAATTATCCTGCATCTCAAATTCACTTAATCTGCCTGTCAAACGTGTTGCAATAATCACAACACGGCCATTGACAGAAATGAGAATTGGTCATCAGTTCTTACGTAAGTGGTGACGTTTCACACAAACTTAATGACCTTGCCATTGAGAGTAGAGCACATGCTTTTGTATTTGTAAACAAAAGCTGGTGGATTCAGTTTTTGTCTGGTATGTCGACTTTCCGGGAGATTTTTGGTCCAAATTGACTCCCGGGCGGGAGGCCGGGAGGGGATAGCTAATTCCGGGAGAATCCCGGGCATTCCGGGAGAGTTAACATGTCTGACAAAGGAAGGCTCGAGTCACATGTAATATTCATTGATTGCGGAATGGCTTCTATGTCACTATTCATTATTGCTCTAATTTATTATAATGAATAGTAATCCCTTTAAATACTTTGTTTCCTAATGGTTTTACCATATTGGTATAAGCATAAACCTGTACAACTTATGTCAACCACTGAATATTTCATCTCATATCTTGTTTTAATCACGTAACCTTTTGAGTAACCAATTGGTTGTGCAAAAATAATTAACGTGAATGAAACAATGGGTTACGCAAGCCCAAAACACGTGAACGAAAAATGGGTTCCGTAAATTTTTGAAATTTCATGGCCTGTAATATCATCAGATTTCCGACAATTCAATCATAAAAATAAAATAAGAGCAAATAATTCGTCCCAGGAGTACCAATGTGTTCTATGTGCCAGTAGGCACATAGAACACATTGGAACTGAGGGGACGATATGTCAACAAAATACTGTTTACTCATTTCCTTAATGACCCAAGGGATGTAACTCTATCTGTTGTCTTCTGCGATTATAAAAACAAAATAATTATCATGAATTTGGTCCAAGTGATTGTGGAGCTGAGAAATGCGTTCAGAAACTTATTTCCACTATGTTTGTATTGTGTTTCAAATGGGACAAAAATGTTATCTCCGCACAGTGTTTAAAAAACGACAACCAGGTATTAAATCTCCATATACCATACATGTTTGGCAGAGATAACTTATAATACCGACTGTTTATGAGTAGGTACCAGAATTCTCACATTTGTCACTACAAAGAAATCTAGGTTTTCATAAGTTGCTTTCAACTGCTTATGAAAACTTATATTTCTTTACAATCACTGATGAGGTACTTCTGGTACCAACTCAAAAAACAGAAGGTGTTCTCTATCTATTTCGTTTAACAGAACACTCAGAACTCTATCATGTAATATATAATGGTTATTGAAATCTAATGACTACTTTTCAAGTTAGGTCCCACAATGTAAACCTTCTGTTTCTCAAGCTATTTTTTGTAAAAGTGCATGTGGGCAGGCAGTTTTTTATTTCATTATTTTTTTGTAATTATTTCTTTGTCATCAAAAGTTCATGTTCTGGGTCTGTTTTATGTTTTAGGCCTCATAAACTACAGAATAGCATGGGTGGTGGTGTATTTCATCCCTTGAGTGCAAGAAGGCTTTGCAATGCTAAGGCATTGCAAAGCCTTGTTGCACTTAAGTGACAAATTTATCAATTTTATTAACTTGGGTAAAATATCAGACATAAACTATTTAATTATTATTTTTTTTAACTTTGCATTGGTTCTGAAAAGAGAGCATGCCGCAGCCAAAAAAAAAACATGCAGGAGGGCCTGAGAAATGTATTTTTAACTTTTTTACGCCTTATCTACCATTTACAAAAAACAGCAATATCAGTAGCAATAAAACTTTCCAGATAAAAAATCTTGTATCGTTATTGCAGCAACAATACAAGACACAGGACATCAAGAGAAATGAATGCACTGCACCTGACTGACTATTTCAGCAGAACAGGTAACCACAAGTCAATCCATTCAAAAACTGATAGTACTGGGATGAACATTGCATCTAGTTTCCCTCAACATAATTCCATGTTCCAGTACAGAAAAAACCACCAAGCAAAACACCAAAGCAAAACAAAAAAGAAGACAAATCACAAAATAATTGAAAGGTAGAGCACAAACATTTTATGAAGTGATGTCATTTAATTAAAGAGATTCTTGCGCTCTAAACAAGTATAATAATCCTCTAGTTGTTTTCACAAACCACCCACCTATCCACTGGGTGATCATATGAATTGAATAGAATTTGGTTAGATAGATATCATTACCCGATGGAAAAGGCATACTTGGGCAGAGTTTGATTATTTTTATCACCATGTACAATTTCATTCGTGTTGAAGGAATTTCTTCACATGCCATTGGGCTGAGTGAATTATTTTAACACTTTGAACCCCCGAGCGGCTGCTTTTCTGGTCATGAACATGATACGTCATAATGTTATTGAATAGGGTGGCTGTTCAGTAAATCTATGGGGTAGACCACTCAATATTTTCAACATGCAGCCCTGAGGCTGCATGTTGAAAATATTGATCGGTCTACCCCAAATAATGAGAATGGACTCTTCTAATTGCTGCCATTGAACTAGCATGGAAGATACCACCAGAGTTCAAAGGGTTCATCAGTTGCGAGTGGCTTTTTGTTTGTTAACAACTTTTTGAAAAGCCATAGATAAGGGTTTTGTTGACTACAGGGCAGATAAAAGTGTTATCTGTATGTTATTATACAGATATATTATTATAATCTTCAATCGTGACTCGATTTGTTTTTGGGAGATTATAGGTTTTGTTGACTGAAGGGTTGATAAAAGTATTATGAATATTATATACATATTATTACAATCTGTTATCATGATTCTACTCATTGTGCAAGCTCGATTTGATGCTATACATCCCCCAAAAGCAAAAGCAAGCCTCGTCATGATAAAAGATTCTGTACAAGCACAATGTGCACATAACACATATGTACAAATAATTTTTGTGAGGAAGAAGAGATTATTATGCTTCCCCACCTCCAGTCCTTTCTGCTTTCTGCAAATCGTCAGTTACTTTATTTAAAGTGAGGTAGTGCTATATATGTGGAGATAAAAAATAACATACAATGAGCATAAATGAATGTAAGATAACAAAAGAAATGTATTTGTGTACCTGCAAAAGCATGTAAAATCAAATCAGAAGATTTCATAACTATTGCCCACTTTTACAATGCAAAAGCATATCAACTCTTCATCAATAACCCTGATTATATCCTTGACAATAAACAATGCTACCAACAAACAAAATTGTGCTTTCATAGAGTTCCGATGAATTAAGACAAAAGAACCAATCATTGAGCAGTGATAATCATGAAATTCGCCGGTCTGATGTCTGAATTAATGCAAAACTGTTGAAAAGTGGCTCTATACAGTGGAACCCACTTAGTTAAATATCTGTTAATTGTATCACAAATTCCAAACAGCAAACCACTTACCATACCTTCAGTACAAATTTGACGAGTTATTTATTTATTTATTGGTGTTTAAGGTCACATACTTATGCACAATGGCTAATCGTGAACATGACAGTTTTACAGGTGGAGGAAGCCGAGTACCTGGAGAGAACCACCGAGCATCGATGAGCAACTGTCAGCTCCTCAACATTCTAACTCAGTTCAAGCTCCTCTCAAGCAGGGTTGAGGACATGTGCACAATCGACATGCAGTACGCTTTAGTACACAGCGTCATTGTGCCCCTATGTAGGCAACCGGGATAAAGTGCCTTGCCCAAGGACACAACATGGGTCTCCCGGACAGGGATCGAACGTGGGACCTCTAGCATAGAAGTCCAACAGTCTACCACTGAGCCACTGCGCACCCATTTGACCAGTTAACTGTGTACAGGTTAGAGAGCAAACTCCTGTTAATTGAATAACAAATCTTATAATTTATCAAATAATTACTCATGCATCTGGTAAATTCCCCACTTTGTTATTTCTTTATTTATTGGGCTTGAACGCCACTTTTGACAGCGAGGGTCACCTCATGCCAGACAGTTTTATGGGTGGAGGAAGCCAGAGTACCCAAAGAGAACCACCGAGTAGCAATGAGCTAGGGCTGAAACGGTTGGCTCATTTTCGTAACCGAGAGCTATAACTGGATAATATCTGGTTATCCGCGGCCATTATTTCATCGAATATGGGATCAAAACTATAGGAATTGGAAGCAGTATTCTCAAACTATTCGGTAGTGTGTATACAAACGAATGTTGTCGAGTACTCGACAACGTTCGTTTGTATACACACTATGGAATAGTTTCTGCGATTACTCATTACTCATGGAAACTGCTGAACATTAACGAAAAGTCTTGAATGCCAAAGTCTATTATTTTTCCATGTATACAACGCGGCTTCGATGTGTAATCTTTCAGAAAGGAGAAGCGGCACACTTACTACGTTTTAAACGTGGAATGAGGATCACTATCGATATTTCGGATAACCGGTTGACGGTATTTCTAATCGGTTAGGTAGCTAACTGTTTTCAAAACAATTATCCGGTTAACCATTTCAGTACTACAATGAGCAACTGTCAGACTCATCAACATACACAAGCAAGGTTAGCATTGATTGAAGACAAGTGTACCATCAAAGTGCAGTACGTCTTAGTGCACAGCACCACCATGCCCCAAAATGGGCAATTGGGATTAAGTGCCTTGCCCAAAGACACAACGCAGTTACCCCTGGTGGGGGTCGAGCCCTGGACCTTTTGGTTTCCTCACCTTCATTGACCTATATGTTCTAAGTACATCCAGCATACGCATTTAATCTATTATATCTTGTTTGACAAAGCTCTCTGAGCTTTGTCAAAGAAGATATAATAGAATAAATGCCAAGTTTATTACTAGAATACAGAAAAATTATGAAATTCCTGTTAATTGAATACTCCTGTTAAATGAATACTTTTCATTGGCAAAACTGCTATTCAAATAAGACGTTTCCACTGTAGCTATAAATAATCTCAGTGACACATTAAAAGATACAAAACAATTCAGATTTTGGCTTCAGTTAAACACAAGCTGTATGCAGCAGGGGAAGGGGTCGTAGCAGTAGAAAGTGAAAAGATTTTTTATTCAATCATTGGAATTTTTAACCCTTCACCTTCCAAACTCAGCAAAACCACCAAATGTTCTATTTTCATATTTTTTCTTTCAAACAATACCTCATCATTTTGAAGAAAAAATGACATTTTTAGTTACTTTAGAAACAAATATTGATATTGTGGTTAATGCATTATGCTACAACTATATTAAGATACAATCTTCTTTCAAATTAAAAATTTATTTGCCTACTGGCAGAGTGGATTAGTAAACATACATAAATTAATAATAGGTTTCATGTCAACTTACCAATTACAAAACCCTTAATTTTTCAAAACTATGCCTTAATTTTATATTTAGTTCAATATAAGTGTTTTTGAAATCATCATTCCACAAGTTAACTTTTCGATACAGAACTCAGTGGCATAACCATGGGAAGGATTGGAGGGAAGGGGGGGGGGGGGGGGCCAATTCCCCCACCCTAACTGTTCCGGAAAAATGTCAACATTGAAAACATTCATGGCTGAAATACCTAAAACTGATTCATCTATTCTGTCCGATATTTCTTTAAACTGCTGGGTATTTTATAAATATTTTCCATCAAATCTAGGCATGGCTGCTATGAAGCAGCCATGACTGGATTTGATGAAAATATTTTCAATTGTTGATTCAAGTAATTGCTGGTCAAAAAGTTGATACAATTTATAGGTTCCAATTTGGTTAAGTGTGCTCAAATTTTACTTATTTTAGTGGCAAAAGATTTCCTGTCCTGGGCAGGAATAAATGCCAGCAGCATGCAAGGAGTTCTTTCTCTTTCACTTAACCCTTTAACCAACGTAACGGCCAAAACCAGCCAGCGCTATTCACAAAAATCGTCAATTAATTTTCATTATTTTTTCATTTTTTGTCTCAAAAACATAGGTTATGACCCCTCGTTGGAACGAGCTCGTTGAGCTCGTTCCAATGAGGGGTCATAACCTATGTTTTTGAGACAAAAAATGAAAAAAAATAGTCATTCAAGAATTTTTTTTGCAAGTGTCGTCTGCTTTTCATGTTAGGTAAAGGGTTAAGCATTCGAACATTACACAGTGTGCTCCAATTGGTTGAAAAAGTTAATTTATTACACACCTGTTCTATGAAATCCCCAAATACAGCAACACAAAACCATGTGGAAAATGAAAATCTGTTCCACACATATGTGCCGAATAGAAATTGTTGACAGACTATTAAATAGTCACTATTTTGGGATGATCATGTCATCTGTCAAAACTTAACATAGCCCTGCCTTCTTGGAATTTCCATTTGACCTACAATCACGGAAGCTTTGCAGTTTAACTGGTTGAGTGCTAGCAGCCACTATCAGGGCTTTCGAAAAAATGATGGTACCAAAGCAAAAGCCAGTGTTTTCCTTACTTGTGTTTCATATTCAGTCAAATGCAAATAATATTTTGTTCATATAAATTTGTTCTATTGCAGATTACTGGAGAGTGCCTGTGGGCACTCTCCAATAATTTGTAATAGAACAAGTTTTGAAAACAAGTTCAAACCACTAAAAATAATCTAGCCCTCAACCAGTTAAACAAAGCGACTCTGTTCTAATAAGCTATCGCAAAAGACAATAAACTAAATAAAAACATCTTTGTGTATAGAATTACTTCTAAAGTTTAGAAGGGAGAGTTCAAACCAATCATTATAGCTGCATAGTAATAACAAATTGAATAGAATTAGCTCAAATAAGCATGTACTATGATAGTACAAACATTTGTACACCACACGTTTGGCCTATTTATAATCTGACCATGGGGAATTCTCCCAAAATCACACATGTTTGTAAACATTAGCAAATGATTGATCACCCAAAACTGAACAGATTGAGAAATAACTTGTTGATAGTTGTCAAATGAATTGCTGAGAGTCCTTGTAATAATTGTTTCTTATAGACGTGAAAGCATGTAATAAACACAGAATGACATGTACGTTTGAATGGGTTTATCGATCTGGCACTTGTGCCATCGTGGAAGGACATCTGAGTGTCGTTCTGTGTATTTCTTTACCCCAGTAAAGATGCCGGACCTTCACCTGTGGGGTAAAAGGAAGTGGGTGAAATATATTTTTCTGCTGCTATTGGCAACAGCAGAAAAATATTATGATGCTTACCCACACTTCCTTTAGCCTCACTACACCCAATAGCCCAATAGAGAACCGAATAAACATGACAATATAAAACTACTTTTTTCTCTCTACTTGAAGCAACATGTGCAGTATGTGAAGTCTAAATTACACAGTATGTGGAGTCTGAATTACCACATAAAGCACTTAGAAGTAATAGAGACCCTGGAACGTTCATTTTAGAATGTCCCAAGTATTTGCCTAGTTGAACAACATTCCTTGAGAAATTAATGGAAGAATGGATTGAAACATGAGGACTAAGTGGATGAGGAAAAACATGAGGGAAAGGGGCAGTATTAACTCCTTGCATGCTACTGGCAGAGATTCCTGCACAAAATCTCTTGCCACTGAAATATTTATAATTTGGGCATATTTAACCAATTTTCCTCCTTATAAATTCAATGGATTTTTGGATCAATGATTTCTTGAGTTAAATTTAGATGAATTTTTCATCAAACCTTGTCGTAGCGGCTTCTCAGCAGCCATACTTAGATTTGATGAAAACTATTTTGAAACTACTCAGCAGGTTAAGAGTTGAAGTTTGGGGAGATTAAGTGCCAATAGGGAGAACCCGAGGACTGCAACAAATCACTGGAATGCTAAAGACTTATATAGTATATAAAGGTAAAAGGTTAAGCAGTGATGCGGAGGTAGTCTACTACTGGAGGATGCAGAGGCTCCCTGGGTAGCAAAACATATTTGTAAATGACTGGTTGTGCTTAATCCTGATCCATGTGACCTGTGTTGTGTCCTTGTCAAGACGTAAAATCTTGCTTGCTCTACAGTTAAAACTAGAAGTCCTGTCATGAACTGTGCGCTTATCTAGGCTTAATTGTGCGTAGGAATTGCGCGCAATTGCCATATCGAATGGCATCCAAAGCACCTGGTTACTCATAGCAAATACAGGCAATGTTTCTGCCAATGGACCTCCGGGTTTCCCTGGAAATCCATTGGCTGAAACATTGCTTGTGCACAGGCCATATGTACAGAATTTGATAGCCTTACTATGGTCGCAACGCATAGATTAACGTACAGATCGACAGGCTATTTGTGCACATTTCATGACAGGACTTCTATTTTTAACTGTATTGTGTGTGGTGGCAAGGCATGACTTTCATCAATATAACCTGGACTCAAGCCCAGTTTCTGCTGAATTAAAACACTGAAAAATTTGATGCTGCTTTGTATTCTCTGCATACTCCAGCTTCCTCCACTTACCAAGCTGCCTACCCCAAAAAAAAAACACTGCCAGTAAAGGTATATCACAAGGGGATTTGCTACATAACATGTTTCCTTGCAGCCTTGTTCCAATGAAGGATGATAAGCTATGTTTTAGTGGAAAAATGTTTTAAAATGAAACTTCAATCGTGATTTTTGTGAGTATTGCTGGCAGAATGTGTCCAATATGTTAGGTAAATGGTTCATCACATTCTTCAATTTCAGAAAAACTTTTATTGCTGAGAATTCACCATACCAACATTCACAAATATACATGTTACTGCTGAATTCAGTGAAGAGATCAAGTTACAAAAAAAAATATGTAAACAATTATGACATACATTCATCAGGCTTTGCATTTTGTCCAGAGGTCGGAGCCTAAAAAAAAGCCCCGGGTCTGAAAGGTCGGAGCCTACTCGGGAGGCTGATTTTGAACAATAGGCTAACAGAAATGGTAAACACCACACACATGAACACAAGCAAATACAGAAAGATAATATCACAATTTATTCGGAAAAAAACACTTTGGACCGTCTTTGAGGCAGTTTGTTTATCACAGCCGGGTCAACATGATTTCTGTGTGAAAATGGACAAGATTCTTGAAGTTAAATCATGTTGATGACTATGTTACTTAGTGTGACAAGTTAGGCAACTTATGCTTTGTATAGGTACATAATAGACATTATTCAAACTACAATTTCTTACCACTAAATTTCTAAATTTTAAGCATAATATACAGTGGAAATATTTAGCGAAGTACAGGTAAATACAGTTCGAAATCCTGACAACCCAAGTGAAAATCAAAGTGCCGTCTGGACTGTGAAGTTTTCATTTGGGTCATTTTGGGGATCTAGAAACTGTCGCCTGATGAAAATTGCCAGGAATGTTAAAAAATTTATAGTAATTTATATATTTTTTATACTTACCAATGACCCAGACATAGCTGGTGCTAACTCTTAAAAAACTAGGGCCAAACACAAATTTTGCCCCCCCCAATCCCCAAAATTTGCATCTAAAACCAAAAGAAATCATGTCCTGAAGGACCTCCATACTTTGCCCTTACTGCGCATGCGCAGTGTCAAGGACATTCCGAAATTGGCGCCAATTATCATTCTTACAAGCAGTGCCTGGTCAGCGCTATGTACTCAGCGGGGAGGTATGAGTTCCCAACTCCTGGGAGGGCCATCCCCGTCTGGGTCATTGGTAAGTATAAAAAATATATAAATTACTATAAATTTTTTAACATTTTTATACTGCACCAATGACCCAGACATAGCTGAATAGTAAAAAGGCTGGAGGGCCTAGGACATAGAGGAAAATCCAATAAGCTCAACTATATAATATAGAGTCAACCCCTCAAGGAGAAAAGGGGTATTAGGCTTTACATGCATCTTTCTTATATTATGATAAATTAGAAAGATACAATACCCTTCATAATTGAGCACAATAACATTCATGTTCTCTATTAACATCCAGTATAACCCTTTATACTAATTATTTTTAAAGTAAGCCAATAAATAAAGTTAGTCCAGAGAATTGAGACTCTTTATATTCTTTAAAAGTGTCCGAGGATTGTATATTAACGCCCGTTTAACACTTGACATATACAAATGCTTCACACCGAGCTACACTTTAAAAATATGACATGAATGAATTTTTAACATTAATATTACACTTTAAAACCATCCCGGAAACGACTCAGAATTACTGACTCCGGAGGAGGAATTCCCTTGCTTTTCACTATAAAGCAGGTGACCTAAGGGAACACCCTCCCCCACCCCCTCCCCTTGCCCTGGGTCAAATAGCCCAGAGCGAAGAGGGCAGCAGGACGGAGTCACTGCCGGAACAGAAAGCCTGCATAACTATAGTTGCAACTGTTTAGTGGATGACATTCTGAGCAACAGATAACGGACCTAAACAATGCAGGTCTCCAGAAATGGACTCAATATTTCTGAGATAAAAATTTGTGAATGTGGATGGCTGAGACCAATAAGCAGCCTTCATTAAATCTGTAATAGCAACACTATTAGCGTAAGCCCAAGAAGTAGAAAGAGCTCTTACTTCATGAGCCGAAATCTTAAGCACAGACTGCTGAGAAGAAGATAAATTTTCATAAGCAGTACGGATAGTTAATTGAATCCATCTAGCAATAGAATGGACCGAAATGTCCTTTCTATCAGGCATCAGAGACAGAAAGAAACGTTTTCGTCCCTTTCTGATAAACTGAGATCTCTGTTTATAAATACGTAAAGCTCTAACAGGACAGAGTAAAGGCCTACGCCCGTCTGAAGACGGCAGCGCCTTAATAACAATCGGTTCCGGATATTTATTAGGAGCCTGATTCTTAGCTAAAAATCCAACATTAGTAGTGAAGGTGATAGTGTTCCCGACACTACAATAGGGAGAATCGTCCACCGATAGTGCATGAAGCTCACTGACTCTTCTAGCAGAAGAGAAAGCTAAGAGAAAAGCTGTTTTATAAGACAAGAATTTGAAATCTACTGTCCCAAGAGGCTCAAATGGCTTTTCCTTCAGTTTAAGAAGAACCCAAGCTAAATTCCACTTAGGAATTAATCTAAGAGTTCTGGGTCTATTTATTGAGAAGTTTCTAACTAACTTAGATAAAGAGACATTAGATCCAATTTGTAAACTATCGTGGTGTGCATAGGTATCAGATAACATAGACCTATAACCCTTAATAGTAACAGGCTGCAGTTTGACCTCGTCAAACAAGTATACTAGAAAGTTTGCAATGTCTGGTATGGAGGGATCAAAAATATCAACAGAATGATCCCTACACCAACAACGAAAAACCTTCCACTTAGCCGCATAGTTTAGCGAAGAGGAGGTCCTCCTACAGTTAGAAATCGCGTCCACTGCTCGTCCTGTAAAGTGCTTGTCAAGCAAGAAGGACCGCACAACGGAAAAACGTGAAGGTTGAGACCTTGCGGGTTGTGATGAAGTTGACGCGGTTTCCCCTGCGAAAGAAGATCCTCCCGTGGAGGAAGCTTTCGCGGTAGGTCCCACAACAGACACCTGAGTAGATTTATCCACGGTCTCTGTGGAGACAGAGATGCTACCAACAGAATCTTGCATTGAGATTGTTTTATTTTTAGCAATACTTGCTGAATCAACGGCGCTGGAGGATACGCATATCCTATCATTCCGTCCCATGAGATCGATAGAGCATCTACTGCAAATGCTCTTGGATCCAGACACGGTGACACATACGTCTGCAACTGATTGTTGAGATGTGTCGCAAATAAGTCTATCATTGGCCATTCCCATTGGTAGCAAATCTGATTGAATACTTGTTTGTTGAGAGTCCACTCCGATGGCAACAAGCGACCCTTTCGTGAAAGGGAGTCTGCTAGTACATTCAGACGACCCGGTATATGAGGGACCGAAAGCAGAACTTGATGTTCTAGAGCAAACAGAAGGATTCTTTCCGTTAGATTGAATAACGGAACTGAATGAGTGCCTCCCTGGTTCCGTATATACGCCACTACTGTCGTATTGTCGGACAGGATTTGGACATGAGCTTTGTAAATAATGTCCATCCAATGACGTAACGCAAGCCAAATTGACATCATTTCCTTGATGTTTATGTGCTTGCCTAGGAATTGTGGATCCCAAAAACCCTGGCATCTCGAATCCGTTGGGATCAATGTTGCACCCCAACCTGTTTGACTGGCATCCGTCATAACGGTAAAACTCGGACCCGGCAACTGCAGCGGAACTCCCTGAGTTAACCACTGAATGTTTGCCCAAGTCTGAATCTCTCGTTTCACTTGATCTGACAAGAGAACGTCTATGTCGAGAGAATGAATTTTCACACTCCAATTCTGAGTCAAGAAAATTTGGAGAGGACGAGTGAGTAACCGCCCCATCGGAATGAGATCCGCAGCGGCTCTGCACAGACCTATCAGTCTCATGAACTCCCTCGCTGTGACTTTGTCTGCGTGAAGACAATAGCGAGCGTAGCAACTGACTAATTTCGCTCTGGTTAACGGCAGACGAACAAGATTGTTGTGTGTCTCGAAGCTCATTCCCAGATGTGTGAATGACTTGGACGGCACCAGATCCGACTTCTCCTCGTTTATTATAAAACCGAGACGTCGGAGCAATAGAAGCAGATTCTGCACATCGTTCTGAAGCGATAACTCGTTGCCGTACCTCTGAAGAATGTCGTCCAGGTAGGCCGACGTTACCACAGACGAATGAACTCGGAAATACATCATTACCGAGTTCATTACCCGAGTGAAAGCCCAGGGTGCTAGGTTCAATCCGAAGCACATCGCCCAGAATTGATACACCACTCCTAGGACTGCGAAGCGTAGATACTTTCTGAATGTCGGATGTACCATGACGTGAAAGTATGCATCTTTGAGATCTATGCTTGTTGCATAATCGTTCACCCGAATACTCGCTCTGACCGATTGAATCGTCTCCATATAAAACTTCGGAGCGACGATCAGCTTGTTTATCTAGCTCAAATCTATGACTGGACGGAACGAGCCGTCTGGTTTTGGAACCAGAAACAGATGGCTGTAGAATCCCGGTGTTTCCTGGTTTTCTACAACCTCTACCGCGTTCTTCATTAAAAGAGACTGCACCTCTGATAACAGAGCGTCTCTTTTCTGCGGATTTGACGGAAGTTGAGTCCATTTTGGACTTCGAATTAATGGAGGCTTTCGTTTGAAGGATATTTTCAGACCTTCCGAAATCACCCCTCTCACCCAAGGGTCGTCCGTAATCGACGCCCACTCTTGTGAAAAACTCGACAACCTTCCGCCAACCGGAACACGGTAGAGGTTGAAGCCATCACCTCCTGGACCTGCGAGGCCTGCGGGAGGAGAAACCACGTCCTCCACGACCCGCACCTCGTCCCGTCGACCTCGGGTCGTCCGACCGGTTGTCCCGGCCCGAAGGACGTCCCGCACGAGAGTCGCTGCCTTGACGGTCTCTTGAATAAGACCAAGAGGCCGCACCGGAACCTCTATAGGAACCTCTCTTGGGCGCATTAGACCCAGAAGTGCCTGTCTTACTCTTATCTGCCGTGTCCGACTTCTTAGAAGCGGACTTAAACAGCAGAGAATCCGAAGCTTTCTTAGTAATTTTATCGTAAATTGCAGAAAGCTTGCCGTCGAAGAGAAGTTCTCCGGAGACCGAAGCGACTCTGAGAGAGTTCTTCACCTTACTATCCACGAGTGTGGATGTAGCTAGGGCTGCGTCACGTCTAACCAACTCCAAGTTTGCCACTGAAAGGGCGGAGTTACACGTGGAATAAGCTACTGCCCTTGAAAGAAGTCTTAAAGAGGATTGAACATCCTGGAATTCTTTCCCTTGAAGACGCAGTGATAACGCCTTTGTAAGGTGGTCTGCGTAAGATAAAGCATCTAAACTGGCTCTGTTAGACGAAATAGTCGTACCCAACACCGCGGTTGGGATAGACGTAGACGACGGTAATGATAATTCTAAGTCTTCCGCCTCGTCGTCCATACGCAGAGGAACTCTCGGGATACCCTGTCCTGCCGTATCGAATTTATTCCTTGCATTAATGAAAGGCAGGTTAAGAGCATTGGCGGACAAGAAACCCGCTTTTCCTGTTCTGGAAGCAAGCTTGAATATAGCGTCGTTCAATAATTCAAATGCCCTTGTGACATTATTGGACTGAGACGGAAACTCAGGAGCGATGTCCTTGAACCGATCGAAGAAATCAGTGTCCAATGACGCTATAATTCTCTTGTCCGGTACCGCAGCAGTCTGGCCCGACGGAACAACCTGAGGAAGAAAGTGCTGGATGAAGTCCACGGCAGCTTTATGTTGTTCCGAAAGGGATAACTCCAAGTCATCCGTATCCCTTTCAGCATCCGGTCAGACCTCATGATGCTCCCGGTCGTCCGCACCCGATGCTTCGGCAGAGCGTACCGACCCAGCGCCGTCGGATAATTCCCGATCCGACACCGTTTCTGTCGGTTGCTGCGATAAGTTGTGCTATTTGAGCAAGCATGTCCAACATCGAGGCCTGCGGAGGCGCAGTCTTTCGCTGCTTCGCCGAGGGCAGCTCCGCATCTAGTGACTCCCGCATACTCTTCCTATGCGAAGGTCTGGAGTCAACCGGCCTCGTGTCCCTGGCTACCGGATGGCGTGACCTGGTCGCCGAAGAATCCCTGGTCGGCGAAGCTGGTAAAATATCGGCGGTCACGTAGCCAAGGTGCGGTCGTGTGCGCTGGTGAGAGGAAGAAGAAGCCTGAGCAGTCTCAGCGGACTGCCTATACAACGGAGCGTCCCGAGCGACGGACGTGTGCTCCGCTAACGACACATTTTGTACCACAACATCTGGTCCCAGATGTTGTTGTACGAGAGAGGGGCCTCTCTCGCTCGCAGTCCGGATGGACCTGGATGAGCTAGGAACCGGACTAGAAGGCTTCCTCCGATCTCTCCAACTATCCGTCGTCACTGGGTGTGCACCTTGAATGTTTATAGTGCTCGCATCACCCAACATTTCCTCCTGGACCGCATCGGACGAACCCAGCTGCCGAACCATTCGGTGAATGGACGCTACACCGGGCGAGCTAGCGGACGACAGCGCCATCGATCCTACTAGGGACCTCTTAGGCAACTGTCGTATCTCCATGAGCACTTTTGCCGCTAGCTCTGCATTCAATTGTGACGACGGAAGCGCACTTGCGGAAGATAACATGGAAACATCACCCTGTTCTTGTTCCTCTGAAATAGAAACTGATAGAGTAGAGTGACCCTGCGGAGAAAGGGCCGGCATAGCCCTCTCTCCACTAACAACATATCATGACACACGTTTCCAATGTTTGTCATCCCAATATTGACATATTGAACAGGAGTTAGTGCGAGTACCCTGACTACAATTAATACAATGATCATGAAAGTCAGAGGAAGATTTCTTCCTATTACAATTTGAACAATAACCTTTCATTGTGAAAAGTCAACAAGTCCTAGTACTCGCACCAACCCCTAAACACAAAGATACATAATAACATGATCCATTAATAATGAAAAAACAATTGAAAATCAAAATAATTTTTGAAAAATATTTTTTCAGCGAAGCCCAAGTTTCTGAAAAGTAACGTTGAGCCCAAATGGATCCCAAGGTTAAGTGTGGTCAAAAATTTTAAAATTATTTTAAATAATTAACGCAACACTTACAGATAATAATAATGTATCTTGTAATGAGATAAACTACTCCAAAGGCAAAAAGCCCCCCTCAAAAGAGACTGTTGCCAATGTAAACAAGAAGTGTATAAACACCAGAAAACATGACTCCAGGCACTGACAATACTGGCCCGAAATCAGTTATCAACAATACACACTATCTGATGCAAAACAGAGACTTCCATGGAAGAATCTGCAGAACATCAGATGGTAGATGCAGAACACAACGTCTAAACACCCATGGGTGAGAACGTAAAGATGGGGAAAATAACAGAATTCATTCTGTAACCAAGCTAATTCTCCCAAGAAATTTTAGTAGTAATCTTACTCAAAAATATGCCAAAAGTATGGGAGAATAGCAAGAGGGGACTTACAGGATAAGGAGAGAGGAAACACTGAATAAGCAGAGCAACTTCATAGCAAGAATGACAACAACAGGCCCATGCCTCGAAAATAGGCAACTTAACATAATTTCATTACAAAATTTTAAGTTACAGCCCTGAATATTTTCTGTCACTCCTTTTTCCTCTCCTCCTTCTATATCCTCCTTAGAATCACCATTTCTCCAATATTTATGTGTCTGGCATAATTTAAACTGAGATTTACAAGCACAAAGATCAGTGAGATGTTAACTGATGAAGGGCCAAACAAAGAATGATAATTGGCGCCAATTTCGGAACGTCCTTGACACTGCGCATGCGCAGTAAGGGCAAAGTATGGAGGTCCTTCAGGACATGATTTCTTTTGGTTTTAGATGCAAATTTTGGGGATTGGGGGGCAAAATTTGTGTTTGGCCCTAGATTTTTAAGAGTTAGCACCAGCTATGTTTGGGTCATTGGTACAGTATAAAAATATTAAAATGGCAACAATTAACATGGATTATCACCAATTTGTTCATAATAGCTTGATCTAGAGTGGAGTTTAGGTAAGACAATGTCCATTTTATGAGATAATATGTGAGGGAAAAGTAAAAATTACTGCCTATTTTTGTGATATAAACAATGAATACAAAGGATAACAGGTACCAAGAAACATTACGTGCCCCTCGCAGACTAGTAGTATCATTCAGTGGCATGATGTATACGGCTACAAAGTTAAAAAATTTATAGTAATTTATATATTTTTTATACTTACCAATGACCCAGACATAGCTGGTGCTAACTCTTAAAATATAGGGCCAAACACAAATTTTGCCCCCCAATCCCCAAAATTTGCATCTAAAACTAAAGAAAACATGTCCTGAGAGGCCCTCCACACTTCGCCCCTACTGCGCATGCGCAGTGTCAAGGACGTTCTGAAATTGGCGCCATTTATCATTCTAATAACCAGTGCCTGGTAAGCGCTATGTACTCAGCGGGGAGGCAAGAGTTCCCAACTCCTGGGAGGGCCATCCCCGTCTGGGTCATTGGTAAGTATAAAAAATATATAAATTACTATAAATTTTTTAACATTTTTATACTGTACCAATGACCCAGACATAGCTGAATAGTAAAAAGGCTGGAGGGCCAAGGACATAGAGCAAAATGGAATACGCTCAATAAAATAAAATAGAGTCATCCCCTGTAGGGAAAAGAAGTAATAGGCCTTACATGTATCTTTCTTATTTATGATAAATTAGAAAGATACAACACCTTCCAAAAATTGAGCTTCATACATCCATGTACTCTATTAATATCCAATAATCCTTATACTAATAATTTTTAAAGTAAGCCAATAATAAAGTAAGTCTAGAGAATAGAGACTCTTATACTCCTAAAAGTGTGTGAGAATTGCATAATCATGTCCGTTGACATATGCAATATTCAAAAGCTATACTTTAAAAACTAAGACTTGAATGAATTTTATAAACTTAAACTTCTCACTAAACAACCATCCCAATAACAGCTCAGAATTACTAACTCCGGAGGAGGTATCCCCTTGTTTTCATAGTAAAAACAGGTGACCCAAGGGAACACCCTCCCCCCCCCTTTTTCTTGCCCTGGGTCAAATAGCCCAGAGCGAAGAGGGCAGCCGAACGGAGACACTGCCGAAACAGACAGCCTACCTAGCTATAGTAGCAACTGTTAAGTGAATGACATTCTGAGCAGTAGATAATGGACCTAACAATAGAGGCCTCCAGAAATGGACTCGATATTTCTGAGATAAAATTCATGAATGGATGGCTGAGCGCAATGAGCAGCCTTCAAAAATCTATAATAGAACACTATTAATGTAAGCCCAAGAAGTAGAAGAACTCTTACTTCATGAGCCGAAATCTTAAGCACAACTGCTAAGCCAATGATATACCATAAGCAGTACGCTAGTTAATAGAATCCATTAACAATAAAAAGGAGCGTAACGTCCTTCTACTAGACATCAAAGACAGAAGAAGCTTACGCCCTTGTAATAAACAGATATCTGTTTATAAATACATAAACTGTACCCGGAAAGAGTAAAGGCCTATGCCCATACGAAGACGGAAGGACCTTAAAATAATAGATTCCGGATAATAGGAGCCTAACTCTTATGCAACAATCCAACCTAAATAGTAACGGAAGTATTGATTCCGAAACTATGAAAGTGAAAATCATCCATCGATAGTGCATGAAACTCACTGACTCTACAGTAAAAGAGAAACCAACATAATTACTGTCTAAAAGGTCAGAATTTGAAAACTACTGTTTCCAGAGGCTCAAATGATTACTTAGCTAAATAAGAACCTGAAGTTAAAATCCGTATAGGAATTTAATCTAAAGATTCTAAGTCTAATTATCAAAAAGTTACTAACTGACTTAGATAAAGAGACAAAAGACTCAATTGTAAACTATCGTAGAGTGCATAGGTATGAGGTAACATAAACCTATAACCTAAATAACAACAGGCTGCAGTAGATCTTGTGAAACAAGTATACTAAAAAATAGCAATGAGTAGTATGGAGGGATCAACCATATGAACATAATGATCCCTACACCACGACGGAAGAGCCTCCACTTTAGTCGCATAGAATAGCGAAGAAGAGGATCTCCTATAGTAAGAAATCGCGTCCAAAGCTCGTCCAGTACAGTGCTTACAATGCAATACGGACCACACAACGGAATACATGAAGGTTGCGACCTTGCTGGTTGTGATAAAGATGACACGATTTACCCAGTGAAAAAAGATCCTCACATAGAGGAAGATTTCACGTTAAGATCCACAGTAGACAAGAGAGTAAATTACTCATGATCTCTGTGAAGATAGAGATGCTATCAACAGAAATGTATTGTGGTTGTTTATCTTAGCAATACCTGCTAAAAACAACAGCGCCGGAGGATACGCGTATCCTATCATTCTGTCCTATAGATCAATAGAGCGTTAACAGTATTAGCTCAGAGATCTGGACAAGCCAACACATACGTCTGCAATTGATTAGCCAGCTGTGTCATAAATAAAACATCATTGGGCGCTCCCATAGATAGCAAATCTGATTGAATACTTGTTTGTTGAGAGTCCATTCTGACAGCAACAAGCGACCCGTAAGAGAACGGGAGTGCGATAAAACAATCAGACGACCCAGAATATGACGGACCAAAACTGAATTTGGTGTACTATAACCAACAAACGGATTCTTTCCATTAAATTGAATAACGGAAACGAAAGAGTGCCTCCCTGGTTCCGGAGATACGCCACTACTGTCGAATTAAAGGACAGGAATTTGGGCATGCGTTTCTGAATAATGTTCATGCAATGACATAAAGCAAGCCTAAAAAACATTATTCCGCGGAAGTTAACTGATAGCTAAAAGACTGCGGAACCCAAAGACCCTGGCACTTCGAATCCGTAGGGATCAGTATATATCCCAATCTGTTTGACTGGCAACCGTCATAACAGCCACACTCGGGTCCGGCAACTGCGGCGGCACTCTCTGAGTCAACCACCGAATGTTTGCCCCAGTCTGAATCTCTTGTAACACTAGATAGACAAGAGAATGTATAAATCAAGCAATTCATGGATTGCCGGAAAGTTGCCGTCGAAGAGAAGCTCCTCCGAGAACGAAGCGACTCTGAGAGAGTTCTTAACCTACTATCCACGCGTGGATGTAGCTAGGGCTGCCTCACGTCTAACCAACTCCAATCAGCCACTGAAGGGCGGAGTTATACGTGAACAAACTACTGCCCTCAAAAGAAATTACATTGAGAATAATATCCCGTAAATCTTTTCTTGAAGACGTAATGATAACGCCTCAGTAAGGCGGATTACGTATAATAAAGCGTCTAAGTTAAGTCTAATATACATAATGTCGTTCCCAACATTGAAATTGGAAAAGACATAAACGGTGAAAAAGAATATATGCAGTCTTTAATCACACCGTCTAGACGCATATGAACTCTCGGTATGCCCTGCTCTGCCAAAATAAACTATATGTAAAAAAAGATAAAATGGCAGAAATGAGCCACGCGGACAAGAAACTAAACTATCATGCTTAGTAGCCGTCTTGTATATATATATAAATATATAGCGTCGAAAAATAAAACACATGTTGTAATGACAATATTGGACTGCGTCGGTAAGTCAGGGACAAAGTCCCTGTACCGATCGAAAAATCCGAGTCCAATGACGCTATAAGTCTCTTATCCAAGATCGCAGCAATGAAGTCCGAAAAATAATCACTGGAAGAAATGCCAGAAGATATGAAAGGCATCTTCCGATACTACTAAAGGGAAAACTCGAAATCTTTCGAATCCCTTTCGCCATCCTGTCGGACCCTATAAAGCGTTCGGTCGTCCGTAGCTTGATGCAACCGCGGACCGCACCGACCCAGCGCCGTCGGATAATTCCTGATTCGACCGAGAAACCTTCAATTGCTGGGATGCTGCGAAACAACTGTGCTAACTCGGATAGCACGTCCGTCACTGAGGCCTGAGGAGCAGCGGTCTTACGATGCATTGCCGCAGGAAGCTCCGAGATCGTTACCCCGTGCATACTTCCAATATGCGAGCGAACGGAGTGTATAGGCCTCGTGTCCCTTGGCTACCGGATGGCGCGACCTATTCGCTGTGGAATCACTGAATGCCGAAACTGATCGGATACTCGAGGTCACGTAGCCAATGTGCGGTCGTGTGCCCTGCTGTGAGGATGAGGAAGCATTAAAGACAGTCTCTCGGACTGTCAATATAACGGAGCGTCCCGAGCAACGGACATATGCTCCGAATGTAAAATATCTGAACCACAACATGCGGTCCCCTATGTTGTTGGCTTCCTCCGATCTGTCCTCAATCTGCCGTCACTGGGTGAGTACTAAAGTAATTAAAGTGCTCGCATCACCCAAATCTCCTTCCTAGACCGCAACGGACGAACCCGGCAGCCGAACCATTCGATGAATGTACGCTACACCGGGTGAGCTAGCGAATGTCACTCCGTAAGCGATAGACATATTCCATGAGCACTTATTGCCGCTAACTCTTCATTAACTATGACGACAGAGGCACACTTTTGAAAGACATCTCCATAACTCTTCGAACAAGAAACCAGAAATGCTTGGATAGCAAGCATAAAATAATAATATATATAGCGTCGTTCAATAATTCGAAAGTTTGTGTGACATTATTGGACTATGTCGGAACTGAGGGACGATGTCCCTGAACCGAACCAAAAATTTCTAAGTCCACCGACGCTATCAGTTTCTTATCCGGCATCGCAGCATATGTTGTTCCGAAAGGGAAAGCTTGAAATCCACCGAATCCCTTTCGGTATCCCGTCGGACCGGATGAAACTTTCGGACGTCCGTACCCGCTTCCGCGGAGCGTCCCGACCCAGCATCGTCGGATAAAATATATGCGACAGATTCAGTTGATGCTGGGACGCTGCGATAAACTGTGCTATTAAGGAAAGCACGTCCGTTCCCGAGGCCTGTGCAGTAGCGGACTTACGATGCATTGCCGCTGGAAGCTCCGTGTACGTTGACTCCCGCATACTTCCTATGCGAACGTCCGGAGTCTGCAGGCCTCGAGTCCCCGGCTACCGACCCAGCGCTGTCGGATAATTCTCGATCCGACACCGTTTCTGTCGGCTGCTGGGATGCTGCGATAAGCTGTGCTATGTGCACAAGAATGTCCGGCGTCGAGACCTGCGGAGGCGCAGTCTATCGCTGCTTCGCCGAGGGCAGCTCCGCATCAGATGGCTCCCGCATACTTTTCCTATGCGAACGTCCGGAGTCCATCGGTCTCGAATCCCTGGCTGCCGGATGGTGTGACCTGGTCGCCGAAGAATCCTTGATCGGCGAAGCTGGTAATATATCGGCGGTCACGCAGCCAAGGTGCGGTCGTGTGCGCTGACGAGAAGAGGAAGCCTTAGCAGTCTCAGCGGACTGCCTATACAACGGAGCGTCCCGAGCGACGGACGTATGCTCCGCTAACGACACATTTGTACCACAACATCTGGGGCCAGATGTTGTTGAACGAGAGAGGGGCCTCTCTCGCTTGCCGTCCGGAAGGACCGGAACGAGCTATGAACCGGACTAAAAGGCTTCCTCCGTTCTCCCTCCGATCCGCCGTCACTGGGTGTGCATTAAGTTAATTTTATAGTGCTCGCATCACCCCAAAATTCCTTCTAGACCGCAACGGACGAACCCGGCTGCCGAACCATTCGGTGAATGGACGCTACACCGGGCGAGCTAGCGGACGTCAAAGGCCGTCGAACCTACTAGGGTCCTCTTAGGCAATTGGCGTATTACATGAGCACTTTTCCGCTAGCCCTTCATTAAATGTGACGACGGAGGCACACTGTTGGAAGACATCACAGATACATCACCCTAATCTTGATCGTCTGAAATAGAAATTGATAAAGTAGAGTGACCCTGCGGGGAAAGGACCGGAGTGTCCAAATCCCCAACAACATACCGTGACATACGCTTCCCATATTGTCATCGAAATCATACGATACAGAACCGGAGTTAATGCGAGTACACTGACCACATATAGAATGATAATAAGGTCAGAGGAAGACTTCCTCTTAAAACAATAGATCAATATCCTTTCAATGTGAAAAGAAAACAAGTCCTGGTACTCGCACTAACCCCTGGCAATCAAAATACATAATAATAATATGATCCATTAATATAGAAAAAATAATTGAAATCAAAATATTTTGAAAAAATATTTTTTCAGAACAGCCCAAGTTTCTGAAAAGTAACGTTGAGCCCCAATGGATCCCAAGCCTAAGTGTGGACAAAAATTTTAAAAATATTTTAAACAATTTATTCAACACTTACGAACAATAATAATGTATCTAGTTATGATTGAAATAACATAAAGATATTATTATTTAGAAATCCCCCCCTCACACAGAGGGCTGTTGTAAATGTAAACAATGAGTGTAAAAACACTAAAATAAGACTCCAGGCACCCAGGCCCGAAATCAGTTACCAAAAATACACCATCTGATGCAAAACAGAGACTTCCAGGGAAGAAACTGCAGAACATCAGATGGTAGATGCAGAACACAACGCCTAACCACCCGTAGGTGAAGACGTAAACATGGGGAAAGAACAGAATTCATTCTGTTATTCAGCTAAACTCCCAAGAAATTTTAGTAATAATAATTACAGAAATTATGCCAAAAGCATGGGAGAATAGTAAGGGGGAACTTAAAGGACAGGGAGAGAGGAAAAACACTTGTAAAAACAGTGTAACTAAATAATCAGAATGACAACAAAATGGCTGCTGCCTTGAAAATAGGTAACTTAACATAATTTCATTAAAAAATTTTAAGTTACAGCCCTGATAATATTCTGTCACACATTCTTTTCCTCTCCTCCTTTTCTATCCTCCTTAGAATCACCATTTCACTAATATTTATGTGTCTGGCATCATTTAAACTGAGATTTAAAAGCACAAAGATCAGTCAGATGTTAACTGATGAAGGGCCAAACTTAGAATGGCGCCAATTTCGGAACGTCCTTGACACTGCGCATGCGCAGTAGGGGCGAAGTGTGGAGGGCCTCTCAGGACATGTTTTCTTTAGTTTTAGATGCAAATTTTGGGGATTGGGGGGCAAAATTTGTGTTTGGCCCTATATTTTAAGAGTTAGCACCAGCTATGTCTGGGTCATTGGTACAGTATAAAAATATAGTCGTCTATGAAAAATAATAACCGACTATAGCATCTTCCGACGGTTAGTCGATTAATCGAAAAGTCGCCGCAACCCTAAGACAAAAATTGTCGAGGACAAATATAAAGCCCCAATGACCAGGGTTTTGGGGCCGATATAAGGGCCTGGGTCGATTGGCCCCAACAAAATGCAAAGCCTGATTCTTTGAAATATAAATGCTTTTGGTTGTATACTATATATACACTTCTGTAAATACAACTATGTTACAACAAAAAATGTGTATAAGATTTGGAATGTACAATACATTTGGTCCAAATAGAGTATATAAAATTTAATACATGATTTAGCGTAAACACCCATCTGAACAGACCCATCTGAACAGAATGTCTGTTCTCTTGGTTAATTTCTTGTTTTTCTTATTTATTAAACTGGTAATACGCTATTTTATGCCACTCTTCAGGAAAGTGCACAGAGAGATCTTTCCTCCAGCGTGTCAACAGCACAAACAAGGATATAGCTAGTGTTAATCTGGTCAGAATGTATAATTTAATACAGCTACATACTGCATTCCACTGAAATTCATAAAGAATGTCCCTTGGCAGGAGTTCAAATCACGACAGTAGAGTCCACTTAATTGGATATCTCGTAACTGAATTACCCTGTTAAATGAATATAATTTCCCAACACAAAACCATTTACCATACCTCCAGTACAAATTTGACCTGTTAATTGAATATAGGTTATAGAGTAAACTGCTGTTAAATGAATAAAAAATCTTGTAACCTGTTGAGAAATTTCCCTGACTCTCCCCGGTTTCCCTTTATTTACAGATCTATTTGGCCTCAGTACATCCAATACAGGCATTTAATCTATTATATCTTGTTTGACAAAGCTCTTGGGTAAGATATAATAGAATAAATGTTAATTTTATCTCTAGAATACAAGAAAGTGACACAATCCCTGTTAATTGAACATTCCTGTTAATTGAATAATTTTCATTGGCAAAGTGGCTATTCAATTAACAGGGTTCCACTGTATTATGCCTTGTGCAATGTAATTGGCAACCCTTCTTGATTCTGCAGCAGTCAGGAACTTTGAAAATAAGACATTTGATTTCCACTGGAGTGCAGTATCAAATGATGCTTTCTAATCAAACCAGTGTTATTAATATTAATAGCTGAGTCTGTTGAGTGTTTGGGACTAACCATGCATATCTTTGTTTAACTTACATTCCCTTTTATTGTCTCTTGGTGCCTGTGTGGAGAAGATGGTTTACTGGTAGTATAGTCTCACTTGGCAGATGGTTCCAAAGGACACTCTCCAGGCATGTGTCCAAACCTTTGCAACGCCATTTGCAATACAGGAAGTAATTACCTTTATTTCAGAATAGAGAATGTTACTAAGATGGTTCTCTCTTTCAAACAAATTTATAGAGAGACAACTGACTGAATAATCTCCTCCCCTTAGAATGCAATCCTGCATATGAAAAGGATAAATCCACAGATAAATACAAATACCCTCCCACATACCACAACATACAGACTTTTACGATGTACTCCCATTTTCAGAATTTTTTCCTGTATCAAAATACAACACAAGTATGAATTCACATTTGAAAAGAATAAGCATTTGCTTATTTGTTGCCTTTGCAGAGAACATAACAGGCTAGTTTCAAACAGCTTTGAGTAAATATTCCATTCAAATTATAGATATAAACAAAAAAACGACTGTTTTCGATTATAAAACAAAAAAAAAAAACAAGTGCACCACCAGGCGGTGGATCAATATACGGCTATGGTGGCCATATTGGATATGCCAGAATGCTGGTTATCGAAAGGAACCATCCTCTAGTCATGACTAATCAACCAAAAAGAAACAGTATCTGTTGGATGTATTGTTTTCAAGTTATTGCGAGGACAAACAAAAGTTAACAAATGGACAGACAGACAGACAGACAGACAGACAGACAGACAGACAGACAGACACAGACAGACAGACAGACAGACAGACAGACAGACAGACAGACAGATACTGCTATACCATAATATGGCCCACTCATATGAGAAGCCGTATAATAAACATCAAACAAGTATATTTACCAGTCATCTGAAAGAATACAGAAGCAGACTTTGGAGGAAAAAATCCTTCAATTTTAAAACTGCTTGAAAGTTTTCATTTCTGTTGCACAGCATTAAATGCTGTGCAACAGAAATTATAACTTTCAAGCATTCTTATAAATCAAGAACTTTCAAGGCTAATGTACAAATTCCATGTGTTGTCAAGACATTCAAAAAACACTATTTTCAATTCAAGGACTTTCAAAGTTTTCAAGGACCATAATGAACCCTGCAGCTCAAGTGTTAACTGATTTTAAAAACAGTCGAAAGTTAACAAGGATTTCAAAGTTGAAAAAAGTGGAAATAGGCCCATAACTCTAGAAGAAAAAATGAACAGAACCTGTTACTTATGAATATCCATTCCCCCGATGCGGTCTATCAGCATACCAAAGAGCATTTAAATCCAACATCCACTGACTGAGATATGAAGGTCCAAAGTTGTTATAGACAGATGAATGGATGAACAAACGAATGGACAGACAAACGGATGGATGGACACCATTTCTATATCCCCCGCAAACTTTGTTTTGGTGGGGGACAACAACCTCATCCGGCTTGAAAATTAAGAAACCTGGTGTCAAATTCTTATATGTCATGTGAGGTATTTCAGAATTCTCTGTCAAACTATTACAGAACCTATGACAGTTAAAAGTACAGAAACAATGATGAAAACAACTCTGTGAGCTCTATGACTCATTTCACAGCACAGTGGAACCCTGTTAATTGAATAGCCACTTTGCCAATGAAAATTATTCATTTAACAGGAGTATTCAATTAACAGGGATTGTGTCACTTTCCTGTATTCTAGAGATAAACTTAGCATTTATTCTATTATATTTTGTTTGACAGAGCTCCATGAGCTCTGTCAAACAAGATATAATAGATTAAATGCCTGTATTGGATGTACTGAGGCCAAATAGGTCTATAAACAAAGGAAAACTGGGGAGAGTCAGGGTAATGTCTCTGGTAAATGGATTTGTGTTTGGAAATAATATTCAATTAACAGGGTTATTCAGTTAGGAGATATCCAATTAAGTGGGCTCCACTGTATTTTATAAGACAAAATGCAGAAGGCTGGCTGGTTTTACATGATGGCTGGTTTTAAATTTAACTTCACCTGACAAACGATTTTTATATATTTTTTCTATACTTTGAAAGTCTACTTCCAGTGGCTTTGCAGTTGTTTCTAGTCAAGACTTGGCTGCCTACATTGGTAGCCAAGACTTGCCTAGAAGTAACTAACAAGGTACTTAGAAAATAAGTTTTGAGTTTACCCAAACAATGCATGTTGGGGCACCTGTTCCTTTGCATTAAAAAGTTTCTAAACTCGGAATTAGGCCCTTAAGGCTTAACTTATACACAACAAAGGGAGACAACTCAATAAGCTGTAAGCTTTCTGTTGAATCCCTTCTTTATCTAGCAATTTGTCTATCGCTACAGACTTGTTAATATTGTATACTGCTGTACCTTGCATTGTTATTTGTTTTGATTTTTATATTCTGTCATGTATGCCTATAAGATAATCGTTAAATAAAAATATTGTTTAAACCAAAAGCGTAACTGATCACTGTTATTATCTAGCTTACTTTTGAGTCTCTTGAGATGAAAGGAGATCAGTTATTTTGAGAGAATTTATGAGTATTCAAAACCATAATACTTATTTTAAAATTATCATCAAGCATCTGAAAGTGTAGCAGCTGCTCCACCTTTTCTCCTATCCGCAACAGCTTCGATTGTATCATTTCTCTTTAGAATTGCATTCACAACACTTAAACCTTCTTTCAAAGGAACTTTCTTTACTTTGTGTCCCATGGCAGCTAATTTCTGGGTGACATTTTCAAAAATACCTTTGCCAGAACCACTAAAGTCAACTGAAAAAAAAAATGTCTGAGATCAAGGCACAATTTTCAGCAGATAAATAGACAGAACCACACAAACATTTGAATAAATTAATGTTTATTGCATGTGTTTGGTTGGACACAAGAATAACAAGACAGGAAAAGCCTCGATTGGTATTCTGCACCAAATCAAACGTGTGTGATAAGCATTAACCCATTCAAATGCTTGCATGGTTCTGTATTTATTACACACATTTGCAAATTTCTTAAGCAGATCACTTACTCTAATACAAAGTAAGAATTAACCAATCCTTCTTAGACATTAAGGAAATAAATTGAGAGAAAAATGAATCTTCATGAGTAGGAGACAAGTCTTATTGTTATTTTGCATGTTGTTTGAACTTTCATTCATAATTTCAACTTACAATGACACTGCATTACCACTTCGATCGATGGAACACTGTGAAACTGAAATACAACTTACCATCTTTTTATGCCTTAATTTTATATCACGAATTGTGAGTGGTTAATGTGATCCCCACCAAAAAGTTACCATACTTTCACAACAAACAATGTATCTATATTTGGAACAAGAGGCCTCTTGGCCAAGATAGCTCTACCCAGGGCAACTACTTTCAGAGGCAGCTATATATACGGTAACATTTGATCCCCAATCACTGATTCTGATAACCCTTTACCCAACACGGATAGCAAACATCATCATTTTTTGTCTCAAAAACATAGCGTATGACCCCCCTCATTGGAACAAGTTTGTTGAGCTTGTTCAATGAAGGCTCATTAGCTTTGTTTATTAGACAAAAATTGAAAACACAATAAAATATGGCAAATACATTGGTGTTACTTTGACCAGGTAGTCTGTGACCTTAACGTTGATGGATACAGACCTTATTATGATTGATGGCACACTGCCTATTGACAATACATACTGTTATAAAGTTTAGTTAAAAAATATCCAGTGGTAAAGAATTATGGCTTGGACAAACAAAATGTTGACGTTTTCCTGAGTGTTACCTTTACCATGTCACCTATGACCTTGAGCGTGATGGATACAGATCTTATTGTGATTGATGGCACACTGTCTATTGACAATACATACTGTTATAAAGTGTTGTTAAAAAATATCCAGTGGTAAAGAAATTATGGCTCGGACAAACAAAATGTTGATGACGGGACGGACGGACGACGGACAACTTGATATCAGAAAAGCTCTGCTGACTTTGTCAGGCAGAGCTAAAAATACTCCAGTGAGAGATGAAAGTGTCAATGACACTACAGCTCAACTTATCCAAGAAAGGACTGAACTAAATAGAACAATCCAGTATTTATTATTTATTTATTTATTGGGGTTTAACAACACTTTCAACAGCCAGGGTCACCTCATGTCAGACAGTTTTATGGATGGAGGAAGCCAGAGTACCCGGAGAGAACCACTGAGCAATGGAGAGCAGCTGTCAGACTCCCAATGTACTAACTCCACACAAGCAGGGTTAGCACTGGCTGAAGGCAAGTGCACCATCGACGTAAAGTATGCCTTAGTACACAATGCCACCATGTGGGCAATTGGGATTAAGTGTCTTGCCCAAGGACACAACGCGGTTACCGCAGGTGGGATTCGAACCGAGGACCTTTTGGCTTGCAGACTGCATCTCTACCTACTGAGCCACCATGCTCCAGAAAGATCCACTAACGCCAAGTCATTCACTCAAGTTTCTAGCGAAAAGACATCACACCAAAGCTTCATATGAAATCTGAAAAAGATCAGGTAAGAGATGCGGCCTGGAGGGTGAGCTAATGGAATTGCTGACAATTGATATGCCAAATTTAAGATGGCCGCAGGCAGCCATGTTTTTCAACAAAATTCGGAAAAATTTGATAACTCCCATCTAGACATTGCCCCAAAGCCACATATGAAATTTGGGACTGATCTGGTGAGAGCTGCGACCTGTAGGGTGTGCTAAAAGTATTGTTGGACAATTTATATTCAAATTCAAGTTGGGTTCTGTAGGCCATGTTTTTCAACAAAATTCAGAAACATTTGATAACTTCCATCTAGACACTGACCCAAAGCAACATAAGAAATTTGAGACTGATCAGTTGAGAGCTGCGGCCTGTAGAGTGTGCTAAAGGAATTGTTGGACAATTTATATCCAAATCCAAGATGGCCACTGGCGGCAACGTATTTCAACGAAATTCGGAAAAATTTGATAGCTCCAATCTAGACACTGTCCCAAAGCCATGTATGAAATTTGGAACTGATTGGGAGAGAGCTGCAGCCTGTAGGGGTGATAAAGGAATTGTGGATGGATGGAGAAATGTACAGACGGATGGACAACAGATTGTAACCCATCCATATAGCTCATACTTGATGTTGTGAAGCTGAGCGAATAATAAAAACTCACATGTTTATCTGACTTCCACACAGCTGTTGTCTTCAACTGATTGACTGATTAAGATTTTAGTCAAGATTACAGTTGTCATGGTCACATTATTCCATGTATATTCATATCCTTATTGTCCAAGAGAAATGATTGTATTATTCACAATATCCCGCTCATAATTTATTAATTTCATATTATAGAGTTTAAGAGAGGTACAGAATCCATACAAATTCCAATGAATATCAACATGCAGTCGTTCGACACACACTTTGTTTTGGATTTCGATTCTGATGATCTAAAAACTTGCTCACGCTACGTCATGTATTCGAAGTGATGTCACTCAAGGACACTTCCAGATTGTGTCTACATTGTTCTTAGTTTGAACTGTTATTACCATGTCATATTTTAACGCATATAATCATTCAATCAATATTCAGTATTGTTCATGTTAACTGGTGGAGTGCTAAATTATATTTCAAATATGATCTGAAATGTGAGTATTTTTTCTGAAAAATGCCATGAAACCTGCAAGCACTCTCCAATAAATTATAAAAAAACCCACAATTCTATATAAACTTTTATTTTCTACTGCTAAGAGAACATCAAGCCTATGCAAACAGAATAAAGCCACTAAAGTGGCTTTCAGCAATTTTTCAATAAAGCCACGATAGTGGCTTCTAGCACTCAATCAGTTAACCCTTTACCTAACATGAAAAGCAGACGACACTTGCAAAAAAAATTCTTGAATAACTATTTTTTTTCATTTTTAATTTTTTGTCTCAAAAACATAGGTTATGACCCCTCATTGGAACGAGCTCGTCGAGCCTATGTTTTTGAAACAAAAAATGAAAAAATAATTAAAATTAATAGGCGATTTTTTAGAATAGCGCTGGCCGGTTTTGGCCGTTACGTTGGGTAAAGGGTTAATAAAATAAATTAGAAAGTTTCTTCTGATGCTCGATCGGTGTATGGTACCCAAGTTTCTACGGAAAAGACAGAAACTCAGGTACTATAGATGGCTAACATCCACATTATAACATCAACAAAAATGGTCCATTGTTTTGGAATGGCATGGGTTCATGTAGCCTCAAAAATATGACTGGTTCCATTCGGATGTTGAAAAAGTGCTAAAACCTTGCATATAAAATTTTATTTTTATCGCACATTCTAGAATGTCGTGGGCACACCTTAATTTTTGATGGGTGTGTAATAAAATATGTACACAAAAATATGTACACAAAAATCAATCATTGTTTTGTTGATGTAATTCCCCCCATTTTACTGGTAGAGTGCTAAATTATTTTTCGAAAGTGAATTATTGAACAAATATTTTTTTTTTTAATGATACCATGCTACCAGCAAAAAGAGCCTTAGCTGAGCAAGATACTTTTCAGCAATAACTGTTTTGTTAGTATTTATGCCTGTTGGCACTCTCCAATAAATTATAACAAAACAGATTCATTTAAAGATTTATTTTTCTGCTGCTTAATAAACAACAAACTAATGCATAGTGGAATGCCAATGAAGTGGCTTCATCACATTTTGGAGCCATATATTGGCTTCAATTTATTTATTGGTGTTTTAAGGTTTCATATTTCTGCACAATGGCCAATCGTGACCGCAACATGGATATAAAGTTAAGTGCAGCCAACTGTTTATACCCATGAGTCAACAGGAATGGAAGGAAGCTGTTGAACTTCACAAATGAGCTCGGTCTGAAGATTCTGAACAGGGACGCTAGATGTAAGGGGAAATGGACCTGGGAGAGAAACGACAGAAAATCAATAATTGACTACATTCTCATAGATATGAATTTATGGAGGGAGGTGATAAGGGTAGAAGTGGATGATGAGGGCAAAATGGAGTTGGATAGTGATCACAACTTGATTACAGTGACGATGAGGGCCAAAAACCTAGAGAAAAGGAAAGGAAGCTTCAAGGAGATTTGGGAACTCAAAAAGGATGCCGACTGGGTGAAGTTCGAAGAAAAACTGAAACCAAAGCTTGCAGCCGTACACAAGGGGGGTAGTGTCCAGAAGATGGCCAATGCCATAGTTGCGAGCCTAGTGGAGGCAGGGAAGGAAAGTGTAGGAAAGATTAGGGTGCCAACACGGGAACTTGGGTACAGAGTGAACGAAGAACTGAAAAGGGCCATAAAGGTTAGAAAAGCTAAATGTGCTGCATACAGGAGAAGTAGAAAACTTAAGGGGGTGGAAAGCAATGAGGCCATGGTAGCAAAGGAAGAATACCAACAAGCACGAAATAAAGTAAACAAGATAAAAGACGACAACCGGAGAGTGCGAAATAGCAGTCTTATTAGGACGATAAGAACGACAGGGGGGTCGAGTTCGAGCATATTTTGGAAATGGGTGAACAAACGTAACAAAGGGAATAACCAACAGAGCATTAAAGTAGATGGCAGAGTTACAGAAGAGCGAGATCAAATCGCATTAGAACTAGTCAAGCACTGGGAAAAGGTAAACGATAAGCGATGGGGCATGGGGAACCCACCGGAGTGTCCGAACCAGGTTGAGGAAAATCTCTCGGACTTCGTGTGCAGCGAAATCAAAACTGAGGAGGTGCGAAGGGTGATCTCAAAATTGAGGAATGGAAAAGCGGGAGGGGTGGACGAAATTCCTAACGAGTTTATCAAAAAAGGGGGAGAGGAACTCTTGGAAAGCCTAACTGCCCTATTCAATTTAGCCATAGAAAAACAAGAGGTCCCAAAGGAGTGGAGGGAAAGCAAAGTGACATTTATTCACAAAAAAGGGGAAAAAGACGTTTTGGATAACTATCGAGGGATCTCTGTCAGTAGCAACATTGGAAAGGTTTTCTGTAAAGTCCTTTATGGGAGACTAGAGGAGGTAATTGAGGAGAAGGGTTTTTTTGGGAGAAATCCAGAATGGCTTCAGGAAGGGAAGGAGAGTAACCGACCATCTTTTCACGCTATCCCAAATGATAGAATCCGCGAAAGCAAAAAAATAAAAGATGTTTATGGCTTTTTTGGATGTCAAAAAGGCATACGATAGAGTATGGAGGGAGGGTATGTGGCTCAAGCTGGAGGCTCTGGGCTTAGGAGGCGAGTTTGTTGGAATTATGAAAGCATTATATAAAGATGTACAGAGTCAACTTAGCCTGGGAAACATTACAACAAAACGTGTGCCTATGGAGATAGGCCTAAAACAGGGGTGTATCCTTTCGCCAATCCTGTTTGCATTGTACATCAAAGGTTTAGGAGATGAACTCCTGCGTAGAGACGAGGGGGTAGCAGTTGGGGACTTGAAGATCCCAGGGCTATTTTTTGCAGACGATATGGTACTAGTGTCAGAAAGCGAAGAGGGGCTAACGAAAATGCTGGGAATTGTTGGGAAATATGGGAGCAAATGGAGACTCGAACTTAATGAAAGCAAGAGCAAAGTTATAGCTGTGGGCCGCAAAGTGGACACCACTCGAAGGTGGAGAGTGGGTGAGTTCTGCATTCCGGAAGGGAGCAGCAAACTGCTCAGTGTAGGAGAGACAGGTGATTACAAGTATTTGGGGGTAAATATAAACATTACAGGAAGAGGCATCTACCGAAACCACACAAATAAATTGATTCTGAAGGGGAAGCGAATCCTTAACCAAATGAAACTTATAGGGAGAAATAGTTTCAATAAGGTTTTCGTGGGGAAAACCATTTGGGAAATGGTGGGGCTGCCAAGTATAACATACGGTACGGAAGTGGTACCTCTAAACCAGACGGCCGTAAAGAGCTTGGAAATCTTACAGAACGATGCAGGCCGATGGATAACAGGGTCGAGTAATGCCGCAGCGCTAGAAGCAATCAGGGGTGAGCTTGGGTGGATGAGGATCAAGGACAGGATAGACCTGTTGAAACTCAGTTATCTTATTTGGTGAATCTCCCCGACAGCCGATGGTGTAAAGTAATGTTCCTGCGAATTTTCAACTCAAATATCAAAACGGGGTGGATGGTCCAAATGAGGGAGCTAGTAGAGAACTACTCATTGGAGATCTCGGACCTGGACGTTGGGGCAAACCAGGGTAAAAAAATCGTTAGAGAAAGGGTCATGGAGGATTGTAACCATAATTGGCGAGAGGGGGTCAAATCAAAGAGGTCTTTGGGTGGCCTGCGTGATAAAGAGAGGCCAGGTTTTGAAGAGTACCTTGATGGCACCTTTGGGGGGTCACTGCTGTTCAAGCTGAGGTCGCGATCCCTGGAGCTGAGGGGAAAAATTGGGAAAGACGGTGAAAGGGAGTGCCAGATGTGTAACTTGGGCATGGTGGAGACCCTGGAACACTTCCTTCTAGAATGCCCAAAGTATCAGTCTAAAAGAATGAGATTCACTGGGAGTATAATGGGGAAGTGGGATGGGAGAATGAAGGACATGTGGTTAGGGGGAGACTCAAAGGAGAGGGTTAATGTGCTAATCGGAGAGATTGGGAAGAATGGGGCAAGAGATGTCATCAAGCAGTTCGTCTCCGAATGTTGGGAGGAGAGGAGAAGCGTGGGAACAGGGAGGCAGTTGGGAGTTCAGGGGTAACCAAGGCCTTCTCGTCCGAGAACCGCGACAAATCAGCAGCTGGCCAAAGTGTTATTATTATTATTATGATGTCCATTTTAGAGGACTTCAACCCCAGCCATTGGTTACCAAGTCCTAGTTTACCAATAGAACTGAGCTTGTTTACAGCACTGCTTCACTTTCCAGGGTTCCCACAGGGAGATAGTGGCATCTAGTACTGAACCAGTTAACTATTTACCTAATGTAAGAGTTATAAATCTCCAGCACTATTCACAAAATCATCATTCAAATTTGACTATTTTTTAAAATTTTTGCCTCTGAAACAGGTTTTGAACCCTCATTGCAATGAGTCTGTAACAGAATCTATGTTTTTGAGGCACAAAATGAAAATATTTACTTGTTCAAGAAATTTTGGATTAACCCTTTACCCAATGAATCGGCCCCATCTGCCCGCATAATATGCAAATTCAGCAATTGAAAAAATATTATTTTTCAAAAAACTTCAACAAAACCATATCATGTGACCCCTCGTTGGAATGAGCTCGTCGAGCTCGTTCCAACGAGGGGTCACATGATATGATTTTGTTGCAATTTTTTGAAAAATTTCAAAAAATGATATTTAAAACAATAAATTTTGATATCGTCTGCGTTGGGTAAAGGGTTAAGTATTATCTACTATTTGTGTTAGATGAAGGGTTAACAAACATTTTCTGGTGGGCCGGTGTATTAAAATGTAATTTGCAAGATAAAGATACTTGGCTTAGACTTAAGTTAAAAGATGCAAGGAATGAATATATGATTACAGAAGCAGAGATGAGAGTGTTGAGCAAATAAACATGTTAAAATTCTGCTACAGTGGAACCCTATTAATTGAATATCCACTTTTCGAGAGAAAAATATTCAATTATCAGGAGTATACACTTAACAGGAATTGGACACTTTATCTTTTAGTTATAAACTGCACATTTATTCTATTATATCTTGTTTGATAAAGCACACTGAGTTCTGTCAAACAAGATATTATAAATAAAATGTTTATATTGGATGTCTTGGGGCCAAAAATGTCCATAAAGTGTGGAATTCAGTGAATGCTGGAGAAATTCTTCAAGAGATAACAAGAGTTCTTATTCAATTAACAGGAGTTCATTTGATAAACTATATGTAATTAACAGGTTAACTTTGTAATGAAGGTATGGTAATGTCGGATATATTTTGCATCACATTTAAATTTTACTTTATTTGCAGTTGAGACTTGGGTACAGGATACAAATAACTCAACAAACAGAAAACAAAAATTCTTTTTTAGTTAACCCCTTACCCAACATAGAGAAAATCAAAATTTATTATTTTAATTACTGTTTTTGTTTAATTTTTCCAAAAATTTCAACAAAACCAGAACATGTGACCCCTCATTGTAACGAGCACGATGAGCTCGTTCCAATGAGGGGTCACGTGATATGGTTTTGTTGAAATATTTTGAAAAATTTAATTTTTTCAACTGCTCAATTTGAAAATTACGCAGACGAATGCTGGCGATTCATGAGGTAAAGGGTTAAAGATATATCGCAAGATTAAAAACCCATAATCATTATTACCTTCACAATATGTTATATCTGGGTTGAGTTCATTGTGCACTCGAGGGGCATTAATAGCATCTGCCAGGTTTTTTCCAAATGAAAGGACATTTAATATCACTTCAGCTATACCTGCAATAAAAAAGAACACCGTTAAAGAAATTGACAAATTACACATTCAGTTTATCAGGTTAGAAACTTCTTTTGGGATTATTTCTCAGTGTAAAACATATTTGTATTTGCCCCACTGTTTCTCAAATACACTGATTTGGTGAGGTGAAACAGAATGCATTTGAATTTGAAACTGACAGAGTTCAAGAACAAGTAAACCAGTTCCCTGGGTTGTACGAGATGTTTCTGTTTGAGATTCTCACATGATAACTATCAAGAAACCACAAACAAGAAAATGTGAAAAATCTCAAGTGAATATTCAATGTTTGATACAAACATGTCACACTGCCTGTTTCTCTGATCTTGGTTTGAAATTAACTCTTTCAACATGAGAGGCTGCTTTTCCGGTCCAGGAACACGATACGTCATAATTTCATCAAGTAGAATGGCTACTAAGTGAACATGTTGGAATGCTGCATGTTGAAAATATTAACTGCTCTACCCCCAAGTAATGGATATGGAATCTTCCAATTTCTGCCATTTAACTGGCATGGAAGATACCACCAGTGTTGAAAGGGTAGAAGGAAAGGAAAATTACTATTGGTTGACTCTAAACCCAGTTATTTTTTTAAATATTTTTCAGGAAATCTAGTCATGGCTTCAGTGAAGATTTTAGGAAAAATTCCTGAACAGTTGACTCGAGTCATCAATGACTAAAATGTTGATACAGTTTACAGGGGAAAATTTGGTTATCCCTTTAACCAATGTACCAGCCAAAACCGGCCAATGCTATTCACAAAAATCAACATTCACGTTTCATTATTTTAATCATTCTTTGTCTCAAAAGCTTAGCTTATGACCCCTCACTGTAACAAGCTCAATGAGCTCATTCCAATGAGGGGTTATAGGCGATGTTTTTATGCAAAAAAATTAAAAACTTAAAAAATTTATAGTAATTTATATATTTTTTATACTTACCAATGACCCAGACATAGCTGGTGCTAACTCTTAAAAATATAAGGCCAAACACAATTTTGCCCCCCAATCCCCAAAATTTGCATCTAAAACCAAAGAAAACATGTCCTGAATGGCCCTCCATACTTCACCTCCACTGCACATGCGCAGTGTCAAGGACGTCCTGAAATTGGCGCCATTAATCATTCTTACCAACAGTGCCTGGTAAGCCCTATGTCCTCAGCGGGGAGGTATGAGTTCCCAACTCCTGGGAGGGCCATCCCCGTCTGGGTCATTGGTAAGTATAAAAAATATATAAATTACTATAAATTTTTTAAGATTTTTATACTGTACCAATGACCCAGACATAGCTGAATAGTAAAAAGGCTGGAGGGCCCAGGACATAGAGGAAAATCCAATAAGCTCAACTATATAAATAGAGTCATCTCCTGTAGGAGAAAAGGAGAAATAGACTTCACGTATATCTTTCTTATTTATGACAAATTAGAAAGACACAATACCTTTTATAATTGAGCATGATAACATCCATGTTCTCTATTAATATCCAGTATAATTCGTATACTAATTATATTTAAAGTAAGCCCATAAATAAAGTTAGTCCAAAGAATTGAGACTCTTTATACTCTTTAAAAAGTGTCTGAGGATAGTATAATAACATCCGTTTGACACATGACATATACAATTGCTATACTTTAAAACTATGACATGAATGAATTTAAAAACCTAACTTTCACTTAAGAAACCATCCCAGTAACAGCTCAGAAATACTAACTCCGGAGGAGGTATCCCCTTGTTTTCATAATAAAAACAGGTGACCCAAGGGAACACCCTCCCCTCCCACCCCCCTTTTTGTTGCCCTGGGTCAAATAGCCCAGAGCGAAAAGGGCAGCAGGACGGAGTCACTGCTGGAACATAAAGCCTACATAGCTATAGTTGCAATTGTTAAGTGATCGACTTTCTGAGCAGCTGATAATGGACCTAAATAATGCAGGTCTCCAGAAATGGATACAATATTTCTGAGATAAAAATTCGTGAATGTGGACGGTTGAGACCTATTTAATCTATAATAGCAAAACTATACGTCAGCCCAAGATGTAGAAGAGCTCTTACTTCATGAGCCGAAATCTTAAGCACAGACTGCTGAGTTAAGGATAGATTATCCTAAGCAGTACCGATAGTTAACTGAATGCATTAAGTAATAGAATGGACCGTAATGACCCTTCTATTAGGCATCAGAGCCAGAAGAAGCTTTACGTCCTACTGATAAACTGAGATCTGTTAATAAATACATAAAGGTCTATCCGGACAGAGTAAAGGCCTATGCCCGCTCGAAGACGGAAGGACCTTAAAAACAATAGGTTCCGGATATCATTAGGAGCCTGATTCTTAACCAAAAATACAACATTAGTAGTAAAGGTAATAGAGTTCCGGATACTACGAAAGTGAGAATCGTCCACCGATAGTGCATGAAGCTCACTGACTCTTCAACAGAAGAAAAGGCTAAGAGAATCGCTGCCTTAAAAGACCAGAATTTGAAACTGCTGTCTCAAGGATTCAAATGGTTGCTTTAGTTAATAAGAACCCAAGCTAAATTCCGAATAGGAATTAATCTAACGATTCTAGGTCTCTTATCGAAAAGTTTCAAACTAACTTAGATAAAGAGACATTAGGCTCCATTGTAAACTATCATGGTGTGCATAGGTATCAGATAACATAGACCTATAACCTATAAAAGTAACTGGCTGCAGTTGATCTCGTCAAACAAGTATACTAGAAAGTTTGCAATGTCTGGTATGGAGGAATCAAAAATATCAACACAAAGATCCCTACACCAACGACGGAAGACCCTCCACTTTAGCCGCATAGTATAGCGAAGAGGAGGTCCTTCTACAGTTAGGAATCGCGTCCACTGCTGGTCCTATACAGTGCTTGCTATGCAAGAAGGACTGCACAACGGAAAACGTGAAGGTTGAGACCTTGCGGGTTGTGAAAGAGTTGACACGATTTCCCCAGCGAAAAAAGATCCTCTCGTGGAGGAAGTTTCCGCGGTAAGTCCCACAGTAGACATCTTAGTAAATTTATCCACCGTCTCTGTGGGACAGAGATGCTACCAACAGAATTCTATTGTGAATGAATAATTCTAGCAATACTTGCTGAATCAACAGCGATGGAGGATACGCATATCCTATCATAGCGTCCTACTAGATCGATAGAGCGTTAACTACATATGCTCAGGGATCCGGACACGGTGACACATACGTCTACAATTGATTGAAGCGTTGTGTCGCAAATAAATTATCACTGGGCGCTCCCATTGATAGCAAATCTGACTGAATACTTGTTTGTTGATAGTCCATTCCGACGGCAACAAACAACCCTTACGTGAAAGGGAGTCTGCTAATACGATTCGACAACCGATAATATGACGAACCGAAACAGAACTTGGTGTTCTATAACAAACAGAAGGATTCTTTCCGTTAAAATTAATAACGGAACCGAATGAGTGCCTCCCTGGTTCCGGATATACGCAACTACTGTCGTATTATCGGACAGGATTGAACATGCGTTTCTGAATAAAATTCATCCAATGACGTAGTGCAAGCCAACATAATATTCTTCCTTGGAAGTGAGGAGCTTGCCTAAAAACTGCGGAACCCAAAGACCCTGGCACTTCGAATCCGTTGGGATCAAAATTGTGTCCCAACCTGTTTGACTGACATCCGTCATAATCAAAAAACTCGGATCCGGCAACTACAGTGGAACTCTCTGAGTCAACCACCGAATGTTTGCCCACGTCTGAATCTCTTGTTACACTTGATAAACAAGAGAACGTGTATATCAAGCAATTCAAGATTGCTGAAAGGTTGCCGTCGAAGAGAAGCTTCTCGAGACCGAAGCGACTCTGAGAGAGTTCTTCACCTTACTATCCATGCGTGTGGATGTAGCTAGGGCTGCGTCACGTCTAACCAACTCCCGGTTGCCACTGACGGGCGGAGTTATACGTGGAAAAACTACTGCCCCTGAAAGAAATCTCATTGAGGATCATATCCTGGAATTCTTTCTGTTGAAGACGTAATGATAAACGTCTCAGTAAGGTGGTATACGTATGATAAAGCGTCTAAGTTAAGTCTATTATACATCATTGTCGTTTCCAACATCGTGGTTGGAATTGACATAGACGGCGAAAAAGATAAATAGCAGTCTTCAGTCTCGCCGTCTTAGACGCAAAGGAACTCTCGGTAAGCCCAGTTCTGCCAATAAACAATTATTTCCTAGAATTCACGAAAGGCAGAATAGAGCATTGCGGACAAGAAACTATACTAGCATGTTGATAGCAAGCTTATATATATATAGCGTCGTTCAATAATTCAAATGTTCTAAAGACATTATTGGACTGCGTCGGCAACTCAGGGACAATGTCCCTGAATCGATCCAAAACTCTGTGTCCAATGACGCTATAGTCTCTTATCCAGCATCGCAGCAATGTAGTCCGACGGAACAACCTCTGGAAGATAATGCCAGAAGAAATGTATGGCAGCTTCTGTTGTTCCGAAAGGGAAAGCTCGAAATCATCCGAATCCCTTTCGCCATCCTGTCGGACCCTATGAAATATTCGGTCGTCCGTACCTGATGCAACAGCGGAGCGTACCGACCCAGCGCTGTCGGATTATTCCTGATCCGACCGAGAATCTGTCGTTTGCTGGGATGCTACGATAAGCTGTGCTATTTTCGATAGCACGTCCGTCACTGAGGCGGTCTTACGATGCATTGCCGCTGGAAGCCGCTGGAAGCTCCGCATTCGTTACCCCGTGCATACTTCTATTATGCGAGCGACCGGAGTGTGCAGGCCTCGTGTTCTTTGGCTACCGGATGGCGTAACCTGTTCGCCATGGAATCACTGAATGCCGAAGCTGGCCGGATATTCAAGGTCACGTAGCCAATGTGCGTTCGTGTGCGCTGCTGTGAGGATGAGGAAGCATTATCGACAGTCACTCGGACTGTCTATATAACGGAGCATCCGGAGTGGCGGACATACGCTCCGAAGGTGAAATGTCTGTACCACAACATCCGGTCCCATATGTTGTTGCACGAGAGAGGGACCTCTCTCGCTCGCCGCCCGGACGGACCGGACGAGCTAGGAACCGGACTAACAGGCTTCCTCCGATCTCTCCTCCAATCCGTTGTCACTGGGTGTGTACTAAAGTCTATTATAGTGCTCGCATCACCCAAATCTCCATCCTAGACCGCAACAGACGAACCCGGCTGCCGAACCATTCGATGAATGGACGCTACACCGGGCGAGCTAGCGGACGTCAAAGGCCGTCGAACCTACTAGGGTCCTCTTAGGCAATTGACGTATTACCTGAGCACTTTTCCGCTAGCTCTACATTAATTGTGACGACGGAGGCACACTTTTTGGTAGACATCACGGATACATCACCCTGATCATGATCGTCTGAAATAGAGATTGATAAAGTAGAGTGACCCTGCGGGGAAAGGACCGGAATGGCCAATTCCCCACTAACATACCGTGAAACACGCTTCCCATGTTGTCATCGTATCAACACATACAGAACAGGAGTTAGTGCGAGTACACTGACTACATTATACAATGATTATGAAAGTCAGAGGAAGATTTCCTCTTATTACAATTGAACAATATCCTTTCAATGTGAAAAGAAAAAAAAGTCCTAGTACTCGCACCAACCCCTGACGATCAAAATACATAATAACAAGATCCATTAATATAGAAAAAATAATTGAATCAAAAACTTTTGAAAAAATATTTTTTCAGAACAGCCCAAGTTTCTGAAAAGTAACGCTGAGCCCCAATGGATCCCAAGTCTAAGTGTGGACAAAAATTCTAAAAATATTTTAAACAATTTATGCAACACTTACGAACAATAATAATGTGTCTAGTTATGATTAAAATAACATCAAGATATTATTTTCAAGAAATCCCCCCTCACACAGAGGGCTGTTGGAAATGTAAACAATAAGTGTAAAAACACTAGATCAAGACTCCAGGCACCCTGGCCCGAAATCAGTTACCAATAATACACTATCTGATGCAAAACAGAGACTTCCAGGGAAGAAACTGCAGAACATCAGATGGTAGATGCAGAACACTATGCCTAACCACCCATAGGTGAAGACGTAAACATGGGGAAAAGAACAGAATACATTCTGTTATCCAGCTAAAACTCCCAAGAAATTTTAGTAATAATATTACAGAAAATATGCCAAAAGCATGGGAGAATAGCAAGAGGGGACTTAAAGGAAAGGGAGAGAGGAAAACACTGAATAAGCAGTGTAATCTTGATAACAAGAATGACCACAACAGGCAGTTGCCTCGAAAATAGGTAACTTAACATAATTTGATCAAAAAATTTTAAGTTACAGCCCTGATTATTTTCTGTCACTCATTTTTCGTCTCCTCCTTCCATATCCTCCTTAGAATCACCATTTCACTAATATTTATGTGTCTGGCATCATTTAAACTGAGATTTACAAGCACAAAGATCAGTCAGATGTTAACTGATGAAGGGCCAAACTAAGAATGATTAATGGCGCCAATTTCGGGACGTCCTTGACACTGCACATGCGCAGTAGAGGTGAAGTATGGAGGGCCATTCAGGACATGTTTTCTTTGGTTTTAGATGCAAATTTTGGGGATTGGGGGGCAAAATTTGTGTTTGGCCCTATATTTTTAAGAGTTAGCACCAGCTATGTCTGGGTCATTGGTACAGTATAAAAATATAGTAATTCTTGACTTTTGTTTGCAATTGTCGTCTGCCTTTCGTGTTAGGTAAAGGGTTAAATGTGCTCAGGTTTTACTTATTTCAGTGACACGAGATTTTCTGTCCTGTGCAGGAATATCCGCCAGCAGCATGTAAGGAGTGAAATAATGACGTTTGAGAAATATTTTTGAAATGAATTGAAATACAAATGCCCTATTGATGTTTTGTTTTTCACCTACAAATTTTGATAAGAAGAACTGAAGATACCTTCCATTTCATGTAAGATTCTGGTGTTGTCCCATATACACAAAACTAACAATGTCAGAGAATAAATTGCTTAATTATATTTTATACTTGACAATGTCCAGGCTATAATGATTAAACTCTTCAGCTTGTATCAAAAAAGATGCTCGACACCAAGAAAGATGCTCAAATAGGGAAAAACAATTCTTTTGTAGAACTGGCATTGTTTCATCACAGCCAATTCTCCATTTCGCCACATCAAAAAAGGTAATTAAGGATTGACTTTTTATACAGATCTGGTGAGACACAGCCAAGGAACATAAATGTTTGCTGTAATCACTGCTGAATTTGAATCAGAAGCCACATTGTTTACATGTTTCTGTACAAAATGATTTGGTGATCTGTTTCTGTAAGCCAAAACATCTCAAACAGAAAACTGGAAAGAGAGGAAACACATCCTGCACAAAACGACACTTCATGCTACTATGTTTTGTGTACAGCAATGTTTACAATGCCATTTGTGCCAAGTGTATAAGTGACCACATCAGTGATATCATGACACCACTTTCCTGTTACCTACTTCATGGACCGTTCCACATCAGTGTACAGTAGCGCCCAACTAACTGACTATCTCTTAACTGAATAACCCTGTTAATTGAAAATAATTTCCAAACACAAAACCATTTACCATACCTAAAGTACAAATTTGACCTGTTAATTAAATATAGGTTATAGAGTAAACTTATGTTAATTGAATAAAAACTCTTGTATCCTGTCAAGAAATTACCCGGACTCTCCCCAGTTTTCCTTTGTTTATAGACCTATTTGGCCTCAGTACATCCAATATAGACATTTAATCTATTATACCTTGTTTGACAGATCTCATGGAGCTCTGTCAAGAAAGATATAATAGAATAAATGCCAAGTTTATCTGTAGAATTCAAAAAGTGCCACAATCTCTGTTAATTGAATATTCTTGTTATCTGAATAACTGTCATTGGCAAAGTAGCTATTCAATTAACAGGGTTCCACTGTACCACATCAGTGATATTAAGGCACCACTTGCCTGTTACCTATTTACATACACCATTTGTTTACTGGTGTTTTATTTATTATTTATTTATTTATTGCAGTTTTCGACAGCCAGAAGCAACACGTGTCAGATATTGGTGATTTACAACACTTTCAACAACAAGTAAGTTAACCCTTTACCCAACGAATCGCCCGCATCCGCCCCGCGTAATATGCAAATTCAGCAGTTGAAAAAATATTATTTTTCAAAAAATTTCAACAAAACCATATCATGTGACCCCTCGTGGGAACGAGCTCGTTCCAACGAGGGGTCACATGATATGGTTTTGTTGAAATTTTTTGAAAAAATGATATTTAAAATAATGAATTTTGATATCGTCTGCATTGGGTAAAGGGTTAATGGATATAGCCGAATTGGGTTGATCAACACTCTATAGCCTGATAGTAATCAGCCCAAGCATCAAGCTTATCTTAACCCACTGCACACTGATGTCAAAATTCTGTTATTTCAAGAAGCAAATTTTCCCCATAATACAACTAGAAAAAGCTCAGTCAAACAAGATATAACAGATCAAATGCTCATACTAGAAGTACTGAGACATGTGGAATTTGGGGGAGGGGTGGGGGGGGGGGGCACCAGCAGAATTTGGGGATATTTTACAATATTTTTTATTCATTTAACCAGGATTAACTTTATATACTGTATGAATATAATGTGGCAAATCTGAACTGCAGGTGTAGTAAATTCTTTGGTGCTTCAAAACATTTGCAGTTATTATGGTTATTCCAAAAGGCAATATCAAATTAAGGGGAGCCTGCTGTTCTGTCATTCACAAGTATTGCACATTAAAAATACATGTACTCAAATTTTAAATGACCGACCAAAGTCAAGATAGTTAAACCTGATACGGTAAAACACAATCCATAACCTGTGGTTTGACTGGTAGAGTGCTAAATTATTTTGGGCCATCAAATCTTGTACACATGTCTTTGCCTTGCTACAATTTATGAGAGAGTGCCTATGGGCACTCTCTCATAAACTGAAGTAAGGCAAACCCTTATAGACTAAATAATATCACTTCAAAGATAATACAAAGAATGTGCACTGAATATGAGCCTTCAAGCTGTGGTGCCTGCACTTCAGAATAAAGCCCAAATATGGGCTTCCAGCACTCTATCAGTTAACTTATCTTACAATTCTTAATTGGACTAACATGGATTTTTATACCATGATTGCTGTGTATTGAACATTACCCGATACACTGAGAAATGGGCTAGACACACCATGTGTGGAATCTGAATTACGTGTAAGAAAATTGTGGAAGAACGCATTTGATTAATTATTGCACCTCTGAATGATGAAGTGAATGAAATGCTTCAAACAAAACAGGATCAAGAGAGAATACAAACACACTGTCAAAGGTGATATTTTTTTTTAAAACTATCAGCTCCATTCATTTAATTCAAGCTTAATTATAACATAAATACAGAATACAACTCAGATAGCATACGGGGACAGGATTTAATGATCCCTGTTGGAGTTTTTCCTATATTTTACTCCTGCCTATGGTGCTCTGAGGCTAGAGAGTCCCCAAATTAAAACAAAAATTTCATGGTTTGGCCCGGTGCGAGAAATTTTTGTAATAATTGGGAAAAAGATCGCAATATTTGTGACTCTGGAGGTTTTGAGAGGGTCAAAATGAAACACAAAAAATATTTGTGGCTTGTGAACTAGGGTATAAAAATGTGGTGTAATGGCAATTCGCAATGACACCTATTTTTGATAACACTACTTCCACAAGCCACAAATTTAATAAGTTTGTAATATAACTCACAACAGAGACTAGATGTGTGTTAGCCAATGATTGTGTACAAATATTCTGGTGCAGACTAAAATAGAACTCTTGCAATGTATTAACTCTGCCAATGCCACAGTGATTACTTGCCCATTGGGTTATTCCTATTGTGCATGTGTATCAGGTCTTTGGGAGTATTATCTCTATCTTCTTGGTGTTTGCAAAATTTTATCTCCCAACAGATTTGGCCAATTTCTGTGTCTTGGGGTGGGGGTGGGGGGGAGGCTAACCCTCCCTGACAATGGGGTGCATCCCACCCCCACCCACCACCAAATATGAAGACAGCATGCACTACTGAAACAGCTAAGGGAAATACAGTAAGATCATGTAACCTGTGATAATCTTTGTAGAATTTGCTGCTCCTATGACCAACCTGGTACTGCATGGCTGATTGGTTTTATAAACAACTGAAGGTGTCATACTCGACAATGGACGCTTGTTTCCTTCCATGAAATTTCCCTGTAAAATTTACAAAAAGAAATTTTATTATACTCACTCAGTTTTGATAACACATTTTATCTTGCCTATAAGGGTAACAATGACCCTTCCCTTCTCAATCCTTCACCACTTTCCCCATCTTAACCCTTTCATGTTCATATATTTTTGTGTAAAGTAGAACTTGCAGAACTTGGTACTCAGATGACCTGACACTAGAATGGACTTGAAAATGGCAATTTGACTTTAATGGCAGGCAGATATAACAGGTTCATCCATAATTTTCAGCGATAACAGTCAAAAACTTTTTACAACTTTTCTATGACTTATCTCTAAATATTTGTGTATTTTAACAACCTTGTTTAATGCTTCTCCAAACACAGGAGCCAAGCCTTTCTAGTGCTAAACTATAGAATCATCATTCAGATTTTATTTTCTCCAGTTTTGCTGTCTAAAACATAGTTTATAACCTTATCAAGCTCATTCCAATGAGGGGTTTTTAGCTATGTTTTGAATGCAAACTGTGAGAAAGTTAAAAAATTTATAGTAATTTAATATATTTTTTATACTTACCAATGACCCAGACTTAGCTGGTGCTAACTCTTAAATTCTGGGGCCAAACACAAATTTTGCCCCCCTCCCCAAACCCCAAAATTTCCATCAAAATCCAAAAACTAGATGTCCTATGTGGTCCTCCATACTTTTGTCCACTTCACATGCGCAATGTCCAGGAAGTAATAAAATTGGAGCCAAATCCTCATTCTTAAACCAGTGCCTGGTAAGTGTTATGTAATCAGCGGGGAGGTATGAGTTCCCAACTCCTGGGAGGGCCATCCCCGTCTGGGTCATTGGTACGTATAAAAAATATATAAATTACTATAAATTTTTTAACATTTTTATACTGTACCAATGACCCAGACTTAGCTGAATAGAAAAAAGGCTGGAGGGCCTAGGACATAAAGGAAAATCCAATAGGCTCAATTACATGTAAACAGAATTATCCCCTCAAGGAGAAGAGGAGAACCGGTTTTACATGTATCTTTCTTGTTTGTATCAGAAAAGAAAGACACAATACCATTCCGTAATTGAGCACAATAACATCAATGATCTCTATTAACATCCAGTATAACCCATTATACTAATCTTTTTAAAGAAAAGCCAATAAATAAAGATAGTCCAGAGAATGAGACTCTTTATACTTATTTAAAAGTGTCTGAGGATTGTATATTAGCGCTCGTATGACACGTGACATATACAAATGTTTCACACCGAGCTACACTTTAAAAATATTACATAAATGAGATAGACATTAGCTTTACACTTTAAAACTATCCCGGCACCGACTCAGAATTACTGACTCCAGAGGAGGTAGTCCCTTGCTTTTCAATATAAAGCAGGTGATATAAGGGAACACCATCACCCCCACCCCCCCCCCCCCCCCCCCCCCTTTCCCCTTGCTCTTGGTCAAATACCCCAGAACGAAGAGGGCAGCAGGACAGAGTCACTACCGGAACAGAAAGCCTGCATAACTATAGTTGCAACTGTTTAGTGGACGACATTCTGAGCAACAGATAATGGACCTAAACATCGAAGGTCGCCAGAAATGGACTCAATATTTCTAAGATAAAAATTTGTGAACGTGGAAGGCTGAGACCAATATGAAGCCTTCATCAAACGTGTAATAGCAACACTATTAGCATAAGCCCAAGATGTAGACAGCGCTCTTACTTAATGCGCCAAAATCTTAAGCACAGACTGCTGAGATGAAGATAATTTTTCATAAGCAGTACAGATAGTTAACTAAATCCATCTTGCAATAGAATGGACCGAAATGTCCTTTCTATTATGCAGCAGAGACAGAAAGAAATGCTTACATCTCTTTCTGATAAACTCAGATCTACGTTTGAAAATACGCATGGCTCTAACTGGACAGATCAATGGCCTATGACCGTCTGAAGATGGCACAGCCTTAATAACAATAGGTTCAGGATACTTATTAGGAGCCGGATTCTTAGCCAAAAATCCAACATTAGTAGTTAAAGTAATAGTATTACCAACACTACGATAGTGAGAATCATCAACTGATAGTGCATGAAGCTCACTAAGTCTTCTGGGCGAAGAGAAGGCTAAGAGAAAAGCTGTCTTATAAGATAAGAATTTGAAGTCCACTGTATCAAGAGGCTCAAATGGCACTTCTTTTAGCTTCAGAAGAACCCAAGCTAAATTCCACTTAGGAATTAACCAAAGGGTTCTAGGTCTATTTATCGAAAAGTTTTTCACTAACTTTGATAAAGAGACATTAGATCCAATCTGTAACCTATCATGATGAGCATAGGTATCCGATAGCATAGACCTATAACCCTTAATGGTTATTGGCTGCAGTTTGATCTTGTCAAACAAGCAGACCAGAAAATTAGCAATGTCTGGAATGGAGGGATCATAAATATCAATAGAATGATCCCTACAGCACCTATAGAAAACCTTCCACTTAGCAGCATAATTTAGTGAAGAGGAGGTCCTCCTACAGTTAGAAATTGCATCCACTGCCCGTCCTGTAAAATGTTTGCCGTGCAAGAAGGACCGCAAAACGGAAATACGTGAAGGTTGAGACCTTGTGGGTTGTGATGCAGTGTGCGCGATTTCCCCTGCGAAAGAAGATCCTCCCGTGGAGGAAGCTTCCGCGGAATGTCCCACAACAGACACCTGAGTAGATTTATCCATGGTCTCTAGGGTGACAGAGATGCTACCAACAGAATCTTGCAGTGAGATTGCTTGATTATTAGCAATATTTGATGAATCAACGGAGCTGGAGGATACGCGTATCCTATCATTCCGTTCCAAGAGATCGAGAGAGCGTCTACTGCAAATGCTCGAGGATCTGGGCATGGCGACACATACATTTGCAAGTGATTGTTGAGAAGCGTCGCAACTAAGTCTATCACTGGACGATCCCATTGGTAGCAAATCTGATTGAATACTCGTTTGTTGAGAGTCCATTCTGACGGCAACATGCGACCTTTCCGAGAAAGGAAGTCTGCTAGAACGTTCAGACAACACGGTATATGATGAACCGATAGAAGAACTTGATGCTCTCGGACAAACAGAAGGATCCTTCCGTTAAATTGAATAATGGGATGGAATGAGTGCCTCCCTGGTTCTGAATGTATGCTACTACTGTCGAATTTGTCGGACAGAATTTGAACATGCGAATTCTGAAGAATGTTCATTCATTGATGTAGTGCAAGCCATATTGACATCATCTCTTGATGTTTATGCGCTTGTTTAGGAACTGCGGATCCCAAAGACCCTGGCACCTTGAATCCGTTGGGCTCAGAGTTGCACCCCAACCTGTTTGACTCGCATCCGTCATTATCATAAAACTCGGATCCGGCAGTTGCAGTGGTACTCCTTGAGTTAACCACTGAATATCTGCCCAAGTCTGAATCCCTTGTTTCACTTGAGTCGACAAGACGATGTTTTATTCGAGCGAATGAGTCTTCACACTCCAATTCTGAGATAAAATATATGTGGAGTGGATGAGTGCGTAGCCGCTCCATCGGAATAAGATCCACACCGGGTCCGCACAAACCTGTCAGTCTCATGAATTCTCTCGCTGTTACTACATGTGATTGAAGACAAAAGCGAGCGTAACAACCGACTAATATTGCTCTGGTTAACGGCAGACGAACAAGATTGTTGTGCATCTCTAAGCTCATTCCCACATGGGTGAATGATTTGGACGGCACTAGATCCGACTTCTTTTCGTTTACTATGAAACTGAGACATCTGAGCAATTGAAGCAGACTCTGAACATCATTCTGAAGCGTTAACTTGCTGCTGTAACCCCGAAGAATGTCGTCCAAGTAGGCCAACGTTAGTACAGACGAATGAGCTCGGAAATGAGTTATTACCGAGATCATTATTCGAGTGAAGGCCCAAGGCGCTAGGTTCAGACCAGAGCATCATTGCTCTGAACTGAAAACAACTCCTGGGACAGCGAAGCAAAGGTACTTTCTAAACGCCGGATGTACCATGACGTAAAAGTACGCATGCTTGAGATCTGTGCTCACGGCATAATCATTCACTCGAGTGCTCGCTCTGACCGATCGGATGGTCTCCATATAAAATTTTGGAGCCACGATCAGCTTGTTTATCCAGCTCAGATCTGTAACTGGACGAAACGAGCTGTTTGATCTTGGAACCAGGAACAGGTGACTACAGAAAACTGGAGATTCCTGGTTTTCCAAGACGTCTATGGCATTCTTGTCCAGAAGAGATTGAACTTCTGATAGAAGCGAATCTCTCTTCTGAACGTTTAACGGAAGCTGAGACCAGCGTGGACTTCGAGTTAATGGAGGTTTTTCCTTGAAGGACAGTTTAGACCTTCGGAAATAACCACTTGCACCCATGGGTCGTCCGTAATTGACAACCAATTGGTTAAGAATCTCGACAGCCTTCCGCCCACTGGAACGCAATAGAGGTTTAGACCATCACCTCCTGGCCCTGCAAGGATTTCAGAAAGAGAAACCACGTCCTCCATGACCGGCACTTCGCCCAGTCGACCTAGGGGTGTCTGACCGGATATCTCGGCCAGCATTACGACCCCTATGTGAGTCGCTACTCTGACGGTCTCCGGAATAAGACGTAGAGGCTTTCTTAGATCCTCTATAGGAACTTCCTTTAGACGTATTTGCCACCGAAGTACCTGCCTTACTCCTCCCTGCTGAGTCCACTTTTTCAAAGCGGAATTAAAAGCAGAGAATCCGAAGCTTTCTTAATAATCTGATTATAGATTGTAGAAAGAATAACTCAAAGAGAATCTCTCCTGAGACCGGAGTGACTGGAAGAGAGTTTTTTCACCTTACTATCCACTCTTGTGGATGCAGCCAGGGCAGCATCATGTCTGACTAACTCCATATTGCCACTGAAAGGGCGGAGTTATACGTAGAATATTCTATAGCCCTCGAGAGAACTCTTAAGGAAGTTTGAACATCCTGGAATTCTTTCCCTTCGAGACGCAGTGATAACGCTCTGGTAAGGTGATCTGTGTGAGATAATGCATCTAAATTAATGCTATTAGACGATATTGTCTCTCCAGTATATTGGAGTTAATAGACATGGACGCCGGCAATGACAATTCCAGGTCTTCAGCCTAGTCATCCAAACGCAGAGGAACTCTCGGCACGCCTTGTCCTGCCGTTTCAAATCTATGTATAGCATTGATGAAAGGCAGCTGTATAGCGCTAGGCGATAAGAAACCAGATTTACCAGTCATAGAGGCTAGCTTGAAAATAGCGTCATTCAAAAGTTCAAATGTCCGTGTGACATTTCTGGACTGGGTTGGAAACTCAGGGACAGTGTCCCTAATCTGGCCGGATAAGTCTGTGTCCAGTGACGCTTTCAGTTTCTTATCAGATAACGCAGCATTTTGGTCCAGAGAAACAACTTCTAAAAGGTGATGCCAGATGAGATCTACGGCCACCTTAAGATGTTAGGAAAGGGAAAATTTCAGCTGTGCTGATTCCCTTTTACCATCCGCCTGGACCACATAAGAATCTCGGTCGTCCCTTACTGACTTTGCAGGGGAGCGAACCGACCCAGCTTGCTCAGACAGTTTCTTTACTGAAAAAGTTTCTGATAACTGCTGGGATGCTGCGATGAATTGAGCTACCTGTGATAGCAAGTCCGTCATGGAGGCCTGTGGAGCCACGTTCTTACGTAATTTAGCCGCTGAAAGCTCCAGAGACGTTAATACCTGCATACTTCTCATATGCGAACGTCCCAACTGGAAAGGCCTCGTGTCCTTGACTAGCGGATGGCGTGACCTGATCGATGTGGACTCCCTGTCTGTGAAGCAGGCTGGATATCTGCGGTCACATAGCCAAGGTGCGGTCGTGTGTGCTGATGTGAGGATAAGGAAGCCAATAGACAAGCCGCGTCAGACTGTCTATGCGACGGAGCGTCCCGAGTAGGAGGAGTGGACGTATGCTCCGACTAACGAACGTTACATACAACAACATCTCGGCCCAGATGATGTTGTAAGAGAGAGGGGGCCTCTCTCACTCGCGGTCTGGGCAGACCTGGACGAGCTAGCTACCGGACTGACTGGCTTCCTCCGTTCCATCCTCCGATCTGTCGTCGCCGGGTGTGCATGATTCGAGATTATAGTGCTCGCAACACCTCTTCTCCTCTCCTGGACCGCAATGGACGAACTCGGCGTCACAAACATTTCATGAATGATTGCTTCACCGGGGGAGCTAGCGGGCGACAAGTGACCGTCGATCCTATGTGGGACCTCTTAGGCACTTGCCGCATTCCTTGAGCACTTTGCCGCTAGCTCATTATAGCGACAACGGAAGCACACTTTTGAAGACATCACGGAAACATCACCCTGTTCTTGTTCTTCTGAAAAAGAGACTGAAAACATTAGAGTGACCCTGTGGAGAGAGGACCGGCATGGACCTCTCACCACTAACAATATACCGTGACACACGTCTCCAACGTTTGTCATCTGAATTGGCACACACTGAGCAAGAATTAGTGCAAGTACACAGACTACAACAAATACAATGAACATGAGAATCAGAGGACGACTTCCTCGATTTACAATTGAACAATATTCTTTCATTTTGAAAAAAATATTAAACAGTCATCGTACTCACACCAACCCTTGAAAACAAAGATACATAATAATAATAATCCATTACAAACATTTCGAAAATTAATTCAAAAGAAAAAAAATGTTCGAAAAAATTTCAAGATGAGCCCAAGTTCCCAATGGGAACAATGAGCCCAAATGGATCCCCAAAAAGCCTAAGTGTGGACAAAAATTTTTAAAACATGTTTAACAAGAGGCCCCAAGGGGCCTTTAATCGCTCACCTGACAAAGTAGTTCAAAGAAGTATTTGGGATCAAAATTAGCTAGCCATGGCTAAGGCTTATCAACATTCATAGGAAAGAAGTCATGAAATTATTTATAACTCTGGTGCCATGTCAGATGATTATTATCATATGTCTTGCTGACTGGGTTCAATTCTACCAGCTGAAGACAGTACTACCAAACTTCCAAGAGGTTTTATTCCATTGCAGTTTTGAGGGAAGAACACCGAGGAAAGGATATGAACAAACTTGAATCTGCCTATTTAAGGATATTGCATTTTGGAGTAAAAAAAATGTTTACGCCTTATTGACCGCCAGAGGGTATAGGAGGGGGTGGTGGATTCATATGGGTAAAACTGTTTTTTGCATAATATCAAAAGATTTTTATTGGTGAAACCGAAGATGAATTTTTGAGAATATTCCTCATAATGCACTAAGTTAAAATTCAGGCTCCCATAGAGAGCCCAAATATGATCCCAGGGACTCGATTTGAACAAACTTGAATCTAACCTCCCTAGAGATGTTGTACACCAAATATGAAAGAATTCTGCCCAGTGGATGTGAAGAAGACGATTATTAAAGAATAATCCTCATATTGCACTAAGTTAAAATTCGGGCTCCCACAGAGAGCCCAAATATGACCCCAGGGACTCGATTTGAACAAACTTGAATCTGACCTCCCTAGAGATGTTGTATACCAAATATGAAAGAATTCTGCCTGGTGGATCTGAAGAAAAAGATTTTTAAAGAATAATCCTCATATTGCATTAAGTTAAAATTCGGGCACCCATAGGGAGCCCAAATATCAACACAGGGACTCAATTTGAACAAACTTGAATCTGACAGCCCTAGAGATGTTGTGTACCAAATATGAAAGAATTCTGCCTGGTGGATCTGAAGAAGAAGATTTTAAAGAATAATCCTCATATTGCACCAAGTTAAAATTCGGGCTCCCATAGGGAGCCCAAATATGAACCCAGGGTCTCGATTTGAACAAACTTGATTCTGACTCTCCTAGAGATGTTGTAAACCAAATATGAAAGACTTCTGCCTGGTGGATCTGAAGAAGAAGATTTTAAAGAATAATCCTCATATTGCACCAAGTTAAAATTCGGGCTCCCACAGGGAGCCCAAATATGAACCCAGGGACTCGATTTGATCAAACTTGAATCTGACCCCCCTAGAGATGCTGTATACCAAATATGAAAGAATTCTGCCTGGTGGATCTGAAGAAGAAGATTTTTTTTAATTTTGGAAACAAATTTAGGGTGCTATCAGAGTTATGCCCCCTGTGGTGCCCCCTGTGGGCGTGGCAACTTTGTTTGAACAAATTTGAATTGACATATGATAGGGAACATGCACAGCAAATTTTGTTGAATTTGGTCCAGTAGTTCGTGAGAAGAAGTCGATAATGTAAAGTTAACGCCGGACGGACGACGGACAGAGAGTGATTAGTAAAGCTCCCCTTGAGCTTTGCTCAGGTGAGCTAAAAATTAATGTTACACTTACGGACAATATAATTTATCTAGCTATGAGTAGAACTAATAGAAGACAAGTAATCACTATCAGAAGTAACCGTTGTCAACATAAACAAAAGTGAATAAAAACTGGAAACAAGACTCCAGGCACTGAAATATGGCCCGAAATCAGTAACCAATTTAAACACTATCCGATGTAAAACAGAGGCTTCCTGAGAAGAAACTGCAGTACATCGGATGGTAGATGCATGACCGAAACGCCTAACCACCCTAGGGTGAGGACGTAACCATGGGGAAAAAGAGAATAAACATTCTGTTACCAAGCCAAATCTCCCAAGAAATTTCAGTAAAAAAATTACAAAAATTATGCCAAAAGCATGGGAGAATAGCAAGGGGGGTATTAGGAAAGGGAGAGAGGAAACTCTGAACAAACTGTGGAAATTTCATAACAAGAATGTAAACATCAGGCCTATGCCCTAAAATTAGGAAACATGAAATAATTTTGCATAAAAGTTAAAAAATTTATAGTAATTTCTATATTTTTTATACTTACCAATGACCCAGACATAGCTGGTGCTAACTCTAAAAATATAGGGCCAAACACAAATTTTGCCCCCCAATCCCCAAAATTTGCATCTAAAACCAAAGAAAACATGTCCTGAATGGCCCTCCACACTTCACCTCTACTGCGCATGCACAGTGTCAAGGACGTTCCGAAATTGGCGCCATTAATCATTCTAATAACCAGTGCCTGGTAAGCGCTATGTACTCAGCGGGGAGGCAAGAGTTCCCAACTCCTGGGAGGGCCATCCCCGTCTGGGTCATTGGTAAGTATAAAAAATATAGAAATTACTATAAATTTTTTAACATTTTTATACTGTACCAATGACCCAGACATAGCTGAATAGTAAAAAGGCTGGAGGGCCAAGGACATAGAGCAAGATGGAATACGCTCAATAATATAAAATAGAGTCATCCCCTCTAGGGAAAAAGAAGTAATGGGCCTTACATGTATCTTTCTTATTTATGATAAATTAGAAAGATACAACACCTTCCAAAATTGAGCATCATACATCCATGTACTCTATTAATATCCAATATAATCCTTATACTAATAATTTTTAAAGTAAGCCAATAAATAAAGTAAGTCTAGAGAATAGAGACTCTTATACTCCTTAAAAGTGTCTGAGGATTGCATAATCATGTCCGTTGACACATGCTATTTTCAAAAGCTATACTTTAAAAACTAAGACTTGAATGAATTTTTAAAACATAAACTTCTCACTAAACAACCATCCCAATAACAGCTCAGAATTACTAACTCCGGAGGAGGTATCCCCTTGTTTTCATAGTAAAACAGGTGACCCAAGGGAACACCCTCCCCCCCCCCCCCCCCTTTTTCTTGCCCTGGGTCAAATAGCCCAGAGCGAAGAGGGCAGCAGAACGGAGTCACTGCCGAAACAGACAGCCTACCTAGCTATAGTAGCAACTGTTAAGTGAATGACATTCTGAGCAGTAGATAATAGACCTAATAATAGAGGCCTCCGGAAATGGACTCGATATTTCTGAGATAAAAATTCATGAATGTGGATGGCTGAGCGCAATGAGCAGCCTTCAAAAATCTATAATAGTGACACTATTAATGTAAGCCCAAGATGTAGAAGAACTCTTACTTCATGAGCCGAAATCTTAAGCACAACTGCTGAGTCAATGATATACTATAAGCAGTACCGATAGTTAATTGAATCCATTAGCAATAGAATGGAGCGTAACGTCCTTCTATTAGGCATCAAAGACAGAAGAAGCTTACGCCCGTAGTAATAAACAGAAATCTGTTTATAAATACATAAACTCTAACCGGACAGAGTAAAGGCCTATGCCCGTACGAAGACGGAAGGACCTTAATAACAGTAGGTTCCAGATATTAAAAGCCTAACTCTTATGCAAAAATCCAACCTAAATAGTAAAGGAAGTAGTGATTCCGAAACTACGAAAGTGAAAATCATCCATCGATAGTGCATGAAACTCACTGACTCTTCAGTAAAAGAGAAGCCAACAGAATTACTGTCTAAAAGGTCAGAATTTGAAAACTACTGTTTCCAGAGGCTCAAATGATTACTTAGCTAAATAAGAACCGAAGTTAAATTCCATATAGGAATTTAATCTAAAGATTCTAAGTCTATTTATCAAAAAGTTACTAACTGACTTAGATAAAGAGACATAAGACTCAATTGTAAACTATCATAGAGTGCATAGGTATGAGGTAACATAAACCTATAACCTTAATAATAACAGGCTGCAGTAGATCTTGTCAAACAAGTATACTAAAAAGTTGCAATGAGTAGTATGGAGGGATCAACAATATGAACATAGTGATCCCTACACCAACGACGGAAGAGCCTCCACTTTAGCCGCATAGAATAGCAAAGAAGAGGATCTCCTATAGTAAGAAATCGCGTCCAAAGCTCGTCCAGTACAATGCTTACAATGCAATACGGACCACACAACGGAATACGTGAAGGTTGCGACCTTGCGGGTTGTGATAAAGATGACACGATTTACCCAGCGAAAAAAGATCCTCTCATTGAGGAAGATTTCGCGTTAAGTCCCACAGTAGACATGAGAGTAAATTACCCACGGTCTCTGTGAAGATAGAGATGCTATCAACAGAAATGTATTGTGGTTGTTTATCTTAGCAATACCTGCTGAAACAACAGCGCCGGAAGATACGCATATCCTATCATTCCGTCCTATTAGATCAATAGAGCGTTAACAACATTAGCTCAGAGATCCGGACAAGCCAACACATACGTCTGCAATTGATTAGCAAGCAGTGTCGTAAATAAATTATCATTGGGCGCTCCCATAGATAGCAAATCTGATTGAATACTTGTTTGTTGAGAGTCCATTCTAACGGCAACAAGCGACCCCTAAGTGAACGGGAGTCCGGTAAAACAATCAGACAACCCGGAATATGACGGACCGAAACAGAACTTGGTGTACTATGACCAACAGACGGATTCTTTCCATTAAATTGAATAACGGAAACGAATGAGTGCCTCCCTGGTTCCGGAGATACGCCACTACTGTCGAATTAACGGACAGGATTTGGACATGCGTTTCTGAATAATGTTCATGCAATGACATAAAGCAAGCCTAAAAAACATTATTCCGCGGAAGATAATTGCTTGCTTAGAGACTGCGGAACCCAAAGACCCTGGCACTTCGAATCCGTTGGGATCAATATTATATCCCAATCTGTTTGACTGGTAGCCGTCATAACTATAACACTCGGATCCGGCAACTGCAGTGACACTCTCTGAGTCAACCACCGAATGTTTGCCCCAGTCTGAATCTCTTGTAACACTAGATAGACAAGAGAACGTGTAAATCGAGCAATTCATGGATTGCTGAAAAGTTGCCGTCGAAGAGAGGCTTCTCCGAGAACGAAGCGACTCTGAGAGAGTTCTTCACCTTACTATCCACGCGTGTGGATGTAGCTAGGGCTGCGTCACGTCTAACCAACTCCAATCAGCCACTGAAGGGTGGAGGTATACGTGAACAAACTACTGCCCTCAAAAGAAATCACATTGAGAATAATATCCCGTAAATCTTTTCTTGAAGACGTAATGATAACACCTCAGTAAGGTGGATTACGTATGATAAAGCGTCTAAGTTAAGTCTACTAGACATCACTGTCGTTTCCAACATTGTGGTTGGAAAAGACATAGACGGCGAAAAAGAATATTTCCAGTCTTTAACCACGCCGTCTAGACGCATATGAACTCTCGGTATGCCCTGCTCTGCCAAAATAAATTATTCGTATAAATGATAAAACGGCAGAAATGAGCATTGCAGACAAGAAACTAAACTATCATGCTTGGTAGCAGGCTTATATGCATATATAGCGTCGAAAAATAAAACACATGTTCTAATGACATTATTGGACTGTGTTGGTAAGTCAGGGACAATGTCCCTGAACCGATCCAAAATTCCGTGTCCAATGACGCTATAAGTCTCTTATCCAACATCGCAGCAATGTAGTCCAAAATAACAATTACTGGAAGATAATGCCAGAAGATATGAATGGCAGCTTCCGATGCTACAAAAGGGAAAACTCGAAATCTTTCGAATCCCTTTCGCCATCCTGTCGGACCCTATAAAGCGTTCGGTCGTCCGTACCTGATGCAACCGCGGACCGCACCGACCCAGCGCCGTCAGATAATTCCTGATTCGAGTAAGAAACTGTCGATTGCTGGGATGCTGCGAAACAACTGTGCTAACTCAGATAGCACGTCCGTCACTGAGGCCTGAGGAGAAGCGGTCCTACAATGCATTGCCGCTGGAAGCTCTGTGATCGTTACCCCGTGCATACTACCAATATGCGAGCGAACGGAGTGTATAGGCCTTGTGTCCCTTGGCTACCGGATGGTGTGACCTATTCGCCGTGGAATCACTGAATGACGAAACTGATTGGATACTCGAGGTCACGTAGCCAATGTGCGGTCGTTTGCCCTGCTGTGAGGATGAGGAAGCATTATCGACAGTCTCTCGGACTGTCAATATAACGGAGCGTCCCGACCGACAGACATATGCTCCGAATGTAAAATATCTGAACCACAACATCAGGAACCGGACTAACAGGCTTCCCCGATCTGTCCTCAATCCGCCATCACTGGGTGAGTACTAAAGTAATTATAGTGCTCGCATCACCCAAATCTCCTTCCTAGACCGCAACGGACGAACCCGGCAGCCGAACCATTCGATGAATGCACGCTACACCGGGTGAGCTAGCGAATGTCACTCCGTCGATCCTACAAGGGATCTCTTAGGCGATAGACATATTCCATGAGCACTTATTGCCGCTAGCTCTTCATTAACTATGACGACAGAGGCACACTTTTGAAAGACATCTCCGTAACTTTGCGAACAAGAAACCAGAAATGCTTGGTTATAGCAAGCATATAATAATAATATATATAGCGTCGTTCAATAATTCGAAAGTTTGTGTGACATTATTGGACTATGTCGGAACTGAGGGACGATGTCCCTGAACCGAACCAAAAATTTCTAAGTCCACCGACGCTATCAGTTTCTTATCCGGCATCGCAGCATTCTGGTCCGACGAAAGAAGCTGTAGAAGATCAAGTCAGATGACATACACAACAGCATATGTTGTTCCGAAAGGGAAAGCTCGAAATCCTCCAAATCCCTTTCGGTATCCCGTCGGACCGGATGAAATTTTTGGACGTCCGTACCCGCTTCCGCAGAGCGTCCCGACCCAGCATCGTCGGATAAAAAATATGCAACAGATTCAGTTGATGCTGGGATGCTGCGATAAACTGTGCTATTTAGGAAAGCACGTCCGTTCCCGAGGCCTGTGCAGTAGTGGTCTTACGATGCATTGCCGCTGGAAGCTCCGTGTACGTTGACTACCGCACACTTTCCTATGCGAACGTCCGGAGTCTGCAGGCCTCGTGTCCCTGGCTACCGGATGGTGTGACCTGGTCGCCGATGATTCTCTGACTGGCGAAGCTGATTGGATATCGGAGGTCACGTAGCCAAGAACGGTCGTGTGCGCTACCATGAGAATGAGGAAGCCTTATTGACAGTCTACTCCGGACTGACTATATGTCGGAGCATCCCGAGCGACGGACGTATGCTCCGAATGCGAAACATTTTGTACCACAACATCTGGGGCCAGATGTTGTTGTACGAGAGAGGGGCCTCTCTCGCTTGCCGTCCGGATGGACCAGAACGAGCTATGAACCGGACTAAAAGGCTTCCTCCGTTCTCCCTCTAATCCGCCGTCACTGGGTGTGCACTGGTTGATTTATAGTGCTTGCATCACCCCAAAACTCCTTCTAGACCGCAACGGACGAACCCGGCTGCCGAACCATTCGATGAATGGACGCTACACCGGGCGAGCTAGCGGACGTCAAAGGCCGTCGAACCTACTAGGGTCCTCTTAGGCAATTGGCGTATTTACATGAGCACTTTTCCGCTAGCCCTTCATTAATTGTGACGACGGAGGCACACTGTTGGAAGACATCACAGATACATCACCCTAATCTTGATCGTCTGAAATAGAAATTGATAAAGTAGAGTGACCCTGCAGGGAAAGGACCGGAGTGTCCAATTCCCCACTAACATACCGTGACATACGCTTCCCATATTGTCATCGAAATCATACGATACAGAACAGGAGTTAATGCGAGTACACTGACCACATATAGAATGATTATAAAAGTCAGAGGAAGACTTCCTCTTATTACAATTGATCAAAATCCTTTCAATGTGAAAAGAAAACAAGTCCTGGTACTCGCACGAACCCCTGGCAATCAAAATACATAATAATAATATGATCCATTAATATAGAAAAAATAATTGAAATCAAAATATTTTGAAAAAATATTTTTTCAGAACAGCCCAAGTTTCTGAAAAGTAACGTTGAGCCCCAATGGATCCCAAGCCGAAGTGTGGACAAAAATTTTAAAAATATTTAAAACAATTTATTCAACACTTACGAACAATAATAATGTATCTAGTTATGATTAAAATAACATCAAGATATTATTTTCAAGAAATCCCCCCCTCACACAGAGGGCTGTTGTAAATGTAAACAATGAATGTAAAAACACTAAATAAGACTCCAGGCACCCAGGCCCGAAATCAGTTACCAAAAATACACCATCTGATGCAAAACAGAGACTTCCAGGGAAGAAACTGCAGAACATCAGATGGTAGATGCAGAACACAACGCCTAACCACCCGTAGGTGAAGACGTAAACACAGGGAAAAGAACAGAATTCATTCTGTTATTCAGCTAAAACTCCCAAGAAAATTTAGTAATAATAATTACAGAAACTATGCCAAAAGCATGGGAGAATAGCAAGGGGGGACTTAAAGGACAGGGAGAGAGGAAAACACTGAAAAATCAGTGTAACTAAATAATCAGAATGACAACAAAATGGCTGCTGCCTCGAAAATAGGTAACTTAACATAATTTCATTAAAAAATTTTAAGTTACAGCCCTGATAATATTCTGTCACACATTTTTCCTCTCCTCCTTCTCTATCCTCCTTAGAATCACCATTTCACTAATATTTATGTGTCTGGCATCATTTAAACTGAGATTTACAAGCACAAAGATCAGTCAGATGTTAACTGATGAAGGGCCAAACTTAGAATGATTAATGGTGCCAATTTCGGAATGTCCTTGACACTGCGCATGCGCAGTAGAGGTGAAGTGTGGAGGGCCATTCAGGACATGTTTTCTTTGGTTTTAGATGCAAATTTTGGGGATTGGGGGGCAAAATTTGTGTTTGGCCCTATATTTTTAGAGTTAGCACCAGCTATGTCTGGGTCATTGGTACAGTATAAAAATATTACAAGTTACAGCCCTGAACACATCCTTCCACTGTTTCTTCCTTTCTTCCTCTTATTTCATCCTAAGATCCACCATTTCTTTCATGATTTTGTGTCTGGCATCATTTAAACTGAGATTATAAGCACAGATATCAGTGAGATGTTACTGATTGAAGGGCCAAACAAAGAATGAGGATTTGGCTCCAATTTCATTACTTCTTGGACACTGTGCATGTGCAGTGGACAAAAGTATGGAGGACCACATAGGACATCTAATTTTTGGATTTTGATGCAAATTTTGGGGATTGGGGGGGGGGGGGGGGGGGACAAAATTTGTGTTTGGCCCTAGAATTTAAGAGTTAGCACCAGCTAAGTCTGGGTCATTGGTATAGAATAAAAATTTTAATTTTTTATGAAAATATTCTCAAAGTGTTATTTAAAAACAATGTTAGATGAGGGGTAATTCATAAATTTAGCGCGGAGGAAATACTGTGGTAGTTGAAATAAACCTGCACATTAACTATAAGGCAAAAATGGATGCAGTATGTCAATACACAGAATGACACAAGTGTGTGAATGGGTTAATCTATATGGCACGAGTGCCAGTGAAGAAGGATAGGAGAGGCCACAGGCCTCGAGTTTTAACTTTCTGCGATGGCACAAGTGCCATAACGATTAACCCATTCACACATGCATGTCGTTCTGTGTCGTCTATAAAAGCAATTATTAAAAGGACACTAAGCTATTCATTTGACGACTATCAACAAAAAGAACACATTTTATTGCCAACCAAATTTGCGATGGCAACCAGTGCTACTATACCGTCCCCTGAGTTCCAATGTGTTCTATGTGCCTAATGGCATGTAGAACACATTGGAACTCAGGGGATGATTTTGAGCTATCACTGGCGATTTAAATTGCAATTATGGTGTATGTTTTGTAAAAATTCCAGTGAAATTGTGCTTCTGTTTAAAAATAGTCTGTCAACAATATCCATTCCACATATATGTGCGGAACAGATTTTATTTTCCGCATGGCTTAGTATTGTTGTAGATGAGGATTACATAGAACAGGTGTGTAATAAAAGCTAGTGCATCATGGATAACCAGAACTTGATTATGCCATCAGCTTTTATCTCATATTAAATGAAATGAAAATATACTTTTAAAACTCCAGGACTCTTCCAAAATCTCAACATTTTATTTTTCAAGACTCACAAAAACAATTCTGAAATTCCAGGACTTTTCTGAATTTCATGACCCATACAAATCCTCTATAAAAGTGGAATGTCACTCTCCAGTTCTATTATGAAATTTTACCCGAATGATAAAAAAATATACACAAATTTTAAATTTGCAGTGTAATGTCAGTTAAATTAATTTTTGTAGTATTTCTTAGTTTTTCTGTAAAAATTCTTAGCAAATGGCACTGAAAAACATGGAGGTTGAGTTCAGAAATAAGAAACCTACAGTATGCAGAGGTGTTCCAGGCACATTTTCTGTAAAATCTTGCATTTCATTATTGAGCAATATTCCACTTGATGTTATTAGCTTGGAACCAAACCACCAATTAACTGTCCTATAACAAAAAAAAAAAACATAACAGATACAACAGTTTCCACTTGACTCTTTCCCTAATATATCAACTAAAGCCAGCCAGCACTATTCACAATGAAAGTGTCAATGACACTGTAGCTCAACTTGTTTAAGACATGTACATGTATGGTATGTGACACAGCAATGACAAACATCTAGGTAATGACCTGATAACAAAGGTACATGTAAAGTATTGTAACGGTCTGTACATAAATACTGACCGTAGCCTGTAACAAATGTGTAGGTAAAGTATTGTAAAGGTGGGCGACCGTTACATGGAACACTAGAAAAGAAATCATTGAGTCCCAGAGTGGGTTTGACTGAACCCAAAAATATTTGTTCTCAGAGCACACTGATAACAAAGGCACCCAAAAACACTTGTTCCTGTCACAAGGTGATAACAAAGGTACCCCAAGAAGTTTCGTGAAGATCAGTTCATAAATACAGACTCTAGCCCGAGTCGTATTGACATGTGCACTTACTGTGTATAAGTAGCACTGAACAAATCAAAGTTCATCTAATTTGCATAATTTCTGCATGAGAAAAAAACCTGTATTACATGTGATGTATTCCATGGTACTAAACATTCATACAAAAAAATTATTCAAATCGGAGCTTTCATATGGAAGTTCTGTGCAAAAATCTGATTGCATCTAATTTTGGTACAAAATGGCCACCAGCGGCCGTCTTAAATTTCGGACCGGACCCCAAAACACTCGTTCTCGTCTCACGGTGATAACAAAGGCACCCAAGAAGTTTCGTAAAGATTGGTTCATAAATACAGCCTCTAGCCCGAGCCGTGTTTACGGCGCAATAGACAGACGACAGGCCATGGCAATACCTCAAATTTGGCTTTGCCAAAGTTGAGCTAAAAATCATAATTTAAATTTAATAAGTTTTCATTTTTTTTACTCAAAAGCATTGCTTGTGTCCCAACATTGAAATGAGCACATTCCAATGAGAGGTCATATGCTATGTTTCTGGGGCAAATAATGAAAACTTATAATTATTCAAGAACTTATTTGCAAGTGTCATCTCTAATCAGGTTGTCTGTGCTGGTTTAAAGTCCAAAGCTTTAAGCAATTAGCCACCATGATTCCTTCTAATCAGATTGGGTAAAGGGTTGATTGTAATTTGAATAAGTGAATATCCCTTATAACTGCATAGATTTGTCAATTATTGTGGGTGAATATCGATTTCGTCAAGTGCTTGATCTAGGGCTGCAGGAGATATCGATAAACTGATACATACCGGTATTCAAACCAGTATCGATTGAATACCGATGTAATATAAAAAATATTGGTTTATCGCCATTATTTATTTGCCTACAATTTAATTTTAAGATGTTGTGAGTTTCAACTGTAGTCCCAAATGAATAATATTATCTCTTTACCGAACGAATCGACCACCCATGTAATATACAAATTCAGCAGTTGAAAAAATATTTTTCAAAGCATCGACCACCCGTGTAATATACAAAATTATTGTTGGGTGGGTTTTCATACACCCGTGTAATATACAACTTCAGCAGTTGAAAAAATATTTTTCTAAGCATTTCAACAAAAACATATCACGTGACCCCTCATTGGAACAAGCTCATCGAACTCGTTTCAATGAGGGGGTCATATGATATTGTTTCATTCAAATTTTTTAAAAAATATGATAAACTATTATTTAAAATAATAAATTTTGATATCGTCTGCAGTGAATAAAAAGTTATTCAAAATGCATCATCAAGGCGTGTTAATTTGTTCTGACTGTGACAGCTCAAGTCCCGAATGTGGTACCGGTATGTATGTTTGTTGTAGTCTTTCGATATACCACGGTATTTTTCTGAATACCGATATTTATTTATTTATTTATTTATTTATTTATTTATTTATTTATTTATTTATTTATTCATTTATTTATAGGTGTTTAAGGTCACATACTTATGCACAATGGCTAATCATGACTGTTGACAGTTTTACAGGTCGTCACCTGAATGCTAGAATGTCCTATGTCCCCTAGGGGACATAGGACATTCTAGCACTTAGACAACGAGGTGGAGGAAGCCCGAGTACCCAGAGAGAACCACCGAGCAACGATGAGCAGCTGCCAGCTCCCCAACATCGTAACACTGCAGTGCAGCACAGGCAGGGTTAGTTTGGTTGAAGACATGCTCACCATCGACGTGCAGTACACCTTAGTACACAGCATCATCTTGCCCCCATGTGGACTATTGGGGTTAAGTGCCTTGCCCAAGGACACAACACGGGAGTCCGAATTGATCACTCAGATGGTCACTTGAATACCGATACCAGTATTCAGTTTAGAATATCGTGCAGCCCTAGCTTGATCAATCATTTCGACCTTCATCTCCCAAAATAAGTCTTGTAAGTCAGGGCAATGTCTAATTTGAATTACTTTTTCTGCAAATTTGAAACTACTGTTACAACAACCTTAAGTTTTTCTAAGATTTTTGCAAGAACTGACTTCGATATAACACAAAAAATATTATCTTCAGAAAGTCAGGACATACCTGTAAACAAAATAAATTCAGCCCTTTGTTTTAGAAGAATCAGAAAACCCACCCAACAATAATTTTTCTTTAGCTGGCTGAGTGCTAGATGCCACGTCACTACCATGGCTCTAAGAAAAAGTGCTGAAAGCCACTTTGGGGAGTTTACACTGTAAGCATTAGCTCATGTTATGCGCAGCAGTAGAAAAATGTTTTTTTTATATAAACTGTTTTATTACTATTTATGGAGAGCGTCAACTGGCACCCTCCAATAAAACAATTATTTATCAATAATATTTTCCAAAGCTAAAGCTCCCTTCACTGGTAGTATCACAGGGCTTATATTTTGGCGAGAATCCGAGAATCGATTCGCACAAAGATTCATGCAATAAAACCGACGAGAATCCATGTAGATTCTCGCTGCACCTAGGCTAGGATTCGCGTGAAAAGAATTGAGTCAATTTAACCCTTTATCTAACACAGCGGCAACAAATTAACCAATAGAAGGCTAACATAACCTGAAATATCCTGACACTTTGTCAATAAAATTGCACAAATATGGCTGTCATTGGAACTGGCTCATTGAGCCGGTTCTAACGACAGCCATCTTTGTAAGATTTTATTGGTAAATATTGTTCATTTAATTATTTTATCATTTATTTATTATTTATTGTTTAAAAATTATCAAATTTAGTTTTAAAAATTAAAAAGGTGTGTTGGGTAAAAGGTTAACATGTGTTATCAGTATACAACAGTGGTTCAACCATGGCGGCGTCATGGGATCCTGGGACACTCGTAGTAGGTATGAATTCTCGCAACCATTTTCAGGAGAATCCAAATGGATTCTCACACATTTAGACGAAATATAAGCCCTGTATGGTGGCTTTTAAAAACAAGAGGCCCCAAGGGGCCTTTAATCGCTCACCTGACAAAGTAGTTCAAAGAAGTATTTGGGATCAAAATTAGCCACCCATGGCTAAGGCTTATCAACATTCATAGGAAAGAAGTCATGAAATTATTTATAACTCTGGTGCAATGTCAGATGATTATTATCATATGTCTTGCTGACTGGGTTCAATTCTACCAGCTGAAGACAGTACTACCAAACTTCCAAGGGGTTTTACTCCATTGCAGTTTTCAGGGAAGAACACCGAGGAATGGATTTGAACAAACTTGAATCTGCCTATTTAAGGATATTGCATTTTGGAGTAAAAAAAATGTTTCTGCCTTACTGACCCCCAGAGGGTATAGGAAGGGGTGGTGGATTCATACGGGTAAAACTGTTTTTTGCATAATATCAAAAGATTTTTATTGGTGAAACCGAAGATGAATTTTTGAGAATATTCCTCATAATGCACTAAGTTAAAATTCAGGCTCCCATAGAGAGCCCAAATATGACCCCAGGGACTCGGTTTGAACAAACTAGAATCTGACCTCCCTAGAGATGTTGGATACCAATTATGAAAGAATTCTGCCTGGTGGATGTGAAGAAGAAGATTTTTAAAGAATAATCCTCATATTGCACTAAGTTAAAATTCGGGCTCCCATAGGGAGCCCAAATATGAACCTAGGGACTCGATTTGAACAAACTTGAATCTGACCCCACTAGAGATGTTGTATACCAAATATGAAAGAATTTTGCCTGGTGGATCTGAAGAAGAAGATTTTTTTTGATTTTGGAAAAGAAGTTCATGGGTGCTATCAGAGTTATGCCTCCTGTGGTGCCCCCTGTGGGCGTGGCAACTTTATTTGAACAAACTTGAATTGACATATGATAGGGAACACGCACAGCAAAATTTGTTGAATTTGGTCCAGTAGTTTGTGAGGAGATGTCGATAATGTAAAGTTTACGACGGTCGGACGGACGGACAGATGGAAGGACAGACAGACGGATGGACGATGGACAGAAAGTGATTAGTAAAGCTCCCCTTGAGCTTCGCTCAGGTGAGCTAAAAATACTCATGTTGCAAATCACTTTTGAAAAATAATTTAGAACTCAACCTGCTAAACACTGCTAATAAACATTTATATTAGTGTAAATTCAATGAGGTTGTTTCAACATGGTGAATTCCCACAGATCAATATATGACTGGATTGCTGGAATGTAAGTGAAAAATGTCGCCACTCAAACTTTCCCACAAGATGGCACCAAGTGAAACAACAAAATAACTCCTCCCAAACCATTATGTCTGAAGACATGTAAGCTGTTATGCCACATCAAATGCATGGTGTTTACCTAACATGAAAACTAATACAGTGGAGTCCACTGAACTGGATATCTCTTAACCCTTTACCCAACGAATCGGCCGCATCCGCCAGCGTAATATGCAAAATCAACGGTCGGAAAAATGTTAAAAAATTTATAGTAATTTATATATTTTTTATACTTACCAATGACCCAGACATAGCTGGTGCTAACTCTTAAAATATAGGGCCAAACACAAATTTTGCCCCCCAATCCCCAAAATTTGCATCTAAAACTAAAGAAAACATGTCCTGAAAGGCCCTCCACACCTCGCCCCCACTGTGCATGCGCAGTGTCAAGGACGTTCCGAAATTGGCGCCATTTATCATTCTAATAACCAGTGCCTGGTAAGCGCTATGTACTCAGCGGGGAGGCAAGAGTTCCCAACTCCTGGGAGGGCCATCCCCGTCTGGGTCATTGGTAAGTATAAAAAATATAGAAATTACTATAAATTTTTTAACATTTTTATACTGTACCAATGACCCAGACATAGCTGAATAGTAAAAAGGCTGGAGGGCCAAGGACATAGAGCAAAATGGAATACGCTCAATAAAATAAAATAGAGTCATCCCCTGTAGGGAAAAGAAGTAATAGGCCTTACATGTATCTTTCTTATTTATGATAAATTAGAAAGATACAACACCTTCCAAAAATTGAGCTTCATACATCCATGTACTCTATTAATATCCAATAATCCTTATACTAATAATTTTTAAAGTAAGCCAATAATAAAGTAAGTCTAGAGAATAGAGACTCTTATACTCTTAAAAGTGTGTGAGAATTGCATAATCATGTCCGTTGACAAATGCAATATTCAAAAGCTATACTTTAAAAACTAAGACTTGAATGAATTTTATAAACTTAAACTTCTCACTAAACAACCATCCCAATAACAGCTCAGAATTACTAACTCCGGAGGAGGTATCCCCTTGTTTTCATAGTAAAAACAGGTGACCCAAGGGAACACCCTCCCCCCCCCCTTTTTTCTTGCCCTGGGTCAAATAGCCCAGAGCGAAGAGGGCAGCCGAACGGAGACACTGCCGAAACAGACAGCCTACCTAGCTATAGTAGCAACTGTTAAGTGAATGACATTCTGAGCAGTAGATAATAGACCTAACAATAGAGGCCTCCAGAAATGGACTCGATATTTCTGAGATAAAATTCATGAATGGATGGCTGAGCGCAATGAGCAGCCTTCAAAAATCTATAATAGCAACACTATTAATGTAAGCCCAAGAAGTAGAAGAACTCTTACTTCATGAGCCGAAATCTTAAGCACAACTGCTAAGCCAATGATATACCATAAGCAGTACGCTAGTTAATAGAATCCATTAACAATAAAATGGAGCGTAACGTCCTTCTACTAGACATCAAAGACAGAAGAAGCTTACGCCCTAGTAATAAACAGATATCTGTTTATAAATACATAAACTGTACCCGGAAAGAGTAAAGGCCTATGCCCATACGAAGACGGAAGGACCTTAAAATAAAAGGTTCCGGAAAATAGGAGCCTAACTCTTATGCAACAATCCAACCTAAATAGTAACGGAAGTATTGATTCCGAAACTATGAAAGTGAAAATCATCCATCGATAGTGCATGAAACTCACTGACTCTACAGTAAAAGAGAAACCAACAGAATTACTGTCTAAAAGGTCAGAATTTGAAAACTACTGTTTCCAGAGGCTCAAATGATTACTTAGCTAAATAAGAACCGAAGTTAAAATCCGTATAGGAATTTAATCTAAAGATTCTAAGTCTATTTATCAAAAAGTTACTAACTGACTTAGATAAAGAGACAAAAGACTCAATTGTAAACTATCGTAGAGTGCATAGGTATGAGGTAACATAAACCTATAACCTAAATAACAACAGGCTGCAGTAGATCTTGTGAAACAAGTATACTAAAAACTAGCAATGCGTAGTATGGAGGGATCAACCATATGAACATAATGATCCCTACACCACGACGGAAGAGCCTCCACTTTAGTCGCATAGAATAGCGAAGAAGAGGATCTCCTATAGTAAGAAATCGCGTCCAAAGCTCGTCCAGTACAGTGCTTACAATGCAATACGGACCACACAACGGAATACATGAAGGTTGCGACCTTGCGGGTTGTGATAAAGATGACACGATTTACCCAGTGAAAAAAGATCCTCACATAGAGGAAGATTTCACGTTAAGATCCACAGTAGACAAGAGAGTAAATTACTCATGATCTCTGTGAAGATAGAGATGCTATCAACAGAAATGTATTGTGGTTGTTTATCTTAGCAATACCTGCTAAAACAACAGCGCCGGAGGATACGCGTATCCTATCATTCCGTCCTATAGATCAATAGAGCGTTAACAGTATTAGCTCAGAGATCTGGACAAGCCAACACATACGTCTGCAATTGATTAGCAAGCTGTGTCATAAATAAAACATCATTGGGCGCTCCCATAGATAGCAAATCTGATTAAATACTTGTTTGTTGAGAGTCCATTCTGACAGCAACAAGCGACCCGTAAGAGAACGGGAGTGCGATAAAACAATCAGACGACCCAGAATATGACGGACCAAAACTGAACTTGGTGTACTATAACCAACAGACGGATTCTTTCCATTAAATTGAATAACGGAAACGAAAGAGTGCCTCCCTGGTTCCGGAGATACGCCACTACTGTCGAATTAAAGGACAGGAATTTGGGCATGCGTTTCTGAATAATGTTCATGCAATGACATAAAGCAAGCCTAAAAAACATTATTCCGCGGAAGTTAAACTGATAGCTAAAAGACTGCGGAACCCAAAGACCCTGGCACTTCGAATCCGTAGGGATCAGTATATATCCCAATCTGTTTGACTGGCAACCGTCATAACAGCCACACTAGGGTCCGGCAACTACGGCGGCACTCTCTGAGTCAACCACCGAATGTTTGCCCCAGTCTGAATCTCTTGTAACACTAGATAGACAAGAGAATGTATAAATCAAGCAATTCATGGATTGCCGGAAAGTTGCCGTCGAAGAGAAGCTCCTCCGAGAACGAAGCGACTCTGAGAGAGTTCTTAACCTACTATCCACGCGTGGATGTAGCTAGGGCTGCATCACGTCTAACCAACTCCAATCAGCCACTGAAGGGCGGAGTTATACGTGAACAAACTACTGCCCTCAAAAGAAATTACATTGAGAATAATATCCCGTAAATCTTTTCTTGAAGACGTAATGATAACGCCTCAGTAAGGCGGATTACGTATAATAAAGCGTCTAAGTTAAGTCTACTATACATAATGTCGTTCCCAACATTGAAATTGGAAAAGACATAAACGGCGAAAAAGAATATATGCAGTCTTAAATCACCCCGTCTAGACGCATATGAACTCTCGGTATGCCCTGCTCTGCCAAAATAAACTATATGTAAAAAAGATAAAATGGCAGAAATGAGCCACGCGGACAAGAAACTAAACTATCATGCTTAGTAGCAGGCTTGTATATATATATATATATATAGCGTCGAAAAATAAAACACATGTTGTAATGACAATATTGGACTGCGTCGGTAAGTCAGAGACAAAGTCCCTGTACCGATCGAAAAATCCGAGTCCAATGACGCTATAAGTCTCTTATCCAAGATCGCAGCAATGAAGTCCGAAAAATAATCACTGGAAGAAATGCCAGCAGATATGAAAGGCATCTTCCGATACTACTAAAGGGAAAACTCGAAATCTTTCGAATCCCTTTCGCCATCCTGTCGGACCCTATAAAGCGTTCGGTCGTCCGTAGCTTGATGCAACCGCGGACCGCACCGACCCAGCGCCGTCGGATAATTCCTGATTCGACCGAGAAACCGTCAATTGCTGGGATGCTGCGAAACAACTGTGCTAACTCGGATAGCACGTCCGTCACTGAGGCCTGAGGAGCAGCGGTCTTACGATGCATTGCCGCAGGAAGCTCCGAGATCGTTACCCCGTGCATACTTCCAATATGCGAGCGAACGGAGTGTATAGGCCTCGTGTCCCTTGGCTACCGGATGGCGCGACCTATTCGCTGTGGAATCACTGAATGCCGAAACTGATCGGATACTCGAGGTCACGGAGCCAATGTGCGGTCGTGTGCCCTGCTGTGAGGATGAGGAAGCATTAAAGACAGTCTCTCGGACTGTCAATATAACGGAGCGCCCCGAGCAACGGACATATGCTCCGAATGTAAAATATCTGAACCACAACATGCGGTCCCCTATGTTGTTGGCTTCCTCCGATCTGTCCTCAATCTGCCGTCACTGGGTGAGTACTAAAGTAATTAAAGTGCTCGCATCACCCAAATCTCCTTCCTAGACCGCAACGGACGAACCCGGCAGCCGAACCATTCGATGAATGTACGCTACACCGGGTGAGCTAGCGAATGTCACTCCGTAAGCGATAGACATATTCCATGAGCACTTATTGCCGCTAACTCTTCATTAACTATGACGACAGAGGCACACTTTTGAAAGACATCTCCATAACTCTTCGAACAAGAAACCAGAAATGCTTGGATAGCAAGCATAAAATAATAATATATATAGCGTCGTTCAATAATTCGAAAGTTTGTGTGACATTATTGGACTATGTCGGAACTGAGGGACGATGTCCCTGAACCGAACCAAAAATTTCTAAGTCCACCGACGCTATCAGTTTCTTATCCGGCGTCGCAGCATATGTTGTTCCGAAAGGGAAAGCTTGAAATCCACCGAATCCCTTTCGGTATCCCGTCGGACCGGATGAAACTTTCGGACGTCCGTACCCGCTTCCGCGGAGCGTCCCGACCCAGCATCGTCGGATAAAATATATGCGACAGATTCAGTTGATGCTGGGATGCTGCGATAAACTGTGCTATTAAGGAAAGCACGTCCGTTCCCGAGGCCTGTGCAGTAGCGGACTTACGATGCATTGCCGCTGGAAGCTCCGTGTACGTTGACTCGCGTACACTTCCTATGCGAACGTCCGGAGTCTGCAGGCCTCGAGTCCCCGGCTACCGACCCAGCGCTGTCGGATAATTCTCGATCCGACACCGTTTCTGTCGGCTGCTGGGATGCTGCGATAAGCTGTGCTATGTGCACAAGAATGTCCGGCGTCGAGACCTGCGGAGGCGCAGTCTATCGGTGCTTCGCCGAGGGCAGCTCCGCATCAGATGGCTCCCGCATACTTCCTATGCGAACGTCCGGAGTCCATCGGTCTCGAATCCCTGGCTGCCGGATGGTGTGACCTGGTCGCCGAAGAATCCTTGATCGGCGAAGCTGGTAATATATCGGCGGTCACGCAGCCAAGGTGCGGTCGTGTGCGCTGACGAGAAGAGGAAGCCTTAGCAGTCTCAGCGGACTGCCTATACAACGGAGCGTCCCGAGCGACGGACGTATGCTCCGCTAACGACACATTGTACCACAACATCTGGGGCCAGATGTTGTTGAACGAGAGAGGGGCCTCTCTCGCTTGCCGTCCGGATGGACCGGAACGAGCTATGAACCGAACTAAAAGGCTTCCTCCGTTCTCCCTCCGATCCGCCGTCACTGGGTGTGCATTAAGTTAATTTTATAGTGCTCGCATCACCCCAAAATTCCTTCTAGACCGCAACGGACGAACCCGGCTGCCGAACCATTCGGTGAATGGACGCTACACCGGGCGAGCTAGCGGACGTCAAAGGCCGTCGAACCTACTAGGGTCCTCTTAGGCAATTGGCGTATTACATGAGCACTTTTCCGCTAGCCCTTCATTAATTGTGACGACGGAGGCACACTGTTGGAAGACATCACAGAAACATCACCCTAATCTTGATCGTCTGAAATAGAAATTGATAAAGTAGAGTGACCCTGCGGGGAAAGGACCGGAGTGTCCAAATCCCCAACAACATACCGTGACATACGCTTCCCATATTGTCATCGAAATCATACGATACAGAACAGGAGTTAATGCGAGTACACTGACCACATATAGAATGATAATAAGGTCAGAGGAAGACTTCCTCTTAAAACAATTGATCAATATCCTTTCAATGTGAAAAGAAAACAAGTCCTGGTACTCGCACTAACCCCTGGCAATCAAAATACATAATAATAATATGATCCATTAATATAGAAAAAATAATTGAAATCAAAATATTTTGAAAAAATATTTTTTCAGAACAGCCCAAGTTTCTGAAAAGTAACGTTGAGCCCCAATGGATCCCAAGCCTAAGTGTGGACAAAAATTTTAAAAATATTTTAAACAATTTATTCAACACTTACGAACAATAATAATGTATCTAGTTATGATTAAAATAACATAAAGATATTATTATTTAGAAATCCCCCCCTCACACAGAGGGCTGTTGTAAATGTAAACAATGAGTGTAAAAACACTAAAATAAGACTCCAGTACCCAGGCCCGAAATCAGTTACCAAAAATACACCATCTGATGCAAAACAGAGACTTCCAGGGAAGAAACTGCAGAACATCAGATGGTAGATGCAGAACACAACGCCTAACCACCCGTAGGTGAAGACGTAAACATGGGGAAAGAACAGAATTCATTCTGTTATTAAGCTAAAACTCCCAAGAAATTTTAGTAATAATAATTACAGAAACTATGCCAAAAGCATGGGAGAATAGCAAGGGGGAACTTAAAGGACAGGGAGAGAGGAAAAACACTTGAAAAAACAGTGTAACTAAATAATCAGAATGACAACAAAATGGCTGCTGCCTTGAAAATAGGTAACTTAACATAATTTCATTAAAAAATTTTAAGTTACAGCCCTGATAATATTCTGTCACACATTCTTTTCCTCTCCTCCTTTTCTATCCTCCTTAGAATCACCATTTCACTAATATTTATGTGTCTGGCATCATTTAAACTGAGATTTAAAAGCACAAAGATCAGTCAGATGTTAACTGATGAAGGGCCAAACTTAGAATGATAAATGGCGCCAATTTCGGAACGTCCTTGACACTGCGCATGCGCAGTGGGGGCGAGGTGTGGAGGGCCTTTCAGGACATGTTTTCTTTAGTTTTAGATGCAAATTTTGGGGATTGGGGGGCAAAATTTGTGTTTGGCCCTATATTTTAAGAGTTAGCACCAGCTATGTCTGGGTCATTGGTACAGTATAAAAATATTATTTTTCAAAAAATTTCAACAAAACCATATCATGTAACCCCTCGTTGGAACAAGCTCGGCAAGCTCGTTCCAACGAGGGGTCACATGATATGGTTTTGTTGAAATTTTTTGAAAAATTTGAAAAAATAATATTTAAAATAATAAATTTTGATATCGTCTGCGTTGGGTAAAGGGATAACTGAACAACCCTGTTAATTGAATATAATTTCCCAACACAAACCCATTTATCATACCTAAAGTACAAATTTGACCTGTCAATCGAATATAGGTTATAGAGTAATTCAGTTGAATACAAAATCTTGCAACCTGTCGAGAAAATACCCTGACTCTCCCAGTTTTCCTTAGTTTATAGACATATTTGGCCTCAGTACATCCAAAAGAGGCATTTAATCTATTATATCTTGTTTGCCAAAGCTCAAGGAGCTCTGCCAAACAAGATATAATAGAATAAATGCTTAAATGCTAAGTTTTTCTCTAGAATACAGGAAAGTGACACAATTCATGGTAACTGAATATACCTGTTAATTTAATAATTTTCACTGGCAAAGAGGCTATTCAATTAACAGAGTTCCAATGAAACACAAAATCATGTTATCAACCTCATCACTTGTTTTCTATCAATAATAACTAAAATATGTTGTAAATATTAAATTTGTATTGCAATGAAAAATGTGCACATCATTGCCATATTCATTTTCCATATAAAGTGAAACCCTGTTAATTGAATAGACACTTTGCCAATGAAAATTATTCAATTAACAGAAGTAGTCAATTAACAGAGATTGTGTCACTTTCCTGTATTCTAGAGATAAACTTAGCATTTATTCTTTTATATCTTGTTTGACAGAGCTCCATGAGCCCTGTCAAACAAGTTATAATAGATTAAATAACTATTGGATGAACTGAGGCCAAATAGGTCTATAAACAAAGGAAAACTGGGGTGAGTCAGGGTAATTTCTTGACAGGTTACAAGATTTTTTATCCAAATAACAGGAGTTTACTCTGAAACCTATATTCAATTAACAGGTCAAATTTGTACTAGGAGGTATGGTAAATGGTTTTGTGTTGGGAAATTATATTCAATTAACAGGGTTATTCAGTTAAGAGATATCCAATTAAGTGAGCTCCACTGTACATACAAAATAATGCTGTGACAGTAAAAATTGGGTTTTATTTCTCTCAATTCCTATTCCAGCAATCTCCATTAGCTCTTGATCACTTGAAACAACTGTACATTACTAATTTTATTTATCCTTTTGTTTGCTTGTGTATTGGGGTTTAATGACACTTTCAACAGCAGTGTCATATCGCAACAGAAATATTTATCAGTTTTCTTGTACTAAATGTACTTACGTGGTAACAGACACCATTAGTTCTGTTGAATCTATAACAGATACATGAGCTGTTCCTTTTCCAGAAGAATCTTGATTATCTGGTCCATAAACAGATGGATCAGAATAAGTCTTGTTTGTTATTTTCTGTTGAATTGTCTCACAATATTCTTTACTGAAAAGAAAAATATCATTAGAAAATGTCTGTAAGATTTCTAAAAAAAAATATTTGTCAGGAGATTAATGATCCATATCTTCTTGTTCACCAAAAAATTAAAAATTGTTCTATTAACATTTTATCCAACACAAATAGAAAACATTTGTACATAAAACTTCTTGAATAACTTGGAAAGTTAAAAAATTTATAGTAATTTATATATTTTTTATACTTACCAATGACCCAGACATAGCTGGTGCTAACTCTTAAAATATAGGGCCAAACACAAATTTTGCCCCCCAATCCCCAAAATTTGCATCTAAAACCAAAGAAAACATGTCCTGAAAGGCCCTCCACACTTCGCCCCTACTGCGCATGCGCAGTGTCAAGGACGTTCCGAAATTGGCGCCATTAATCATTCTAATAACCAGTGCCTGGTAAGCACTATGTACTCAGCGGGGAGGCAAGAGTTCCCAACTCCTGGGAGGGCCATCCCCGTCTGGGTCATTGGTAAGTATAAAAAATATATAAATTACTATAAATTTTTTAACATTTTTATACTGTACCAATGACCCAGACATAGCCGAATAGTAAAAAGGCTGGAGGGCCAAGGACATAGAGCAAAATGGAATACGCTCAATAAAATAAAATAGAGTCATCCCCTGTAGGGAAAAAGAAGTAATAGGCCTTACATGTATCTTTCTTATTTATGATAAATTAGAAAGATACAACACCTTCCAAAATTGAGCTTAATACATCCATGTACTCTATTAATATCCAATATAATCCTAAAACTAATAATTTTTAAATTAAGCCAATAAATAAAGTAAGTCTATAGAATAGAGACTCTTATACTCCTAAAAGTGTCTGAGGATTGCATAATCATGTCCGTTGACATATGCAATATTCAAAAGCTATACTTTAAAAACTAAGACTTGAATGAATTTTAAAAACCTAAACTTCTCACTAAACAACCATCCCAATAACAGCTCAGAATAACTAACTCCGGAGGAGGTATCCCCTTGTTTTCATAGTAAAACAGGTGACCCAAGGGAACACCCTCCCCCCCCCCCCCCCCCCCCTTTTTCTTGCCCTGGGTCAAATAGCCCAGAGCGAAGAGGGCAGCAGAACGGAGACACTGCCGAAACAGACAGCCTACCTAGCTATAGTAGCAACTGTTAAGTGAATGACATTCTGAGCAGTAGATAATAGACCTAACAATAGAGGCCTCCAGAAATGGACTCGATATTTCTGAGATAAAATTCATGAATGTGGATGGATGAGCGCAATGAGCGGCCTTCAAAAATCTATAATAGCGACACTATTAATGTAAGCCCAAGAAGTAGAAGAGCTCTTACTTCATGAGCCGAAATCTTAAGCACAACTGCTAAGTCAATGATATACCATAAGCAGTACCGATAGTAAATAGAATCCATTAACAATAAAATGGAGCGTAACGTCCTTCTACTAGGCATCAAAGACAGAAGAAGCTTATGCCCATAGTAATAAACAGATATCTGTTTATAAATACATAAACTGTACCCGGAAAGAGTAAAGGCCTATGCCCATACGAAGACGGAAGGACCTTAAAATAATAGGTTCCGGATAATAGGAGCCTAACTCTTATGCAAAAATCCAACCTAAATAGTAACGGAAGTAGTGATTCCGAAACTACGAAAGTGAAAATCATCCATCGATAGTGCATGAAACTCACTGACTCTACAGTAAAAGAGAAACCAACAGAATTACTGTCTAAAAGGTCAGAATTTGAAAACTACTGTTTCCAGAGGCTCAAATGATTACTTAGCTAAATAAGAACCGAAGTTAAAATCCATATAGGAATTTAATCTAAAGATTCTAAGTCTATTTATCAAAAAGTTACTAACTGACTTAGATAAAGAGACAAAAGACTCAATTGTAAACTATCGTAGAGTGCATAGGTATGAGGTAACATAAACCTATAACTTAAATAATAACAGGCTGCAGTAGATCTTGTCAAACAAGTATACTAAAAAATTGCAATGAGTAGTATGGAGGGATCAACAATATGAACATAATGATCCCTACACCACGACGGAAGACCCTCCACTTTAGCCGCATAGAATAGCGAAGAAGAGGATCTCCTATAGTAAGAAATCGCGTCCAAAGCTCGTCCAGTACAGTGCATACAATGCAATACGGACCACACAACGGAATACATGAAGGTTGCGACCTTGCGGGTTGTGATAAAGATGACACGATTTACCCAGTGAAAAAAGATCCTCACATAGAGGAAGATTTCACGTTAAGACCCACAGTAAACAAGAGAGTAAATTACCCATGATCTCTGTGAAGATAGAGATGCTATCAACAGAAATGTATTGTGGTTGTTTATCTTAGCAATACCTGCTGAAACAACAGCGCCGGAGGATACGCGTATCCTATCATTCCGTCCTATAGATCAATAGAGCGTTAACAACATTAGCTCAGAGATCTGGACAAGCTAACACATACGTCTGCAATTGATTAGCAAACTGTGTCGTAAATAAATCATCATTGGGCGCTCCCATAGATAGCAAATCTGATTGAATACTTGTTTGTTGAGAGTCCATTCTGACAGCAACAAGCGACCCGTAAGAGAACGGGAGTCCGGTAAAACAATCAGACTACCCGGAATATGACGGACCAAAACAGAACTTGGTGTACTATAACCAACAGACGGATTCTTTCCATTAAATTGAATAACGGAAACGAAAGAGTGCCTCCCTGGTTCCGGAGATACGCCACTACTGTCGAATTAAAGGACAGGATTTGGGCATGCGTTTCTGAATAATGTTCATGCAATGACATAAAGCAAGCCTAAAAAACATTATTCCGCGGAAGAAAACTGATTGCTAAGAGACTGCGGAACCCAAAGACCCTGGCACTTCGAATCCGTAGGGATCAGTATTATATCCCAATCTGTTTGACTGGCAACTGTCATAACAGCCACACTCGGGTCCGGCAACTGTGGTGGCACTCTCTGAGTCAACCACCGAATGTTTGCCTCAGTCTGAATCTCTTGTAACACTAGATAGACAAGAGAACGTGTAAATCGAGCAAATCATGGATTGCCGAAAAGTTGCCGTCGAAGAGAAGCTCCTCCGAGAACGAAGCGACTCTGAGAGAGTTCTTAACCTTACTATCCACGCGTGTGGATGTAGCTAGGGCTGCGTCACGTCTAACCAACTCCAATCAGCCACTGAAGGGCGGAGTTATACGTGAACAAACTACTGCCCTCAAAAGAAATTACATTGAGAATAATATCCCGTAAATCTTTTCTTGAAGACGTAATGATAACGCCTCAGTAAGGCGGATTACGTATGATAAAGCGTCTAAGTTAAGTCTACTATACATCATGTCGTTTCCAACATTGAAATTGGAAAAGACATAAACGGCGAAAAAGAATATATGCAGTCTTTAACCACACCGTCTAGACGCATAAGAACTCTCGGTATGCCCTGCTCTGCCAAAATAAACTATTCGTATAAAAGATAAAATGGCAGAAATGAGCAACGCGGACAAGAAACTAAACTATCATGCTTGGTAGCAGGCTTGTATATATATATATATATAGCGTCGAAAAATAAAACACATGTTGTAATGACAATATTGGACTGCGTCGGTAAGTCAGGGACAATGTCCCTGAACCGATCGAAAAATCCGAGTCCAATGACGCTATAAGTCTCTTATCCAAGATCGCAGCAATGAAGTCCGAAATAACAATCACTGGAAGATAATGCCAGAAGATATGAAAGGCAGCTTCCGATACTACTAAAGGGAAAACTCGAAATCTTTCGAATCCCTTTCGCCATCCTGTCGGACCCTATAAAGCGTTCGGTCGTCCGTAGCTGATGCAACTGCGGACCGCACCGACCCAGCGCCGTCGGATAATTCCTGATTCGACCGAGAAACTGTCAATTGCTGGGAGTTGTGAAACAACTGTGCTAACTCGGATAGCACGTCCGTCACTGAGGCCTGAGGAGAAGCGGTCTTACGATGCATTGCCGCTGGAAGCTCCGTGATCGTTACCCCGTGCATACAACCAATATGCGAGCGAACGGAGTGTATAGGCCTCGTGTCCCTTGGCTACCGGATGGCGCGACCTATTCGCCGTGGAATCACTGAATGACGAAACTGATCGGATACTCGAGGTCACGTAGCCAATGTGCGGTCGTGTGCCCTGCTGTGAAGATGAGGAAGCATTAAGGACAGTCTCTCGGACTGTCAATATAACGGAGCGTCCCGACCGACGGACATATGCTCCGAATGTAAAATATCTGAACCACAACATGCGGTCCCCTATGTTGTTGGACGAGAGAGGGACCTCTCTCGCTCACAGCCCGGACGGACCTGGACAAGCCAGGAACCGGACTAACAGGCTTCCTCCGATCTGTCCTCAATCTGCCGTCACTGGGTGAGTACTAAAGTAATTAAAGTGCTCGCATCACCCAAATCTCCTTCCTAGACCGCAACGGACGAACCCGGCAGCCGAACCATTCGATGAATGTACGCTACACCGGGTGAGCTAGCGAATGTCACTCCGTAGGCGATAAACATATTCCATGAGCACTTATTGCCGCTAGCTCTTCATTAACTATGACGACAGAGGCACACTTATGAAAGACATCTCCATAACTCTGCGAACAAGAAACCAGAAATGCTTGGTTATAGCAAGCATAAAATAATAATATATATAGCGTCGTGCAATAATTCGAAAGTTTGTGTGACATTATTGGACTATGTCGGAACTGAGGGACGATGTCCCTGAACCGAACCAAAAATTTCTAAGTCCACCGACGCTATCAGTTTCTTATCCGGCATCGCAGCATTCTGGTCCGACGAAAGAAGCTGTAGAAGACCAAGTCAGATGACATACACAACAGCATATGTTGTTCCGAAAGGGAAAGCTCGAAATCCTCCAAATCCCTTTCGGTATCCCATCGGACCGGATGAAACTTTCGGACGTCCGTACCCGCTTCCGCGGAGCGTCCCGACCCAGCATCGTCGGATAAAATATATGCGACAGATTCAGTTGATGCTGGGATGCTGCGATAAACTGTGCTATTAAGGAAAGCACGTCCGTTCCCGAGGCCTGTGCAGTAGCGGTCTTACGATGCATTGCCGCCGGAAGCTCCGTGAACGTTGACTCCCGCACACTTCCTATGCGAACGTCCGGAGTCTGCAGGCCTCGTGTCCCTGGCTACCGGATGGTGTGACCTGGTCGCCGAAGAATCCTTGATCGGCGAAGCTGGTAATATATCGGCATTCACGCAGCCAAGGTGCGGTCGTGTGCGCTGACGAGAAGAGGAAGCCTTAGCAGTCTCCGCGGACTGCCTATACAACGGAGCGTCCCGAGCGACGGACATATGCTCCGCTTGCGACACATTTTGTACCACAACATCTGGGACCAGATGTTGTTGAACGAGAGAGGGGGCTCTCTCGCTTGCCGTCCGGATGGACCGGAACGAGCTATGAACCGGACTAAAAGGCTTCCTCCGTTCTCCCTCCGATCCGCCGTCACTGGGTGTGCATTAGGTTAATTTATAGTGCTCGCATCACCCCAAAATTCCTTCTAGACCGCAACGGACGAACCCGGCTGCCGAACCATTCGGTGAATGGACGCTACACCGGGCGAGCTAGCGGACGTCAAAGGCCGTCGAACCTACTAGGGTCCTCTTAGGCAATTGGCGTATTTACATGAGCACTTTTCCGCTAGCCCTTCATTAATTGTGACGACGGAGGCACACTGTTGGAAGACATCACAGATACATCACCCTAATCTTGATCGTCTGAAATAGAAATTGATAAAGTAGAGTGACCCTGCGGGGAAAGGACCGGAGTGTCCAAATCCCCAATAACATACTGTGACATACGCTTCCCATATTGTCATCGAAATCATACGATACAGAACAGGAGTTAATGCGAGTACACTGACCACATATAGAATGATTATAAAGTCAGAGGAAGACTTCCTCTTAATACAATTGATCAATATCCTTTCAATGTGAAAAGAAAACAAGTCCTGGTACTCGCACTAACCCCTGGCAATCAAAATACATAATAATAATATGATCTATTAATATAGAAAAAATAATTGAAATCAAAATATTTTGAAAAAATATTTTTTCAGAACAGCCCAAGTTTCTGAAAAGTAACGTTGAGCCCCAATGGATCCCAAGTCGAAGTGTGGACAAAAATTTTAAAAATATTTTAAACAATTTATTCAACACTTACGAACAATAATAATGTATCTAGTTATGATTAAAATAACATCAAGATATTATTTTCCAGAAATCCCCCCCTCACACAGAGGGCTGTTGTAAATGTAAACAATGAGTGTAAAAACACTAAAATAAGACTCCAGGCACCCAGGCCCGAAATCAGTTACCAAAAATACACTATCTGATGCAAAACAGAGACTTCCAGGGAAGAAACTGCAGAACATCAGATGGTAGATGCAGAACACAACGCCTAACCACCCGTAGGTGAAGACGTAAACATGGGGAAAAGAACAGAATTCATTCTGTTATTCAGCTAAAACTCCCAAGAAAATTTAGTAATAATAATTACAAAAACTATGCCAAAAGCATGGGAGAATAGCAAGGGGAAACTTAAAGGACAGGGAGAGAGAAAAACACTTAAAAAACAGTGTAACTAAATAATCAGAATGACAACAAAATGGCTGCTGCCTCGAAAATAGGTAACTTAACATAATTTCATTAAAAAATTTTAAGTTACAGCCCTGATAATATTCTGTCACACATTTTTTTCCTCTCCTCCTTCTCTATCCTCCTTAGAATCACCATTTCACTAATATTTATGTGTCTGGCATCATTTAAACTGAGATTTATAAGCACAAAGATCAGTCAGATGTTAACTGATGAAGGGCCAAACTTAGAATGATTAATGGCGCCAATTTCGGAACGTCCTTGACACTGCGCATGCACAGTAGGGGCGAAGTGTGGAGGGCCTTTCAGGACATGTTTTCTTTGGTTTTAGATGCAAATTTTGGGGATTGGGGGGCAAAATTTGTGTTTGGCCCTATATTTTAAGAGTTAGCACCAGCTATGTCTGGGTCATTGGTACAGTATAAAAATATATTTTTTCAGAACAGCCCAAGTTTCTGAAAAGTAACGTTGAGCCCCAATGGATCCCAAGCCTAAGTGTGGACAAACATTTTAAAAATATTTTAAACAATTTATTCAACACTTACGAACAATAATAATGTATCTAGTTATGATTAAAATAACATCAAGATATTATTTTCCAGAAATCCCCCCCTCACACAGAGGGCTGTTGTAAATGTAAACAATGAGTGTAAAAACACTAAAATAAGACTCCAGGCACCCAGGCCCGAAATCAGTTACCAAAAATACACTATCTAATGCAAAACAGAGACTTCCAGGGAAGAAACTGCAGAACATCAGATGGTAGATGCAGAACACAACGTCTAACCACCCGTAGGTGAAGACGTAAACATGGGGAAAAGAACAGAATTCATTCCGTTATTCAGCTAAAACTCCCAAGAAAATTTAGTAATAATAATTACAAAAACTATGCCAAAAGCATGGGAGAATAGCAAGGGGGGACTTAAAGGACAGGGAGAGAGGAAAACACTTAAAAAACAGTGTAACTAAATAATCAGAATGACAACAAAATGGCTGCTGCCTCGAAAATAGGTAACTTAACATAATTTCATTAAAAAATTTTAAGTTACAGCCCTGATAATATTCTGTCACACATTTTTTTCCTCTCCTCCTTCTCTATCCTCCTTAGAATCACCATTTCACTAATATTTATGTGTCTGGCATCATTTAAACTGAGATTTATAAGCACAAAGATCAGTCAGATGTTAACTGATGAAGGGCCAAACTTAGAATGATTAATGGCGCCAATTTCGGAACGTCCTTGACACTGCGCATGCGCAGTAGGGGCGAAGTGTGGAGGGCCTTTCAGGACATGTTTTCTTTGGTTTTAGATGCAAATTTTGGGGATTGGGGGGCAAAATTTGTGTTTGGCCCTATATTTTAAGAGTTAGCACCAGCTATGTCTGGGTCATTGGTACAGTATAAAAATTTATATTTTTTGCAGCAAAAACATTGCTGCCAATGACCCATCACTTCAATGAGCTCATTTTGATTTGAGCCAGAAATTAATAAAATTTAGTGGGTGATTTCAATAAACCGCACCTGCAGGTTGGCCCTTACATTAGATAAAGGGTTAACTATTCAACAAATGAAACCACCAAACCCTTCCAGTGTTTACACTTTGAATTTTGTAATTTTTCCATCTTTCAACTTCCAAAACATAACTTAGGATCCCTCCAAGGATAGATCATAAAGAATGACTTGGAGGCAAAGGATACAAATATTTTATTATTCTGTCATATTAGATTATTTATTTATTTATTGGTGTTTAAGGTCACATATTTGTGCACAATGGCTAATCATGACCATGACAGTTTCACTGGTGGAGGAATCCGGAGTACCCGGAAAGAACCACCAAGCAACTGTCAACATACCAATCCACACAAGCAGGATTAGCATTGGTTGAAGACAGGTGCACCATCGGATGCAGAATGCCTTAGTACACAACACCACCGTGCCCCCATGTGGGCAATTGGGGTGAAGTGCATTGCCCAAGGTCACAATGCGGTTGCCGCAGATGGGATTCAAACCGAGGACCTCACACCTTGCAGCCTGCACCTCCACCTACTGAGCCACCACATCTCTGTCATATTAGATAAAGGGTTAACTGTTTACCTAACGAATTAGCCAACCCACCCACATAATTTACAAACTGAGCAGTTGAAAAAAAAAATTTTTTAAAATTTCAACACGAACCATATCATGTGACCCCCTTAATGGAAAGAGCACATCAAGATTGTTGCAATGAGGGGGGGGGGGGGGGGGGGGGTCACATGATATGGTTCGCGTTGAAATTTTTTTTTAAATTTAAAAAAAATATTCAAATAACAAATTTGGATATTGTGTGTGTGGGTAAAGGGTTAACAATTTTTTCTTGGATTCCACTGACAACCAAATATGATGCACTTGGTATATTTGTCAGAAACTGATTAAATTGAGTTCTCAGTATCCTTAACTGCTTCAGTTACGTGGCTACTCTGAAAGAATGAAATATCTCAAAGCACTCAAGTTTATTCTATTAACTGGTTGAGGGCTAGATTATTTTGAGTGGTCTGAATTTGTTATTCAGAATTTGTTTTATCACAAATCATTGGAGAGTGCCCAAGGCACTCTCCAATAATTAGTAATAAAACAAATTTTAAATAAGCAAAATATTATTAGTGTTTGACGGTATACGAAACATGAGCAAGGAAAATGTTGGCTTTTGCTCTGGAACCCCCAAGTTTTGGACAGCGGTGACAGTGGCTTCTAGCACTCAACCAGTTAATATGTCAATATCTTTTTCATAGATACTTTCTGAAATACAGTGATCAGTTGTCTGTTAAATAACTTACTTCATCATCTTCTCTGCTACTTTGGTTGCCACATTTATGAAATCTGGATCTCCAAGTATACTTCTGTGACCAAAAGAAAATTTAAATGCCTGAAACAGAAAGCTGCTGTTCAAATATGACTTTTCATGTTTTGATTTTCTTCAAAATTTCTTTTTTTCCTGCTGAAATGTCTCATCGGAACAAGAATGGTAAATAGGCAAATGATGTATTTTATTTTCTACAAAAGTGAACAGATTGACCAATTTTAATATTAATACACATAAAAGATACTGACAAAAATTTGTTAACCCTTTACCCAACGCAGACGATTTCAAAATTTATTATTTTAAATATCATTTTTTAAATCTTTTCAAAAGATTTCAACAAAACCATATCATGTGACCCCTCTTTGGAACGAGCTGAACGAGCTTGTTCCAAAGAGGGGTCACATGATATGGTTCTGTTGAAAGTTTTCGAAAAATAATATTTTTTTTATGTTCTGAATTTGCATATACGTGGGCGGATGCGGGCAATTTGTTAGGTAAAGGGTTATATTAATCTGGCCTGTTGTTTTGAAAATCACAGGACAGCAACTGCCACTTAGGGCCCTGCGAATCACATTTTCGATTTGAATCGAATCTTGACTGAATTTGCCTGTTATTTGAAATTGTATCGAATCTCGAACCAAATCAGAGGCATCTTGAAGATGGTCGTTGAGAGCTGAGGTGCTATCAACGTGATTTGTTCAGACTGTGATGGCTCAAGTCCAACTGATGAAACAATCCAACTGTATCATCAAGACATGCCTTCGTTAAAGGCATGCCTTGATGATGTAGTTGGAACATTACCCTGTTACATTATAGTTCTCCGTCGACATTGCTTCTAAACTTTAAATTTGCATTTAACAATGGTAGAGACTAGTGATACAGGAATTAGCATAGTTGGTGGCATGAGTTCAGATGTTATTAATGTTAATATAGTGAAAGTTACACTCAGTCTTTTATTTCAACATTATTTATTTACCACGTCCCTCTGAACTATACTTTTGAAAGATGATGACTAGGACTGATACCAAGCTTTATTCATTTCAAAATGATTCGAGAGGAAAATTTTGAATCAAACCGAATACCAACTTAAGATTCAAAATCAAATCTTGAAGCTTCACAGGTCCCTATTATCACCATCCTTGGCTTTCCTTTTATACCATCCATTGTAAGCTGGTAACTGAAGCGATAAAGTTCAGAGTATCATGGCAACTTGACGAGGGTCAGATTGCCGTATCAAGTGTGCTGCCGCAGGCAGTTGTGTTTGTTGCAGCAATCTGACCCTCGTCAACTCAAGTCAGATCACCTTTTCAAACGTATGGCCACAGGCAGTGCATTTGATGCGGCAATCTGAACCCCAAAATTTTTTCTTGATTCTAAAAATTTAATGCTACACTTCTGGAGTATAAAAATGTATCTGATCAAAGACATAACATCATGACTAGGAAATTACTTACAGAAAGTAACCGTTGTCAATGTAAACAACATGCCATAAAAACCGGAAACAAGACTCCAGGCACTGAACAACATGGCCCGAAGTCAGTAACAGATTTTTAAACTATCCAATGTAAGACAGATTCTTCATCAGAAGAAACTGCGATACATCAGATGGTAGATGCAAGACCAAAAATTCCTAAACACCCAAAGGGTGAGGACGTAACCATGGGGATATACAGAATAAACATTCTGTAAACAAGTTAAACTCCCAAAAAATTTTCAAGAAAATTTTTTTTAAAATCGCGACATCGACGCCGTAGCTGCGACGGGTGGTGCAATCTCAAAAAATTCTAATTTCATCAAGGGCCATAACTCCAAGAAAAATATTTGGAACAACACATGCATTGAACAGTGGCTAGACATCAATAAGATACACTTACATGCCAAATATAAAGTCATTCCATCAAGTATTTCAAAAGTTATTGAGTTTTGAAACTCGTTGGTCACAGACAGACCGACCGACAGACCGACCGACAGGCCATAACTCCAAGAAAAATATTTGGAACAACACATGCATTGAACAGTGGCTAGACATCAATAAGATACACTTACATGCCAAATATAAAGTCATTCCATCAAGTATTTCAAAAGTTATTGAGTTTTGAATCTCGTTGGCCACAGACAGACCGACCAACAGACAGACAGACCGACATTGCCACTTATAGAGCTGCTAGTCACAGCTAAAATGGTCCAAAAGGTATGGGAGCTTAACAGGGGGGTATCAAGGAAGGAGAGGGAGGAAACACTTAACAAACAGTGGCAATTTCATAGCAAGAATGATAACATCAGGCCCATGTTCCGAAATTAGGGAACATGAAATAATTTTCAATAAAAATTATAAGTTACAGCCCTGAACACATCAAACCACTGTTTTTTCCTCTCATCCTCTTAATGCATCATTGAATCCACCAAAATCACCATTACTTTGTGTCTGGCATCATAAAAAACTGAGATTTACAGGCACAGAAGTCAGTTAGCTGTTACTGACAGAAGGGCCAAACAAAGAAAGAGGCTTTGTGCCAATTTCGGTACTTCCTTGACACTGCGCATGCACTGTAGACGAAAGTATGGAGGACCATATAGGGCATTATTTTTTGGGTTTTGGTTGCAAATTTTGGGGATTTGGGGGGGGCAAAATTTGTGTTTGGCCCTGAAAATTTTGGAGTTAGCACCAGCTAAGTCTGGGCCATTGGCTTACAGTATAAAAATATAGTCATTCAAGAATTTTGTTTCAAGTGTCGTCTGCTTTCCATGTTAGGTAAAGGGTTAATCCAAAATGATAGCAACAATAAAATAAATATATCTACGTAAATATGTAGTAATGTTAGTTCTCACATATCACCTCTGAGTAAAAGTCTTAGGGTTTCCAATAGCTTGAGGTCCCTCTCAGGTGAGCCTGATAACCTCTGTGTTTTACCTACTGTCACTATGTGGTTATGTGTCCCACGTGTATAATTCTGTCCGCCTCCGTAAAAATTCCTGTCATTAGACAGTTTGGACGGAAAGTTGCATGGGGTTTGTGTTTTGAAGTCACCACTAGTATGGGGTCAGAGGGAAGGTCTGCGAGGTCTCGCTCTTGGTGTTGAGCAAACCTCAGATGTTTTGTTAGTATGTTTGGGGCGAGAAAGAAAGTTAAGAGAGGATATAATGTTTGATGCTAACTTGGACGTTCCCTGACACGATAAGTGGCGTTGATCAGGAGTGAATAGTTGTCCTATCACTGTTCCTCTATGTGAAAGGTTACTGTTATCACTAATGGTAATATCCAGAAAGTTAAAAAATTTATAGTAATTTATATATTTTTTATACTTACCAATGACCCAGACTTAGCTGGTGCTAACTCTTACATTCTAGGGCCAAACACAAATTTTGCCCCCCCCCCCCCCCCCCCCCCCCCCCCAATCCCCAAAATTTGCATCAAAATCCAAAAAATTGATGTCCTATGTGGTCCTCCATACTTTTGTCCACTGCGCATGCGCAGTGTCCAGGAAGTACCGAAATTGGAGCCAAATCCTCATTCTTACAACCAGTGCCTTGTAAGCATTATGTAATCAGCGGGAAGGTATGAGTTCCCAACTCATGGGAGGGCCATCCTCGCCTGGATCATTGGTAAGTATAAAAAATATATAAATTACTATAAATTTTTTAACATTTGTATACTGCACCAATGACCCAGACTTAGCTGAATAGAAAAAAGGCTGGAGGGCCTAGGACATAAAGGATAATCCAATAGACTCAATTACATGTAAACAGAATTATCCCCTCAGGGAGAAGAGGAGAACAGGCTTTACATGTATCTTTCTTGTTTATACCAAAAAGAAAGACACAATACCATTCCGTAATTGAGCACAACATCATCAATGATCTCTATTAACATCCAGTATAACCATTATACTTAATTCATTAAAGGAAAGCTGATAAATAAAGATAGTCCAGAGAATGAGACTCTTTATACTCATTTAAAAGTGTCCGAGGATTGTATATTAATGCTTGTATGACACGTGACATATACAAATGCTTCATACCGAGCTACACTTTAAAAATATTACATAATGAGATAGACATTAGCTTTACACCTTAAAACCATCCGACCGACTCAGAATTACAGACTCCAGAGGAGGTATTCCCTTGCTTTTCACTATAAAGCAGGTGATATAAGGGAACATCATCCCCCCCCCCCCCCCCTTCCCCTTGCTCTGGGTCGAATACCTCAGAATGAAGAGGGCAGCAGGACAGAGACACTGCCGGAACAGAAAGCCTGCATAACTATAGTTGCAACTGTTTAGTGGACGACATTCTGAGCAACAGATAACTGACCTAAACAACGCAGGTCGCCAGAAATGGACTCAATATTTCTAAGATAACTAGAATTACTGTGAGCACTGCTCACTAAAGATACCACCCACTCCAACCAAGAAACATTTCACAACAGTAAAAAAGTATTTAATATACACAGCACATCTGTATGTTCTCCGAAAACATGAGAGCAATTTTCAATATGAGAAAGGGTAAATATTACAAAGAGCATGCAAGATGAAAAAATAAAAATACCTGAAAGCAGAATAGAAGGTGCACATCTATAATGTATATAAAAGAATGTCTGAGAGTTTCAATGAAATTCGCCCACTGGTATAAGAGGAGTAGCGGATAGCAGGAGTGTACCCCCCTAAAGCATCACAACAATTTGGCTAAGTTCATTTCGCCCCTTGGGAAAGAGTAAAAAATAAAAATACCTGAAAGCAAAATAGGAGGTGCACATCTATAATGTATAGAAAAGAATGCCTGTAAGTTTCAATGAAATCCACCCACTGGTTTAAGAGGAGTAGCGGATAGCAGATGTGTACCCCCAAAGCGTCACGGACGTACGGACGTACGGAAGTACGGAAGTACGTAAGTACGGAAGTACGGACACCATGAATGCTATATACCGCCCACTTTTCAAGTGGGTGGTATAAAAATTCATAAACGTGGAAGGCTGAGACCAATATGCAGCCTTCAACAATCGGTAATAGCAACACTATTATCCTAAGCCCAAGATGTAGACAGTGCTATTACTTCATGCGCCTAAATCTTAAGCACAGACTGCTGAGATGAAGATAATTTATCATAAGCAGTATGGATAGTTAATAGAATCCACCTTGCAATAGAATGGACCGTAATGTCCTTTCTATTAGGCAGCAGAGACAGAAACAAATGCTTACGTTCCTTTCAGATAAACTCAGATCTAAGTATGTAAATACACATAGCTCTGACTGGACAAAGCAAAGGCCTATGACCATCTGGAGACGGAAGAGCCTTTATAACAATAGATTCAGGGTACTCATTAGGAGCCTGATTCTTAGCCAAAAATCCAACATTAGTAGTCAATGTAATAGTACAGTGGAACCCTGTTAATTGAATAGCCAAATTGCCAATGAAAATTATTCAGTTAATAGGAGTATTCAATTAACAGGGATTGTGTCACTTTCCTCTTTTCTAGAAATAAATTTAGCATTTATTCTATTATATCTTGTTTGACAGAGCTCTATGAGCTCTGTCAAACAAGATATAATAAATTAAATGCCTGTATTGGATGTATTGAGGTCAAATAGATCTATAAACAAAGAATAACTGGAGAGAATCAGTGTAATTTCTCGACAAGTTACAAGATTTTTTATTCAATTAACAGGAGTTTACTCTATAACCTATATTCAATTAACAGGTCAAATTTGTACTGAAGGTATGGTAAATGGTTTTGTGTTGGAAACTTATATTCAATTAACAGGGATATACAATTAAGAGATATCCAATTAAGTGGGCTTCACTGTATTACCAAAACTACGATAGTGAGAATCATCAACATATAGTGCATGAAGCACACTAATTCTTCTAGCAGAAGAGAAGGCTAAGAGAAAAGCTATCTTGTAAGATAAGTATTTGAAATCCCCTGTATCAAGAGGTTCAAATGGCGCTTCTTTTAGCTTCAGAAGAACCCAAGCTAAATTCCACTTAGGAATTAACCTAAGGGTTCTAGGTCTATTTATCGAAAAGTTTTACAATAACTTAGATAAAGAGACATTAGATCCAATCTGTAAGCTATCATAATGAGGATAGGTATCCGATAGCTTAGACTTATAACCCTTAATAGTATTTGGCTGCAGTTTGATCTCGTCAAACAAGTAGACCAAAAAATTAGCAATGTCTGGAATGGAGGGATCATAAAATCAACAGAATGATCCCTACACCATCAAGAGAAAACCTTCCACTCAACAGCATAATTTAGAGGTCCTCCCATAGTTAGAATCTGCGTCCACTGCTCGCCCAATGGAAATATGTGAAGGTTGAGACCTTGCGGGTTGTGATGCAGTGTGCACGATTTCCTCTGCGAAAGAAGGTCCTCCCGTGGAGGAAGCTTCCGCGGAATGTCCCACAACAGACACCTGAGTAGATTTATCCATGGTCTCTGGGGTGACAGAGATGCTACCAATAGAATCTTGCAGTGAGATTGCTTGATTTTTAGCAATATCAGCTGAATCAACGGAGCTGGAGGATACGCGCATCCTATCATTCCATCCCAAGAGATCAAGAGGGCGTCTACTGCAAACGCTCGAGGATCTGGGCATGACAACACATACGTCTGCAACTGATTGTTGAGATGCGTTACAAATAAGTCTATCATAGGACGATCCCATAGGTAGCAAATCGGATTGAATACTCGTTTGTTGAGAGTCCATTCTGATGGCAACATACGACCTTTCCGAGAAAGGGAGTCCGCTAGAACATTCAAACGACCCGGAATATGACTGACCAATAGAAGAAATTGATGCTCTAGGACAAACAAGAGGATTCTTTCCGTTAGATAGAACAACGGAATGGAATGAGTGCCTCCCTGGTTATGAATATACGCTACTACTGTCGAATTCTAGGACAGAATTTGAACATGCGAATTCTGAATAATGTTCATCCACTGACGTAGCGCAAGCCAACTGACATCATCTCTTGATGTTTATGTGCTTGTTTAGGACTGCAGATCCCAAAGACCCTGGCACCTCGAATCTGATGGGCTCAAAGTTGCACCCCAACCTGTTTGACTCGCATCTGTCAATATCGTAAAAATCAGATTCGGTAGTTGCAGTGGTACAGTTAACCACTGAATATCTGCCCAAGTCTGAATCTCATGTATCACATGATACGTCAAGACGATGTTCGTTTCGAGCGAATGAGTCTTCAGACTCCAATTCTGAGTAAAAAATATCTGGAGTGGATGAGTGCGTAGCCGTCCCATCGGAATAAGATCTGCAGCGGCTCCGCACAAACCTGTCAGTCTCATGAATTCTTTCGCTGTTACTACATCTGAGTGAAGACAAAAGCGAGCGTAACAACTGACTAATATCACTCTGGTTAACGGCATGAGCTTCGAGATTGTTGTGCGTCTCTAAGCTCATTCCCACGTGGGTGAATGACTTGGACGGCACTCGATCCGACTTCTTTTCGTTTACTATGAAACCGAGATGTCGAGTAATTGAAGCAGACTCTGAACATCGTTCTGAAGCGCTAACTTGCTGCCGTAACTCTGAAGAATGTCGTCCAAGTAGGCCGACGTTACCACAGACGAATGAGCTCGGAAATGAGTCATTACCGAGATCATTATTCGAGTGAAGGCCCAGGGTGCTAGATTCAGACCAGAGCATCATTGATCGGAAATGATAAACAACTCCTAGGACAGCGAAGTGAAGATACTTTCTAAACGCCCGATGTACCATGACGTGAAAGTACACATCCTTGAGATCTATGCTCGCAGCATAATCGTTCACTCGAATGCTCGCTGTGACCGATCGGATGGTCTCCATATAAAATTTTGGAGCCACGATCAGCTTGTTTATCCAGCTCAGATCTATAACTGGACGAAACGAGCCATCTGGTCTTGGAACCAGGAACAGATGACTGTAGAAAACTGGAGATTCCTGGTTTTCTACGACATCTATAGCGTTCTTGTCCAGAAGAGATTGAACTTCTGATAGAAGAGAATCTCTCTTCTGAACGTTTAACGGAAACTGAGTCTAGAGTGGACTTCGAGTTAACGGAGGTTTTTCCTTGAAGGACAGTTTTAGACCTTCGGAAATAACCTCTTGCACCCATGGGTCATCTGTAATTGACAACCAATTGGTAAAGAATCTTGACAGCCTTTTGCCCACCGGAACGCAACAGAGGTTTAGACCATCACCTCCTGGCCCTGCGAGGGTTGCGGGAGGAGAAACACGTCCTCCATGATGACCCGCATCTCGCCCAGTCGACCTAGGGGCATCTGACTGGTTATCTCGACCAGCATTAAGACCCCCTACCTGAGTCGCTATTCTGACGGTCTCTGGAGTAAGATGTAGAGGCTTTCTTAGATCCTCTATAGGAACTTCTCTTGGACGTATTCGCTCCCCAAAGTGCCTGCCTAACTCCTCCCTGATGAGTCCAACTTTTTCAAAGTGGATTTAAAAGCAGAGAATCCGAAGCTTTCTTAGTAATCTGATTATAGATTTTTGAAAGCTTACTGTCGAAGAGAAGCTCTCCTGAGACCGGAGCGACTGGAAGAGAGTTTTTCACCTTACTATCCACTCTTGTGGATGCAGCCAGAGCAGCATCACATCTGACTAACTCCATATTGCCACTGGCACGAAGTTATACGTAGAATATGCTATGGCCCTCAAAAGAACTCTCAAGGAAGTTTTGAACATTCTGGAATTCTTTCCTTCGAGACGTAATGATAACGCTCTGGTAAGGTGATCTGCCTAAGATAATGCGTCTAAACTGATTTTTCTGTTAGACAAGATAGTCGTCACCAGCTTACTAGAATAAATCAACATAGACGCCAGCAATGACAACTCCAATTCGTCTGCCTGCTGCTGGTCGTCTAAACGCAGAGGAACTCTTGGAACGCCCTGTCCTGACGTTTCAAATCTATTTCTATGATTGATGAAAGGCAGCTGTAGAGCATGAGACGATAAGAAACCTGATTTGCCAGTCTTAGAGGCTAGCTTGAATATAGCGTCATTAAGAAGTACAAATGTCTGTAACATTTCTGTACTGGGTCGGAAAGTCAGGCGCAATGTCCCTATTCCGGCCGAATAAATCTATGTCCAAGGACGCTTTCAGTTTCTTATCAGGTAACGTAGCATTTTGGTCCAGAGAAACAACTTCTAAAAGGTGTTGCCGGATGAAATCTACGGCCACTTTAAGTTGTTAGGAAAGGGAAAATTTCAGCTCTGCTGATTCACTTTTACCATCCAACTGGACCACATGAGAATCTCGATCGTCCCTTTCTGACTCTGCAGGGGCGCGAACCGACCCAGCTTCCTCAGACAGTTTCTTTACTGAAAAAGTTTCTGATGGCTGCTGGGATGCTGCGATGAATTGAGCTATCTGTGATAGCAAGTCCGTCACGGAGGCCTGTGGAGCCGCGGTCTTGCGTAATTTAGCCGCTGGAAGCTCCTGGGACGTTAATTCCTGCATACTTCTCATATGCGAATGTCCCGACTGGAAAGGCCTTGTGTCCTTGGCTAGCGGATGGCGTGACCTGGTCGACGTGGACTCCCTGGTAGGCGAAGCAGGCTGGATATCTGTGGTCACATAGCCAAGGTGTGGACGTGTGTGCTGACGTGAGGATGAGGAAGCCAATAGACAAACCGCGTCGGACTGGCTATGCGACGGAGCGTCTCAAGCAGGAGGAGTGAACGTATGCTCCGACTAACGAACGTTACATACAACATCTGGGCTCAGATGTTGTGGTAAGAGAGAGGGGGCCTCTCTCGCTTGCGGTCTGGGTAGACCTGGACGAGCTAGCTACCGGACTGACTGGCTTCCTCCATTCCATCCTCTGAACCGTCGTCGCCGGGTGTGCGTGATCCGAGATTATAGTGCTCGCAACACCCCTTCTCCTCTCCTGGAACACAACGGACAAACCCGGCGTCACAACCATTTCGTGAATGATTGCTTCACCAGGGGAGCTAGCGGGCGACAAGTGACCATCGATCCTACATGGGACCACTTAGGCACTTGCCGCATTCTTTTGAGCACTTTGCCACTAGCTCATTATTGCGATGACGGAAGCACACCTTTGAAGACATCACGGAATCATCACCCTGTTCTTGTTCCTCTGAAAAAGAGACTGAAAAAACTAGAGTGACCCTGTGGAGCGAGGACCGGCATGGACCTCTCACCACTAACAATATACCTTGACACACGTCTCCAACGTTTGTCATCTGAATTGACACACACTGAGCAAGAATTAGAGCGAGTACACAGACTACAGCAAATACAATGAACATGAGAATCAGAGAAAGACTTCCTCGATTTACAATTGAACAATATTCTTTCATTTTGAAAAAATATTAAACAGTCATCGTACTCACACCAACCCTTGAAAACAAAGATACATAATAATAATAATCCATTACAAACATTTCGAAAATTAATTCAAAAGAAAAAAAATGTTCGAAAAAATTTCAAGATGAGCCCAAGTTCCCAATGGGAACAATGAGCCCAAATGGATCCCAAAAAAGCCTAAGTGTAGACAAAAATTTTAAAACATGTCTAAATATTAATGTTATACTTATGAACAATATTAATGTATCTGGCTATGAGCAGAACTAATAGAAGACAAGGAATCACTGTCAGAAGTAACCGTTGTCAATATAAACAAAAGTGAATAAAAACTGGAAACAAGACTCCAGGCACTGAAAATATGGCCAATTTTAACACTATCCGATGTAAAACAGAGGCTTCCTGAGAAGAAACTGCAATACATCGGATGGTAGATGCATGACCGAAACGCCTAACCACCCTAGGGTGAGGACGTAACCATGGGGAAAAACAGAATAAACATTCTGTTACCATGCCAAAACTCCCAAGATATTTCAGTAAAAAAATTACAAAAATTATGCCAAAAGCATGGGAGAATAGCAAGGGGGGTATAAAGGAAAGGGAGAGAGGAAACTCTGAACAAACTGTGGAAATTTCGTAACAAGAATGTAAACATCAGGCCTATGCCCCGAAATTAGGGAACATGAAATAATTTTGCATAAAAATTATAAGTTACAGCCCTGAACACATCCTTCCACTGTTTCTTCCCCTCAACCTCTTATTTCATCCTTAGATCCACCATTTCTTTCATAAGTTTGTGTCTGGCATCATTTTAACTGAGATTATAAGCACAGATATCAGTGAGATGTTTCTGATTGAAGGACCAAACAAAGAATGAGGATTTGGCTCCAATTTCGTTACTTCCTGGACACTGCGCATGCGCAGTGGACAAAAGTATGGAGGACCACATAGGGCATCTATTTTTTGGATTTTGATGCAAATTTTGGGGATTGGGGGGTGGGGGGGGAAATTTGTGTTTGGCCCTAGAATTTAAGAGTTAGCACCAGCTAAGTCTGGGTCATTGGTACAGTATAAAAATATTAACATTTATGTTAATTAACAGAGCGCAATTGAATTCTGTTATTTTGCAGTTCAATAATTTGTCATTTTGGTCGTTGCTTGGTTTTACTAAAGATACAACGTGACGGAATTTCCCAGCCGCGTGCTTTTGTGCTGCTCAACACTAATAAATGAGTCCCTCTTTAGATTGTTTATCGGAGCTTACATCGGGAGCAGTGGTGCAGCATTGTCTTACAGTAGTTAATTCTGACGTTAGCTCAAGGATATGTTTCACGATGTCTTTAAGTATCGGAAATTTCTCGTGCTCCAATCCAAATAGAAGTTTCCTTGTACAGTTACCACCTGGGTGTTTGGAAAAATGTGGATAGTGAACAATATTGCATCATCATCATCTCCGTCAGGTCCCAATCTACTGACCTGAACTTGGATTTTTTCTAACTGGTTTCCTCCTTTTGAACACGGCTCTTCGTACCACCTGCAATGTATGTTTTCCACATCCGACAGTTGACACATGTATTGAATGTGGACAGCGTTAATCCATGCTTTCAGATTTTGCGGTGTATTCTCAAGCTGGAAAGAAATCATTTTAGCATTTGCCTTATACAAACACAGATTAATGTCTTCCACAAGGGCTTCTTTAGCTTTTCCAGTTGGTGTCCTCGACCGAATGTCAGACATGTCGTATTTACTGATATCGAACAACTCTGCAATGGTTGATACATCTGGGGGAGATATCGAGAATAAAACATGTGTCAAGTCATTGTTTTCATTTTCCGCCATCTTGCTCATATGATTGTCCGCCATCTTGTTTCAGGAATAATAGAATCCGGGATTCAAAGAAACTTTTTGGATTTTTCTAGAGTCATCCGTTCACTAAAAGAAATAATAATCGTAATCCGAGTAATCGAATATGCTATCCATGCTCTTGTAGTAAATTCAAAGGTCCACAAAAAATATAGAACTTAAAAAAGCATGATATTACAGGAGTGACCTTGTAATACAAATGAAAATTTTGTTGAATTTTTTTTTCAATTGCTCAGTTTGTGAATTGGAGGGCGTGTCATTTTATTAAGTAAAGGGTTGAAAGACTGTCATTCACACCATTATTTTTAGATTAATACATATTTTGTATTGAGAAGATATTAAAGAAAGTATCACTTACTTCTATGATTTTATGGTATGTTAGAGCCTTCCCATAATCTTTTGCAGTGAAGTTGAAGTTTTCTAGTATGTTCAGTATTTCTATCAAAATCGGACCGCTACTAGGTAATGGAGTAGTGATTAGTGTATAGTCTGTAATAGATAACAGAATGACTTTTCATTTTTTAAGGCATTTAATTAATAATTTCACGGAGCAGTTGTTTACACTTAAAATGACCCTTTTAACCCTTTACCTAACATGAAAAGCAGACAACACATGCAAATAAAATTCTTGAATAACTAATTTTTTTCATTTTTTGTAAAATAATGAACATTAATTGACGATTTTTGTGAATAGCACTGGCCGGCTTTGGCCATTATGTTGGGTAAAGGGTTAAAGGACTCATATCCTCAATATTTGTTATCAAGTCCTATTATACCAAAACACTGCTGTACACAGGGTAAATTATTGCTTCTTTAACCTTATACCCAATGTAAATGATCTAAAAATTTATTATTATATGACTTTTAGAAATTTTTCAAAGCATTTCAACAATACCGTATCATGTCACGCCTCACTGGAATGAGACCGACGAGATCATTCCAATGAGGAGGTCACATGATATTGTTTTGTTGAAACTTACTGAAATGTATATGTTTTTCAACTGATTAATGTGTAAATTACATGGCGAATGTGGTCGATTCATTGGGTAAAGGGTTAAGTAAACATGGCAAGGCCCAACCAAAACTACCACTGAAGGTGATTAACCCTTTACCTAACATGAAAAGCAGACGACACATGCAAAAAAAAATTCTTGAATAACTAATTTTTTTCATTTTTTGTCTCAAAAACATAGGTTATGACCCCTCATTGGAACGAGCTCGACGAGCTCGTTTCAATGAGGGGTCATAACCTATGTTTTTGAGACAAAAAATGAAAAAAATAATGAAAATTGGCGATTTTTGAGAATAGCGCTGGACGGTTTTGGCCGTTACGTTAGGTAAAGGGTTAATACCCTCACTTCTGGCATACTAAAATGCACCTCTGAATGTTGAGCTTGAAAAACCAATAATAAATCGAAGTTCAGGGGAGATAACCTGGTGAAAATTGTCGCAGATGAAAAATTTTGGAATACACACATGTTCACTTGCTAGTAATAATGTTTGAGAAGTTTCATCAAAATCAGTTCAATAATGTAGGAGTTGTGCACACAAGAACCTCATTTTAAAATCTATAATAAATCGAAGTTCAGGGGAGATAACCTGGTTAAAATTGTCGTGGATGAAAAGTTAAAAAATCTATAGTAATTTATATATTTTTTATACTTACCAATGACCCAGACATAGCTGGTGCTAATTCTCAAAAATCTAGGGCCAAACACAAATTTTGCCCCCCAATCCCCCAAATTTGCATCTAAAACCGAAAAAATCATGTCCTAAATGGTCCTCCATACTTTTCCTCCACTGCACATGCGCAGTGTCAAGGAGGTCTCGAAATTGACGCCAATTATCATTCTTACAAGCAGTGCCTGGTCAGCGCTATGTACTCAGCGGGGAGGTATGAGTTCCCAACTCCTGGGAGGGCCATCCCCGTCTGGGTCATTGTTAAGTATAAAAAATATATAAATTACTATAAATTTTTTAACATTTTTATACTGTACCAATGACCCAGACATAGCTGAATAGTAAAAAGGCTGGAGGGCCTAGGACAGAGAGGAAAATCCAATAAGCTCAACTATATATAATAGAGTCATCCCCTCGAGGAGAAAAGGAGTATTAGGCTTTACATGTATCTTTCTTATTTATGATAAATTAGAAAGACACAACACCCTCCATAATTGAGCATAATAACATTCATGTTCTCTATTAACATCCAGTATAACCCTTTATACTAATTATTTTTAAAGTAAGCCAATAAAAAAAGTCAGTTCAGAGAATTGAGACTCTTTATACTCTTTAAAAGTGTCCGAGGATTGTATATTAACGCCCGTTTGACACTTGACATATACAAATGCTTCACACCGAGCTACACTTTAAAAATATGACATGAATGAATTTTAAACATTCACTTTACACTTTAAAACCATCCCGGTAACGACTCAGAATTAATGACTCTGGAGGAGGTATCCCCTTGCTTTTCACTATAAAGCAGGTGACGTAAAGGAACACCCTCCCCCCCCCCTTTCCCCTTGCCCTGGGTCAAATAGCCCAGAGCAAAGAGGGCAGCAGGACGGAGTCACTGCCGGAACAGAAAGCCTGCATAACTATAGTTGCAACTGTTTAGTGGACGACATTCTGAGCAACAGATAACGGACCTAAACAATGCAGGTCTCCAGGAATGGACTCAATATTTCTGAGATAAAAATTCGTGAATGTGGACCAATATGCAGCCTTCATTAAATCGGTAATAGCAACACTATTTGCGTAAGCCCAAGATGTAGAAAGAGCTCTTACTTCATGAGCCGAAATCTTAAGCACAGACTGCTGAGTTGAAGATAGATTATCATAAGCAGTACGGATAGTTAATTGAATCCATCTAGCAATAGAATGGACCATAATGTCCTTTCTATTAGGCATCAGAGACAGAAAGAAGCGTTTTCGTCCCTTTCTGATAAACTGAGATCTTCGTTTATAAATACGTAAAGCTCTAACCGGACAGAGTAAAGGCCTATGCCCGTCTGAAGACGGAAGGGCCTTAATAACAATAGGTTCCGGATATTTATTAGGAGCCTGATTCTTAGCCCAAAAACCAACATTAGTAGTAAAGGTAATAGTGTTCCCGACACTACGATAGTGAGAATCATCCACAGATAGTGCATGAAGCTCACTGACTCTTCTAGCAGAAGAGAAAGCTAAGAGAAATGCTGTCTTATAAGACAAGAATTTGAAATCTACTGTCTCAAGAGGCTCAAATGGCTTTTCTTTTAGTTTAAGAAGAACCCAAGCTAAATTCCATTTAGGAATTAATCTAAGGGTTCTAGGTCTATTTATCGAGAAGTTTCTAACTAATTTAGATAAAGAGACATTAGATCCATTTTGTAAACTATCATGGTGTGCATAGGTATCAGATAACATAGACCTATAACCCTTAATAGTAACAGGCTGCAGTTTGATCTCGTCAAACAAGTATACTAGAAAGTTTGCAATGTCTGGAATGGAGGGATCAAAAATATCAACAGAATGATCCCTACACCAATGACAAAAGACCTTCCACTTAGCTGCATAGTTTAGCGAAGAGGAGGTCCTCCTACAGTTAGAAATTGAATCCACTGCTCGTCCTGTAAAATGCTTGCTGTGCAAGAAGGACCGCACAACGGAAATACATGAAAGTTGAGACCTTGCGGGTTGTGATGTAGTTGACGCGATTTCCCCTGCGAAAGAAGATCCTCTCGTGGAGGAAGTTTTCGCGGTAAGTCCCACAGCAGACACCTGAGTAGATTTATCCACGGTCTCTGTGGAGACAGAGATGCTACCCACAGAATTTTGCATTGAGATTGTTTTATCTTTAGCCAGGGACCAGCCGTGAGGGCGACTAGGGCGATTAAGTCGCCCCTCTAAGCCCAAAGTCGCCTAGAAAAATAGTCGGGGCGATTACAAGTCGCCCTCTAAAAATTGGCCAAAATGAGAAAAGGCTGAACTGAGTGATGCGAGGTTTACATGAAAACGAGTATTTTCAAAAATCGAATGTGCTCGAGTGTGATAAATGGGCATTTTAATTCATCAAATAAATGTCCATTTATTTGAAATCACACGACAAGTAATTGTCCATTGTCGCTTTTGGCGGATTTTTTTATTTCTATTTTGTTGCGTTCCAGTCGGAGCTTCAAGTGTCGAAACGAAAATAGGTGACTTACGCGACTCAACAAACAACCCAGTTTGAAAGCAGGTTACGTCGCTTAGGATGCCGAAAATGTACACACAACGGACGTATTTTATAACACATTATTTTCATTTCGATTTTCTGACGACTGTTAACTGTTGGGCTGTCTATTCCCAGAAAAACACGAATGGAATTGAAACACATGAAAAAAAGCTTTTTGATGTCAAGAAAAGCTTTGTACAGGACACAAGTGTGCATGTGGACGATCTTGAAAAAGGGTCCTCCTAAACATCGGAATGACATGAAATGACGCGGAATGGCACCGGAATGCCATAAAAATGATGCGGAATGACATTTCCTTTACAAAATACTCGACCCCAGAATGTATTTTGTTTATTAACTAACAAAATACCTCCCAAGCAACCTTCTTACATCTGGTCCTGTTCACACTTTCAGACTTAGGAAATTATTAGCTTAGCAGACTTTGTTGAAAGGCAACCACAGGAGGGTGATGGGGGATTGGCACGAAGAAGAGGTGAGGGGTCATGAAGGAGAAGGTAGCAGTGGGGGATTTTCAGTCAATAATTACATTGTGATTTTTTAACCTGGCACAGATGCATCATAGACAACTGGACCTGGATTATTTGTACGTTAATGGAGGACCATAAATTGAAAATATGAAGGGGCGGCGGGGGTGGCACATGAATATTCTTAATTTTCCCCACTTGCCTATGAAGTCTCCCTACATGACTCTGCAGTCTCCCTATTTTTTCTGGAGGGAGACTTGAAGTCTCCCTAAAATTCCCTCCTAGGCTGGTCCCTGTCTTTAGCAATATCTGCTGAATCAACGGCGCTGGAGGATACGCATATCCTATCATTCCGTCCCACGAGATCGATAGAGCGTCTACTGCATATGCTCGGGGATCCGGACATGCAGACACATACGTCTGCAACTGATTGTTGAGTTGTGTCGCAAATAAGTCTATCATTGGCCGCTCCCATTGGTAGCAAATCTGATTGAATACCTGTTTGTTGAGAGTCCATTCTGACAGCAACAAGCGACCCTTCCGTGAAAGGGAGTCTGCTAATACATTCAGACGACCCGGAATATGACGGACCGAAAGTAGAACTTGGTGTTCTAGAACAAACAGAAGGATTCTTTCCGTTAAATTGAATAACGGAACGGAATGAGTGCCTCCCTGGTTCCGAATATACGCTACTACTGTCGTATTGTCGGACAGGATTTGGACATGTGCTTTCTGAATAATGTTCATCCAATGACGTAGTGCAAGCCAAATTGACATCATTTCCTTGATGTTTATGTGCTTGCCTAGAAACTGCGGATCCCAAAGACCCTGGCACTTCGAATCAGTTGGGATTAATGTTGCACCCCAACCTGTTTGACTGGCATCCGTCATAATCGTAAAACTCGGATCCGGCAACTGCAGTGGGACTCCCTGAGTCAACCACTGAATGTTTGCTCAAGTCTGACTTGATCTGACAAGAGAACGTCTATATCGAGCGAATGAATCTTTACACTCCAATTCTGAGTCAAGAAAATTGATTAATTTCGCTCTGGTCAACGGCAGACGAATGAGATTGTTGTGTATCTTGAAGCTCATTCCCAGATGAGTGAATGACTTGGATGGCACCAGATCCGACTTCTCCTCGTTTATTATAAAACCGAGACGTCGGAGTAATAGAAGCAGATTCTGCACATCGTTCTGAAGCGTTAACTCGTTGCCGTACCTCTGAAGAATGTCGTCCAGGTAGGCCAACGTTACCACAGACGAATGAGCTCGGAAATATATCATTACCGAGTTCATTATTCGAGTGAAAGCCCAGGTTCAAACCGAAGTACATCGCTCGGAACTGATATACAACTCCTAGGACTGCGAAGCGTAGATACTTTCTGAATGTCGGATGTACCATGACGTGAAAGTACGCATCCTTGAGATCTACGCTTGTAGCATAGTCGTTCACCTGAATACTCGCTCTGACTGATCGAATTGTCTCCATATAGAACTTCGGAGCGATGATCAGCTTGTTTATCCAGCTCAGATCTATGACTGGACGGAACGAGCCGTCTGGTTTCGGAACCAGAAACAGATGGCTGTAGAAACCCGGTGATTCCTGGTCTTCTACGACCTCTACCGCGTTCTTCTTCAGAAGAGACTGTACTTCTGATAAAAGCGCATCTCTTTTCTGCGGATTTGACGGAAGCCGAGTCCATTTTGGACTTCGAGTTAATGGAGGCTTTCGTTTGAAGGATATTCTTAGTCCTTCCGAAATTACCCCTCAAACCCAGGGGTCATCCGTAATTGACGCCCAATCATTTATGAAACTCGATAATCTTCCGCCTACCAGAACACGATAGAGGTTCAAACCATCACCTCCTGGACCTGTGAGGCTTGCGGAAGGAGAAACTATGTCCTCCGCGACCCGCACCTCGCCCCGTCGACCTAGGGACGTCTGACCGGTAATCTCAGTCAGAAGAACGTCCCCCACGAGAGTTGCTGCCTTGACGGTCTCTAGAATAAGACCTAGAGGACGCATAGGAACCTCTATAGGAACTTCTCTTGGGCGTACTTGTCCCAGAAGTGCTTGTCTTACTCTTTTCTGCTGTATCCGGCTTTTTGGAAGCGGATTTGAAAAGCAGAGAATCTGAAGCTTTCTTAGTTATCTTATCATAGATTGCTGAAAGCTTGCCGTCGAAGAGAAGCTCTCCGGAGACTGAAGCGACTCTGAGAGTTCTTCACCTTACCATCCACGCACGTGGCTGTAGCTAGGGCTGCGACACGTCTAACCAACTCCAGGTTTGCCACTGAAAGGGCGGAGTTATACGTGGAATAAGCTACTGCCCTTGAAAGAAGTCTTAATGAGGATTGTATATCCTGGAATTCTTTCCCTTGAAGACGTAATGATAACTCCTTAGTAAGGTGATCTGCGTATGATAAAGCGTCTAAGTTAACTCTGTTAGACATTATTGTCGTTTCCAACGTCATGGTTGGAATTGACATAGTCGACGGTATAGACAATTCCAAGTCTTCAGCCTCGTCGTCTAGACGCAGAGGAACTCTCGGTATGCCCTGTCCTGCCGTTTCGAATTTATTCCTTGAATTGATGAAAGGCAGATTTAGGGCATTTGCGGATAAGAAACCAGACTTGCCCGTTTTGGTAGCAAGCTTATAAATAGCGTCGTTCAATAATTCGAATGTTCTTGTGACCTTATTGGACTGTGTCGGAAACTCAGGGACGATGTCCCTGAACCGATCAAAAAATTCTGTGTCCAATGACGCTATCAGTCTCTTATCCGGCATCGCAGCATTCTGGTCCAACGGAACAACCTCTGGAAGATAATGCCGGATAAAATCTACGGCAGCTTTAGGTTGTTCCGAAAGGGAAAGCTCCAAATCCTCCGAATCCCTTTCGCCATCCTGTCGGACCCTATGAAGTTCTCGGTCGTCCGTACCCGATGCTTCGGCGGAGCGTACCGACCCAGCGTCGTCGGATAATTCCTGATCTAACAGAGATTCTGTCGTTTGCTGGGATGCTGCGATAAGTTGTGCTATTTGGGATAGCACGTCCGTCACTGAGGCCTGTGGAGTAGCGGTCTTACGTTGCTTTGCCACTGGAAGCTCCGTGTACGTTGACTCCTGCATACTTCTTTTATGCGAACATCCGGAGTCTACAGGCCTCGTGTCCCTGGCTACCGGATGGCGTGACCTGGTCGCCGTGGAATCCCTGATCGGCGAAGCTGGCTGGATATCCGTGGTCACATAGCCAAGGTGCGGTCGTGTGCGCTGCCGTGAGGATGAGGAAGCCTTATCGACAGTCTCTCCGGACTGTCTATATAACGGAGCGTCCTGAGCGGCAGACGTATTTCCGAATGCGAAACGTTTTGTACCACAACATCTGGTCCCAGATGTTGTTGTACGAGAGAGGGACCTCTCTCACTTGCAGCCCGGATGGACCTGGACGAGCTAGGAACCGGATTAATAGGTTTCCTCCGTTCTCTCCTCTGATCCGTCGTCACTGGGTGTGCACTTTGTCTTATTATAGTGCTCGCATCACCCAAATCTCCTTCAGGACCGCAACGGACGAACCCGGCTGCCGAGCCATTCGATGAATGGTCGCTACACCGGGCGAGCTAGCGGACGCCAATGCCGTCGATCCTACTAGGAACCTCTTAGGCAATTGACGTATTTCCATGAGCACTTTTGCCGCTAGCTCTTCATTTAACTGTGACGACGGAGGCACACTTTTGGAAGACATCACGGAAACATCACCCTGTTCTTGTTCCTCTGAAATAGAGATTGATAAACTATAGTGACCCTGCGGAGAAAGGACCGGCATGGCCTTTTCCCCGCTAACAACATACCGTGACACATGTTTCCAACGTTTGTCATCCCAATTGACACATACTGAACATGAGTTAGTGCAAGTACACTGACTACAATTAATACAATGATTATGAAAGTCAGAGGAAGATTTCCTCTTATTACAATTTGAACAATATCCTTTCATTGTGAAAGGAACACAAAAAGTCCTAGTACTCGCACCAACCCCTGAAAACAAAGATACATAATAACATAATCCATTAACATAGAAAAAATAATTGAAATCAAAAAAATTTTTTGAAAAACTTAAAGTTAAAAAATTTATAGTAATTTCTATATTTTTTATACTTACCAATGACCCAGACATAGCTGGTGCTAACTCTTAAAATATAGGGCCAAACACAAATTTTGCCCCCCAATCCCCAAAATTTGCATCTAAAACCAAAGAAAACATGTCCTGAATGGCCCTCCACACTTCACCACTACTGCGCATGCGCAGTGTCAAGGACGTTCCGAAATTGGCGCCATTAATCATTCTAATAACCAGTGCCTGGTAAGCACTATGTACTCAGCGGGGAGGGAAGAGTTCCCAACTCCTGGGAGGGCCATCCCCGTCTGGGTCATTGGTAAGTATAAAAAATATAGAAATTACTATAAATTTTTTAACATTTTTATACTGTACCAATGACCCAGACATAGCTGAATAGTAAAAAGGCTGGAGGGCCAAGGACATAGAGCAAGATGGAATACGCTCAATAATATAAAATAGAGTCATCCCCTCTAGGGAAAAAGAAGTAATAGGCCTTACATGTATCTTTCTTATTTATGATAAATTAGAAAGATACAACACCTTCCAAAATTGAGCATCATACATCCATGTACTCTATTAAAATCCAATATAATCCTTATACTAATAATTTTTAAAGTAAGCCAATAAATAAAGTAAGTCTAGAGAATAGAGACTCTTATACTCCTTAAAAGTGTCTGAGGATTGCATAATCATGTCCGTTGACACATGCAATATTCAAAAGCTATACTTTAAAAACTAAGACTTGAATGAATTTTTAAAACCTAAACTTCTCACTAAACAACCATCCCAATAACAGCTCAGAATTACTAACTCCGGAGGAGGTATCCCCTTGTTTTCATAGTAAAACAGGTGACCCAGGGAACACCCTCCCCCCCCCCCCCCCTTTTTCTTGCCCTGGGTCAAATAGCCCAGAGCGAAGAGGGCAGCAGAACGGAGTCACTGCCGAAACAGACAGCCTACCTAGCTATAGTAGCAACTGTTAAGTGAATGACATTCTGAGCAGTAGATAATAGACCTAACAATAGAGGCCTCCAGAAATGGACTCGATATTTCTGAGATAAAAATTCATGAATGTGGATGGCTGAGCGCAATGAGCAGCCTTCAAAAATCTATAATAGAGACACTATTAATGTAAGCCCAAGATGTAGAAGAACTCTTACTTCATGAGCCGAAGTCTTAAGCACAACTGCTGAGTCAATGATATACCATAAGCAGTACTGGTAGTTAATAGAATCCATTAGTAATAGAATGGAGCGTAACGTCCTTCTATTAGGCATCAAAGACAGAAGAAGCTTACGCCCGTAGTAATAAACAGATATCTGTTTATAAATACATAAACTCTAACCGGAGAGAGTAAAGGCCTATGCCCGTACGAAGACGGAAGGACCTTAATAACAATAGGTTCCGGATATTAGGAGCCTAACTCTTATGCAAAAATCCAACCTAAATAGTAAAGGAAGTAGTGATTCCGAAACTATGAAAGTGAAAATCATCCATCGATAGTGCATGAAACTCACTGACTCTTCAGTAATAGAGAAACCAACAGAATTACTGTCTAAAAAGGTCAGAATTTGAAAACTACTGTTTCCAGAGGCTCAAATGATTACTTAGCTAAATAAGAACCGAAGTTAAATTCCATATAGGAATTTAATCTAAAGATTCTAAGTCTATTTATCAAAAAGTTACTAACTGACTTAGATAAAGAGACATAAGACTTAATTGTAAACTATCCTAGAGTGCATAGGTATGAGGTAACATAAACCTATAACCTTAATAATAACAGGCTGCAGTAGATCTTGTCAAACAAGTATACTACAAAGTTGCAATGAGTAGTATGGAGGGATCAACAATATGAACATAATGATCCCTACACCAACGACGGAAAAGCCTCCACTTTAGCCGCCTAGAATAGCGAAGAAGAGGATCTCCTATAGTAAGAAATCGCGTCCAAAGCTCGTCCAGTACAATGCTTACAATGCAATACGGACCACACAACGGAAAACGTGAAGGTTGCGACCTTGCGGGTTGTGATAAAGATGACACGATTTACCCAGCGAAAAAAGATCCTCTCATTGAGGAAGATTTCATGTTAAGTCCCACAGTAGACAACAGAGTAAATTACCCATGGTCTCTGTGAAGACAGAGATGCTATCAACAGAAATGTATTGTGGTTGTTTATCTTAGCAATACGTGCTGAAACAACAGCGCCGGAGGATACGCGTATCCTATCATTCCGTCCTATTAGATCAATAGAGCGTTAACAACATTAGCTCAGAGATCCGGACAAGCCAACACATACGTCTGCAATTGATTAGCAAGCTGTGTCGTAAATAAATCATCATTGGGCGCTCCCATAGATAGCAAATCTGATTGAATACTTGTTTGTTGAGAGTCCATTCTGACGGCAACAAGCGACCCCTAAGTGAACGGGAGTCCGGTAAAACAATCAGACGACCCGGAATATGACGGACCGAAACAGAACTTGGTGTACTATAACAAACAGACGGATTCTTTCCATTAAATTGAATAACGGAAACGAATGAGTGCCTCCCTGGTTCCGGAGATATGCCACTACTGTCGAATTAACGGACAGGATTTGGACATGCATTTCTGAATAAAGTTCATGCAATGACATAAAGCAAGCCTAAAAAACATTATTCCGCGGAAGATAATTGGTTGCTTAGAGACTGCGGAACCCAAAGACCCTGGCACTTCGAATCCGTTGGGATCAATATTATATCCCAATCTGTTTGACTGGCAACCATCATAACTGCAACACTCGGGTCTGGCAACTGCAGTGGCACTCTCTGAGTCAACCACCGAATGTTGCCCCAGTCTGAATCTCTTGTAACACTAGATAGACAAGAGAACGTGTAAATCGAGCAATTCATGGATTGCTGAAAAGTTGCCGTCGAAGAGAAGCTTCTCCGAGAACGAAGCGACTCTGAGAGAGTTCTTAACCTTACTATCCACGCGCGTGGATGTAGCTAGGGCTGCGTCACGTCTAACCAACTCCAATCAGCCACTGAAGGGCGGAGTTATACGTGAACAAACTACTGCCCTCAAAAGAAATCACATTGAGAATAATATCCCGTAAATCTTTTCTTGAAGACGTAATGAAAACGCCTGAGTAAGGTGGATTACGTATGATAAAGCATCTAAGTTAAGTCTACTAGACATCAATGTCATTTCCAACATTGAGGTTGGAAAAGACATAGACGGCGAAAAAGAATATTTCCAGTCTTTAACCACGCCGTCTAGACGCATATGAACTCTCGGTATGCCCTGCTCTGCCAAAATAAACTATTCGTATAAATGATAAAACGGCAGAAATGAGCAACGCGGACAAGAAACTAAACTATCATGCTTGGTAGCAGGCTTGTATAGCGTCGAAAAATAAAACACATGTTGTAATGAAATTATTGGACTGCGTCGGTAAGTCAGGGACAATGTCCCTGAACCGATCCAAAATTCCGTGTCCAATGACGCTATAAGTCTCTTATCCAACATCGCAGCAATGTAGTCCGAAATAACAAACACTGGAAGATAATGCCAGAAGATATGAATGGCAGCTTCCGATACTACGAAAGGGAAAACTCGAAATCTTTCGAATCCCTTTCGCCATCCTGTCGGACCCTATAAAGCGTTCGGTCGTCCGTACCTGATGCAACCGCGGACCGCACCGACCCAGCGCCGTCGGATAATTCCCGATTCGACCAAGAAACTGTCGATTGCTGGGATGCTGCGAAACAACTGTGCTAACTCGGATAGCACGTCCGTCACTGAGGCCTGAGGAGAAGCGGTCCTACAATGCATTGCCGCTGGAAGCTCCGTGATCATTACCCCGTGCATACTACCAATATGCGAGCGAACGGAGTGTATAGGCCTCGTGTCCCTTGGCTACCGGATGGCGTGACCTATTCGCCGTGGAATCACTGAATGACGAAACTGATCGGATACTCGAGGTCACGTAGCCAATGTGCGGTCGTGTGCCCTGCTGTGAGGATGAGGAAGCATTATGGACAGTCTCTCGGACTGTCAATATAACGGAGCGTCCCGACCGACAGACATATGCTCCAAATGTAAAATATCTGAACCACAACATGCGGTCCCCTATGTTGTTGGACGAGAGAGGGACCTCTCTCGCTCACAGCCCGGACGGACCTGGACAAGCCAGGAACCGGACTAACAGGCTTCCTCCGATCTGTCCTCAATCAGCCGTCACTGGGTGAGTACTAAAGTAATTAAAGTGCTCGCATCTCCCAAATCTCCTTCCTAGACCGCAACGGACGAACCCGGGAGGCGAACCATTCGATGAATGCACGCTACACCGGGTGAGCTAGCGAATGTCACTCCATCGATCCTACAAGGGATCTCATAGGCGATAGACATATTCCATGAGCACTTATTGCCGCTAGCTCTTCATTAACTATGACGACAGAGGCACACTTTTGAAAGACATCTCCGTAACTTTGCGAACAAGAAACCAGAAATGCTTGGTTATAGCAAGCATATAATAATAATATATATAGCGTCGTTCAATAATTCGAAAGTTTGTGTGACATTATTGGACTATGTCGGAACTGAGGGACGATGTCCCTGAACCGAACCAAAAATTTCTAAGTCCACCGACGCTATCAGTTTCTTATCCGGCATCGCAGCATTCTGGTCCGACGAAAGAAGCTGTAGAAGACCAAGTCAGATGACATATACAACAGCATATGTTGTTCCGAAAGGGAAAGCTCGAAATCCTCCGAATCCCTTTCGGTATCCCGTCGGACCGGATGAAATTTTCGGACGTCCGTACCCGCTTCCGTGGAGCGTCCCGACCCAGCATCGTCGGATAAAAAATATGCGACAGATTCGGTTGATGCTGGGATGCTGCGATAAACTGTGCTATTTAGGAAAGCACGTCCGTTCCCGAGGCCTGTGGAGTAGCGGTCTTAAGATGCATTGCCGCCGGAAGCTCCGTGTACGTTGACTCCCGCACACTTCCTATGCGAACGTCCGGAGTCTGCAGGCCTCGTGTCCCTGGCTACCAGATGGTGTGACCTGGTCGCCGATGATTCTCTGACTGGCGAAGCTGACTGGATATCCGAGGTCACGTAGCCAAGAGCGGTCGTGTGCGCTACCATGAGAATGAGGAAGCCTTATTGACAGTCTACTCCGGACTGACTATATGTCGGAGCGTCCCGAGCGACGGACGTATGCTCCGAATGCGAAACATTTTGTACCACAACATCTGGGGCCAGATGTTGTTGTACGAGAGAGGGGCCTCTCTCGCTCGCCGTCCGGATGGACCAGAACGAGCTATGAACCGGACTAAAAGGCTTCCTCCGTTCTCCCTCTGATCCGCCGTCACTGGGTGTGCATTGGTTGATTTATAGTGCTCGCATCACCCCAAAATTCCTTCTAGACCGCAACGGACGAACCCGGCTGCCGAACCATTCGATGAATGGACGCTACACCGGGCGAGCTAGCGGACGTCAAAGGCCGTCGAACCTACTAGGGTCCTCTTAGGCAATTGGCGTATTTTCATGAGCACTTTTCCGCTAGCCCTTCATTAATTGTGACGACGGAGGCACACTGTTGGAAGACATCACAGATACATCACCCTAATCTTGATCGTCTGAAATAGAAATTGATAAAGTAGAGTGACCCTGCAGGGAAAGGACCGGAGTGTCCAATTCCCCACTAACATACCGTGACATACGCTTCCCATATTGTCATCGAAATCATACGATACAGAACAGGAGTTAATGCGAGTACACTGACCACATATAGAATGATTATAAAAGTCAGAGGAAGACTTCCTCTTATTACAATTGATCAATATCCTTTCAATGTGAAAAGAAACAAGTCCTGGTACTCGCACTAACCCCTGGCAATCAAAATACATAATAATAATATGATCCATTAATATAGAAAAAATAATTGAAATCAAAATATTTTGAAAAAATATTTTTTCAGAATAGCCCAAGTTTCTGAAAAGTAACGTTGAACCCCAATGGATCCCAAGCCTAAGTGTGGACAAAAATTTTAAAAATATTTTAAACAATTTATTCAACACTTACGAACAATAATAATGTATCTAGTTATGATTAAAATAACATCAAGATATTATTTTCCAGAAATCCCCCCCTCACACAGAGGGCTGTTGTAAATGTAAACAATGAATGTAAAAACACTAAAATAAGACTCCAGGCACCCAGGCCCGGAATCAGTTACCAAAAATACACTATCTGATGCAAAACAGAGACTTCCAGGGAAGAAACTGCAGAACATCAGATGGTAGATGCAGAACACAACGCCTAACCACCCGTAGGTGAAGACGTAAACATGGGGAAAAGAACAGAAATCATTCTGTTATTCAGCTAAAACTCCCAAGAAAATTTAGTAATAATAATTACAAAAACTATGCCAAAAGCATGGGAGAATAGCAAGGGGGGACTTAAAGGAAAGGGAGAGAGGAAAACACTGAAATATCAGTGTAACTAAATAATCAGAATGACAACAAAATGGCTGCTGCCTCAAAAATAGGTAACTTAACATAATTTCATTAAAAAATTTTAAGTTACAGCCCTGATAATATTCTGTCACACATTTTTCCTCTCCTCCTTCTCTATCCTCCTTAGAATCACCATTTCACTAATATTTATGTGTCTGGCATCATTTAAACTGAGATTTACAAGCACAAAGATCAGTCAGATGTTAACTGATGAAGGGCCAAACTTAGAATGATTAATGGCGCCAATTTCGGAATGTCCTTGACACTGCGCATGCGGAGTAGTGGTGAAGTGTGGAGGGCCATTCAGGACATGTTTTCTTTGGTTTTAGATGCAAATTTTGGGGATTGGGGGGCAAAATTTGTGTTTGGCCCTATATTTTAAGAGTTAGCACCAGCTATGTCTGGGTCATTGGTACAGTATAAAAATATATTTTTTCAGAAAAGCCCAAGTTTCTGAAAGTAACGTTGAGCCCCAATGGATCCCAAAAAGCCTAAGTGTGGACAAATTTTTTTAAAATATTACAAAAAAATTAATGCAACACTTACGTATAATAATAATGTATCTTGTTATGATTAAGCTAATACAAAGACAAGAAAATCCCTCTCAACAGAAACCGTTGTCAATGTAAACAAGAAGTGTATAAACACCAGAAACATGACTCCAGGCACTGATAAACATGGCCCGAAATCAGTTACCAATAACACACTATCTGATGCAAAACAGAGACTTCCAGGGAAGAAACTGCAGAACATCAGATGGTAGATGCAGAACACTAAGCCTAAACACCCATGGGTGAGGACGTAAACATGGGGAAAAGAACAGAATTCATTCTGTTACCCAGCTAAAACTCCCAAGAAATTTTAGTAATAATATTACAAAAAATATGCCAAAAGCATGGGAGAATAGCAAGGGGGGACTTAAAGGAAAGGGAGAGAGGAAACACTGAACAAGCAGTGTAACTTTATAGCAAGAATGACAACAACAGGCCCATGCCTCGAAATTAGGCAACATAACATAATTTCGTAAAAAATTTTTAAGTTACAGCCCTGATTATTTCCTGCCACTCATTTTTCCTCTCCTCCTTCTATTTCCTCTTTAGATCCACCATTTCTCTAATATTTATGTGTCTGGCATCATTTAAACTGAGATTTTCAAGCACAAATATCAGTCAGATGTGAACTGATGAAGGGCCAAACAAAGAATGATAACTGCGCCAATTTTGAGACCTCCTGGACACTGCGCATGCGCAGTGGAGGAAAAGTATGGAGGACCATTTAGGACATGATTTTTTCGGTTTTAGATGCAAATTTTGGGGATTGGGGGGCAAAATTTGTGTTTGGCCCTAGATTTTTGAGAATTAGCACCAGCTATGTCGGGGTCATTGTTACAGTATAAAAATATTTTAGAATGTGTGCATGTTCACTTACTAGTTATTTATAATGTTTGAGAAATTTCATTGAAATCGGTTTAATAATGTAGGAGTTACGCACTCAAGAATCTCATTTGAAAATCCACAATAAATCTAGGTTCACGAGTGATAAGCCAGTAAAAATTTCACAGATGAAAAATTTTCAAATATGCGCATGTTCACTTGCTAGTCATAATGTTTGAGAAGTTTCATCAAAATCGAATAATGTAGGAGGAATTACACACACAAGTTTGGATGGATGGACAGACAGACAGATGGCTTTCAAGAGTTTTTGCTCATGACAATTAGTCATCCTCTCACAGGATAGCGGTGGCTCACTGGTTACAGCTTGGACTTCAAATTTTATGAAATATACTGTTTTAAACTGTTTAAATGAAAATTATGTGGGCAGATGCAGCTGATTCGATAGGTAAATGGTTAAATGAATTTGCCCCCAAAAATATATCTAGTTCAAGCGTAAAATCTCAAGGCGCCTGGTTGATCTATTTATACTCTGGATGGACAAACAGATGAACAGAAGGACTGATACAGAAAAGGTGGTCAGAGAGGATAAGATACATAACTGGACTTGATAGTACACTGGAACCCTGTTAATTGAATAGTCACTTTGCCAATGAAAATTATTCATTTAACATGAGTATTCAATCAACAGTGATTTGGTCACTTTGAGATAACCTATGCATAAATCAATTATATACTACTCAAAGTTTGCTAAGCACCAAGAATATCCCACCACCTGTTTTACATTTTAGTGGAAATATTGTTATGAAAAGTGTATATATTTTTTATTTAATTATATCTTTAATGATTTAAGTACAGAAATTGAGATTTTGTTTGTGTTTGACATTATTTTGTAGCTTCTAATATGAGAACCATGGGAAATGGATATTATTGGTAGAAGAGAAAATATTTCAAATTTGCCCAAAAGTTGACAGAGCAAACTGGTATAGGTTCAATACCGAGTATGAGACCCATTCCTGTTAATTACAGCTTGACAATGCCTTCTCATGCTCCCAATCAAGTTCCTGATGCTCCTTTGTGGGATGTTGTTCTATTTTTGGACCAGCATGGCACCAAGCTCCCGGACACTTCTTGGCTGGACTGGATGGGCTGAAATTGCAAGCTGCAACTCATTCCAGACATGTTCGACTGGATTGAGGTCAGGGGATCTTGCTGGCCAGACTATATGCTCAATCCTGTCCCTCTGTCCGTACTCATGGACAGCATGGGCAACATGAGGACGGGCATTATCGTCCATCAGAATGAATCTATCACCCACTGCTCCTGTACACAATGTGATGTGGGCATCCAGGATCTCATCAATACACTGCTGTGGAGTCAATGTACCACGGTCACGGACACAGAGCTCAGTACGTCCATCCCAACTGATGCCATCCCAGACCAATATTACCCCTCCACCATAGCGGTCATGTTCAGCAATTTTGGCTGCATGGAATCGCTCTCCTGGTCTTCTCCATACCTTAGAATGCCTGTGTAGTCTAGGCAGTACCTTGATACATCTGTAAAAAGGGCAGTTCGCCAATCTTCTCTGGTCCATCCAACATGGTCCATGGCCCATTCATATCGTGCCTGGTGGTGGTTCTGGGACAGCGGAATGTGAATATATGGTCTTTTTATCACAGACAACCTTCGTGAAACCTTGCCCGGATAGTCTGCGTCAAAACATTTACCCCGGACACATTCTGAAGGTCACTGCACGAAGCTGGGTTGCTGTAGCAAAGTGATTCCTACAGGTCCAAATGATCAAAAACCGGTCTTCAGCTGCAGATATTGCCCAGTCTCTGCCATCACCATGACGTCTTACTGGTGTGCCATACTGCTGAGATCTTGCCCAGGCTCTGGTGATCATCGTATGGTGCACACCGAGGGCTTCACCAACCTGACGATGGGTAGCCCCTTACTCCACCATCCCTACAGCCTGCCACATTTCTGCTTCAGACAAATGTCTTCATACATTTGCATTCGCCATATTCAATCATTAAATCACAAGAGATTGTGTTGAAATGAAAACTGAATACCGTACACATGTCATGTACATTCAAACAGTACACGGAAACATCATGAGAATCAAGGGGCACATGCCTTCCATGATGGTCACGAAAAGTCAGCCTGTCAAGAGAGCTAATGTCAATGCTGGGGACCATCTCAATACATTCCTCAATTATATCCAGCAAAAATATCGCGAATATGTCACAAGCAAATTTCACAAAGATGTGTCAAATATTTGGTGCTTAGCAAACTTTGATTATGTTGTTTGACAGAGCTCATGAAGCTCTGTCAAACAAGATGTAATGGATTAAATGCCTGTTATATGAATGTTCTGAGGCAAAATTGGTTTATAAACAAGGAGAATTTGGAGAATGTCAGGGTAATTTCTTGACATATTATAAGATTTTTTATTCAATGAATATATATCCACTACATACAATTAAGAGGTCAAATTTGTACTGACCGCATGGCAAATGGTTTTGTGTTTGGAAATTATATCAATTAACCAGGTTATTCAGTTATGAGATATGCAATTAAATGGGCTCCACTGTACCCACTTATTAAATACTACACCCAATGTCAAGGCTGACATCTGGTACTCAGCCATTCAGCATGACCTACCATGTGCTAAACAATCTGCAATACCCATGCTCACATCTACATTTGAACTAGATATTGTTCATCTACGATGGGATACCACAATACCAATTCCATCTGTGCACTATTTCAACAGTTTTTGAATAAATGCTGAAATTTCTCCAAAATTTGAAGTCATTGTTATTGAAAAATCTAAAAAGTTAAAAAATTTATAGTAATTTATATATTTTTTATACTTACCAATGACCCAGACATAGCTGGTGCTAACTCTTAAAATATAGGGCCAAACACAAATTTTGCCCCCCAATCCCCAAAATTTGCATCTAAAACAAAGAAAACATGTCCTGAATGGCCCTCCACACTTCACCTCTACTGCGCATGCGCAGTGTCAAGGACGTTCCGAAATTGGCACCATTATTCATTCTTATAACCAGTGCCTGGTAAGCGCTATGTACTCAGTGGGGAGGTAAGAGTTCCCAACTCCTGGGAGGGCCATCCCCGTCTGGGTCATTGGTAAGTATAAAAAATATATAAATTACTATAAATTTTTTAACATTTTTATACTGTACCAATGACCCAGACATAGCTGAATAGTAAAAAGGCTGGAGGGCCAAGGACATAGAGCAAGATGGAATACGCTCAATTATATAAAATAGAGTCATCCCCTCTAGGGAAAAAGAAGTATTAGGCCTTATATGTATCTTTCTTATTTATGATAAATTAGAAAGATACAACACCTTCCAAAATTGAGCATCATACATCCATGTACTCTATTAATATCTAGTATAATCCTTATACTAACAATTTTTAAAGTAAGCCAATAAATAAAGTAAGTCTAGAGAATAGAGACTCTTAATACTCCTTAAAAGTGTCTGCGGATTGTATAATAATGTCCGTTGACACGTGCTATATTCAAAAGCTATACTTTAAAAACTAAGACCTGAATGAATTTTTAAAACATAAACTTCTCACTAAACAACCATCCCAATAACAGCTCAGAATTACTAACTCCGGAGGAGGTATCCCCTTGTTTTCATAGTAAAACAAGTGACCCAAGGGAACACCCCCCCCCCCCCCCCCCCTTTTCTTGCCCTGGGTCAAATAGCCCAGAGCGAAGAGGGCAGCAGAACGGAGTCACTGCCGAAACAGACAGCCTACCTAGCTATAGTAGCAACTGTTAAGTGAATGACATTCTGAGCAGTAGATAATAGACCTAACAATAGAGGCCTCCAGAAATGGACTCGATATTTCTGAGATAAAAATTCATGAATGTGGATGGCTGAGCGTAAAGAGCAGCCTTCAAAAATCTATAATAGCGACACTATTAATGTAAGCCCAAGATGTAGAAGAACTCTTACTTCATGAGCCGAAATCTCAAACACAACTGCTGCGTGAATGATATACCATAAGCAGTATCGATAGTTAATTGAATCCATTAGCAATAGAATGGAGCGTAACGTCCTTCTATTAGGCATCAAAGACAGAAGAAGCTTACGCCCGTAGTAATAAACAGATATCTGTTTATAAATACATAAACTCTAACCGGACAGAGTAAAGGCCTATGCCCGTACGAAGACGGAAGGACCTTAATAACAATAGGTTCCGGATATTAATTAGGAGCCTGACTCTTATGCGAAAATCCAACCTAAATAGTAAAGGAAGTAGTGATTCCGAAACTACGAAAGTGAAAATCATCCACCGATAGTGCATGAAACTCACTGACTCTACAGTAAAAGAGAAGCCAACAGAATTACTGTCTAAAAGGTCAGAATTTGAAAACTACTGTTTTCAGAGGCTCAAATGATTACTTAGCTAAATAAGAACCGAAGTTAAATTCCGTATAGGAATTTAATCTAATGATTCTAAGTCTATTTATCAAAAAGTTACTAACTGACTTAGATAAAGAGACATAAGACTCAATTGTAAACTATCATAGAGTGCATAGGTATGAGGTAACATAAACCTATAACCTTAATAATAACAGGCTGCAGTAGATCTTGTCAAACAAGTATACTAAAAAGTTGCAATGACTAGTATGGAGGGATCAACAATATGAACATAATGATCCCTACACCAACGACGGAAGAGCCTCCACTTTAGCCGCATAGTATAGCAAAGAAGAGGTTCTCCTATAGTAAGAAATCGCGTCCAAAGCTCGTCCAGTACAATGCTTACAATGCAATAAGGACCACACAACGGAATACGTGAAGGTTGAGACCTTGCGGGTTGTGATAAAGATGACACGATTTTACCGAGCGAAAAAAGATCCTCTCATGGAGGAAGATTTCGCGTTAAGTCCCACAGTAGACATCAGAGTAAATTTACCCACGGTCTCTGTGAAGACAGAGATGCTATCAACAGAAATGTATTGTGGTTGTTTATCTTAGCAATACTTGCTGAAACAACAGCGCAGGAGGATACGCATATCCTATCATTCCGTCCTATTAGATCAATAGAGCGTTAACAACATAAACTCAGAGATCCGGACAAGCAAACACATACGTCTGCAATTGATTAGCAAGTTGTGTCGTAAATAAATTATCATTGGGCGCTCCCATTGATAGCAAATCTGATTGAATACTTGTTTGTTGAGAGTCCATTCTGACGGCAACAAGCGACCCATAAGTGAGCGGGAGTCTGGTAATACAATCAGACAACCCGGAATATGACGGACCGAAGCAGAACTTGGTGTACTATAACAAACAGAAGGATTCTTTCCATTAAATTGAATAACGGAAACGAATGAGTGCCTCCCTGGTTCCGGAGATACGCCACTACTGTCGAATTAACGGACAGGATTTGGACATGCATTTCTGAATAATGTTCATCCAATGACATGAATCAAGCCTAAAAAAACATTATTCCGTGGAAGATAAGTACTTGCTTAGAGACTGCGGAACCCAAAGACCCTGGCACTTCGAATCCGTTGGGATCAATATTATATCCCAACCTGTTTGACTGGCAACTGTCATAATTATAAAACTCGGATCCGGCAACTGCAGTGGCACTCTCTGAGTCAACCACCGAATGTTTGCCCCAGTCTGAATCTCTTGCTACACTAGATAGACAAGAGAACGTGTAAATCGAGCAATTCATGGATTGCTGAAAAGTTGCCGTCGAAGAGAAGCTTCTCCGAGAACGAAGCGACTCTGAGAGAGTTCTTCACCTTACTATCCACATGCGTGGATGTAGCTAGGGCTGCGTCACGTCTAACCAACTCCAATCAGCCACTGAAGGGCGGAGTTATACGTGAACAAACTACTGCCCTCAAAAGAAATCACATTGAGGATCATATCCCAGAATTCTTTCTCTAGAAGACGTAATGATAACGCCTCAGTAAGGTGGATTACGTATGATAAAGCGTCTAAGTTAAGTCTATTAGACATCATTGTCGTTTCCAACATTGTGGTTGGAAAAGACATAGACGGCGAAAAAGATTATTTCCAGTCTTTAACCACGCCGTCTAGACGCATATGAACTCTCGGGATGCCCTGTTCTGCCAAAATAAATTATTCGTATAAATGATAAAAGGCAGAAATGAGCATTGCGGACAAGAAACTAAACTATCATGCTTGGTAGCAGGCTTATATATATATAGCGTCGATAAATAATACACATGTTCTAATGACATTATTGGACTGTGTCGGTAAGTCAGCGACAATGTCCCTGAACCGATCCAAAATTCCGAGTCCAATGACGCTATAAGTCTCTTATCCAACATCGCAACAATGTAGTCCGAAATAACAATCACTGGAAGATAATGCCGGAAGATATGTATGGCAGCTTCCGATGCTACGAAAGGGAAAACTCGAAATCTTTCGAATCCCTTTCGCCATCCTGTCGGACCCTATAAAGCGTTCGGGTGTCCGTACCTGATGCAACCGCGGACCGCACCGACCCAGCGCCGTCGGATAATTCCTGATTCGACCAAGAAACTGTCGATTGCTGGGATGCTGCGAAAAAACTGTGCTAACTCGGATACCACGTCCGTCACTGAGGCCTGCGGAGAAGCGGTCCTACGATGCATTGCCGCTGGAAGCTCCGTGATCGTTACCCCGTGCATACTATTAATATGCGAGCGAACGGAGTGTATAGGCCACGTGTCCCTTGGCTACCGGATGGCGTGATCTGTTCGCCGTGGAATCACTGAATGACGAAACTGATCGGATACTCGAGGTCACGTAGCCAATGTGCGGTCGTGTGCACTGCTGTGAGGATGAGGAAGCATTATCGACAGTCTCTCGGACTGTCAATATAACGGAGCGTCCCGAGCGACGGACATATGCTCCGAGTGAAAAATATCTGAACCACAACATGCGGTCCCCTATGTTGTTGGACGAGAGAGGGACCTCTCTCGCTCACAGCCTGGACGGACCTGGACAAGCCAGGAACCGGACTAACAGGCTTCCTCCGATCTGTCCTCAATCCGCCGTCACTGGGTGAGTACTAAAGTAATTATAGTGCTCGCATCACCCAAATCTCCTTCCTTGACCGCAACGGACGAACCCGGCAGCCGAACCATTCGATGAATGTACACTACACCGGGTGAGCTAGCGAATGTCACTCCGTCGATCCTACAAGGGACCTCTTAGGCGATAGACATATTCCATGAGCACTTATTGCAGCTAGCTCTTCATTAACTATGACGACAGAGGCACACTTTTGAAAGACATCTCCGTAACTTTGAGAACAAGAAACCAGAAATGCTTGGTAATAGCAAGCATATAATAATAAATATATAGCGTCGTTCAATAATTCGAAAGTTTGTGTGACATTATTGGACTATGTCGGAACTGAGGGACGATGTCCCTGAACCGAACCAAAAATTTCTAAGTCCACCGACGCTATCAGTTTCTTATCCGGCATCACAGCATTCTGGTCCGACGAAAGAACCTGTAGAAGATCAAGTCAGATGACATACACAACAGCATATGTTGTTCCGAAAGGGAAAGCTCGAAATCCTCCAAATCCCTTTCGGTATCCCGTCGGACCGGATGAAATTTTCGGACGTCCGTACCCGCTTCCGCGGAACGTCCCGACCCAGCATCGTCGGATAAAACATAATGCGACAGATTCAGTTGATGCTGGGATGCTGCGATAAGCTGTGCTATTTAGGATAGCACATCCGTCCCCGAGGCCTGTGCAGTAGCGGTCTTACGATGCATTGCCGCCGAAAGCTCCGTGTACGTTGACTCCCGCACACTTCCTATGCGAACGTCTGGAGTCTGCAGGCCTCATGTCCCTGGCTACCGGATGGTGTGACCTGGTCGCCGATGAATCTCTGACTGGCGAAGCTGACTGGATATCCGAGATCACGTAGCCAAGAGCGGTCGTGTGCGCTACCATGAGAATGAGGAAGCCTTATTGACAGTCTCTCCGGACTGACTATATGTCGGAGCGTCCCGAGCGGCGGACGTATGCTCCGAATGCGAAACATTTTGTACCACAACATCTGGGGCCAGATGTTGTTGTACTAGAGAGGGGCCTCTCTCGCTCGCCGTCCGGATGGACCAGAACGAGCTATGAACCGGACTAAAAGGCATCCTCCGTTCTCCCTCTAATCCGCCGTCACTGGGTGTGCATTTGGTTGATTTCTAGTGCTCGCATCACCCCAAAACTCCTTCTAGACCGCAACGGACGAACCCGGCTGCCGAACCATTCGATGAATGGACGCTACACCGGGCGAGCTAGCGGACGTCAAACCTACTAGGGTCCTCTTAGGCAATTGGCGTATTTACATGAGCACTTTTCCGCTAGCCCTTCATTAATTGTGACGACGGAGGCACACTGTTGGAAGACATCACAGATACATCACCCTAATCTTGATCGTCTGAAATAGAAATTGATAAAGTAGAGTGACCCTGCGGGGAAAGGACCGGAATGTCCAATTCCCCACTAACATACCGTGACATACGCTTCCCATGTTGTCATCGAAATCATCAGATACAAAACAGGAGTTAATGCGAGTACACTGACTACATATAGAATGATTATAAAAGTCAGAGGAAGACTTCCTCTTATTACAATTGATCAAAATCCTTTCAATGTGAAAAGAAAACAAAGTCCTGGTACTCGCACCAACCCCTGACAATCAAAATACATAATAATAATATGATCCATTAACATAGAAAAAATAATTGAAATCAAAATATTTTGAAAAAGTTAAAAAATTTATAGTAATTTATATATTTTTTATACTTACCAATGACCCAGACTTAGCTGGTGCTAACTCTAACAAAACCAGGGCCAAACACAAATTTTGCCCCCCAATCCCCAAAATTTGCATCCAAAACAAAAAGAAATCATGTCCTAAAGGACCTCCATACTACGCCTCTACTGCGCATGCGCAGTGACGCAGACGTCCCGAAATTGGCGCCAATTATCATTCTTACTGGCAGTGCATGGTCAGCGCTATGTACTCAGCGGGGAGGCAAGAGTTCCCAACTCCAGGGAGGGCCATCCCCGTCTGGGTCATTGGTAAGTATAAAAAATATATAAATTACTATAAATTTTTTAACATTTTTATACTGTACCAATGACCCAGACTTAGCTGAATAGTAAACAGGCTGGAGGGCCTAGGACATAGAGGAAAATCCAATAAACTCAACTATATAGTAAAGAGGTAACCCCTTAAGGAGAAAAGGAGTATTAGGCTTTACATGTATCTTTCTTATTTAATATTAAATTAGAAAGATACACTACCCTTAATAATTGAGCACAATAACATTCATGTTCTCTATTAACATCCAGTATATCCCTTATACTAATTATTTTTAAAGTAAGCCAATAAATAAAGTAGTCCAGAGAATTGAGACTCTTTATAGTCATTTAAAAGTGTCCGAGTATTGTATATTAAAGCCCGTTTGACACTTGACATATACAAATGCTTCGCACCGAGCTACACTTTAAAAATAAGACATGAATGAATTTTAACATTAATATTACACTTTAAAACCATCCCGGAAGCGACTCAGAAATACTGACTTGGAGGAGGCATTCCCTTGCTTTTCACTATAAAGCAGGTGACCTAAGGGAATAAATAAAGTAGTCCAGAGAATTGAGACTCTTTATAGTCATTTAAAAGTGTCCGAGTATTGTATATTAAAGCCCGTTTGACACTTGACATATACAAATGCTTCGCACCGAGCTACACTTTAAAAATAAGACATGAATGAATTTTAACATTAATATTACACTTTAAAACCATCCCGGAAGCGACTCAGAAATACTGACTTGGAGGAGGCATTCCCTTGCTTTTCACTATAAAGCAGGTGACCTAAGGGAACACCCGCCCCCCCCCCCCCCCCCCCCCGGCCCCCCCCCCCTCCCCTTCCCCTTGCCCTGGGTCTAATAGCCCAGAGCGAAGAGGGCAGCCGGACGGAGTCACTGCCGGAACAGAAAGCCTGCATAACTATAGTTGCAACTGCTTAGTGGACGACATTCTGAGCAACAGATAACGGACCTAAACAATGCAGGTCTCCAGAAATGGACTCAATATTTCTGAGATAAAAATTCGTAAATGTGGATGGCTGAGACCAATAAGCAGCCTTCATTAAATCTGTAATAGCAACACTATTAGCATAAGCCCAGGAAGTAGAAAGAGCTCTTACTTCATGAGCGGAAATCTTAAGCACAGACTGCTGAGAAGAAGATAAACTCTCATAAGCAGTACGGATAGTTAATTGAATCCATCTAGCAATAGAATGGACCGAAATGTCCTTTCTATTAGGCATCAAAGACAGAAAGAAACGTTTCCGTCCCTTTCTGATAAACTGAGATCTCTGTTTATAGATACGTAACGCTCTAACAGGACAGAGTAAAGGCCTACGCTCGTCTGAAGACGGAAGAGCCTTAATAACAATAGGTTCCGGATATTTATTAGGAGCCTGATTCTTAGCTAAAAAACCCACATTAGTAGTGAAGGTGATAGTGTTCCCGACACTACGATAGTGAGAATCATCCACCAACAGTTCATGAAGCTCACTGACTCTTCTAGGAGAAGAGAAAGCTAAGAGAAAAGCTGTCTTATAAGATAAGAATTTGAAATCTACTGTCCCAAGAGGTTCAAATGGCTTTTCCTTCAATTTAAGAAGAACCCAAGCTAAATTCCACTTAGGAATTAATCTAAGAGTTCTGGGTCTATTTATCGAGAAGTTTCTAACCAACTTCGATAAAGAGACATTAGATCCAATTTGTAAACTATCATGATGTGCATAGGTATCAGATAACATAGATCTATAACCCTTTATAGTAACAGGCTGCAGTTTGATTTCGTCAAACAAGTATACTAGAAAGTTTGCAATGTCTGGTATAGAGGGATCGAATATATCTACAGAATGATCCCTACACCAACGACGAAAAACCTTCCACTTAGCCGCATAATTTAGCGAAGAGGAGGTCCTCCTACAGTTAGAAATCGCGTCCACTGCTCGTCCTGTAAAGTGCTTGCCATGCAAGAAGGACCGCACAACGGAAAAACGTGAAGGTTGAGACCTTGCGGGTTGTGATGGAGTTGGCGCAATTTCCCCTGCGAAAGAAGATCCTCCCGTGGAGGAAGCTTTCGCGGTAGGTCCCACAACAGACACCTGAGTAGATTTATCCACGGTCTCTGTGGCGACAGAGATGCTACCAACAGAATCTTGCATTGAGATTGTTTTATCTTTAGCAATACTTGTTGAATTAACGGCGCTGGAGGATACGCATATCCTATCATTCCGTCCCAAGGGATCGACAGAGCGTCTACTGCAAATGCTCTTGGATCCGGACACGGAGACACATACGTCTGCAACTGATTGTTGAGATGTGTCGCAAATAAGTCTATCATTGGCCGTTCCCATTGGTAGCAAATCTGATTGAATACTTGTTTGTTGAGAGTCCACTCCGACGGCAACAAGCGACCCTTCCGTGAAAGGGAGTCTGCTAGCACATTCAGACGACCCGGTATGTGACGGACCGAAAGAAGAACGTGATGTTCTAACGCAAACAGAAGGATTCTTTCCGTTAGATTGAACAACGGAACTGAATGAGTGCCTCCCTGATTCCGTATATACGCCACTACTGTCGTATTGTCGGATAGGATTTGGACATGAGCATCGTGAATAATGTCCATCCAGTGACGTAACGCAAGCCAAATTGACATCATTTCCTTGATGTTTATGTGCTTGCACAGGAATTGCGGATCCCAAAGACCCTGGCATCTCGAATCTGTTGGGATTAATGATGCACCCCAACCTGTTTGACTGGCATAACGGTAAAACTCGGATCCGGCAACTGCAGCGGAACTCCTTGAGTTAACCACTGAATGTTTGCCCAAGTCTGAATCTCTTGTTTCACTTGATCTGACAAGAGAACGTCTACATCGAGCGAATGAATTTTCACACTCCAATTCTGAGTCAGGAAAATTTGAAGAGGACGTGTGCGTAGCCGCCCCATCGGAATGAGATCCGCGGCGGCTCCGCACAGACCTATCAGTCTCATAAATTCTCTCGCCGTGACTTTGTCTGCGTGCAGACAATAGCGAGCGTAACAACTGACTAATTTCGCTCTGGTTAACGGCAGACGAACGAGATTGTTGTGCGTCTCGAAGCTCATTCCCAGATGAGTGAATGACTTGGACGGCACCAGATCCGACTTCTCCTCGTTTACTATAAAACCGAGACGTCGGAGCAATAGAAGAAGATTCTGAACATCGTTCTGAAGCGTTAACTCGTTGCCGTACCTCTGAAGAATGTCGTCCAGGTAGGCCGACGTTACCGCAGACGAATGAGCTCAGAAGTAGATCATTACCGAGTTCATTACTCGAGTGAAAGCCCAGGGTGCTAGATTCAATCCGAAGCACATCGCCCGGAATTGATACACCACTCCCAGGACTGCAAAGCGTAGATACTTTCAGAATGTCGGATGTACCATGACGTGAAAGTACGCATCTTTGAGATCTATGCTCGTTGCATAATCGTTCACCCGAATACTCGCTCTGACCGATCGAATCGTCTCCATATAAAACTTCGGAGCGACGATCAGCTTGTTTATCCAGCTCAAATCTATGACTGGACGGAACAAGCCGTCTGGTTTCGGAACCAGAAACAGATGGCTGTAGAATCCCAGAGATTCCTGGTTTTCTACGACCTCTACCGCGTTCTTCATTAAAAGAGACTGCACCTCTGATAACAGAGCGTCTCTTTTCTGTGGATTTGACGGAAGATGAGTCCACTTTGGACTTCGAGTTAATGGAGGCTTTCGTTTGAAGGATATCTTTAGACCTTCCGAAGTCACTCCTCTCACCCAAGGGTCGTCCGTAATCGACGCCCACTCTTGTGAAAAACTCGACAACCTTCCGCCAACCGGAACGCGATAGAGGTTTAAGCCATCACCTCCTGGACCTGCGAGGCCTGCGGTAGGAAAAACCACGTCTTCCACGACCCGCACCTCGCCTCGTCGACCTCGGGGCGTCCGACCGATTGTCCCGGCCTGAAGGACGTCCCGAACGAGAGTCGCTATCCTGACGGTCTCTCGAATAAGACCAAGAGGACGCACCGGAACCTCTATAGGAACCTCTCTTGGGCGCATTAGACCCAGAAGTGCCTGTCTTATTCGTGTCTGCTGTATCCGACTTCTTAGGAGCCGATCTGAACAACAGAGAATCATTAGCTTTCTTTTTAATTTTATCATAAATAGCGGAAAGCTTGCCGTCAAAGAGAAGTTCTCCTGAGACCGAAGCGACTCTAAGAGAGTTCTTCACCTTAGAATCCACTAGTGTGGATGTAGCTAGGGCTGCGTCACGTCTAACCAACTCCAAATTTGCCACTGAAAGGGCGGAGTTACACGTGGAATAAGCTACTGCCCTTGAAAGAAGCCTTAAAGAGGATTGTATATCCTGAAACTCTTCCCCTTGAAGGCGCAGTGATAACGCCTTAGTAAGGTGATCTGCGTAAGATAAGGCATCTAAATTGGCTCTGTTAGACGCAATAGCTGTTTCCCACACCGCGGTTGGAATAGAAGCTGACGACGGTAATGACAGCTCTAAGTCTTCCGCCTCGTCGTCCATACGCAGAGGAACTCTCGGTATACCCTGTCCTGCCGTATCGAATTTATTCCTTGCATTAATGAAAGGCAGGTTGAGAGTATTAGCGGACAAGAAACCTGCTTTCCCCGTCCTGGAAGCAAGTTTAAATATAGCGTCGTTCAATAATTCAAATGTTCTAGCAACATTATTGGACTGCGACGGAAACTCGGGAGTGATGTCCCTGAACCGCTCAAAAAATTCAGAGTCCAATGACGCTATAATTCTCTTGTCCGGAAGCGCAGCAGTCTGGCCCGACGGAACAACTTGAGGGAGAAAGTGCCGGATGAAGTCCACGGCAGCTTTATGTTGTTCCGAAAGGGATAGCTCCAAGTCATCCGTATCCCTTTCACCATCCGGTCGGACCTCACGATGTTCCCGGTCGTCCGTCCCCGATGCCTTGGCGGAGCGTACCGACCCAGCGCCGTCGGATAATTCTCGATCCGACACCGTTTCTGTCGGCTGCTGGGATGCTGCGATAAGCTGTGCTATCTGCACAAGAATGTCCGGCGTCGAGACCTGCGGAGGCGCAGTCTTTCGCTGCTTCGCCGAGGGCAGCTCCGCATCAGATGGCTCCCGCATACTTTTCCTATGCGAACGTCCGGAGTCCATCGGTCTCGAATCCCTGGCTGCCGGATGGTGTGACCTGGTCGCCGAAGAATCCTTCATCGGCGAAGCTGGTAATATATCGGCGGTCACGCAGCCAAGGTGCGGTCGTGTGCGCTGACGAGAAGAGGAAGCCTTAACAGTCTCTGCGGACTGCTTATACAACGGAGCGTAACGAGCGACGGACGTATGCTCCGCTAAAGACACATTTTGTACCACAACATCTGGTCCCAGATGTTGTTGTACGAGAGAGGGACCTCTCTCGCTCGTGGCCCGGCTGGACCTGGACGAGCTAGGAACCGGACTAAAAGGCTTCCTCCGTTCTCGCTTACTATCCGCCGTCACTGGGTGTGCATCTATTATGTTTATAGTGCTCGCATCACCCAAAATTTCCTCTTGGACCGCATCGGACGAACCCGGCTGCCGAACCATTCGGTGAATGGATGCTACACCGGGCGAGCTAGCGGACGACATTTGTCTAATCTCCATGAGCACTTTTGCCGCTAGCTCTGAATTCATTTGTTACGACGGACGCACACTTGAAGAAGATAACATGGAAACATCACCCTGTTCTGGTTCCTCTGAAATAGAAACTGAGAGAGTAGAGTGACCTTGCAGAGAAAGAGCCGGCATCGCCCTTTCTCCAGAAACAACATATCGTGACACACGTTTCCAATGTTTCTCATCCCAATGTTCACATATAGGACAGGGATTAATGCGAGAACACTGACTACAATTAATACAATGATCATGAAAGTCAGAGGAAGATTTCTTCCTACTACAATTTGAACAACGTCCCTTCATTGTGAAAGAACAACAATAAGTCCTAGTTACTCGCAAAAACCCCTGACACAAAGATACATAATAACATGATCCATTAATAAATGAAAAAACAATTGCAAAACAAAATAATTTTGAAAAAATATTTTTTCAGAGAAGCCCAAGTTGCTGAAAAGTAACGTTGAGCCCCGATGGATCCGATGGCAAAGTGTGGTCAAAAATTTTAAATTTATATAAAATAATTAATGAGACACTTTCGGATAATATAAATGTATCTTATAATGAGATAAACTACCACAAAGGCAAACAGCCCCCCTCAAAAAAGGCTGTTGCCAATGAAAACAAACAGTGTAAACACACTAGAAAACATGACTCCAGGCACTGAAAAAACTGGCCCGGAATCAGTCATCAATTACACTCTATCTGATGCAAAACAGAGACTCCCAGGGGAGAATCTGTAGAACATCAGATGGAAGATGCAGAACACAAACGTTATACACCCATGGGTGAAAACGTAACTATGGGGAAAATAACAGAAAACATTCTGTAACCAAGCAACTCTCCCAGGAAATTTTAGAACTGAACTTTCTCAAAAATATGCCAAAAGCATGGGAGAATTGCCAGGGGGGACTTTAGAAGGCTAGGGGAGAGGAAACACTGAATAAGCAGTGCAACAATTAGCAAGAATGACAACAAGAGGCCCATGCCTCGAAAATAGGCAACTTAACATAATTTCATCAAAAAATTTTAAGTACAGCCCTGATTATTTTTTGCCACTTCTTTTTCCTCTCCTCCTTCTATCCTCCTTAGAATCACATTTTCTCCAAAAATTACGTGTCTGGCATCCTTTAAACTGAGATTTACAAGCACAAAGATCAGTGAGATGTTGACTGATGAAGGGCCAAACAGAGAATGATAATTGGCGCCAATTTCGGGACGACTGCGTCACTGCGCATGCGCAGTGGAGGCGTAGTATGGAGGTCCTTTAGGACATGATTTCTTTTTGTTTTGGATGCAAATTTTGGGGATTGGGGGGCAAAATTTGTGTTTAGCCCTGGTTTTGTTGGAGTTAGCACCAGCTAAGTCTGGGTCATTGGTACAGTATAAAAATATTGTTCAAGGACAAACTCAACCTAGATTTTGCTTAATTACAAATGCATGCCCAAAATCAACTGATTCTGAATAGTCATTCTAAAGATATTGGATAGAACAAATTTTCTCATGATTTCTAAGTTCTGTTTCAGCCACAAAATCTGAAAAAAAGTTTGATGTTGCTCAAAATCAAACTCTGCATTTGGTATTGTTTAGCTGTAAATGCATACTAAAAATATGAACAGGGATTCAAAAATTATTGAATGGGAAAAAAATATCTCAGTATTTCAAAATCCATTTTAGCAGAGTAATGTGAAAAAGAAAAGTTGTTCAAAATCAAACTTTACTAAGGTCCCACAAAGTAGATCCTCTGTTTCTCAGGCCATTTTTGTAAAATTGCAGTTGGGCAGTCGATTTTTTGTTTTATTTTTATAATTATTTCTTTGCCATCAAAGTTCATATTCTTGGTTTATTTTATGTTTTAGGCCTCATAATCTACAGAATAGCATGGATGGTGGTGTATTTCACCCATTGAGTGCAAGAAAGCTTTGCAATGCTAAAGCATTGCAAAGCCTTGTTGCACTCAAGGGACAAATTTATAAATTTTATTAACATGGGTAAAATAGCAGACAAGCCATTTAATTTTTATTTTTTTAATTTTCCATTGGTTATAAAAAAAGTGCATGCAGTAGCCAAAATGACCATGTGGGAGGGCCTGAGAAACAGATTTTTAACTTTGTTAGGCCTAATATATTATTCATAAATGTATACCAAAATCAAATGATTCAAAAAATCATTCAAAAGTTACAAATTACTCAAAGGATATGACAAAAGTGGATGAAAGATGGACAGACAGATGCATGCATGCAAGATGGACAAACACTTTCTTCAGGGAGTGTAAATTAAACATTAGACAATCACATTTTCCGAATACAGCAGTGTGAACCTTGTTCTGAATCTGTGGCACCTCCCATGACATCCTGTGCCATGTCCATGTATGATCAAGACATTATTGCAACAACTTAACATATCAACGAAAGTGCTGATGACACTGTAGCTTTACTTGACTGTGTTATGTTTGATGAAAAGGATAAAGTTCAATGTTTATGAAAGGATTATGAAATAAGACAAGAACTGTGATAATTGAGAATTTGTTAGTTTCTATTCACTATATGCTATGTTTTCAATAAGAATAATTTGAGGTGTAGATTGTACTGAAGAACTGAGTCCTGGGTTAATCTGGCCCTCACAGTTAATGTATGTCAACCAAAGTTACCAAGTAAGTTACAGTAAAATCATTCCAAAACAAGTCATCCTACCAAGTTACAATGAAATCCCTTCATAAATATGACCTGTAGACTGTGCTAAGGGTTTTCAGGCATGCGTACCCATCATGGTTGACCAATCGTGACCAAAAGGAGATGTTCTCATCTAGACATTATAATAGAGAGTCATTCTACTAAGTTACAATGAAATTCCTTCATAAATACGACCTGTAGACTGTGCTGAAGGTTTTCAGGTTTCAGGTTTGTATAGCCATCATGGTTCACTGATCGTGACTAAAACGGGACATGGCCTCAAACACGCATATGAAATTTTGTGATTATCAGACAGGAACTACGGGGTATAGCCTGTGCTAAAGAAAATGTGAACAGACTCACAGGATGACAGACTTCTGCAAGCGTGATAGCAGTAGCTTATCTTGACATTGTTAAGTTAAGCTAAAATTTGTTGGAATCTATTGCTGTTTGTGAGAGTTATGTTAGTAGACTAAACATCAGGAAATATCAATAAATTTACCAACACTCAAGTGAGAAAAATCGTACAAAACTTATTTTAAAATTGATCACGATATTATAGGAACAAACTGAACAGTCCAAAACTTAAGAAATCTGTTAACTGGTTGAGTGCTAGAAGCCACTATCAGGGCTTTTAAAAACAAGAGGGTACCCGAGCAAAATCCAACATTTACCTTGCTTATGTTTCTTACTCGGTCAAACACAAATAATATTTTGTTCATATCAATTTATTTTATTACAAATTATTGGAGAGTGCCTTGTGGCACTCTCCAATAATTTGTTATAAAATAAATTTTTAATACCAAATTCAGACCACCAAAAATATTCTAGCGCTCAACCAGTTAATATTTGTTGGAGTTATCAAACTAATAATGCTGTAACACCCAAATGCATGACCATCTAAACAGTTGCTTGCCTACCAACTTCATCTAACTATAAGTCCAATTTTAATAACTTGACTAAACAAGTGGACTGCTTACAAATTCTGACAATGCATCTTACCATGATATTCAGACTGTATCGAATCTCTGATCTTGACTTTATAATTTTTTAAATCATCTCTTGTCATTATACCACCATTTGAAGTAACCTATAAATTAAAACATTATATGAATTTTTACCTCTGTTTTTTCATATTTAAATGTAATAACTATACTCAAAATGATATCAGTTTAAATGCACCGATTTTTGTTTCAGCAATGATGTGCACTCATTGGGAACAATGCATCCCTGTTACTGCAAATCACTTCCAAACACCAAATCATTTAGTATACACTCAGTAGAAACGTGACTGATAATTACATGTCGATAATGGACCACTAAACTCCTGTTAACCCTTTATCCAAAGTGCACTATGTCAAAATTTATTATTTTAATTATTTAAACAAACAAGAGGCGCCACGGGGCCTGAAGCACTCATCTTGTACAGAACACAATTTAAACAGAGTCCAAGAATGAGTCTACATTAAGCAAGCCATCTCCATAGGCTACACTGTCAATCCTTGAGTCCCTCAGCAGTGACAAAAAAAAAATCTGGGCATCATGCCTTTTCTTCAGTTGATCATAAGTAAAATGTAGAGCTCCCCTATGAAGCCCCTTGATACAACCTATGTGGATTAATCTTAGTACCTTTAATTCTTCAGCAAAATGGCCAATTCCGGCTCCCATAGGGAGCCCAAATATTAACCCAGCCTCTTGATTTGAACACAGTTAAATCTGACTTCCCTAGAGATGTTGTGTACCGAATATGAATGCATTCTGACTGTTGGATCTGAAGAAGAGAAATTGTAAAGAAATTTCTTCGAATTGCACTAAGTTCAAATTTGGGCTACCATAGCGAGCCCAAATATTAACCTATGGATCCGATTTGAACAAACTTGAATCTGACCCCCCTAGAGATGTTGTATACCAAATGTGAATGCATTCTGACAAGTGAATCTGAAGAAGAAGATTTTTGAAGAAATTCCCTCATATTGTACTAAGTTAAATTTCATGTTCCCATATGGAGCCCAAATATTAACCTAGGCACTCAAATTGAACAACCTGGAATCTGACCCCCCTAGAGATGTTGTATACCAAATATAAAAGCATTCCGACTGGTGGATCTGAAGAAGAAGATTTTTAAAGAAATTTCCTCATATTGTACTAAGTAAAAATTTGAGCTACAATAGTGAGCCCAAATATATACCTAGGGATCTGATTTGAACAAACTTGAATCTGACCCCCATAGAGATGTTGCATACCAAATATCAAAGCATTCTGACTGATGGATCTGAAGAAGAAGATTTTTTTTAAATTACCCGCCATATTGAACAAAGATCAAATTTGGGCTTCCATAGAAAGCCCAAATATTAACCTAGGGACTTGGTTTGAACAATCTAGAATCTGACCCTCATAACAATGATGTATACCAAATATTAAAAGATTCTGACTGGTGGTTCTGAAGAAGAAGATTTTTAAAGAATATTCCCCATATTACCCTATGTTAAAACTTCGGGCTCCTGTAGAGAGCCCAAATATGAACCAATGAGCTTTATTTCAACAAACTTTTATCTGCCCCCCCCCCCCCCCCCCCCTATGAATGCTGTATACCAAATATCAAAAGATTCTGATGATTGGTTCTGGAGAAAAGATTTTTAAAAATTTTTGCAAATATGCTGACTCAGCATTTTTTCGAGGCCCATTACAGAACACCCTAACATAACCGATGGCAATTTTTTTTTACGATTCAATTCTACTGGTCATAAGGATACTTCATACCAAATAAAAGCTCTCTGTTCCATGGGGTTTGGGAAATATGGGCGTTTGAAAATATTTCTATTTTTAGCTCCCAGGGTTCCCATGGGGATGCAGGAATTTTCTTTTTTGCATGGGTCAAGTACTTATGACACAATACTAGCACAAACCAAATTTGGTTCATACCGGACCATCGGTTCAGAAAGTAGAAATTTTGGGCGGGGCCAAAAATCTTACCCCTCCTATTACAAAGCCAAATATTACTTCATATTACTTCACGAACTTCGTTTGAACAAACTTGATTCTACACCTCATATGGAAGCTCCATAGCAAATATCAAGTCATTGTACACACTGGTTCTTGAGAAGAAGATTTTTAAAATATTTTGGAGCATTTTCCCCCACTCCCTCCCTATGGGGCTGGGCATGCTGAGTTGAACAAAAATGATATGCCCCTTTGGGACCATCACTCACACAAACTTTCACTTGAATTGGCCCAGTGGCTTTGGAGGAGATGACCAAAACATGGTGTTGACGGACAACGGACGACAGACGACGGATGACCAAAACATGGTGAGATTAGCTCAGCTTGACTTTGTAAAGATGAGCTAACAAGGGGCCTTAATCGCTCACTGGCCAAAGTGGTTCAAAAAAGTATTTGGGGTCACATTCAGTTAAACATGGGTCAACAACACTACAAAGGAATGAAGTCATGAGAGGCAAATTTTATGGAAAAACACTAAGGAATGGATTTGAACAAACCTGAACATAACATGCCACCCCCCCCCCCCCTCCCCCCCCCCCCCCCACCCCTGCCCATAGAGCCCAAATATTAAGCCAAGGACTCAAATTGAAAAAAACTTGAATCTGATCCCCCTTGAGATGTCATATACCAAATAGGAAAGAATTCTGACTCGTGGATATGAAGAAGATTTTTAAAGAAATCACCTCACATTGCACTAAGTTAAACTTTGGGCTCAAATAGGGAGCCAAAATATTAACCCAGGGTCCCGATTTGAACAAACTTGAATCTGACCCACCTTGAGATGTTGTATACCAAATATGAAAGGAATCTGATTGGTGGATCTGAAGAAGAAGATTTTAAAAGAAATTCCCTCATGTTGCACCAAGTTAAAATTCAGGCTCCCATAGGAAACCCAAATATTAACCGAGAAACTCGACTTGAATAAATTTGAATCTGGTCCCCCACCTAGAGATGATGTATACCAAATATGAGAGGATTTTGACTGGTCAATCTGAAGAAGAAGATTTTAAAGAATATTCCATGCATTGCACAAAGTTAAAATTTGGGCTCCCATAGGGAGCCCAAATATTAACCCAGCGACTCAATTTGAACAAACTTAAATCTGACCCACCTATAGATGTTGTATACCAAACATGAAAAGATTCTGATTGATCAATCTGAAGAAGAAGATTTTTAAAGAAATTTCCTCAAATTGCATCAAGTTAAGCTTTGGGCTCCAACATAGAGCCCAAATACTAATTCAGGGTCCCGATTTGAACAAACTTGAATCTGACCCACCTAGAGGTCTTGTATACCAAACATGAAAGCATTCTGAATGGTGGATCTGAAGAAGAAGATTTATAAAGAAGCTTCCACAAATTGCACCAAGTTAAACTTTGGGCTACAACAGAGAGACCAAATCTTAACCCAGGGACTCGATTTGAAGAAACTGGAATCTGACCGCCCTAGAGATATTGTATAACAAATATGAAAAGATTCTGACTGGTGGATCTGAAGAAGATTTTTTTTAATTTTTAAAAACATTTATGGGGCGCTATCAGAGTTATGCCCCTTCTAGTTCCCCTTGTGGGCGCGGCAAGCTTATTTGTACACACTTGAATTGACATATGATAAGGAACATGCACACAACATTTGGTTCAATTTGGTCAAGTAGTTTGTGAGAAGTCAATAATGTAATGTTCACAATGGACGACGGCGGACGGCAAGTGTTAAGTTAAGCTCCCTTCAGTGAGCTAAAAATCCAAAAATTTCAATAAAACCATATCATGTGACCCCTCAAAGAGCTTGACAAGGCTATTACAATAAGGGGTCACATGATACGGTTTTGTTTAAATTTCCGAAAAATGAAAAAATTTAAAGTAATTTATATATTTTTTATACTTACCAATGACCCAGACTAGCTCGTGCTAACCCCAAAATATCTAGGGCCAAACTCAAATTTTGCCCCCCAATCCCCAAAATTTGCATGCAAAACCGAAAATTAGAAGTCCTATCTGGCCCTCCATACATTTACCCTCCGTGCATGCGCAGATGCCAGGAAGTCACCGAATCTGGAGCCAACATCATTCTTTTTAAAAAGATTATAATAATTCAGCGGGGAGGTATGAGTGCCAGTACTGCCCACTCATGGGAGGGCAATTCCCCTCTGGGTCATTGGTAAGTATAAACAAGAGGCCCCAAGGGGCCTGAGGGCGCTCACCTGACATGGTAGCCTAAATATCAACCCAGAGAATTGATTTCAACAAGTTGCATCTGCTCCTCCTAAGAAAAGCTTTTTCCAAATATCTAAAGATTCTGACCGTGGATCTAAAAAAAAAGAAGATTTTTAAAGAATATTCCTCATATTGAACAAAGTTATAATGCGGGCTCCCACAGGGAGCCCATATATGAACCCAGGGACTTGGCTTTAACAAACTTAAATCTCACCCTCGCTAAGGATGCTGCATACCAAATATCAAAACGTTCTGACTGCTCATTTTGAACTAAGTTACAATTCAAGCTCCCACAGTGAGTCCAAATATGGACCTAGGGACATGGCTTGAACAAACTTGAATCTCACCCCCCTAAGGATGCTGCATATCAAATATCAAAACATTCCAACTGCTGGATCTGAAGATGATTTTCAAAGAAAATTCCTCATTTTGAACTAAGTTATAATTCGGGCTTCCACAGTGAGCCCAAATATGAACCCAGGGACTTGGCTTGAACAAACTTGAATCTCACCCCCCTAAGCATGGTGCACACCCAATATTAAAAGATTCTGCCTGCTGGATCTTGAGAAGAAGATTTTCAAAGAAATTTGCCTGAAATGCACTAAGTTCGAATTAGAGCTTCTATAGTGAGCCCAAATATGAATCTAGGGAGCCGATTTGAACAAACTTGAATCAGATCCACCCCCACAATGTTCCATACCAAATATCAAAATATTCTGCCTGCTGGACCTGGAGAAGAAGATTTTTGAAGAAATTTGCGTGAAATGCACTAAGTTCGAATTCGAGCTTCTATACTGAGCCCAAATATAAACCCAGGGAGCCAATTTGAACACACTTGAATCAGATCCACCCCACAATGTTGCATACCAAATATCAAAAGATTCTGCCTGCTGGAGCTGGAGAAGATGATTTTTGAAGAAATTTGCCTGAAATGCACTAAGTTCGAATTCGAGCTTTTATAGTGAGCCCAAATATGAATCCAGGGGGCCGATTTGAACAAATTTGAATCAGATCCACCCCACAATGTTGCATACCAAATATCAAAAAATTCTGCCTGCTGGATCTTGAGAAGATTTTTTTAAGAAATTTGCCTGAAATGCACTAAGTTCGAATTCAGGCTTCTATACTGAGCCCAAATAAGAATCCAGGGGGCCGATTTGAACATACTTGAATCAGATCCACCCCACAATGTTGCATACCAAATATCAAAAGATTCTGCCTGCTGGATCTGGAGAAGAAGATTTTTGAAGAAATTTGCCTGAAATGCACTAAGTTCGAATTTGAGCTTCTATACTGAGCCCAAATATAAACCCAGGGGGACGATTTGAACAAACTTGAATCAGATCCACCCCCACAATGTTGCATACCAAATATCAAAAGATTCTGCCTGCTGGACCTGGAGAAGAAGATTTTTGAAGAAATTTGCGTGAAATGCACTAAGTTCGAATTCGAGCTTCTATACTGAGCCCAAATATAAACCCAGGGAGCCGATTTGAACACACTTGAATCAGATCCACCCCACAATGTTGCATACCAAAAATCAAAAGATTCTACCTGCTGGATCTGGAGAAGATGATTTTTGAAGAAATTTGCCTGAAATGCACTAAGTTCGAATTCGAGCTTTTATAGTGAGCCCAAATATGAATCCAGGGGGGCCGATTTGAACAAACATGAATCAGATCCACCCCACAATGTTGCATACCAAATATCAAAAAATTCTGCCTGCTGGATCTTGAGAAGATTTTTTTAAGAAATTTGCCTGAAATGCACTAAGTTCGAATTCGGGCTTCTATATTGAGCCCAAATAAGAATCCAGTGGGCCGATTTGAACATAATTGAATCAGATCCACCCCACAATGTTGCATACCAAATATCAAAAGATTCTGCCTGCTGGATCTGGAGAAGAAGATTTCTTAAGAAATTTGCCTGAAATGCACTAAGTTTGAATTCGAGCTTCTATACTGAGCCCAAATATAAACCCAGGGGGCCGATTTGAACAAACTTGAATCAGATCCACCCCACAATGTTGCATACCAAATATCAAAAGATTCTGCCTTCTGGATCTGGAGAAGAAGATTTTTTAATCTTTTTCCCATTGCCTACAGTGTTAAAAAGTGCTGACTCAGCACTTTTTCAAAGTCCTGAAAAAAGTACCTTGTGATCAAACCGATGGGATTTTTTTTAACCATTCTATTCTACTGAATAAAAGTAAGCTTTATACAAAATAAGAATTCTCTGTGCCGTGTAGTTTTTAATATATGGCAGTTTTAAGGTTTTTCCTATTTTAAGCTCCCGAGGTTCCCATGGGGCAATGAGAAAATTTTTTTTTGCATCAATCATCTACTTATGACCCATTATCATCTCATATCAAATTTGGTTCAAATCGACCTCACGGTTCTGAAAATAGAAATTTTAGGCGTGGCCAAAATTTTTGCCCCTCCCATAGCGAAGGCAAATAATGCCCAACAAACTTCTCTTGAACAAACTTGATTCTAAACCTCAAAAGGACTCTGTATACCACATATCAAGTCTCTGCTACTGGTGGTTCATTAGAAGAACATTTTCAAAAAATTTGACCATTTTTCCCCCTCACCTCTGCTCAATATGAGCCAAAAGCTATTTTGGATAAAAATCAAAATGCCCCTATATAACCACTACTTACATGAAATTTAATTAAAATGTGGCCAGTGATTTAGGAGAAAGAGGCTCAAACACCACCTTCACGCAGGACGACGGACGACGGACGAAGAGTGATAAGAAAAGCTCACCCTGACTTTCAGTCAGGTGAGCTAAAAAAGTCCGGAAAACTGTAATTTTAATGCATTTTTCAGAGTCCAAGGGTCGTAATTTCAGTAAAAATCAGTTGAGCAAAACAAAATGCAAACTTGTTCTGTAGGCCACCATGTTAGACTAACATACCAAAAATCAGCTCAATATCTGGAAGCGTGTAGAAAAAAAGTCCGGAAAACTAATTTTGATGAATTTTTCTGAGTCCAAGGGCAGTAATTTTGGTAAAAATAGTGGGGGCGGAAAAAAATGCAAACTTGATCTGTAGGCCACCATGTTAGACTCACATACCAAAAATCAGCTCAATATCTGGAAGCGTGTAGAAAAAAAGTCCGGAAAACAAGTAGGACTGACGGACTGACCAGTCAAAAACATACCCCAGCAACTTCGTTGTGTGGGGTATAATAAAGAGCAAGAACTCTACAGCAGAATGTGACACAAAAAAGCAAGACTGAACTTGATCTGCATTTTGTGTGAGTAAAGCAGTATACCAAATACCTATTGGCTATGTCATGTGTAGTTGGAGTTATCATGCTTAAACCTAAAAACATGAAAATTCAATATAGGGCAAGAACTCCAAAATGAAATGTGGAACAAATGTCAAATTCAGACTTATTATTCATTTTCTCTAGATAAGGCCATATAACAAATATGGATTTGCTGTGTGAAGTTTAACTTAAGTTATTTGAAAAACAGAAAAATGGAAATTCCAAGAAACTAAAGGATAATAACTTCACAACAGAATGCTGCAGAAAAGCAAAATCAAATATGACTCGACTTTTACTCCGAGTAAGGTTGCATGCTAAAACTGGATTGACCTTAGTTGGGGTTAACATCTGGAAACCTTACATCACTGAAATTCAACCCAATAAAGGACAATAGCTCCCTAATGGTATGTCAAGACAAATGTCAAATTGGAACTTGTTGGAACTTGATCTGTGTATTCTGTGGATAAGGTCATATATAATGTGACAATTATTATACAAGTTGTCATAAAGAAACTAAACAAGGTGCCCAGGCAATTCTGTCAAACTTGCACGTTGTCTGAATGGTTGACCCAGATTGTCCTTCTGTTGTATTTGCCTATAATTTTGAAACATGAAACCATTTACCATACTTCAGTTATTCTTTTCTCAATGGTGCTTAGGTTGATCTCCACTAAACTTGCAGAGTGGAATTGCCTTTGGGGGTGTCTGCCCATAATTTTGAAACACAAAACCATTTACCATACTCCATCTCCATTTGCTGACAGGAAATTCTTATTTCTGTACCAACAACTTAACCTCTTCCAATGAGGTAAACCATGGTCACCCTCATTCCGCCCTGTTGACCAAGGTACTTAAACCCAGACCCCTTTATAAATCTCCCCCACTATTTTTTATTTTTTTTTTGTACAGCTCTATTCTGCTGGTCATGAGGAAGCTTAGTGCTTAAAAAAATGTTCTGAGCCGTGCAATTTTTGAGATATGGCCATTTTAATTTTTTTTACTTTACTGTTTCTGGAGAAGATTTTTAAAGGTTTTTGCACCTTTCCGCCCCTTCTGGGGTCCCCATTGGGCGCGGTAACTTTAGTCACACAATTTCTAAATGACACATGCTAAGGAAGATACCAACCAAATTTGGTTCAATTTGGACCAGTGATTTAGGAGGAGAAATAGTTTGAAAAGTGTTCACGACGACGGACGACGACGGACAACGGATGGAAAGTGATAAAGTTGAGCTCCCTTCAGTGAGCTAAAAATAGCAATTTAGGGGTGGGCCGTTAGCTAATCAGAAGCTGTGGCAGCCATGTTGGATGGTGGGCGGACATACCGAACACAATTCTGAAAGAGGACCACCCACTGGTTAACCTCAGCAAATTTTATTCAAATTGATCCAGCAGTTCTGAAGAAGATTTTAATGTGTTTTCCTAATCACCAGCCATGGCAGCCATGTTAGATGGGCGACAGAGATTTCAAACACAATTCTTTGAGTGTTCCACCTAATGATCAAAATCCCAGAAAATTTTATGTGGCCCAGTGGTTTGGGAGGAGATGATTGTTGATGCGAGAAAATGATTTTTTAATGTTTTTCCATTACCTTCAGTGTTAAAAAGTGCCGAGTCAGCACTTTTTCAGAGTCGCGAAAAGGTACCTTAGAAAAAAAACGCTAGCGATTTTTTTCTACCATTCCTTTCCATTGGTCATAAGCAAGCTGCACAGCAAATAAAAAGTTTCTGAGCCGTGCAGTTTTGGAGATATGATCGATTTAAATTTTTTCTATTTTTAGCTCCTGGGGTTCCCACGGGGCTACGGGAAAATGTTCTTTGGCATAAATTAGATACTTATGACCCAATAAGTCCTCAAAAAAAATTTGGTTCAAATCGATCTCTTGATTCAAAAAATAGAAATTTAGGGGTGGAGCGTCAGCCAATCAGAAGCTGTGGCAGCCATGTTGGATGGCGGGCGGACAAACCGAACATAATTCTGAAAGAGGACCACCCACTGGTTATCTCCAGCAAATTTTATTCAAATTTATGCAGCGGTTCTGAAGAAGAAGATTTGAATGTGTTTTGCCAATCAGCAGCCAAGGCAGCCATATTAGATGGGCGACAGAGATTTCGAACACAATTCTTCGAGTGTTCCACCCAATGATCAATCCCACAAAATTTTATTGAAATTGGCCCATTGGTTTTGAAGGAGATGATTGTTGACGTGAGAATAAGAGTTTTTAATGTTTTTGCATTACCTTCAGTGCTTCAGTGTTAAAAAGTGCCGAGTCAGCACTTTTTCAGAGTCCCGAAAAAGTACCTTAGAAAAAGACCGTTAGCGATTTTTTTCTACCATTCCTTTCCATTGGTCATAAGCAAGCTGCACAGTAAATAAAAAGTTTCTGAGCCGTGCAGTTTTGGAGATATGAGCGATTTTAATTTTTTCTATTTTTAGCTCCTGAGGTTCCCACGGGGATATGGGAAAAAATTTTTCAGCATAAATTAGATACTTATGACCCAATAAGTCCTAAAAAAAAATTTGGTTCAAATCGATCTCTTGATTCAAAAAATAGAAATTTAGGGGTGGAGCGTCAGCCAATCAGAAGCTGTGGCAGCCATGTTGGATGGCGGGCGGACAAACCGAACACAATTCTGAGAGAGGACCACCCACTGGTTATCCCCAACAAATTTTATTCAAATTGACCCAGCGGTTCTGAAGAAGAAGATTTTAATGTGTTTTTGCCAATCAGCAGCCAAGGCAGCCATATTAGATGGGCGACGGAGATTTCGAACACAATTCTTCGAGTGTTCCACCCAATGATCAATCCCACAAAATTTTATTAAAATTGGCCTAGTGGTTTGGGAGGAGATGATTGTTGACGCCCAACGACGACGGACGACGACGACGGACGGAAAGTGATCAGTAAAGCTCATCCTGAGCTTTGCTCAGGTGAGCTAAAAATATATAAATTACTTTAAATTTTTTCATATTTTTATACTGTAACCAATGACCCAGACTAGCTGAATCATAAAAAGGTGGTGGGCCTAGAACTTCCGAAATAGTAGATCAACATAAATCAAATCCTTCAATCCATGATGAAGAAAATTAGAATAATTAGAATTTACATATATGTCTCTTTATATCATAATAGATGAGACATATCCTAATATGGATCCCAATTATGTAAATCCTAAATGTGAGCATGAAATCATGTTAATTAGGATGTAACAAATAAACAATTTTTAAGGCTTGTCTGGACTAAGCCCTAACTAGAGGGGGTATCAGTACCCCGTGGCTCACCAACAGGTGGCCAATGTAAAGGGGTGGCTGGAGTAAAAAAAAGTTCAAAACCTGCACACAAAAGTCCAAAATTAAAGAAAATAAGCAGCTAAAGGGTTAAATAATATAATAATAACCCCCTAAGAAGCATGCTAACATAAAATAGGAACCATGGCAATATGCTGCAAGGTAAGTCTCCACTTTGAAGAAAAGAAAGACAAACCTCAAAACCTGCACATAAAAGTAAAAAAAAAAGTATCACATTTGTTTCAATGGGTTAAAATCGAGAAAAATACCCTGATAATGTCACAGTAACCACCATAGCAATATGCCAGTAAGGTGAAACCCTACATGAAAAATATCCACTTGGAAGAAAAGAAAGAAAAACCTCAAAACCTGCACATAAAAGTCAAAAAAGTATCACATTTGTTTCAAAGGGTTAAAATTTAGAAAAATACCCTGAAAATGTTACAATAACCACCATGGCAATATGCCAGTGAGATAAAACTCCACTTAAAAAAAATATCAAAACCTGCACACAAAAGTGCAAAACCTGCACACAAAAGTCCAAAATTAAAGTAAATAAGCAGCTAAAGGGTTAAATAATATAAAAATAGCCCAAGAAGCATCCTAACATAAAATAGGAACTATGGCAATATGCTACAAGGTAAGTCACTACTTGGAAGAAAAGAAAGACAAACCTCAAAACCTGCACATAAAAATAATAAAAAAAAGTATCACATTTGTTTAAGGGGTTAAAATTGAGAAAAATACTCTGTCACAGTAACCACCAAGGCAATATGCCAGTAAGGTGAAACCCTACCTGAAAAATATCCTCTAGGAAGAAAAGAAAGAAAAACCTCAAAACCTGCACATAAAAGTCAAAAAAGTATCACATTTGTTTCAAAGGGTTAAAATTTAGAAAAATACCCTGAAAATGTTACAATAACCAGCGTGGCAATATGCCAGTGAGGTAAAACTCCTCTTAAAAAAAATATCAAAACCTGCACACAAAAGTACAAAACCTGCACACAAAAGACCAAAATTAAAGTAAATAAGCAGCTAAAGGGTTAAATAATATAAAATAGCCCAAGAAGCATCCTAAGATAAAATATGAACCATGGCAATATGCTACAAGGTAAGTCGCCACTTGGAAGAAAAGAAAGACAAACCTCAAAACCTGCACATAAAAGTAAAAAAAAGTATCACATTTGTTTCAAGGGGTTAAAATTGAGAAAAATACCCTGTCACAGTAACCACAATGGCAATATGCCAGTAAGGTGAAACTCTACATGAAAAATATCCACTTGGAAGAAAAGAAAGACAAACCTCAAAACCTGCACATAAAAGTCAAAAAAGTATCACATTTGTTTCAAAGGGTTAAAATTTAGAAAAATACCCTGAAAATGTTACAGTAACCACCATGGCAATATGCCAGTGAGGTAAACCTCCACTTAAAAAAAAATATCAAAACCTGCACACAAAAGTACAAAACCTGCACACAAAAGTCCAAAAATTAAAGTAAATAAGCAGCTAAAGGGTTAAATAATATAATAATAGCCCCAAGAAGCATCCTAACATAAAATAGGAACCATGGCAATATGCTACAAGGTAAGTCGCCACTTGGAAGAGAAGAAAGACAAATCTCAAAACCTGCACATAAAAGTAAAGAAACCCATCAAAACCTGCACACAAACATCAAAATAAGTCCAAAATTTGATTCAAAGGGTTAAAATTAAGACAAAATACCCTGGAAAAGAGTTAAATGTTATCGAGAACCCCCATAGCAATATTCAAAGAAGAAAATTTTTTTTTTTAAAAAGCACATAAATCCAAACCTGTAAACAAAAGAAGTCCAAAATTGAAGTAATTAAGCAGGAAAAGGGTTAAAGAATGCAACGTAGCCCTAAGATGCATGTTTATATACAATAGAAAGCATGGACATATGCTACAAGGTAAATCTACACTTGGAAGAAAGGAAAAAAAAAAAGCCATGAAAACCTGCATGCAAACGTCAAAATAAGTCTAAAAATCTATTCAAAGGATTAAATTTTTTTTAAAAATGCACTGGAAAGATATCAATGTTATAATAACCACCACTGCAATATGCAGTGAGGTCAACCTCAATTTAATTTTTTTTTTTTATCACAACCTGTACATAAAAGTAAAAAGCTGTAAGCCTAAGTCCATAACCTGTACATAAAAGTCCCAAATTGAAGTAATTCAGTGGGAAAAGGGTTAAATAATACAACCTTAGCCCTAAGATGCATGTTTACATACAATAGAAAGCATGGCCATATGCTGCATGGTAAATCTCCACTTGGAAGAAAGGAAGAAAAAAAACATCAAAACCTGCACGCAAACATCAAAATAAGTCTAAAATTTGATTCAAAGGGTTAAAATTAAAACAAAATACCCTGGAAAAGAGTTAAATGTTATAGTGAACCACTATAGCAATATGCAGAAACTAAAAAATTTTTTAAAAAGCCAAAAAATCAAAACTTGTTCACAAAAGTTCAAAATATTTTAGAACGGACGCCAACGCCGACATGAGGGCTATGTCATAGGCTCACACAACTAACGTTGGTGAGCCAAAAATTAGAATGGCATATTGAGAATGAGAAAAAATTGTCCATAAACCTATGCCAAACAATAATACTACAGCTGATCGCCAAATATAATACAGACAAAACAGCTTCCTCAATAGTTACATACCCAATAAGCCAGAGAAGTGGACAAAATGACTCCCCCCCACCCCCCTTTTTGAACATATCTTCAAAAGAAAGAGGGGAGAGCTCTGGAATCAATAATCAGAACCCAGAAAAGATATAAATAAATATTGATCAGGCACTCAAAAATTAATTCATGAATAATAAATGGTGCTTAATGCCACTTCACAAGCCAAGGCTATAGCGATGATTTTGGTAAATAACATTATCCACTACAAAATATGCACTGCAGATGGCATATACAGGTACAACGAAATCAGTGAAATAATAATTTAACATACACATACAAAAGCGAGATACGATGAACAATCTCTGCAGAGAAAACACGCTTCAAGATCATTCACAGGAGGCCGCTGTAATATTAAATCCGGTAAGAACACTCTCCAACGTGTACTATTTGGTATCTACAACTATAAACACGTGAGAATATGCAATTTGAGAACCGACAAAATAGAGACCAGGATCTAGAAATGGAGGTAGGTATGATTAACCGGCTCCAACTCAGACCGCCCCCGAAAATATATAATAACTTCAAGGTCCACCAAAGCGATAGTGTAATCACATATTGCGCGAGTGCATAAAAATCCAGCCTATTAATCATCTAAAAACTACTAAACGGTTATGCAGTCACCTATAAACTCAAATAGCAGCCAATATGATGATAAAATAAGTGCTTGTATATTAGAAATCAGAAAATAAACACCGGAAACTAATGCAACAGAACTGCATATATGCCAATGAGGGCGCCATCCAACACGACCCAAACGCAAGTATGTATGTATTAAAATATATATACAAGACAGTGTGAGTGTGGGGGGTGAATTTGAATATGTCGAAACCTCCTCACCCACATTATTAATCATTGCTGGAACAGACAGCAATAATGTAGTGACCACAAAGCTCTTTCACGTCTGACATACTCCGTAATGCCGGAGAATGATGTGAAGAACAAAATTTCCCTTGAAGAAGAAAACCCTCTCGTAGGGAAGCTTCTCACGAATGTTCAATAACAGACACCATAACCTCAATGAAATCAATAGAAACAAATGAATTGAAGAATACACATGGCTGAGCATCAAATGTGCTCAAATACCTAATACTGGCGACACAAATAATGGAAACTATTATTGCCATAAACTTAACTATCCTGAAGTGATCCTATATAAGATCATGTAATAGCCATACAGTTAGAATAGGCCCAAGATGTAGCCAGCGCTTTACTTCATGCACTGAAATCTTAAGCACTGACTGCTGATTGGAAGATAAATTTACCTAAGCAGTACGAATAGCTGACTTATTAAACAATAGAATGAACATAAACGTCCCTTCTATTGGAAATTAATGACAAAAGAAGAGTTCTTCTCTCTGATCTGTGTCTATAAATACATGAACTGTAATAATTTAATGATGTAGTATATATGTGGTTTCCAAGAACCGAGGGTCCCAAGATCCCTGCATTGAGAGACCATCGGACTCAGGATTGTAACGCAATATATGAACTTATGTCTGTAATAATTGAGAAAACCGTTAAATATATATCCAAACTTGACCTTATGTTAAAAGATTCTCTAAAACAAAACAGGTCTAGAGTGAAAAATGTCTACCACTCCTGTTAAGAATAACTGGAGGGGACGTGTGCGTAAGCGTCCCATTGAAATAACATTCATGGCTGCTCCGCATAACCACATAAGGTGCATAAAATTTTCCGCTGTTAATGCGTCAGATAACAGATAAAAGCAAGCCAAACAGCTCGCTAATTGACTCTGTGAAACAACAGATGAACCAGCCAGATGAAAAAGAATTGTGGGATATGTGTATCCTATCATTAATCCCATGAGACATTATCTAGTTCACAAAACAAGTGATCTAAAGAACTATACTCGCTTCATTGCTGAACACTCGCTTTTCGACTGAAAGATAATCATAAATAACCTAATTATCCAGTTCCAGCCAAAATTGGTCGGACCAAGCTCTATATAATCCTCGAGGCACCGGCTCAGGGGTGTCTGATCAGTAACTCAAACAGACATAAACCCCCTATCCAAGTGGCTGTATAGACAGTCCTAAAGAAATATATAGGTTAGATACCTATACTTTCGCTTTGAGTCCTTATAGACGAACTGAGTCTAGGACAACCTCTCCTACTCTTTCTGTTGGTGTGGTCGATTAGACCCCAACTTAAAGAGTCAGGTATTGATGCTTTCTTGTAGCTTAATCCTACAATAATGAAAGCTTATCATCAAAGACTTAGGGATACCTATACCTTCGCTATGAGTCCTTATAGACGATCTGAGTCGAGGACAACCTCTCCTACTCTTTCTGCTGGTGTTTGTCAATTAGACCCCAACTTAAAGAGTCGAGTATTGATGCTTTCTTGTAGCTTAATCCTACATTAATTAAAGCTTACCATCAAAGACTAGAGTCTGGAAAACTAAAGCGACCTGTAGCAAGTTTTCCACCTAGTCAAATGTTAAACATCAGAATAACTCCCACTTAACATTAGTTAAGACAGAGATATATATATACAGGTCTGGAAAGAATTTTTAAAAGGTACAAATGACCATAAAATTCCTTTCCATATAGACGTTGCGTCACAGTACTTAAAATTGAATAAGACCATGAGTCTAAATTCGCTCTGAATAAGAAATTATCTTCTCAATTGTGTCGAGCGAACAGCAAAAGATGAAGGTACGGCTACAACTAAGATCTTAGCCTGCTCATTCAATGCAGAGAAACTCTCAACACATCTATTGTTTTTAAAAGTATGTGAACAAACACAAACAGTTAAAATTACAGAAGACGATAAGAAACTGAATTACTTCTTCCCGCAGGAAGTTAAATATGGTGTAGTCTACACAATTGAAGACCTGTGACACACGTGTAGACTTAACCGGAAAGAGATCTTATTATCCTGCTCTTTGTCCGGATGAAGTCAGTGTCTAACTACGCTAACGGTTTCTCATAATTACTCGCAGCATTGTAATTTACTGGAACAAGTTCAAGGAAACGATAATGTATAGTATCCATATCATCCATGAGTTGTTCCAAAAGGAAAAGTTACTGTATCTCTTTCATCATTCATCAAAATCAGTTAGAATCACGGTCTCCAGCATCTGAACAGGCAGATGACTGGACCGATCAAGCACCATTCAACAGCTCAAGTTTTGAGACTGATGTTGAGTGCTTCTGCCTTAGCAGGAATACTGCAATTAACTGCGCAATATGCGACAACAAGTCAGTTACGGAGGCCTGAGGAGCAGCGGTCATGAATTGCTTGTCCGCCGGTTGCTCCTGGGACCGGGTGTTCAAGATGACTATTACAGTAGACATTCCAATGAATGAAGCCTCATCTCCTTGGCTACTAGATGATGCGACTTTCTTCACAAAGATAGACCTTTTGAGGATGCATACTAGATATCCTAAGTCACTTAGCCAAGGTGTGGTCGGGAGTGAATGGTAGATGCTAAAGAAGCCAAACTGTAGCCGTCCCCGGCTAAGAATTGAACTAAGCGTACCGGACAATAGCTATGTACGTAAGCTCTGACTGACGCAAGTTCCTACCAACAAAACCCAGCCCCAGATGTTGTTAAAATAGAGAGAGGGGTCTCCCTCTTGCTCGCGGTCCGGAGAGACCTGAACGGACGTACCTCAGAACTTGCCGGCTTCTTCCTTCCATCAACACAGGGTGAGCATGAATGGATTAAATAGTGCTCGCTACACCCTTATTCTCTCTCGACCACTACAGACATACCCGGCGTCACACCACGAGTCTATGTGATAGATCTGCCGGTTGAGCTAGCTGGAGACAAGGGACGTAAACCTTAGTTCAAAAGCCTAGCCATTGTCTAATATCATTGAACACTTTTCCACTAGCTCTGAATACAATAATGCACATGTGACACATCTGGTGTCACGGTCCTCATATTCAATCTTATCTGCTTCACCGGCATCAGGGAACTGAAACCACTCATCACAGTTTATAGCCCTGTGCAATATAAAGATCACTTTGTCCGTTAAGTAGAGGAAACCATAAGACTAGGCAACCCCGGCTGCCTATTAGATGGGACGTCCCGGACAGGAGGCATGGACGTATACTCCGACTGACGCAAGTTCCTACCAACAACATCTGTCCCCAGATGATGCTGTAAGAGAGAGAGGCCTCTATCTTGCTCGCGGTCCTGGGTGACCTGGACGAGCGTACCTCAGAACTTGCCGGTTTCCTCCTTCCGTTGTCGTTGGGTGAGCATGGTTGTATATCATAGTGTTCGCTCCATCCTATATCATCTCCTAGCCCACAGTTCTCAGAGGCCTGAGTAACCACTTCAACGGTCGAGCTAGGTGGCGACAACGGACTTGTGTGTGCTTTTCGAACGTAGAGGAAGCTATAAGACTAGCTGACCCCGGCAGTCTATGGAAGGAGCGTCCCAGACAGGAAGACATGGATGTAAGCTCCAACTGACACAAGTTCCTACCAACAACCTCTGACCCCAGATGTTGTTATAAGAAAGAGGGGCCTCTCTCTTGCTTGCGATCATGGAAGACCTGGAAGAGCATACCTCAGAACTTGTCTGCTTCCTCCTTCCCGCGCTTCCTCCTTTCCGTCGTCGCAGGGTGAGCATGTTCGTATTTTATAGTGCTCGCTACACCCTTATTCCTCTTCTCGACCGCTACGGACATACCCGGCATCACACCACTGGACTACGTAATAGATCTAAGCTAGCTGGAGACAAGGGACGTAAACTGCTTTTGAAGCCTAGCCCTTGTCTAATATCATTGAGCACTTTTCTGCCAGCTCTGTAATGCGACGACGAAAGGACACTCCCTGACAGCATCACAAAACCACACCATGTTCTTGTTCCTCTGTAAATTGAAACTAAAAAACTATAGTGACCTTTTGACAAGAGGACCAGCAGTGTCCCCTCGCCGCGATAGGACCGATAGTGTCCACTCACCTAACACAAACCATGACACCCGTCATCCAATGGAACAAAAATTAGTGGTAGTACATCAACTATACTCAAGACAACGACCAAGTAAATAGAGGAAAGGCTTCCTCTATTTGCCCTTCTATTTGATAAATATTATTACCTAAATTCTAATATATGTCATTGTACCACCACCAAATCTACATATAAGATAACATTAAAATACAATCGATGAAATAAATATATCCAAAAGAAAAATTCTTTCAAAAATAAAATAAAAATTTTATAAAAAAAAATTTCATTAAAACAAGCCAAAAAGCTTGGGAGCTTAACTGAACTAATGACCTTTTCCTACCTTATCTATAATGCTATCAGATAGCTCGCCATCATAGAATGCAATGGAACCCTTTGAGGCTATGGTTTCTAAAGTATCAGCTAACACTGGGAGAGTTAAGATGCTGTTTGTCTTTAAATGTGCACCATTATTTTCATACTGTTTTTTCATATCTCGAGTATGATCTTGTGGTTGAAGTTTTGTTTCCAGACTGTGTGCTGAAATTTGAAAAATCCAATTATTTAAAGTACAGGAATGGATATTTCTGCTTGTCTAAACCAAGCTAAAACGAGACTGGGGCAAGCATTATCTGGAAATGCTGTGCGATCTAGACGACGAAGGTTGTGATGTGATCTAACTACCACTGTATAACTGATATTTTCTATTGAACTTCATATGTAATATATATTTAAGAGTTTTGTATGATGCCGGAAAACTAAGCTGCCTTCTCCAGTAAGCATTAGCTATAGGAGAAGACAAGCAACAATGATAAAGACCCACAACGAGGTTATGCAATCATTGTTTCAAAGTGATAGGAATGAAAACTATGGAAAACAGATGCCCAGAAAGTGGATGTACCAGAGTTGTTCTCAACCCCAGAATCATTACGGTGGAACTGTTCAGTCTGTTGTGCCAAAATGAGACCAATTTAATTGTTGGAAGTGCAAGAAGATCATATTTGTACTCTATTGAAAAATGGAACCCAATTAACTGAATAGCAACATTGCCTGAGCAAAATTATTTAATTTACAGGTGTATTCAATTAACACATATTTGGTCACTTTCCTCTATTCTAGAGATAACCATAGCATTAATTTTATTACATCTTGTTTGACAGAGCTCCATTCTGTCAAACAAGATAGAATAGATTAAATGCCTGTACTAAGATATACTTGGGCCAAGTAGGTCTTTAAAAAAGATGACAGTGGTGATTGTCAGGGTAATTTCTCAATATACAAGATGTTTTTATTCAATTAACATGAGTTCTCTATAACCTACATGCAATTAACAGGCCAAATTTGTTCTGAAGGTATAGTAAATGGTTTTGTGTTTGGAAACTACTCCCATTTAACAGGCTTATTCAATTAACTGGGCTTTTGAAATGCTTCATATTCGGTGGATGTGCTTGATTTTCTCTTAGAAGCAAAAATATTTTGTTCATGTGGATTGTTTCATTACTTTTACTGGAGAATGCCTGCAGGCACCCTCCAATATGCTGTAACCTGACAAACCCATAGAAATAAATTCAGACCTCCAAAATCAAATCAGATCTCTACCAGTAAATGAGGGGTGTGGTGACTCAGTCATGCTTCGATCCTGACCAGCGGTAACTGAATTGTCTCCCTGAGCAAGGCACTTAATCCTGCTTGTCATGTGGGGGCATGGTGGCGCAGTGTACTAAGGAATACTGAATGTCAATAGTGCACTTGGCTTCAACAAATGCTAACTCTGCTTCTGGGGAGTTAGTGCGGTGTAGAGTCTGATAGTTGCTTGCCACTGCTTGATGGTTCCCTTCAGGCACTCCGACTTCCTCCGCCCTTTAAAACAGTCTGATATGAGATGATCCTGGCTGTTGAAAGTGTCATTAAACCCATATAAAAGAAAACAAACCAGTAAATAGCACATATAAAGATATAATCTGATTCCTGCTTGTTTAACCAATTACCTAACAAATCGGCCACATCAACCTGTGTAATATTAAATTGTTAGTGACAAAAAATTTATTGTTAAAAAAATGTTAACAAAACCATATGAGACACCTCACTGAAATGAGCTCATTCAGCTCATTCCAATGAGGGGTCACATGATAAGGTTTTGTTGACATTTTTTTACATTTAACAAAAACAATACTTAAAAAAACAAATTTTGATATCATGTGCATGGAATAAATAGACAGAACCGCACAAGCATTTGAATGGGTTAATATTTATCGGTCGAGTTTGGTTGGGTGCAAGAATACCATGAGAGGCGAAGGCCTCGAGTGTTATTCTGTGCCAAACCAAATGAGTGCGATAAACATTGACCCATTCAAATGATTGTGCAGTTCTTACACACCCTCGCAAATTTCTAAAACAGGACTTTTACAGTAATACTGAGTAAAAATTAACCTATCCTTCGTAGATGTAAAGGAAATAAAATAAGACAAAAAAAACAAATTAATCTTCACAAGCAGGAGACCAGTCTTATTGTTATTTCATACACTGATTGAACTTTCATTCATAGTTTCAACTTGCAAATTGTTTGTAATGACACACCACTTCGATTGTTGAAACAATGTTCATCTGAAATACAATTTACTGTCTTTTTATGCCTCAATTGTACAGCACGAATTGTGAATGGTTGATGTAATCCCCACCAAAAAGTTACCATACTTTCACAACAAACAATAGATATAAATTCGGAAAATACTTCAATGAGAAATTATTTAAAAAAACTCACATGTTTATCAGACTTCCAAGTTCCACGCGGCTGTTGTTACTCGACTGATTGACAGGTTAAGATTTTAGTCAAGATTACAGTAGTCATTGTCAATTCATCCCACGTAAATGAAATTTATATCCTTATTAAGAGAAATTATCATATTGTTTACAATGCCTGCTCAAAATTTATTAAAGTTTGTTTTATATACTTTAACAGGGGTACAGAATCCATACAAATCCAGTGAATAACGACAGGCAATTTGTTTTGTATTTCGATTTTGGTGACCTAGAAACTTGCTCATGCAACGTTATTCATTCGAAATGGCATCACTCATAGATGCTTTCATATTCTGTCCACATTGTTCTTTAGTTTGAACTGCTTGCCAGTCATTGCCATGTCATACTTTAACCCACCGGGTTATTTAATCAGTATTCAGTAGGCGTATTGTTCACGTTAAGAAAATAAATTAGAAAGTTTCTTCTGATGATCGGTCAGTGTATAGGACATGAGTTTCTATGGAAACAATAGAAACTCAGATACTATAGACTGCTAACATCCACTTTACATCAAAATAAATGACCCACTTTATCAAAATGGGCCCATGTATTCCCAGAAATATGACTGGTTCTATTCTTACATTAAAAGTGTAAAAAATTTATTTTTATCACACATCCTGGAATGTTGTGAACAAACCTTAATTTTACATGGGTGTGTAATAAAAAGTTAAACAGCATAGTGATTTTTCAATGAACTAAAGGCTAAAAAACATTCCACTGAATATATGAACAGAAATTTGGGGATCAAAAAACAAAGCCTTAATGCAAAAATTAAAATATTTTTTACCTAAAGAATGTGTCACATTAAAACCATCTCTTGCTAATTCTATAGAAGGCTGTATGAGTGAACTCCATGATAATCTATAACAGAATAAAATACTAAATCAAACCCTTTCCCAACTGAATGATCTTTGTACAGAATAAAATCTTGGTTTCATAAAATAAAATTGGTTTTGCAGAAAATAATCTCAACAATATTCCAGTTGAAAGTTGGCATCAGTTAAATGTTTTCCTCTAAGCAATAATATTTGTACAATGTATGGCGAAATGTCCCCCAGTCTATGTTCTCTTCACACTTTACTAACATCAAATAGCAGATAGCAGTTGCAAAACAATTTCTTGAATAATTCAAATTTAATTTTTTTTGTCTTAAAAACATTAAAATTTTTCCCAAAATTTTATTTCTCCTCTACCTACCACACTAACACAATGTGCCTTTTTCCTTATAACCTCCCTTCTTTGAAAACAATCGTTTGAATTTTTTTCAGGGAGAGACCTTGAAAAAAAAACGTAAAAAAATAGACCCAGGCTGACCGGGGTCAAATGTACATGATGCATAACGAGGTATAGATTTTTCCTCTCAACAGCAGCACATTCATTTCCCATCAGCTTAACTTCCTTATTTTTAACCATCATGCTCAAAAGTGATTCTGAACAAGCTCGTCAAATAACGTTTTAAAAACATAGCTCTGATCCCTCATTGGAATGAGTTCATTCTAAAGCGGGGTCATAAGATATGTTTTTGACACAAAAAAAATGAAAAAGTAATAAAATTTGAGGCCCCAATCAAGAATCCAGTGGAGAGAAGAAGTGTCTGTGTTAAGTACATACCGTATTTCATCTAAATTTTCAGACACTTTTTGTTTTCGGGCACCATTTTTTCATCAAAAAATAATTATTTTAAGCCACGAAATTTTCGGACACCCACTCAAAGATCGTCCCGGACTGGTGTGGTTGGAAAATTCCAGTGAAACATAAATCCAAAATGACAATGATTTTCTTTTCAGCTGAATATTTCATCTTTCTTTCTTTGTTTTATGTTAAAAACATGTATTGTATGCACAATATATTGTACAATGGAACAGAATTATTAAAACAACATTATTTGCAAACTTGTTCTTTATTTATTGACAGGTAAGTATTGTTTTCCTGCTCAAACTAACATATCTGACGAACTAACCAATCAAATTTTTGTTTTCAAAACGTGTACTTTCATTAGACTCCTTTGAGATTTGGAAAGAGAAAAACCCACAAATGTTATGTTGAACTGACCTTAAATGAGGACAGTAATGAAAAGGTCCGATAAATAAATCCATATAATGCAGTATAAACCATGCACCAGCAACAGAATAGTGTAATTATTGCTTCGAATAAACATATTAAGTGCACTGAACACCAACAAAATCTTCCAATATTAAAAATAGAACAAACAACGAGGTCAACACGTGCTGCTACAGGGTTTCACAAAAATTAACACACGGACCCAAACACTGTCAAAGCATACCGGTATTCGATATTATTTTTTGATAAACATCAGCAGTGTATGTGGGGAGGGCATGCTTCCAAAAACAAAAGTTAAAAAATTTATAGTAATTTATATATTTCTTATACTTACCAATGACCCAGACATAGCTGGTGCTAATTCTCAAAAATCTAGGGCCAAACACAAATTTTGCCCCCTAATCCCCAAAATTTGCATCTAAAACCGAAAAAATCATGTCCTAAATGGTCCTCCATACTTTTCCTCCACTGCGCATGCACAGTGTCAAGGAGGTCTCGAAATTGGCGCCAATTATCATTCTTGCAAGCAGTGCCTGGTCAGCGCTATGTACTCAGCGGGGAGGTATGAGTTCCCAACTCCTGGGAGGGCCATCCCCGTCTGGGTCATTGGTAAGTATGAAAAATATATAAATTACTATAAATTTTTTAACATTTTTATACTGTACCAATGACCCAGACATAGCTGAATAGTAAAAAGGCTGGAGGGCCTAGGACATAGAGGAAAATTCAATAAGCTCAACTATATATAATAGAGTCATCCCCTCGAGGAGAAAAGGAGTATTAGGCTTTACATGTATCTTCCTTATTTATGATAAATTAGAAAGACACAACACCCTCCATAATTGAGCATAATAACATTCATGTTCTCTATTAACATCCAGTATAACCCTTTATACTAATTATTTTTAAAGTAAGCCAATAAATAAAGTTAGTCCAGAGAATTGAGACTCTTTATACTCTTTAAAAGTGTCCGAGGATTGTATATTAATGCCCGTTTGACACGTGACATATACAAATGCTTCACACCGAGCTACACTTTAAAAATATGACATGAATGAATTTTTAACATTAACTTTACACTTTAAAACCATCCCGGTAACGACTCAGAATTACTGACTCCGGAGGAGGTATCCCCTTGCTTTTCACTATAAAGCAGGTGACCTAAGGGAACACCCTTCCCCTTGCCCTGGGTCAAATAGCCCAGAGCGAAGAGGACAGCAGGATGGAGTCACTGCTGGAACAGAAAGCCTGCATAACTATAGTTGCAACTGTTTAGTGGACGACATTCTGAGCAACAGATAACGGACCTAAACAATGCAGGTCTCCAGAAATGGACTCAATATTTCTGAGATAAAAATTTGTGAATGTGGATGGCTGAGACCAATATGCAGCCTTCATTAAAACTGTAATAGCAACACTATTTGCGTAAGCCCAAGATGTAGAAAGAGCTCTTACTTCATGAGCCGAAATCTTAAGCACAGACTGCTGAGTTGAAGATAGATTATCATAAGCAGTACGGATAGTTAATTGAATCCATCTAGCAATAGAATGGACCGTAATGTCCTTTCTATTAGGCATCAGAGACAGAAAGAAAGCGTTTCCGTCCCTTTCTGATAAACTGAGATCTTTGTTTATAAATACGTAAAGCTCTAACTGGACATAGTAAAGGCCTATGCCCGTCTGAAGACGGAAGGGCCTTAATAACAATAGGTTCCGGATATTTATTAGGAGCCTGATTCTTAGCCAAAAATCCAACATTAGTAGTAAAGGTAATAGTGTTCCCGACACTATGATAGTGAGAATCGTCCACAGATAGTGCATGAAGCTCACTGACTCTTCTAGCAGAAGACAAAGCTAAGAAAAATGCTTCTTATAAGACAAGAATTTGAAATCTACTGTCTCAAGAGGCTCAAATGGCTTTTCTTTTAGTTTAAGAAGAACCCAAGCTAAATTCTATTTAGGAATTAATCTAAGGGTTCTAGGTCTATTTATCGAGAAGTTTCTAACTAATTTAGATAAAGAGACATTAGATCCAATTTGTAAACTATCATGGTGTGCACAGGTATACGATAACATAGACCTATAACCTTTAATAGTAACAGGCTGCAGTTTGATCTCGTCAAACAAGTATACTAGAAAGTTTGCAATGTCTGGTATGAAGGGATCAAAAATATCAACAGAATGATCCCTACACCAACAACGAAAGACCTTCCACTTAGCCGCACAGTTTAACGAAGAGGAGGTCCTCCTACAGTTAGAAATCGCGTCCACTGCTCGTCCTGTAAAATGCTTGCCGTGCAAGAAGGACTGCACAACGGAAATACGTGAAGGTTGAGACCTTGCGGGTTGTGATGTAGTTGACGCGATTTCCCCTGCGAAAGAAGATCCTCTCGTGGAGGAAGTTTTCGCGGTAAGTCCCACAGCAGACACCTGAGTAGATTTATCCACGGTCTCTGTGGAGACAGAGATGCTACTAATAGAATTTTGCATTGAGATTGTTTTATCTTTAGCAATATCTGCTGAATCAACGGCGCTGGAGGATACGCATATCCTATCATTCCGTCCCATGAGATCGATAGAGCGTCTATTGCATATGCTCGGGGATCCGGACATGGAGACACATACGTCTGCAACTGATTGTTGAGTTGTGTCGCAAATAAGTCTATCATTGGCCACTCCCATTGGTAGCAAATCTGATTGAATACCTGTTTGTTGAGAGTCCATTCTGATGGCAACAAGCGACCCTTCCGTGAAAGGGAGTCTGCTAATACATTCAGATGACCCGAAATATGACGGACCGAAAGTAGATCTTGGTGTTCTAGAACAAACAGAAGGATTCTTTCCGTTAAATTGAATAAGGGAACGGAATGAGTGCCTCCCTGGTTCCGAATATATGCTACTACTGTCGTAATGTCGGACAGGATTTGGACATGTGCTTTCTGAATAATGTTCATCCAGTGACATAGTGCAAGCCCAATTGACATCATTTCCTTGATGTTTATGTGCTTGCCTAGGAACTGCAGATCCCAAAGACCCTGGCACTTCAAATCCATTGGGATCAATGTTGCACCCCAACCTGTTTGACTGGCATCCGTCATAATCATAAAACTCGGATCCGGCAACTGCAGTGGGACTCCCTGAGTCAACCACTGAATGTTTGCCCAAGTCTGAATCTCTTGTTTCACTTGATTTGACAAGAGAACGTCTATATCGAGCGAATGAATCTTTACACTCCAATTCGGAGTCAAGAAAATTTGGAGAGGAGGAGTGCGTAACCGCCCCATCGGAATGAGATCCGCAGCGGCTCCACACAGACCTATCAGTCTCATGAACTCTCTCGCTGTGACTTTGTCTGAGTGAAGACAATAGCGAGCGTAACAACCGATTAATTTCGCTCTGGTTAACGGCAGACGAACGAGATTGTTGTGCGTCTCGAAGCTCATTCCCAGATGAGTGAATGACTTGGACGGCACCAGATCCGACTTCTCCTCGTTTATTATAAAACTGAAACATCGGAGTAATAGAAGCAGATTCTGCACATCGTTCTGAAGCGTTAACTCGTTGCCGTACCTCTGAAGAATGTCGTCCAGGTAGGCCGATGTTACCGCAGACGAATGAGCTCGGAAATATAACATTACCGAGTTCATTATTCGAGTGAAAGCCCAGGGCGCTAGGTTCAAACCGAAGCACATCGCTCGGAACTGATATACAACTCCTAGGACTGCGAAGCGTAGATACTTTCTGAATGTCGGATGTATCATGACGTGAAAGTATGCATCCTTGAGATCTATGCTTGTAGCATAGTCGTTCACCCGAACACTCGCTCTGACTGATCGAATTGTCTCCATATAGAACTTCGGAGCGACGATCAGCTTGTTTATCCGGCTCAGATCTATGACTGGACGGAACGAGCCATCTGGTTTCGGAACCAGAAACAGATGGCTGTAGAAACCCAGTGATTCCTGGTCTTCTACGACCTCTATCGCGTTCTTCTTCAGAAGAGACTGTACTTCTGATAAAAGAGCGTCTCTTTTCTGCGGATTCGACGGAAGCTGAGTCCATTTTGGACTTCGAGTTAATGGAGGCTTTCGTTTGAAGGATATTTTTAGTCCTTCCGAAATCACCCCTCGAACCCAGGGGTGACGCCCACTCGTTTATAAAACTCGATAATCTTCCGCCTACCGGAACACGATAGAGGTTCAAACCATCACCTCCTGGACCTGCGAGGGTTGCGGAAGGAGAAACTATGTCCTCCATGACCCGAACCTCGCCCCGTCGACCTAGGGACGTCTGACCGGTAATCTCGGCCAGAAGAACGTCCCCCATGAGAGTCGCTGCCTTGACGGTCTCTAGAATAAGACCTAGAGGACGCATAGGAACCTCTATAGGAACTTCTCTTGGGCGTACTTGTCCCAGAAGTGCCTGTCTTACTCTTTTCTGCTGTATCCGGCTTTTTGGAAGCGGATTTGAAAAGCAGAGAATCCGAAGCTTTCTTAGTTATCTTATCATAGATTGCTGAAAGCTTGCCGTCGAAGAGAAGCTCTCCGGAGACCGAAGCGACTCTGAGAGAGTTGTTCACCTTACCATCCACGCGCGTGGATGTAGCTAGGGCTGCGTCACGTCTAACCAACTCCAGGTTTGCCACTGAAAGGGCGGAGTTATATGTGGAATAAGCTAAGCCCTTGAAAGAAGTCTTAATGAGGATTGTATATCCTGGAATTCTTTCCCTTGAAGACATAATGATAACGCCTTAGTAAGGTGATCTGCATATGATAAGGCGTCTAAGTTAACTCTGTTAGACATTATTGTCGTTTCCAACGTTGTGGTTGGAATTGACATAGACGACAGTATAGACAATTCCAAATCTTCAGCCTCGTCGTCTAGACGCAGAGGAACTCTCAGTATGCCCTGTCCTGCCGTTTCGAATTTATTCCTTGAATTGATGAAAGGCAGATTTAGGGCATTTGCGGATAAGAAACCAGACTTGCCCGTTTTGGTAGCAAGCTTATAAACAGCGTCGTTCAATAATTCAAATGTTCTTGTGACCTTATTGGACTGTGTCGGAAACTCAGGGACGATGTCCCTGAACTGATCAAAAAATTCTGTGTCCAATGACGCTATCAGTCTCTTATCCGGAATCGTAGCATTCTGGTAATGCCGGATAAAATCTACGGCAGCTTTATGTTGTTCCAAAAGGGAAAGCTCCAAATCCTCTGAATCCCTTTCGCCATCCTGTCGGACCCTATGAAGTTCTCGGTCGTCCGTACCTGATGCTTTGGCGGAGTGTACCGACACAGCGTCGTCGGATAATTCCCGATCCGACAGAGATTCTGTCGTTTGCTGGGATGCTGCGATAAGTTGTGCTATTTGGGTTAGCATGTCCGTCACTGAGGCCTGTGGAGTAGCGGTCTTACGTTGCTTTGCCGCTGGAAGCTCCGTGTACGTTGACTCCTGCATACTTCTTTTATGCGAACGTCCGGAGTCTACAGGCCTCGTGTCCCTGGCTACCGGATGGCGTGACCTGGTCGCCGTGGAATCCCTGATCGGCGAAGCTGGCTGGATATCCGTGGTCACGTAGCCAAGGTGCGGTCGTGTGCGCTGCCGTGAGGATGAGGAAGCCTTATCGACAGTCTCTCCGGACTGTCTATATAACGGAGCGTCCCGAGCGGCGGATGTATGCTCCGACTGCGAAACGTTTTGTACAACATCTGGTCCCAGATGTTGTTGTACGAGAGAGGGACCTCTCTCGCTCGCAGCCTGGATGCACCTGGACAAGCTAGGAACTGGACTAATAGGCTTCCTCCATTCTCTCCTCCGATCCGTCGTCACTGGGTGTGCACTTTGTCTTATTATAGTGCTCGCATCACCCAAATCTCCTTCCTGGACCGCAACGGACGAACCCGGCTGCCGAGCCATTCGATGAATGGTTGCTACACCGGGCGAGCTAGCGGACGCCAATGCCATCGATCCTACTAGGGACCTCTTAGGCAATTGACGTATTTCCATGAGCACTTTTGCCGCTAGCTCTTCATTTAACTGTGACGACGGAGGCACACTTTTGGAAGACATCACGGAAACATCACCCTGTTCTTGTTCCTCTGAAATAGAGATTGATAAACTAGAGTGACCCTGCGGAGAAAGGACCGGCATGGCCTTTTCCCCGCTAACAACATACCGTGACACACGTTTCCAATGTTTGTCATCCTAATTGACACATACTGAACAGGAGTTAGTGTGAGTACACTGACTACAATTAATACAATGATTATGAAAGTCAGAGGAAGATTTCCTCTTATTACAATTTGAACAATATCCTTTCATTGTGAAAGGAACACAAAAAGTCCTAGTACTCGCACCAACCCCTGAAAACAAAGATACATAATAACATGATCCATTAACATAGAAAAAATAATTGAAATCAAAAAAATTTTTTGAAAAAATATTTTTTCAGAAAAGCCCAAGTTTCTGAAAGTAACGTTGAGCCCCAATGGATCCCAAAAAGCCTAAGTGTGGACAAAATTTTTTAAAATATTACAAAAAAATTAATGCAACACTTACGTATAATAATAATGTATCTTGTTATGATTAAGCTAATACAAAGACAAGAAAATCCCTCTCAACAGAAACCGTTGTCAATGTAAACAAGAAGTGTATAAACACCAGAAACATGACTCCAGGCACTGATAACCATGGCCCAAAATCAGTTACCAATAACACACTATCTGATGCAAAACAGAGACTTCCAGGGAAGAAACTGCAGAACATCAGATGGTAGATGCAGAACACTATGCCTAAACACCCATGGGTGAGGACGTAAACATGGGGAAAAGAACAGAATTCATTCTGTTACCCAGCTAAAACTCCCAAGAAATTTTAGTAATAATATTACAGAAAATATGCCAAAAGCATGGGAGAATAGCAAGGGGGACTTAAAGGAAAGGGAGAGAGGAAACACTGAACAAGCAGTGTAACTTTATAGCAAGAATGACAACAACAGGCCCATGCCTCGAAATTAGTCAACATAACATAATTTCGTAAAAAAATTTCAAGTTAAAGCCCTGATTATTTCCTGCCACTCATTTTTCCTCTCCTCCTATTTCCTCTTTAGATCCACCATTTCTCTAATATTTATGTGTCTGGCATCATTTAAACTGAGACTTACAAGCACAAATATCAGTCAGATGTGAACTGATGAAGGGCCAAACAAAGAATGATAATTGGCGCCAATTTCGAGACCTCCTTGACACTGTGCATGCGCAGTGGAGGAAAAGTATGGAGGACCATTTAGGACATGATTTTTTCGGTTTTAGATGCAAATTTTGGGGATTGGGGGGCAAAATTTGTGTTTGGCCCTAGATATTTGAGAATTAGCACCAGCTATGTCTGGGTCATTGGTACAGTATAAAAATATAGAAAATACGGGAGGAACTGTGGAGCTAATACCAGTCATTATTTTTTAAAAATTAATTTTGTATTCGCTTTTATAAAATGGAGCATTTTGCATTGCACATCTGGTGGGGGGAGGGGGAATATTTCTAAATCAATAATTTAAACTTGTATGTCAATAATTTGTATTCATCCTTCTAAATAATAGCAACTGGTTTGGGGGTTGGCCATACAGGCTTGGAGCCAATATACACACCACTCAAAAATTGTTTGCATTTCATCGCTTTTGAATGGCTACATTGGTCCATTTTGAAAACACTGAATCCAGCTCAGGTTTTTTTTATCTAACAGTAACAACACAAGCACATGGCTTGATTACTGTTCAACATAATTTGTGGAAACATCAAAACTTTTCAAGTACCGGTAGATGAAAAGCGATTTCTTCTCTGGGATTTATTGGGAAAGTAAATAAAAACAGAACAAACAATCGGAAACTTTTCATTTCATTCATTCGGTATGTTCTTTTATTTATTTATGCTGATGATTAAAGTCGCCATATTGAACAGCTATTTTATCTTTCCCATTTCCGAGGTGCCCCCACCGTTCGTGTACATTAAATTTATTAACCAATGCAGTGTGTTTTTCAAAATTTCCATCCACATTTGCTGTCCACCTGTATTTTGGCCATTTTCGAAGTTTTTGGACACTGGAAAGTTAAAAAATTTATAGTAATTTATATATTTTTTATACTTACCAATGACCCAGACTTAGCTGGTGCTAACTCCACAAAAACCAGGGCCAAACACAAATTTTGCCCCCCAATCCCCAAAATTTGCATCCAAAACAAAAAGAAATCATGTCCTAAAGGACCTCCATAGTACGACTCTACTGCGCATGCGCAGTGACGCAGTCGTCCCGAAATTGGCGCCAAATATCATTCTTACTGGCAGTGCCTGGTCAGCGCTATGTACTCAGCGGGGAGGCAAGAGTTCCCAACTCAGGGAGGGCCATCCCCGTCTGGGTCATTGGTAAGTATAAAAAATATATAAATTACTATAAATTTTTTAACATTTTTATACTGTACCAATGACCCAGACTTAGCTGAATAGTAAACAGGCTGGAGGGCCTAGGACATAGAGGAAAATCCAATAAGCTCAATTATAAAATAAAGAGGTAACCCCTTAAGGAGAAAAGGAGTATTAGGCTTTACATGTATCTTTCTTATTTAATATTTAAATTAGAAAGATACACTACCCTTAATAATTGAGCACAATAACATTCATGTTCTCTATTAACATCCAGTATAACCCTTATACTAATTATTTTTAAAGCAAGCCAATAAATAAAGTAGTCCAGAGAATTGAGACTCTTTATAATCATTTAAAAGTGTCCGAGTATTGTATATTAAAGCCCGTTTGACACTTGACATATACAAATGCTTCACACCGAGCTACACTTTAAAAATAAGACATGAAATTAAACATTAATATTACACTTTAAAACCATCCCGGAAGCGACTCAGAAATACTGTCTTGGAGGAGGCATTCCCTTGCTTTTCACTATAAAGCAGGTGACCTAAGGGAACACCCGCCCCCCCTTCCCCTTGCCCTGGGTCAAATAGCCCAGAGCGAAGAGGGCAGCCGGACGGAGTCACTGCCGGAACAGAAAGCCTGCATAACTATAGTTGCAACTGTTTAGTGGACGACATTCTGAGCAACAGATAACGGACCTAAACAATGCAGGTCTCCAGAAATGGACTCAATATTTCT